>OZ034807.1:8763436-10066728 GCA_964028335.1 Altica lythri | reverse complement strand
CGAGTGGGGAAGAAAGAATCTTGTTAACTTCAACGCTTCCAAGACAAAGACATGTTGCCTATCCAACAAGAGGAAAACATTCGACTCATCCATTACAATCAACGATTAGACACTGGTAGCGGGCGACTCCATTACGCTGGTTGGTATAACGATCTCCCAGGACTTACTCTGGAACGAACATATTGCATCCATGGCAACTGCAGCAGGAAAGAAATAAGGCTTTCTGTTTAGAGCACGGAAATATTTTTCTCCATCCAACTTGGCTACTCTTTACAAAGCCCAAATACGGCCTAATCTTGAATACTGCTCGCATGTATGGGGTTCGGCGGCTCCGTCAAGGCTCGGAGTTCTGGAAGCAATACAGAGAAGGGCAGTTCGACTAATAAACGACACCAGTATCACCAAAAACCTAGCCCCATTGTCCCTCCGAAGAGCAGTGGCTGATCTTTCCTTGTTTTACCGATACATAAACGGATTTTGCTCAGAAGAACTCCGCTCTATAATGCCTCCACTTGCCAGACCAGCCAGAGCAACGCGACGTGCCAACTCCATGCACCCTTATACTGTTCAGTGCCCGACATCCAGAACGGATCGATTTGATCGTTCCTTCATCCCCAGGGTCTCCAGATTGTGGAACTCCTTACCTCCCCACGTCTTCCCCACTCGTCCTAACTTGCAGGCCTTTAATAAATCCAAAATTAATAAGTTACCTCTTCTGCCCCAATAGATGTTCTCGGTACATTTGTATTTAGGTCTATACCTACGAGGACATCCTTAATAATAAAAAAAAAGAATTACTTTATTAAAAACCAGGTGCTTGTTTGTGTTAGTTTTGAAGACAAATTAACAGTATTCTATAAAAAGTATATTAAAAAACTATCATTTAAAGGGTAAATAAAATTATCAAGACGGCATTTGCCTTTTAAAACATTCACAGCAGTAACCCAGTAAACATGTTGTGATAATAATTAAAATGATGTTCATAATAATTATTCCAATTTTCCTGTCTATCTATTTGATTCAAAATTAAATGCATTGAAAAATGGTTAAAATTTGTTAATATACAGAATTACTTGTAACAAAGTATTAACTAACAAATACGTGTCTAATCCTAACTCAGCTACCTGTTAGTAATTAGGTTCTGCTTGGTATTTACAAATACTAGTGACTTCTTGACTCATAAAAACGTTTGCTTTTATGACCCACCATAAAATACTGAATAAATTTTATTATTAAGAAGGACTTTAACTGTTTAATCTGTTTGTTGACTAATTACTTTTATGATTGCCTGTTTAGAAAGTTCCACTGCACACAAACTACCAGCAAGGATTACATAAACGGACTAAAGGTAAGGACAATAGGTTATTGTTTATTACTAAAGATAATAATAATAATATATTCTTTTATATTGAACAATCAGGATTTTGGTTACTTAGAGGAAAAAATAAGAAAACAAACTATAAATATAATATAAATTCTATTTATAAGACATCAATTTTTATGCGATTTTATGGTTATCCTTGCAAGAGGAAAGCATGAAAATGTCTTCTGTGATATAGTAGAGAGAGGACTGAACGAAGCAAAGCAATACTGCAATGGATGGGACTTAATATCAACCTCACCAAGACCACTGGATGTGACATTTTTTCAATTTCTCCTTAATGTCAGTTTAATAATTTCTTGTTTGTTTAATTTCTAAATTTCAAAAACACTTTAGTATCCTTTAGAAGAAAAAGAAACTTAACTTAAAAACCATCAAAGTAGGTGAGAACATCGTTGAATGAAAAACACAGGTTAAATATCTAGAGCTAATTCTAGATAACAGATCTCTGGGACAAACACAAATTATACACAAAGCTACAATGGCCCTTATAGTGTGCAGAAACATTGCAGGAAAAAATTGAGCATGTAATTCAAATATAAATGTATATTGCAATGGTAAATACCAATCATCACTTCTGGGGCAGTAGCTTGGTACAAAAAAGCTAATCTGACTACTACGAGAACAAACCTCTCGAAGATTCAGAGACTAGACTATGCATGTATCAGTGAAGCAATGTGATTATGCCCTACTGCTGCAATGGATTTAATTTTAAATCCCATGCCACTATACATTTAGGTATAAAGTGTAAGGAAAAAACAATATATAGAATAGTGAAAGAAGGAATAACTGGGTGGTAAATCTAAATGGGACAAAAACACCATATTGGAGCCAAATTGGTACACAGACGGCTCCAAAACAGATGAAGAATCTGGAGCATGGGTTTTTGAGCTTACAGCCAAATACTCTAAAACCTGATGATCTGGGAATGTCCAGGCAAAGTTGATGAACTAGGACAAAATAACACTGTTATCCTCTTAAGGGTTCCAGGACACAAAGGAATAGAAGGAAACGAAACAGCAGATAAGCAAGCAAAAGAAGGAGTTGAAACCCCATACTTGGACTAGAACCATCTTGTGGAATCCGCATAAGAACAATCTTAGAATAACTAATGAAAGAAATGGATAGGGAAAAATCCAAGTAAATACTGAAACGAGGGACTGAGACAATCGAAGACGCTCCTGGGAAACTATAGCCAGAGGAGATCTTTTAGATGTCTTAACATCAGTAAGAACAACTTCCGTGTTATAACGAGCATGTTAATTGGTCACTGTCGATTAGGAGGACGCATGAAGAAACTAGGATTAGTAGATAAAGCAATGAGCAGATTCTGTGAGGAAGAGGACGAAACCTCAATAAACATAATTTCATAATGCATTGCCTTAAGTAAGGGTTAGATACCTATGATCATACAAAACAGAAGAGGAGAATCTACCAAGCTTGAAGCCCAACGATAGTACTAGAAGTGATACTATAAATCTGAGAAAACATCAGAATTATAGCAAGAAAATGGGGACACAAGAGATTTTATTGGTCGTATATGGCATAGGCATAGAAGTACGCGAAGACATAAATAAAACGAAGGGTGAGCGAAATGAAAACACTGAAACCAACAGCACAAAAAACAAGAACAGACAGACTTAGAACCACAGATATAAGAGAGCAATGTGAAATGAAAAGTATTTGAAAAGGCAGGGAAAGAGACAGTGGTAAGTGCAATAATATAAGAGATGGACAGCAATAGGCTTAAAAAAATTACCCTAGAAAGCAACAAAGGCAAGTCACCTCTAAAGAAAAGCTGCAGAGGTAGCTTTAGATAGATCTTCAAGAAGTAAGAAGAAGAATATTTTTTCATTGATCATAGACTGAACTAAAATATTTAATTACAAATTTTTAATTAAAATACCTAACTTAACAATCATAATTCCAGTTAATATTAGAAGGTACCTTTGATTTGCTAATTTTAAGCTGTTCATCTCTAAAAAATATATATTTTAACATTTATTATGGAAAAAAAGTATTAATTATGCAACAATATTACAAAACAAAGTTTCGAGATTTGATTACAACTTTAAACAGAGTAACTCCCGTTTTAAATTAAACTCATCCAGATAAACTTTTCGTTAATCAGAGATTTAAAATTACAGTTTCGTTTTCCCATTTTGGAGCGGATATAATTGTGTAAAGTATTGTAATTCAAGTTGCGACCCTCGTTCGCCTTATTTTTATTATTTTCTCCCAAAAATCCACGTATCTGCGTTCTCCCCGAACAACAAACGTATATTTTATCCTAAGCTTTACACGGGAACCCGCTGACATAAAACAAAAACCTTTTGTTCATTTTCTATCTAATGGAAAATCTTATTCTCCACGCCATGGAGAGTAGGGGTGTAGGAAGGAGGAGCGGCTATGGAGAAGTGGAGAAAAGAGTCCTCGTTTCTAGTACAAACAAAACCAAAACAAAATAATGCTTTAAAACGCTGTTAGCTGGTGTTATCAATGCACGTAGAAAGAGCCGGCTAATAGCGGATCGATCACACCCCTTTCCATCCCTATATCTAAACAGTGACGTACTCAATTTGTTCTTTTATTTAAACAAATATATCATAATGCTTCCCACATATAAAGCACACTTTCCGTAGTGGTTGCATGAATTTATTATAGTTGAGATACGAAGGTTATCTTTTTAGTTTTGCATATGAGCCATAAAGACAAAAACATATATACTTAAAGTACTTAATTGCTTTTCAGAATACGTACCACCAAGATCGATATATTTTGCATACGTTAAAACCCATTGGTAAATCATGTATTTCACTCTTCAGTGGACACCTGCAAAATCGCTGTTTTAATGGCATCGATGGCTTCTTCTCTTCCACGATAACTTCTGGTTTATATACCAATTGGTGCCACCTGACCAGATTTTGACACAAAAGTTGCGACCATTTTCTTTAAAACACTTGGAGAACGGATCACTTTTGTTGATTTTACCTCATTGTGATACACGCACACAGCAGTTTGGTGTTTATTTTCCGCTTCGTAGGAGTACATCCAAGATTCCTCGATAGTAACACTAAAAGCTTTTTTGAGCTTTCTTTGTTGAACGGTTCCAATGTTTATCGACACCAATTGACGAGAACCGCCTTTTGCTCTTCTGGGAGCAAATAAAGGATCTAATGGAAAACCAACGAAACACCCAGTTCTTTATGTAGGATCTTTTGGAATCCTGGATTGGGATCTTTGAAAAGCCCAAAGATAACATTTCTTTCAAAAAGACTAAATCTAAAAATTTAAACTTACTAATACGATAAAAAAACATTAATTTTTAGAATACCTAAAATTGAAAACTTTAATATTCTCGTGTAAACCAGAAAATCTCTAAATTTCGTTTTACATTTATATTATACCTGTAAAGTAAGACCTTTTTATTAAATTTTGCACCGTCACTGACCTAATTCCATGCTGAGTTCCCTTTTGTTCACTCCCAGTAACATTACTTCATTATACCTTCCATTCTTAGCATTGTTCTATGTACATCTAGTTAGTTGGAAACTTAAAACTTTAGAAAGAAAAACATTTTCCTCAACGAAAGCTTTTTAAATAAAATAAATCATATTGGGAAACAGAACCAGCTTTTGGTTGTGTGTAATGTACATTTTATTTATATATCTGTAATTGAGCTTACACAATGTGACTTAATAAATTTTTCATTGATAGTGTTATACATAAAAAAATTATCTATGCCTATGACTGTAAACATGTCGAAACAGTACTGTCAACCATTATAGTTACAACTACAGCACGAGTAGAATTATTGCCTCATAAAGTTAAAATACTATTCAAATAATAAAAAATTCAAATATGTAGTAACATTTTTTTATAAATTTTACTAAAAAACCGAAGGCCGATTAGCATAAATAGAATCACAGGCTTTAATAAAATAGAGGTACATTTGGTCTTTGAGTTACTTGGCCAGATAAAATTGAAGTTCATAGATTTGTTGGACGTAACTGGTATTTCCACCATTTAAAATTCTAGCTCCAAAAGGACAGAAGAGAGTAGAGTCCATAACCAGTTGGGAAAGGGCAAAAACATTACTTGGTTTTGTGTATGAGTGCTGCAGGCGGATACATTCCACCGATGTTTAATTTTCATAGGAAAAAGATTAACTCTGTTACTCGAGAATCTCGTTTTTGAATGGTTGGTGCATTTTAAAGAACATGTTATGCCATCGGCAGATGATCCCATCCTTTTAATTCTAACTATGAGTATTGAATATATGTTATCTGTGGCACCATACAAGTCTCATAGAATGCAGCCCTTAAAAGACCACTTAAAGTCGCCTATAAGCATAATGGTTTAAAAAAGAATGTGCCTTATTTTAAAAGAGCTATCTTGATAAAAATTATCCATTGTGACATAGCATCTTTGGTAAAAAAAGCATTTATTAATGTTGCGTCTATTAGTAAATGAGAATCTGGATCTGGATCTGGAAATTTGGGGATGGGCGAGCTAGTGCTCAGCCAGCACTGAGGCCACATATGGCCCATTGTGCATCCTCTTGTGTGTAGGGATATCCTCACCTCAGGCTGTCACCAGGCCTAGTGATTTAAAATAGGTGATGAGTCTCCGGAGGGGGATCTCCCTGACATCGGCTGGTGTAAGCCAGTAGGTACTCGCCCAACACGGATCTTCTAATTTCAGAAAAAAACAAAGCAGTCACACATTATATGTTCTACTGTTTCCTCTTCTTGTTCGCAGCCTCTGCGGTGATTCTGTTAATTTCATCCCAAAGAGAAGTTGTCGCAATTGGCAGTGACCTGGTAAGATTCCCACAGCTGTTCGGAGAGTTTGTCTGGTCAATGCCTTTAGAATCGGGGTGGTTTAGATGAACTAAATCCAGAAGTATTTACAAAAAAATTAATCGCAGCAGAAATTTCCTAATTTAAGACCAAAGCAATCCAATTTGAGACGAAATTCTCCAAAGCAATCCAAAAAATCCAATTTAACACCATAGCAATCCAAGATTGAAATAAAACTCTGGCAGTTACTAGTAAGATTCTCAGCACACCGAAAGAAGTTTACTCGTCAGTTCCGAGCACTTCAAAACAAATTGGTTTGCCAATTCATTGGATGTTTAATCAAGTAGTACCACTTAATTTGGCACCAGATATTCGATCTTCAGTTCCTGGTTCGCCAAACCAAATTACTTTATTGCATGTCAGAGAAAATATCTGTTATAAATACAAGAAAGGGTCTAAAGAAGTAATACGCCACAATTTATACTTCAACTCCAAACTAAGAAAACTTATGGCGTGCTCCAGTTCTTTGTAGATTTTGAGATGTAGGTATAATCTTCAGAAATATTTTAAGGGTGTGGCTGATAAGACTAATTATATTATCCTATGGTTATTGCATTTTTTGGCATTTGATTTCTTTGACAGCGTGATGAATGTTGTGTTATACCATGTTGGTATAATAAGATTTAAATCTGTTGTTTTTTTAAAATCTATAATTTCCAAAGTTGATTAACAAAGTGATTAGAAATTATGTTTAATGATAGTTAATTAAGTAAATTATGTATAAAACCGGCTGTAATAAATACTTTGTGTAGGTATCATTAAAGTTTTAATTGACTTATTCCATTACCCTCTTGTACCCTTTTCATAAAAATAAAGGTATAGTTAAATCCAATCAGAAACAGTTTCATAAATTACGCAAATTCATATGCTAATCATATAAACAGTAATAATACCGATATACGAGGTATGTTTAGAAAAAAAACGAGAATTTTTAAATAATTCATAAAATCTATTTTGTCTGCTTCAAAGGATCACCACCAAGAAATAACACACTTGTGCCAGCGCTTCTTCCAATCTTCGAAGCACTTTTGGAATTGGCCATCGCAGCTCTCTGTCTTCGACGCGGTATTTATCTGCTCAATTGTGGCAAAACGTCGTCCTTTCATCGGTCTCTTTAGTTTCGAGTATAAGAAAAAGTCGCACCAGGCCAAGTCTGGAGAATATAGTGGTTGAGGCATGATAACGGTGTTGTTTTTGGGCAAAAAGTCACGAACAAGCAGTGATATGTGTCGGTGCATTATTATAGTGCAAAATCATAACTGGTTTTCCCACAAATTCTGGCGTTTAAGTTGTATTGCTTCGTGCAAACGTCTCATAACTTCCAGGAAATAGGTATTCCTTGTTGTCCTTACGACCTTGTGGTAAGTACTCATAAGACACTACGCCATTGTAATCGAAGAATGTCTTCGCTCCTTTGACTGCTTCTATTGGGATGATTGGGCTTTGGTTTCGATGTCATAGCCATAAACCCATGTTTCGTCACCAGTTATGATCTTTTTGAGGAAATATGGATCATTGTTGACGATATTAAACAGCTCCTGAGCGATATTCATGCGACGCTGTTTTTGGTCAAATTTGACCAATTTTGGAAAAATCTTTGCTGCCATACGTTTCATGTCCAAAACATCAGATACAATTGCACGACATGATCCAATTGATATGATAACATCCTCAGCAACTTTCCTAATAATAATTAGACGTTTTTCCAAAACCATTTGCTTCACTGATTCGACGTTTTCATCAGTTAACGTGCTATCAACGTCTTCTTGGCCTTATTTAAAGCTTTTATACCATTCAAACACTCTTGGTTTACTCATAGTAGATTCACCAAAAGCCACAGTCAACATTTTGAATGCATTGGCATACTTTATTTCATTTTTAACTCAAAATTTATTGCAGATTCTTTGATCCATTTTGTTAGATAGTAAAAAATCGAAGAGTATACCCAAACACGTCTAACCTTTCTGTCCTTCAAACACAAACTAACATTGCAAAATGGCTGATATTGTCAATATATATTAGGGACCTGTGTATCAACATAAGGAAAAAATTGTTTTCGAGAGTCGAATATATGTAGCCCGTGAAACTCAAAATTCTCGTTTCTTTCTGAACAAAACTCGTAGAATCTAGACATTTAGGCCACCAAAAATTTAAATTAAAATTAATTTAAATAATAATAACAGGTACATGTTTAATACCAGTATTATAATTAACAATATACAAAGTTAATGAAGCTAATAATAACAACAAACATAACTAATTGCTAATTACTTTGTATTAGTATAATTTACATGGTTAGGTACGATTTCGACTATTTGTATTCAATCCTCTGTCATGCCTGCTGATTTTATTTGTTTTGTTTCTCATTTTCTATGTGCATGCCACTTTCAAACAACTGAATAAACGCAATTTTCATTTTATTTATGCTATTCGTTAAGTATGGCGGATAATTTATTGTAATTTGTAAGTTAATATTGCGAAAAGTTAATTTGGTGGGCGGGAATTGCTGAGAAATATGTCAAAGTTAATGTGAAGATTATTCTGACATGCTATTTTGATCAGTTCACTTGTTCTATTATGGTCATTGTTGACATGCAATTTTCAATGCGTGCTCAGTTACAAAATTTATGTAGATACAGTGTGTTTTGGAATTCTTTTTTTTTTAAATACACACCCGACATTCTGGAAATGATTTTATGTCGATTTAGCTAAATTATAGATTAGTACAACACTAAGTACTTCTGAAATGATATAAGTGTTTGTTGGAAAACTTAAATGTCATATAGCGTGTATCCAAAATATCAGTAAATTAAACTGTGAAAGGCTTTCGCGGCCATTGTCTAATGTATCAATGGTTTTTGGGCTGTTAGGCCGGCGTCGATTGTCATGTTGACTTGACGTTTCGCCAACACGAGCGGTTGGCATCTTCAGAAGTTGCTTTCTGGTTGACAGTCTGCGAACTACTGAGCTCTGCGTGAACGGAGCCCGTATTTATACTTCGGGAAGGAAGTGGGCGGGGCCTCAGTTGCTTTCGATTCCAATCGGATCTGGTCGGTGTTGTTCGTTAAGGGTAGAGTTTTCGCACCCTTAATTATGGGGACCCATGTTTTGTTGATCTTGACTGCTTCCTCTTTTTATTAAAGTTGTTCGGGTGCTTCTCTATCTCTATGGCTTCTCTATAGAGTCTAGAATGGTAGTAGCGAGGACTTGAGTCTCCTCAAACTTAATCCGATGGTCCATAGTGAGGGTATGTTCCGCTACGGCGGATTTGTCCGTCTGCCCCAGACGACAGTTGGCCGTGTGCTCTTTAATCCTGGTGTTGATCGAGCATTTGGTAGTTCCTATGTACACGCTTCTACATGTGCACGGAATGCGGTAAATTCTCGAAGCCGACAGTGGATCTCTTCTGTCTTTTGCCGATTGAAGACATTGTTTGATTTTACTCGTTGGTTTAAAGATAGTTTTCACATTTTTCTTTCTTAGCAATCGACCAACTCCCTCTGTCACTCCCGGAATAAAAGGCAGAAATGCTTTTGCCACTGGTTGGATTTGCTCATTTTCTTTGGGTCTACGATTTGTTGTTCCAATCGATCTTTTGATTTCCCGTTCTGAATAACCATTGGCCCTTAAAGCATCATGAATATGAGTTAGCTCTGCGTTTAGTGCCTCAGGTTCGCAAATCCTTCTTGCCCTTTCTGCTAAGGTTTTGATGACTCTATATTTCTGACATGGGTGGTGGTTGGAATCCCTATGTAAATAACGATCCGTATGTGTTGGTTTTCTGTACACTGTGTGGCTCAATGATCTTCCTTTTCGTGATAATAACACATCAAGGAACGCTAGCTTGTTGTTGTCTTCGATTTCCATCGTAAACTGTATATTTTCATGGATGCTGTTAATGTGTGTCAGAAATTCTTGCAATTTATTCTGCCCATGGCTCCATATTACAAATGTGTCATCTACATATCTATACCAAACCTTTGGCTTGTATGGGACACTGTCCAAAGCCAGTTGTTCGAACTTTTCCATAAAGAAATTTGCTATTACCGGGATGAGAGGGATGAGAGGGCTTCCCATTGCTACTCCTTTGATCTGTTCGTAAATCTTGTTATCCCATGAAAAATAACCGCTCGTGTTGGCGAAACGTCAAGTCAACATGACAATCGACGCCGGCCTAACAGCCCAAAAGCTATTGATATATCAGTACCTAAATTGCATTATAAAAATGATTTTGCGTTTGTATTCAATCAAAAATTCCAATAAAAGCAAATAAACAGGAAAACATGAACAAATAGTAATTAGTACCAAAAGCGCGAGCGCAAAGTTAGTTAGCAGTATACTTGGCGTTGGGAAATCTACGATTTACAGAGTTATTAAAGAAGAGAAATTTGATAGTTTTCAAATATCAAGTAAAAGGTCTAGAAAAACCAAAATTTTAAATTCAATATCATTAAAAAGAAGGACTTCGACAAAAAGTGCATGAATTCTTCTTAAGAAAAGAATTTCCAACATTTGATAAAGTTCTTGCCTTAGTTCGAGGTGATAAGGATTACCCAGAAATGAGTCAAAGTACGTTATAGAAACTTTTAAAAGAAATAGGTTTCCACTGGAAAAAGAATTCTAGAAAGTCGGTTTTATTAGAATGAAACGATATTGTCATATGAAGAAGACATTTCCAAAAAGAACCATAAAAGAAATGAGAAATCAGAATTGAGGAAGTAAAAGATTCCACCAAGTCCCTATTTTTATTAGAAAAAAAACTAAGAAAATTCTTACTTAATTAAGTACTGTGACGCCACCGACAGGTGGCGCAGTTGATATATAATATTTTTCTCGATAAATAAAAATAGTAAAAAGCTGGAAACTAACGAGAAAGTATGATAAAAACAACAAAACAAAAAAAAGACCCAGATTACAGATGAAAACGAAAATTGTTCATCAAGACAATATACATGTTCACACAAGTTTGTTGAAGATGGATAAATTAGATTTAGTAGATGACTACAACCTCTTTAGAAATTTGAAATAACTTGTTCATGGAAAGCGTTTTTCATCAAATGAGCTCTCGGAAAATCATTATAGAGATGGTTGAAGCTGAGGGAGATTATTATGAATAAAAACTAGTGTGGCAGTCAGTGGGAAGTTATACTTCTATGCACGCACATGGATTCATAAATTTGTATGCGAATGATTTAGCAAACTCATTATATGATACTCATGTTAAGTGACCCCAAAAACCTCCTAGTACCGTGTGCACATTCTTTTTGTATCGAATTTGCATAAAATTCCTGGAGACGAGGTCCGTCTTAAGCATCAGGTGTTTCGAACACCATCGCCATTATTATAATCGTATTTAGCGACTCAAAAAACCACCGAGTACCAAGTGTGCACTGATTTCGTACAGAATTTACATAAAACCCCAGGAGAAGAGGTAAATACCCTAGACACCAAGTGCCGTGGAGACTTTCGGAATCGTGATATTCGTGTTCAGCGACTCCAAAAACCCCGAGTACATAAATTGAACCCATTTGGAATACTTACCGAGTTGTAATTTTTCTATCTATTGTCTGCTCGGAATACACTTTTCGACTATTCGTAAAAACTCTGTTTATGTAGCCAACAACCTCAAAAGCATAGTGCAGGATATAATGCAACCATGTGACGGTATTTTAGACTACAATACAATACTCATTACTGAATATTATTATTAATATTATTAATATAAAATACTAAACTTTATATGTTTACTTACGTTACAGAATTATAAAATAATCTGTCAAACACAATGTAATACGTCACTATGATATTCCAAAACATTAGCTCAGACTGTTTTTTGTATATCTTTTTCTTTTCAATGTACTGAATGTTTAAACGGTATGACTAAACATGTGGTAAATATTTCATCTTTGTTTTTACCGACCAATATACCTTATATGTGTTTCTGTCTCTCTCTTACTCACACCATTACATATGCAATGATTTTTGCTATTTAACCCCACACAAATCTAGTTCATAAATAGAAGTATAACTTCAATAACATTGAAAATAATAAGAACGTTACAAAATTTAAAAAATGAGAGAAATACATCAGTGTTTAAAGGTAGGAAGTTTTCCTGGTTGGCTAGTATTGGCATAAATATAATCAAAACTATAAAAAAACTACTTTGTATAAGTGAATAATCCAAGTATAAACACAGCATTTTATGAACATATAACACTTAAAGTGATATACGTTTTGTAGAGAAATACAATATCCCTATAAATATTTTTTTTAATTGAACTCCATCGTATATATAGGTACCTACTCGAGGCATCAAAAGTCGTGTTTGATTTCATTGATAAAAAAATCTTGTTGGTACGTATTCATTTGTTTTATTTTAATGCCACCCAGGAAGTTTTAATATATTTTTAACCTTATACTTAAACAAATAAATAAGAGGATTTAATTTCATTTATTTTATTAATAGAACTGTTAATAATATTTTTGTATATAAACTGAATGATGAAATGGGTGAAATTTTGGCGAGAACAAATAGGCCATTCACATCGGCTTTTAAATATATATACACACCTTTTTACAGAACACTCTGTGTAAAATGTAATTCACTAAAAGAAATTCAGCTAAATCCCAGAGATCAAGAAACCCTACATTTCTCAAGACGGTGAATGTTAAATGGGTCGAAACTGTAAGGTGTTGATTGATAGCACACCATCGAGAGAACTATTACGAAGGGCATTCAAAAAGTTGATAAAAATTATCGCGTAGCTGCTAAAGTCTTAAGATTATTGGTAAAAAATGATATTGCATTTGTCCATGACACTTCTTAAGAATATATATTCTGACTGTTAATAGATCAACTTATACTTCTTTATAGTTTGGTTTATCTATGTCTATTTATACACAATTCCACAGGTATCCAGCAAGCCGGATCCGGACATTTCGGCGCGGCCGTTTGGGCGCGGCCGTTTTGGCGCGGCCGTTTCGGCGCGAAGACACTTCGGCGCGGGTACGTTTCGGCGCGGGTACATTTGGGCGCCAGTATCGAATATTTATTTTCAAAAACATATTTTTAATAATACAATGAATTATTTAACTGTTTAGAATATTATTCAATTTGACATTATTAATATGTCAATATAAATTGTAAGAATTCTAAAATTCTACGTTAATTTAAAGGCTGAATTTGGATCATTAGAAATAACAAATAATCTTTTGAAGGCATGATATGTCTTTAATTTTCTTTTTAATGATATTTTACTATTGTAATTTGGATGTACTCCCAGGATTAAGATAAGGAATTAACAGGTAATAAGGTATAATTTAGGTTAATACTTAATTCTTGGAATTAAGGGCTAAATTTGGATTATTAATCAGCATTTTAATTTTATTTTAATGATATTTTGATATTACTATTGAGAAGGAATTAACAGTAAATTTAGGTAAATAATCTTGACGAAATGAGATGTCTTTTATGACTAAGGTACCCCCTGATTAGTGAATTAGTTTTAATCAGTTTGTTTTAATTAGTGTGTAATTAGTTTTTAAAATGGTGTTAGTTTCGAAACGTGGTAAACCTTTGTATACTAGCAATGGCTACTGCTACGTTTTCGACAAGTGCTCGTGGAAAAAAAAATTTGGCCCTGTGAATTTAAACATGAAGGTTGTAAAACCAGAATTCATACCATAGATGGTATAATTGTGAATGAAATTCATAACCATTCACATGACAGTAATCCGGCGAACTTAGAGATGTGATGCAATGAAAACCCGTGCTGCTGAAACGATGGAAGCAACGTCGCAAATTATTAACTTTTGTCTGAATGAAGCTAATTTGTCGCAAGCAGCACAGCAAATTTACCAAAAGAAAAAGCTTTAAAAAAATGATTCGCAGGAAAAGGAACGAAGTTCTAGTTGCACCACCAATTCCATTACAAGTCGAAGATCTGATTATTCCTGAAAGTTTTCAGTTTTATGATATTTATATTCACATATTAATATTGTCAAATTGGATAATATTCTAAACCAGTTAAATAATTCACTGTATTATTAAAAATATGTTTTTGAAAATAAATATTCGATACTGGCGCCCAAATGTACCTCCGCTGAAACGTACCCGCGCCGAAGTGTTTCGCACCGAAACGGCCGCGCCCAAATGTCCTAGACCCCCAGCAAGCTGATAAGTTTTGTAAACGGTTTTGGACATTTAACTTAATACAAGGACTAAGGAGCAAGCAAATATATTACCTCATTGTATTTAATACACATTTTTCAAGTATACAAACAAATTTGTTAATGGAAATTCAATAAATGACAAATTAACGCTTTTTTATCTCGCAAAATATGTTTCAAAGTATTCATTCGCTGCCATTTAGTCAGGGTCAAGAAGATTAAACCGTAAGGTAAAGAAAATAGTTAAAAATAATAAAAAAAATGTTGCATAAGACCAAGTGGAATTGGTAGATTGGTATTCTTGGCGCACGGGAATAAAAAAGTCAATGGGTTCCAAATCACTAATGAATGGCGAATAGGTCCATCAATTTCCTGTTTTGAGTGTCCCAATAGTGGTTATATTAATGTGTGATAACGTGCATAAAGGATTATTTAACGACGCTTGTTAGTTTGGGTTATTTCACTAAAGACTTCTGGTAAACAAATTGCTGTAGGTATATCTATGTTCTGCTAAAAGCTCTATTGCATGATGACCAATTTTTGCAAAACAAAAAACAGTCGATTGTTTGTTTTAAAGTCAATTCAATGTTAATAAACCAATTGTAATTTGAATTTTGAAACAAGTTATTTTTAAAAATGTCATACATTCAAATGAAAAGGTCAGATGGCGCTTGATAAGACTTAGTTTGCAAAGGCTCAAAATATAAATAGTGACCTTCAAACACTAAAGGAATCGCAATTGGGAGAATAAAAAACAAGACATAGATTCGGAACAGAAAAAGATTCATACCAAAGCAATGATAATGAAGACATAAACTAGGTGAAAATCCGATAATTAAGACCTCTAACAATATTAAAAAAGTTTTATTTACAATAACCTTTTACAATTTCATCCATAGCCAACGTCACTATATCAAAAGAGTTTTAAAGTTAACACCCACAACCTTACAACTAATTTGACTTACTTTGAGCTAAAGCTAACCACACGATAAATAGTTTCTATAAAAGTATCAATAGAAAAATTAAAAAAAAATATCCTACAGATCCAATTCCTGTGTTAATAAACTTGACATCTGAATATTTGTCCGAAACATGCAAAGAGAATTTTTGAGTAGAGCATAGAGTCTGTTTGGAGGATAGAAATATGATAATAAAATAGAAAAATTACACTAGTAGGATAATTATTAGTATTTGTATTTATAAAATATATTTTGTATTAAAATATGTGCGGAAATGCACAACCCTGACGATCAAAGTTTGTAGGTTAATAATTTTTTAGTATCACACCAACTCGTTTAAATAAGCAATGTCTAGAATTTTGACATGAAGTCTCTAAACTATGTTATAAGTTTAACATTAAAACATCCCCGGTATTTATCCCTGAACATTCTAAGAAGCGACCGAAGTCTCCTCCGCACATCTGCATAAACATTTGCACGGCTGTCAGCGCATAAGAAGGATGGCGGTATCGTACTATGCCATACCACGCCAGAAGGCTCATAGCCCTTAACACCATAACAGACAAAAAGTACAGTCTGAGAAACAACCCCTAAAAAACTGCATTGTTTAAAAAGAAAGTATCTTTAAAGACTGAACTGAGTAATACTAAAAATATTTCGATGAACATATTTTAGAGAGAACAAAATGACAGTTTAGACTTTAGAATTTTTAAGGTAGATGGAAATCACGGCACCCAGTTGCTTGGTGGAGAAGTTTGTAGGTTTTTTTGAATTAGAATTAACCACATTTCTTATGAACAACATTTGTGAATATTATTGGAAATAAAAGGCATATCAATGACAATTTTATATAAAAAACAATATCTTCAAATGACCACCACTGTTCTTCTTACAGGACTTTATTCAAACATCAAAATTTTTTATAACGTTTTGGAGTATCACTGGATCAATAGCCTCAATTTTATGCCGAATGTCAGTGGGGCATTCCCATACACTTTACTCTTAAGAAACCCCATTAAAAGAAATCTAGAGGTTGTAAATCGAATGATCTTTCAAGCCAACTCACAACAGAATTGGATTTAATTATATGGTCTTTAAAAGTTTTAATAATTGGGACGTAGCCTTGTCTTCTTGGAACCAAAGCTTGTTCACATCCAATTTTTTCAATTTCAGCCAATAGTCAGTCACCATGGCCAGATAACGTTTGGAATTCACTGTTGTGGCTTGTTCACGTTCATTTTGAAAGAAGAAGGGACCAATGATTCCTCCAGCCCATAACTCACACTAAACAGTGGCTTTTTGAGTATGAAGTGGTTCTCCGTGAATCACATGAGGATTTTACGAAACACATATCCGACGGTTTTCCTTGTTAACATGTCCATTCATTCCTCGTCCAAGAAGATGATTTCCAAGCATCCAATTAACAAAAATACGGCGTTGATAAAAGTTTTGCGGTTTCAATTTTTGCGTTAATTAAACTTTCTAGGGATGAATGTAAAGAACAACGGGTAAAATGCGTCGTAAAGTGGTTCGGAAAATGTTTAATTGTTGTAATGCATGTTATTGGCTCTTTTGAACACTTTTATTTACTGTGATCACATTTTCTCGAGTACGAACTGGACGAGCATGTTCATATGATATACGGCCTCCACCGATACAGTTTCTTTGAAACGCTGAACAATTCTAGCGACTGTAAAAGAGGACGTTCGAAAAATTCACGAACCTTGCGAAATATTACTTTTTTCGCAATAAGATTCAATAATAAAAATGCATTGTTACGTGGTTAATGTATTCATAACTAAAGTTGTCAAACTCTTAAATTTATATGAAAAATGTTAGTTAAAAAAACGCAACAAATGGCTCACTCTTTACTAAGCAGAAAGACGAAAAAAAAAAGTTACAAACAGCGAACGGAAAAGCAGAACAAACAGAACTTTAGCTGTATTTCGAGTAATGTCTTATTTGAGCTGTATAGCAATGGAATAAGTTTTAAAAACATAATTCTAATTCTTCGCATTTAACTCTATTATTGAGATAAGCATTTATGCCTATTCAGAAATTGGTAGACTGTTAGGCTTATATAGAAATCAAAAGTTGTCCTAATTTTTAATCACCTGATTGTCGATACTGCAAGTTATTTTCGATTGTGAACAGGTAAACCTCTAATCCAATATTTTTTGGAAGATAACATCTGGTTGTCTAATTAGATTAAAATTTTGAAACCAATGAACTTTCATCTCTGTAAACTATAAAACATTGTTTTTTTCAGCAAATCTGAATGAATTTCATAGGGAAAGTAAGAGGGGCAGGTTCGATCTTAGTGAGTATGCGGCAAATGCTCAGCTAATGGGCAGCGGTTGGCACCCTGCTGGGGTACCATCTACATATGACATACCACACTGCAGGCCTGCCTGTGAGAAAACGAAACAATCAAAGGATTATAACATAAACGAAGTCTATGCTTGCTTGATCGACCAACAGATATTCGTTCTTTACTGGCCATGGGCGTGTTATTTTTGCTTTAAAAGAATGATCTTTTCGGCCAACTTTTTTTTTATAACCTAACTGTAATATTATTAGAACACAATCATAAATGAAGTAAAAAAATTAATTTTTACATAATATTTCTGGTGAGTGTTGTCAAAATAGGAAAAATATTAGAGAAAGAACTAAATGAAAATAATGGTAAAATGGTGATAACAAAAATAGAGAGTTTAAAATTAAAATTTGTCTATATTTTGGATGACCTATTATAAAGTCTTCTTTTTTATCTCTTCTTGCTGTTTGTCTTTAGTCCGCCACTTTTTCTGCCAGCCACCATGATTCTGATACTTTGTTGGGTAGATAACCTTTTGAAACTGCTTAAAGGTACCTACATAAGAAATAATTCCGGAAAACTTCTTCTTTTTCTTCTTCTTCTTTTCTTATGTGCCTCCAGTATGTTATCGTTCCATCGTTGCCTTCCCACTGATCTCCTTCCTATTGGAGAGCCGTCTCTCACCGTCCTTACCACTCTATTTGCTGTCATTCTACTTATGTGGTCATTCCATTCTTCTCTCCTCTTCCTTGTCCATTCATTGATGTTCTCCACTTTGTATCTCCTTCGTATATCTATGCTTCTGGCTCTATCCCAGAGGGTCTTGTTGTCGATCCTTCCAGAAACCATAAAACAAAAATTCGAAACCAGCTTGACCCTGCAGGCTCTCCTTGCAATATTTCGCTAATTTTTGACACCAAAAACGTATTTTTTCTGCTGCTTTAAGCTGTTTCAATCATTTAGGAATAAAAACGGAAATTTTTAAAAAGCTTGTAACATAATTACCATTAAAAATAAAATTGACGTTGGGCGCCAGTTTGTAGCCCTTAAATTACCCTAAGCTAGCTTGCAGGATTCGTGGATTCCTTCTGAATTTTTTTATCAATTTCCCCCCAACAATTAATAATGGGCGCCAAGTACAAACTTTCAAATAAAAAAGAATAAATCAGTTTTAAAATTGTTTATTCAAATTAAAAAATTGATTAGATGTTAATCAAAAGTTTAGTGATTAATTTATTTCTTATCTTTGGTTTTTTAATGATGTCTTCTGTCGGAGCCTTTGGTAGCGAGAGTAGAAACTTGATTTCAAATATTGATGACCACAGGACAAACAGTATTAGATGTTTTCTAATCAGCGGTGACTTCAGGAATAGTTTCTCGATTACCCTGAATTGGTAAAGATGATTTCAAAAAAATGGATGGGTCGTGCATTCAACTCCTCTCTAGGACCCTCTTCAAAGTGGCATCAGCCCTAATGAAATTAAAAAAAGCAATCAAACTCCGACCATAAATTCCTTAATTTCGTACACAATCGCTGAAGGTTTTCTCCAAAGTTCGAGAAAAAATTAATCACTTAATATGTTTATATATTTTAACGCAATAAAAAACTGATTCTTGACAATCGATTGTGAACGAAAAAATTAAATGTTAGTAAAGGTATAAACTAAAATATCAAATAAAATATTCACCAAATTTGGATTATTACAAACTAAAATTAAAATAATTAAATTCTTACTCACCGAAACGAGGGAAGCAGAAAGTGAAGATTCAACTTAAGCTTATTGAACTATCAAAATGAAATAAAACAATTCCGAATCGCAACTCAAAAGGTAGCTAAATTTCCTACCGAAATCTGATAACCCTCGCGCCAGCGCGGTTCACAATAGATATTTTTAAAGTTAAATAGTCGAGGAGCTAGGCTCACAAATAACGTTGTAAACGTTACAAGCTATAACTTATTCGCGCGTTGAGCGTATATTAAATTTCAGGCGGCAATCGACGAAGTTTTTTGAGTGCTAAAAATGTTATCTATAGTGCAAAATTAGTTTGTGAAAAAACAGTTTTTTCCAATTGTTTCTACAACGATGTCTCACGAACAAATCAACCTATTTTGATTTTTAAAACGACATTTGACGTCATTTTTTGTGGTTAAGAGCAGAGTAGGTTTAGGAATTGATCGTTGAAAACTCCAAAAAGTTATTCTCAAAAAACATCGTTTTTGAATTTCGGTTTTTCGGTATGTTACATAAATATAAATACGCGCGCGCGCAAACACGCACATACACTTGCGTGCACGCAAACAAGTGCGGAGTGCGCACACACCTACGCGCGGCGCGGGCACCCTCTCAGACACACACAGATTCAGACATACGGATATCGCAGAAATAGTCAGGATGGCTTCCTAGGATCTCAAAATGTGGAGATCTGGTGAAAATTCGATTTTTGAAAATGTTACTGAAAACAATATCTGATTTTTATTAATATAAGAGAATATTTATTGAAAAATTTACTAGAAGACACAAATTTTGATTAATTCAGAAAGCTTAAGAAAATATATTGCACTTTTTATACCTGCGCCTATGTTTTTGAGTGTCCGCTATCGAATGCCTTTAATTCTTCCTTTAAATTTCTCGATGGCTTTTTCATTTTTTGATGTACAAGATGAACTGTGATTAAAATAAAAGGAATTTTTGTGATTTATATCTTTTTTTGTTCTTAGAATTTATGTGTAGAATGATTTCGATCTAGACGAAACGGGTTTCGAATATTTTCGTATGGAAATTAAACGAACATATAACGAATTCCTCTTATTTCTTTATTTTATTCTCAGGCCGCGGCAATGTTTGTAATTTGAATTTAAATCTTAATTTTAATTATTTAAAAACATTTGCATCTTATTTTGAAAACAATACCAATAGGATGTGATTATTTTTTCAGAATTTGAAATTAATTTCACCAAAAAACAAAAATTTATGTTCGATTACAGAACGAAGTTTCTTTCGATTAATTAGTGAAGGAATTGTAATGTGTAAACTTAACAGAGTGTTTATACATACATAAGCCTTTATTATTGTCTGTATAAAATCTCTACTTACCTAACTCTATCAGCCATATCCGGAACTTGTGCAGAAACACTGTCAGGATACATTATTGTTATTATTTTCTATTATTTTATTATTTATTAGCTACAAAAAACATGTATAAACTTAACAAAGTCGCGACACTACACTGTTCAAAGCACAAGAGAGAGAGAGAGAGAGAGACATGCGTGTGTCGTGTCGTGACATATTTTGGTCTGAATTTTTTCCGGCTAGCCTCTAGCCTCAGTCGTAACTAGTCCTAGCACCCGAAAAGGAACTTCGTTCCAATAAATCAGGAGGTGTGCATCTTACAAAATTAGACACCATACTAAAGACCACAAATTCAAATTTCTAACATATTAACAATTTATACAAACGTTAGTTTTGTATACATAATGAACAGAAATTTAGTAAAAAAAATAAATACTGAATAGAATTGTATAAAACAAGTTCTCTAACCACAAGTACCTACATACACATAAACGTATATTCATTAAATTATACGACATACTATAAAATATAATATGATAAAGCTGGCAAAAGAGCGTTTATTAAAAATATGAGTGTAAAGTTTATCTTTTATTATGGTCGTAAAGCAGTATCAAGCGACAAAAGAGCATCTATTAAAATGGATCTGCCATCGTGGTATTCCATGAGAGAGGCAACAGGTGTGCCAACTTTATTTAAATAATTAATGTGTGTCGCAATTGAGGATGCTATGAATTTGTACATATGTGAATTCTGCTACGATATAAAATTGTTTTTATGGTAAGTATGGATAACTTTTACTTCCTTAAAATACAGACACATAATTTGAATATTTTTACATTAAAAAAATAAAATTTATAAATGTATTACGAGGAATGTCTTTTTAGTTTTGGATATATGTATCCATCGATGGCTTCTTCGGGCGACTGGAACCGCTACCCACGAAATGAATTCTTGATCTTTGGGAACGTAAAGAATTCGTTGGGACTGAGGTCGGGACTATATGGTAGATGGTCTAACAATTTGATGTTTTTAAGCTCCAAAAACTCGATTGTCTTTTGGGCAGTGTGAGTAAATCCCAGATTCATCGCCACTTATAATACTATAAACGTTATTGAGCTTCCTTTGTTGAACCGCTTTTTGCTCTTATGTCAGCAAATGAGAGATCCAACTGAAAACCAACTTTGTAACATCCATTTCTTTGTGTAGGATCTATTGGATCGAGTTTTTAAAATGCCTTAAACTGCCTCTATCTCCCAGTATGTTACCCGGAGGTCATCCTTAATTAGCTGAAGAACCACATCAATGTTTTGTTGTGTGGCTGCTGTTTTGGGTGGAACTAGCCTGGATTCGTGGCTAAGTAGTTGAGTAGTGTGGTGCTTGATTCCCGAAACACAGAAACCATATCAGCGAGACATTGCTGTTGGGATTATATTGTAAAAAAGTATGGCTCGAAAATGTTCTCTGCTAAGATCCATTTTTTGACCGACTTGCTAATTTCAAAAATTCATTGTCCCTACGCGACTTGTTGTATCGGAATGATACTCTGGAGACTCTCTATACCTTGTTTTTTACAAAAAGATAGAAATTGTGAGTTCTTGAGTTGGAGACCATGTATTTTTTTTTAAACATTAATTAATTTTTATATGTTTCTTCTGATTATAACTTTTGAACCGGAAGTCATAAAAAAATCTCACCTTTAATGACGTCTTTTTAGCAAAGAGCTTTAATTTGACATCTCATTGGTGTTTCTAGGCCTTGTAATAATGAAAAAGATGTGTTTACAGAGAGACAGACAGGCGAAGGTACCGACAGATGGACGAACCGACAGACGGACAGAAGAAAGGGACAGGCAGACGGACAGACAGATAAAACGATTTCTACGTTTTAACTATTTGATATTGTGGTAAAAACAATTTAATGCTATTAATGACGACACTGGCAGGATATTGACTATTCACAATTAGTGGCAATGGATTCTTAATTGTTGATGATAAAACTCATGTGCTTTAAAATTACTGCTAGAAATGACAAGTGACAGATGATTGACAATCAGCAATAATGGATATAACATTCATATTTTTAGTGTCTTTATTTGTACGAATACTTCTACTGATTATTGATTATATATACCTAAAGTATTAATGTCATGAATACAGTGTTCGAACCTTTTTTAATAATTTAATTTTAGAACTACATCATAAATATCGTTCTACATACATTTTACCTAAAAACCTTTTTACTGACAGCTAACCCTCGACCTGTGACCCTTCACGGCCTACCGAGATGCCATATCTCCTTTCGAAATGACCATCATATGTCACAGGGATAGAGAAATTTCGTCACTTTAGTGTCCTAGCCGTAAGCGGTAGTCGGTAAGCGGTCTGCAGTCCGTCATTTCCTTGATATTTTCTAAATGACAATGGCCATTACCTAAAGATGTCTGTCACGTCATCTATCAACCCTTTACAATTAAGGTTGAGGAGAATAGTTTTCTCTAGAAGATTTACGTTTATCGTTTCAAATTAAGTTGAAATAGTAATACGGGTGATTTAATTCTTAGTAATTAGGAGATTATTACCGACATATTATATTTTATCTGTAATTTTGTCTGGTTAAAGAATTGTTCTGTACCGTCAAACATATCTTATCATTCTTCTTCTTCTTCTTCTTATGCATAATCACTAATGAATATACCTAATATATACTGTCTCTGGACGTTTGTATTAGGCTTTCCACTGTTCGTAAGCCGGTCCACTGCCTTATGTTACGTAGCCACGACATCTTCTTCCTTCCCATTCTCCTTTTTCCCTCTATCTTTCCCTCGATGAACAGTTATAAGAGCTGAAACTTCGTATTTCGCATAATGTGCCCCAGATATGCAGTTTTTCTTTTTTTGATCGTTAGTAACAGTTTTATTCTTTGCAAGAGATCCTCGTTGATTACTCGGGACGTCCAAGGGATCTTCAGCACACTGCGGTATTCCAATATCTCGAAAGCTTCTATTTTATTCATTGTGGTCGTCTTCAATGTCCAGCTCTTCACCCTATACAGTAACACCCAACAAATGTAGCATTTTATGAAATATACACAAACAAAAATACTATTTTCGGTTTCTCCCTATTGCTGGTCTTCTGTCTACTTCTCTGCTTTCTACCTCCTTCTTTCAGCTAAATAAGTATTCTTTTAGATACAGTTCAAGCATACACATAATCGTTTTGCATTGATTAAAAAGTTAACTATAATACGTAATTGATTATTTTTATTCTCTGAATATCTCCACCACTGCAAGAACCCTTCGTGACAATTTCATAAGAGTTTAAATAATGCAGTGCATAATGCACTGACTCAGACACAGGCACGAGTTTACCCGTCATGCCGAGAAGGCAATGCCAGGATCCAGGATAGCATGTAAATAGCCTGATCCTGACGAAAAAGGACCAGGAAGCGCTAAGGTACATTCCAAATAAACAAAATATCTTTACCGTCGCGCCACATCTTCGCCAAAGGTATTAAGAATTTGCATCATACAGAACGGGATTATAGAATTTTTCGTGGGGCATAGTAACAAAAACAAGAATGATTTTTAATGGAGATTAAAGAAGAGGGAAAGAAGATGGGACTAAAAATTAATGAAAAGAAGAAGAACAAAAATTTAAATACCTGGGCGTTATGATAAACAACGGAGATAAAAGAAAGAATAATGGCAACAAACCGAGTAAACCAAGCAAATAGAAAACTACTTAAAAGTCAAATAGTGACCAAACAGACAAAATGGAATATTTATAAAAAAATAATAAGATCAATAACAATGTATACAGCAGAAACGATGACTATGACAGAAAAAGAAGAGAAATTAAGGATAAATGATCGAAAAATAATAAGAACAATACTGGGTCAAGTGAGAATTGAAGAACAGGTGTATAGAAGGAGAACGAATAAATAAATTTTAAAAGAATTAAATGGACAAGATATAGTAAATGGCTGAGTCATATATGGAAACAATGACCAAGAATTAGTATCAAAAGCTATGGTATTATGGCAACCAGGAGGAAAAAGGAGACGTGGTCGACCCACATCGAAATGGTTGACTTGTAGTAGAGGAAGACCTAAGCTGGGCTGAAATTACAAAATGAAAAGAGAAGACAAAAGACCGGAACAAATGGAGACATATAAGCGAACAAATACAATGACGATGGGGACTGATCCACCCCGTAAAATGGATCTAGAAAGCGAAAGCGGTGAAACCTTATATGGGGTGTTAAGTCATATACTATACTATATAGCCGCTTAGAAAGCTTTCCAAAAGATCAAGAATCCAATGCGTGGGCAACGATTCCAGTCGCCAAAAGAAGCCGTCGATGGCCTTAAAATACCGATTTTGCAGGCGTCAGCTGAAGACTGTTTTACCAATTGGTTTGAACGTTTGGCAAAAGTATATCTATCTTGGTGGGACATAATTTAAAAAGCAATAAAGTACTTTAAGCCTATACTTTTTTTGTGTTTATGGATGTATGCAAAACTAAAAAGACAACCCTTGTATTCTCGTTTTTTTCGTATACTATTCATTTTATTTGTTTGGATAAATATTCCTTTCTGTCCTGTAGCATCTTCAAATTGATTACAGATTTGGTTTAAAATAAATTGTTAACTAAGAAAAATAATAACTCCGGTTCTGCTTATCCCCTGATTTCCCCACTGCCGTTTATCATTTCGCGACACGAATGGCAGCCAGGCGGGTTAAAAATAACCAACGATTAAAAATTCATCGATAGGGCGCTTTTAAGATATTAAAATTGCATCGAACTTCGATGTTTCTAATTATCCTTAATAGATATTTTAATGGGACTGTTAAATATTTACAAGCTCGGGATAAGAGCGATGTCCTTCAATTTGACGACGTAAAAAATAAAGAGACAACGTCTTTAGTTTCTCACTGTTTCCCGGGTTTGTCTTAATTAGATTGATGGGAGCGGTCCTCTAAAAAAATTTATAACTCATTATGTTAACATATTTTTATAAAATATACTTTGGTACCCTTGCTCTCATTTACATTTTAAAAACGTTCTAAAGCTTGTTATTATGTACTTGTTTTATATTTTGGAGTAAATATAACGAATTTTGGAAACTACTTTAATTGAAAGACTGTTAGGTGTTTTGAAACAATTTGAAAAATAAGCACCAAAGAACTTAAATTGGTGTTGCAATCTTGATGAATATATTCCTAATTCTCTAAAGTAGCTTGAAGCAACTAAAATAAAGTTAAAGAAGCAGAGAATTGTTTTTGTATTCTTCGCAAAACATTTTTAATTCCTTTCTCAACAATCATTTCTAGTGATGTCAACATAAGGGACAAAAATATCTTAAAGAATTTTATCTACGGACCTGTCAGTAGATAAGAAACCTCTAGGAAAGATGTACAATTCTGTGTGAGACTCCAAAGAACTTTTGAGCCACTGGAAATCTGAACTCGTAGGTAAACAAAACTTGACTTCATTTATTTTTACCCCAGATTTCCAATTTCAACAATTGTTGTTTGAAAATTTTTCAGATTTTGTAAGATGAGAAAGCGATCATTACGAGTTCTGGTTCTTTATTGGGACATTTGGTGTAGATAGATAGATAGATATTCATCTAGTCCTGCCCTCTTGATGGGACTTAATAGCCTTGGCAGTGGTCTTTTCACGTAACTTGGAGCAGCTGTTTTCTCATCCCCAATACCAAGGATTTCACTTTGGCATAGGACATAAAATACGGTTTCCTCCTTTTCTTGGCAGTATCGACAAATGTCTTCATCTACCAAGTTCAGCTGACTTATGTGTTCTCTGAGCCGACAATGTCCTGTTAAGAGACTGACAATCATTCTGACATCGTTTGGCCTTTGTGAAAACAGCTCTGCAGTAAATTTGGCAGAGTGTCCTTTTATGAAGACTTTATGCCTTGTCGTTTGCCCGGTGATTTTTCTTACCACTCCTGGGTCTTCTTTACCCTCCATTTCTCAATGGCTGCCTGTTTTATGGACAACTATGCACTTTGAAGTGAAAAGAGCTGTGCAATTTTTGATTTTGATTTAAAAACCTTTGTTAGAAAATGATTATAAAATTTTGTTTAAATGAAGATAGTAAGTGTCTCAAATGTTAAACGGTTCCTTTAATATCATTGTCTAAGTTATAATTTTTTAGCCCTATAGATGTATCTATGGGAATATTGTAAAGAGAAAGCAAAAAATAAATTTTTAATGATTAATTTAATGATTATTATACATTCTTTTCGTCTATTTAATACAGGCATATTGATATTTTATTAATTAAACATTTAATTGGTCATAAATCAAGTACGCTAAATGGTCGATGCGAGAAATTCTCTTTTACGTTTCAATTCTGCTGATACTAACCTATCGAAAATGTCACTTCGATATTTTTTATTGCCAATTTTTATCGTCAGATTTAATTTTTAATTGCGATTAACATTTTTTAATGGAACCCGAAGAAATTGGTCGAAGTAAATAAATGTAATTAAAATTTAAAAAAGGTATCACGAAATGTGCTCGATGCTGTGTTACGTTCAAGTTTTATGACAGCGTGAATTAATTGCATTTATTTGGACATTTTGTTGGTTTTTATCTGATCTTTCGGTACGATTTTGTTAATTAACGCTTTTATTGGGTATATCCTTTAAAACAAGCATGTATGGTTCATCTGGCCTGGTTGTTACTATTAACAATATTGGTTTAAACTAATGTTGATTATTTTTTATTAAGGATGTCGTCGTAGGTATAGAACTAAATACAAACGTACCGAGAACATCTTTTGGGGCAGAAGAGACAATTTTTTAATTTAGGATTTAAAGGCCTGCAAGTTAGGACGAGTGGGAAAGACGTGGAAAGGTAAGGACTTTCACAATCTGGAGACCCTGGGGATGAAGGACCGATCGAATCGATCCGTTTTCGATGTCTGGCACTGAACAGTAAAGGGTGCATGGACTTGGCACGTCGCGTTGCTCTGGCTCGTGGAGGCAATATAGAGCGACTGTTTTCTGGGATGTGATGGGCATCATCCACATCGACTACTTGGAAAATGGAAAAACAATCAATGGCGAGTACTACGCAGCATTATTGTATCGATTCAATGCCGAATTGCGTCGGTTTGGCACGCAAAAAAGTGCTCTTTCACTAAGACAACGCACCAGCTCACCGATGGGCCGTGGCCATGGCAAAATTACACGAATTGGGGTATGAGTTTGGTTGAACACCCACCGTATTCCCCAGATCTTGCCGCCAGCGACGTTTTCCTGTTTCCAAACCTAAAAAAATGGCTCGGTGGACGCCGTTTCGCAACAAACGATGAAGTCGTCGCTGAAACTTCGGCCTATTTTGAAGAGCTCGAGCAAAAGTGCTATTCGGATGGGATAAAAAATCTGGAACATTGTCTCACTAAGTGTTTTGAGCTATGTTGAGATATAAATCGATTTAATACCAAAAAACTTGTTTTTTCTATCAAAGACTAGTTTTATATCAATCCACCCTCTTACAATGTACGATTCCTTCTCTGCTTAATGTTAAATTTGGTATTTGAGCAGTAATTTTATTATGATATTAGATCCGAGGACTGCAAGGTAATATTTTCATTAATTAATTAATTAATTTTTTTTAAGAAAGTGTGTTTACCAATTTATTCTTCAATTATCGAAATTAGTAGTAGATATTTTAAGGCTACTTTAGATAGGACTAATTCCTATATAGAGATATGTATATTATTGCATAACATGTACAAAAAGCCTTTGGTTTCAGGAAACGTCGCAGCTTTCTGCTATGTCACTCTCACATTTGTGTGAAGTCGTTCATCATCAGTATATATGTACAAACTTCACTTCTGTGACCTACGCCTGTACTGCTTGATTGTGACATGATATATTGTGTTCAGTAATCAAAACTACACATAAGCGTAGATCTCTTCTTTGAAAATATATTAAATATTAATCTACATACTTTTAGAAATTGCATCTTTTACATTTATACAATTATTTCATGTTGTCTGGCGAAGGTTGTTTTCCAAAATTTCTTTCTGACATTGAAAAGTTAGATGTAGAAAACCTGTACTTATAGAGTGGAAAAGTGTCTGACAAATACATTGGGGCATAACTAGAGTCTGACCAGGACATACAAAATGGTAAATTGAGAATTGAGATTGGAATATTAAAAATTGAGAATTGAGGATCGAAGATTGAAAATTGCGAATTGAGAATTGAGAATTGAGAATTGAGAATTGAGAATTGAGAATTGAGAATTGAGAATTGAGAATTGAGAATTGAGAATTGAGAATTGAGAATTGAGAATTGAGAATTGAGAATTGAGAATTGAGAATTGAGAATTGAGAATTGAGAATTGAGAATTGAGAATTGAGAATTGAGAATTGAGAATTGAGAATTGAGAATTGAGAATTGAGAATTGAGGATCGAGAATTGAGAATAGAGGATTGAGAATTGAGAATTCAAAAATTGGAAATCGGGACTTAAGAATTAAAAATTGAAAGTTTTCAATTCTGTAGGTATCAAGGTTGTGTAAACACCCAGTAGAGGACGCTGTTTTTTTTATTACTAGAAACGAGAAACGATTCGAAAGACTGAAAAACAGTCACCTCTTTTTGAATAAAGAAAGCAATAATAATTAAGATTTATTGTTATGTGGAATGAAGTACTACATGTTAATGCAAAGTGTTTATTTATTATTTTTGAATTTCTAATAGATGTCGGTGTAGATTAAGTTGACGGAAAAAAATTTATACAATCCTTTAATATGTAGGTTACAAAAAAAAACTGTAGATGGCGTTGTATTTTGATTTCTAAATAAATAGGAAAACGAGAAACTAGAGTATTTTAAATAACTGTTGAAAAAACAAAAGAAATTGCAGAAAAAAAAAGAAAACTAAGAAAACATCTATTTAAGTACTATGACGCCACCTAGTTAGCACAGTTGATATCTCATATATTCAAACGAGTAATTTGTACTTAATTAACTACTATTATGCTACTTTAGGTAGCGTACTTGATATATTATATATTTTCACAAGCAATTCCTTCTATGACGCCACCGTAAGGTGGTGCAGTTAATATCTCATAGATTTAAACCAGCAAATCTTACTTAATTAAGTACCATGACACCACTAAAAGGTGGCGCAGTTGTTATTATATCAATTTACAAAAAAAAAAACATTGAAAACATAAACACACGAGAAGAAATGGTAAAAATTAAAAAAAAAAGAAAATGAGAAAAATATATCAGTTTTAGGCTGTACGAAGTTCATTGGGTCAGATAAATATTATATAATATTTAAACCTAAATGATTGCGTGTTTTTTGTAAATAACAAATACCAATCCCTGTGGTGATTACATACCTGCGTTTATATATACATCTGATTGTAAATTTGAATTGAAACTTTTTTTTATAACTTTAATGTGAGTTTTATTTTAGTTTGTCTATGAAACGCCACTGGTGGTCTGATAGTCTGTGGCGATAAATGTCCAACTAACAAGAGAAAATGATATCACTAGGCCCGTATCTCGATCTCGAAAGTGACTTACGGGTCGCGTCACAAGTTGTTACGATTTTGATTTTACAGATCAGATTTATTTGATGGACACACTACCGTTAATAATTAAGAAAATCTACATTAAAGTTACTACAATAATAGTTTAACATAGTATATATACGAGTAATATATTGTTAAAGATATATTAAATATAGATATGTACTTACATGTTTGGCAAATCAGAGGAATTTTTGAAAACAAAGTAAATATGGGTGAATAAAAAATTAACAATTTTGCAGTTATACACAAAGAAATAAAAAGAAAAATATATTTATTGTCAATAGATGTCCATGTGTGAAAATATCAAATCTTTAATTAAGATAAACGTTATGCGTATAAAAATTTAGAATTGCACTTATACCTAAAATTGTGATAGATTCTTGATTTTAAAAGAGTTTTTACTAAATTTTGAATTGCTTGGAATGTGATGTAATATTATAGTACCTATATTAAGCATTAAGAACGGTAAGGACATTTTACCGATCGAAGACAATTGTTTGGAGAGGAGCAGAGCGACGACTCCAATTTTTGTCTGAGATCGGTAGGTCTTAACGTTCGTGATGCTTATAACGTTTTTTGCAAGATAGAAATATTTTTCCGTATTAGACATTAGACAGAGCACTTTTGACATTTTTATAACGTTAAAATGTCAAAAGTGCTCTATATACATCACATATGCAATTACACTGGTCAGCAAAATTAACGCACCACTAAGATATTTTAATAAATAATTCTTATTTAATAAAGATTGCTACAAATTGTGGTGTTTTAAGAAATTTTATTCTATTTTCAACCTTTTACAGAAATGTATAATGAAAAATGTAACTGCAAAAGAAAGAAAAAAAAATATAAGAAAATTAGTCAAAATTAAAAATTTTCAACAAATAAAAAAATCCACAAGAAGTCATTAATACCGGGTATTTCCGCCTCTATTTTGGATAACAGCTGCACAGCCATCATTCATGCTTAAAATACAAGGCCTTATGTCATCGTGATCCAACTCGTTCCATATTTGAACTAGAACCCTTGCAAGTTGATCTAGAGTAGCGGGAGGGTTTGGAAGTTGCTGCAAATGTCTTAAAAGCAAGTCCCAAACATTCTCAATTGGATTAAGATCCGGACTGTTTGCAGGCCACTCCATAGTTGCTATTCCAACCTCATTAAAATAATCTTGCACAATCCTGGCAACGTGCGGTCGTGCATTATCCTGCTGAAACAAAAATTGTTCACCAATATAGGGAGCAAATGGTAGTAATGGTACCACATGTTCTTGCAGGATGTCCGTTATATACCGATGTGCCGTTAGTCGTCCGTTAATAACCACCAGGTCCGTACGAGCAGTTAAAGAAATTCCTCCCCAAAACATGACTGAGCCTCCTCCATAAGCATGGGTCGTTTGGAAGTTACATTGAGCATATCTTTCATTTGGTCTTCGATATACCCGTACGCGTCTATCTGAATCGTATAGACAAAGTCTTGTCTCATCTGACCAAAGAACTCTTTCCCAATCCTCATCAAACCATTCAATATGCTCTCTGGCAAAATTCAATCTCGCTCTACGATGCGCAGGGGTTAAAGCAGGTCCTCGAGCAGGTATTCTTGGTCTTAGATCGGCTTCGGCAAGGCGTCGGCGCACAGTATCTGTTGAAATCCGGATCCTATCTGCTTCCTGTAGCTGTGCCTGCATCAATCTTGCTGTTACGAACCGTTGTCTTAATGCAGAAAGTCTAACAAAACGGTCTTGGGCATCGGTTGTTATACGATGTCTGCCTTGACCAGGTCTTCTTGAGTGCTGACCCGTCTCCCTATACCGTTGAATCATACGGGAAACCGATGTGTGCGATACCCCAAACCTTTGACCAATTCTACGAAAACTCCATCCTTCTTCGAGTAAAACTACTGCCTGGACACATTCATCTACGGTTAAATTTCTTGATTCACGTTCCATAATAAACACTGTATCAGTACAAAAGCAAAGAATTATTGCAACTGACAAAGTGTAAGAAATCCAATCAAAAAACCTTTAGAATGTTATTCTAAGTGTTATCGCAGTTTCAAAAAAAAAAAAAATAAGATAAAATGAACGGACTTGGGAACAAAATACAGCCATATGTTTTTTAAGTCGATATACCATAGCCGTCCAAAATATATTAATATATTTAGGATGTGAGCTACATTTTTAAAAATAATCCAATATAATAGGTGGTGCGTTAATTTTGCTGCCAGTGTATTTACTTACGTTCTGTTTCAGTAAACACAACATACTGATCAGGCAACAAACGCGGTAACTTAGCAAAATCGTTCTATCGTGCAAAAAAAGTTTTAAGGTTTAAATAATTTAGTACCTATATAACATATTTTACTTTAACTATACAAATAAACCTAAATGAATCTTTTTCCATAAAGCGGTAAAATTTTATAAGCGGCGATAAAGAGTTTTTATGGTCCCTTATTTCAACAAAAGCTATCCAATATTGCATTAATATCATTTATTGAGTATTATAAATCATCATTTAATAAAGAACGATATAAATTTGGATATTCTATAACTAATATAAGAGAATTAGGTAATGGTTTATTTTAATACACATATATAATTTTTATATACATATTTACTACTTTCAGGAATTTTTAAATGTGATCTTGTTATCTCCATCTCTCCAATTCTCCAAAACATAATATTTATATATACTTTTTATGATATCGATATAACAAAAGGCGTAATACTAAAATTACATTTACGTATTCATTATTCGACTTGAAACATATGATGACAATAATTGTAGCCAAAAAATCTGATACATCCATTGTTCTCTCCCCTGTAAGCTGATAAGTCTCTAACCCAAATGGCTTTAACCACTTTCTATCTCGCCATATTTGTTTTCTTTTTACCCCATCGACATTGGCACACCGGCTATTTACAATTCAAAGCGTGTTTTTGCATAGAGCGTATGTTTATAATGAAAACAATTGAATTGGATTTTATCAAGGGGCCTACTGCTATGTGTTTAGGCATCGATCAGACCAGAGTTGGCGATGCCTGGCATTGTAAATCTTTCACCCTTAGTCAAATCATGGCACTGGGCTTTATTTTTACGAAAAAGGTAACGCATTTAGAATTCTATCAATAGTAACAAATATTGTATACAAAGGGTACGAACATAGGATTTCATACGAGCATATACTAACTAAAAGCATTCTTCAATGCTCTAAGCGCGAGATTAGTAACTATATACTATATATCTTTTTATATATCTTTTTAGCACCTTGCTCTTATTGATTGTTAATGGGTGCTAAAGGATCCCCTAATCTCTAAACCAAGAGAGATAGCATAAGGATGTAAGGATATAATGATAGGTATAAGGATCTAAGGATATAAGAATGTAAGGATATAAGGATATAAGGATGTAAGGATATAAGGATGTAAGGATGTAAGGATGTAAGGATGTAAGGATGTAAGGATGTAAGGATGTAAGGGTGTAAAGGATGTAATGATGTAAGGATATAAGGAATACTTGGTTCACAGGACTGTGATGTTGGAGGGTTTTGATTGTTGGGTTTAAGCACCCTGCTGTAGGACTTAGTGTCCTTTCCAGGAAGGGGTTAATGGAGATTGGAAGGAGTTAGAATCAGTAGTCGGCGCCAATTGTTGTTCGCTTACTGGTTCCTGGAACGTGCCTAAACCGTCTAAAAATATTTTTTTTCCTGTAAGTGTGAGTGTATACAGGTGTGAAGCCCACGTGGTGCAATATGGGTTTGGGAGACTGACGCTGTGACGTGTCTCCTCCGGCGTGAGGCCTCCCATTTGGTAAGGACGAAGGGAACTATAGAAACCTTCGCCAAGGCCTGTTGCCCAGTGTCTACCTGTAAGGATGTAAGGATGTAAGGATGTAAGGATGTAAGGATGTAAGGATGTAAGGATGTAAGGATGTAAGGATGTAAGGATGTAAGGATGTAAGGATGTAAGGATGTAAGGATGTAAGGTTGTAAGGATGTAAGGATGTAAGGATGTAAGGATGTAAGGATGTAAGGATGTAAGGGTGTAAGGATGTAATGATGTAAGGATATAAGGAATAATTGGTTCACAGGACTGTGATGTTGGAGGGTTTTGATTGTTGGGTTTAAGCACCCTGCTGTAGGACTTAGTGTCCTTTCCAGGAAGGGGTTAATGGAGATTGGAAGGAGTTAGAATCAGTCGTCGGCGCCAATTGTTGTTCGCTTACTAGTTCCTGGAACGTGCCTAAACCGTCAAAATTTTTTTTTCCTGTAAGTGTGTGTGTATACAGGTGTGAAGCCCACGTGGTGCAATATGGGTTTGGGAGACTGACGCTGTGGCGTGTCTCCTCCGGCGTGAGGCCTCCCATTTGGTAAGCACGAAGGGAACTATAGAAACCTTCGCCAAGGCCTGTTGTCCAGTGTCTACCTGTAAGGATGTAAGGATGTAAGGATGTAAGGATGTAAGGATGTAAGAATGTAAGAATGTAAGGATGTAAGGATGTAAGGATGTAAGGATGTAAGGATGTAAGGATGAAAGGATGTAAGGATGTAAGGATGTAAGGATGTAAGGATGTAAGGATGTAAGGATGTAAGGATGTAAGGGTGTAAGGATGTAAGGGGCCATTCATTAATTACGTAATGGTATTGAGGGAGAGGGGGGTTAAGAAAATCTCTACAAGTTCTTACGTTGGGGGAAGGGAGGGTAAAATTCATTCTTACGTAATATTTCGTTAATCAAAATCTTCTAAGCAATTGTCGGTTAACATCAATTGTAGACGTTCTCAACGCATCGCAGCAAAGATTGCGAAACGTAACGAATATGTACTGTGCCGTACAAAACATTTTCCAACTGGCGCCGAACATGCAGAGTGGCTAGAGGAAAGTGAGGTGCCAACAAACGTCCCTAACGAGATTCCATCTACCGTTACATCTGATGAGCTACCAATAGTCTCTGATTGGATGACATGGATTAAAAATCCGTTCAGCCCAGATGAAGATTAAAGATTTCAATTGATCTAGCTTTAGCTATTTAATTTATGTTTTTGAGACTAATTTAAAATATTATTTTATGAACAATGTTATGAGTTATTAGTTTTACTAATTTATGTTTGCTAGTATTATTTAAATTAGTCCTTGTTAAAAAATAAAAATTATGGATCCACGTTGAACTGTAAGTTTTAGTGAAACTGATCCTTTCCTCACATAACAGTTTATTATTTAGAAGATATCTTACGTATACTTACATGGGGGTAGGGGGGGTCAAAATTGACCAAAATTATCCTTACGTAATTAATGAATGGCCCTAATGATGTAAGGATATAAGGAATAATTGGTTCACAGGACTGTGATGTTGGAGGGTTTTGATTGTTGGGTTTAAGCACCCTGCTGTAGGACTTAGTGTCCTTTCCAGGAAGGGGTTAATGAAGATTGGAAGGAGTTAAAATCAGTCGTCGGCGCCAATTGTTGTTCGCTTACTGGTTCCTGGCACGTGCCTAAACCGTCAAAAAATATTTTTTTCCTGTAAGTGTGAGTGTATACAGGTGTGAAGCCCACGTGTTGCAATATGGGTTTGAGAGACTGACGCTGTGGCGTGTCTCCTCCGGCGTGAGGCCTCCCATTTGGTAAGGACGAAGGAAACTATAGTAACCTTCACCAAGGCCTGTTGTCCAGTGTCTACCTGTAGAAGAGGAAGTGTTTCGTCAAGAACGTCGTCAAGTTCTGAAGAAAGGTACCAGTCTACTATTTGAGAAGTTTAGGAGAGAGGAAGAGGGATCTTGATCTTCGGGATTCTTGAGATTCTTGGGTGTCCTCCATTCCAGTTGATATATATATATATACATTGTAAAACAGTGCCAAACTTTTTTATTTTTTGTAGATTCCTAAAAGCGTTACCTTTGATTTTGGAAACAGATATTCCTTTAAGTCAAACAAAATTATCTGTGCTTTATTGGCTCCGTCGACCCCACACTTTAAAATCAATCGCACTCATAAAGAATTCAACTGAAAAATCAACACGTGCTGTGGTTTTATGTCAGTTTGACGTAACACGCATCTTCGTTAAATATTTAAAATAAAAACTACTAGAAAATCGACAGAAAATGCAGTCTGATGAGGATTTTCATTATTTACCAATTGACAACGATTTCAACATGGGAGGGTTTTTTATACTTGTTCACATTGGTAGTTTGTTTTAAAATTTAACGATCGAAACAATACAAAACACGATTTGTAAATGTTTTAGCAATTTGTTTTTCTTTTTTACAAAGGTAATCATTTAGAGTATTCATTATACATTATGAATAATATAAAATATTATCGCCACTAGATTGATCCCAACGATTTTTAAAACTGTTTAGATAACGTGCCAAAAACTATAAAAGACGATTCCTTCTTTTACAAAAGATTTTGGAGGAACAAGGAACAATGGGGTATGGGAAAGAAGAACAAACCAAGTACTTGCGGATATGTACAAAGAACCAAGTATCACAGGATATGTTAAAGCACAAAGGTTGAAGTGGTTAGGACATGTCGAAAGGATGGCAGAAAGTAGGATTCCCAAAATAATCATTATCAGAAGCATATAGTCTAAGATCCCGATATAGGACGACCTTCACCGAGCTGGTTAATGGACCAAACATATTTTTTATGTAATTTAATATATCAAAAAATATATTGCATATGAGTTGCCTATCGAATTTCAGTCAAGAATATTTTTAATTAATTTAAAAAAAAAAAATTGTGCGACTGAGGGGTCCCTACCTACCGTCCCATGCGATAGAAGAGGACACAACATAACAGCGTTTGTATCCTGGCCTTTTAAAGAGAGAGAGCTCTCTGCTCTCTGCTCTTGAAGACAAGAAGGATAGCGATAGACGCGTACATTCTGAGCATCATTTGGGAGTAGTTTCATATTAAAATAAAGGATTAGTTTTTAATTTTTTTTCAATCAATTAAATATACATGTGTATATATTTTGTTACATTAAAGTATATATAAATCTTTAGTTAATAAGAAGGTTATAGCAATACATTTAATTCTTATCTTACAAATTTTATTTCATTTTTTTTCCTATTTAAAAATATTAACTGAAATAAAGCAATTTGCTCTATATAATTAATGTATCCATAGATATATACTGATATATACTGTACGCGTCTATCGCTATCCTTCTTGTTTTCAAGACCAGAGAGCAGAGAGCTCTCTCTTTTTAAAAGGCCGGGATTCAAACGCTGTTATGTTGTGTCCTCTTCTATCGCATAGGACGGTAGGTAGGGACCTCTCAGTCGCACAATTTTTTTTTAAAAATTAATTAAAAATATCCTTGACTGAATTTCGATAGGCAACTCATATGCAATATATTTTTTGATATATTAAATTACATAAAAAATATGTTTGATCCATTAACCAGCTCGGTGAAGGTCGTCCTATATCGGGATCTTGGACTAATAGGTGAAAAAAAGAGAAGAGGGAGACTAAAGGAAAGATGGAAGAGCAAAGTTAAAGCGGATTTGAGAACCTTTGGTTTACAAAACTGGAAACGAATGTGCCAAAATAGGAAGAAATGAAAAGAAATTAAAAATTAAGCCTTTCAGGCCTGTAGAGCTATATATGTATATCCAATTATTTTTAGGATTTCTTATAAACTTTAGGTTTCTTAATAACATATTATAAAATTTTAATATATTGATTTAATAAGCCAATTGCATGATATAGTTAATAAAATTTATAATAGATTAAACTAGACATGCAATTATAAAACAAATTTCACGAAACATATCTTTTTAACTGTTCAAATAAATACTCGGTTTGCATTCAATGGGTTGCACTCAGCCAGTGCCAACCAAAGGGTTTGTATCCTATAAATTTTAACTTTTTAATCTCTTAATCCTCACTGGTCAGCTTGTGTTTAATTCCCCAAAATTGTCGTTTAAAAGTCCCTTTCCACCCTTCCCACTCACTTCATTTGAATATAAAGTGGCAATTCAAACTGTTTCTAATTTCCTAATAGGGACATTTCATTTTGTTAGTCAATAAAAGAATACTCGGCAACATCGTTTTGAGGTTGGTAGTTGATACGATTGTTTTATTTATCTACTGATAAAAATTAGTTGCTTTTGGAATTGAATAAAAGCTTTAATTTTTTATGATTCTTCAGAAATATGAAATATAAGTATAACGCTTATAGTAAACTAATTACTTTTTTTTTGAAATATCACTAATGGAACTTTTGAAATAAGATGTCTTCTTCCTCTTCTTCCTACTTTATTAATAAGTTTTTGGCCTCAATTGATCTTGTCTGACCATCTTTTCTTCGGTCTTGATCTTCTTCCATTTGGCGATTTGTCTCTTTCTATTCGTACTGTTCTATTCTTTCTATTTGTCGATTCCATTCTATTTTTCTTCTTTTGGTCCACAGGTTTATTTCCTTTACGGTATCTGCTCACGTCTTTGGTTTGTAAATTTTTGCAGGACACTTATTTTTCTGTTTCCTGTAAACTTTGTGTTTTCCCCATATCTGCTCGTGTTTCCGCTATTATCGGTCATATTGTTGATTTATATATCCTAGTTTTCGTTTCGGTTGTGTATTTGTTTCTTTAGATTGTGTTGTTGAGACATCATGTTGTTCTGTACACCATGTTCACTTGTTCTTGTACTTCTTCTTCCACTTTTCCGCATCTTGACAGTTTGATTCCCAAGTATTCCATTTCCATTACTTCCATTTACATCGTCTCGGTTCTGCTGATATTACTATCGATTTAGTTTTCTCTGTTGAAATCACTATGTTGTATATGAGCGCCATATCTTCGAATTCTTTAATTAATCTTCATTTTCCCGATGAAATATACTTATTAGTAAAGGTAAATTTTAGTTAAAAGTACCCAACAATATCTATATATATTATTTTTAAATTTGACGGTTAGTACATAAACGTATTTTTGGTTCAGTCGTAGAAAAAGTATAGTGTGCAACACGTGGGACAAGGACTTTTTTTACTCGTGTGTTGCGGCACTCGCCTTTCAATCTCTAACCATAACTTTCCGGTTAGTACATAATCGTATTTTTAGTTCAGTGGTAAAAAAAGTATAGTGTGTAACACGTGGGAAAAGTACTTTTCTTATTCGTGTGTTGCAGCACTCGCCTTTTAAGGCCAATTCTCACATAGCAGCGCCGCAGCAGCGCGTCGCGTAGCCGCAAATGCGGCTCCATAAAGTATTCATTATTTTAAATGGAACGGTTCCCACATAAGCAGAGCAGTGCGGCAGCAGCACAGCGCGTCGACATCTAACGCCTTCGAGAGCGTTGTATGCTGCTCTGTGCCGCGCCGCGCTGCCAAGTGGGTATTAGAAAGCAGCAAACACTGCTGAGGTTGATGTTATTTGGTTAATAAACTACAGAAAGCTAAATAAATAAAAAATAATTTTTATGAATGATCCTTAAGAAAACAACTAGATGGATTTGGAACAAATAACAACTCCTTTTATAGATTTTTGTAGAATAGAGAAAGATTCTATATTTGTTTATTGTTAATATTCTTAAGTAGATGTCGTTAATTTATTAAAATATTCGTTTGGTATTTCACATAGTCAGCATTTATTAGATATTTCCTTTTTTATGCAAGGGTGCTGTTTTATTTTTTATTGTTGGATATTGAGTAGTTTATTTTTAGTTTTTATTGAAAAATAAACCTAGTACATATATACGTATAAAGGGTACATACAGGTACGTGATCTAACAACATCAAATCGAATGTTGATATTTTGATTTTGTCCTTTGTTTAGTTAGATATTTTTGGTAAAAACAGAAGATGGAAGGCAAAATCGAGTTGTGCACCCAACAGCTTCTTTTTTTTCTTTTTCTGATAACAATACAGCAAATACATAATCATCTCTAGACGAGGAGCTCGACATTTTAAAAATCGTTTGTTGTTTTAAATAGTCTAAACACTACTGGGACAAATGTTTCGCAACCGCTTCGCTCGTGATTCTGCTGCTGCTGCACTGCTTAAGTGGGAATGCCATCATGGTTTTTGCATCGCGGCGAAGTTGTGAAGCGCTGCTGCCGCGCTGCTGCGGCGCTGCTATGTGAGAATCGGCCTTTTTAAGCTCGTATCATAACTTTCCCACTAGTAAGAAAAGTACGACTTTTCCCACTTGTTTCACATTCTTAAAAGTCTAGACCTTATGGACTCGTAAGTAGATGTGGAGTATACACAAAATATCTTTTAGGTTATAGTGTAATAAGACCCAGATACCAATCAACCCCACTTATAATCTACAATGTCTTTTTAATTGTTTTTAACCAAATTCTTAAACTATAAATAAATATTGAAGAAAACTAAACAGCTTACCTGTTAATAACAATCTTTACGTCGTATAAAAGTTTGTATTTCAACTACACACTTTAACTTTATTTTTTCTATCACTATTCACTTTTTGTATTTTTCGAAGTTATATATTTTCTTTAACAACAGCTTTTAGAACTAATATTTATCGTAATTATAACAAATTATTCATAATTGTAGAATTTGATTGTTACTTTATAGAAAATTTATTATGTCAAATATACAACGTTAAGAATCGTTTTGACATTTCAAGACCCACTGAGTAAACAAAAATTCATTAAAAATTAATATTTAATTTGTGTTTAATCTTCATTTAAGTTTTTTTTATTAAGAAATGTTGTGAAACAATTATAATAAAATAAAAATATACAATCAATAAATTTATATTACGAATAAAAAAAAATAAAAAAAAATCGCTGCGAACAGGATTCGAACCTGTGCGGGCAGAGCCCATTTGATTTCGAGTCAAACTCCTTAACCACTCGGACATCGCAGCTTGAACATTCAGAGTTCGAGACGCTTATATGAAGTGCGCGAAGTGAGATGTATTGATTTTTTAGGAATTAATAATATTTACTCGCAAATAATGATCTATTCATTTAAATTTTAACAGAGAAAATAGGAAAATAAGTTTTTTTTTATATTTTTTTCTACTAAATGACTCAATTACAGTTACATATAGGTATCTAAAGTACATTTTTAATGTACTACAACATACCGATGTATTTATTTATTTATTTTTAAAATAAACGTAAATGATTCAGTTTCTTCCAAATTTCTTTATAAACCTGATATTGCTATAAGTACTAAACAATAGTATATTATTACATACCCAGGTGGGAAAAAGAAAAAGAACAATTTCTCGAGAGAAAAATGGTAGGTACCTACTAGGTACTTCCACCGAGGTAAGTTTTACTATTTTATTCACAATCGTTTAAAAATAATATGATGAAATAATTAATCAATAAAGTAATCTATTATGAGAAACATTTATGTCAGACAAACCTTCCTGTCTAGTAATCTATGAAAAATTTGACAGTTATCGTTGACGTGAAATTTATTTCTATAATAAATCGTGGTTTATTCTTTTGTAATTGAGAGTATTGCAATATGTCCTACAATGAAGAAGATTGTACACCCCCAGAAATAAAGTCCTCTTAAAAATCTGACTTAATTTTCAAAGCAAAGCTTTCCATGTTAGCTTTGGCGAAAAATAGAAAACTTTTTCATATCACATGCATTGAAACAGCTTGTTTTGATCCCTGTTTTGTCGGTCGAAACAAGACAATTTCAGACCAATGCAACTGTCAGTCAGAAACTGGCAGTTTTTTCTCCCCTAGGGGAGAAACAACGTTATTCCTGCCCGGCACTTTCATTTATTTATTATTTATGTCTTTATTTCAAGTCTATCAGAATCGCATTTGTAACAAAGAAAAGCGAATAAAATCATAATCGTCTGACAGCTGTCGTCAAATCGTTGTCAAGATATTTGTCTGAAATAGTCTTACTTCAACTGGCTACGAAGATCAAAACTCGCTGTTTCAATGCATATGATATGAAAAATATAGTGTGTGGCACGGGATGAAACAAAGACGATTTCTGACCCGGCGAAGACAGCCCTCGCTTCGCTCGGGCAGTCAACTCTCGCACTAGACAGAAATCGTCTTGTTTCACCCCTTGCCACACAATATACTATTATCATTTTTTTAAGTTAATATTCAAAAAAAAGCACCGACTTACAAAATTAATTTTCGTCAATGATAATTTAACACTTTACCAACAAATAATAATTTTCTTATCAATATCTGTCACCCTTATCATCAAAAAGCCATTACACAAATTCTAATGTAAGTAAATATTTTATCATAATATTTATCGTGCTTTTCCTTATATGTTTATTTCGTTTTGACAATTTTCCCATGTTTCATATGTTACTGTTTATCGTTAAGAGCTTTTTATGACATATGTATCTGATTATACAGGTATGTACCTAGAATAGCAAAATGAAAATGTATACCTATTCTGAATTCATACAATTCTTGTAAATTAATACCACAAGTGTAGCTAGTAACAAAATTGGAAAAATTGTTAGAACCCTAAACCCCATTTTACTATATGGCGTGAAGACGTGGTCTCTTAAGGTTAGATTCCTCAAGCGCATCGAATCATTTGAGATGTGGACTCTCCGACGGCTTCTACACATGCTGTGTACCGCACTAATCACGAATAAAGAAGTTCCAAGAACTGTTTGGCTAACGAGAACTACTTAACATTGTGAAAGAAAGAAAAAATTCATACCTTGGCCAAATCGTTAGCGAAGCAAATATAACATTCCTAAACTCTCCCTCTTTCTCTCTCTCTCGCTCTCTGGTCTCTCAAGATTAGAACCCTAAACCCCTGTATGGTATGAAACGTGCGACTTGAAAAAAGAAATACTATCAAGGATCGAATAAGCGAGAAAAACACTTGTATAAGTATGAAAGCATTCTTCACAAGATCAGACCTTAGTTTGGGGCTCAGAACAAGAATGGTCCGATGTTATGTTTTCTCTGTCTTGCTCTATGGATGTGAAAGTTGTACAATGAACCAACAAACAGAAAAAAGAATAGAGGACTTCAAGATGTATGTGTACAGACGGATGTTACAAATTCCAAGGAGACAAAAGGTCACCACCGACGAAGTACTTAAGTGCATGGATAAACAAAAAGAACTGCTAAACACCACCAAAGAAAAAAAATACAGTACTTGGATCATGTGTTGAGAGGTGAAAGACGAACTGCTTCGACTCATATTGGAGGGCAAGGTACAGGAAAAAAGATCAATAGGGAGATAGATAGATAGATAGATATTTTTGGGGTTGGTTGTTAGCCTATATCACTGCGACCTTTGCAGATCTATTGTGAACACCCATTATCTGTGGAATAGGATTAGAGCACCTTGTCCAGCTCTGCCCTCTTAATGAGACTTAATAGCCTTGACAGTGGCCACTCCGCATAACTTGGAGCAGCCGGTTTCTCCTCTCCCAGTACTAGATACCGTGTCCTTGCAAGGCCTTCACATTGGCATAGGACATGAAATGCAATTTCCTATTCCTCTTGGCAGTATCGACAAATGTCTTCATCTGCCAAGTTTAGCTGACTCATGTGTTTTCTGAGCCTACAATGTCCTGTCAAGAGACTGACAATCATTCTGACATCATTTTGCCTTTGTGATAGCAGCTCTGCAGTAAACTTCGCCGAGTATCCCTTTATGAAGAGTTTGGCTTGTCGCTTGCCCGGTGATGTTTCCCACCACTCCTGGGTCTTTTCTAGCCTCCATTTCTCGATGGCTGCCTTTCTGAATGTATTAGCAACTCCGCCGAATGGTTCCGGGCCAATCATTGGAGTGTTAGCTCAATAGGGAGACGCCAGTACTAATGATTGAAGGACCTGAGAAGACGGTTTGACCGCTCGTCTATAGAAATCTTTCGACCTGCAGCTTCCAAAGCCATAATTGCTATCTATTTAATAAAGATCTTAAATTTACGAAATCCTGATCGTGTTTTCTGGGCCATCTGTAACAATCGTTTTAGTAATTTTTTTTTTAATAAATTGACCGTATACAAATATTCGAGTGACTAAATGTATTTATTGGTGATATTTTATTGAAATATATAATTTTTTTATCAGGCCCGTACTGAACCAATTTGTCAGAGCGAGTGTTAACCATCGAGCTGCAGACACATTGGACAAACAGAAAAGGGAAAATCGGGACAGCATTAATATTTATGAGGACACCAAAGCCTGAGCTCGAATAAATTGTTCCATGTTTTCATAAAATATTTGCGAAATTAATATCGAATCAATGGCCATGCTTGCTATGCCTCCGTGCATAATATTTGTCAAACGGTCTGCTAACAGCGATACTGCGTGTATATCGAAGGGAGGGAACTTATAAATATTGGAACAAGTGTGAAAGTTAACAAATTTTAAGATATTTGGAATGAAAAATTTATTCAAGTGACACGAAACTACAATTCTAATATAAGAAATTGTTTCCACAATCTCCATGAATAATAATATAATGATTCTAAAAAAGCTGAATAAATATGGTATATTATCAAAAATTTAACAATATACTTCGTGAAAACTACTTTCCCATGATTTTATCCAAAATTGATTAATTTTAATTCATTTGGAACCAAATTATTAATCTCGTTTACTGATAAAGACATTCTCATAGCTTATGCAAAGGGCATCCACTCTCTTATTACTCTCTTTAACTGTTGTCTCAGCAAAGCATACTATCCTACTATCATAAAAACCTCAAACACCATCCTCATCCCCAACCTGGACAAAAGCCAACAATCACAAAACACTGATTAATCTTTCTATTAAATGTCAAAGGCAAACCTTTTGACCCCTGCTAGCAGATAGAATTAGGGCCTTTCTAGACATCAACTCTATAAACCCCCTAGATTCAGACCAAACGACTCTACCAAAAACCCGATTCTAGAACTTTAAACTCGCCAGAGAAAAGGCGTCTCTGCATACTAAAGGATGTTAAAAGGGCTTTCGACAAGGTTGGCATGCTGACCTTATTAGAAAGTTCATTGATATCCAATAACCAATTCAAGCCATAAACTTAATTCACTCCTACCTCTCCAACAGAACAATCCGTATTAAAGTTGGAAATGCAATTTCAGAACCCTTTACCCCCTTTCTGGAAGTTCCACAAGTCCCTATCCTCCATAGTCTATACCATCTACGCTAGCGATATTCCTTCATCTCGTATATTCTTTTTGAGATAAATAACAAAAATTAGCAGCACATTAATTTTAATTAAATCATGTTTTTCTTATATTTCTTGGAACTTACTTCAACTTAAAATTATATTGGCTAATTACAAACTATGGATTTGGAAAAGTAATAGGCGATCTAACATAAACACAATAAAATACTTAACTGATATGTGATTTATTTATAAATAAATACTGCAATGGATATTTTTCGACCTTAATGTATTGGCCACTAATTTACCAATTGAAAGATATGCTGTATACTTTCAGCGTTTGAGAGGTTTTTAAAATTGTTTATTTTTCTTAACCTAGCATTAGACAGAGCACAACAAAAATTATTAACTTGAGTAGGTTGCTAATAGTAAATTTCAAAAATAAACATAGTCAGAGTATTAATTTTAATAATGTATTATGTATAGAAAAAAATGGATTTAATTAAAATGTATAGAGTGATCGAAAATAATATGTCAAGAAGTTGATTCCCTATTTGAAAACAAAATAAATTTGATAAGTTTTAATAATTTTTGAAATTATGTTTCTTTTAGCACGCTTTTTCTAATGGGCTAACGTTAAAACAACAACAATTTTAACACTATTTATTGTAATACCTAACTCAAAAATCTTGGAAAAAAGATTTATAAAATATACAAAAATCGTAAAAACTTTAAAAATTCACGAGAATATGAAAAATTACAAAATATTGTAAAACATTTCCTGTGTAAATATTTTTTGGTCAATTGTACTAAATTTTATCTTTTAATTAAATTCAACTTTAATACGATTATTTACCAGTTTGAATCCACGACTCGCTCTCCTCCTACTCCCCGAGCCACCGCAACCAACTTTTTTTGCTTTAAATCAAATTAATTCTTTTAACGAGAAGACAATCAATTTTATCGAAAGCAGGGGTTTTTAGAAAGTATTCTTTAATCTAAGACAACTTTTAACAGACCGAAGCCGTAAAAATAATTTTTAATTATAAATAAAGTTTATTTCTTTAATTTGAAAGTGAACAACAAATTTCTTTCCTTTAAAATTAACAAAAGATCATAGTAAGACTATCATCATTAAAAACAGTTGTAGCCAAAGATTTTTTTTTAATTTCATTTATTTACTTTTTACAAAAATACGGTGCCACCCTATTTAAACATTTTTTGTCAATTTTACTAAATTATATCTCTTAATTTAATTCAGCTTTAATATGATTATTTAGCAATTTGAATCCACGACTCGCTCTCCTCCTAATCCCTGAGAAGCTGTAACCAACTTTTTTTTTGTTTTAAAGCATATTAGATATACTTATCCTTTTTTTGTATTTCTGGTAACGTAGATGGTACAGTTGTAAATCAATGACATTATAAGTTTCTACATATTACTTACAGTAAACTTAGCAATAGAAAAATGACAATATAATTAACAACAAAGTTACAAAAAGTAAGTAAGCATACAAATATATGACTTAACATACCTATCTGGTAGCTCGTTAAGTTGAATATCTTAATTCGTGTACTAGAGAAGGTAATAAATTAAAGCCGACTTGCGTTATTAATTGCACATGTATTTTTCCTCTTCAGTAGCAGAGACCTGATGCTACTTTATCATTTCGAGATAACTTACTTGCATACTACGAAGTGGGTGTATCTATATAACACGATTACTTATAGAGCATAAGTTCCAATCTATAGTTATGAATTAATTTTGTATTAAATATGATTAAAATTGTATCTCTTAAATCTATAGAAATCCTGACTATATATTTCAAAAGTCAGTTCTAATACAACTGTTCTATACTGTACTTTGAGACATAATTAGATTACCTACTACGAGGGTAGTTTTGCATATAGCTATAAAGATAAAAAATATATAGACTTATAGTACTTTATTGATTTTCAAAATATCAATACACAAACCAGTGTTCAATTGACACCTGTAAAATTGTTGTTTTAAAGGCATCGATGGCTTCTTCTCGGGATATACGAAGTCCTAACCGTGGTCATAACATTTGGGGATTAGTAAGTAATTCGGTAATCCTATGTCCGAATTCCTAACTCAATATTTTTTACCTGATCTTTGCGACTACCTACTTTAGATTTCTTAATCGAATTGAAGAAAAGAAATATTTCATCTAACTAGTACTTCGAACTTATTATACAGTATGTATTTCGTATAAATTTAATAATTTTTAATTTAAAATAATTAATGTGTTTATGTATATATTTATTTTATCTTTTTTTTTATATATATTTTAACATGTATGTACATGTACATATTTTATCAAATTAACAAAAATAAATATATATTTGCAACTTTGAAATTTCATTAATTTTATTAATCACACGAAGTTAGAAAAAAATTATTTCAAACAATTTATCTTAGAAATCCAATTAATTAATGAATCGTAAAAAAAATAATGTAAAATTTTCCAAAACACTATTTGGTTTTTAAAATTTTGAAGAATATTTTAAAATTATTAAATTCAGAATTAAATAATATTTGTATGCAGTTAGGAATTCGGACATAGGATTAACGGAGAGGTTCTGAGATCGGTAGCCCAGCTGGGGGTCTATCGTAATGATCTGACCATAGTTAGGAATTCGGTACCACCCCTTCTTCTGCCCACTCATTGAATTCTTGATCTTTGGGAACGTGGGGAAGTCGTTGGGATGGTCTAACAATTCGATGTTTTGAACCTCCAAAACCCGATTGTCTTTTGGGCAGTGCGAGCAATTTTATTGTCCTGATTTGCCGTTATCTTTTGATTTGTCAAAGTTTCACAATAACTTCTGGCTAACAAACGTTTATATACCAATCAAAATAACCGTTTTTCGATCTTTTAAAGCACATTTTGACACAAAAGTTGCGACCATTTTCTTTGATACACTTCGAGAACGGATCACTTTTGTTGTTTTTTTTTCTCATCGTGTAACAACCACACAGCGGATTGGCGTTTATTTTCCATTTCGTAGGATTAAATCCAAGATCCTATAAACGTTTTTTAAACTTTCTTTGTTGAACCGTTCCAATGTTTTTCGATACCAATTAACGAGAACCACTTTTTGCACTTCTGTGAGCATATGAGGGATCCTACGGGAAACACCTTCGTAATACTCAGTTCTCCATGTAGGATCTTTTGGATCGAGGTGTTTAAACTCACCAAAGATGCCTGTATCTCCCAGTATGTTACACGGTGGTTATCCTTAATTAGCTGACGAACCCTATCAATTTTTTGCAGTGTGGCTGCTGTTGTGATTGGAACTAGCCTGGATTCTTTGCTAAGACTAGATCGACCAAGTTAAAATTCACAATATCAGCGAGTAATAGTTAAGTGCTTTATTCCCAAACACAGAAACCATTTCAGTGACAAATATGTAAAGAAAAAACAGATCTCAGACCAGAAGCCCAAGCACAGCGAGACCAAAACAGAACTTAAACCCGAAGCTGAAGCAAATACGACCATAAAACAGAATCCAGACCGGAAGGAGCAAGCTGGAGCAAATAGGGAAGACAAAAAGTTACTAATTACAATTTCATTACATATATATATTTCTATGTGTGTGTCTATGCCACTAAACTCCACCTTAACGGCTGGACCGATTTTGATGATTTTTTTTGTATGTTTTGTAATGGACTTAGAATGGTTTAGATTTGCTATTTGGTCCACTATAAATTATTTTTTCTGTCAAAATATTGTAAATTTATTGTTTAGTTCTATAAACTTCTAATAGACTGTGATGTAAATTAATTGATATAACTCTCTATCAAAGATTGACAGTTAGGTTGGGTAGACACCTGGCATTGTGTTTTGGTTTCTACAGTAATCATCGCTATAACACGAAAACTGCTAGAGCGATTTGCCTAATTTTGATCTTTAAATATTTGTGACAGTTCATAAAAAGTTTAAATACTAAGAAATAAATAATAAGAAACGGAAAATAAAAATGTCAATTTAATTAATATTTCAATACAAAGTAGGTATGTATTTATTATTTAGTTCTATAAATTTCTAATTAATGGTGGTGTAAGTTAACTTGGTTGATATTTATTTTACAGACGGTGTTCTATTTCAATTTTTAAATGTTTAAAAATACGGAAAACTAAATTAAAATAGAAAATAGTCATAAGAAACATAAAAAATTGCGGAAAAAATAAAACGATAAAAGTACTTGAAAAATTAAGTGCTATGTAAGGTGGCGCACTTGAAATCTCAGATTTAAACGAACAATTATTACATAATTAAGTATTATGACGATACCGTAAGGTGGCGCATTTAATATCTCATATATTTAAACAAGCAATTCTTACGTAATTAAGTACTATGACGACACCGAAAGGTGGCGTAGTTGATATCTAATAGTAATATACTTCAGAAATTACAGAAATGCAACGAAAAAAAAAATAGTAAAAACGAACGGATAATTAACAAGAAAATATGATGAAAACGACAAAACCAAAAAAAAACATCGATAACATTGATTGTTGAAATAAATTGATTTGATAAAATGAAAAATTTGCCAACATTTTTAAATTTATGGTTTAAATTATTATAAAGCAATTAGCGGCAATTTTTTTAAGTCGAACTTGTTGGAACGAAGTTCCCTTTCGCGCGTTACGAACAGTTACGACTGACGCTAGGAGCTAGCCAAAAAAAATTCATACCAAAAGTTGTCACGACACTATGACACGACACACGCATGTTTCTCTCTCTCACAGACCAAAAAATAAATAACTCTCTCTCCCTCTCTCTCATACATAGATATATTACAATTAAAAAGACACTATTTTAAATTAAAAGAAAATTTACATTAAAAAGAAAATACTGTAGAAAAAATAATAATTAACTATAATAGTATTACATTTTATTTCATCCTGTTTTTATAAATTAATAAATTCATAAACATTTTAAAAATAGTTCGTAACTTGACTATTTAGGTACCTACGTCAAACTACCTTAACTGTCAGTTACTGTCAAATATTTTAATTTTAAAATTTTGTATTGAATTGTTAATTCCTGTTTTAAATTATAAAAAGTAATTCTAAAAAGATGTGTTATCTAAAGCTCTGGTATTGTATAAATGGACACTTTTGTTAAAAGAAACGAACTGTTAGGTAAGTAGAGATTTTATACAGACAATAATAAATGCTTATGTATGTACAAACACTCTGTTGTGTTTACAAATTACTAATTCCTTCACTAATTAATCGAAAGGAACTTCGTTCCATCCGGGTGTCCCTTGACACCTCACACTTTTTTTTTATTTTAGTGTACCTTTAGACTAAAAAAGAAGTTTATCTACTCTACCTCATATTATGTATCAATTTTTAGTTCGTGAAAACTGTCATTATAGGCAGTAGTGCGTGAAGGATTGAAAGTGTGCGTGAAGTAACAATGTATTTTAAATGGGATTTACTTTTTCGCACTGTTTTTGACACACCTTCATATAATCAAATATCCTTAGCATTCGCGTTGCCATGGTGTTGCTATGACAGCATTAGTTTTGTTAGTATCTTATAAATGAATTAAAAATAAATTGCTTTCTTGTAATTATTTTTTATTTGATTATCGTAGATAAAATATTGTATGAAACTGTGCGTGAAGTGCTTTTTGCGCACTTACGCGATATATAGCACTCGCTTCGCTCGTGCTCTAAACATCGCGTTCGTGCGCAAAAAGCATACTTCACGAACTGTTTCATAAATAACTATTTTATAACAATATTAGTTTTTTTATTATTTTTGAAAAATACTGTTTGCACTGTATTTACTGTATTAGCGAATGTTATTGAATAAAATACCGTAATTAAGTGACTTATTATCGATAACATATTTATAGAATAATAACGGAAACTCAGTAATATTGTTAAAAATTTGGGGAATTCCTATCATTAGTAAGAAATTTGATTATCAAGAAATATTTGTTACTTTTACGAACAGCGTAAAAATAAAATATCATATTGTAGGAAGGAGACTTAACATACTTCGTAACAGTAGGTAATCCCATGTAACCCTTTTTACTGTCATTCTTTCTAAATTCAGTCCAGCACAACGTACCATAAGAAGTATAGCTTCTGGATCTGGAAATTTGGGAAGGGGCGAGCTAGTGCTCTGCCAGCACTGAGGCTACATATGGCCAATTGTGCATCCTCCCGTGTGTAGGGATATCCTCACCTCAGGCTGTCACCAGGCCTAGAGATTAAAAAATAGGTGATGAGGCTCCCAAAGGGGATCTCCCTGACATCGGCTGGTGTAAGCTAGTACTCGCCCAAAACGGATCTTCTAATTTCAGAAAAAGCACAGCAGTCATACATTATTATGTTCTACTGTTTCCTCTTCTTGTTCGCAACCATTATTATATTATCTAGAATCATTTACTATTGTTACGTTTCCGTAAGTCTAACGTAGTTCTAAATAATAATAACAATTAGAAATCGGTATGTTTACCTATAAACTTGTTACTCCAAGTTAATCGGAACCAGTTTAATACGTATAACAAAATGAAGTCTATCAATAGCATGTATTTATCAATATTTGTTTTGGTTACAGTTCTAACAGTTATTGTGTCTGGTTGTGAACATATTAGAAATGTTTTAATAAAGATAAAAGACTCTACAGGAGAATGGTCAAATGAAACAATAAGTGGTTGTATTGAAAGAAAACAGTTTGGCGGTAAAACGGCAATAGAAATTCATGTGAAGAATCAGCATATACCGAAACTTGATAAAGATTCTATAAAGCATTTAGTTTTTCTAGATATTTTAGAAATTAAGAATTGTGGGGTTGAATCTATAGTTCCAGGTGTTTTTAGAAACTTGCAAGCTATACGAGTGGTGGAAATCACTCATAATCCTAGACTAAGAAATATTGTAGAAGGTATGTTAAGTTTTAAATTTCTTAGATTTTAAGGTTGAAATAAGCATTACGGGGGTTGTCTATTTAGTTTTGCATATAGCCATAAAGACAAAAAATATATAGATTTAAAGTACTTTATTGCTTTTCATAATATATCCCACCAAGATTGATGCACTTTTGCCTACGTTCAAACCAATTGGTAAAACAGTTATTTCAGTCTTTAGTTGAAACCTACAAAAACGGTATTTTAAAGGCATTGATTGCTTCTTCTGGCGACTGGAATTGCTGCTCACGCATTGAATTCTTGATCTCTTTGGGTTTGAAGCTAAAAAACTCGTTTTTTTTTTTTAGGCAGCTGAGCACTTGTGTTGTCCTGATGCTTTGTCGAAGTTTTAACTTCTAGTTAACAAAGGTTTAAATTTCTATCGAAAGTAACCCTTCTTCGATCTTTTAACGTAATTGTTTCTACATGACCAGATAATGACAAAAAAGTTGCGACCATTTTCTTTCATACACTTTGACTTCCTCATCGTGAAACACCCACACATCGGATTGGCGTTTATTTTCCGGTTCGTAGAAGTAAATCTAATTTAAGGTTACCAGCATCATGTGTTCATCTACATATTTTATATTTTTTATGTTGTCCTTAAGATTCCTTGTCAGTAAAAGAACGACACCTCCTTGCGCTCTTTTGTCTCTCCCTACTTCACTGTAGACCAAAATATATATGTCGTTGGTGATGTTTTCTTTACATTTCTTCTTATTTTTACTAAGGGTACATATTTCGATGTCGTGTGTATCATGTTCGTTTATAATTTCGTGATCTCTCTTAGAGCGGGATGCAATGTTTTATGTTCCTATTCCTAATATGTTTCTCCTCTTAGTCCTTTTTCTCGTTGTGTTCGTCATCATAAAATCCGTCCTTGTCCGAGGTTGCTTTTCAGTTCTGTGAGCGGGTTAGATGAAGACCCTCCAAATAGGCCGCTGCACTTGTTTAGAAATGATTTTTCATCGACCTTCTCTGGTCTAGATCCAATGTGTTCTGAGTAAAGGGGCTCTAAGGTCCATTTTGCTCCTTTTATCTCATCTCATTTAGCCCCGCCCACTCCACGTGATCTAACTCTGCAAGTTGGGAAAAAGGATCGGGTCAAGGGTTATAATGTTTTAATCGGGGTTGCGGTACGGGGTTGCTAGGGGGTCAAAATATATCTACCGCGAAAGTTGGTAGCACTGTAAAGTTGGTACGATGACAGTTGACAGCGAACACTTCATCTTACACATTATCCCACCCTTATAACGATATGTCATACGCCGACTCCGTTAGGCCGTTTACGACATACAACGTTAATGCATTTTTGGTGCCATCAATACATCCTTTTTGACGCTTCATCTTACCCTATATAGCAACCTCTTTACACTGATATGTCATACGTCGAAATCAGTTTGTCCGTTTACGAGATACAGTCGTAATGCTCTTTTGGCTTCACCAATACGATTTTTTTGGCGCTTCATCTTACCCTATACAGCAACCCCTTTTTAATAATACGTCATACGTCGAAATCAGTTCGACCGTTTTGGAATTAATCGATTCAAAGGCTCTGGTCAGATCAATAAATGAGCCAGTACCTACATTGAATAATTACTGTTCTGCTCTATAAAATGTTGATTTTAAACAAAAAAATAATGACGTTTCAAGATTTCTACGTAAAAATAGCGGTATAAGCGTCGTTTCATTGTGAGGCTAGAAATATTTCATCCTTCCTTTTACTTTCAACATTTTATTCTTCTTTATGTTTTACAGTGTAATTTTTTTTAGGGGTGTTTAGTAGTTTCAACACAATCCAGATCTTGAGGCTACACCACAATGGTATAGAGACAATAGCGAATAAAGCTTTATCAAATATGACTTTACATGAAGTAGATTTAAGTTATAATAAACTTCGAAAATTTGATCCGGATTGGTTTGATGATTTTTCTAACATCACTCAGCTATATTTCCAGAATAACCGTATTACTAAGTTACCCAGCAAAGCATTTGACACTATGGAAACACTTGAAGATATTAATTTTGATAATAATGACATTAGTGAGATAGGTCCTGAAGCTTTTAGAAAACTGAAAAAATTAAGATCGTTGCTTTTAAAAAACAATAAGCTAATGTCAATAAATGATGATATTTTTCCCAACAATATCTATATAGAGACTTTCGATATTAGAGGAAATTATTTACATAATCTATCAAGTAACGTGATGAATCAATTAACTGTTAAAGAAGTTATCTTGAATTACAACCCTTGGTTATGTTCTTGTGAGAAACATTTAAGTAATTGGTTGTTGCTACAAAAAGCAGTATTAAAAAATCCTGATAACTGTAATTTAAATTATTTACCAGTATGTGTAGGTTTCTTTAATGATGAATGTAAAAAACCAGAAGATTTTACTGAACTTTTACAAAACTACTTGGAAATATTTAAAAGCATGCCAAGTGTTGATAAAAAATGTGCTGGTTTGGAACAGTACGCAGATAATGTTATACAATAGACAATAGTTGACTGTAAAGCTACCTACTAGCTTTTACATAATTATAATTTATATATTCTATACAAATAAACAAATAAAACATTTATTAAAAATCAGCATATAATTCACTCTCACCTTAAACAATATTTATGATCTCATAGGATAAATAGGCTAAATATTCTAATTTAGATTTAGAACAGTTCGCAAAAAATTTCGAGCGGACTGTTTAACGCGATTGATTGCAAGGGGACAGTTTAACGAACAGTTCAACGTGAATGGCTTCAAGTGGACAATTTTACGCGAATGATTTTGAGCGAACAGTTTAACGTTAATGACTTCAAGCAGACAATTTAACGCGATAGTTTTGAGCATACAGTTTAACGTGAATCACTTCAAGAGGACAGTTTAACACAAATGACGTCGAGCGAACAGTTTAACAGGTTGACTGCCGACCTTATTTTCGAGGTAGTCCCAGGTGCCGTTATGTTTTTTTTTTTGTGTTTTCGTCTTCTTTTGTACCATGAATCACTCACGTTATCATGTTTTTTTTATTTTGTCTAAAATTAGCGAAAGAAAATTATACTCCGATCGGAGTGGTCGGTGTCAGGCATTTATATTTTCACGGGATGCCGAACACTCCGATCGGAGTTGCTATCATTTTGGCGATAATTTGAATCAAACACACCGCAATTATGTGAAAATATTTTATTTCTACATAAAAAACACATAACTAAACTGATGATAAGGTGAGAGGAAAAAAAGAAAAACAAACTAAACTGGAAAAAAGGTCTTGTGGGTTGGTATACTAAAGAAACAATTTTTTATTCACGGTAAATATCCAAGAAATTGAATATACCTAACAAACGAATTTGCTGAAGGCGAAAAATATCAAATATACCAGACTGAGAAAAACTACATATCTTTATAAAAGTCTTCAAAGCACTTTACACAAAAACCAGGAATTCCAGGGCATTGTTTGCATTCAAACGTTGTTTGTTTCCTCATCTTGTTTTTCCTGCAGGTTTTGCATTCCTTTCTAGACACTCTCTTGGTTCCAGTATGCCCTTTCTTTATTTCATTTGTGGTATTGTGGTTCTCTCAATTTTTGAAAGGCAATGTCTAGCGCTCGAATTCTTTTATTTTGATAGTAGGACGAATGAGTACATCATCACTTGGGGATAACATATCTCTAATTACTTCTAGTTGAAAGTCATAAAAACGAAGACTACGACTACCAGAGTACTTTCTATGTAGATAATATGCATTTATCAAACTCATTTGTAGAACATGAATGAAAAGTTTCTTGTACCACCTTATCGTTTTCCTATTGCAAGGATAATAAGACAAAATTTGATCCTGGCGATCAATTCCTGACATATAGTTGTTATAGTTCAAAATCGCTTCAGGTTTTAGAGTTTCTTGTCCCCGTTTATTCGTGAAAATGCCAGTTTCATTCCCAAATTCAGTGCTTATATAACTGACATCACGTTTATCCTTCCATTTTCGAATATGAATTCCATTTGAAAACCTAGATTCGTTGTCTCCTCGTTTCAATTTAGCCTTTATGACTTTTTGTGGGTTGTGCTTACGGTCACTTCTCGAGCTTCTAGTACAATAGGTGTCATTTTTTAGCAGCCTTGTAGCTAAGTCAACAATGTTGTAGAAGTTGTCGAGGTATACGGCGTGTCCTTGACCTAACTTTTCTTCGAGTAAGTGCAGAACTACTTTGGTTGTATGTCCAGTCCCGCCATATTCATCTGATGAACCTTCATACACGCGGAATTTCAGCACCAATCCATCAGGTTCTGTGAGCATGTAAAGCTTTATCCCTTACTTGTGGCGCTTATTTTGTATGTATTGTTTGAACTGCAAACGCCCTCGCCACAGCACCATAGATTCGTCTAACGACAATTCTTTTCCTGGGTATTAGATGCTGTTCATCTTCGCCTTGAAAAAGTCGACCACAGATCTTATTTTGCCTAAACGATCGTTAGCTCTTGTGTTGGAAGATATGAAGTGTAGACACCTCAAGATGAGAAGAAATCTATTTCGTGACATATATTTTCGGAAAATTGGAATATTGAAGAGCGGGTCCGTTTTCCAGTAGTCATTTACTCGTGTTAGTTGAATAGTACCTGTATGAAAGAGCAGACCTATGAATGTTTTTAATTCTGGAACAGTCAGGTGCTTCCAATTCGTCATGCCAGACTTTGGGGATGTTCCACGATCAAGAAAAACTTGAATAGCATAATCATTTGGCTGGTCTGTAATCTGGGATAAAAAAGTGTCGTCAATTATGAGGTTGAAAAAATCTATAGGTCTGCCTCTGTTTGGAACCGGTACCAGATGCTCTTGTTTTTTCTTGAAAGTAAATTTTTTCAATATTCCTGTTTTTGTCCACTGGAAATCCACTTGCGCATTAGTCTGAGCTGAAGTGGTATTCACAAACAAATCCGGAAGATTTCCTAACGGCTGGTCATTATCAGGTGCACTCGGATCACTTTCTGCTTCTGATTCGAAGAGATAATCATCATCTTCGGACTCTGGGAAATATTCATCACCACTGCTATCTTCGAAACACTGCAATAGTTCTTCATATGTGAGTCCTTTTCTACTATGCACAGGTGCATCACTCTTTTTTTTCTGCAGTCCAGAAGGTCCAGGTTTGGCATCCATGTTCAGCGACACAAAAAATAAAAAACGCGTAACCAACTATAACACGTGCTCAACAAATTCTTTCAGAAAGACGTCGGACAAGCTACATGCTTCTCTCACCAACGCCGACTGAACACTGACCTGAAATTAGAAAGCATACACAACACTTCGATCGGAGTGGGCAGCGTCGCCGATTGAAGCCGATACACTCCGATCGGAGTAGTCAGCAGTCAACCTATTAACGCGAATGACTTCAAGCGAACAGTTTACCGCGAATGACATCGAGCCGACAGTTTAACGTGAATGACTTAAAGACGACAGTTTAATGAGAATGACTTTAGTCGAACAGTTTAACGTGAATGACGTCAAGCGGACAGTTTAACTCAAATGACTTTGAGCGGATAATTTAATGATTTTGAGTGGTTAAAGCGAATGCTTTTAAGCTTTAGAACAGTTTGCAAAACATTTCTAGCGGACAGTTTAACGCGATTGATTGTAAAAGAACATTTTAACGTAAATGGCTTCAAGCGAACAATTTACCTCGAGTGATTTTGAGCGCACAGTTTAATGGGAATGACTCATCGGGCAGTTTAACGTTAATGGCGTCAAGCAGACAATTTCACGCGAAAGTTTTGAGTGAACAGTTTAACACGAATGACTTTGAGAATACAGTTTAACGTGAATAAGCTCAAGCGGACAGTTTAACACAAATAACGTAGAGCGAACAGTTTACCGCGAATGACATCGAGTCGACAGTTTAACGCGAATGACTTAGAGTCGACAGTTTAATGAGAATGACTTTAAGCGAACAGTTTAACGTGAATGACGTCAAGCGAGCAGTTTAACTCGAATGACTTTGAGCGGATAATTTAACGCGAATGATTTTGAGTGGTTAAAGCGAATGACTTTGAGCTTTAGAACAGTTCGCCAAGAATTTCGAGCGGACAGTTTAACGCGATTGATTGCAAAAGGACAGTTTAACGTAAATGGCTTCAAGCGGATAAATAAGTAAATTTCATACATAAAAACAAATTTAAACTGATACACTTTTCGTAAGTCTAACCATAATACAAAACCACAAATAAACCGGTCATGTAAATACCAAACCACAATAGTTATAATAAATCTACATATTTACATATTTTTTCATATAGTACGTTTATAGAAGTCAATCATAATAAAATGATTTCTTATAGTGCGAAATTAATTTGTTTAATTTTACTAAAAATTTTAACTACTGTTTCATTAGAATGTGATAATATTAGTAATGTCTCGATGACCGTAAAATATTGGAAAGAAGGATCATCAGATGTTACAGTTAGTGGCTGTATTGAAAGAAGAATATTTGATGGTAAAGTTCCAGAAGAAATACATGTTTATCATCAGAATATAAAGAAATTGGAAAAGGACTCTGTCAAGCATTTGATACGTCTTGATACTTTGGAGTTTAAGAATTGTGGAATAGAGTCAATAGTTCGAAATGCTTTAAGAAATTTGCCAGTAATTAGAGTGGTGGAGATTACTTTCAATCCGAAACTAAGGACTATAGTGGGAGGTATATATATTTTTATTTACTAATGACTAAAAGGAATATTCTAGCATTTTTAATAACCAATGAATTAAATTATCTTTTTACAAACGATGTTAATATCATATTCGAGAAGAATCTAGAAAGATTGTCCAACCAATCATATTCCTTTTCTTAATCACGTACGTTCGTAAAAGTCTATTTAATGACACACCCTGGAATTGCGCTGACTTCAAGTAGAATGGTGGAACCATAACATAGTTACCGGGTTTTAATATTCTCGTTTTTAACTGCTAAGTTCATTCGTGGTCTATTGGTTTAAGGCGTTATTGATTATGGATAAAGATCACAGATTCCTTTTATGTTGAATTTAACATTTTTCAATTTCTTTTTCTTAATGTCATATCTGGTTTCTATAGTTAAGAATCTCATGAGAGATACCTAAAATAATTTGTATAAATAATGAATTTTTAGGAGTTTTCGACATTTTCGACACGATACAGATCCTGAGACTACACCATAATGGTATAGATACAATAACAGATGAAGCCCTGTCCAATATGACTCTACGAGAAGTAGATTTTAGTTTTAATAAGTTTCGAAAATTTGATCCTATGTGGTTTGCCTATTCTCCCTATATTAAACATCTCTATTTCCAAAATAACCGTATTACGAAACTACCTAGAAGAGCTTTTGATACCATGGAAGAACTTGAAGATATAAGATTTGATAATAATCAGATTAGTCAGATAGGTGATGAAGCATTTAGAAAACTAAATAAATTAAAAACGCTTGGTTTAGGAAATAATAAACTTATAGCAATAAGTAACAACATATTTCCTAGAAATATCTATATAGAAAGTTTGGATATTAGAGGTAATTATTTGCACGCCATAACTAACATCGTAATGAGCCAATTAACTGTTAAAGAAATTGTGTTAAATTATAATCCTTGGTTATGTTCATGTGAGACACATTTAATTAAATGGTTGAATTTAAACCATACAATAATTAAAAAGCCTGACAATTGTAATTTAAATTATCTACCAGTCTGTATTGGAACTGTAGAAGGTAAATGTCAAAAATTGGAAGATTTTTCTGAGTTGTTCAATAAATTTATGGAAATTATTCGAAGTATGCCAGCCACCGATAAGAAATGTGCAGGATTGGAGGATTATTAGATAATAATTGAATATTATTTTACAATAGGAAAAAAATCTTGTTGAATGTAGATTCCAAATATTGTTTACGTTCTAGTCTTTGATAAAACCATTATTTCCAATGCTATGTCATTCATTTGTGTGTTTTTTATATCTTTGGAATTGTAAATTTTGAGTGCAAGCATAGTAGCTGCAAGTAAAAGAAAAATAATTTTAATAAAAATGTGCTAAGTAAAAGTTATTTTTATTTTATTTTTTCTATAAAATATCGCGCGTAAAGTGACTATTTTCACCCCAAACGACTACCTTTAATAACGTATTTAGAGCTTTAATTTGTGTCTCTAATCTAATCTAATAGTTTAGGAGATGTGTTTACAGACAGACGGACGGACGGACAGACAAAACGATGTTTTTCAGTATTTGATTATGGGTTCAAAAACAGTTGCATATCCATTTTTGAAAACACATATTTTATCGTTAAATGTGTAGTTTTCAGGGCGCTGAAATAATTAAACTATAAAAAAATGGATTAAAAATAATAAATCTTCTCTTGCATATAGATGCATGTTCTTGATTTGATTAATGCTTGGTGAGTTTCCAGGACATTCTAAAAGGATAACCTTTTGTCTTTTAAACTATTTTACATTTTTAGAAACACGAAAATTGGTTCCCTAACCACTTCAACTTTTTTGTTTTTTATGAACAAACACGTTTCTAACCATGGGCGTCGTTTAAGCTTTTCAACTGGGGTGGCAAGATCTAATGGGGTGTCTGGGAGTATGGAATAACCCCCATGTGGACGGGGGGGCACCGGGAAATTTTAAGAAACTGCATTAAATTTGTTAGTTTTTAAAGCTTTTTCAAACTATTTTTACATCAATTTTATTGCCAACAAACAGCCTAAAACAATGACTTGAGTTATTAACTAAACCACATGGTCCACATGCCACATGTGAGGTAATTATCTTTCACACATAAGTCAAAATTTCACTTTTACTCAATGTTATCATACTACAGCCACAAGTTAATTTTACACAAAATGAGATGGCTTGAGTTAAAGTCATCAAAAACTTTGGAAATGTTTATTTTAACACTCCTTTCAATGGCCAAAGACAACCTCTCCTGGCCAATAGAGTTTCTGGTATATGTTTTTAGCCGCCGTAAGCATGAAAAAGATCTCTCACAGGATGCCGAGTTCATCGGAATCGTATAATACAAACAAAAAGTTCAAAAAGCATAGGGAACACACTTTTCAACGATTTCTTGAATAATTTTGTTTCTTGATTTTTCCATTCTAGTAAAACATTTCAGTTCAAACAGAAGAAGTTCATCGTCTAAACTATAGTATTTACACACATACTGTACACTGGCTGTGTCTATATCACTTCCACCTAGAACTTTGCTTAAGTAGTTAAGTACATCTAGGTTGTTTTCTTGAAGTCTGGCCTCTATCTCCTCTTTTAGAATATCAATAACTGACCAGAGGATTGTAACTTTGTAACTGGTGTACAGATTCAAATGGAACTTTACTCCCACCCCTAATTTTTAAAGGAATTGCGCCCTTTCTTGGCAACTCAGCAGCTGCCAACCCGCACTGGTCAGTAATTTCTGTGCAGTGATTGAACAACTTTGTGAAAAACTCATCTGTTCTGAAGGATTGCAATACTTCAGGTGTGCTGGTTTTTACAGATTTCACAACTTCATAGGTCACACTATTTGACTGAAGGGTTTTTGACCGTATGTCACATTGTGATAGAACTCTCTTGAGTAATAGCAGGTCAAATACAAAGTTGAAGTCCTCCATATTTTTCAACAAAGCATTGGCTTGTCCACCACTGTCAGGGTCTGTTGCAGTGTCATAAGAATAGTATCAACATTATCTAATAAAGAACGCATTGCTTGGACACGGCAAGCCCACTTCAATGTATTTGTTCCACCACTAAAACTTTTTACACTTTTTTGAATGTTTTCAAAAACAGCATGTCTTTTAGTTGATTTCTTAATAAGGGCCTAAATGAGGATTGGCCCCCGTCTGCTACTGAGGAGTAAGGTTAAGGTGCACACTAATAGGTAGACGACATGACAGACGTTGTCGGCTTCTAGATGTTCCCTGTTGCAAAATCTCGCCAACAGATTGCTCATTATCGCTCTTCACGCATAATGTTCCTTACTTCATTAAGTAAATTCTACTACATCAATATTTTTTACTAAGTTTATGATTTACAAGTTTTTAAAAGACATGCTATTTTTCTGTGCTAGCTAAACTAGGCTAAAGTTAAAAAGTTCCCTGTTGGTAGACTTGTATTTTTCAGTTTTAAGTATTGACAAAAATTATTGAGACTTTTACTTCAAAATTCTGGGGTGGCAAAATACTGGGCTCCACAATTCTGGGGTGGCAACTGCCACCCCTTGCCATCCCCGAATGACGCCTATGTTTCTAACATCTCTTTTTATTTTCTTGACGGGATGTTTTACCATTCAGACCAGTGAGCTAAAATCGACTTTTCGTTTACACATCTTCTCTTATGTTCATTACGTATTTACTTTTGCCTAAATCAGTTGTTTTTTATCAAAATCTTCATTAGAAGCTGTTTTTTGTGACCTTTATTTCCTCGCCACAAGGCAACTGCCAATTATACAATCGTGAATGTTTACTCCAATCTCCAAGTCTTGCTGAAGGTCATAGTTTCTCTTTGGGGTTGTTATCTAATATTTTTTATTAAGACAATAATATGCATGATAATAAACTATCATTATGTTGGTTTAAACTTATTTTAAGAAACATTGATTAATACACTTGTTAACAAATAGAATTAATTGAAAATTTGTATAATAAAGTACTGTTTCTTAATAACAGTTGAAATTCATCTACAAGACACAGCTTTCGATTGTATATATACTGTAAATAGTCTTGTTTCATTTTTTCTTATAAATATTAGATATTGTTAAAAAACATATAGATACCTACACATTAAGAATGAAATCCTTGTTTTACTGTAACAGTACAGTATCCATAAAATTCTACTAAAACTTTTTACTGTTAGACATAAAAAGAAGATCCTAAAGCTTTTATGACAAAAATAACACAAAGTTCTCTTTTAAAATGCTATAAACGGTACATATAAATCAATTTTTGTGTTACTCAATCTAAATATAATAAAATATGTAGTGGATGTCATAAAAACAACAAAATAGTTAAAATATTAAATATTTGTAGTCAGGTCCGTAGTTAATAATCTTTTCTTATTTATTTAAACAATAAAAAACAAATATGTATTAAAATTTATTTGAAACGTTACTTTTAGGAATTTGTAAATTTACATAATTAGGTAATAGATATTGTTATATTGTAACCATTTTTAATTTGATGTTAATTACTCGATAAAGGTTCACTTATGCAAATGGTGGAGAACGAGTCTTGGGTTCGTTCAAACTAAATAGGCACTTCTTTCTTTTCTTAGATTTTTAACGAAAGTAGTTTTATTTTCATTCAATTTGTATTTTTGATAATCGGAAATAGGTAGTAATAAAGATAAAACTTACGGTAAGCTTCCAAAGTGAGAATAGGTATCGTTAATGACATTTCTTATTTATTTTGTTACTAAATTTAAAAGAATGTTATGAGAGATTAAGAAAATAGTTTCGAAAAGAAATGGTCAAAAACGCCGACTATCGCCTATAGATAAAGATCGCAGGTTCGATTTCTGTTTAATCTGTTTTTTCAAGTTTTTCTTAATGTCAGGAAATACGAAAAAGAGATAAAATGTCGTGTGAAATATAAGAAAATAAAAAAATGAATGATGATCAAAAACGCTGACTGTACATGCCTATCGGCTATAAATAAAGATCACAGGTTCGATTTCTATCTAATGATACGTTTTGTCAAGTTATTCTTGATATCATTTGGATAGTTAATTTCTAAATTTAAAAAAATCATAAGAGATATCTCAAATAATAAAAATACTTTACCAAAATGTCTAAAATTTTACACTGGAGATATAAAATGCATAGTTTTAATTTATATTACTTTTTCACTTCTAAAATTAAAAATTCTGTTAATCTAGGCCAACCGACTTCGGTCTTAATCTTCTATAATCTTAGGATTGCTCCACCTCTTGTACTGTCTCACATGTGCGCCCAAAGCACAATTGAATGTGGCAATAGGTTTAATATAAAAAGCAATAAAGCCCATCCTAAAAAAAATTTAATCAACTAAAACAATAGTGAATGGCAGTAATTTAATTTTTTCGATCGAGCTCGCTGTATACAAATCTAAAAATAAAAAGAACGTAGACTGACGTGTAGCTTTTGTGCAACTAATTTTAGCTTGTCAAGATAGGTGTTCATTATGGGTTGACTTATAAGCGGATTTGCAAGAAGAACAATAATTAATAACAATACTAGATACTAGTTAGATGAATGGTCGCTAAATTAAGAAACAATTTGTTATCTTAATAATAATCAAATTATTTTTCAACTTCTATCGATAAAAGCTATGCCCAGTTTATGTTTTGTTTAATAAATTTACTCAAAACACTTTTCTTTGTCCGATTTAAAAATTTTAGTTTACTTGTAGCGATCAAAAATTTGATTTTTTTTTCTCCTCTTTTGCCGCAAACAAGTGGTTGCCCTCATGACACTGCTGCCAAACATGAGGCCCTGGTTACCTTAAAAGGAGACTACTCTCAGGGGTAGTAGAATCCACCATCCTTTATGCAACCCCCGTTTGGTGTAGGATAACCAAGTACCAAAAATATAGGGACATGTTACCTAGTGTTTAAAGAAAAATGCTACTTAGAATCACATGTGCCTATAAGACGGTGAAAGTAGAGGCGGAATGCATGCTCAGTGGGTTCCCCCTATCGATCTACGAATAAGAAGAAATGGAAAAGTTCCACAAGATCGGTAGAAAACTAACTATCGCTGAAAGGGTAACGAAAGGGAAGCAACGTTGGGAAATGGGTGCGGAGATGGAGCAATTGGGAGGAACTAAGAAGAGGGTTAACGCTTGATGTCCAGTCCTCTAAAGAAGTCCTGAACTTGATGATGGAGAAAAGGCCAGGAAATTGGAGCGTGGGTGGGAAAAACTGCAGTTAAAAACTTAATAAGGGAGAAAAAGGTGCATGACAGGCTCCTACACAATTAGGCCATAAAGCTTTCAAGCAAGTAAAGCCACCAAGAAAGGTTTTTTTAGTGGGTACTCGGAGGACACACTACCTTCTCTTGAACAACTAGAGACTAGGTGTGCATAAAGTATTATTTCTTTCCTCCTGCCTAGCCCTGTAAGAAGTAATGTCGTAAAGAAACGGGCAAACAAGAAAAAATGGTGAAAGAATGTTTGAAATCGGTCCAATAGCATTTGTATGAAAACATTACAAACGTACATACAAAAACACAAATGATTTCTCTTTACAATATTAGTCGCTACACTGTGAGGTTGAAGTGGTTAGGACATGTTGAAAGGATGGCAGAAAGTGGTATCCTAAAAATGATCATTTGCAGAAGCATAGGTGGAAAAAAGAGAAGAGGAAGACCAACGGAAAGATGGAAGAGCGAAGTAGAAGTGGATTTGAAAACCTTAGGTGTACAAAACTGGAAACGCATGTGCCAAAATAAGAAGAAATGGAAAGAAATGACAATTAAAGCCTTGGCCATTTCATGCCTGTAGAGCTATGTACTTATATATATACACTATGATTACTTGGAACAAATCTGTTTTTTTTAGTTACTTTGACTTTTAAAATACAAAATACGAAAGAAACCCATATAGTTATCAACTATTAAATAAGATCCGTTATACTAGAAGGTCGTTGGCACTAATGAAACCCTAACATTTTTAAATGCTTTATACGGTACCCCAAGTTCAACCACATCCTTGTTTAGAAGTGTTTTAGAAAGGAAACATAATTTTTCTGATCGAGAATAACGATCTGAAAGTATTAAGTGTCAAACTGTATGAATTTAGTTCTCTGTAGTCACGCGACGAATTTGTTTAGTTTAGCTTAGTTTTCAACAAATCTAATGTACGTCACTTTCGTTGATAAATGAGGAGCTTAATAATAACCGATGTAGGAACAGCAAAAGATAAGCATGAAAATCGTATGTAAATCAAGACACATAATAGATCAACATTTGTATATAAACTAGGTATTAAAATTTTTATATAAATATTTATTCTTCATACGAAATTGTGTTTACATCTACAAAGATAGTATGAAAAAAATGCGATTTCCAATAATCTTTATAAATTTCATTTCCTCCTAACTTCAAACTTTTTCGATATAACACGTCGTGTAGATACAGTGTAGAGAGCAGAAAGAAGAAGCTTACAGGTATAGAAAAACTGAAAAGTGTTTGAGCAGAAACCCAATAGATAGAAAGGCAGCAGAAAGAAGGAGTTGGGAAGAAGTGGAGTAGAAAGAAGAAAAAGAAAAGAATTTTCGTTTGTTTGTTTGTAAGGACAATCAATTTAGAAATTGTTGAATCCACGACCAGTAATTTTATTCATTGGAGGGTGTTCCTGCAGGAAGGTCCTTATCAATTAGCTGTTCCAACAGACCAAAAAACCGTTCTAGAACCGTTACATAAAAGGTATCGAGATTTCGTCTACTGCGCAGTTTCCGAACGGTTCTAGAATGGTTCTTTGGTTTGTTGCAACAAACCTACGATATAACAGACCGGAATCATGGATTTTTAGTAACCGATTGTTTTGAGATAACCAGATTAGTTTGATGTGCTTTAAGAGCGTATTTTTTAGTTTTTAAACTGTATTTATTAAAGTTTTTATATGGAGAGACTAAACAGAATGAGTAGAAGCTAAATTATAATATCCAAATTAAAATTATTATGGAATTAAATAATCTTATAATATAATCAAATAATCTTGTTTATTTAAGGCAAATCTCCCAATAACACACATTATACTTGTTAACATCCCCAGAGTCTCATTACCCATTTAATTAAATAAAACGGACACCAACAATTCCATTGATTGACATCTGATTGACAGACGATAAGTGCAGGTTACATTCCACCCTTCGCTTGCTCGATTTATTTGCAGAAGTAATGGTTTAGTAAATAAAGAAAACATATGTTTTTATAATAATAGGTTTTGGGAATATAAGAATGGATAGAGGTTCTAATCAAATGTCAATAACTTTGAAATAAAGTTATTTAGTTACATACTTTTTTTTATCTTTTATTAATGACCCAAAAAGAGTTTACAATAAAAAAAAATGGCACTATAGTCGGGCCGTTCAAAAGATGGAATTCAAGGACGCGTGATCAGTGAATACAAGCATCTGGACGGCTTAATCTTACGATGTAACGCCTTCTAAACTGCAATAAACGAAGGATAGTTTCGACCGTACTCATACCAGGGATGATATAAACTGTGGGCCGAAATAAAGGAGTACATTTGTTTCGTGATTATTCCATCTTTTGAACGGCCCGACTATAGGGTCTATCCTTTCTTAAATAAACATAGAAAAAAAATAACAAATTCTATTCTAAATATTCTAATTTGTTTTTTACACATATTTTATAGTTTTGCAAATTGACAATAGATTCTGGTATTTGATTATATGCACAAATACCACTGTACTGCACTTTTTTTTGGTTTGACCCCAAGAACATCTGCGAACCTAAAGTATTTGCACTTTAAACCCACGTATTGCAAACTATGTATAAATAATAGGTAGAGAAGGGGCCCCAGCACTGACCCCTGAGCCACCCCAATACTTAAAACGTGTTTTTGCTTCTGGAATTTATAGTTTTTAAATAAAAATGAACAACCTGAGTCGTCAAGGAAATTTTATATCAATTTTCGTAATCGTATTCAATTAGTTATAGTTCCAGTAGTTGAATTATATTGTCTTGCATGGGTAGCACTATCAAAACGGAACTCTGACCATAAAATGAATAAAAAATGTCATCACAACTTTCATCATGCAATTTTTTATATAATATACCGTGAGCCAATTTATACTCAAATTATCAAATTAAGGTAATTTGTGTGCGTAACTCATTTAATTATACGTATCCTCTTCTGGATTACTACAATTTTTGAAATAACTATCATTATCTGTTCTTTGTGTCACTGTTGATCGTATTTTGTGGCCATATGTGATTCGAAATTTTCGTCAACACAAATTACTTGTATCCTGATGATTTCTAGAAATAGGTTAAAAGTAAGCATTGTTGGTTTTAGTGACAATTATGTTACTTATATTAAAAATAGGTTTGGATGTATTTTGATCTGTATTTTTACTATTACAAGGTATTTTTGAATAACTTATAAAATCTTTATTTATTCATCAATATCTATTTTGTTCCCTTCAAAGTAATCCACACCAGATATAACACACTTGTAGGAGCGCTTCTTCGTACAAAGTTTCATCACGATCTGTCTTACTTTCTTACTTTAACAAAAAGGTTGGTTTATACTATTTTATGCTTTATTTCCTCGACTAAATTTAAGTGTCATTATTAACTTCCCGCTAAAAAAAATTAAATTTTTTTTTTTAAATCGGGAACTTATTGGTTTCACCCCGTTTTTCGAAAATCGAGTTTTCATCGGATCTCAACGTTTTGAGGTCTTAGGAACCTCCCCTGACTATTTTTACGAGGGTGTCTGTATGTCTGTATGTACGTGTGGATGTGTGTGTGTGTGTGTGTGTGGATGTATGTAAACCTCTTATAACTTTTGAACGACTTGACCGATCTGAATGAAATAAAAAGCATTCCAAAGAGTTCCATCTAACTTAGATTCCCTGTAAGTTTGAACCGATTCGAGCCGGTAGATTTTGAGAAATTTCAAAGTAACCGAAAAAAACAATTGGTAAAAAAGATGTTTTTTGCGCATATCTTTTTGGCTATTGCATCGATCAATTTCATAACCTAATCAGCTCTCAAGCTTAAAAAGCCACGTCGAATGCCGTTTTGCAAATTAAAATCGGTTTATTCGTTCGTGAAATATCGTTGTCGAAAAATTTCAAAAAAAGTGTTTTTTTTTTCAATAACCTAGAGATTTTTTGACTAATCGATTTTGTGCTCCTAGTAACGTTTTTAGGTCTCAAGAAACTGCGTCGAATGCCATCTTGAACATCAAAATCGAATAAGGCGTTAAAGAGTTATGGCTTTTTAAACATTTCAAAAAAAGTCAAAAACGTCAAAATAGGTCACGTTACTATAGCTTTGCGGTTAAAACTAGCGGGAAGTTGCAGGGATGGCCTTTAAGGTCAACCTCTTTTCGAATTTTTATTTTTTTAGAATAGGCGAGCCAACGAAGCACTAAAAAGTCCAAAATCTAGCTATTTTGTTCAACAAGATGAATCCTCATGCACTTTTTGCATTCGATTCAGAAGACTGATCAATTTTTATACTCGTGGGTTTTAGGGATCGCTGAATACGAATTTCATGACGGTGATCGTTTTGAGGTACCTGGTGCCCATGGTGGAACTCGTCGTCTGGAGATTTTTGTTATAAATATCATTCATTTGAACCTCGCATTGGTTCCACTTGCATTACGTCACAATGACGTCACTGCCAGACAATTGGGCGTCGAGTTATACATACGAGGTACGTAAATTAAGTGATGAGACTGATTTTTTTAAAATTTTGTATTCAAAAAAAAATTACAATTTTATATTGTCTCCTTCAAAATAACTTCTTTCTGAGGCCACACAGCGCTGGAGATGTTTCTTCCACTCCTCGTAGCAGTTTTGTAACTCCGATACTGGAATAACCTTCAGCTGCTCGGTTACAGCCGTTTGAATGTTTTCGACTGTCCCAAAATGATTTCCCTTGAGGTGATTTTTCATCTTTTGGAAGAGAAAAAAGTCACAAGGACTCAAGTCAGGCGAATAAGGAGGCTGAGGAGCCACAGGAATGTTTTTACTGGCCAAAACTGGTTTTGACAAGGAGCATTATCGTGATGCAACACCCACTTGTTCTTGATGTTTGGTCTCACACGAATGACCCCTTTTCGAAGTCTTTCAAGAACCTCTCGGTAAAAGTGTCGATTGACCGTTTGACCTTGGGGTACAAACTCTTTGTGGACAATTCCGTGGATATCAAAAAAACAAATCAGCATGCATTTGATCTTTGACTTCGCCATGCTTGGCTTTTTTGATCTCGGAGAGGTTGAAGTGTGCCACTCCATGCTCTGGCGCTTGGTTTCTGGGTCGTACTCAAATACCCAAAACTCGTCACCAGTAATGACACGTTCCAGAAAATGGGGGTCATTTTTCTCATCCCCAATTCATTGGTCAAAATTTGATGAACGGTGGTGTGAGTCAAATTTAACTCTTCCCTGATCATTCTGACTGTCAACCGACGATCTGAACGCACAAGATCCCTGATTCTGTCGACATTTTCATCGGTTCTTGAAGATGAAGGCCTTTCGCTTCATTGTTCATCTTCAATCGACTCTCTTCCTTCTGAAGATGCCTTAAACCACCAAAAAACCTGGGCTCTTGGCAAAACACTATCTCCGTAGGACTGCTGAAGTTTAAGAAGAGTTTCTGTTGCACTGTGCCCAAGTCTGAAGCAAAACCTGATAGCACACCGTTGCTCGAAATTGATGTCAGTGATTTTTAGAATACAATAGAAAAAACTGTTTCACAAAAACAATCGCTACGCACAACCAAATGACTCGAACGAGGTCAAACTGGTACTGAAGGTGGATAACATGATCCTCTACCGCCCCACCAAGCCCCGCGCTTCCAGTGGTGCCAGATCAAACGCAACGTTGCCAGTCTCATCTCAAAAAAACAAAAATTTGTTTTTGCATGTAAAAAATGGCAAAAGTCGGTTATATAAATTTCAATAATCTAGCTACAAATTTTTGGAAAATCGGTTGAAAACAAAAAATTTCTGAAACTTTAATTTTGGTCAAAATTTCCCAGTGTCCGTTTTTTGAGCCAGTGAGTGTATTATGTCCTTATTATACTTAGTTGTAACTTGTATTGGTTCTTTAGCTAATTACATAGTTACAACTATAGATTACTAATTTAATACAAGGATCATTTGGTTGTTAATATATAGGTAGTTAACGTATAAACAATGACTGTTAACTGTTTTATGTTCATCAGTTAAGGTTTTCTAATTTTGGAAATCAATAAAACAACTAATAATTAATTTTAATATTGCATTGTATACAAAGTTCTCTTCATTTTCTAAACTTCATATAATTCAAAAGTTTTAATGAAGTTTACTTCGTGAGAACTATTCGCAACAAAGTATGATTACTTAAAAAGCAATTTCACCTAATGCAAGTAGCTATTCCTGTATCCGAGAATTTTCAAATTAGATATTTAATAAAACAATATTGACGTAATATTAACCCAAGATTAATGTTGCAAGAATATATTGGCTACTGTTTCTTAACAAAGATTACTGAAAAAAAAATATATACTATCTATCCTTCTTCTTCTGACAGTCAGTCTTCATTGGTATCCATCTACATCTACCACTACCTATTCTTTCGTATATATTCTATGCAAATGATTCCATACCCAACTATGGTACACGCTAAGTTTTACTTCAAGGCTGCCGCACCGAAAGAAACGATTGTTGCGCGGTTGACACTGCATAATTGCAAAAAAAAAATTGAGAAAACTACAACACGATTGTTTTATTTTAGCCTCATTAAAAAGCACACAGTACCTTTTTTGTATGTATGGCTTGGTTTAATTTAAACTTAAAATATCATTGTTTTATATTCTTTCTACAAGAAAGACTCTGTTCATAGACAGCCTACCAGTTTAAAGACGTTTGATATGTTTTTTCACACACTATTACTGATTAGTGAGTTTTAACAAACCCAATTTTAAATTTAGGCGAGACAATGAAGCATTTAACCAAGCAATTTTGCACAGCAAGATGAATCATGATGCAACTTTTTGCTTTCAATTCGAGAGAGTGTCATTAAATTTTCTTGGGGGTTTTAGGGGTCGCTGAGCACGAATTTCATGATGACGATTGTCTCCGAGATACATGGTGCCCAGGGTGGAACTTGTCACCAAAAGTTTTATTTTATATTTATTCAAAATTAGTCGATAATGATCATTCGGGGGGTTTTGGGGGTCATTGAGCACGAATTTCACGATGGCTATGGTCTGCAAGATACATGGTATGGTGCCCAGGATAGAACTCGTTGCGTAAAGCTTTATGATATACTCATTCAAAATCAGTCGATAATCATTATTCGGGGGGTTTTGGGGGTCATTGAGCACGAATTTCACGATGGCTATGGTCTCCGAGATACATGGTATGGTGTCCAGGATGGAACTCGTTGCGTAAAGCTTTATGATACCTATACTCATTCAAAATCAGTCGATAATCATTATTCGGGGGGTTTTGGGGGTCATTGAGCATGAATTTCATGATGGCGATGGTCTCCGAGATACCTGGTACCCAAGGTGGAAATCGTTACCCAGATTTTTATGATATAGGTATTCATTTAAAATCAGTTGATAAAAACATTATTCGGGGTTTTCGGGGGACGCTCACCACGAATTTAAAGATGGCGATGGTCTCAGAAATACCTGGTGCCAAGGGTGGAACTCGTCGCGTAGAGTTTTATGATACATTCATTCCAAATCACTCGATAATCATCATTCGGGGGGTTTTGGGGGTCGCTGAGCACGAATTTCATGATGGCGATGGTCTCCGAGATACATGATTCCCAGGATGGAACTCGTTGCGTAAAGCTTTATGATATATTCATTCAAAATCAGTCGATAATCATTGTTCGGGGTGTTTTGAGGGTCATTGAGCACGAATTTCATGATGGCGATGGTCTCCGAGATACCTTGTACCCAAGGTGGAAATCGTCGCCTAGATTTTTATGATATAGGTATTAATTAAAATCAGTCGATAAAATCATTATTCGGGGTTTTTGGGGGTCGCTAAGCACGAATTTCATGATGGTGATGGTCTCCGAGATACATGGTACCCAGAGTGGAACTCGTCGCCTAGACTTTTATAATATATTTATTCAAAATTAGTCGATAATCATGATTTGGGCGGTTTTGGGGGTCGCTGAGTACGAATTTCATGATGGCGATGGTCTCCGAGATGCCTGGTGCCCAGGATGGAACTCGTCGCTTAGAGCTTTATGATATATTCATTCAAAATCAGTCGATAATCATTATTCAGGGAGTTTTCGGGGTCGTTGAGCACGAACTTCATGATGGCGATGGTCTCCGAGATACCTGGTACCCAAGGTGGAAATCGTCACCTAGATTTTTATGATATAGGTATTCATTTAAAATCAGTCGATAAAATCATTATTCGGGGTTTTTGGGGGTCGCTAGGCACGAATTTCATGATGGCGATGGTCTCCGACATACCGAGATACATGGTACCCAGAGTAACTAATTTAATTTTATAAAATATATTAGAAATTAAAACAAAAAATAGAATCCGAACGGTTTCCAACCAACAAAATAAAAATTTAAATATTGATCAAAGTTCAATTAAAGAGGTAAATACCAATTCGAAAAATTTAAGAAAGCATACCTAATGGTGAAATCAAATTCTAATCAGTAATTAAAATTAAAGGAAATATTTTTATATTTTTGCTTCCTAGCTCTTTTTGGAAAATATTTAATCTATAAATCATTAGATGGATAAATAAAAAAATGTATTTTAAGGATCAGCATAAAAGTTTCAATTTTTTTGTGATATTATTTTCATCTCCTGGGCATATATTTTATTCGGTTTTAAAGTTGATTAGAGTGTACGACCGTAGCGGCAGCGGGGGGCTAGCCCCCCGCTGCGCTGACGGTGCTTATCTTGGCCATATCAGACCGTTATAGCATGGAGTCGGTCGTAATTTATAGGCAAGGTGAGTCCGCTTCATTAGGTGGGACCCCCTTCGTCCCCCTCGTGGCTTCATATTCACCCGTGAAGTCGCTCTCTTTCCCCATCTTTTTATCGCCTTCTCTTTCTTCGTCTCCGCTGCGTGTGCGAGATTGTGAGAAGTATGATTTAATGGATATTTATATGGTTCTAGAATGGGTTTCTTAATACTCGGCATATCTGATTTAATTCTTTGGTTCTAGAAGTAACTGAGGTCTTTAAAAGGAAAAGTAAAAATACGATATGGCTCTACGGGATGTTTATCGTACTTAAAATTAAAATGGTTTTACTTTATAGACATTTTCTTAAACACACTGGGCGATTTTATTAATGAAATTTGCATATTTAAGAAATATGTAGTTTTACTTTTCTCTATTAAAAAATAGTAACATTCCTATTAACAGAAAAAGATGAAAAAATGATACAATCGTATCTCGCGCAATGCTGTCAATATATTTAAGGCGCGTTCTCACGAGTCAAGTTTAGTTGACCGATTATAGTTGATCAACAAAAATTGAATAAAATCTGTAGTGAGAACCTTTGTTTCAATAAAATTGAACAACTAATTAGTTGATCAACAAAAGTTTGACCCGTTCAAACTTTATCGTTCAAGTATGAGTCGTTCTTTCAAGTTGAAACCCATCTTGACACGTGAGAACAACCTACTACAGTTGATTCAAGTTGAACCTTCAGTTTGTTTTCAACCGGCAGTCACACGTGCATTTTATTATTTTGTCAGTTTGTTTGTTTTTCTATTTTGAACGTATTAAATATTTTTAATTTTAAAAATGAGCCTTAAGTGGCCTGAAAGCGTGATGTTAAAGTTCTTAGAACTTTATCATAAACATGATTGTCTATGGAACCATCGACTAGATACATATAAAAATAGAGATGCAAGAGAAAGTGCTTTGGGTTCTATTATCAAAGAAATGGAAATTGACGGTCTTACTGTTGCTGATCTAAAGAATAAAATTAAGACAATTAGAACAATGTATAAAAAAGAACATTCATTGGTTTGCAAATCAAAAAAAAGTGGTATGTGTATTGATATAGTGATATCGAGCTCGACAGTAGTGTCGACCGCGGCTTTTCAACTGAGTTGAAAATAAAATTGAAACATGTTCTGTTTAAATGTGAGAACAAAAACTGATTCAACTTATATTCAATTTTTGTTGATCAACTATAATCGGTCAACTAAACTTGACTCGTGAGAACGCGCCTTTAGATACATAACCTGGATTAGTGCCAGGTTAGAATTCCTAACTCAAATGCACATGATGCTTCGATGTAAATATAAACATTAATCAGTCCATACAAGGGCAAAACCAAACTGTAGACACTATTTTTTGCTTTATTAGAGCTCATCAGTACAGTACAGGCTTGTCTCTTCATCAGTCAATAATGAAGAGACAGCCCCGGTATAGACTGGCTGATATTTGTTGTTAGATGTCTGCGAAAGTTAGACACAATCGTAACCTAAAACCAAGGTTTTTAGTTCTTGCATCCTCCTAGTGATAACTTATGCTCTGGAGACAACTACGATAACTATAAAAGCTTCCAACAAACATAGAACCACACAGCGCGCAATGCTTATGCTAGGAATAACGTTAAATGATTACATCCGCAACGACGAAATCAGCAGACAAATCAAACTTGAAGAAGGGTAGGACATGTTGTCAGGCAAGAGGATGCAAGATGGACCAAACACATTACGCACTGAAGACCTGGATTGCATAAAAGAAGTGTGGGTCGATCTCCCAACAGGTGGTTGTATGATATCAAGAAAACGGCAGGAAGACAGAGGCATCAAATAGCAAAAAAATGACAGAATGGAAACGTCAAGGGGAGGCTTACGTCCAGGAGCAGTGGATAGTTAAGGGTTGCATATTTTTTAAAATTTCAGATTTTAGTAGGTACGATAGATCAATTATTTATAAAATTATTTTTGATTTCAAATATTTTGTGAAAGGGACCATAAGGTATGCTTCAAATATTGTTATATAACCAAATAGATATTAAATAAATTTATATTTAATACATATCGAAATAATCAACCCGTTTTATTTAATCAAAAGTCGGTAACTTTGACCCAAAATAATTAAAACTAATCCATTTAAAGTGTCCTTTCATCCAAATTTAATGCCCAAAATGACAAGTATTTGACATATTAACTATTAATAAAGTCGCTTGGGTATTCTTTGACGCGATAAAACCATCTAGCAGAGCTGAAAGATTTTCAGATTTTATTAATAGCCACATCAAATATAGAGGCCTTTAATAGAGTTTGTTAATTCGGGTTCATTGTGGAAATTAAGTTTTAATTTTCTCTAAAATGGTAGACAGTTTCCATTTCAGAATACATACTTTACTAATATATTTGTGAATATTTTAATACCAACTTAATTATCAATTATTTATTTTTCGTGGTTTAAAATTAAACTCAGCTTTCAAAGAGTCGCTCAATGAATTTATTATAGCTTTATAGGAGTTAGACAATAACTCAAACTTTGTGAAAATACACAAACTATACAAAATCACACAATAGTAAAATACTAGTTGGTCTGGTAAAAGTAACCTCCTTTGCCGATAAGGGCGCTGTAATCTAAAAAAACATTTTAATTAAGTAGTTAACACGTTGGTCACTCTATACAATAATAGACTTATCGCATTTTATTGCCGAATATTTCGTACTTAAACAAAAGGAAATGTATAAAAAATAAAAAAAATAATTCTTCTTTCAAATAATTCTTCTTCCATCTTATCGTCACAATCGATTTGCTCAATTTGCACATGTCACTTCACGTCACATCAGCAGATGTCACTAGCTATATATACCGATCAGACGTGAAGTGTCTTAAAAATCAAAGTGGATCTTTTCTCAAAAATGCTGATGTCTCGGTTGCCTCTTGATGCACCCACTTTACATACAGATGTTCTCTTTTTCTGAACTTCCTCTCTTTTCGACAAGAAAGTATGCATTTTATTGGATGTATATACGACAGAGAAATTTATGCATTTAGGGTAATTTTAACAAGGTGATTTCTTGTCAATATCAAAACTAAAGGGAAATGTTTTTTATTACCCTTATTAAAGTTTTTTAGAAAGTTACATTTGTTGTTATATATTATGTATACTAGGTATACCTGCGACTTCGTTCGCGAGGCGTGTTGATTGTTGTTTAAAAATTTCTTTACTCACCCCGTTATAGGGGTGGGAGGAGAATTTTTTATACACCAGATGTTATGATGAAAAAAGACAAATACATCTGTGAAAACCGCATTCGAAGCGGATCAGTAGTTTTCATGTGATACGCGCACAAACATATAGGTAGACAGACAGACGCAGATGTACAAAAAAATCTAACCACATTTTTGAGTTCTATATCGATGTACCCGTGACGTTCGCGTGATGTATAGATTGTTGTATTACCACACCGTAAAAGAGGTGGGGAATAAATTTTTATACACCAGATGTAAAGCTAAAAGAAGACAAATACATATGTGAAAACCGCATTCAAATAGGATCAGTAGTTTTCATGTGATGCGCGCACAAACATAAAGATAGACAGACAGACAGATGTACAACAAAAAATCTAACCACATTTTTGAGTTCTATATCGATGTACCCGCGACGTCGTTCGCGTGACGTATAGTTGTTGTATAAAAATTTCTCCCCCCACACCGTAAAAGTGGTTTTCCCAACAATTCCCTTCACTGCTCTGCTCCTATTGATTGTAGCGTGATGTAAAGTATCCTATAACCAGCTCAAGAGTATGAAAAATAATTGTACCAAGTTTTGTTAAAATCCGTCGAGTAGTTTTTGTTTCTATAACGGTTATACAGACAGACAAAAACTTTACTGATTTCATTTTTGGCATCAGTATCGATCCCTAATCACCCCCTGATAGTTATTTTGGAAATATATTTCATGTACAAAATTGACCTCTCTACAGATTTATTATAAGATATAGATAAATGTAAAAGATGATACATAACGCATCTAGTGCCATACTGTCAAAAATAATTCCAGTTTTGAACTGGATTGGTGTCGGTTAGATTTTTTAACTCTTTAAAAGACGATATAAATAGATATAAATATTAATCAGCTCATATCAGGGCAAAACCAAACTACAGACACTGTGTTTTGCTCTCATTTGAGCTCATCAGTGTAGTATAGGTTATGTCTCTTCACTCATTAATGAAGAGACATCCCTGGTATAAACTGAATAATATCTATAGATGTGGACTTGCGAAAGTTGAAAACAGTCGCAAGTAGCACCATCTTCACTCCAAAAATGGTACTTCGGTGGTCGATTGGCACCTGAAGAGTTTGCAATTAGCCATGGGCTATCTCAACTAATCGACAAGCCCACTTACTTTCCCAGAGCTGCCAATCACAGTTCTAATACTCTGGATCTTTATCTGACTACTCACCCTGAGCAACACAATGTAAATGTTCTGTCTCCCCTAGGTAACTCTGATCATGCTGTAGTAGAAGTCAAATGTCCAATCGAACCTTACCCATTCGAGGCACCACCCAAGAGAACTTTTTGGAATTTAAAAAAAAGCAGATTGGGAAGGCCTTCGAGACTACTTTGCAACCGTTCCCTGGAATCCAGTCTGCTTCATTAACAAAGATCCATCGGCAGTTTGCAACAGTATAACTGAAATCATTCAGTGTGCCATGGAAGCTTACATTCCTCACTTTACCAAACGCTTAAAAGCCAAACAGAAGCCATGGTTTAATATAGATTGCGATGTAGCTCGGAAAGCTAAGATCAAGTCCCACAAATTATTTATACAAAATCCATCAGAAGAAACAAAACAGGATGATATAAACGCTAGAAACAGATACAATACCACTATTTCCAATTCAGTCTCTTTGACGCTCGAATGAGAGAGAAAGTAATGTCAAACCCTAATGGAAGCCGGTCCTTTTGGACTCTCGCCAAATATATTAACAACAATTTCACAACTAGTTCGTTCCCTCCACTCACATCAGATGATGGCTCCATAGTTACGTCCTCCACAGAAATGGCAGAACTCTTTGCCAAAATATTCTCTTCGAACTCGGCACTTAACCCACCGGACAACATAGAGCTGCCTTCTATTCCACGGGCTCCCCACACAATGAAAAATATCATATTTAGGGTTAAGCGTGTGCAGGGAGTCCTTGCTACTCTAAACACCAACAAAGCAAGCGGCCTTGATGAAATACCTGCTTTACTCTTAAAATGTTGTGCTCCTGAACTAGCGCCAGTTTTCACTATCATATAATACTGGTATTTTTCCAGAATCCTGGAAAACTGCTCGGGTACAACCAGTCCCCAAGAAAGGCTGTAAAACCCAGCCTTCTAACTACAGACCTATAGCTCTTCTATCTGTTATTAGCAAAACTATGGAGAAATACGTCAATCACGAGATCCTGAGCTACCTTGAGACACACAACCTTTTAAGTGACAGGCAATATGGTTTTCGCCAACAAAGGTCAACAGCCAATCTACTAGCATATGTAACTCATGTCTGGAGTGACGCCATCCACCGCTATGGGGAGACTCAAATAGTATCACTAGACATCTCAAAAGCATTTGATCATGTGTGGCATGCGGCTCTTTTGAATAAACTGCTTTCATACGGACTCTCGCAAAACATTTGCAGATGGATATCCAACTTTCTCTCCAACAGGCACATCCAAGTTGCTGTAGATGGACATTCTTCCAACCTCTACAAGATCAACGCTGGAGTTCCCCAAGGATCGGCTCTAGCTCCTACTCTATTCTTATAAGCCACTAATAACCCGATACATGGTTTTGCATATGATAGCAATCTACACTGTAGCAAAGCGCACAACCGTCCCATACCTCTAGATATTCTGGAAGAGGACAGAAGATCCACAACGGCTTCTCTCAATCAAGATTTGAGAATTGTAGACAAGTGGGGAAGAAAGAATCTTGTTAATTTCAACGCTTCCAAGACAAAGACATGTTGCCTATCCAACAAGAGGCAAACATGCGACTCATCCATTACAATCAACGATCAGACACTGGTAGCGGGCGACTTCATTACGCTGGTTGGTATAACGATCTCGCAGGACTTACTATGGAACGAACATATTGCATCTATAGTAACTGCAGCAGGAAAGAAATTAGGCTTTCTGTTTAGAGCACGGAAATATTTTTCCCCATCCAACTTAGCTACTCTTTACAAAGCCCAAATACGGCCTAATCTTGAATACTGCTCGCATGTATGGGGTTCGGCGGCTCCGTCAAGGCTCGGAGTTTTTGATGCAATACAGAGAAGAGCAGTTCGACTAATAAACGACACTAGTATCACTAAAAACCTAGCCCCATTATCCCAGCGAAAAGCAGTGGCTGATCTTTCCTTGTTTTACCGATACATAAACGGATTCTGCTCAGAAGAACTCCGCTCTATAATGCCTTCACTTGCCAGACCAGCCAGAGCAACGCGACGTGCCAACTCCATGCACCCTTATACTGTTCAATGGCCGACATCGAGAATGGACCGATTCGATCGTTCCTTCATCCCCAGGGTCTCCAGATTGTGGAACTCCTTACCTTCCCACGTCTTCCCCACTCGTCCTAACTTGCGGGCGTTTAAATCCCAAATTAATAAATTGTCTCTTCTGCCTCAATACATGTTCTCGGTACATTTGTATTTAGGTCTATACCTACGAGGACATCCTTAATAAAAAAAAATAAAAAAAAATCTTGTATAGAACCTTAGGCAAGTTAAAAACATAAAACGAGCAGAGCGTTTTGTGACAGTCTTATATATTTTGTTATATATATATAAGGTGAAATCTTTTATTTTTCACTTTCTATTCAAAAGTTATAACCAGAAGAAGTAGAGTAAATTCGTTTGGGGTGAAAACATAAAATCCTTTGACTAAAATTTGATTTATTTTTAGTTGCCAAAAAAAAATATTATGGGTACCAATTATCATAGGTGTTAACGTTTTTATTGATCTACAATTATAAATGGAAATGGGTGGTACAATAAATAAAAATTAAAACTTCCATAAACTAACTTCTTTTTTTCAATAAATCAGATTTTCAATCAGAACCAATTTTTCATTTCTGTTAATTTGGATAACGTATTATTATTTTTAGTTTATCATTATACAATTAATAAAAAATCAAGTTTATTCTTCGTCTAAAAATAAAATATTAGGCACAAATTATGTTGTTAAGAAATATGTGGATAGAAATGAACATTGACATGACATTTGCATTTATGGTCATACCTAAATGAGATACGATAGCAAGTTTCTATGTTCTGTGTTTAATTTTACATAATATTAATGATAATCAAGTGATCTCTATGTCTTGATTTTAAGATAAATTACTTTATTTCTCAAATATACATGTGCATAATATATACAAACTTGCTATTTCTAAAAATTATATTGAATTGAATAAATGTTTAATATTATTAGCAGCTGTCTCAGCTTAAGAATCGTCAATGTATAAAAAATGAATATTTTTTATATGGAATGTTTAGTGTACTTATATACTTATAGTAGTTTTGTTTATATATAAGATCAAAATGTAAGGTTTTCCTTCATATATACGAGCACTTAATTAAGGCAGGTCCAGATTTGAGCGCACATGGCATGAGGACGCACGTATATGCAGATCTGCATAGTTTCGTTCAAAGTTAATTTTTGATTTTTTGCATTCACACCTTAAGCCGACAAAGAATGCATACAAAAAATGTGTTTTGTCGGCATGAAGTGTGAAGGAAAAAAAAGCAAAAATTAAGTTTGAACAAAACTATTCCTCTACTCAACGCATGGTTTTCAGCCCATGAGCCATTTTGAGCGCGCATGGTATAAGCAATCGGCTCAGATAATCAGTAACCATTTTTAATTTTTCAGTGCACAGTTTGGACAACTGGCCTTTTGAAGGAACTATCCAAAACTTGTCTTGCCTTAAATGCTGATATTTTGTTCAGGATTTTCTTATAATCTACAACACTTACTGCAAAGGTTATGATTATGATTAAATAATAGTTTATACTCTTTAATTTCAACAGTAATTGTTCTTGTTTAACATCCTCCACGGAGAACGTTTGAACATTTTTTGATATGGTAGCTCTAGCAACTTATGAATTCAGTTGATTTTTATAATAAGGTCTTAAGAATCTTTAAATAAAAAAATAACAAAGATTTCTTTAGAAAAAGAGCTTTAATTTGACATCTCATTTGTATAAATTTTGCAATAACGAAGAAGATGTGTTTCCAAATAGACAGACACACATACAGACAAAACGATTTCTACGTTGGTGACAACAGTTTTTTTTGTGTTCTAGACAGCATTGGAAAGTAGAAGGTGTATTATCAACATGGATCATGTCGTGAAACTTATGGAGGACAAGGTCCATTTTCTGAATTGGAGAGTTGAGCTGTACAGAAATTTATCACAGATATAATTTGGTCAATATATCTTATATCTTTGGGGATACACTAAGGCAGTAACACCTGATTATAAAGAAGCTATATGGCATTAAAGATTACAAAAGTGGGTGGACCGAAATACACTGTTGGACCGGCAGCAAGCACTCTTTATCCTGCAGCAGAAGGATCTGATGATTGGGCGAAAGGGACAATGTATTTCAAATATTTATATAGGTACTATTGTACTTTGCAATAACGGAAGGTAATTAAGTTGTGTTTTAAATCTTTTTCTTTCTTTCCATCTTGTCCCAAGCCTAGTAGCATTTGTTTCCACTTATCTCTGTTTTACAAATTATATTTTTTCCATTTTTTCTCTTTAAGGTCTTCATTCTATGCATTCATCTCAACTTCGGTCTTCTTTGCGTTACTCTTATTACCAATCTTACATTCATCTACTCTTTTACTCACATAATTCTCGTCCCTCTTCTCTACATGACCAAACCATATCAATCTAGTTTCCTGGATTTTGTTGCTCAGCGGTTCCACTTTTACTCTCTCATTTCTTACTCTATCTCTCCCTGTTAATCAACACATCCAACACAACATCTATATCTCCACAGTTTTAACTTTCTCTTTTGCTCTTTCATTATTTACCAGGTTCTGAGTTAATGCTGTTCTTACAACTCTTTTGTACAGTATATCATTTATTTTGGCTCTCACATCCCTGTCACACAAAACTCAATTCTTCTCCAGTTCAATGAAATAAACCAAAGAACATGGACTCCACAAACTATTAGCAACTTAATTATTTTAGAGATCTTCAAGAAATAAGGTAATTAGACACACAAAAAATGATTTTAAGAACAAGTATAAAAATCACATTCGAAAAGTCTCGAACCTGGGATCTATATCTATAGCCGATAACGACTTAAACCGTTTGTTTATGGATGTTTCTAACATCTCTTATAGCATTTTTGAAATTTAAAAATTATATATTTTTGCTTAATTGATTAAAAGTGTCCTAGGCAATATATGTTAAATCAATATAAATGTCGACTATCCGAGCTATCAGCTATAGTTAAAGGTCTCAGGTTCGGGTCTTGTCAGATGTGATATTATCCTCATTTTTCCTGAATATCATTTGTTGCTTGTGTGATTTCTAAATTTCAAAAATTTAACAACTACAAATTAAAAGTTGTGGAAGAAGCTCTATTTAAAACAAAATGAGTAAATTCTATGTTTAGACCCAAACAACAATAATGTTTATAAAAATAGCATTGTATATGTTTTGTGTGTGTTGAATAGGGTTATTTCAATATATAGAAGCAAAGAACTAAACAAAAGTATTTCTTGTAGATCGTAATCGCGATTTTCCATGGAAACACCTAATTTATTTCATTCTAAATGTCGGATTACGTATACAATTTAATCTTGATAACGTGCTGGAATTCACCCTTCTGAAACTTTTCATGTTTTGCTGTAATTTGTATGATGTTATCAATATATTCAGTATGGTTTCCACAGATATGGTTCTTCAGTTTATTTTCTTTATTGTTTATTCATACATTACTTTTTATTTCACACATCTATTTACAATCTATCAATAGGTATAAGTTGTTTCACTAAAATTTGTTATACCTACTCGAAGTAGTAAACGAAGTTGTTATACTCTATTTTCAATTTTTTTACTACAAAATTAATAAATTTACGTGAAAATCCATGGAGATGGTTTTATCGCCAAAAATATTACTTTAAATTACTATCAGCACTGACAAAAGATAAAGGATTGACAATCAGTTACAGAGGATACAATAAGACAAATAATCATAGGTACTCATATCTGCAAGTAGAGTACTCCAAACCGCAAACCGTAGAAGTTATCATACACCATCTTATAAACAGTTACAACAGAGTTTGTGATTTTGCTTTACACAAAAAAGTAACCAAAAGGTATACCGATAGTTACTCTTTAACAGAGTTTCCTCCCCTTGTAGGTATATACAGATAAAGAGGATTACTCTGGGCAGTGCTTATAGGTTAACAAGGACCAATACTCTAAAACCCAGCAATCTTACAGAACATCTTGGGATTCTAATCCATAAAGACTCCTACAGACATTATGTCTTTAAAAAGAGATTTCGAACTCACACTAAATGTTAGTATTAATGAGTGTGAGTTTACACAAAACGAAATCGCTCATAAAAGGGACCCCCACATATTAAACTGATGGATCTAAACACCAGAAGAAGTAGGTATTGGAAACACTACTACAATCTTCCAAGTGGAGCTTTTTGCAATTATCTTCTGTGCTAAAGAGTGCGTTAAAAAGCGCCTGGATTCAGCCAAAATATTTATTCCCTCTAATAGCCAATAGCCAAGCTGCTTTGAGTCCAGACAACTTAGAACTGTATTAAGGATAGCAGATATAAGTTCCATAGAAATGTGGGAAAGAAAGGTATTAAGAAAAATGTTTGAAAGAAAAAGAAACAATGGGGTATGGGAAAGAAGAACAAACCAAGAGCTTGCGGATATGTACAAAAAACCAAGTATCACAGGATATGCTAGAGCACAAATGTTGAAGTGGTTAGGACATGTCGAAAGGATAGCAGAAAGTAGGATCCCAAAAATGATCATTTGCAGAAGCGTTGGAGGAAAAAAGAGCAGAGGGAGACCAAAGGAAAGAAGGAAGAGCAAAGTAGAAGCAGATTTGAGAACCTTAGGTGTAGAAAACTGGAAACGCATGTTCCAAAATAAGAAGAAATGGAAAGAAATGACAATTAAAGCCTTGGGCCTTTTAGGCCAGTAGAGCTATGCATGTATATCTATACTTATATTATAAAGAGGAAAGGTTTGATTTTTTGTTTGTTTGAAATAAATAGGCTCCGAAATTACTGGACCGATTTCAAAAATTCTATCATCGTTGGCAAGATACACTATTCCCGATTGACATAGGCTATATTTTATTTTCAAAAAAATTAGGGATCCTTACTAAAATGCCATTAATGTAACAAAAAATGACCTTAAAATCCTTACATCGCGTGCGCTGAGAATACTATTGATTATAGAATAAAATAATGTACTACGATTTTGAAGAATATATAAATATCTAAAAAAAATGCCGCGACAGCATATGTCTAACTGTTATAGTTACGTCACAATAACTATTTTTTAAAAGTTTTTATCTTGGTATTAATCCTTATCAAAATAACTTATTTCATAATCACGACAGATATCACGAATTTAGCATGTGCAATGGGACGAGGCTACTTATAAAGGAATTAAAGGACAATTAAGTTGTAGTAACCATTATAACTGAACCACCAGCTGGTCAACTAGCTCATATACTGATACTGATGATCCCAACTGATGTACCAAATCCATTTAAACCGCTTCAATTTCCTATCAAAACATCTTTTGCTTTTACTAATAATAAGTCTCAAGGTCAAACCCTCCAATTAGTAGGGATCGGTTTTCCTCATGTTCAACCGCCTAAGGCGTCGGAGCACCTAAAAATCAATTTATTTTGCTGCCAGAAAATAAAACAACATGTAATACAGTTTTTGGTCCTCCGTCCAGAAACAATACTAATAATTACTTCAAAACCGTCCGGAAAATGGCATTTTCCGGCCTAGGCCGGCAAAGTAGCTTTTAGATTATCTAAAGAGATGGCGCTATGAGTTTGAATTTTAAGTTATCAAAAATACATAATGAATATTACAAATTTTAATTAAATTTATTTAAAAACTGCGTATAATATACTAAGCTTTCCTATAACTTTTTCTAAAGATAAGCAGGATTCTAATTTACATTTAATTACTCTTACAACTTGTATTTTAAAATTTGACATTTATGTCAATTTATGAACATCTTTATATAAACATCTAATCTTGTATGTCACAAAGTAAAAAGTTTTTGAACTTGTTGTGTTTGCAACATATGTTAATTAAAACACTAATAACTGCTGAAGATAAACACGTATATTAAGTATTAAACAAGTTATTACACAATACACAACAACACAACTATATTATAAACATCCAATGTGGCGCTTATATCTGTCGGCTCTCTTCTAGTCAGTGGCCTTAGTTCAGGTAGCACAAGCAGTCAAGTCTTGAACATAACAGAACTTTTAAAAATATTAAAAATTAGTCGGATCAAAAAATAGTGTGTGTTACACGCCCGGAAAATGTTTTGCAAGTGCTCGTATTGTTTCGCCTCGGTGCTACGCACCTCGGCTACACAACTTTACTCGCTCCTGCAAAATGTCATTTTCCGTCCTTGTGTCACAAATAACTATTACAGGGAAGCGTTGACCCAATAAATTTAATGGCTTTTGTTATTTTTCTTTAATCCCCGTGCAAAGCCGGGGCGGGCTGCTAGTATTAGATATTTTTAATAAATATATTGCTGTTTACACACATAATCTTGCATCTTACTAGGAAGGTAATTTTATTATTAAAAAGAAATTACGTAAGAAACATCCACGAATCGACTGTCGCAACGAACATGTATTAAAATACCAAACATGACTTTGAACTTAATGACTATGTCATAATCTAACCGCGGATGAATCTTTTTAACTTTGACTCATTACGGGACAGGTTGTATCCGTTATTCTTAAATTTTTTCACATCTCTTTTAGTTATCTCAATATAATGACAGGTTGACGAACTTTTTATTTACACGGAAAAATACTTAGAAAAGTTAATTATGAATGTAATTCAAGGTGTGCGCTGCTTAAATTACCTGCGAGAAGAAGAGTAAATGTGACAAGTCTGCTTGAGAGAGGTAAAAAGGTCTCAAGGACTGTTAGTACGAGAAATGTAAGACTGGTAATAATTAGATAGTAAGTAAAATAATTCTGGCTTAACAAATCGATTCAAAAAGCAGTACTTAGTTTAGTAAGAATTGCTTGTTTATAGGTATGATATATTAGAAGAGTAAGATTTACGCTTTTAAATATTAGAGATACTAACTGCGCCATCTTACAATGGCGCCATAGTACCTACTTAATATGGTAAGAATTGTTCATTTAAACATATGAGACATTAACTGCGCCACCTTGTATTTTAAGTATGAATTACTCTGTTAAATATGTAATATAACAACTGCACCACCTTACGGTGGCGTGATAGTTCTTGATTTAGTAAGAATTGTTCGTTTAAATATATAAGACATTAACTTCGACACCTTGTGGTGACATCAATGTACTATATGAAGTAAAAAATACTCTTCTAAATATATAAGATAATAACTGCTCCATCTTTCAGTGGCGTCATAGTTCTTAATTTAGTAAGGTACTCTAATTTTCTTACTCATTTTGTGGTTCAATGTTGTTTTGTTTTCACTATTTTTTTTTAGGTTTTGCGTAGGTTTTTTCGTTTTTACGTTTTTTATCAATTTTTGGTGTGTCCACAATTTCATGCGTGTTTGAAAAAGTATGATATATGTGCTGAAAATCAATTTCGTTGAGGCAAAACCGTTAGCAATAGCCCGCTCGCGCATTCTGAGGCCTCGTAATGATGGCCTTTGTATATAATTTTAAAATAACAGTATCCTTAGTTACTCTTTATTACATCAGATATCTGCCAGTGAAAGTTCGTTAAAATCGGTCCAGCTGTTCCACAGATTGGCTGGAACAAACAGACAGATAGACAGACAGACAAAAATGATTAAAAAAAAACGTGTGCGTCTCAGGGCGCGTGACAGAAGTGATAACTTCAACTAATCCAAATTGAAGTATTTAATATTGAAATTTTTTAACTTGAGCAAAACTTTGCCTGTTACTTAAATTTTATGTACATTATTATGATAATGTGTATGAATTTAAAAATTTAAATATTTTGAAAATTCTGAAATTTTTTTTATCACTATAACTTTCACTAATTACTATACAAAAATTTTTTACTATGACAGTTCGAAATTTCTAATCAGTCGCGTAGTACTTCGCAATACAGCCACCCTGTACGTGGAACGGCCTGATTATTTCAGCAGAATTCCATTTTTTTGTTCAACATGTATTGACGTTGATATTAAGCACTAGAAATTTTGGCGGGCTTATCACAATTATCATTTTGTAATCTAAGTTTTTAATCAATTTTTTACTGAATAATACAATTCTTACCGTAATTTCCGTTAATTAGACCTACAACACTACTTTATTTAATGTTTACCACAAGTAAACTCCTTTAACCGGTTTTTTATCACTATAACTTTCACTAATTACGATACAAAAATTTTTTACTATGACAGTTCGAAATTTCTATCAGTCGCGTAGTAATTCTTAATACAACCACCCTTTACGTGGAACGGCCTGATTGCTATTTAATTCACACTTAAAACTTATTCTTAATTCTTATCCTTATTATCAATAATAACATTAATAACACACTTTATAATCAATTTTTATAAGATTTATCACAAATAAAACCACCAAAACACGTCTTTTTTATGCTAAAATAAGGCTAATCAGACTGTTATTTCTGTACGAGAATTCCCGAGGATGACCGAAATTTTAAGAATGAATTTAAATTATAATTAAAAGACATTAAATCATAGATGAACGAATTATTTGAATAAATAAGTAAATAAATAAATAAAGATATTTGTATTAATATTAATATTTACCTATTTCTATTTGATTTAATTTCCATTTCTTCTAACTGCCACGATAGATGCCGAGGATGACCGAACCGTTTAAATTATGAATTTAAATTATAATTAAAAGGGATTAAATTAGTTTTATATACGAAGATATAGAAAATAACCTAATTTTTATGATATTAAATGGATATAAATATTTAATAATTAATAAAAGTAATGAATTGTATTTAGTGACAGATTAATACCGTATAACACGATAAATTCAAATATACTTAAAACTTACATTTCCATAGAGAGAGAGAAATGTTTCACTGCGCCTGCGTGTAACAACGAAAACAACGCGTTATGATAAACTCTTTTTTCAACGCGTTACGCTAAAATCAGTTTACTCTCCCATACGAAGTTATCACTTAATAAATAAATAAATAAATAATTAAATAAATAAATAAATAAATAAATAAATAAATAAATAAATAAATAAATAAATAAATAAATAAATAAATAAATAAATAAATAAATAAATAAATAAATAAATAAATAAATAAATAAATAAATAAATAAATAAATAAATAAATAAATAAATAAATAAATAAATAAATAAATAAATAAATAAATAAATAAATAAATAAATAAATAAATAAATAAATAAATAAATAAATAAATAAATAAATAAATAAATAAATAAATAAATAAATAAATAAATAAATAAATAAATAAATAAATAAATAAATAAATAAATAAATAAATAAATAAATAAATAAATAAATAAATAAATAAATAAATAAATAAATAAATAAATAAATAAATAAATAAATAAATAAATAAATAAATAAATAAATAAATAAATAAATAAATAAATAAATAAATAAATAAATAAAGATATTTGTATTAATATTAATATTTACCTATTTCCATTATTATTATGTTTCACTGCGCCTGCATGTAACAACGATAAACAACGCTTTATGATAAACGCTTTTTTCAACGCGTTACGCTAAAAATCAGTTACCCTTCCATAAGAAGTTATCACTTCAAAAACGTTATTTGGTATATTTACGTGTGTAGGTAAGTATTTAGTTAAAAGCGGTTATTTTAAAATTACAGAACCTCCAATTTTATTGTAATGATAGATTAATAAAACTTTCCGATTTAGATATTTTCTTGTCTAGTCTAAAAGTAGATATTAAATAGATTAAGCAAATAAATAAATCCTATCCCGTAGTTACAATAACTTTTCACCATGATATTTACGTCGAAAGTAACTGCACTATAAAGTTTAAGATCGCCGTATTTAATTACTCGGTGTATAATTGTCTGGAAGACATTACATTTATAATTAAATCCAAGAGAGCATAAGGAAGAAAATGCAGAGAATATCGAGGAAGTAAAAAAAAGGTGAAATGCGAGTAAAGTTCGTGAGTTATTTGAATAAATGATACGAGTAGAGAAATTCTTAATAAGTATCAAATTATTAACATTTTAATTGATGAGAACTTTGTAACTTAATTATTTTTACATAATTCCAGTTCAGTATAAAATAATTCGATAATCAGTACAATATAGAAATAGATTACTTCTATATTGTACTTTGTTAAAGTACAAATGTAGTTTCGTAAATGTGGAAACTACTGGCAAGTGGCTGTCCAAATTAAGTAAACGAGTTGAATTGTGGACAGTTCCTTTTCCATATCAATTATTATTTTTACGCCCTGTTCCGTTTTGATTTATTGGCCGCAGTAGCTGCTTTTTACTAGAAAATGTTCTAATAAGTTGGTCTATCAGACAGTTCCTCAATCAATAGAATGAAAAACAAAGTTTTATCCACCACCTACGCGATTTCCAATATTATAGGTTGAGTGTAGCACCAAATTATAATCAATCTCTAATCGCACTTGGACACACTACGTCTTCCTTCTGCCCTTTGTTATTGCGCCTCTGAACCATGATTTTCTCAGGAGATTCATGAATGTTACTGGCCACTATAACTAAATAACTGGTTTAGTGCTTCTGTCTTTCCATTTATATACGGTGATATCACCCGAACTAACAAATTTGAAATGACCAAATGTCAAATCTTTATTCTGGCACAACTTATCATATGAAAATTGTCAATAACGGAAAGGACGAGAAAAAATAATCAGATTAAAGGCAGTAGCCAAACCCTGGTAATGGTTTTGAAAGCTTTAGTACTACTTTCTTCCCTAAAGCAAAATTAGCAGAATTTGCTGATTTCCCCTGTTACAAACTGAAATCTATCAATCCCGTGTTGTCACAAGCCAATGCCCATACATTTATCCCTCTTTTAGTCGGTTTTAGTCGTATGTACTTGAAAGCTACCATACTCTCGTCGATACAGATGAATCTGGAGAGCGCGAAATGGATCTTTTGCCTACAATTTTTGACTGGATGATTAATAATTGGAGCAAGTAGTACTTATCTCCCCTCATAATGTGTCCCAGATATTGCAGTTTGTGCTTTTTCATGGTAAGTACTAATTCTTTCTTTTCTTCATTCTTCGCAAAACCTTTGTTACTTTCTCTGTCCAAGATATTTTTATCATTCTGCGGTACACCCACGTCTTCATGATATCGATCTTTTTAAGTGTCCAGGATTTCATTTCATAAAAAAGAACCGATAGCACATCAAATTTTAGATTTAGACTTCGTCCGCATAACCCCTTCTTCATGTTAATAAACGTGGCTATATAGCTTTTTCCACTCTGATACTCTGATTCGGATTTCTTCTGAGCTATCGTTATTTTCTTTGATAACAGTTCCCAGGTAGTTATTCCATCTCACACGCTCGATTCTTTGATGATGTATGGTTATTTCAGGAAAGTTTTGTGGTGATTTAGATACTAGCATTATTTTTGTTTTGTTGTCGTTAAGTCACAAACCATATTCTTCACTTAGTCGAGGCAATGAAGCACTAAAAAGGTCAAATATAGGAAATCTTTTAGGATGGGACGGATCGGAATGCGGTTTTTTGAATTTGCTTTCAAAAATTATTTATACCATTCCTACCTACTTTTTACTTAGTACAAACCGGAAGTTGCATTGCTGCAGCCAAAATTGCTTTCAAAAAATGCATTTTTTGAGAGATTTTTTGGCAAATTTAATAACTTTGTAAATAAGAGTGAGAATTGGCCCAAGTTAGGTAACCAGGGGGTTTTGAGGTCGCTGATCACGATGATCACGACTATGATGTGTAAATTGACCCCCCGAACACCTGGAGCTCAGGAACGTCGACCAACGTCATCTCCGGGGGACTATCCCGAACTTCATGCGAGGAAGGAGGGAAAATCGAGACCACGGGGTTTTTTGGGTCGCTGAATTCAAATATGGATCCAGCGAACACCCCACGGACACCTGGTGCGCCCTAACCTGGTTGCGGACGTCAACTTCAAGAATTTTCCTGGAAATAGCGACAAAAACGAACCGAAAATCATCATGGGGGCATTTTGTGTGCGCTGAATCCGAATTTCATGTGGAAAACGACCCCCCGAACACCTGGTGCGCCCTAACCTGGCTCTGAAAGTCATCCCCGAGGTTTTCACCGACACAACTGAAAAATAGGAACCGACAATCGTTACTGGCAGAGACAGAGGCTTCAGATGAGGGAAAGTACATCAGTCGATGACGAAAACAATGAGCAGACTATGGATGTGTCACTTGATGAAGAATTTGATATTTAGTTGCTTATTAGAAAATCGAAGTTATTGATTAATGTGGTTAGGTGAAGTAACGGTTGGATTTTATTTGATTTGAGTTCAATAAAGAGTTTTGAAATATCAATTACATAAACTTTGACGATCTATTCATTCTCTTCCTTTCCTCCATACATATTTTAACTAGAATCAACAATTCCATACAGTTATTGCAGTACATTGACGTCAGTCTCTAAAATATCAGGTTAAATTGACATTCATGCGGTGCACCAGGTGTTGGGAGGTCATGTTCGGCGTAAAATTATAATTTAGTGACCCAAAAAACCCCCCTAACAATTTTGGGTTCGTCATTTTCACTTGTGTCTGGAAAAACTTCGGTGATGACGTCCAGAGCCAGGTTAGGGCGCACCAGGTGTCCGTGGGGTGTTCGCCGGTGCCATATTTGACTTCAGCGCCCCAAGAAACCCCCAGTAACGATTGTCGGTTCCTATTTTTCAGTTGTGTCGGGGAAAACCTCGGGGATGACTTTCAGAGCCAGGTTAGGGCGCACCAGGTGTTCGGGGGGTCGTTTTCCACATGAAATTCGGATTCAGCGCACACAAAATGCCCCCATGATGATTTTAGGTTCGTTTTTGTCGCTATTTCCAGGAATATTCCTGAAGATGACGTCCGCATCCAGGTTAGGGCGCACGAGGTGTCCGTGGGGTGTTTGCTGGAGCCATATTTGAATTCAGCGATCCAAAAAACCCCGTGGTCTCGATTTTCTCTCCTTCCTCGCATGAAGTTCGGGATAGTCCCCCGGAGATGACGTTCGTAGACGTTTCTGAGCTCCAGGTGTTCGGGGGGTCAATTTACACATCATAATCGTGATCAGCGACCTCAAAACCCCCTGGTTACCTAACTTGGGCCAATTCTGACTCTTATTTACAAAGTTATTAAATTTGCCAAAAAATATCTCAAAAAATGCATTTTTTGAAAGCAATTTTGGCTGCAGCAATGCATCTTCCGGTTTGTACTAAGTAGAAAGTAGGTAGGAATGGTATAAATAATTTTTGAAAGCAAATGCAAAAAACCGCATTCCAATCCGTCCTATCCTAAAAGATTTCATATTAAAATCCTTCCTTGCCTCGACTAACTGCATTCTACTATTTTGTTAATTAGTAACTGAAGATCTTCCAAAGTCTCTGGAAGGACAACAGTGTCATCGGCTTATCTTAAATTGTTTATTAGGGCCTCTGACATTAAATATGCTATCAAAAATTTTTTTACTTCGAAAGTTGACTACTTCATTAAAATCTAGACGACATTAATTAAGAATTGACGAGAGTATTACAAAACTTCAGAATCTAGTTCTTACCGTTCAATGATTTCCCCGCAAAAAAGTGCTAGAAAATAAACAAAAAAGTATATCCGCATATATAATGTCTTCTTAGATCTATTTAAATAAAACCTATTGTTTTGAATTTTTAAAATCCAGTATATCATATAAATATTCATATATTTTTAGCAGTGTAGTTGTCCGAAATAGATAGATGTAAATTTAAGAAATGTTGAGCGGCATGAATATTTAAGAGTTTCCGATGTAATTCTTAATCAGTTTTTGATATTCCATGTTGATTTGGAATTATTTAAATGCTGTTCTCGACCCCTGTTGTTAGTTCGATGTTAAAATTTTTCACGATACACTTCATGAAGCCCCAACCATACTTCTCAAGTTGCATGAAAACCACATCGAAACAACTATACAAGGTGATTATTAGAATATTAAGTTGATGCTTATTACTGTTTTATTTAACCTGGTTTAGTCTATGCAGCATTTTTATAATAAATTAATTTTTTATAGAAATATGACGAAATACAATAGTATATTGTAATACAAGTGTTACAATGACAGAGGTTTCGTAGTACGTTTCGCAAAGAACGAGTACTACAAACCGTCATTGTAACTCGAGTATTACATACTATTTTTTATAATGAACTTTTAAAAGTATAAAAAAAGTAAAATGAGTGTTTTTCGAAATATTTATTTATGTTGGCAATCTTGACACTTTTGACACTTGTCAGTTTTAATGATTTTAAATTAGAATGTTTGTCAAATTTGTATAAAATATTCCGAATTTAGCAATAACGCTGATAATGTAGTTAATAATTTACTACAACATACTTCTGGATTTACTACCTGAACTCTTTCGTTGAAAATCAGTGCAGTGCAACCAATTGTGTAAAACAAAAAGTTACCAAAAACAGTGTTACAATGAATCTATTTCGATACTGTTTTTAGTGTCGAAATAGAAACTTTGTGAACGTGAATTATAAAAAACTTTTTGTAGTTTGTTGGTAGGAAATTAGGATTCAAAAAATATTGTGCTTCACTTTACTTTGTTCTTAAGAATAAAAGAAAAGAAACCTAATGAAATCAATACTGCATCAAACATGAGAATGTAATCTTAAAATTTTGAAACTCTGCAGCTTTTTGAATGTGTCAAGTTGGACCAATTTCTCGTCAGTTAGATTCGGTTGATTATCTTTTTTCTTTCATACCGATCGGTTTTTAACTATTGCTTTTCAAAATATGTCCCACTAGCAGCCCGCCCCGGCTTTGCACGGGGATTAAAGAAAAATAACAAGGGCCATTAAATTTATTGGGTCAACGCTTCCCTGTAAACGATATTAAATGTTGTTTTATTTTCTGGCAGCAAAATAAATTGATTTTCAGGTGCTCCTTAGGCGGTTGGCCATGAGGAAAACCGATCCCTACTAATTGGAAGGTTTGACCTTAAGACTTATTATTAGTAAAAGCGAAAGATGTTTTAATAGGAAATTGAAGCGGTTTAAATGTATTTGGTAGATCAGTTGGGATCATCGGTATCCTCAGTGTATGAGCTAGTTGACCAGCTGGTGATTCAGTTATAATGGTTGCTACAACTTAATTGTCCTTTAATTCCTTTATAAGTAGCCTCGTCCCATTGCATATGCTAAATATCTGTCGTGATTATGAAATAAGTTATTTTGATAAGGATTAATACCAAGATAAAAACTTTTAAAAAATTAAAAATTAGTTATTGTGACGTAACTATAACAGTTAGACATATGCTGTCGCGGCATTTTTTGTAGATATTTATATATTCTTCAAAATTGTAGTACATTATTTTATTCTATAATCAATAGTATTCTCAGCGCATGCGATGTAAGGATTTTAAGGTCATTTTTGGTTACATTAATGGCATTTTAGTAAGGATCCCTAATTTTTTTTGAAAATAAAACATAGCCTATGTCACTCGAGAATAGTGTAGCTTGCCAACGGTGAAAGAATTTTTGAAATCGGTCCAGTAGTTTCGGAGCCTATTCATTTCAAACAAACAAACAAACAAACAAAAAATCAAACCTTTCCTCTTTATAATATTAGTATAGACAAAGATCGATACACTTTTGCGTCTGTTCAAACCAATTGGTAAAACAGTTATTCTAGTCTTCAGTTGACATATACAAAACCGCTGTTTTAAAGGAATCGATGGCATCTTGTGGCGACTGGAATAGTTACCCACGCATGGAATTCTTGATCTTTGGGAATGTGAAGAAGTCGTTGGGACGTAGGTCAAGACGGTGGATGCTCTAACAATTCGAGGTTTAAAAGTTCCAAAAACTCCATGGTCTTTTGGGCAGTGTGAGCACTTTTATTTTTCTAATGTAGAATCATTCGATGTTGTGTGTTGCTTTGCTTTGCTTTGTTGGTTTTTCGTTATCAGGAAACACCCATATAGTGCATTGACGTTTATTTTCCGGTTTGTAGAAATAAACCCAAGATTCCACGCTACTGGAGCTTTCTTTGTTGAACCGTTCCAGTGTTTTTCGACACCAATTGTTGGGGGATTTTCTTTTTTAACTGTTAGTGTTGATAATTTCTTTAACCAATCTTTTTTTTTGTTCTTTCTCTAGGAGCTATTTCCTTTTTCTCTCTACAGATCCTTTTGCTTTTGTTGCCTTTTTATTATTCTATTAAAACATCATTTATTGTCTTTTGTTAAAAAAATAGTTACTTTACACTGTATAGAATAATTATATTTCTAATAATTAAATAGTTATCTATCTAATTAGTTATTTAGTGTTTTTATAATTAAAATGATCACCATGTATATTGCAAAAGTTCAGTCACAAGGAAAATGTTTAACTCGAGCGACATATTTCACGTCATTATCGTAATTAGAATCTTTAAACTGTTTGCTACAAACCCGCTGTTTGGTTAACTTTTGTTTTATTGTGGCATACAGTAAGAATTTCATAGTTGATTACCCTCTTTGGCGCTTATGTTTTAAATAATCGAATATGAAAACACGCTGTATAATGTTCTCAAATTATTTTTGGATGAATAATTAGCTATAACCAGTGGGAATTGAGGCTATTGGGTTGATAGTAAAGTAAAGTTTTGAAAGCGAGACTTATTAAAATACATTTTTCTAGAGCCTCTTTACAACGTGACTATTAAGTACCCGTTGCGGTGAAACATTAAAAATAAACTATCTTACTAAATTCCTTCGTAACGGACAAAATTATTAAAGATATTATATTAAAACTATAGTTATTACTACTCCAGTAATCGTTAAATTTATAGCCTTCAGCTTAAATTGAAACATATTTCTATCATCCCCTCGTCAGATGGCGTCTATATGCTTATAAACTTCCGATAGCCGGCGGGACAAAGTCAGGTGCTCCAGTTGGCCAAACAACTGTTTTTTATTCAACAAATTCAACTGTTTCGGTTATAGGTCAGTGCATTGAGTAGGCGGAAGTGTCTGCAAGTGGTTTCTTTTGTTTTTTGTTCATTAAACCTGTCGTCTGTTTGGCTATTCGAGTTGACGAATGACGATGGAGCTAACCTGTCGGATATTGATGGTTCGAATTCAGACAACACACAACGATTTTCGATTGGATGATACGATTGTTTGTTGTGTTTTGAAGAAACTGCGAGTTTATATGAAGAATTCTAAATTTGTTACGTGTGTGATCGTAGTGTATAGAAATTTGTTTATACTTGGTATGTAGTTTATATCACTTTGTTGGTAAATTAAAGAGGCTAAAAGAGAGCCTTTCATTATCTGGCTTTTAGAAGAAAATTATTTATGAAAATTTATTATGAAAAAACAACAAAGACTATTTAGTAATGACGAATCTATACCTATTAACTAGTCAAAGAAAAAGTTATCTGTTCCAAAGGTTATTAAACTTACATTGGCAAATCAGATAACTTATTAAAATAGTTTTTTAGTCAAACTTCTTTAGCCCTAACGTAAGTTTCTATTTGCTATACGAGCTTTCCTGCATTGTTTTAACAAGCTCCAACTTTTCTTTTAAGTTAGTTCCACAAGTAATTGAGAGGATTTAAGTCTGGTGAACACATAGGTCAGTCTAAAACTGTGACATCCTCTGTTTCAAGACACACTTCAGCCACTTTGCTTCTATAAAGTGGTGTAGGTAAAAGGAATAATTTTATAGGAGTATGGTAGGTAAGAGGACCCTGTTGTAAGACTTATGTCCTTTTCAGGGAATGGATGGGAGTGTTTGGATGGTGTTAGTATCTGTCATCGGCACCGCGCTCACAAACTTCTCCACTTGTAGCAAGTTGGATTGCTGTTGTTTCTCCTGCTTCTTGCCATCCATGGTACTTGAACGTACCTAAACAGTCTTCTTCCTTTGGAGTATGTGTATGCGTTCTGTTGTAGGGTGACCCACGTGGTGCAATGTGGGTTTGGGAGATTGACGCTGTGGCGTGTCTCCACCGTCGTGGAGCCCTTTCATTTGGCAAGGACAAAGGGAACCACAGAAACCTTCGTCAAGGGCCCACGTTCCTTCTGTGAAATTTCTACCATTTGTTATCATAGGAGAGATGCAGAACCTTGTCTATGCCCGACATCCGTTCTGTGTGAATTGGGTCTAAGAATCTTCTATCACTTCGCATCGCTCACCAGTAGGTACTACTGAAGGTCATGTTCTGCACTTGTGACTTAATTTTACGTAGTTTTCTAGAATGGTAGTTTATGTATAAAACGGTAGCTACAGCATGTAAAATTTTTCAAGTCATTAAATTAATTGTCACTTTTAACTTAAAAAGAAAAAGTTTAAATATTCAAAGATAAGTTTTTTGTATTACAAAAGTAAAATAATCAAATATTCTAATCAGTTGAAATATATTTATAATGCAAGTGTCAAGTGTTTGGTATGTAAGTATATCAATAAAAGAAGTTAGTGAAACATTTATTCTTTCTGAGATCTAGATTTCGAGTATCGCATTTAAATGTTGGTTTAAAAATTCTTTAATGATCGAAATGTGAATTATTCTGGCACATAATTTATAATATACGCTCTGTTTTGGTCCAAGTCGGTGGATTGCTGTGCTCGAATCTCAGATTACCAACCGATAAGCATTGGACTGCGGTGTCTTGACATGGATATCGTTCTCTAATCGCGGATGCATCGCACTCTGGTGCAAGAATTAATGGAAGCCTTCGATCACGATACACACACCAAACCAAAACAATGACGACAGATGGAATCTCAGTCAAACTAAATTTTAAGTTTTCGTATCTTCACACATGGAAAGCACATCGGATAAACAAATTAAAAAGGTAAATTTGTGAATCTTAGGCAATAATTTATATAAATATTAAATTGTTATGTTTTGGAATATCATAGTGACGTATTACATTGTGTTTGACAGATTATTTTATAATTCTGTATTCTGTCACGTAAGTAAACATATAAAGTTTAGTATTTTATATTAATGATATTAATCATAATATTCAGTAATGAGTATTGTATTGTAGTCTATACTACCGTCACATGGTTGCATTATATTTTGCACTATGGGGTTTTGTAAACACTGTTTTTGTACATTGATCGTTTTACTGTTTAGTTTTCGTGTTTGAAGTAAGGACACACATCAACTGGTCTTATTTTTCTAAGTATTTATTTAATTGAATACAGTTAATTAAAAAAAAAATTATTTCTACTTGCCTGTGTTTGTAGTTATTAAGTTTTAATAATTAAGAGTGATGCCATTGATATATATTTGATGGCTCCAAGTGATGATGATATAAAGGTGAAAATTACATGCGCGAGTTGTAAACGATCTCTAAAAGGCGAATTAAAATGTACCAAATGTGAAAAACAGTATCATCCTGCTTGCCCAGTTCGTTTAAGAGGCGCAAAAGTGGTTGGTCAAAATTTAATCATTCGTCCATCATGTGCTGAAACTGAAAACGATGGCGACCATGCGTGGAACAATGTCGATGCTCTAAGAAGAGAAGAACAGTTTAATAAACCAATTGCTCATCCAGATGATGGAAAATCACGACTTATTACATGGTAGACTGAACGATATGGAAGACCTGGTAGAAAAACTCTCCATAGAATTGAAATCATTACGTGACGATAAGGTAAACAAGATAACAACCCCTCTACCTCCTGTTCCTCACGCTATTGCTTTGTCATTGCCATCGGAGGCGCGCACGAACAAATCGAGCGCACGTAGGACGTGCTCTACGACTACGCAGGTTGAGGGTACGTCACACCAAACCGAGCTGAAGTTGATACAGGTTGTGATCGTGCCCGCAAAACATATGGTCAAGTGGCCAGTCGTCCTGTAGCAACAGCAGAAACAGAAAATTTTGATAATCCGAACAGAAAAAAAGAACACCTGGCCAATAACCAAAATGAGATTTTTCAGATTCAACTTCATAAAAAAAAAACGCCAACAATACAAAAAACAAATAAACTGTGAAAGGCTTTCGCGGCCATTGTCTAATGTATCAATGGTTTTTGGGCTGTTAGGTCGGCTTGACGTTTCGCCAACACGAGCGGTTGGCATCTTCAGAAGTTGCTTCTTGGTTGACAGTCTGCGAACTACTGAGCTCTGCGTGGACGGAGCCTGTATTTATACGTCGGGAAGGAAGTGGGTGGGGCCTCCGCTGCTTTCGATTCCAATCGGTTCTGGTTGGTGTTGCTCGTTAAGGGTAGAGTTTTCGCACTCTTAATTATGGGGACCCATGTTTTGTTGATCTTGAGTGCTTCCTCTTTTTTATTAATAAAAAATCCAATCTTAGTCTTTAGTGTTTGAGTCTGCAGCGATTTTACGTCATTTCACCAACAATTGTTGAAATTCGCTTAATTTATCCATCTATCTCAAATTCACTCTTTTCCTATTCCTTTACCACCAATCTCACATTTATCTACTCTTTCACTCACATAAGTATAATCCTTCCTCTGTACATGCCCAAACCTTTTTAACCTATTTTCCTGAATTTTCTTGCTCAACTGTCCCACTTTCACCATACCTCTTTCATTTCTTACTCTTTCTCTTCTGGTCAATCCATACACCCACAGCAACATCTGCATCTCCACCACTTCCAACTTTCTCTATTGCTCTTTCGTTATTAACCATGTTTCTGAATTATACATTATCGCTGGTCTTTTATTTTTTGGCTCACATTCTTATCACATAAAACTCCACTCATTCTTCTCCAGTTCATCCGTCCACACTTAATTCCATGATTTATCTCACTCTTCAACCCTACATTTGTTTCAAGCACAAACCCTAAGTATTTAAAATTTTGGACACCTGGTAGCATTTGGTCTTGTAGATTGATTTTACTTCCATTTGTTCCTAGATGTCTTTTGGAAAATCTGAACTGTTGCTTGAAGTAACCTAAAATTAAGACGGGAGGGTTTGTTTGAATGGTTTCCGGTTTTATTTGGTTCAAATTAAAAATATTGCAATTTATATACTTTTTGAGCCTTTGATAAAAAGATCGTTTGCGCTATAACGTATTAAAAAACTACTGGCATACAATGTAGACCGCTATCAGTGTTTACGTAACACGTAATACTCGGATTCTACAAAGCGGCAACATGACATATGTCATCCGTCAAAAGTAAGATTGAAAAGTGAGCTTACTTAACAATTAGAAAAGTCGCCGCTACATCGAGGAATGTCCGTGAGATGCCGGTTTCTTCGTTGTCTTTTTTAAGAGATGACGGTGTGTCAAGATACACATGACGAGGGTCGGAATTTTATTAAAGTCGTATTGGTATGGGTACCAGTATGGTTCCAAAGGAATGTGTGCTTATAATTGATGTATATAAATATTAAAATGCAGTAAACACAATTTTAACTTTTATATTATATAAGTTTGTCAAAATTGTGTTATATATTCCTTTTTTATAGTGTTTACTATCATATGCAGAATACAAGGTAACTAAATAACTAGCAGCCCGCCCCGGCTTTGCACGGGGATTAAAAAAAAATAACAAAAGCCACTAAATGTATTGGGTCAACGCTTCCCTGTAAACAATATTACATGTTGTTTTATTTTCTGACAACAAAATAATTTGATTTTCAGGTGCTTGACCCGCCTTAGACGGTTGGCCATGAGAAAAACCGATCCCTACTAATTGGAAGGTTTGACCTTGAGGCTAGTATTCTTAGCGCACGCGATGTAAGGGTTTTAAGGTCATTTTTGGTTACATGTTACATTAATCGCATTTTAGTAAGGATCCCAATTTTTTTGAAAATAAAACATAGCCTATGTCACTCGGGAATTGTGTAGCTTGCCAACGGTAAAAAAATTTTTGAAATCTGTCCAGTAGTTTTGGAGCCTATTCATTTTAAACAAACAAACAAACAAACAAACCTTTCCTCGCCACTAAATATATTGGGTCAACGCTTCCCTGTAAACAATATTACATATTGTTTTATTTTCTGGCAACAAAATAAATTGATTTTCAGGTGCTCGACCCGCCTTAGGCGGTTGGCCATGAGAAAAACCGATCCCTACTAATTGGAAGGTTTGACCTTGAGGCTAGTATTCTTAGCGCACGCGATGTAAGGGTTATAAGGTCATTTTTAGTTACATTAATGGCATTTTAGTAAGGAAACCTATTTTTTTTTAATGAAACATAGCCTATGTCACTCGGGAATAGTGTAGCTTGCCAACGGTGAAAGAATTTTTGAAATCGGACCAGTAGTTTCGGAGCCTATTCATTTCAAACAAACAAACAATCAAACCTTTCCTCTTTATAATATTAGTATAGATTTGCCTGTTTATGAAAGAGAGATTTATTTTAAAATTAATTCTACGATGTAGTGTTATTGGCAAAAACTGAAAGGAAACTACTCAGGATTTTCAAACTCTTTGAAGCGAAGGCCAAACAGTATGGACTGATAATTAATGAGGAAAAAACGACGTATATGGAAACGGGACAGACCACAAATGAAGACACTCAACTGAAGACTACTACAAACAATGAGAGTAAAAAGAGTATTGCTTCAAAAAGGTGTCGGAGTTTAAGTATCTAGGAGTAACCCTAATAAGTAAAGGGGAACAAAACCAAGAAATAGAGAAGCGAATTTCGAGAGAAAGGAAGACTGTCGGAGCACTACACAAACTATTAAGAGCAAAGAACATCTCTAGAGAGGCAAAATTGAGACTGTACCAAACAGTGATACAGCCCAAGGTCCTTTATGGAAGCGAAACATGGATTATGAACAAAAATCATGAAAATATGCTGAACATCTGGGAGCGGAGTTTCTTAAGGAAGATTTTCGGAGGAGTAAAGAACGACGAAAACGTTTGAAGGAAGCGAACACATGCAGAGATCAGTGAGCTGTACCGGAAACCTGAAATTAGCCGGATCGTCAGAACAAAGCGACTTGGATGGTTAGGCCATCTTGCGAGAATGGCTGACGAAAGGTGGACAAAGGACTTGCTGCTGAGAGGAGAAGGAAAGAAGAGAAGAGGGTGACCTTGAAAGAAGTGGCTAGAAGCGTGTAAGGGAGACTTAGAAACAATGGGGATAACTAATTGGAGAACTGCTGCTATGGACAGAAAAAAGTGGAGGAAAACAGTTGAGAAATGCCAAGCCATGGGCCTTTAAGACCTGTTGAGCTATATATATATATCTATATCTATATCAACATGAACTGGGTTTCTTTTAAGGCCGAACTTTATGGCAAAGACTCAGAAAATGAGGCAGCCAAGGAGGTCGGAGAAGTGCTTTCCATAAATAATAATAGCTGTAGATCTGTAAGCAAAAAATATTATATAACTGTTTAATTTTATAAAAACAGTTTGCATATTTTCAATTACAATTACCATTTGATTGTAACAGTAATAATTATTAAGTAGGTGGAAAACGTTACTATTTCTTATATCATTATTGAACAGTTCAGTCATCAATGTTTCAAACATATTTTTAATAAAATTAATGCGCATAAATTTCGCTGTATAACTTGATTAACATGAGCTAGTGTGTTGATGTAAATCAAAAAAATTCAACACAGCTAGCAAGTCACCACATAAATCATGACCATTTTGAGTAAAGACATTAATGACAATAACTGACTGTATAATGTTACTACATGTAGTAATGTTCTTGCATAAATTATTTAGATTTTTTTCTTATATCATTGACATTTATAGATATGGTTGGGATGTGTATACGCAATAATATTATTTTATCATTTTTTATGACGATAAATTTTTTATTGGTATTTGTTGCTAATATAAGTTATGGAGAATAATATTAATTATTATATGAACTATTGGTGATGGTTTCATAAATTTAAATAATGACAACTTATTGAAGGTGTCGCACCTGTTAAGCTTGTTTAAATGGAATCCAAATAGTCAGAAATTTTCTCCTTACATAAACTCAAGGATTGGTATCTATGATTTATTATGTCCTCTTGTTCTTGCTATAACTCTGATGTTTCCTCAGACTTACAACACCTTTTTTAGTCCTACTTTTCTTAGAATGTTTAGGATATCGTTAGGCTTCCAGTTAGGTAGATTTTTCTCTTCTATTTCGGATGATTCTACGTATCTGACCCTAGAATTACGTAGTGTACCTAATGTATTCAGGTTCCTAACACAAACTGCACTTTACTTTATCTACCAATCCTATTTTCTTCATGTGTCCTCTTAATCCAACTGGAATGGAGAACTCCAAAGAAGTCCTGAAAAACAAGATCCCTCTTCCCAATCTGAGACTTCTCCAAACTGTAGACCGGGACCTTCCTGAAGACCTAGAAGACCTCCTTGACGAATCTCCACTCTCTTACAAGTAGATGTTTGATAGTGCCAACATAATAGAGGACTAGATACAAAAAAAGCGAAGGGTTCTGTGGTTCGCTTTGTCCACGCCAAATGAAATGCCTCATGATGGAGGAGACATTCCATAGCTTCAATCTCTCAACCCTACATTGCACCACGTCGGTCGCACTTCCACACACGTCTACACTGACACCAAAAAAAAAGAATGGCGTTTTAGACACGTTCGAGGAACTTTGGAACCAGAAGAAATCACAGGTCATCCAAACCTTCCTATCCACTCACTGAAAAGGGCATAAGCCTACAACAGGGTCCTTACATCCAACACTCCGACCAACACCACACTCCTCCTCTATATCTATTCTATTCTATTCTCTTACATTTGTGCTTTCAAAACTTTTCAACCAATCTAAGTAGCACGATTTTCGATAATACGTAAATACTGCTCCACAAGAAGCAAATAGTAACTTATTTACAAAAAACATTTCTCATCGCAAATTTATAGAATAGTTCTAAAAAAATTAATAAATAAAGTTAAATTAAACTATGCACAAAAACCTCGCCTATAGTATCTACAGAATCAAATATAATATACATGTCCTAAGCAAATAAATATTTATTGTTAAAAAAACGGTATCATCACAAAATGGGTAACTCACATAAATAGAAAAATTATTTTTCCCACGAAGGTTGTGAAGTAGGTATGTATATTCCTTTATTGTCTTGGTTTAGTAGGAATCTAATGTGTGGCAAACAGCATTTGTTAACCGGTATGTATTTATATCTATAATTTATTTTTTAAACAAATGTTTATTTTCATATGCCTTACTGGTATCTAGAGTAACTATTCTTGAACAGAAGCTACATGTTTGGACATATTTATTACTAAATTGTTTGAATGTGAATCGGGGTATTTACTTTTAAATGTACCTACATATTTTAGTGTAAGGGCAAGAAAAGACAGCAGGTAAAAATGCTGATAAACAAGACAAAAGTATTTGAATCAAAAAGTCTTGATAGCACGGCATTTTTTAATAATAAAAAACTAATGTGGCAGTCAGTGGGACTGCCGGCAGAAGTTATACTTCTATGCATGCGCATGGATTCATAAATTTGTATGCGAATGATTTAGCAAACTCATTATATGATATTCGTGGTAAGCGACCCCAAAAACCTCCTACTACCGTGTGCACACTATTTTTGTATCGAATTTGCATCAAGCTCCTGGAGACGAGGTCCGTATTAAGCACCAGGTGTTTCGAACACCATCGCCATTATTATAATCGTATTTAGCGACTCAAAAAACCACCGAGTACAAAGTGTGCACTGATTTCGTACAGAATTTATATAAAACCCCAGGAGAAGAGGTAAATACCCTAGACACCAAGTGCCGCGGAGACTTTCGGAATCGTGATATTCGTGTTCAGCGACTCCAAAAACCCCGAGTATATAAATTGAACCCATTTTCAGCAATACTTATCGAGTTGTAAGTTTTCTCTCTATTGTCTGTTCGGAATGTACTTTTTTAATGCAGAAATGCAATTTCCATTTTTAGATTATAAAATATAGCGACAAATTTCCTGATACTTTACCAATGCAAAAAAACTCATGCCGATCCATCTTACGTTAAAAAATTCGGAGGTTTTGGTGCTTTATTTCCTCGACTATACGTAAAAACTCTGTTTATGTAGCCAACAACCTTAAAAGCATAAAGCAGAATATACTGCAACCATGTGACGGTATTTTAGACTACAATACAATACTCATTACTCTGATATTATTATTAATATTAAATATAAAATACTAAACTTAATATGTTAACTTACGTGACAGAATTATAAAATAATCTGTCAAATAATCATGTGGTCAGTCACTATGATATTCATACATTAGTTCAGACTGTTTTTTGTATATCTATCCCTTTTCAATGTACTGAATGTTGAAACGGTATTGAAAGGACTTATAGTTATGACTAATAACATGTGATAAATATTTCATCTTTGTTTTTACCGACCACTAAGCCTTATATAAGTGTGTCTGTCTCTCTCTTACTCACACCATTACATGTGTAATGATTTTTCCCATTTAACTGTACACAAATCTTTTCCACCGAGTGCATGAATAGAAGTACCTACCTATAACTTCAATAAAAGATTACAAAATGAAAAAATAGGAACAATTTGTAAACAAACGGGAAAATATGATAAACTCAACAAAAACAGAAAGACATAGGTAACAATCGATAAACCGAGAAATAAATCGTAAAAAAGAAAAACGGTAAGTAGAAAACATTGATTAATAAGTGATACGAAGTTCGCCGGGTCAGCTAGTTTCCAATAAAAAATCGAATTAAGACAAATAATAACCTATCCAGAAAAGAGAAGTTAATAGACTCTACAGAGCGTTTCAAACGTAATCCAAAAAAAAATCAAAATAAATAAATAAATGATAAAATTATTTATTTATTTATTTATTTATTTATTTATTTATTTATTTATTTATTTATTTATTTATTTATTTATTTATTTATTTATTTATTTATTTATTTATTTATTTATTTATTTATTTATTTATTTATTTATTTATTTATTTATTTATTTATTTATTTATGATCTAAAAAAATGTCCACGACAGTATATGTCTTTTGAGATTAACTCAATAGAACCGTTTTTATGGTAATCAAATTTGGTCGAAATTAATGCATTATTTGTTAAGAGTTGTATCAACGTAATAATATTAATCTTTATCCAAATAAATGTATTGTTGATTAAGAGTATTTAATTGTGAACAAAATTGTCTTTGACATCACTTAATTTCAATGAACATCTTAGAAGGTATTACAATTACAATTTTAAAATAACTAGGACGCCACCGTAAGGTGGCGCAGTGATTATCTCATATTTATATAAACGAGAATTTCTTACTAAATTAAGTAGGGGAGCGAGGGGCTAGTTGTAACAATTTTCAAAAATACTTTTTTATCTCGATATAGATATCTTGGCTAGCTTTGACTATTATTCTATTAATTCAAGTCGAAAAAATATCAAAAATCCAGGTAACTCTTTCACAATTACTGTTTTAGTCAAAAAAAGGGAGTGTTACAACGTACCCGTGTTTGGGGTTAGTTGTAACATCTATTGGGGCAAGTAGTAACGGCAATGAAAAACAAAAATGGGACTTCAATCATTTTTTTTTCACATATTAAATCTTTAGCTTTGTCTATAACAAAAACTAACTAAATACTTCAATAATATGTATTTTTCTTACTTAACATTTAACTGGAACATACTTTTTATATATAATCAACAAATTACACCCTGAAGAATTGCCAGCTCCAATGCAATCTGGAGGTTCACCGCGAATGAACATTTTTCAGAGTATTTAAGCCTGGGAAAAATGAACATCGGTGGAATAAAATTGCCCGCAGCGTTAGCCGCACAGGAAAGTGTCACAAGTGTTCCCCTTTCGGCTAATATTATCGCACCAACTTGCTTTTGACCACGAGCAGCTACAATTTTCTTTGGTTTTTGAACGGTCCTTACCACAGTTTCATCAATGTTCCAAATTCGAGAGGCGGTAAATTCGTATCTTTGGAGAAGGCCTTGATATTTTTCAAAGAAAGCATTAACGTTAGTCCAATTAAATGACGTTGCTCGGCTCAGTGACGTCGCTTCTGGAGTCCTTATCCTTAAAGACAGTTGAGGTCTTCTGCGCATGAAATTTTGAAATCAATCAGGACCAGCACTATTATGTTGATGACAAGAAGGGGGAATATTTTTAGCATCAAGATGCACACCTCATTGTTCAGCTAGTTTTCTTATTTCGATAGGAAGTAATTCAAAATATATTTCGGCACACCTAAGAATATATGAACACATTTTATTTTCTTCTTCTTCTGTGACTAGGACTTGTCTAGGCTTGACATAACCTACTTTTGGACTTTTATTATTCTTTTTCTTCTTAATATATCTGTACAGAGATACGTAACATAGATCAAAATTCTTACTCGCCTTCCGAATACTATACAGTTGTTTTATAAAACTTCAGCTGCAGCCAACTCGTATACCTCCTGGCTTTGTGTTGCCCGCTCTGTCTTTCGCTTATACTCTCTCATTCTAAATGAAAACCAATATGGTATGTTACAATACAATACAATACAATACATGTTACAACTAACCCCGAGATTTTGTTACAACTAGCCCCTAGGTATAATTTTTAATATTTATCACGATAATTATTAAATCAACTTAGTAATTTCGAAAACTGTTACAGAACATCACAAATAGTTATATTTTAGCATCAAATAAAATACATACAACTCTTATTATTTTTTTTTATGGTCAAGCACAAGCACTGCAGGAAAATTCCTTTAAGGCGCTCTGAGAGCGGTGCGTGTGCGAAGAAAGCGATTCACGTTGTTCTTGAATCGTTGAAGGTTATATTCGGTGGGAAATACGGCCTCAGAAAGGCCGTTCCACAAAGAGGATGTCCTCCAGAAGAAAGAGTTCTTAAACAATGATGTTTGAGGAGTATTAAGTTGAACCACATAGGGATGGGCGGAAGTGGTTTGTCGTGTATTTCTGCTATGAATTGCTCTAGGTGGAATCAAGCGGGCAATGTCAGTAGAACACTTGCCATGAAAATATTTGTAAAAGAGGGTCAAATCACCAACCTGTCTTCGATGTTCTAAGCTGTCGAGGTTCTTGGTTAGCTCGTGGTCACCGATCAGGCGAATGGCTCTCCTTTGGATGAAATCCAACAACCGAAGGGTATGCTTCGGTGCAGAACTCCAGACATGAGAGCAGTATTCCAGTGATGGTCGAATCTGGGCTTTGTAGAGTGTCAAAAGTTGTTGTGGTGTAGTCGTAAATACTAAAGCCAACCAAAAAATTACGAAAGCAAAGTAATAAATGACATGACGACAACAAAGCCCTTGACACATCTACTTACAGCGCCGCCTGGCGGGACACTGGCTGTGATGAAGTGGTGCGGGGAGTTATAATCGTAAGATTTAGTAAGAAAAAGGCGTCAATAAGGATTAAATTTCTATTGAAAAAGGCCTGTTACTACTTACCCCTGTTACAACTAACCTCTCGCTCCCCTACTATAAAGCCACAGTACGGTGGTGCAGTGGATATCTTATATAATATATCTAATATAAAAAAATCATTGATAACAAAAAAAAAGCAAAATGGTAAAAATTTGAAAAAATGAAAAATGGAAAAAAAGACACGACAGTGTTATGCGGTACAAAGTCTGCCGGAACAGCTAGTTAGATTATAAATTTAAATATTCTAGCTACAAATTGTTGAAAAAATCATTGAAATTGACTATAATCTCGTATAGTTTTTTTTTGAGCAAAACTCTTTTAATTGATGTGCAATTCATGTAGGAATTCTCGATTAAAACTGTGCCATTGAATTTTATAAAAATGTAAACATTAGATACTAACGTAGGTTTTCCATGTATCTAGATATGATATATTTAAATAATTTGATAACCTAGTTAATTATTAAAAGTGAGTTTTTAGTCGTTAGAAGCAAATAAAAATTAAACACCATGTTAAACACACTAAAAATAAAAAAATAAAAGGTCGCTTAAAAAATATATTATGTATATATATTCATTACCATTTTGATTTTAATATTAACACAAAGCTTTAATATATTTACCCGCTCATTGTGTTTTAATTGGACAGAATTTTAGCCTGTTCAGCCATTAGTCACTGTGAATAACGTCAGGTATTACAAAAAATCTTGTAAACTTGCCCGTTTCGATGTTATCTTATTAAAGAATAAGATAAAAAAATATATTTATATGTTTGTTTCGAATATTTTGGTCTTTGTTATTGGCCATATGACTTTACGCTCATGCATCTGTTTAATGACTTAATTTAACAAAAGAAAAACGAAAAATTTTTATATTCTAATGTGAAAAATTAAGTAAATTAAGATAATAAAAGTTTACTTTCAACCGTGACAGTTTCACTTTTGAGGGTTACACACTACTTTTTTTATGTATTTTTGACTGCTGATTATAATTGTTGAGGGTGGATTCAATATGAGTAGTCAAATATTTCTGATAAACAATTTAATTGTTTATACATCTCTAGCTCGTAAACTCAAAAGAGATGGATAATTTTTTTCTAATAAAAATTTTTCCTTAAAATAAAAAACGGGTGTGGTAGTCAGTGGGACTGCCGGTAGAAGTTATACTTCTATGCACGCGCCCGGATTCATAAATTTGTATGGGATATGATATTTGTATTCAGCGACCCCAAAAACCTCCTAGTACCGAGTGCACATTCATTTTGTATCGAATTTGCATAAAATTTCTAAGCACCAGATGTCTCAGAGACCATCGCCATCATGATATTTATATTTAACAAACCAAAAAATCCTCGAGTTTTGTATAGAATTTGTTTAAAACCCTAGGAGAAGACGTAAATACCATGCACCTCAGGTAGGGCTTCACACGCGACGAGAGTAGGCGAGAGTAACAAAAATCTCGTCTCGGTCTCGTCAATTACCAAAAAATTGAGTCTCATTCAAGTCTCGGTCTCGTCTCGTTACTAGTTGTCTCGTCTCGTCTCGCTTAATTGTACATAATGATTATAAATATTATATAAACTGAAATAATAAATAATTTCTTAATTCTACAATAAAATATATCACAGATGGTCACCAGATTTTATATTTTCTAAAATATATTGTTTTCTATACAGGCCATTTCTGATTTTTCGAATAAAAACATCATAAAAAAAATTAACAAGACTAAAAACGAGACTCTCGGGTTGCCCTGTATGTGGTCTCGGTATCGCCCATAATATTTCCCAAAACGTCTCGTCTCGTTTCGGAAAAGTGAGACGAGAACGAGACGAGACGAGAAAAATCTCGCTCTCGTGTGAAGCCCTAATTCCAGGCACCAAGTACCGCGGAGAGTTTCGGCATCATGATATTCGTGTTCAGCAACCCCAAAAACCCCGAGTACAAAAATTGAAGCTACTTCCAGCAATACTTACCAAGGTGTAATTTTTCTATCTGGTGTCTGTTTGAAATGCCTTTTTCAAATGCAATTTTAGAATGCAGGAATGCAATTTCTCATTTTTACATTATGAAAAATAATCCAAACAGATTATTCGTGGGTTTTGGGGTTGCTGCATGAAGACAAATATTATATCAAAAACGATTATCAGACCACTTAGTAGTCAGGGTAACTACCATTTACTTTATCTTCCGAAATTTAAAAGCTCTTTCCTACACAAATTAATGCGAACAAAGTACCTGCGCGTTTTGGGATTACTGAACACAAATAAGTATGATATCATAACCGACACTCGGAACACCTAGTGATTGCTATACATGCTATCTTATGAAATTTTAACGTTTTCCTACACTAAAATGATGCAAACAGAGTACTCCAACTGTTTTCGGGGTTGCTGAACACAAATATAATATCAAAAACGACCCAATGAGGATTTTTTTCTGGAGTGACAGGTATGCACGTCATTTTTCGAAATTTCAATGCTTTTTGACACTAAATTGATACAAACAGAGTACTTATTGGTTTTTGGTGTTGCTTTACACGAATATGACAACCCTCGCAGCACCTAGTACTATGCACGTCATCTTTCGAGGCTTTTCGACACTAGATTGAGGCAAATAGAGTTTTTTGCAGTTTTTGGTGTTACAGAACAAGAATATGATATCAGAACCAACACTCGGTACACCTAGGGTCCTGGGTAATTGCTATGCACGCCATCTTCTGGAATTTCAAGTATTTCTGAAAGTTAATTGATGCAAAGAGAATATTCGGGTTGTTTTGGGGGGTTGCTGAACACAAAGATGATATCAGAACCTACCCTAGGACTCCTAGGAGCACCTAGTGCTATGCACGTCATCTTCGGGAATTTCGAGGTTTTTCAACACTAAACCTTTTAAAAATCTAAAGAAAATTCCTCAATCTTGTAATAAACGAGAAGATGTTTTTACGAAAAAAAAAAAAAAATAAAAATGTTTAGGAAATACCCACTCATTAGATACCGTTAAAAATATCAACAAGTTTAAAACAATATTAAAAATTATGTAACAAATGAACTTAACCACATTTTTCAATATTCATTTTTTGTAATAATCAAGTTTAAATAATTTGATAAATTATTCTATTATGCGGTTAGTTTTATAATTAGTTTTAATTTTTCAAAATATTTTACAGTATTAATGATCAAATTTTATATACATTCTAGTTTTATATTATTAGATTTATTTCCATTAATAATATGAACATATATATCCAATTTCCAGAGAGGCGACAAATTATTTTTTTGTTGAAACAGTGCCATTTGGATTTTGTTTAATTTATTTAAAATTAATTCACAGAAATGTGATATTATAAATTTTATACAATTATAAAATTCTACAGGGAATATGAAAGTGATGGGTTTACATAATTTTCGGAATGTTTTTTATTATTGTTATTAGAAAGTTTTTTATATTTTAACCGTGTTCTTTGTCTCTGTGCCATTCCGTGGAATTTTGTAATCGAATTTTAATAATTGGTGGTCATTTTAAGTGTAAAACGACCAAACAACGTAAAACAAGCCCCTTTCTGTCGATTTAGAGCATTCTGAGTCGATTCTACGGTTAGTTTTGAAAATATCACTTAAATGTCGAAATTTTAATAATTGGTAATTATTTTGAGTGTAAAACGACCAAACAACGTAAAACAAGCCCCTTTCTGTCGATTTAGAGCATTCTGAGTCGATTCTACGGTTAGTTTTGAAAATATCACTTAAATGTCGAAATTTTAATAATTGGTTGCCATTTTTAGTGTAAAACGACTAAACAAGATAAAACAAGCCCCTTTCTGTCGATTTAGAGCATTCTGAGTCGATTCTACGGTTAGTTTTGAAAATATCACTTAAATGTCGAAATTTTAAGTCGATTCTACGGTTAGTTTTGAAAATATCACTTAAATGTCGAATTTCCCGACTACCTAGAGCTCTGAAATTTTCAGGATAGCTAAGAACTGGATGACAATGCATGTTTCAAGTGTGTTTAAGTATATACATAAAAATTTCGAAATTTATACTGAATTAATATGAAATATGATATAAATTGTGTATACATTTATTTATTTATTTATTTATTTATTTATTTATTTATTTATTTTTTTATTTTTTTATTTATTTATTTATTTATTTATTTATTTATAAGAATACAAACAGGACGAGCCCAATACAGTATTCACTATTAATTAACTACAACAAAATAGAAACTTAAACATAAGTTAACAAAGGTTGAAAAAATATATTATGTGTATTAAAAACTAGTCAAGATGTGACAAATATAATTTTTTAATAGTATTCGAAAAAGTTATCAAAGAGGAAGAGGAGATATCTATATCAGTGACTGATGAGATTGTGTTAAATGACTTACTGCATCTTTGCAGAGGAGAATTTAAGTAGTAATTAGTAGAGCTGTGATTGACTTTAAAGACATTTTTCTCTCGTGTATTATAAGGTGGAGTAATAAATCCAATTTTGCTTAAGATTTCACTAGATTCAATTTGACCGTTAATGATTTTATACATAAATTTGACATCTGAGAGTTGACGTCGGTCAGCCAGTGATATGAGTTTAAGTTCTCGTTTACAAGTTTCGAAGTCTGAGTAAGCCTGAAATTTGTTGGTAACAGGCTTTATAAATTTATCTTGGATTTTTTGTAATCGGTCGATATAGCAATTATAGTAAGGATTCCAAATAACAGAACCGAAGCTTAGAACACTATTGACGTAAGCCATATATAGACTACGAACAGACTCCACCTGTTTAAAGTCATGGCAAACGCGCATGAGGAATCCTAGGGCTTTATTAGCTTTTTTTGAAACATAATCAATATGTGTTCGTCGAATAGGAGTTTGGAATCGATGTAAATACCTAGATCTTTGACCACATAAACTTTTTTTAAAAGTTCATTATTAAGGAAGTATTCATTATCAATAATATCTTTATTCCTAGAGAAAGTTATATATTGACATTTTTTTATATTCAGATAAAGATAATTTTGTTGGCAGTAAAGTTCGAGACGGTTTAAATCCTCTTGAATCAGACGTTTATCAGAAGAATTAGATATTTTAAGGAAAAATTTCGTGTCATCAGCAAACTCTAAAAATCTCGTATTTATGAAGCACTTAGAAATATCATTAATATATATAAGAAATAAAAGAGGGCCCAGGTGTGACCCCTGTGGAACCCCTGATGTTATGGTGGAAATAAGAGAACGGAACTTTCCAATGGATATGTATTGGGATCTGTTACTGATGTAAGAAGCAAACCACCTAAGCAAGTTGCCATGCACACCGACTTCAGTAAGCCTTCTAAGTAGAGTGCTATGGTCTATTTTATCGAAAGCCTTACTAAAGTCAGTGTAAATAGCATCCACCTGATAACCGGTGTTCATAGATTCAGATATATAATCTATGTAAATAAATAAATTGGATTCGATAGAACGTTTCTTCATGAAACCATGTTTTTCCAAATTTATGATTGTTCTCACATCAGCGTAGAGAAAGTCAGTAGTGATCGATTCCATTATTTTTGACATTAAACATAATTTTGAGATCGGTCTATAATTTTCAACTAAATACTTGTTGCCAGACTTAAAAATAGGAACGACAACAGCGGTTTTCCAAACTGTTGGAAAGCAACCTTCATGAAGTGATTTATTAAATAAAATATGCAGTATTTCAGACAATTCATTTGCACAGGACTTTAAGATCGATGTAGGAATCTCATCAGCACCAGCAGGTTTCTCTGGTAATTTTGAAAGTTTATCTAGGATAGCAGCCTGTGGAATAGAATATTGGTTTGCATGGTACGAATTTGCATTGATGTTGTCTAAGTTAATATCATTGCTAGAAGGGTTAAAAACTGAAGAGAAGTGGTCAGAAAATAAATGGCAAATTTGTTCGATATCCGTTACGGTATGATTTCCAACCTTTAGAGCATTAATAACAGAGGAACTGCCTTTTTTAGTTTTAACAAAGTTCCATAACTGTTTCGGATCGTCACAAATACATGTCTCAATTAGTTGAATATAGTTTTTGTAACCGATGTCAATCAAGTATTTCGATCTCCCACGAAGTAATTTAAAAGTTAAGTAGTCTAGGTTGTTTTTGTATTTTTTCCACTTTGTGTGATATTTCCTCTTTTCCTTGATAACTTTAATGGTAGCTAAGTTAAACCACTGGGGATATTTAGATTTTATTTTGTGATGTTTAGGAACATGTTTGGTAATAATACTATGTAAAATATTATAAAATTTTTAAAAACTTTCATTAGTGTTAAGTTTTGAAAACTCCTTTGTCCAATCGAAAGACTGTAACTCAGTTCGTATTGAATTGTAATCAGCTCGACTATAATTAAAGGTATGGTTACTATTGTTCTGAAAATTGTTAAAGCATAAAACATCTGGAAAATGTAGTACAAACTCTAAGGTGGTGTGATGATTGTCCACTTGGACAAGAGAGTTTTCGCTAATAGTTAGATTGTTGAGAAAAAAATTGTTACATAAAACTAAGTCCAAGGTGTTATTAGAAGTGTTACGAAAGTGATTGAACTGAAAAAGACCACAAAGTGATATAGTGTCTATGAAGAGATTTGAGCTAACATCTGTAAAATTGCTAGGAAAACATTTTTTGTTTGTGTCCTCTAGAACCCAATTTATGTTGGCTAAATTAAAGTCGCCGCATATTATAAACGTATCATCTGGGTTATCAGTTACGATTTCAACAAGTTTACTACAGAAAACGTTCAAGTAAGTATGATTCCTAGGGGGAATATAGACGCAGCACAAATGAAATTTGACACTATTGTCTGCAGAAGTAATAGAAGTCCAAAGGTCTTCAGCTTCTTTCATCCAATCATATCGCACAATACAAGACAAAGTTTTGTTAACTCCAATCAAAACACCACCGCCTTCTAGTTTAGTGGAAGATGTGTCTTCTCTATCACGTCTAAAGATGGCAAAATTATCATAAAGCAACTCAGATGATTCGATAGAGCTATTGAGCCAGGTTTCCGTTAAACAAAGAATTAGTTGATCACAATTTAAGGAGTTTTTAAAAATTGTAGATGTTTTTGACTTTAATCCGCGAACATTTTGATAGTAGATTGGCACAATCATAAGGAAGATGAGAAATGATAAAAATTAACAGAGAACTGAATTATTGCATTTTTTTAATATCATCCGTACTAAAAACAGCAAGAACTCGAGTATTGGTGTCTTTCCTAGCATAAATAGTACCATCTCTTACCTAAACAAATTTATAATTTTTAGCTTTTGCTGCGTCCTTGGCCATTTTTAAAAGCATGTTATCATTTTGAAAATTTTTAAGTATATGGTTCGTAGCCTAGTTGATTAAACGTCGAATATGAGTCAATGTGACAGTTCTGTTATGTTATCATAATGGGATCGACTACGCGAGAGGGAAGTTTTTTTTTTTGGTCTACATGTGACAACAGTAATTATTATTTTAACTGTTAATAAAATAAACTAATTTAGAATTTTTTTTTAGACTATACTGTGGACTATGCCGTAATCTATCTCGGTAAAGCGCTATTTGCCAAGGGAGTAATAATTTAATAATGGTAATATGACTTATAATCACCAAAAAAAAACTTTCTTTTATAAAAAGAACTTTTTATAAATTGTGATTATTTATATTTATTGTAATTTATTTATTTATGAATTTATTTCTTTACTAGCTGACCCTGCGAACTTTGTATTGTCCAACAAAGATGTCTTTTGCTCATTATCATTTATCATTTTATCTCTATTTTTTTATTTTATTCAATGCTTTTTTGGTTTTGTCATTTTCATCATATTTTTTCGTCAATTTCGAGTTTTACTATTTTTTTTTGTATTTTGTATCTATTAGATATCAACTATTGCAGCCATCTTACGGTGGCGTAATAGTACTTAATTAAGTAAATTTACTGGTTTAAATATATGAAATACCAACTACGCTACCTTACGGTGGCGCCATAGTACCTATCTTCATTATGTAAGAATGACCTGTTTCAATATTTAAGATATATGCATATATCATTATCATCAAGGCGTCTCATTCCCTATTAAGATCACAGGCAGGAATACACAGACTGCCGACAGGCACTACTGACCTTGAATAGACCACGTTTTACTTCAAGTTTAGTACTAGAATGTCACCAATCTCTAACTGAGGCCACCCAGAATAACGTAGTCACTCTCAGCTGGATCAAAGGACAACTCTAAATGCGAATAATTTAGCAAGGAGGGCTGCGGGCTAGAAATATGTTAGCCCTCGCCCATCTACCAAGCTAACATTGTCCGCAGTCGTGGACCTTATTAAACAGCACTCTCACCAAAAATTTATACAGTGCTGGGATGAAACTACGAACTGTAGGCTGGCCAGGGAGTTATTACCTTATCCTGGCGAGGAAACAGCAAAAAAAATTTAAGGCATTGACCAGACAAAATCTCCGAACAGCTGTGGGAATCTTGACAGGTCACTGCCAATTGCGACAACATCTCTTTAGGATGAAATTAACAGAATCGCAGCTATGCAGAGGCTGCGAACAAGAAGAGGAAACAGTAGAACACATTATGTATGACTGCTCTGCATTTTCTGAAATCAGAAGATCTGTGTTGGGCGAGTACTGGCTTACACCAGCCAATGTCAGGGAGATCCCCCTTGGGAGCCTCATCACCTATTTTAAATCACTAGGCCTGGTGACAGCCTGAGGTAAGGATATCCCTACATACGGGAGGATGCACAATGGGTCATGTGTGGCCTCAGTGCTGGCTCACCCCTCCAGATCCCTAGTAAGATGTTTGCCGCCCCTCTTCATAGAGCTAGTTGATTCGTTTAACGTGGTGAATCAGTCTGCATTCTTAACGGTTCTTTTCAAAAGTTAATATGCGACTTGGCTTTCTCTACGATTTTCTTCCACTATTTTCTATTTATGCTTATTTCTTTCCACTGCCTCACTCTTATGTCTTTAATATCTTTATCGACCTGGTGCTAACATCTTTCTTTCGGTCTTCTTCTCGGTCTATCTCCCTCTGCTTTCCATCTAATGACTTGTTTGATCAGAAGGCCGTTTTTTTTCTCTCTATGTATCCTCTTTAATAATTTTGACAAAATTTTCTCCAATTATTGTACCTCTAATTTTATAATTCATTCTACTTCTCATTTCTCCATTTTTTAATTTTATTGAGCCCATGATTCTCTTTATGATCTTCCTCTCAAAATTTCTTCGTCCTACATCGTCTTTACTTTTGGGCACATTGTCTCAGCTGCCTATACAGTTAAAGGGCTGATTGCCACTTTATATACATTAAGATTTGTATTTCTTGATATGTTCTTGTCCTTCATTAGGTTATGGATGTTTTTATATACCTCTCAAAACGAAGGGCGTTTTTTTTTTTTAATTTTGTGATCAATTGAACCCATTTAACACTGGAGTTCCTTTCATAAATCAATAGCCTATAACAAAAATATTTTTATGAAATAAGTATATTTTTATTTATTTTTTCTAGGGGAAACATTCTTTCGGTAGCTTTCCAGAACTGTGGGTCGCCCTTAAGGAAATCAGTTGCTAGTTTTAGTTTGCAGTTTTGTAAAAAATATTTTTTAATAATTTTTTGTTTTTGTAGCATTCATATTGTCATAGAGTTATTATTAATTAGATTGTTATTATTTTAATATTTCAAAAAATGATTAAAAATCATTAACTTTATATATTTTAAAAAACGATTGTTTACAGTTAGTAATTAAATCAAAAGATTTAGTCTGTTCATTGATTTTTCCTTTCTAAATAAAATTTATTGTTTTTAATTTATTTCTTGAAATTACACGATTAGAAAATGGGACAACTTGTATAATTATTCGAAAGCACTTTAATGTTTTTTATGCTTATTTACAATAATTTATTACAATGTAAACAAGCTAATTAAGATAGGTATTAGTCCCAAAAACATATACAGGAAAGTCTTCATAGAAACAAAACCAATATACCAATATACAGTTGAGTCCGTGGTTCTTTACCCGTGCGTCATCATTTCAAGCATACGAAGTAAGTCGGAAATTGCAACTTAATAACATGCGGTAGGTTGCTGTTTTGTCTTTAGTTTCATGCGTGTAGTCTAGTCGAGAAGTGAGTTTCCTGCCAATAATAGTTAGAATAAATTTAAAAATATGGGGTTTGGTTTATCGGATTCAGAATTAAATTCTGAGAATAGTGAATTTTTGAATTTTTTTGCCATTAAAAATTTCAATTATTATTAACAAAAAACGAAGAGACAAAAAGATGGTCTCCGTTTTTTTGCAATAACTATGGAACTATTAAAGATATCGCCAATATTAAAATAGATCCTAAAAGAGGAGAAAATTTCACAAAAAAAGTCCCGATTCCCGGAGTTGTAGCTCCATTATTTATAATTTTAATTTTACGTTGAAAATAGGGTTCCGCGCGGCCGTTGTGGCGCCGTCGCGTCGTCACCGAGCAAAGTGGACGTAAGAAAATAATTTTTTTGTACAACTGTCATTAAAAGTGACACTTTTAATAATAGCAAACAATGTTAAAAACGATTGTTTACATAGCAGCGTGTTAAAAATACTTTTAACACGTTGCCATGTAAACAAGTTTACTTTTAACACGGTTAAGTTTACTTTTAACACGGTTTGGTTTATTGTCATTGCAAATTCGCTCGTTTCATTATCAAAATAGGGAAGTTGTACAAAAAACATTGTATGGTATTTGTGTTAAAAGTGATTTTATTTTGTTCGTGAAATTGTTCAATTCGCTCCGCTCATTTCACAAACGTTTTCACTCACAAAATAAAACCTCACTTTTAACACTCATATCATAAATAACTATTTTTTAATATTTAATATAAATTTAAAAATCTGAAAAAATTATAGTCTCATCTAGACACTTGAAGGAATATAACGCCGATATAAAAAAAAATTTAAGTTGATTTTTGTTAAAGTTATTCAATTGTTAACTAACTAATTTTTTGTGTTCTTTAGCTAATATAAAATCTGTTATTAAAGTTTAAATAATGTAAAATTTTCATTTTTTGTTAACTTAGAAAAATCATTATAAACAAATAAACAAACTTTAGTAAATTTTTACTGCAGAATCTTGTTGATTGTGTGAATAAGAATAGGCTACGAGAAGAAAAAAATTTTTAGGTACATTATTTAAACTTTAATAACAGATTTTATATTAGCTAAAGTACACAAAAAATTAGTTAGTTAACAATTGAATAACTTTAACAAAAATCAACTTAAAATTTTTTTTATATAGGCGTTATATTCCTTCAAGTGTCTAGATGAGACTATAATTTTTTCAGATTTTTAAATTTATATTAAATATTAAAAAAAAAATTATTTTCTTACGTCCACTTTGCTCGGTGACGACGCGACGGCGCCACAACGGCCGCGCGGAACCCTATTTTCAACGTAAAATTAAAATTATAAATAATGAAGCTACAACTCCGGGAATCGGGACTTTTTTTTGTGAAATTTTCTCCTCTTTTAGGATCTTTTTTAATATTGGCGATATCTTTAATAGTTCCATAGTTATTGCAAAAAAACGGAGACCATCTTTTTGTCTCTTCGTTTTTTGTTAATAATAATTGAAATTTTTAATGGCAAAAAAATTCAAAAATTCACTATTCTCAGAATTTAATTCTGAATCCGATAAACCAAACCCCATATTTTTAAATTTATTCTAACTATTATTGGCAGGAAACTCACTTCTCGACTAGACTAGTGGAAGACAATGACGCTAGATTAAAAGTATGTGTTTTATCTCGCCAGGTATTGGTGACGCACGGGTAAAGAACCACGGACTCAACTGTATATGAAGTTTATGTGTTTCATAATACTTATTTAATTTAAATTTGTAAACTAGTTTAACTGCAGAATAAAATAGTCTTGTCGATTCTTTTAACAACAAAGTAGGTAATTAAATTATTTAAATTAGAACACGAAATATTGATAGCAATTTATAAATAGGTGAGAAAATGGAAAATAGGTGAGTAACTTGCATGTCTAATCGTAAGAAGATTAATAATATTACTCACCAGGATCATCCAATACACAGAACTAACGCTTTTAATGGAACCTCCTGTTTTTAATACCGTCAACAATTACAGAACATATAGACACAATGATAAGACGTGCAGTGAAAGCTATTGTTGGACTTCCAACATCAACTTCAACAGAGATGTTTTATGCACCACGAAATGTTCGTGGACTTGGTTTAGTTCGTTGCGAATGGGAAGCCAAACTTCAACATTATTCAATCGCAAACAAACTAAGTAAAGTGAATGACGCTATTTTTCACCAGCTTGTAGATTGTCAAGCAGAGATGGCTGAATGTGCCTCAATGCTTGGCCTCGAACAAGAAACATCATTAATGATGAGAGCGAAATTACGAAAAATGTCTTATGACAAATGGTGCCGACAAAATTTTGCAAGGAATTGGAGTGAAGCACTTCAACACATCCCATATAAGCAACTAATTTATGTCAAAAAAGTCAAGATTAAGCTCTTCAGAATTTACTGCTGCAATTAAACTTAATACCAACTACGCAAATGTCAAGGGAATTCCTGGTGCAGTGTCCGATAACAGCCTCTGTCGCAAATGCAATAGAGAGAAAGAAACCCCCGCTCATGTTATCGGATTTTGTTCATCAAATAAACCCCAAATTATTTCGAGACATCACAAAGTTAAACACGCAATCAAATCATTGATGATTGACAAAAAATACAAATGCATATGATCAACATAGTAGCTTCCGGTTTATAGACATAATTACGAAATCAAATAGAGCCCTCATAATTGAGCCAACGGTGCGTTTTGAAACAAATGACGATGATCAAGATGAAAAAATCAAACAAGAAAAGTCAAACATATACAGCTCTTGCGTCAACCATTATGCCGAAAAATATCGAGACGAATTTGGTGAAAGAAATTGGTCTGTCCATGGACTATGGTTTGGCGCTCGTGGTTCTATTGGAAAAAGTGTACTTGACTTTTTCAACGAATTTAAGCTTGACAAATCAGCGATTCCTGAATCACTGAGAACATTTTAATCGATTCTATTAATATTTTGCATTGTAACATCTATTCCTGATAATGCATTAATTATTAATAGTTTTTAGTTCATTATTTTTTTCAATTTTAATTATTTTAGTTCATATCTAATGTTTTGAATTATATAATTGTCCTTTGGATTGATCGGTATGCTGTGTATTAGCAACCTATGATATGTAGGCAGCACATCCTAATAAAGGAATTTCTATCTATTAATCACTAGATTTTTCTCTCCAGTATTGTCATCACTGCAGTAAGTAGAAAGTGTGAGGAAGAAACCAATATATAGAATGGTCAAAAAAGGAAAAATCAAGGAAAGACCTCGATCACTTCAATTTGATCAAACTTGGGAAATGCCCCTAGATGACATGCCAAAGAAATTTAACTTTGTGAAAAAATTCACCACAAATCTGGGTAGTAAATCTGAATGTCACAAAAGAGACCATATTGGCGCTACGTCAAAATGCCATAAAATGGTATACGGATGGCTCTAAGTCTGATAAAGGAACAGGAGCAGGGACATATAGGAATAGAGGAAAACGAAACAGCAGATAAGCTGGCAAAAAAAGAACCTGAAACCCCATATCTGGGACCAGAATCGTCTTGTGAAATCAGCAGTAGTACCATTTTAAAAAAACTAAGGAAATAAATGGATAGCGAAAAATCCAAGTACTGGAACGATCTGGAGAACTAAGACAATTCAAAAGGCTTCTGGGAAACTATAACCAGAAAAGATCTTTCAGCTGTCTTAACCTTAGTAAGAAGAACCTCCGTATTATAACAGGAATGTTAACCAGGCACTGCTGATTAAGAGGACCCATGTAGAAACTAGCATTGGTAGATGAAGTAAAGTGCAGATTCTGTGAGGTAGAAGATGAAACCCTTATACTCTCAGAATGGATTCTAGGGTCTAATACCTAGGTTCATATAAAATAGAGGAGGAAGATCTACATAATTTGAAGCGCAACTTTATCCTAAACTTTCTAAGAAAGATAGGAGTGGAAGAACTGCGAGTATCAGTTTTGAGTATGAGGAACTTCCAAAATTAATTTATTTTGTCCGTTTTTGTGTAAAATCTTAAAGCTTGCCACGTACTTTTGATAAAAAAAAAAGAAATCAAATTTTGAAAAATTATTCAAGTTGATTTAATCGAATTTACAACTACAGCTGAGATCGGTAAGTGGTCTTCTCTACTGGCAAATTATGCCCTCAGCCGTAGGGGGTAAGTACAAAAAAAGTGAGTCGCGCCACCGATTTAGACGGTACAAATCGGAAACCCCTGTTGGTCCAGGCACTGACCTACCTCGCTGGAGACAAATAAATAAGTAAGAATTTTGATCAAAGTTATAAAGTTATAAAGTTAGCTCAGAAGAGGTGAGCGAGGTTATTTGCTGAGTAAGACACCAAAATAGATCTATCTCTTATATTCACTGTACTAGATATTACAATAAACCCAACAATATAGGTGATACATAAATATATATAAAAAAAAAAAGAAATAATGCCACACAACTAATGGCACACAAAGCAAGAGTGATCACCCCGCGCATAAAATAATTAAAACCTAAGAGCAAAAAAAATACAAGTACATCCGCTACAAAACAATATCTATATATATAAGAAAGAGTCGGAATTAATAATTCAACTTGGCTTATCGGTAGTTGCGCTTCTCTAGCGCATATGCTTTTGATGAGAGGCTTCCTGTAATAGCATCACTGCTCAGGTAAAGGTGTCGTGCTGCGTTGGTCCAAGGTAGTGTACTGATTCTTACACCACCCCCAAGATTTGCTGTTCCAGATCTAAGAACAACTATTCGCCAGGTCCAAAAATTATTGTTCCAGATTAATACACCAGGTCAAGAATGATGAACCAGTCCAAAGAAATGTACGCCAGGCCAAAGAAAGATTAGCCAGGACCAAGAACCCCTAGTGTGATTAGGGGTTAAAGTAGAGAATCTGACGGTGTTAAGTCCACTATCACCCTGTATTTATTGGTTTCTCGTACTCCCTTCACAGCAGTCAACGAATCGAAATATTAGTGATTTGTTCACGTGCACGACCAAGTTAAATCCCATAAAATGGAAAAAAAATCTATCGCCTACCCAAAAAAAGAAAATATCACCAAGGAATATTCACCAAATGAGGCTTAGATTATTGATAGTGTTAGCATTCAAAATCCCATTAAGGCGACTACGATGGGGTCAGAATAAAATGCACACACTGTATGGCGTTTCACTGGATAAATTCACTAACGATTACCAGCTGTTGATTCGAAGACGAGCAAATTGTAAAAGGAAGAACTTACAGCGTATCGAAACCGAATTCACTCCACGGTAGTTTCCAGGGGAGGGGAGGTGCGTTTTGTTGCCAAATCGAACTATTGTTTTAAAATGACAAATTGAATATTTAATTTTTTAAACATAATCATGCCAAAATTATTTAAACTTAATAAATTATATATACTAATTATTAGATAAATCACGAAGAATCACTATTTGCTAAATTAGTTATATATTAGCTGATTAACACAGTAGCTGAGGCCTCTGAAATTTCTACATACGTCAACTAGGAGTCTCTCTGCTAATTTAATGTAAAATAGTGGTACACAATTACACAGGAGACATAGGACTTTAGACGATGATTATGTGTTTCGATTTTTAATACAAATTTAAGTTTCCCTTTGGTAATTAATCAAATTTGGCACGTGACAAGCTGTTAACAGAAGACATCTACTTACCAAGTTTTAACAGTATCTTCTCTAAAGTTTTGGAAAAAAGTGGCTGTGACATACGGACGGACAGACAGACAAATATGACGAATCTATAATTGTTCCGTTTTTTGCTATTCGCCACGGAACCCTAAAAAAAGTTTTATTAAAAAATACCTACACATTATTACATTTTTGCTTTCAAAACTTGTCAACCAACCAAGTAAATGTAGGTAGGTAAATCAAATGGCAACTTTTTCATTTCATTATCAAAAGCAAGTTTTAGTCGGGTATACAGTTTTGCTTCCTATCCTGTTTTTAAGCAAATCTAACAAAAATTATTTATGTTCCAAAAAATTACTTGAATTGATATAAACTTAGTTGTTGTTAATAAAATAAATAAGAATAATATCAACCAAATATTTACACTACTTTCGTTGAAACAAAAATTACGATTCACATGTTGCGTGTAAGCATCATTTTTCTTGTTTATTAGCAACAGAATATACAAACATTAAGTCAAGCTAAAGGTGTTAATAATATAAATGATGATAGCGTAAGTATAAATATCGACATATTCCTTCGAAACATTATAAATTACTTTTAGATATATAGATGCAGCTTGGAAATAACATATGTGTATCCTCTACCTGTTAGAGGTCTCTGAATCATAATGATTATTATGGTATTAGTTATGGGTAATCAACGTTCTTTTATGATAAAAGTTTTCTAAATTAGTTTAAAACTGGATATAGAACTTAAATATGAATAGAGATAGGAAGATATTTCTGAAATTAATTAAGGAAGTCTATAGTGTATAACTCATAGTGTAGTAAATTAAAAACCATCAGCTGCAACGGTGTGCAATGTTTATTAATACATTAAGAAATACATTATTGTAATAATTTAGCTTTTTTCTGTACGTTTAAAAAATTTATTTTAAAGTTTATCTGCTATTTAGATATATAAAGCGTTTTTTTGACAGTTTTATATATAACATGATGAAAAAAAAATGATACAAACATATCTAGTGCCATGCGGTCATTGTATTCCAGATTTGTGCCCGGTTAGAATTCCTAACTCTAGGATGCTGTGACATAGATATAAAATTGACCAGTCTATACAAGGGCAAAACCAAACTGTAGACACCCGTTTCGCTCTTATTAGAGCTCATCAGTACAGTATAGGTCTGTCTGTCAGGAAATAGTTGACTGGTGTGATACTTCATTCCCAAACACAAAAACCATTTCAGCGAGACATTGCTAATCCATCCATTTTTCGGCCCACTAATTTTAAAAATTCACTTTACCTTTATGACTTGTTGTACCGCAATGAAACTCTGGATTTACGTCAACAGAAGATTAAGATTAGATTTGTGTCTGAAGGTTTTATTGGTGGCGCCTTCTAAGCCTCTTTATGCAAAACTAAAAAGACAACCCTTTTACCTTTAACAAATATTTATACCATCGTTTAACATCAAGGTTGCGAGTAAACCAAGTAGATGGCGTTGTAATTCCACTTTTAAATAATACATTAGAAAGATTATTTGGATTTACTTTCAGTTGGAGTAGAATGATAATAATCGTAAAAACAGAATATATATATTATAACATATATCTAAGTATTTAATTTATAAGTATATATGCTATAATTTAAAATTTTTCCTTTTTAATTAAATTTAAACTTTTTATAAGATATTTTAATTAAGGTAAATGACTTTTATATATGATTCTAAATATATATTTTATATTGCCCGTGCTGCTCTTACCTTCAGAACAGAGTTCAAAATTTAGAAAAATTAATTATTAAAATTTAACTCTTAATTTTATTATAAACAGAATTTTAATTTAATTTTAATACCTTATTTGGAACGCCAATGGTAAGAATAGACGCGTGGTCGCGTGGATTATCGATTTTTAACTGAACTTAACTTTAAAAGTTTCTAAATTAATATTTTGTGACTGTGAATGTGCAAAGTAATTGTTTTAATCAAATTTTAAAGTGAAAATAAGAAATTCTAAATGTTCTTAAATCTAGTGATGTGCAAAATTATTTTTTATATGAAAGTGAAAATGAATATAGTTTATACAACAAGAAATTAAACACATAATTATTTATTTTTATATTAAAATACCGTATAACTGCTGCTAATTCAATTCTCCAAGTCTTCTACTATATAAGAACTGCTCAAACCATATAAATGAAGAATTTTCTTTAATTCTTGAAAAAAACTGCTATATTTGGAACTGGTAAGTATCTATTTCAAGACTTCTCTTCTTAACCTGATGATTTAATCTTCTTAGCAATGATAAATATTCTTTCTGGTACAATATCTCTTCTATTCGACCTTTTTAATATTTTAAAATAACTTTAAATAATCTTTCTTCTTACCAAACTCGTACAAACTCCTTCTATTCAACTTTAGTACCAATATTATATTATTCAAATCTCTTTAACTTATTATTTTATCAAAAAAACTCAATTTTAATACTGCATAACATTTATTACAACCATTCTCTTCAAAAGATCAAGGGAAAGAGAGAAACAATCTCCAAAATCAACAAACTAACAAAAACCTATCACTAACAATCTATATCCTATATAAATTTTTCCAAAACAAACTTGATTCTATTCAAATAAAACAAATCAGCCCTACTAGATTACTTATCTTAATTTCTTTAACATTTTCTATCATCATACATACCTACTAGATTTATAACATTATTTTGCAAATTTGTATTATAACCCTACATACTAGATTTCTAACAAAAATTATAAATTTTATTTTCTATTGTGTTTTAATATAAATTTAATTTTTTTAGAATTTCTCAATTTCTTATTAATTTTATAAATGACAAATATGAATATTATGAAAATAATAAATATGGAAATTATGGAAGTGACAATTTATACACAATCTATTAAAAGTAAGTATTCAATTATTTATTTGACTAATTAAATTATTTTAAACCAACGCATGTATTTTAATATATAAATTATAATTCATCTTTCTTATTTTATTTTTCCTTTTTTTTAGGAATGAAGAGAATAATTTTTAATATACTGAAAAATGAAACTAAATTATACAAATATCAAAGCTTTGAACTCTATCCTGGGATCAAGAATATTCTTTTTAATCATTTTATATTTAATTTCACATATTATATATATCATAGAATCGTATTTCATCTCAATATATATATATATATATATATATATATATATATATATATATATATATATATATATATATATATATAGTAGAAACGTAAAAATGTATTCATACAAAAACGTAGAAATTGCTAAAAAATGTTAACCTCAAGAAGAGTAAGTTTAAATTTTCTTTTTAAAAAAAATATTTGTATTTAACAATATTTCTTTAACTTATAGAACGTCTTGATAAAGAATTGAATAAAGTTCGAAAGATAGACGAAAAAAACACTTCAAAGAGTTTTCTTATAAGAGCCTATAACTTGACTGCATCTCCAAGAATTACAATCTATATATATATATATATATATATATATATATATATATATATATATTGAGATGATATAAGTTACTATGCTATTTCAATTAAGTACATATAAAGAAAATTAATAAAAATAGAGAAAAGGAAAATATATTCTCATTCCAAGGCAGAGTGCAAATGTAGTAAATTTGGTATAATTTATAATCGTCTTCTTCTCAATACCTAAAAAGAAAAAATAAAACAAAATGAGCAATTAAAATATACAAGTACATATAAGAGATATTCATTTCAAAGAATCAAAATAATATAATTTAATCTATAACATATAAAATTCTAATGATCATGTATTAAATAGATAATGAGAGTAAATATTGAAAAAGTTTATAAATTTTATGATACCTTAGTAATTAAAACCGATTTTAAATAAATTAAGATAAAATGAAATAAGAAAACCAAATGGTAAAACATAAATGTAAAGCTTTACATAAATTTTAGTATAAAATATTAGAACTTATAGAAGGAAATGAAAAAATTGTACTTACTTTCAAAATAGACAATGTTTGTTTTCAAGCCATAGTGTGATTTGTTATTAGTTTAATTTCCAAATGAAAAGTTCTGAAAATAGAAAGATATTAGATTATATTGTAGATAAGATATTATAAAGTTAATAATTCATTGAAAGTATAGCAAATTTTAAAAGAATGATTATTGTATTAAATGTAAATAATGAATTAAGTATTAGATTTTTAGTAATTTGATTTGACAAATAATGAGTAGGCAAAAGATATTATAAAATTAACAACTCATCAAAAGTTTAGCAAATTTTAAAAGAATGTCTATTGTATTAAAATGTAAATAAGGAATTAAGTATTAGATTTTTAGTAATTTTATTTGATCAATAATTTAGTAGGCGAATAGAACATAATAATGTATAGTGTAAGATTGTTTGGAGATTCAGTTGTTAAATTGTTGATTTCTGAATCTCTCTCTTGTTTTCGGGCTTTTGAAAGGATAACATGTAATAAATTTTGCTCCGTTAAAATTTCGATTTTTTTTAAAATACTTATAAAAGAAAGTATAAAAGTAGTAAAAAGTGTTAACAAAACCACAAGACAACTCCTGATAGCCGATGGTAAGACTTAAAGTTCATATATATGGAGAAATGAATGTTAGAAATGGTATGCTGAGCAGTTCATTTATATAAATGCTTCCTGAGTTAATTTAACTAAAGTAAAACTAGTTTCTAATAAGAAAGAGAGTATTAGTTTACTCACCATTTGATGCAAGAGCAGATTATTTCCGGATGAGAAGCAATTTTATTCGTCTAAATCTATAAAGTGTCCGTATATCATTGATGTCCTGAGAAAGGGTGGATTCCAATAGGAAAGGATAGCCTGTGCCTTAGTTTGTCCAGAGAGAATACAAAAGCTTCAAAACACGGTATCAATTTCCAATTTTTTTTTTTAAATAAAGAACATTCCTGTGTTTGATTTTTCTGTATTTGATGAACATTTAATTTCACTTGTACACTGTTTCACTGTTTAAATAAGTTATTTTTCATTCTTTGATAAGTTTAATTTGATTTATTGTTTACAAAATTCAGAACTTTTCATAACATTTGATTTAACTATATTTGGTTTTTTTTAAAAGTAATGTGTAAAGCGCACAACACAATAAGAAAAAGTAAGGTTACGGTCAAAATAGAATCGCTGTTCTGAAAACATCATTTGGTATATGATTGTTGAATTTTATAATCGTTTAGTTGAAATTTGCAATATTAGTTAAATTTGAATCCAGTTGAGATTTTTTGAACTCTGACCCTAAGAAAGAGAATAGATAAGAACATATGTTAAAGTAATAATCGTTAAAATAAAAGAAATTAACTTGAATCTTACCTTCTTCACATCTATATTAAAATAAAAAAAAATATTTCAAGGTAAAAAGTACTTTATAACATGGTAACTTATAGATGACTATATTAACACTATAATAATAGAACACTAGTTATAATATATATATATATATATATATATATATATATATATATATATATATATATTATAACATATATGAAAATGTAAATGTATATTATTAATTGTTTATAATTTTGTGTTGTTTATCTGATTATATGTTATATTTAAAATGATGTAAATTTAAAATAATTATATTTAACTTTAAATTTTGATGTGAATTGAATTATTGTTTATAAATTTTTTTATCAACGACTCTATCTCAGGGCAGAATCCAATGTTTTATTTTATTAATTTGATATTGTCTTGAAATTATATGCATAATAACTATTATGTACCAAATGATACCTATGGATGTTTAAATTAAAAAGAAGAAGATCTGTAACCTATCTTCTCGTCAATGTGAGATTCTATGATTACTAATTATGTGAGTAAAATGATATGAAAAGATTAATAAATGGTGGTATTATACATATCAAAAAATTCTTAAAACTAATAAAATATGTGAATAGAGTAAAAGTGAAAATGAGGAAATTAATTGTTCATCCAATTATATATATATAAAACACAAGAAAGTTCTTTATTAAGGTGAATAGTGCAATATTAATACCGTGACTCCAGGATCTATGAATTCTCTCAGCTAGTCTGCTACAGGATTATCAAAAGAAACCATAAACTCGTTCAAGAAAAAGGTCTTCTAACTGCTTAATGAACTCTGCAACGCTGGTATGTACTTATTCCTTCTTTCTATTTAACACGTACTTGGAAATTCAAGATTACATTCATAGCACCATTTGCTATCACGTTCTCATCTTCTGATTTCTTTTATTTATATAAAAATTAACTTTCTGCTTACCAATATACTTTAGTTTTCTTCTTACAGACGTTTATAATAATATTCAATTACTCAAGACTGATTTATATTGAAATTTTTTAATAAAAAACGTAAAAAATTACAAGAGCAAATTTAACACGTCTTTTCTCTTTCTGAACAAAAAACAAGAGAGAGTCGTTTCAAATCAACAACTTCCAAAACAAAAATAACAAAAAACAACTATCCTAACAATTCTTATTAGTATCTATCTGATGCCTACTTGATAATAACTTAATTTATGACATCCGTGCACTTGATTAATTTCTATTTACAATTTATCTTATACCTAGGATTCTTATACAAATTTATGTTTTTTATTTATTACTATTAATATTAAAACTTTTCATTTCATTCTTTTAATAAATTTTTTCATTTAAAATTTAAACCATAATAATAACTTTTAAATACTCATATGCATTAGTTAATACAGCATATAATTCTACATTTAATTTATATTTGAACTTATTCTTTGCATAAAAAAAAATATTATTTCTAGCATACTTTCTCAGACAAATTTCTTGTTTTACTTATAGAAAGAAAATTACATGATTCCTTTTATTTATAATTATGAATATATCATGGTACTCCTTATATTTTATTTTTAAATTTATGTTTCCTTTTTTAGGAACGAAGAAAAAATTAAAACAACACTAAAACTAAGGAACTTGAAGAAAATTAATACTATTTATATACAACCTAAACTTTGTATTCTGCCCAGGATCAAGAATATTCCTTTTTTTTAATGAATTTATTAATAACTTAATTTGATTTGTTCTTTAATTTATAACATATAATAGGATAATATCACAATATATATATATATATATTGAGATGATATGAGTTACTATGCTATATTAAATAAGAATGTAGAATGAAAATCTTATGGAAAATAGAGAAAGGAAAATTTTCTTATTTCGGGTCAGAGTGCAAATGCAGTAACAGTGGGATTAATTATCATCATCTTCTTCATAATTCCTAAAAAAGGAAAAAGAAAATAGAATTAAAAAAAGGAAAAAATACAAATTCATTTCAGAGATTTTATTTAAAGATTCAAAATGGTTTAATCTACATTATATAAAGTTTCAATAATTATGAAATTGATAAATGGGAAAAGTAAATAATTAAAAGCTTATAAAATTGTCAATACGTTAGTAATTAAACATTAATATTTAAATGAATTAAGGGTATAATTAAATAAGAAAATTAAATTATAAAAATATCACAAATAGTTAAAATAAATATTAAAACTTTTACTTACTTTTAAAATATACAAATTTATCAACCATATTCTAATTTGTAAATAGTTCAAATGCCAAATGAAATATTCTGAAAAAGAGAAAATTATTAGTTTATAGTGCTAGTAAATTTTATAAAAATAAAAAGAATAATCATTGTTTTAAATTGTAATAATGAATCAAGACTTAGATTTTGTTAGTAATTTTATTTAAATAAGGAATTAGTAGGCGATTAGGTGGTAAGGATGTATAGATTTAGGTTTGTTGAATTTTTCAGTTGTTTTTTTATTGATTTGATAGAATCTCTCTTGTTTTCTGATTCTGGAGATGTACGTTGTATTAAAAATTGCTCCGTAGAAATTTTGAGTTTTTTTTGAAAATATTGATAAAAGAAAGTTTTAAATCAGTTTAAAGTGTTAATATTATCACAAGGTAACCTGAGAAAGCAATTGGTAAGAGAAAATTACAATATTTTATGAAGAAATAGATACTTGAATTGTGGGTTGAGCAGTATATGGTATGACTGCATTTTAATTAAGTTAATGAAGATTAAACTAATATTTAATAAGAAAGAAAGTCATAATTACACTTACCAGAGGAGGTAGTAGCAGTTTATCTGTTGATTTGAAAAAGAATTTATTGTTTGATCTCTACAAAGTGTCCTGAAATCTTTGCTGTTCCGGGGAAGAAAGTAGATTGTCCAGAGAAGTGAATCCTGAATCCTGGTTTTCCAGAAGAGGAGAGAAGTTTCATCCAAATGGTAACCACTTTTCACTTGGTACAATAAAGAGTTTTATGTGTTTGATTTTTGTAATTTTGATGAACATTTTTATTTCACTGTTTTACATGTTTAACTAAATTATTATTATTCACTATTTGATAAGTTTAATTTGAATTGTTTATTAACAAAAGTCAGAATATTTCATTTCATATATTTGATGCATATTTGGGTTTAACAACGGTTTCTTGAAGTTTGTCACATTTTGAATTAGTAAGGTTAGAAATTTATATACAATTCATGCCTAGAAAACATCATTGGTCTAGGATAGTGTGGTTTTACAGTCATTTTATTGAAAATTTTTATATTAACTGATTTTGAATCTAATTTTGTTGAATATTTGGAACTCTGACCCTGATATAAGGGAATAGCCGGTAGCATATTTAAATAATCATATTGGAAAATAATTAAATTAAGTTAATTCTTACCTATTCAATATTTATATTTAAATTCAAAATTAATTCATGGTAAGGAATATTTTATAACATAGTAATTGAAATAATCAAAACAAAGTTATTATTCTTACACTCAGGTATATGTTATAATATATATATATATATATATATATATATATATATATATATATATATATATATATATATATATATATAATTCGATAAAAAACAGGGAAGCATAAAAAAATTAAAAGAAAACGAAAAAAATTGTAAAAACAGAATAAAAAAAATAAACTAGCAAAAAACGTAAAACGAAACGATAGAATTAGAAAATGAAATAAAAGAAACGAAAAAAAGGCAGAAATAAATAAATATTCGGAAAAATAATATAAAACGAACGGAAAAACCGAGAAAATGACACTAAAATTAGAAATAAAGGAAAAAAAGAGTAAAAACCTGAAAACTAACGAGCAAATATGATGGAAATTACAAAATTAAAACAAAACATTGAAAACAAAAAAAAAAGAGAAAAAATCGTAAAAATATGAAAAAACGAAAAAGTTAGTTGATAGGAAGTCTGTCGGGTCATCCAGTAGATTTATATTTAGTATATATTTATACTTAGTAAACTATTTTTTTACTTACTTTAATATGATTGCTTACTTAATACTTTGTATCTTGTGATATATTTAAGACAACTTTTTGTGATCTATTTCAATGGTATCTTAATAGTAATTAAAACAGTTAAGATTTTTTGTTTCCTTTAGGAACAACATGTAAATTTAAATCTATCAGATCCTCATTTAAGTTCTCTTTGACGCAAGCCGCCATACAAACGTTTTCTACCTAACGAGATGCACCAACTTAAGTATGCACAGATTTTAGATTATTTAACGACAACTTTGCTTGTTTGCAAACTAACCATACCAACAATCTAGATGAAGAACATATTGCAATCCATTGTCCATCAATTGACTTTATACTTTAAGCTCGATCAAAATTATTTATTGCTTCAGATATAGGTAAAATGTAACAATTAGAGAATGATCTTTGTTTAAGTCTCATATGTTTAGAACAAACTGTAGACTGTAGGTGAATGAATCTTTACGTCTAATATGTAAAATTAGGTTAATTACTAAACAAATTGTAAGTGTTTATTAAAGATTTTTAATTTAAATTTTATAGAATGAAATTAAATGATGAAGGTTAATGTAGTCGCCCCAGTCGGTAAAACTAATATCGATGCGCAACCTTTATCATATTTACCAATAGTTTATAACAGAGACTAAATTCTCTTTAAGAGAACTCTTTAATTCACCAAAGAGGCACACATAAGACATCGGTATAATAAGTATGCAATTAGTAATTGACGTTACCAGGTCAAGAACTGAATAATTAGAGTAGGTACACGTTATAGGCATAGTAATTAAGAAAATTGCTTTTCACATTTTGACTCCACTTGCTCACATTATAAATGCTTCTTTCAATACTTTCCCAGTACCTATGCTTAAAACTTTTCTACTTTCACAGCCATTAATAGTTTCTATATGAGCAAGTTTTAATATCAATTGAAAATAGTGACCTCAGTAGTGCTTTTGATTATGTGCAACAGGATGTATTCCTCGATAAATTGTACAGATACGGTGTTAGAGGAGTTGCCCATAGTTGGTTTCAAACCTATCTGAAAAACCGACAGCAAATAGTTAAAATAAAAAATGACTTCAAAATTTCAATGTCAAATCCGATTATGAACAAGGATGGAGTACCACAGGGCTCCGTATTGGGCCCGATATTATTTATGTTATATATAAATGAACTACAATATGTAATTTTTAAATATTGTCTATAACTTCTTTGTGGCATCAACTGTATATATTTACTTCTTTTATTGCAGCTGTAAAAGAGCATAGAACAGGTTTTAATAGAATCAACGACCGTAAGTTTCAAGTATCCAAACTGGTATAAATGTACCTAATACAAAAGCAATGATAGGTTTCCATTCTTTAATTTTTAAAATAGATTTACTATTACTTATTTCGGAGTAGCATGACAATCTGTTCATTGATAGAACAATGAGTAACTTACTTCTAATCTAATCTGACCAAATTTTCTTACTCAGCAGCTTTTCTTTAGTTTTTATGAACCTACTGACACTTCGTTTAACGTGTAGGTACAATACGCACTTTGCTTTGTGTATGTTAAGACTTCACTGCACTAGTTTATCTGGTTTACTTATTTTGAATCGTCTGGTCTGGTTCTTGTTGTCAAATAGCTGGAGGGCCTCAACATTCACGTGTCGATGGAGCCTATCTTTGTGGTTCCGGGCAAGTTTAGCGATAGTCTGTTTAACGGTATCGATCCCCAGGTCTTTGTGGATGTTACCTACTGCTTCTTATGTACCAGATGTTCCTTAATACCGTGTTCAAAAATCGTTAAATTATTTGTACATTATTTTCGCTAGCACACCCCCATAGTTGTATGCCGTAACTCCTTAAGGATGTGATTGTAGAGTAGCAACTTATTATGAACTGGTAAGTTGGAGCCACGTCCAAGCAACCAATACAATTTTTATATCTGATTGCAAGCTCTTGTCTTTTCCTTTTAATGTGTGCTGTCGTCCTAAGTCTTGTGTCAAGAGTGATGCCCAGATATTATGCAGTACCTATTCTGATTTGAAAGTATTGACCTCTTTTATTATTAAAATCAATATGAATCGATTTGGCTTTGTTCAACTTGATTCTCCAAGCTTAAGTCCAATTAGTGATCTGATCTATGGAATTCTGGAGGTTATGCACTGCTTCTTCATGATTATTACCAACTGAGATAATTGCCGTGTCATCTGCAAATGTGGCAATAGTATCCTGATTTAGTTGAGGGATATCTGTGGTGTATAAAATGTACAGAACTGGTCCGATGACACTTCCTTGTGGAACACTAGCTTTAATCTGTCTCAAATCAGAATATGCGTCCTCCTGTTTGATTCTGAAGCATCTGTCTAATACGTATGCCATGTGGCAGGTGATAGCGTAGTTTATGTATTAATTCTTTGTGTCACACCTTGTCGAAGGGTTGGGCCACATCCAAAAAGACAGTGGTGCAAATCTTTTTTTTTTCAGTGTCATATCTATGATGTCAGTGATCAATGGTAGAATGACTCTCTTTAAAACCAAATTGGTGTGATGGAATTAGTTGTCTTCCTTCAATTATTGGCTTTAGCCTTTTTAAAGTTTTGATATCAAAGGGAGAAGTGCTATTGGCCTGTACGATGTTGCTTCGTGAGGTTGTTTGCCAGGTTAAATTATCATTATTACCTCTGCCACTTTCCACAGCTTCGGGACATATATAAGTCTATATGAAGCATTACAAAAATGGGTTTGTTTTATAATGGTTTTCTTTGGTAGCTGCTTTAATATCTCTCCAGTAATAAGGTCAAAGCCAGGTGCTATTTTCGGGTTAAGATGATGCATTATTTCTGGTTCTAGTTCATTAGGAGTAATAGGGCTGATTTAAATCATTTTATCATTTAATTCAATTTGTTCTTGAAGTTCTCCATGATCTGCAAATCTCGTTGCTTTTTGTTAATTGCTACGATCCTAGGTGTCATCGCTATTCCTAATAGGAAGATTTTGTAAAATGGGTCTTTTAAATCGCTTAGGTACTTGCTTTCCACAGAGAGTAATACTCACCTATAGATTCTTGATGAATGCGTTTGATTTCTATCTTTAGTTTCTGCGTGGCATTATTCAAAATAGGTTTATCTGCAGGATATCTAGTCATGTTCCAGTTCCTTCGCAGTTTTGTTTTCTCATTTCTTTTGAACCATTATTACCTTTAGTTCTGTGGACAGTAGTTGGTTAATTATTCCAAGCTGCTTGTTAGTAGTTTAAGTGAAAAAACACTATCATTTTCCTTCGTCCATTAACCGACACCGAAATTCACCACTTTCTTTTACCACCCTCTGTAGATTGAATAGATTTTTTCAAAAATCAAAATATGATGAAAATCCGATTGCGATGTAAGGAAAACCGTTTTGAATTCTTTCCAATTCCCTGTATCGGTTTTCACAATCGTCATTGCCCCTTCTTCATTATCAAGGCTGCTATCACTCACACCTCTACTTTCCACGTGCACCATACCTGTTAAATCCTGTCATCTATGCATGAGACGTGACGCAACGTTGCTAAAGGGTTAGATTTCAACCGACACGCCTTAATAGCAATATGGCGAGACCAGTGATTGGCTTACAGTTGACGCCTACCTGCCGCTCGACGACTGACAGCTTGTACAGAAACGCCTTCGATGTTGCTAGTTTTTCTCACAAAATTAGAGATGGACTATCAAAAGTTAACAAGAACGATATACAAAAATTTGGCGCCAAAATTTTTAGGTTAATTTTTATAGAAATTGCGAAAGAGTTTCCTCGCATTTTCCAATAGTAAATGCTCATGGCGCATTCACCATTTATTTAAATATTAATATAACTTGTGTTCTAAATTTTCTTATGCCAATCAGCAATCAGTAGGTATATTGTAAAAGCTATTAAAACTGTATACTGACTTTTTTGGGTGGACAATATTTGCTCATTTATAGGTAATAATAACAATATGAACAATAAACGAACAGTACCTATTTACTACAATTGGAAAATAAATGACAGTGACGAAAGATGAAAGCTGAGAATGGCACAAACAATAATAAAACTGTACTTAATCGCTGTATGTCTTTATGTCTGTATGTCTGTATGTTGCCACGTGCTTTTAGTGTAATAAAAAAAAATTAGAAAAATTATCAATTACTTCAAATAGAAGCTCAACTCCAGTTGAGATTGGTAAGTGGTTTCTCTACTAACAAATTAGTGCCCAGCTCAGCCGTAGAGGGTAAGTAAACAAATAATAGTAAATTGCGCCACCGATTTTGAACGGTTAAAATCGGAAACCCCTGTTGTTCCAGGCACTGACCTTTCTTACTGGAGATAATTAAATAAATTAAGAATATTAATCAAGATTAATTGAATTTTTTTTTTTTTTTTATGGTCAAGCACAAGCACTGCAGGAAAAATCCTTTAAGGCGCTCTGAGAGCGGTGCGTGTGCGAAGAAAGCGATTCACGTTGTTCTTGAATCGTTGAAGGTTATATTCGGTGGGAAATACGGCCTCAGAAAGGCCGTTCCACAAAGAGGATGTCCTCCAGAAGAAAGAGTTCTTAAACAATGATGTTCGAGGAGTATTAAGTTGAAGAACATAGGGATGGGCGGAAGTGGTTTGTCGTGTATTTCTGCTATGAATTGCTCTAGGTGGAATCAAGCGGGCAATGTCAGTAGAACACTTGCCATGGAAATATTTGTAAAAAAGGGTCAAATCACCAACCTGTCTTCGATGTTCTAAGCTGTCGAGGTTCTTGGTTAGCTCGTGGTCACCGATCAGGCGAATGGCTCTCCTTTGGATGGAATTCAACAACCGAAGGGTATGCTTCGGTGCAGAACTCCAGACATGAGAGCAGTATTCCAGTGATGGTCGAATCTGGGCTTTGTAGAGTGTCAAAAGTTGTTGTGGTGTATACAGCTTTTTGGTACGGAAAAGTACACCGAGTTTCTGAGAAGCTGTCCTGGCGATTGTTACCACGTGATTATGCCAAGACATATCTTCTCCCAGATTGACACCCAGTAAGTTAATAGAGGAAGCCAGTGGAATTGCGTGTCCTGCCATGACTATATCTGGTTCTGCAATGTTAACCTTCTTAGAGAAAACTGCTGCCTGGGTTTTTTTAGCGTTAAATTCGACTTGGTTACTGTCACCCCAAGACAAAATTTCTTCCAGGTCTTTATTGAGTCGTGATACTTCATGCTGTCTGCGAAGATGTGCGTCAGCAGCCGATGTTCGAGAATTCAAAGTAAACGATGAGATAAGTGTGCTGTCGTCAGCAAAGCTATAAATTGGATTTTCTGTCTTCGCTAGAAGGTCGTTAATGTATAGTAAGAAGAGGGTTGGGGATAATATGGACCCTTGAGGAACACCAGCATTGATGGTAAAGGTGTCCGAGAGAAACCCGTCAATCGCCACTTGCAGAGAACGGTCCTGAAGAAAGCTAGAAAGCCATGAACAGAATCGACCGGGCATACCGTAGGATCGCAGTTTACTTAGGAGCCCCTCGTGCCAGACACGATCAAATGCTTTAGAAATGTCTAGTGCAATAGCCCGGGACTCCCCATGATGTTCGACTGCGTTGCTCCAAAGATGGGTGACATATGCTAGGAGGTCTCCTGTTGATCTGGACTTACGAAAGCCGTACTGATGGTCGCTGATAATATTAAGGCCCTCTAGGTACTTTAAAAGTTGTTGGTTAATAGCTTTCTCCATCACTTTTGATATAACTGAAAGCAATGCGACAGGTCGATAGTTGTTTGGCATGGTTTTCTTGCCTTTCTTTGGTATAGGCTGAACTCTTGCCTTCTTCCAGCAAGATGGAAATATTCCTTTTTTGTAGGATAGGTTAAAAAGTCTACAAAATATTGGTGTTAGCTCATCAGCGCATTCCTTGAGCACTATAATAGGAATTTCATCTGGACCAGAAGCCTTCCTGACATCGAGCCCTTTAAGAATTCGTTTGACAGGACGCTGACGGAATACGATATCAGTCATTTCCGATTGAACTGCTGGAATGTTCGGTGGTGTTTTTCCCTGAAAGTCTACGTTGGAATGAGAAGAAAATAGTTCTGCCAGTAAGTTTGCTTTATCTCCGGCTGTGGTTGCTATTGTGCCGTCGGAACGTGTTAGAGGTGGAATATTTGATTTGGTAAAATTTTGACTGACGGCCTTAGCGACTGACCAAAAGGACCTAGATCCGTTAGGACTGGCAAGAAGTTTGTTTTTGATCCTCGTGTTATGCGTCTCTTTGCTTTGATCTATCGTTTGCTTACACTGGTTTCGAGCGGTAACAAGGGTGGTGCGATTCTCAGCCGTTGGATTTTTACGCCACTGTCGGTAAGCTAGATTTTTAGATCTGACTGCGCGCTCGCAGTTTTTGCTAAACCAGGGCTTGCCGTTAGAAGGGCGCTTATTGGAATAAGGAATAAAGGCTTCCATGCCAGTTAGAATGACATCGGAGACCTCTTGAGCACAAACGGATGGATCATCAGAAGAAAAGCACACGTTCAGCGAAGGAAAAGTGTGAAAATGGTTCTTCAGGTCTTCCCACCTGGCTGATCTGTAATGCCAAATCTTGCGAGGTTTAGGAGGCTGCTCAGAACAAATTGGTAGCTCGAATTGTACAATAAGAACGATAAAGTGAACTAAATAAAACAAAAATATCAAACTAGTCCCTTCTTTAATATAAAAAAGTATAGAGTTCACACTACTGTCAACCCTAGTGCTTGACAATGATATTAACGTGAAAGTTAAGAGTAAAACTAAATAAAATTATCTGAAAAGTGTGATCACACGCAAGACAAAAAAAAATTAAATTAAGATCTATAGTCACGACTTAAATCTAGTAACAATGCTTATAGCTTATCTGGTAATCCAGTTATCAACTTCTTCCAGTCCTTGGCTTCAAATGCTTCACCAATATTTAGGCCTGTACCAAAAATCAAGCCTGCTCCAAAAACAAATAGGCTTGCTCCAAACAAATAGGCCCGAATCAAGAACTTAAACCGGTACCAAGGACTTAGACTCGTACCAAGGACTTAGACCTGTACCAAGGACTTAGACCTGTACCAAGGACCCTATTGTAATAGGGTTTAGTTTTCTCTAGAGTTGCTTTAATCCGGTCGTGTATGGGAAATAAAATAATTAACGCCGTCGCTGACTTCGTCGAAATGCTAACTACAGTTCACCGCGACCCTAGGGCTGCGTTATTTTGGTCTGGTATGGGAGATTAATCAACAAGCACCTTACTGACTTCGCTGTAATTCTATCACAGAAGATTTCCTAATATCCCTCGTAATAAGGCTCCTTTCGAATCGGAACTCACAACTAACAACAAAATGTGATCCCACTAACGATTCGAATGGATAATAAAGGTTTAGTTTCAAAATCCAAAATTAATTGACCCGGATGTACCGAGATTTAAACTTAACCAAAAAAATCTTCTAACTTCCTCAACAAGTGCTCAGGTAGAAGGCTGATAGCAAAAAAAGGACTGACAACGCGTTTCCTTTCACGAAAAATGACACACTCGGAGATGGTCTCTGCCCGTTCAGTTCTTAACTACTAACTACTGTACGGCCAGTAAAAGGAGAAGTGACAGTCAGCGATAATACTTTCATAACAACAGATCTTATTTCTCTTCAATAATTACCCAATTATTCTCAATATATACCCAATTTCTCGTTCGTATCCAATCATTAATATATCAGATGCCAAAATAACGAACTGCCGACAACAACATTCTAACTTTTACGACAAAAAGAAAAAGAAGAGTAACTCGGTCAGTTGAAAGCCGAAGTGACGGTAATTTCAAACGTAAACATAACCAATAATTTGTGATCTGAATTTAATAATGGACTTCAAAGTAATATTAGTAACAATTTGTGGCCAGAATATAATAAATAGGTGGTGATTATCTATAACCGAACTAAAATCAACTTGTTCTTAATACTGACTGACTCGGTTTAACCCTTAGTAATGGAAAATTTATAAGGTAAGAAATTAATTATATTTACTTCTAACACAATTATACTTAGAACGGATTTTACCCCGTGACAATGTACGTCTGTATGTATGTACCTACCTACGTCTGTATGTCTGTGTTTTTTTCATTTAAATCAGTTTACAAGTAAAGAAGTTATGTCAATTTATGTCAGTCTTGTAACCCCGGACGGCTCATAAAGACGGACAGCAATGGAAGCTAATCTCGAAAGCTAGAAGTAGGTGGCGCTAGGGTCGTATCAGCTGTCATTTGATTCAGTAACGGTCTTGACTACTGTATTTTTTGACCATTTCTCTACAAAATTAAAGAATACCAAAATCAGACCGATACCTATACCTACTACGTGGTATCAATAGATGCGTTTATGTGACATGTTTGACCTTCAATCTCACTAGTGACATCTAGCGGGAGGAAAATTGGACATTTCTGCCATTGAATCTATCCAAGAAAGTTCGCCAATTTATAGCTCCTATCGCGGTTAGAAGGCTTCATTCAAGTGATTTGCAAGGGGTGACGTGCTTGAGTCAGAGAGGACTTATTTGTAGTGGAGTTGCAAATTTAGAGGGTACCTACCTAGTAAAAATTTTGTTCGGAGTAATAACTCATAATGTGAGAGAGATCTTTTTTTGTGTGTACCTACCTCAGAGTCCCTAAGGCCGATCGCATACTTACAAAACATGTGTTCGCAACATGTCTGCGACATGTCGCAGACATGTCGTTTCATTGCCAACAAAGCGGTTCTTATGGCGAGTCGTAAACCAAACAGAAACACCGTGGACAGGATGAGACTTGTCGAAAACAACTTTTATACGACACTGCTTGCTCCAATTTCAAGCGTCATTTGTGTCCGACAGCTGCTTCCGAATGCACGGGTTCAATAATGGAAGATAATCCAACATTTAATGTAAAATTTGAAGTTAAAGATTAGCTTTACTATATGGATGAACCCAATATTTTCGATTATTTTTCTTCTTTTGCCTTCGCAATATTAGAACCGATAATATTGCCACATCCTCATCCGACGACATAATGTAGACTGATATGCGAACTACGGAGTTTTGTTTCCTACATTGGTGCTCAACTGTGTTGAAGCGACATGTCGCAGACATGTTGCAAACACATGTCATGTAAGTATGCGATCGGCCTAAGATCGGACACTCTCAAAGTCCCTATTATATATCGGGCCATTTAAAGATGTATTTTCTGAAACCATGGGTAATGGATGAGGGCAAACTCCGATGCAGGGTTCACAGAATACGAAACAGCAGCAAAGCTTGCAATCAATGGGTTCGCGAAGCGTTGATGTTGAAGAAGGCTTGTTGAACTATATTTGTAATTTCTGCAGGGTGTGACAACTGTGATTATGATTGTGATTAATATTTATACCTTTTTTTTGTGTGAGATAAAAGAGGAAAATTTGACTCTCCGATAGAAGAGAACCTTTTGGAAGAAGCTACTATATATGAGACTGCATGATCATATGTCTTTGATAATATCATATATAGTTAAGAGTTCATTAAACTGCAATTAAGAAATTAAACTACTACACATTTTTTAATATATATTCTTACTGTCCGATACCCAGGAATCCCCCCTACCAAATTAAATAGAGCTCAGATCTGTATGATCAATCATATTAAATAGGGTTCAGAAGCGCGAGGGTTTAGAGTGCGGGAAGCGCTCGGACAACCCGATTGGCTTCATTGTTGAAAGTTTTGAATGTACGAATCTTTCTCTGCTTAATGCAAAAATGTCAAAATTAATATTTGAGTTCTTCAGACAGTATTCTCATCATTTGGACGCGAAAGAAAGTCGCGTGTAAAGGTTAGTCTTGAATATTTTCTATATACCCTGCATTTTAATCAAAACAGTTGTCAAAGGTAATAATAGTTTAATACTATTATAACGTTTTACAAAGTCTTTGATAAAATCAAAGAACATAGACCGTTTACTAAGAACCAAAAACTACTTCCGTGGCTATATGCCTCGACGGACATTGAATTATAGTTCAAAGTTAAACTGGGTTAGTATATCTGCAAGATAGAACTAACAATTTTAGTTTGCAATTCGAAAGGATATCACTTGTAGACCGGTTTTGGCATATTACGTCTCATCAGTACAAGGAAGATATCCGTCCAGAAGCTCTAAGAGTATCTAGACTGGAGATATGTCTGAAATCACACAAATACATTATCTTTAGTAAAGAAAATGTTAAAAGTGCGATAATAGCGACATCTCCATCACTAATCACGAACTGAAATTCTATTTGACAAAAAACCTCACGGCTTTGTAGGGTTATCTACTTGATTTACAGTTTCCTGCTAATCAATTGTCATTTTAGTACCTAAAGCGTTTATCAAATAGATGTCAAAGGTAATAATAGTTTAATACTATTATAACGTTTTACAGAGTCTTTGATAAAATCAAAGAACATAGACCGTTTACTATGTAACACCAATTTGTGGCCAAAACAATCCCTCTGAGAAAAAGATAAAGAAAAAGATAAAGATAAATCTCAAAGAAATTGTTCAACCACGTTGGGTGCCAAATTTGCAGCGTGAAAATACCCTTGGCTAGCTCCAGGGTTCGTGGCTTCCTTCTGGCTTTCTTTTTTAACTCTCCCCAAACAAAGAAATAAGGGCGCCAAGTAGAGACATACAAATAAAAAAGAGAATCAGTGTTAAATTGTTTATTCAAACCTTTAAGTAATTAAAAATAAAAATAGTGAATAACTAATTTCTTATCTTTTACTTTTTATCTTCGGAATCGACGTGGTGGACGGAATTTCTGTCGTAGTTCGCAGTGTTCGCACCGGTTAAAGATGTCGATGGCAAGATGGCTTCTCTTTAAATACTGGAAGCATTTCGAGGAAAGACTTTGGTGGCGGAAAAACAATCTGTCTATGGTGCAGGACGATATATTCGGCTAGAAAAAGCCTCACTCAGGATAAATCTTCTATTTATAACAGCCCACACTTTGGACCCTTCACAAATTGGCAATGGCCCGAAGGGAGAAGGTAGTGAGAAGAAACTGATTGCTTTAAAAGCACAAAATGAAAAGAATTACAATAGCAACACTTCTCATGTTCGAACTAATTATTCCCCTTCTCAAAACAGATAAAGTCTACGCGTCGACTCCAATAACCCGAAAATTATAAAAATTAATAGTCCATAGGCCAGGCCACAAATAACGTTGTAAACGTTACAACTAAGAACCAACAACTACTTTCCTCGCTATATGCCTCGACGGACATTGAATTATCAAAGACTCTGTAAAACGTTATAATAGTATTAAACTGTTATTACCTTTGACATCTATTTGATTAACGCTTTACTAAAATGACAATTGATTAGCAGGAAACTGTAAATCAAGTAGATAACACAACAGTTGTACTCATATATGTTTGAAAAAAGCGTAGGTTCTAAAAATGGTCATAACAATCGTAACCCAAGTAACACAGACCTGCATAAATTAACTGCAAATGCACTGCAAAGAGCCTGCAGTCATTTTTATAACTGTATATCAACTGCAGATAATCTGTAGAAATAGAAGTAATCTGCATATAATCATCATATTACCTTTACCCAAAGATGTACTTCATATCACCTGCATACTGTTTAAAATTGCAGATATTTCCTGCATAAGACATTTACTGACAAAGGAAATGCAGTTGTGTCCTGCATAATATCTTCAAATAAAAGATATGAAAATGAAGACTATATGCAGACATTTTGCAGTAAGAATTCTCTGCAAATGACACCTTTATATAAATGAAATACAGATCTACTATTGCAGAATAATAGCAAACTCTAAGCAGACAAATATGAAAATGAATATTATATGCAGACTATTTGCAGTAAGAATTCTCTGCAAATAATATCTTTATATAAATAAAATATAGATCTACTACTGCAAAATAATAGCATATTATAAGCAGATGATATTATATATCTACTTTTTTACGTTTGACAGTTCCATCTCCTATTATATTATTCATATTTAATTGATATGGATAAAAAGGTGAAATGAAGGAAAATATAACGAAGATATACATAAATTTTCGATAAAAACCTCATTAAGAAATAACGATGAACTTGTTGAAAATGGCAAAGGATCTAACAATGATTTCGACATGGATTTATCATAAATAGATGTGCTTGAAGTTGACGAACAAAACCATTTAAAAGAAAATCATACATAATATTTTTGCGTCATTTCTAAGAAATTGGGCAATTGAATTTAACATTTCACAGGTTGCTTTAAAACCGTTACTGTTAAACAAAACTTATAATTCGCGTTAACCTAACGATCCTCGAACACTAATGGGTGAGTTGTTATATGGTTTATGTACTTTAAGAAATTATAGCTATGGAATATGCGAATTTTAAAGGTATATATGAAGCAACTTTAAAAGACTTTAAAGAGTTTTTTGATACTCCTTTGTTGTCCACTCATTTGTTTATATTTCAAACAGAGAAATATGAGTTTCACAAAATTAATATGTATTCATTTAATGATATATTGTGTAAATTAGTAGCAATTGTTTCATCAGAACAAACCGTATTTGTGCCAATACACCATACATTTCCTTTGCATGAAACTTTATAAATAAAAAATAAAATACATAAAAAAGAAGAATATGTTTAAAAAAATATCAACAAAAACTTAAAACTTTTATAACAGTTTAAAAATAAAAATGAAACTGGAAAATTCTGATCATGATTGACTACTGAAAAATTTATTTATTGCGAAAAGTAGTTTTAAATGACGATAGCGACCTTAGCTATTAAGTGTCCTTATAGCCGAGTGGGTAAGATGACTAACTTTCAATTAGGTGATGGATGGTGGACCAGGATCGAATCCCCGCGTAAGAAAGGTGAAAAAAAAATGGTAAAAGTGGTTTTAAATAATTCAAAAGTTTATGTTGTGTAGATTTAGTAAATAGAAGTAATAAAATAATATTGTATATCAATATTTGATATCATTACCTGAAATAAAATTAAAATGTAGAGTAAGGTATACTTTTATTTTATTTTAATTATTTCTGCATATCATCTTCAAATCCATCAATTATAGGTTTTATACAGGAGTATGGCAGACCTGCACTGGTTCTGCAAACGACCTTTTACACATGAAATGAAAGTAATATACAGCAGTTTTGCAGATCATTTACCTGCATAAGTGCGTCCAAAACAGTATTTTATATAATCATATACAGATTATTTGCAGATCATTACGCAGGTGAAAATGTTACTTGGGAATACTTACCTACCTACCAGATTTATTTACCAACAGTTTTTGCACTACAAGACTGTCGATTTAATTTTTATGAGCCCGCATTAACAGTAACTTATCATCTATTAAACGTTTGTAAACCTATAAAAATCTGAAATCTATGTTTAAAATCATATATCAATTTTAAATATAAATATAATTTAATATAAATTTAAATAGTCTTTTTATGATTAAAGCGTCGCCGACGACTAACCACGAAGATATCTTTGACCGAAGAGTCAAAACTATAAAAAAAAGCTATAAATAAAGATGGTATAGGATCGAGACATTTTTTTCGGTTTCTACTTAATGTAATTTCTTATTTGTCTCATTTCTAAATGTTAAAAATCGCATAAAAGATGTCTTAAAAATAATTAGTTTACAAAAAATATAGGTCCAGTCACTTAACCGAATAGAACTATCAGACAGCACATATATTAAAATATGTTTTAATTGTGGATTTAACAAATAATTCCTCTATCATTAACAGCATCAATACGTGCTTGTGGAAGAATTGAGTACACTACCCAATACGATTGGAATTTAATAAAGATATTAAGTATTAGAAATGCCACTAACCTCTAAGTTATCTGAGGTCAAATGGTTATAGGTGCTACTGTTTATATAAATAGGCCTGTTTAATGCTGTTAAAAAGCAGTTTAAAGCTGTTTATCGACCTGCCTAAAGCTTTTAATAGCTTTAAACAGTTCTATAAACAGCTGTAGACAGCTTTTAAACAGGTCTATAAAAAGCTTTATACAGCTTTCAAACAAGTCTATTAACAGCTTTTTAACAGCTTTAGACAGCTTTTAAAAGCTTTAACAGCTCTAAAAACATTCATGTGCCCAGCCCTGCAAGGTCTGCGTGTGAGATCCCTTGGCCTACCGATCGGAGATCAAAGGGAAGAACGGGTAACCATAGTCAAAAGGATCTCATGGTTCATTAAGAACCTGGGATTTGACGGAGAATGAGGACCTGTGAATGAGGGTGCACAATAAGCTGTACTAGCTGCGATGCAATCCCATGGTCTACCCCAAAGCCTAGCCCTCTGTAAAAAAAAGCTCTAAAAACAGCAGCTTTGGACAGGTCTATAAACAACTTTAAACAGCTTTAGACAGATGATGCCCCAGTGGTGTTGGTTCCAGTCGGAATACTTACTTTTGCAGCTAAATACATTGACTATGGGTCTCCTGGTATTAAAACTAGATTGATCATGTCATGGAATGTCAGATTTAACATTAAAAGAAGGAAGTTGACGCTGTTTCTACGATTGTCATATTTCAATGCAGGAGACATTTGTCAGTAATTTGAATCTGAGGCAGAATAATTCGTATAGATGTGTATATAAAAAAGTGTGAAATTTAATGAGATCCGATGAAGCTACTCAGAGGAGTAAACCCAGAAAATATATTTTTAACTATATTTTTTGGATAACAAAATTCATTAAACAAAAATCTTTTAAAAACTATTACAAAACTACATTTTGAATGAAATAGTGATACCTATAAGGTAAAGTAAAAATAATATTTATACACTATCATCATCATTACCATATAACCTATAACAGACACTATACCCGAGCCGCTCAAAAGATGGAATTCAAGGACGCGTGATCAGTGACTGGACGACGTAATCGTCCGATGCCACGCCTTCTAAACTGAAATAACGAAGGACAGTTTACACTGTACTCATACCAGAGATAATAGAAACTGTAGGCATCGAGGGTGGGTACTATTTTGTTGAGTGGTGTAATTTGGACTTGTGACGTTGGTTGGGGCGAGTAATATTCAAACAGTGCGTGCCGTTCACGTGATCATTCCATCTTTTAAGCGGCTCGGGTATAGGTATATGAGACAAACGTCTGTAGGTAATTCAATTTTTTTTTGCTAAGAATTTGTATTCATTTCTATTAACTAGGAGACTTTACAAATCTCCAACAGAAAAACACAGTTGAACCCAATAATTCTAAACACAAATGTAGGTAATTTTGTAGTTCTCAAATATCCAATCAGAAATAAGTAATTATATACTTACATAGAGGATAGGGCAAAAATAAATCAATAAAAAAGTTAAACACACACAACCATAACTGGTTCAAAAACATAAAGTTATACTTAACCATAATCAAAGAATCAGTCTCAGTCTTCAATTTTCGTAAACTGACAAATCGGAACCTCTGAGGCGTTCATACTTCCAAGTTAATTCTGACGTTCAGTCTTCCAAGTTATTCCTGTATTTACCCACTTTAAAGCATAGAAAATGAATATTTGCATCGATATTAGTGATCAGGTTAAAGAACACGTTTAGTTGAAGTAAACATGCAGAGAATTATGTAGAACGTAAATAAACATGTCGTTGGTAAAATCGGAAATAGGAAGATACTAAGATAGAAGATGCCTTTTTCTAATCATAAAACTGTTTCTGATCGCTGCCTATAGATGGTAAATATACTTAAAAATACATAATGTAAGGCCTTTATATACGCAAGAGAACCCAAAACAATGTTTTTTCGGTTCGTCTGTTTGTCAGTTAAACGAGTTGGATGCAGTTTTCAGGAACATACTTTAATGGGGTTCACTTAGCATTTGGTGTTTTTATTTTTTTATTTTTTTTATTTAACTCAGTTAACAAATAAAGAAACAACAAAAGAATCAAAAGACTGAAGAACAATCACATCTATCTATCTTCTATCTATCTATCTATATATATATATATATATAAAAATGAATGTTTGTCTGTATGTCTGTATGTCTGTATGTACTCAATGAACTCAAAAACTACTGGACCGATTATTATGAAAATTGGTATGTATATGTATTTTTCCACGGAGAAGGTTTGTATGATATGCTCATTGATGCCACTCGCCACCAGGTGGCGCTGCAGACTAGCAACTTCTGTCCCGTTCAACCGATTGTCATAAAAATTGGTATGCATATGTATTTTTCCACGGAGAAGGTTTGTATGATATGCTCATTGATGCCACTTGCCACCAGGTGGTGCTGCAGACTAGCAACTTCTGTCCCGTTCAACCTATTGTCAGGAAAATCAGTATGATGATGTATTTTTAACGGGTAAGATAAATATGATATTCGTATTAATGGAAGTTACCACCAGATGGCGCTTCCATGTATCAAATTCAATACTGATTAATAGATATCTACACGAATTCGTATAACTATAAGTTCGAAAAATATATTTTTGGTGCGATAAGTAAAACAAAACTATAAACTTTCTCTCCTTCTCTATCTCTTCTTCTCTTTTATTTTTCTTAAATTTATTTTAGTTGCTGGCGTAGCAACGCGCGCCGGGTACAGCTAGTATTAAATAAAGAAAGCGTAGGAAGTGTACCTAGGTTAGTTAATCGAAAAAACGAGAAACTAAGTTAAACTGAAATATATAAAAAAATATGCCAAAAAATTCTTACCAAATTTAGTGCTATAACGCTTCCGTAAGGTGGCGTAGTTGATATGTCATATATTTAAATGAGCACTTTTTATTAAATTAAGTACGTCACGTAAGCTAGCGTAGTTAACATCTCATATATTTAAACGAGTTATTCTACCTTAATAAAGTACTAGGACGCCACCGTTAGGTGGCGCATTTAAAATCTCATATATTTAAACAAGAAATTTTTACTAAATTAGCATTTTAACGCCACTGTAAGGTGTTGCAGTTGATATCCAATATATTTAATCAATAGATTACAAAATGCAACGAGAAAAATAATAACAACCCGGAGATTAACGTAAAAGACGTATAAAAACATTAAAAACAACGAAACAAAATTGAAAAAATTAGAGAAACGGAAATTGAGAAAAGGACAACAGCATTTTTCATTATTAGGTATATCCTAAATCTTTCATTTGGCTTGTTTGATTTTACCTGTTTAGTTGATTTAAATCACTTAATAGTTCATTAATATCTAAGCGAAGTGTTGTTACATTTTTTGTCAAATCACTTAATAGATGTTAATAAGAACCAATAACAACTAAATAACCGAACCATTCCAAAAGAAACACAAGTAACAGTAACAGTCCTTTTTACCCAACTTTCTTTTACATATAACATATAACACACCTACTGATATCAAGTGCTAGTATTAATACATCAAGTTATTTATGTTGGTAACTATTCCAAGAAATTTCCCAACTCTATCTTTTGAAAACACGTGAAAAGTCACGTGTTCGCGGTGTGACGTCATAGTTTTGATAAATGTGCGATAAGCATCGAAAATCATAGAGAGACATTCAACAGAAAAAAAAATGTAAACACGTCGGTGTGTTTACGATCTGTCTGAACAGGTGGTGAAAGAGATAAATGACTGTTCAAAGAGGAACAGAGAGGGGACATAGGGATTTTAGATATCGATTGGAATCTATCAATGAGTTTGTGTGTCAAATTGGGGATGATTTTGAGTGATTTACATATAGGTATACGTTTCTAGCTGGCTGCGGTTTGGATTTGACAGGTAGGTAGGTACATTGAGTGGTGGGAATTTTCTCTATATAACCGATTTGGAAATTGTTTCATATGCTCTTTTAGAGAACAAAAATCGACAAAGCTACAGTACAAGTGTGCAACCACTAGATAAGCGGATATTTACGTAAAATAATAAAAAACTTGGCAGATGTGAGACTGATCTACATATGCTGCTACTTTGCATATGAAAATAAGCTGTTAGAGCTCTCTTCGATTAGGTACATATTTATCAAATGAAATATGGATAAATTCCATTAAGTACACCTGGCCCATTACAAGTTTTCGCTCTTTTATAACCATAACCAGCCCAAAACTTTTATTAGACCAAACCCCACAAAACTATAGGGGTGCACAATTAAAAAAAGTGTAACAATAGGACACTAATACGGGAGTTTTCTTTTTAGTTTTGCACATAGCCACTTAGAAGGCGCTACCAGGGAGATAGAGACATCTTTGGACATTTCAAACACCTGGATACAAAAGGTCCAACATGAAGAACTGGATGTGAAGTTGGTTTCCCGTTGGATCCCTTATTTGCTCACAGAAGAGCAAAAATCAATTCATGTCGAAAAACATTGGAACGGTTCAACAAAGGGAGCTCAAAAAACGTTTAAAATATTGTTAGTGGCGATAATTCTTGGATTTACTCCTACGAACTGGAAAATAAACGCCAATCCATGAACCGTTCTCGAATTGTGTCAAAGAAAATGGTCGCAAGTTTTGTGTCAAAAACTGGTCGTGTGGCAACAGAAGATTGAAGAACGGTTACTTCCGATTGGTATATAAATGTTTGATTATCAGGACAATACAAGTTCTCACACTGCCCAAAAGACAATAGCGTATTTGGAGCTTCAAAAAGTCGGATTCTTAGACCATTCACTGTATAGTCCTGACCTAAGTCACAACAACTTCTTCGCGTTCCCAAAGATCAAGAATTCAATGCGTAGGCAGTGATTTCAGTCGCCAGAAGTAGCCAGACTGGAATAACTGTTTTACCAATTGGTTTGAACGTATGCAAAAGTGTATAGATTTTGGTGGGACATACTTTGAAGTTTATATATTTGTTATCTTTATGGCTATATTCAAAGCTAATAAGACAACCCTCGTAGAAATGTACATCAAAATGCAAAAATGTAACCTAATTGAATATTGAGTTGCTCTTGATTAAGTCTTTATTCTCACTAAAAATAGTTGAGTCATTTTACATTTCAAAATTAAAATACCTGTATAGGTACTATAGTTAGAGCATGATTGGCAATTTTTCCTTTAGCACGAAATTCTCATCGTAGCTGTCTTTACAACAAAGGAACACGCAGGGTGAGATAATACTTGATAACTATAAAGAAAAAATAAATAGCTCCCGTTTTCTCCTAGTGGACAATTTTATTCACAGCTGGAAATAACACAGGAAATGTCTTAATCAATATCTATATTGATACAATTTCGACAAATAGAAATATGGTTTTCAAACGAAATAAACTAATAACTATTGAATAAGCGTAGTAATCTTCAGTACATTAAATTGTATTTATAATACAACAATACAGTTAGGAGAATATACAGGGTGTTAAAAAATGAAATGGGTAATAGTATGTCCCAAAATAAGCAAAAAAGTGTTTAATAAACATTCGGAGATTTTGCGTTCAAACCAATTTTTTTTGTACATAAAAACAATGGTACTTATTAACAAACAACATCCCTGCTCTACTCTTAGCTGCAGCTCCTCGAGGTTATTCACAGTGGTAGTGTGTACAAAATTTTTTAAGTGTGCCCAAAGAAAAAAGTCAAGGTGATTTAAATTATGCGATCTTGCTGATTATGGTACAGGTCTGCCCCTTCCTATCCATCCTTCTCCAGAATATCCATCTAAATGCCCTCCTACGGCAATTGAAAAATGAGCCAGAGCACCATCGTGCTGAAACCATTTTTGATTTCTTTGTATTAAAAAACGTACTTGATGGCTGGATTTCCAAATAGGTACAATGGGGATTTTCGTCGGCCCACATAGGCAAATTATGAAAATTAAAACTCCATTTCGTGTAAACCCTGCCTCATCAGTAAAAAGAATGTCTGCAATAAGCATCATTTCTTAAAAACCAAAGGCAAAACTCCAAACGTGCCTGATGATCAAGTGGCTTCAGAGCAAGCACTCGTTGGACATGGTACGGGTAAAGCTCCTGGCCGTGAAGTATTTTTTATACCAAAGGAGCCACAACTCCTATCTCCGCTGATATTCTCCGCAAACTAGTTTCTGGATTCTTCTCTATTTGTGCCAAAATTGCATTTTGTTTCGGGGGTGAACACCGACCTTGGTCACTCGGAATGTATTTGTATCACGCAATCTTTGGTGGAGTCTTCCACGAGCTGAAGCCATGTGGTGATTATGGAAAGCGTCTACATACAGACTTAACGCCTCCATAGCATTACCATTTGCACGATCGTACATGAAATAAAGCTCCTGGCCGTGAAGTATTTTCTATACCAAAGGAGCCACAACTCCTATCTCCGCTGATATTCTCCGCAAACTAGTTTCTGGATTCTTCTCTATTTGTGCCAAAATTACATTTTGTTTCGGGGGTGAACACCGACCTTGGTCACTCGGAATGTATTTGTATCACGCAATCTTTGGTGGAGTCTTCCACGAGCTGAAGCCATGTGGTGATTATGGAAAGCGTCTACATACAGACTTAACGCCTCCATAGCATTACCATTTGCACGATCGTACATGAAATAAAGCTCCTGGCCGTGAAGTATTTTCTATACCAAAGGAGCCACAACTCCTATCTCCGCTGATATTCTCCGCAAACTAGTTTCTGGATTCTTCTCTATTTGTGCCAAAATTACATTTTGTTTCGGGGGTGAACACCGACCTTGGTCACTCGGAATGTATTTGTATCACGCAATCTTTGGTGGAGTCTTCCACGAGCTGAAGCCATGTGGTGATTATGGAAAGCGTCTACATACAGACTTAACGCCTCCATAGCATTACCATTTGCACGATCGTACATGAAATGCATAGTTAATTCAATATTACTTTAAATAGGCATAGCGAAATTTATAAAATTGTTCAACAACTAAATAATAGCTTGAATGGCAGAAGAATACGTCATCTGTACCTATGCTCCACTCATTAGACAGAGAAGCAAATACGGTTTAGATTTTTTCCTTCCTCGCACTTAGAAAAAGGACTCTAATTTGAAAGCGAAGTCTAGGTATACGTCTATGTAGATAAATGAAATTTTTCATCACTCCGTGCGGAAAGCACTGCTTTCGACCATGCAGGACCGGCGGAAAGCAATGCTTCCTTCAACGTTACGAAATATAAAACTTTTCATTACTCTGTGCGGAAAGCACTGGTTTAGACCATGCAGGACCGTGCGGAAAGCAATGAATGACCGAAACAGAGTTGATAAGTGTGTCCCAATCAAAAATAAATGAGATAAAAAGTGAATGAAGAGAAATTGACGATGAATTTATTAATAGCTTTGCATCTGATAACGCGGTAGTAAATGCACCAAGATATAATCAATCAAATGTCTCATTACAAAGATTCATAACTACACATAATGTTGTAATAAAAAAGGTTTTTTTTTAATAAAAATGTTATAATTTCTTAACTCTAAAAATTTTTCTTTTAATGGGGGGATCTGCCTCCCCCAACCCTCCTTCAACGCCTTCGCGGTGCAGGCGGATCATACCTAATACTACTTTTATTATGTTCTTTCCTTTTATTTTAGACAAATTCAAGAGCTTTCCTCACGGAGTGATGAAAAATAGAATACGTAACTCGTGCGGTGCGCAGGTAATCCCATCACTCGTGCTTTTTATCGCGTTCGCCTTCGGCTCACGCTATAAACACACTCGTGATGGGATCACCTGCTTTCCGCACTCGTTACGTCAGGTACTAATTTGAATTAAAAAATGTCATTAGCAAATAAAAGAGTGAATTTTGTTTGACTATAAAACGCCTTCTATAGCAATCATTATCGTTCTTTAAACTTTGTTGTGTTTAATATCTCAGCAAATAAAAGATAAAATTGATGTCTCTTGTAAGAAATATTTTTACTAGCCAGAAACACGCGATATAATAATAATATTTCCAACAGGGTGGTCCAGCTAGGGCGTAGGACGGTGGCTTGTATACTTGTATAAACTGAGACACCGTTAGATCTAAAAGAATAAAAGAAATACTCAGCGTAGGATGGCACTTGTATGACTGTATTATTAATTTTTTTTTGTGGGAATTTTTTTCATTTATTTATTCAAGAATGATTAATGCGTTAATAAAATTTTAGGTGTTATGCAACATTTATGCAATAAAATTATTATTGATGTGCTAATGTACAATTAACATTTTATTGTGCCACATAAAGAGCAAGTTATGATTAAAGATATAACTGTTAAATTTTTTATCACTAGAATTCTTTCAAGGAGAGGCAAATCATTAAATCAACATTTTTAAGCATGTTTCTTGTGAAATAATGGCTCATCTATTTCATTATTTTTTATTAATTTCTCTTCTGGAATATCTAGCTTTTAGTAAATCATTTTATAGATCTAGGTATTTTCTTATTCTAAAGGATTTTATCAACGGCTATCAGAATAAATAAGGCATTGTAAAAATCCTAAAGATAAGCGTTTTTGATGTTAAGAAAAATCCCTACTTTAAGAACAGTACATAAGTTCACAGATAAAGAAGACACCAAGGAAGCAGAAAAATAATAACGAAAGAAGTTCATAAAATTTAAATTATTTTTACTACAATTGAAGGTTTTCCCGATAGAAGCTGCACGTGAAAATTTTAACTAGTATAAGAAACAGTATCTAGAAAGTTCTTTCATAAACAATCAATTTCCAGATTGAGACAGGTCGAACTTGTTCATAATTAACTAATTGAAACTAAGTATAATATACCTTAGACATAGTGGTATTATTTAGGTTGTCCTGGAATTTTTCTGGAAGATGCTGGTCTGCTTCTTGAAGTAAACTTAGCCGAGGACGCCAAACCTTCTACTAGATGTCACTTCATCCTCTTTTTAGGGTTGGGTAAAGTTTCTTAGACCAGGGTGTTGTGGTCCTTAAGTATCTTACTGGCAAACTTCCTTTGAAGATCATATTACTGAATACAAAGGGTTGTAGTGTATTATTCTATACTTTACTTAAGAATACTGGTAATGCTGTTACTAGCATTTCTCTAGTGTGACGGATCCATAGATAGTGTGGGGATGGATGTTATGACTGAAGGAATAAGAGGTGAAGTCCTATGTGATATGATGTAGGTATGCGGATGATATTCTGGATCTAGATTTTGTGAAAGACAGAATGCAAGGAAAACTTGAGAAAAGCACTTGAGAGTGAGTAGGACATGAGTTAGTAAATGACAACAGACGAATGAATGGACTTAAATCTAATCTGCAGGAACAAGTGCTGCCAGCTATACAAAACTTTAAATACTTAGGGTCTGTGCTAGAAAAGAATGTAGGGTTAAAGTGTGAAGACTGAATTGAAAAAAAAATGAGTGAAGTCGAGTGTGTCAGAAATGTGAGTGTAAAAATAAAAGGTAAAGAGTTGTAAGACCACAGTAAATGTATAAATCAGAAACATAGTCAATAATATAAGAGTTAGAGAGAAAGTTAGTATTGAAGGAGATAAAGATGTTAAGTTGGATATGTGGAATAATAAAGAGAGATAGAGTAAAAAAATAAGAAAGAGGTACAGAGAAAGTGGGACAGCTGAGCAAGAAACTCCAGGAAAATGGTTTGGTTAGGAAGAGAGGAGTGATGAAAATTATATGAGTAAAAGAGGAAATGAATGTGAGATTGCGGGTAAGACCGAAGTTGAGATGGAGAGATAGGGTAAATGAGCACCTGTAAGAGAAAAAAATGAGACCAGAAGATGCGTTTAACAGAGATAAGTAGAAACAAATTCAACGAAACGCTGACCCTAACTACGTTTGGGTTAAGGTGGAGGGAAAGAAGTAGATGACGGATCTATAGCTATACTTAGTAGAAAGATGTCTCAGTGAGTTATCTATACCTATGTCTAAATCGTCAGTTTATTTCGACATAAAAACAAAAAATAAAATGCAAATCACAATTTTGACTTAGTTTTAGGACATTTGAATCAGCATGTTGACATTTGACTAAATTTTTTGATACTGCATTCGGTTTTTGACGTTTGACTCAGTTTGTTGATATTAAACTTAGTTTGTTGGCATTTGACTCAGATTAGATTCTATAAAATCGATAGATATTAAAAAGTAGTTAAAAAAGTAGTAAAAACAATTATTCCTTCGATTCCTAACTTTCCATTTCTTCTTCTTCTTGTCGATCTTCTTTTTCTCCTTCTTCTTCTTCTTCTTCTCCTTCTTCTTGATCTTCTTTTTCATCATCCTGGGCGAAAGTAAATTGCATCAAAAACGATGTATCGCACGTCAATATTAAAGAAATCCTTTGCTGTTGGGGATTCAACATTGAAACACGACCGGCCTTGACAATTCGTGCATGCTAGAGAGCAATTTAGTCTAACTTTTTGCAATTACATTTTGCACTGCGTCTCTTACCTTACCGTTTTGAAGAAATCGTGGAAAACCCATTTTTTGACCTTTGACCCCGACTAAATTTTTTTATACGTACCGAAACGATAGGGATTCTGAAATGTTGTTTTTAATTATGTTTTCAACAATTTTACAAATTTTGATTTACAAATTTTGATGGGAATCAATGTAACTTCGAATGTCTAGATTGACCGGTCTATAAAACAGTTTGAAGAAAAACGCTATTTTTTCTCTTAACTATATTTTAAGATGAAATTTCCCGAAATACTAATTCCAGATTGTTACCAAGTTGAAAAAATTTCAACAATTCAACTCCTCGTACATGACTCTTTATATGTAGCCGTTTCGAGCTCGTGTATGTCGTGTCTGTGGTCCTCGAGCCGAATAAATAGATGGACCGTTGGCGGCAAGGCATTGTCGGGACCCGGAACCGCAAAATGGAACGAAGAGGCGGCGGTGTAGGAACACTGGAACGGAACGGGAGCGGTTGCCATTCATTCTCTCACTTTAATTACTTCCAATCTTCTGGCATTCATTAATCACCGATACGGATGCCGCCGCTCCTCTCTCCTTTTCTCTCTGCCTCGATGTGGTGTCCTTGTTTTTTCGGGAACTATTTCAAATGGGGTTTTGTCTTGTGATATTGAATACGTTGGAATTTTGTATTAGCTGAAAAAAAATTGTGTGATTTGGTCCTGATTAATATTGATATATGTTATTTCGTAGTTGGTTTATGCTTAAGCTTTATTTTTTATTGTGGCAAACTTCTTAAAAAATAGGTAGATATCATTTTTTTTTTCAGGGTATCTAATTTATACTAACAAACTTTACTTATAATCAATGATGATTTGATTTTGCGTTTTTTCCCGTTTTTTGAAGTTATACTTCTATTCGTGCACTCGGTGGAAAAGATTTGTGTAGAGTTAAATGGGAAAAATCATTACATATGTAATGGTGTGAGTAAGAGAGAGACAGAAACTCTTATAAGGTATATTGGTCGGTAAAAAAAAGATGAAATATTTACCACATGTTATTAGTCAGAACTATACGTCCTTTGAATACCGTTCCAACATTCAGTTCATTGAAAAGGGATAGATATACAAAAAACAGTCTAAACTAATGTATGAATATCATAGTGACCGACCACATGATTATTTGACAGATTATTTTATAATTCTGTAAGTATACATATAAAGTTTAGCATTTTATATTAATAATAATATTCAGTAATGAGTATTGTAGTCTAAAATACCGTCACATGGATGCAGTATATTCTGCTCTATGCTTTTAAGGATGTTGGCTACATAAACAGAGTTTTTACGAATAGTCGAGCAAATAAAGCACTAAAACCTCCGAATTTTGTAACGTAAGATGGATCGGAATGCTTTTTTGCACTGGATTCGTTAGAGTATCAGGAAATTTGTCGCTATTTTTTATAATGTAAAAATGGGAAATTACCTTTCTGCATTCGAAAAATAAGTACATTCCAAACAGACAATAGAAAGAAAACTTACAACTCGGTAAGTATTGCTAAAAATGTATTCAATTTATATACTCAGTATTTTTGGGGTCTGTGTCGCTAAATACGATTATAATAATGGCGATGTTCTTCGAAACACCTGGTGCTTAAGATGGACCTCGTACCTCCTAGTACCACGGTACTAGGAGGCTTTTGGGGTCGCTTAACACGAATATCATATAATGATTTTGCTACATTATTCGCATACAAATTTATGAATCCATGCGCGTGTATAGAAGTATAACTTCTGCCGGCAATCCCACTGACTGCCACACTGTTTTTTTCTATTAGTTTGTTTTTCTTGATTTTATCTTATTTTTCCGTTTTTCTCTTTTTTTGATTTTATCTTATTTTCTTGTTTGTTTCTTTGTTGTTTTATTTTTCAGTTTTTCTCCCCAGAACCTGGAAACCTCAAACACCACAAAACTACAGACTCTCTTCTAAACGTCAATGCAAACTTTTTGACATCAACTTTATAATCCCCCCCTTTCTAACATTGATTCAGACCAAACCACTTTACCCAAAACCAGATTCTAGAGCTTTAAGCTTTTACCGCCTCTGCATTAAATCAGAAAAAAGTCATCTCTGTCATCCTAGTGGATGTTTACAAAGCTTTCGACATGGCTGGCCTTACCAGAAATGGCATCCAATTACCCATTCTAGCCATAAAATTAATTCACTCCTACCTCCCCAACAAAATAATCCGTATCAAAGTTGAAAATGCAATATCAGAACCCTTTACCCCCTTTTAAGAGTTCTACAAGGGTCACTCTTAGCCCCTATATTCTTTACATTATCTACTCTAGTGATAATCCTCATCTGCAAAATTTCTATCTGAACGCCTACGACAAGGCCATATACACCTTTGCAACGTCGAATGAACACTGAACCAAATTCGTACATAAATAGAAAGAAAGTGTTCATTACGACAATGAATTCAGGTACTGATTTTGGTCCAAAGTACAAATCATTGATTATAAGAAAATCGTTTCATTAAAGTATGAATACCTTTCTTTAATCTATTACTTATTTCATTGTATCTATGAACGGACGAAATCATAAAAATCAATACAATTTTCTTTAAGCCAATGAATAGTGTACATGAATTCAATGAACTTTTATACGTTATGCTAATGAATCATTTCTTAATATCTATGTAAGAATTGCATTGGCTTAATGAACACAGTTCTTGCATTTAAGAACATGTTCATGATTTTAAAGAACGCGTACTTACTTGAGAATGAACCAAAATTGTTGTATTTATGATTATTATTATCATATTTCTGAACACAATCTTTGTTATAAAGACATGTCATTGTAGTTATGATCAGTCTTACACCATATTTATGAATTTGAAGATAGTTACTAAGAACTGATAATATTGTTCATTCTGGTTTAAGGAAATAAAATATTGGTAGAATTGATGTACAATCATTTATTAATCTTTGAAATTGGGAACAACTTTATTATAACATAAAATATTTATTTTTAAACATAAATTATTATATAAAATATATATTTTCGAACAAAAATTTCCTAAATTAATTACCTAAAAATACTTTATTAAATTACTTTTCTGATTTTCTTCGGTTAAAGAGTCTTTGAAGTCTCCTGGGAACAGCGGGTGGTGTCTAAATAGGACCCTTTTCTCGACCCCCGATCCAGTATGTGGTTGTTTGCACCCATGATATTACAATCTATTGTTTAAATTTAAAAAATATAATATATGTGATTAATATTTTATAAATAAAAATAAATAACCATATATCATACTTACGAAAATATTAAAGTTAATGCCACAAAGAACATAAAAGGATATTTAAATTTAACTTTTCTTAGTTGTTATTTCTTTTATAGGTTCTGGCGAAAATAAATTCTTGATAAAATTTAATTATATTTGATTTTCTCTTGTCTTTTTTCTTCAGATTTTGTTGGTTGATACTTAAAATCCAGGACTCACATAACTTTAGCTTCATGATCATCTAAAATTAGAAAACAACGATATTTAGTAGGAACTACTATTAAATTAGAATGTTTTTTTTTTTGTTATTTAATTTAAATTCGTATTTGTACCACATCTATTATGTCATACTGTCGAATTTAAAATTGCTATTGCCATAGTAGAGGCGATATTCTCATTATTAACAATAAATAATTTCTAACAAGTACCTACCCCTACCCAATATTAATATTGCAATTAACTCTTTTGAAGATTTCTTTAGAAAGAATGCTATAAAATTAACAAAGATTTTAACTAAAATACAATATGACTTTAAAGTCATAGTATTTTTTATACAACATAATCAAGCCGATATTGGTATTAATAAATTGTAGGTAATATATAAAATGAAAAAATATTTTGAACTTACCTTTAAATACAGGATGATAAAATTGTCAAACTAATATAAAACTAAGTTAAAACTTTCCACAAAAATTAAAATCTTTCATCTATAGGTTATAACTGCAAACTACAACCTACAACCTGCAAATAACGATTAACGACACCACGCTGAGATGAATAAAAATGCGCATACTCAAAAGGGGTTTTTTATGAACGATTTCATTGTATTAATGTACCTATTATTTTTAAAGATAGCATTTATAATATCAAAGAATGTCAAACATATATTTAAAGATTCTGTTCATTATCGTAATGAACCATAAACATTCTACCTATGATTTTTTTAAGTACTGAAAATCATCAGTTAATGAAAGCTTATTCATTGTCTACATGAACACTGAAAATGCATCAGATTTTGTGTTAAAAATTTTTACGTATTATTAATGATTTTTACGTTAACGCAATGAAAACGAAGTTAATGAACACACGACATTAATATAACGAAACAAATTTTTTTCAGTGAAATTCTTAACCGAAAAACTTGAAGACTTCTGGTGCGGATGAAAAGTAGCACTTAACCCCACCAAACCATCATCTTCAGCCATCCAAACCTCAGCCGACGAGAAAATCTCACTTTGGACCATATCAGCCTCTCTATGGAGGAAAAGCTCGTTTCCCAAGACCTACTTGGGAGTGTGATTCACTGGAACACTTAGGTAGGACACCGATGTAGAACTTACCATCAATAAATTGAGAAGACGAGCGTTCCTCCTAGGTGCTCTGGGTGGTAGACTCGGAAGATACCACTCCAAAACCCAACTTCATACCTACAAAACTTTTATTTATCTCGATTATAAGACCGTGTCATACTCTGCTCTTCCCCAGAGACTCCTCCATTCGTTTCTTGCTAATATCCGCCAAGCTAAAAATCTACACTACCTATAGCAACCTTGTCGACACAAAAACTTCCTCTTCCTTCTCGATTTCAGACGCTACAACAACGAAACGTCAATCGGATTCTACAGGGAACCAACATCACCGCCCAGAGGATCCTCCATACCCACTGGAATAAAGGAGTCTAAAGAACCTTAATAATTCTGAAGATCAATATCTTCTTCCCTACTTAAGACTTCCCCAAACCGTAGACTGGGTCCTTCCTACAGAACTTGACAAAATCTTTCTCTCCTACAGGTAGATACAGGTCGGCAGGGTATATAAATAAATCAGGTTTATGTGGTTCCCTTTGTTCTTGCCAAATGGGAGCCCGCACGCCGGAGGAAATACTCCACAGCGTCAATCTCCCAAACCCACATTACACTCATTCCAAACTTCACCATCCTGAAAATGGCACTAAGTCCTATAGCAGGGTCCTTAAACCCAACACCCAAAACCCATCAACATTACACTCCTGTAAACCCATTATTCCTTGCATCCTTGTCGTTTACTTATTAAGCTATCAAAATCCCTAAGATATATTGATTGCAATATTTTTGGGTGTATATATTGTTATGGTATCACTGTGTCTATTGTGTAAATGAGATATCTTACTGTAAAGTGTAACGACATAGACCAGTGACTATTTTTTTTAATGTATATAAATAGGAGATAAAATGATATAGAAACGGTTATTGATTTTTGAATTTTGATTAATTAGAATTCTTTTTAAAAGATTTGTCATTGATATTTAAAGTTAAAGTTTAATAAAAGGTTGAATTAAAAATGAAAATTGGTTTGTGTTGAATCATCAATAAACAATAAGAAGGAACCCATACCCGAAAGCCAGAGCTAAGAAGTAACCATCACAAAATTGGCGCCCAACGTGGGGCCCACTACAAGCACTGCAAATTCGAGACACCTACAAGCACCTAGAACTGCAAATTCGAGACACCTACAAGCACCTAGAATTTCAAAATTCGAGACACCTCCTACAAGCGACTAGAACTTCAAAATTCGAGACACCATCAAGGCACCAAGAACGAGAAAAACCCGAAAAACAGGAACGAATATGAGGAAAGACAAGGACTTTGACAGACAGGACTGACAGATAGGTAAGATATTTGCATTTATATAATAGAGGCAGTGATTTGTGGGGAGAATTTTATTAAAACAACATAAATCATAAAACTAAAATTATTTAATTGAAAACTAAACATAAATTGTAAAACTAAAATTATTAAAAAAAAAAATTATGGAAACAAGAAGACAAAGACAGGTTAGTGATAATGAGCAAAAAGGAGATCATCAAAAAGATGATGATATGGAAACGAATGAATCCGGAGATGAAAAAGAGAATACCACAATTATTGAAGCAATTATTTAAAGCAATGGTAACAAACATGAAGAAAGTGATATGGAAAGAATGTTTAAATTTTTAGAAAAAATGAATAATAATTTAAAAGAAGATATGAAGAAAAATACAGAAGCAATAAATACTATGAAAAAAGAAAATAAAGAAGATATGAACAAAAATAAAGAAGAAATAAACAAGAATATGGATTCTACGAAAAAAGAAATGGAAGAAATGAACAAGGATATGGATGTAATGAAAAAAGATATGAACAAAGATATTAAAGCAATAAATTTAAATATGGATAGAATGAAAAAAGAAATAAAACAACACATGAACAAGAATATGGATTCTATAAAAAAAGAAATAAAAGAAGAATTCAAAAATGAGATGAGGAAGCAAATGGAAATAAACAAACAAAAATTGGAAGGAATTACAAGAAGTAAAAATTAAAACAATTATTAACAAGGAATGTAAAGATTAAATAAAAGAATGTAAAGATGAAATCAAAGAAATCAATACTAATACACATCAAAAATTAAATGACTTAGAAAAGATTATAAAACAAGATACAGTAAAGAAGATAAGTGAGATGGAAAGAAAAGTAGAAGAAATAAAGGTAGTACAAGAAAAAGACCGTGAAATTTTATTAGAAGAAATAGAAAAATTACAAAGTCAACATAATGATAAAACGAATGTAGGATCATGTATTAATATAAATCAAGATGACGGAGTTAAATTTAATGGAAATATTCAAACCATTCATCCAAAATCATTTCTTAATACGGTTAAATCAAGAATTAAGAAATTATGAAGACATTAAAAATTTAGTTAAAAGTAGATTAATGAAGATTTGGAATAAATATTATAATAAAATAAAGAAAAAAGTGATAAGCCCTGTTAGATTAAAAAAAAATGAATTGGTAATAGTAAAAGCATATACTATGGGAAAACTAAAACCAGTATATGAAGGACCGTATAAAGTAATAACAGAAAATGGTATAAATAGTTATATGATTGCAGATCCTATTACAGATAAAATAAGAGGAGTTTATAATATAGAAAATTTATTTAAATATTATGAAGAAACAAATGATTAAAAAAAAATTTTTTTTAATTTTAATTAATAATAATTTTTTTTTATTGTGGGGAAATTGTTATGGTATCACTGTGTCTATTGTGTAAATGAGATATCTTCCTGTAAAGTGTGACGACATAGACCAGTGACTATTTTTTTTAATGTATATAAATAGGAGATGAAATGATATAGAAACCGTGATGTTTATATGTTTATAATCCTAACATCACGATAGAAACGGTTATTGATTTTTGAATTTTGATTAATTAGAATTCTTTTTAAAAGATTTGTCATTGATATTTAAAGTTAAAGTTTAATAAAAGGTTGAATTAAAAATGAAAATTGGTGTGTGTTGAATCATCAATAAAAAATAAGAAGGAACCCATACCCGAAAGCCGGAGCTAAGAAGTAACCATCACAAAATATACCTCTAATAATATTGTAATTTTATAGTTAAAGAAATTTTAAGAAACCTCTTTTATTGTTTGAATTCCAAATTTTTTTAATCTCTTGTAAATGTTTTCGCGAAAATTTCCACTCGAGTCCGCGGAAAAGGTATTCGAGCGACGATTCTCCATGAAATTTAAATTCCGAAAAGGAAGCATTTAAACCAATTATCCATTTCCATTAAAACGCCACGGAATATCCAGAGATTACACTCTAAATCAAGAAGAGAAAGCTCCACTACATAAAATAAACATTTTCCGCCCCCAACCCCTTCTTGCTACGGTTCCTAATTAAATAAGAAGGACTTTCTTCAAAGTTTCAACCCTTCTTCGAGCTTGTTTCTAATTAATAATGGAGATTTAAGGGCTTGCAAATAATTAGCCGAAAGCGCAATATTTTATTTCGGATTTCAACCGTATGTGTTTAACGCTTGGGGTTGAATAACGCAGGTGTGGATGCTTTTATTAATAAAAATAAATCAATCATAAAATTATAACAAAAAATCGGAAAGATATATATACTAAAAATTTCTGTCTAGATATTAAATTTGTAGAATTAGGGTAAAAACAGTACCTAATCAAACACTTTGCAAGATCTAAACAGAAGAAGTAGAGTAACAATCAAACATAATGAAGGACTATCTAAGGATTTAGGGAAATTATGCGATTTATGGAAATTATGCGATTTATGGTAATTAAATTTCTTGTAAACCCTGCCCTCTTCTTCTTTAGGTGCCGTCTCCTCAGTGGACGTTGGCGATGACTTCTGCAAATTCTTTTCTATTTTGAGCTTTTCTTATCAAACTTTGGAGATCTAGACCTGTCCATTGCTTGATGTTATGCAACCCTGTCATCAGACGTCTTCCAGAACCGCGTCTGCCTTCTATTTTCCCTTCCATTGTTATTTGTAGGAAGAAGTATCTTTCGTGTATAAATAAACTCTGCTTAATCAGTAAAAAGAATGTCAGCAATAAAATTGGAGTCCTCAGCATCATTTTTTAGAAACCAGCGAAAAAATTTCAAACGTGTCTGATGATCAAATAAATGGATTCAGAGCAAGCACTCGTTGGGCATGATGGATAGATAGATAGATATTTTTTGGGTTGGCTGTTAGCCTATATCACTGCGACCTTTGCAGATCTATTGTGAACACCCATTATCTGTGGAATAGGATTAGAGCACCTTGTCCAGCTCTGCCCTCTTAATGAGACTTAACAGCCTTGACAGTGGCCACTCCGCATAACTTGGAGCAGCCGATTTCTCCTCTCGCAGTAATAGATACCGCGTCCTTGCAAGGCCTTCACATTGGCATAGGACATGAAATGCAGTTTCCTCTTCCTCTTGGCAGTATCGACAAATTTCTTTATCTGCTAAGTTTAGCTGACTCATGTGTTTTCTCAGCCTACAATGTCCTGCCAAGAGACTGACAATCATTCTGACATCATTTCGCCTTTGTGATAGCAGCTCCGCAGTAAACTTCGCCGAGTATCCCTTTATGAAGAGTTTGGCTTGTCGCTTGCCCGGTGATTTTTCCCACCACTCCTGGGCCTTTTCTAGCCTCCATTTCTCAATGGCTGCCTTTCTGAATGTATTAGCAACTCCGCCGAATGGTTCCGGGCCAATCATTGGAGTATTAGCTCCCGCACGGGCCAATTCATCAGCCTTCTCATTGCCCCGAAACCCTGAGTGTCCTGGTATCCATGCCAGTGTCATGGAGTATTCTCGAAACTAGAGAAGCCTCAACTTCTACCTCCGCTGATATTCTCCACAAACTCGTTTCTGGATTCTCCTTAATTTGTGCCAAATTTGCTTCTTCTGTCTCAGAGTAACCCTTGGTGTACTTACTGGTCTCCCGGGATATGGAACTGTTTCCCAAACTTTTGGTGCAGTCTTTCGAACACACGAAATGAAGGCATGTGGAGATTAGGGAAAGCTTTTTTTAACACTCTGTAGACAATCTTTGGTTAGGAAACTGGGAATATTGTCCCTGCCAGAATCCTTTTTGTTTTTTTTGCTCTTATGAATCTTAAAAAGCAAAGTTTCAAACTTTCTGCGTTATTTCAAACCGAAGTTAGCCCTTTTGTGTACTTCATATTTGGGACTTAAAAACACACTTTAAAATGTTAATTTACAATTAAATATTCTTCGAATATCATTAAAACAAAGGTCTCGAATTTGCGCGAATAATTCATTTAATTTGATGGCTTTTGTTCTTGTATCCATAATTATGTTTTTGTTATTATTTTTTTAATCGTCTGGCCTTGTTGTTTGTTTTTAATTTGTTAATTATGCAGAGTATTGCTACCATTTTCAAGAAGGCGATGACTGAGAAGGCGTATTATACACCGGCGACTGCCGTTTGTTTCTCCACAACCAACTTAGATATTCATAATTGATATTTTATTATTTATGATGGCGTCTGATCGCTCGTATAGATATGCACATGCTTGATGTATGTGCAGTAAATTCGTTTATATCAGAAAACTGGTTAAGCAACGGCTATAGGTATCAACTTTAAAATGCACTCTGTATTATTTGTTAATGAGGTCATTTAGAATCTTATGGATACTTTATTATAATAATTTGAAAAGTGGTACTACCTACTTACTGGTTATTGTATGCAGTTTAAACAGTAAAAGCAAAAGGAAGTAATAAAAGTTATTCATATTGGTAACTACTTATAGGGGAAAACAGGGTAATGGGAGCGGTCGGGAAATGGGAGCTATGACGATTGAACAAAACGCATGCACATTCGAGCGATTGTAAACACTCTGCTGCTTTCGTCAACTATCGGCAAACTTCGCCTGACGCGCTCGAACCGTTAATGCCATTCGTTTAGTCACGAGGGATGATTGTGTGTTTTTCGCTCCGCGCTTAAGGCCGCTTGAAATGGTGCAATACAACCTGCAAGGGATTGCATGCAATTTCTTGCAAGGTCAAAGTATTGTATGATGAATCTTTCATTCTTTCTTCACGCTGTTTGACATTATGCAAGTCTCTTGCAATTGCGTCATGGTTGCCAACAACCAAAACGAATCCTTTTCTCCAACCCTCCAAAAATAAATAATTTGTGTAACCTCAAATTTTATTAATTTTTTGTGTGATCTGTTTAAAACAACGAAATACAATATTTTTATGTGTAAACTCAACGCGGTCTGTCAACACAACGACACACTCACAGCACATTACATTAACAAGGTTAGTTTTGTCACAGAGTACACCAGCTCTGTGGTTTTGTTAAACCAAAAGTAACTAGCATAGATAACCTTATATACTGAAAGTCACTAGAATTCTCCCTAGAATTGCGACTTGCATGCAATAGAAATGGCACCAAACCGATAAACTTGCAATTGCATCGAGTTGCAGAAACTGATCAGCTGGATCTCAACTGCGCATGCTTTCGGTCAAGAAATATTGCGTCTTGCATTGCATTGCACGTTGTATTGCACCATGTCAAGTGGCCTTTACAAAAAATTGCCAATTGCAAACATCCAGTTAAGCTTGAAATTATATTCTTATTTTATTGTATTTATGCTTATTATAACCCTAGGTTCATTAACTAACAAGTCCAATTAGTTAAATTGTGATTGAAAATAGAATTACATACCTATGTTATTACTTTTCTAAATGGTGGTAAACGGGTAATGGTAGCCTAGCTTAGCTCCCATTACCCGACATAGCTCCCATTACCCTATTATTCATTTTAGAGACATGAAATACATTATTTTTTATTTAAGATGCCACGTAAAAGAAATCGAACCATCACAAAAGCCTCTTGAACGGTGGATTCATTAGAAAATGCGGTATCTGTTCTCAAAACGGGAGGCACATCGGTGTGCAAAGTATCTTAGCAAACCGCCATTCCTTACGGCACTTTAAAGAAAAGATAGGTACAATTTAGCGAAAGCTAACGATAGAAGCTACAAAAACTCTCCTAAGCTGGGAAGACGTACTCTGTATTCAATGTTGACCAAGAAGAAATACCGGCTAACCATCTTCAGATCTATCGCAACTCCGTCCAATGTTGACTTTGCTAATGCTGTCTCCATCGTCAGCTCACTGCCCCAACAACACATGTCTCAAAAAAAGTGACCTTTGAAGAACAATCAGCATTCCAAAATAATAACAAGCAGTTCAATGAAAGCAGTGTTTGAAGAAAAGAAGGGGAAAAGAACTGTAAAGGAGAATAAGACAAAGACAATTAAGAAAAATAAAGGAAACTGTGTCAAGGGAAAATGTACCAAAGGCAAATGTATTAAGAAGAAACATTCCAAAAATAAAGAGATTAAAAGTAAGAAGACTACAACCAAAAATACAAGGATTAGAATGGGTACAAAATATTTATTTAAAAGTCATGATGAAGATGCATCTATTAATCAAATAGACGAAAATGCTCTCTGTGATGATGAGTCGGAAAATTCTGAAGAAGATAATTTATGTGCAATTTGTTTAGACACTGGGAAAAGTGGAGAGATATGGTACCACTGCAGAAGTTGCGGAAACTGGGCCCACAAAGACTGTTCTGGCAGTGATAGTCCAGTTTCTTATATTTGTGCATTTTGTTTGGATCCATATAGTCTGGATCTTTTGTTTTCCATTTATAATTTCATATTTTATTTCTGTTTTGTTTGATTTTATAACTTGTATTACAAATAGTTTTATTTTATTAATAATTATAATAACTAAGATCTCACTTAGATTACGTTTTGTTAATGTTTTAGTTAAATAGTAATTATAATAGCTCCCATTTCCCATATGAGTGTTAAATGGGCTCTCATTAGCCTCATTTGTCGGGTAATAGGAGCGACTGACTTTTTTTCTAAAACTGTAACTGTACCTTAATACATGTCTGTAGTTGATTATAACTGTGATTAAAGTGTTCCTTAATAATAAAGGTAAGCATTGATAATTAAAAATTACAAGAATTTCGACAAACATGGTTTTTATCAAAACTTTCCCTTAGTAGGCTCTCATTGCCCTGTTCTCCCCTACACTACAACTTTATTATAATTCAAATATTCTAACTAATCTTCTGTGATCATTTTAATTGAATGTGATTACTTACGAGGCGGGCCTCTGGTTCTGTGAGCGTTTTTTTTTACGTTGGGTAGAGTGCTAACCTGGCCCAACAACCTTCCTTCTTTACCTGGGTTTAGGACCAAATACATGACCATGACTTTAAAATAAGTTGTGATAAGTATGCAGTTGTTAGGGAAGTGAAAGTACAAAATTGGACAACGAAACTTAAAACTACGATCCTAAAGATATTTATAGCGCAGATGAAACTGGACTTTATTATCATGCAAAGCAAACCAAAACCTTTGCATTAAAATGTGATAAATGTGGAGCAAGAAAATCTGCTAAACCCCCAGTGACAATTATATAAAAGGAACCAATAGAATGAGTCTTTGGATGACAACAGATATAGTGACGTCTTGGTTTAACATAAAAATGCATAGATTAAAATCATATGAAATTATTTGTCAGTTTTGGCAACACTGCAAGAACAAGTTCGTAAGAAATGTGGATTTTGCACCAGGACAACACACCTACCCATAACGCGCTATCTGTAAAGCACTATTTGGCCAATAAACGCCAGATTTGACACCGTGTGATTTTTTTTGTTTCCAAAGATAAAGTTTTCTTTTAAAGGCACCCGATTTGAGTCAATGTAAGCGGTAGAGCAAAAAACGGTTGAGCTCCCAAAGACCCTCACCAAAGAAGAGTTCCAGCACTGCTTTGAATAATGGAAAAAACGTATGGAAAAGTGTGTGGCGTGGAGAGAGGAGTATATTGAAGGGAAGCATTCGAATATCGAATATTTTTTATAATAAAACCCTTTTTCGTAACCAGTCTCGTTACTTAACCAGACCTTAAAAGTGATCAGCAGAGAACCTTTTTTTTGATGTGAAACATCTATAGCCGCACGTGAATCAGATTTCTCGCGTGGCGACGGTGACGTATGATTCGTATGACGTAAAAAACCTAACGCATCGATAATATAATAATAAAGAGATGTACTGATACCTTATATGAAATTGGTCTCATGTTTTGAGCGACGCCGACGGTGGCGCGCCAACAATAGGGGGAAGAAGCTCATCGATTCAAAAATTTGGCGGGACAGGGTATGAATTGTTTCATAAAAACCTAACTCGATTCCGCCTACTATCTATTCTATATGTATGTATAAAAATGTATGTTTGTATAGGCAACATAATATACCTACATATTTTGCTGACCTGTAAAATTGACAGCTTGTTAATCAAAATAGATTGTTGGTGAATAATCCCTGTAAAATTTGTGTATAAAGTGTTTGTTTTAAATATGAATAAACAAAGTGTTAATAAAGAAAGTGATGAAAAAATATTGAATAAAAATGAGTGAGTACCTACCTATAGGGTGTCCGTTTTTTCCCAAATTTGGTTTTGTTCTCCAAACACCCATCAAATTTTTAGATTATGACCTAACAAAAATTATCAGACCCAAACCAGCCCCTAATATTCACATTAACCCGTGCCTAAATCATAATACATTTCCCATTTAAATACCGTTTAAAAGTTATTCAACGATAAAGTTGTATTCATAGTTAAATTCATCATTTTCCTATTTTTTATTTACTATCGCTTTTTGTTTGTACTAAAATTATGAAGTAACTACAATTATACTAATATAGTAACGTACTTCTATATAAATTTGTGTTTTAATAATTTCCTTTTTTAAGATTATTGAATTTAAGGCAATTAAATAAAAAGCTAAACGAAATCACGTTTTAAATTTATTTTCGTTCTGTAATCTAACGACATCTGTGAGCAATCTGAGAAAACGTACAATAAATATTGTGATACCATTGTGATACTATTATTTATAAGCGATAATATACTTTATTTTGTATCCAAATTTTGTATTTGTTAATTTTATTACCTATATATATGTATTTAGTTTGATATAAATAAAAATTATGGTGAAAATTACAAAAAAAAATCGTGAATTTAACTCTGATGACAAATTTATTGCAAATTTCCTACAAGAAATAGATATTTAATTATTTTTAGCTACATTTGTTTCAGTAAAAAAAATTAACGACAAAAAGTGCAAAAATGCCATGTTATTTAAATTGGAAATGTTTTATGATTTAGGCACGGGTTAATGTCGATGTTTCACATCTGCCAGGCGTCCCGTGACGGCTCACATTTTTTTGTTATTAAGGATGTCCTCGTAGGTATAGACCTAAATAAAAATGTACCGAGAACATCTATTGGGGCAGAAGAGGTAATTTATTAATTTGGGATTTAATGGACGAGTGGGGAAGACGTGGGGAGGTAAGGAGTTCCACAATCTGAAGACCCTGGGGATGAAGGAACGATCGAATCGATCCGTTCTCGATGTCGGGCACTAAACAGTATAAGGATGCATGGAGTTGGCACGTCGCGTTGCTCTGGCTGGTCTGGCAAGTGGAGGCATTATAGAGCGGAGTTCTTCTGAGCAAAATCCGTTTATGTATCGGTAAAACAAGGAAAGATCAGCCACTGCTTTTCGGTGGGATAATGGGGCTAGGTTTTTGGTGATACTGGTGTCGTTTATTAGTCGAACTGCCCTTCTTTGTATGGCATCAAGAACCCCGAGCCTTGACCCCATACATGCGAGCAGTATTCAAGATTAGGCCGTATTTGGGCTCTGTAAAGAGTAGCCAAGTTGGATGGAGAAAAATATTTCCGTGCTCTAAACAGAAAGCCTAATTTCTTTCCTGCTGCAGTTGCTATGGATGCAATATGTTCGTTCCAGAGTAAGTCCTGGGAGATTGTTATACCAACCAGCGTAATGGAGTCGCCCGCTACCAGTGTCTGATCGTTGATTGTAATGGATGAGTCGCATGTTTGCCTCTTGTTGGATAGGCAACATGTCTTTGTCTTGGAAGCGATGAAATTAACAAGATTCTTTCTTCTCCAATCGTCTACAATTCTCAAATCTTGATTGATCCTGGTGCAAAGGATACTTTTTACATTGTCCTCTGGAGTTTTGGGTAATATCACTAACAATTAGTAAAAACTCATTACTCGAGAGTATTGGGCTCGCTAAAAGCAAATATGACATTAAAAGTGATCTCCTGAGTACCTGGTTCACAGGATACCTACTGTTTACCTCGTCTTCTGGAGTTTTGGTAAATTCATTAAACAATTAGTCAAAACTTAGGAATTTTTGGGCTCGCTAAGAACGAATATAATAACTAAAGTGATCTACGGAGAATCTACTGCCCAGTAGAGTGACCTTTACATCATCTCCTAGTGTTTCATTGAATTTATTTAAAACAAAACCCCTTTTTTTATTTAGTGCAAAAATCCTCGAGTTATGAGTTTTGACTAATAGTTTAACCAAAACCTCCAGGAAACAAGAGATTTAGTAAGTATCCTGGGCACCAGGTAATCCGTAGTTTACTTTTAATGTCATATTTGCATTCAGCGAGCCCAGTAACCTCCAATGCTGACTAATTGTGTAACGATATAACCGGAAACTCCAGGAGACGAAGTAAACAGTAGGTATCTTGGATACTAGGTACTCCGGAGACTACTTTTAATGTCAATTCGTTTTCAGCGACCCCAAAAGTCCACGAGTTACAAAATTGAACTCATTTCCGCAAATAAATAGCGACTTCTGTTTGAGATGCACTTGAAAAATACGATTCTTGTGTTTGCAAAAATTCAGTTTTCAATAGTACATGATAGCCTAGGGTCGCAAAGTTTCCTGGCGCTTTCACGAAATTTCTTTGGTAAGCCCGATTTTAGTGCTTAATTGCATCGACTACTATCAAAAACTGTAAAATCAAATGATCACATATAGCATCTGTGGATCAGTTTTAGGACTGCAAAGTTTTTTACTTATGAAAATGGAATAGTTAAACCTATTGTAGAAACGTTAATTAATATCTTATGTAATGATTTAAAGTAGTAAACAATTGTGTTTAAATTTAACTGGTTCTTAAAATTACACGTTAAAATAAACAAAAATATTTAAACGAAATAAATTTCAAACTCAAAATTATCCCTTTAAATCGTAAATAATTGTCAATCAGAAGATATACGAGCACCACAGTAATTAGCAGAGAATATTAAATAGCAACAACACGCATTTTGAGTTGATGTTTTATATCCAAATCGCAGGAGAAAATTATTAGAATTTGACACGCGACAAGGATTAAAAGTAGGATGGACAGCTAAATGGTATATTTATGAAAATATAAAAATCTGCTTCTCAAGTAGCGTGCAAAAGAAATACGAGGTATGTTCAGAAAGAAACGAGAATTTTGAATTTCATGGGCTACTTACCAATTCTCGGGAAAAAATTCTTTATGTTGTTACACATGTCCCTAATATACGTTCACAATATCAGCCATTCTGCATTTTTAGTTTGTGTTTGATAGACAGAAAGGTTAGACGTGTTTTGGTATACTCCTTGATTTTCTACTGGACTCCCGAGCACGTCACCAACTGGTGAAAACGTCGAATCGATGAAGCAAATGGTTTTGAAAAATCGTTTAGAGAAGTTTCAGAGGATGTTTGCATATCAACTGGATCATTTTATGCGATTGTACGGTCATGAAACGTGACAGCCAAGATTGTTCCAATTGCTCAATTTTTACCAAAAACAACATCGCGTGAATATCGCTCAGGAGCTGTTTAATACCTCCAACGACAATCCAGATTTCCTCAAAAGGATCATACCTGGTGAAGAAACATGGGTTTATGGTTATGACATCCAAACCAAAGCCCAATCATACCAATAGAAGCGGCTAGAGGAGCGAAGACCAAAAAAAAAACAGATATACAGATATACAGACATACAGACAGACAGACATACTGGCATACAGGCATACAGACATCTAGACATACAGACATACAACCACCTACGTTACAAGCATTAAAAAATCTTTTGATGCTTATAAACAAGGTGGTTGTAAAAGATTTTTTCACAAGGAATTAAAAGTTTTCCTTTTCACATCTAAATCCCTAATAAAAACGTTGCGTTTAGCACCAACTGTCACTTTCCGCTCTAGAGTAGAAAATTTTTAATTGTCAAATTGCCAACTTTACTTTAAATAATAAATAAATAAAAAGCTACCAAAATCCTATTTTTCCTTCTGTGTACATATCTACATTTACTTTTTTGTATTCTTTAATTGATTAGTAAAGTTTAAAACTAAAATTTACATCTAACTTGTAGATATAAAATAATTTTTTTTACATTAATCATAAAAATATAAAACTTGATAAAAAATGAATGTTTCGACACCAAAGTGAAAGCAATCCTCGTTATAATTTTAACACCATTATCCTATCATCCAATTATCAGATAACCATCAGACTTTTTCATCGTTCTCCCTAACCTTTTCAGATCCCTCGGAGTTCATTTTTTAGGGCTGCCTCGGCGGAAAATAAGAGAACATCGCCTCATGGGGAAAAGGGGCTTTCACCCGTGATGTTTCGGCCGCGTTGTGCATCCCCAGAGACCCAGCAGCCGGTTGATTGATGGATGATGCGCCCAGCGAGTCTTTCTAATTGTTTTCTAATTATTTCTGTCAAATGTTGCCACTTTCGGCCAATAAAACTTACATGAGGCCTTACTCAATCATAATTTGATTTAACAACTTCTGAATTTTTGTAAATTTACAACTGGCTTAACTAACAACTGCGGATAAGTGCGATTATAGGAAGAGTGTGTATGTAAGAACTAATAAAAAAAATTATGAATATTGAAATATAGAATGAGAATGTTACCCATTTAACGGAAGTTAAATACAAGTAAGTCCTCCAGAGTTATAAGAAGCAGCAAATGAAGCTTGCCAAAGTTTGATACCTGAAATTTCGAAAAATAAGTACCGTAATGCATATGAAAACTTCATATGGTCTCATTATTCTATCATACGAACCATGCAAAATATTAAAATGAAATGGAAAACGTTGCTAAAAAAACAGATGGATATAAAACTAAAAATTAAGAATATTAAGTTGTGAACATGTTAATAAATTTATTAATGATGCTCCTAATAGAGAAGGTAAGTGAAGTTTAAAATGATTACAAAAGATAAAAGAAAATAAGGTCATTTTGATTATGGGGATTATGGATGCTTGCAGTCGGGATGAATTACTTCGTTGTAAATAAAAAGAGGCTCAGTGCATTAAAAATGTATTTAATTAAAATTGGCCTAAGCGGTTTCGCTTTTTTTTTAGAAGCCTCTGAAGATGCCTTAACCGGCGAAAGCGCTTAGGCCAATTTTAATTAAATACATTTTTAATGCACTGAGCCTCTTTTTATTTACAATTTTGTAACTGTGCATTTCAACCATATGAGATACTATTTGAATTACTTCGTACTCGTGGGAAATGAGTATCATTTCATACTCGTGCAACAATATACTATTGTTTTAATTTTTTTTAAATAAACTTTAGGGTTTAGGGGTTTGAAAAGCACATTTGGAGAGAATAATCGTCAAAATTCAGTTATCTCTAGATATTATGAGTATCAACCGTAGAAACTGCCAAAAGATATAATTTATTTAAAAATATAAAACATCAGATCGTTGTTACCGGCATCTTTCCCGCGTCGCGTAATATTCCTGCCATCCCGTTCCAGGAACGAAAGAGGGGTAGGATGGAAGTGAAATAGAGGGAAGTGCCGCTAGCGGACAGGTGTATTGTTCCTAATAGGAAGTGACACGTTCAATAAAGTATGAAAATGTATTCTATGAAATATTCATGTCTGACAGAGTTGCCATGGATCCGGATACGATGCGCGAGCGGCGCCGCTCGCACGTCATGTACGATTTTCCGGACGAACAACACGCCGCTCGTCGGCTCGACGAACCATCTCTACTTTACTCTGCAACCGCTTGCAATATATGCTAACTTTTACAAAATGTCACGCAGTGATGGATTCAGGAGGATAAGATATCATATTTTTTAATAAACGTATACAATCAACAAAGTCAAAATACGTGACATGCCCTTCCCTATTCAATTTTGGATTAGGACAACACGCTCGAGATAAAACAGTGAGTAACCGTAAAATTAAACAACATTAATTTTGGTAGGAATAGTAAATGTTTAAATAACGTTAAAATCTACAAAAAAAAATACAGAGAGACATAAATAGTTGTATATGTGGTTATCTCAATAAATTATAAAATCAACGAAGAAACGATTGTAAACACTTGAGCAAGGGAAGCAGAATCACCTTAGGAATCAAAGCACAAAACTTCTATTTTCTCTGCTTACCAAAAAGTTTTAAGGCTCTTAAGAATAAGCAAATTACACAGAAATTAGGCCAGTTTTATTTTGTTGTAATCTGTCCAACAGTTAGTTATCACTTATTTCATACGGTTACGAAATATCCGACTAAGGAAAGGACCATTACATGAAAGACTCTTTGTAGGTAATTCGAGAATGTTCTCTCTCTTTCTAGTGTGTACTATTTAAGTTCGATTTATTTTTCGCGTTCATTCTAGAATGTTCTTTTGTTTTATATAAGGGGATGTATGGACAGTTAAGGGGAGTTCAAATAATTTTAAATTGGTGTCAGGTGTGCGGTGAAGATACAAGAATGCCTGGAAAGAAAATAAATGAACTATTGGTGGCTGAGCTCAGAAGAGAGCTCGAAGATTTAGAGTTGGAAACTATTGGGACCAAATCTGTATTGTTGAATAGGCTCCGTGAATACTACCTAAGTAATCATTTGGATCCTGACGTTGTGGAGTTCGATGACCCCGTTCAAAAAGCAATTTCTGAACTAACACAACGAATGACGAGCCAACAAAAAGAACAATCGCAACAACTTTCCCGGCTGTAGGAGGAGCTATCACAACGAATAACGAGCCAGCAGGAGAATGAGACGCAACAATTTTCCCAGCTGTCGGAACAGATAATAAGCCAGTGCGAAGATATGTCACAGCTATCACAACGGATGTCTACCTTATCAGAAGAGTTATCCAGTTCGTTCTCCCAGCAAATATTGGGACGAGCAAAATCAGCAAGTGGCCAACTTGCGAGACGAGCAAAATCAACAGGTGACTACCTTGCGAAACGAGCAAAATCAACAAGTGGCCAACTTGCGAGACGAGATAGGAGAGCTGAAACGAGAATTGAAAGCTTGTCGCCGAAACCAAACCATCCACCACGGCGACGGAGATGCAAAAAGGACGGAAACCTTCCACGTACACGTCGAACGACTAGAAAACGGAGAGGCGACCCAGGTACGAACGACGATGAAACCCCCGACCTTTGACGGGAAGACTTCCTGGCCAAATTACCTAAAACAGTTCGACGCAGCAGCCAAAGCAAATGGATGGTCATCACAGGAAAAGTCATTGTCCCAAACCATAGCTCTGCGAGGCGAAGCTTTAGACGTCCTGCATTCATTGACACCGGATGAAGCTGACAATTTCGAGTTATTGGTGAATCGTCTAGAGATGCGTTATGGCCAAACTCATCTACAACCGGTGTACCGAATGCAGTTAAAAAGCCGAAAGCAGATGAATGGGGAGACTATCTAGGAGTTTGAGGCAGAAGTGACCAGAATGGTAAGGTTTGCGTATCCAACTGCAGCGGAGGATTTCCTGGAGTGCCTGGCGGTCTTAACCTTCACCGATGGATGCCTTGACCATTGCCCTGGAGTTTGATGCGGCGACGGAGGCTTCACGTGGAATTGCTCGACTAAGGGAAGTCACCAGTAACCACAACCATGCCGTTCATTCCGTTAGCGACGTCGAAGCGATAGTGGAGAGGTTAAAGAAGGCGACCAGTGAGATGCTGGAACTGCGGGGAACTAGGCCATATAAGAAATACTTGCCCCCAAAAAGAAAAATCTCCTGCTGAAGTACCCCAGCAGTAGGAAAACAATCCCGAAGTCCCTCACACCCTTAAATTGGCAACTCTACGACCCCACGTGGGCAGCTTATATGAAGATGGCCTCATTGACGGAAGGAACTTCAGCAAGCTGGTAGACACTGAAGCTACAAAAACTATTCAAATTATTTGAACTCCCCTTAACTGTCCATACATCCCCTTATATAAAACAAAAGAACATTCTAGAATGAACGCGAAACATAAATCGAACTTAAATAGTACACACTAGAAAGAGAGAGAACATTCTCGAATAACCTAGAAAGAGTCTTTCATGTAATGGTTCTTTCCTTAGTCGGATATTAAGACTATTAAGACTAAGACTGGAGAAATCTTTAAAAATTGTGGGAAAACAATAAGAAAAACTTTATACTTCTTGGAGTAGAAATTCAAAGAATAGGGCGAGATGTAGTAAATGATTTGAAATAGTAGAAACGGTGCCGAAACTATTGGAAGGATGCCTAAGATGGTTAAATAGAAACTATTTCTGATTGGAATTTGTTAATTTAACTACGTTATATATTTTTTATAAATATGAAAATAAAAAAATAGATTGAAATCCCTCTCTGTTTGCGAATACACCAACACGGCGAGAAAACACTGACAGTTATTGCATTTTCAACGTTGTTCTCCCTTCCTCCCTTACCGTAGTTCCCCGTTCCCGTCCCGACGACCCTTTCCAGAACTGGCACGGCCTGCGATAATAGTAATCATCGTAATGGCACTGGGTACAACCCCCCTCTCAGTCCTCAAGTCCCCTTTGACCCCCTGAGCACCTCATTTAGCGAATAATTCTGTCTCGTTTCCGAAATATCACGAATATTCTGGCTAGGATGACGTTCTGATGCCTCTTTCGGTTGGCGTTGCTTATTGCATGACACTTTCCTTTACTGCTACTCCTGCTATTGTCTGATGGATGGTATACAAGGACTAATCAAAATGTTCGTAGTTTAGAGATATATTTTCAGCAAAATTGCACCATTTTTTTCAAGTCAAATTAATACTTTATTATCAGTAACTAACACAAACATGTACTGCCCGTCCATTATTAAAAAAAAACTTGTAATTCAATAATGGCGTGCGTCTTCGGGTATGCAATCTTCTCGGTGTATAATATTTGGATGACTGTTTGCAAAAAATTGTTTCATTTGGACTTTAAAGACTGTCTGTTACATAGAGGAGATATTGGAACCTCATCTAGTCCTATTTGACCAAAATATGGGCGCTGGGTTCATTTTACAACAAAATAATACCATACCACACGTAGGGTCCTAATAAATTTCTTACAGGAGACCAATGGAGATGACTAGCTAAAAACCCGGATCTAAATCTTATTGAGCCTCTCTGGAATGAACTGGAAAGACGTTTGAAGGATCATCAACCCTTTCAAAATCTGAACCAAGTTGCAAATGCGGTTTTGGGGAAAGCATGTCTGATGGTTGTGCCAACATTTTTCTTAATTTTTTCTAAAATAAATTTTATTTGTTTTTAACACATTAATGTGGATTTTTTCTTAATCGTACTACCAACAGCCTTTTGAGTGACCTAGCAGCTAATGTAAGAAAGGCATCTACAAACTATTTTACTTATTGGATTTTAAGGACATGTCTTTATATTTATTTTGAGTAGTTTAATATCTACAGTAAACTGTAAGATCAACATCTTACATTTAGAAAATTTTAAATATTAATTTTCTTCCTAAATTTTTCGACTAATTAGGATGAACGAATATTTATCTTGACACAATCGAAAAGCAAAGTCACGAAATGGATCCGATCATTAAATCTTATATTTACATACAGTTTGTACAAGCTGCAACTTTTTCTCTACTTTTTTTGCTTGTTGTTTTTTTATTTCTGGGTCTCATAACGATAACGCCGTTAAAATAAGGCCGAAACTGGCCACTAAATCAGCAGCCACGATTTCTTGACTGGTCTCCCGCTGTGAAAAAGTGGCCATCATTAATTTCTATATATAATTGGAAAAACACTGTGTCAGATCGCCCGTATTCCATCCTTGGTTTAAGTTTCAATTATTTTAATTAGATAATTGGTAAAATGGTACACAGTATGCGAACGAGGATGATAATAAGGATCGGGTAATTGTCGATTAAAACTTATTTTTTTTACTGAACTTTGTTCATTAATTATATGGTCTTTAGTAGCAATAATGTTCGTTTTGTATAATGATACATGTAATTATTTTTTTTTGCTAAATGCTATTATAATTGACAACAAAAATAGTTTTCTACAATCTTGTAAATAAGACCAAGGATGTGAAATAAATTGAATATATTAAACCTACTTTATAAAAATGAAATCGATATTTCTACCTTAAAACTGGGTAGTAAATCTGAATGGGACAAAGAAATAAGATTGAGGCTAAACGAAAATGCCATAAAATGGTATAAGGACGGCTTCAAGACAGAGAAGGAACAGAAGTAGGGGTTTGAAAGATGTGTAGAATATCGAAAGGAACTGTCGTAGATAAAGGAAAGTCAAAGATACCTACGTAAAATAAAGGAACTACACCAAAAGAACTCTGTTACTCTCCTATGGGTTTCAGGACACATAGCAATAAAAGGAAACGAAACAGCAGAAAAGCTGGCAAAAAAAGAGCTGAAACCACACTTTTGGGACCAGAATCATATTGTGGAGTCAACAGTAGTACAGTCTTAGAAAAACTATGGAAAGAAGTGGATAGAGTAAAATCTAACTACTGGAATGATCTAGAAGGCTAAGAACATCGAAGATGCTCCTGTGAAACTATAACCAGAGGAGATCTTTCAGCTGTCCAAACCTTATTAAAAACAACCTCCATAGAGGAAAAAGACGAAACTCCAATATATATACACTTAGATTGCATTATATTACATAATTCTAGAAGCAGATACCTAGGATCATATGATATAGAAGATAAAGATCTACCTAACTTGTCCAACGATATTCCAAACTTTATATAAAAGATAGGACTAGAAGAGCTGCTATAAGTCTTAGGAAGCAAAAGAATTATAGCAAGATACAGCATGTATCTAGGTATACATATACATACCTAAGCTAGAAGCATTATTTTGATAGTCAAGCTAGCATAGCCATAGCTGTATTTTGGTGACCAAAAGGACTACTAGGTTCGTAATGGTGGCATATTTTATTGCTCTGATATACAGCAACAAATGTTGGATAAAGTCATCAAAAATTGGACCTTCAGATTGACACTCCTGAATTTTCGATAATACCTATTGTCAAAAATAAGAAAATTTTGAAAGTTGGATAAAAAGACTGACAAAACACAAAATTATATATAAAATAGTTTCCTTGAATAAATTAATGAACGTTTTCACAGAAAATTTGTAAATTTTACCAGCATTATAGAACTAATACCTACAATTTTCCAGCTAAAGGAAAATATCTTTATTACCTATAATTTATACCACCATTCTTAATTTTAATAGCTTTTAATGATTTAACACCGTTTATTTTTATTTATGGTATCCTAAAATAAAACATAAAACAGTATTATGTTCCTGCTAGATACACCAGAAGACAAAATCTTCCGCAGGGCTTGCGAGCTTCGCTTTGCGACATATTCTCGGATCCACGTATATCAGGAAGGATTCAAAAGAAGGCCGGGATCTGGAATTAAGGTGTTCTTCCGGAGATTAGTCGTTGGCTGTATATTCTTTTTTTATTTTATTCCCGGCCGCACGGAAATGGGATTTCGCTTGTACGTTAGGGACAAGTCGCATGCGGGATAAATCATTTCGGGATCGGGACTGAAAAGTGTAGGGAAAAGATTGCGAAACGATGCGAAAGGATGTAACATACTATATAGCATAAAGAAGTGTGTGAAAATTTAGGTGTGCAAATGATATAAATTTTTATAAATAAAGTAGGTATCTTAAGTTTTATTTCTTTTAGTATCTAGTTTTAATAGGATACAATTATAAGTGGTAAATATTGTATTGTTAAAAATAAGAAAATTTTTCGAAAATATTAAAAGAAATAGGAAATTCCAATTATAGTCCAGTCTACCAAGGTAAAAATGAGGTGTAGGTAACTGGTAACGCCTCTACAGGCACTTTAGCCACAGATGCCTAAGTAATTAGTCAACTTCTTGATCGTTTTGATTCAATTCATGTCAAATTCAACCTTAAGCACATGTATGTATGACGTAGTTTGTGCATACAAGAATCTTATGCCTATAGGTCAATAAAATTTGGCGTACAAGACCGTAAAGGACAATTCAGTACACTTTTCGAAAAAACTGAATTCGACACCAGTTGGAGGTAGAGTAAACGGCGCGTTTGTTTATCGTGGTGTCCTCTCTAAGCCTAATCTACATGTGATGGACACTATCGAAATATCCTTCGCTTTGCTGTTCCTGATGGACCAAGTGAGTTTGTCTTGGATACCGATTAGACATAGAAATTTCGTCCGCATCATCTGCGATGCGATTATCATACTCATCATAAGTCTCTTTGTTGTCGATTTTATCAAACGTTTGGTTCATTAGATTCATTACCACTAACAATAGTATAAACGTTTTTTGAGCTACTTTTGTTGAACCGTTCCAATGTTTTCCAATTAACGCGAACCTCTTCTGTAAGCAGTTGAGAGCTCCAACTGGAAACCAACAACGTAACACCCAGTTCTTCATATAGGATCTTTTGGATCGAGGTCTTTGAAATGTCCAAAGATGCCTCTATCTCCCGGTATTTTACATGGTGGTCATCCTTAATAACCTGACGAACCGCATTAATGTTCTACTGTTTGGGGACTTAGCCTGGATTCGTCGCTGAGACTGGAGCAACCATGTTGAAATTCGTAATAACAGCGAGAAATAGTTGACTGGTGTAGTCCATCATTTCCAAACACAGACATCATTTCAGCAAGACATTGAAGTTAGATTTGTTTCTGAAGGTTCTTTCGGTTGCGCCTTCTCAGAGGATATTTGCAAAACTAAAAAGATAACTACATTATAAAAAGACAACCCTCGTATCGAGGTGAATTTAAGTTGGTACATTTATGTCTTCAAGATATTTTATCGGTAAAATATAAAAAAATCGTACTTATCAGTTCATTAGTCTTGTATACTTAACATAAATTAGAAAAAAGAAAAAATCTTGTTCTATGGTATAACTACGTACTAAAGCTTGATATGTACCTATAGTACTTTAGTTATGAGTAATAAATAACATTTTCTCATAGAAGTATTGACATGCGGTGAAATTTACTATAAGTGCACGTCAGGAGGGATTACAATGAACGAAGGCACATTTAATTTATGGTTTAATTCGCGCAATGGCATAACGGCTTAGAACTACCCATTCGCTATATTATTATTATCTAGTTGGATCGTAAACGACGAATGTAAACATGCGAATCAATAGAAACACGAATGGACATGATCTTAAAAACTATCGCCGTTAATTTTATAGGAGTTGCTATCGAAAATTAAATTGATGCTTTCGTATGCTAGTTTAAATTTGTTAAGATTAAAGTGAGAATATTTAATCAAGCAAGGTCAAGACACTGTGAAAATCAGTTTTAATAAAGTTATACCTGAACAGAGGGTGATTTCTAACCTTCCTTACAATCTATAAAAGTTACTCGATCTGGATCTGCAAAAATTGGGGAGGGGCGAGCAAGTGCTCTACCAGCACTGAGGCCACATATAGCCCATTGTGCATCCTCCCGTGTGTCGGGGTATCCACAACTCAGGCTGTCATCAGGCCCAGAGATTTAAACTAGGTGATAAGGCTCCCGATGGCCAGTACTCTTCCAACACGGATCTTCTGATTTCAGAAAAGGCAGAGCAGTCATACATTATATGTTCTACTGCTTTCTCTTCTTGTTCGCAGCATAGCGGTGATTCTGCTAATTTCATCCTAAAGAGATATTGTCGCAATTGGCAGTGACCTGTTAAGATTCCCACAGCTGTTCGGTCAATGCCTTAAATTTTCTTTCTGTTTCCACTCCTGGATGAGGTCATAACTCTCTGGCCAGTCTAAAGTTATTATTTTTTGAATTTACAAATAAACTTTTCGTATACATGATGCCTAATTTTTACGTATATTGTAAAAAAATATTAATGCAACTTGTTAATGATTATAATTGTTAGTATTAATACCAATAGATCCATTCCCATACAGATAGTAGTATAACAAATTTTCAAAACACAATGTTTTTCTCTAATTGTCTGACATCGCTTTCAGTATTGTTTCGAAATGATTATTACATGGATTCCATGATGAACGATTGTATGCTCGTACTGTTGTTTCAATGGATTTTAATTAGCCCTTTTTGTATGATTACGATTACAAGCGAATGATAAACAGATTCTGTATAATGAGCGCGAACATTGTGACATTGTGTGCCTGAATATCATTCGTTTTGCAAAGAATGCAGATGTACCGAAATGTTTAATTAATATGATATTATAATTTCTACTTAATGTTAATTATATACCTATGTATATATATTGAAATGAATCCTCCTTCCGGAACACCCTTCTTCAATGAAAATTAACAGTCGTGGATTCAAGATTTCCAAATTAGTTGCTAGTAACAAAAATACAATAAAAAAATTTTTAATAAATATAAAAAAAAATTCTTCTTCCGTTGTTTCACTCTTTCTCTATATCTTCCTCTTCCTACTACTTTCCAACTCCTTCTTGCTGCTGCCTTTCTATTTATCTATTACCTTTCTGCTGCTCAGCTCTTTCTCTATATCTTCCTCTTCCTACTACTTTCCAACTCCTTGTTGCTGCTGCCTTTCTATTTATCTATTACCTTTCTGCTGCTCACCTCTTTCTCTATACCTTCCTTTTCCTACAATTTTCCAACTCTGACCTCTCTGTATCCTCTCATCCAATTCCAATTACTTTTTATTTTAAATTATATACTTTCTATTGAAATCAAATTTCTTTTTAAACTTTATATCTGTTATATTTCATTTTTCTTATTACATTCTTTTAAATATACAAAATTCATTATTGACAATCTAAAGTTTATCTCATGACAATCCAATCAATAATCCTCCCCTACGTAACAACCCAAAGTAAACAAAATAATTTTACAAAAAACATCTAAATAAAAAAAATACTTAATCTAGACAACCAATTTAAAATCATGGATCACGTTTCAACATTTCATTGAAGGAACATGCACCATGAAGAAAAATCCATATCAATATATATATTTTAATTTCAATAATTCTAAAGTAATGTCAAAACATATAGCGCCACTTCCTAAACCACAGAAAAATATACCTACTGATTTCCACCTGTAAACTTTAACCTCTTAGAGATGCTTATCTATAAATCGTTTAGTTAAAATTTCTTTTAATTTTAATTTAATTTATTGCATATATTTTTGTTGTTTAACATTAAAACAAGCACATTTAAGTAAATTAAAATGTACAAAACGATTTACGTGCAATGTTACACTATCGCAAACATTAATAAATCTGGAAAGCATACCATAATAATTGAGTCTATATTTATAAGTAGTGCTCGTTTAGAGGCTGTCGGGTACTAAATTATAAAGGAAATTGGTTCAAGAGAGGAATGTGTCATCATCTTGCGTCTGCCATACCATCTCGTTAATGAAATCACGAAAAAAAAAGATGAGAACAAAAATTAAAACGATCACACATCGTCAACTTTATACTGTCACTACGCACTAATGAATTGCTCAAACTTGGAGAAATTGATTTATTGTACAGATTTCGTTAGTTTTTTTAGCGTGAGTAAATTACGAAGGTTATTAATAAGAACCGACGTTAATATGTCACAGTTTCCGTCTTAGACACAGTTTACCAATTTAGATAATACAGTGTGTCTCAGATATACACGTTTACTTAAAGTCATTGTACAAAAAAAGTACGTAGTAGGTTATATTAATGGTTAAGTATCCAAACTTAGATGAAATATCCAAGAAGTTTCAAAAAATAAAGATTAGTTTAAATATTGCGCCGGGGAAAGTCTTACTATTTGTACCCCTAACGAAGTTACACCACTTCTTCTGGTTATAACTTTTGAAGTGAAAGTGATAAAAAAATTCTCACTTCTTTTGACAAAGAGCTTTAATTTGACACCTCATTTGTGTCTTTAGCGCTTTTAATAACCGAGATGTATTTACTGATAGACAGACCGGACAGACGTACGAACGGACAGACAGACAAAACGATCTTTACGTTTTCACTTTTTTTTTTGCTAGAGTAAAAAGGAAAACTAAGAATTAAAAAACCATTTTTCGAAACCAAGTTTATTACAAATAAAAATGTCTTCTTGTTTATAGAGAACATTTTTCCATTTCACTAGCACCGTTTGTAGAAGTGACTCACTGTTACCAGAACCATTTTGACGAGTTCTTATCTTTTTTTTTTGATCTTATCCCATAATATTTCTATAGGATTAAGTCGGTGAGCAAAAAACCACTCTAAAATCTTCTAAGAAACATTTTACAACTCTACTGGTGTGTTGAGGAGCATTATAATGCGCAAATAAAGAAAATCTAAAACCACTTTGCCAAACCCTAATAACAAGTTGAAATACCAAATATGTAAGGGTTTGTCAAATTGGAATTAAAGGAGTTCTTTCACCAATTATAATTTCAGCCCAAAACCATACAACTCCTTTGTATTTCGTGATAAGTGTGGCAGCACAAAATCTAACTTCCCTCTTTTTTCTGCGAATCAGTCGGTAATCGGATCGTAGACCAATTCTGGTTTCATTCATTTTTTCAATCTTCAATATTCAAATTTTCATGCTCTCCAATTTAAACAGTCAATTTTATATTGCCTTGAAAGATCTAATGCACTAAACTGTCTTCTGCTAAATAATTCCCATACGCAAAGTCTTCTCCTACAAGTTTCGACTGAAAGACTCTCATCTGTAGCTTGCAAAAGTTCCCTATGAAGCTCTGCTTAAGTTATGGTAGTGTTTCTTGCTATTTGAGCTGAAAAGCGATCCTGTTTTTTCACTCGGTCTGTTATTTAAGGTTTTCAATTCCAGAAATCTTGAAACTCCCTTTGTACCCCCCACCGTACTTGCATCTGCCTTTGTTACATGCGTTGTTTTGCTAGAGCAATAATATTCTGCCTCTGAACTTTCTATAACCCAAATATTATTATCTATTTTATCTACTCCTTTGATAGTAAATGTCATTTATACTCATTGTCACCATGCAGGGTAAGTAAGCTATAACGCACAGTTGTGCGTAATGAAACGTCATGTTGGAATGACGTTTCATTACGCACAACTGTGCGTTATAGCTTACTCACCCTGCATGGTGAAAATGAGTATAAATGACATTTACTTTCTATAACCCAAATATTATTATCCATTTTATCTACTCATTTGATAGTTAATGTCATTTATACTCATTGTCACCATGTAGGGTAAGTAAGCTATAACGCACAGTTGTGCGTAATGAAACGTCATGTTGGAATGATGTTTCATTACGCGCAACTGTGCGTTATAGCTTACTTACCCTGCATGGTGAAAATGAGTATAAATGACATTTACTGTCAAAGGACTAGATATAAGTACCTACAGTACATACGTCATATATTTATTTAGAGATGTCAAATATTTGGATTAAAATTAAAATATTGAGTCGTAGATAAAGCATAGTAGGTACGTAACTCGAGTGGTAAGAGGTATTACGTACTCGTGTAATTACGCACTACTTACCACTCTTGTTACGTAATATACTATTATTTGTTAGCCTGTTTTTGATTGTAAATAGGTACACGTACTTTTTTACTGCTTGTAACTTTAAAAAATATTTCGTATTAACACAAGGTGATTCTATATCCGTCCAATACTCATATAGACAAACAGGTACCCTCTGCCGTGGAATGCTTTAAAGAAATTTTTAATATTTTGTTTTTTTCGTACAAATTTAGCAGATTTGTCAATTACAATTAGATTCTGGTTAATATAAAAATGGTTGCAAAAATCTACAAACTATTCAGGACATAGGGAAAAGAGATAAATGGCGATCTAAAACCCCGGATAATTAAAGTGCCATATATTATCCGCGGCGAAGGCGGCCAAACAGGCAGAAAGGGAATTCTTAGTAATTTATTGGACCACATACATATCAAGCATCAGCGCGTAAACGGATAATCGTTTTCATTACGTATCAAGTTTTGTAATATTGGTTAAATTTACAATTAGTTTAAGTACCTTTTAGAACATATTTGTAAAGCTGTTACTATGAATTAATTTACGAATATTTGGTTGGTTGAGACTACCCAAACCCAACTAAACAACAAAGAGGAGGTAATCATAGTTTCACACTTGTTCCTAATTGTAACCGAAATTTTTTTCTAAAAGGAATATAATAATGTAAATTCCGAAGATTTATTCTAAAAATGCTTATATACCACTGTCCCATTTCTGGAATAATTAGTTTTAGGAAATTGGATCTTTAATCTTTTAAAGATCATTGCTAATAAATCTTTTGATCTCCAAACATATTTACTTATAAGTTTTTGGTTGATACTTTTTAAAATAGAAGATATGTCCCAAACATTTTTGACGACACTTCTTCGGTCTATTCGGTTCGTATGCTGGCTATCATGATGGATATTCTGACCTTGGAAACGGATGCCTTGAAGATTTGGGTCGTTGATTGGTTGAACCATTTTCTCAAGTTTTTTAACCATGAAATTCTTCATCTGTCAAATCTTCTTGCACCGCACACATTTCCCTATCAGGGATGGCCCTGAATCTCCCCTATGCAGAGGTTGCGAACAAGAAGAGAAACCAATAGAGCATATAATGTATGACTGTTTTGCTTTTTCTGAAATAAGAAGATCTGTACTGGGCAAGTACTGGCTTATACCAGCCGATGTCAGGGAATTCCCCATCGGAAGTCTCATCAGCTATTTTAAAATCTTCATGCCTGATGTCAGCCTGGGTGATGGATACCCCTAGACACGGGAAGATGCACAATAGCCATATGAGGTCTTAGCACTGCCAGAGCACTTTCTAGATCCAGATCCAGAGGAGTAGCGGGGTAGCTGTACTAGTGGCAGGTATAAAAATCCTGCTGATGGCAGAAACCTAACTAAGTGGAAGATAAAGTAAACAATAGGAAGGAAACAATACCGATGAATATGCAATAACAGTATGAATATGGAATAACTAATTATTATAATTTTAACTAATCTTAACTATATAGTGGTATGTCACACTTACTCACGAAAATTAATAAAAGATTCACAACGGCCCAGTCACAAAGGTCTGTTTTGGAAACATCTCAAAGGGTGACTGTTTTACAAACAACCTTAGACTCTGGACTTCTCGAGTGTGACCTCAACGACGCCAATTCATATTCTATTTAAACTATTTAAGCTCGCCTTGAGATCTAACGTACAATTCAAGATAATACAATGGATTATAAAACTATTACTTTATTTTGTAGAGTCTAACTACCCTATCATCGTATGTGACAATGGACAGAGACTAATGTTGAACAACAGTTCGATTACAATTAAATTCCAATTAACACCGAACTTATAGGTACTAAGAATAGAATCAAATATATTGGTTTATCTAATTATGTATTCTCGGAAGCTTCTTAGCGACCAACGTTGCGATAATTGCATTGTTAGTAGATGCGCGTGCCGAATGCCACACAAACAAGTCAATCGTATCCCCATGTTACCCCATTGCACCCTATAAGCTAATCCTATGCTCAGGAATACTATTATTATCATTTTTGTAATTACCGACATTGTTGCCGGCAGGGTAACTTTCGACTATGGGAGAGCGGGGGAGTTGAAATAATCTCGTGCGAATGAATAATGGCGATGGGGTGTGGGGTGTGTAAGGAAGGATGTTTCGTGTATGGGAAAAGTGTGAAATAGGGCGGTTTTCGTATTCATATAGGTGCGGGTAATTGACGAATTTTAATTACAATTCGTTCTGAATTATTACACTGATTAATATTGGATACGAATTTGAACTAAAAATAACAAATCATTTCTTTTAAAAGAATATATTAATTGTTTCGAAACGGAAATGGTGGCTAAACTTATAAACAAATAAATAACTCTAATAAGAACCTATATCTAAAAAATCTAAGAAATCCGAAAGTGTAAAATTTGGAAAGAGTTCATTAGGTTTGAAAAACAGGTGGCACATACAAGAAAAGCAATTCGATGGAGATAAAAAGCGAAGAGGATTTGTAAAAGAAAAATAAAAAAGGAAATTTACCCCCAAACGACATTTCGACATCTCGAACCGCTCATTGTGGCCCCTTAAATGAACCAAGGCGTTCTCTGGATCTCTGTTAGTAATAAAAAGCGAGATCGAGGAGGCCGACTCATTGAATGTATATACAACGTCTTTTGTCTATTGTTAAAAAGGGAGTCAAGCACTTGTTTTAGTAATTTTATATATCACTGATTTTTATTTTCATGCTGAGATATTTTTTATCCCTTATAGGGTCTTCATCAATATAAATTTTATTTAGGACTAGATTTTATGTAGAACAGATGTTTGAATGATATACTTTGCCACTTTTTGTAACTAAAACAGATTTTATTTATTTATTTATTTATTTATTTATTTATTTATTTATTTATTTATTTATTTATTTATTTATTTATTTATTTATTTATTTATTTATTTATTTATTTATTTATTTATTTATTTATTTATTTATTTATTTATTTATTTATTTATTTATTTATTTATTTATTTATTTATTTATTTATTTATTTATTTATTTATTTATTTATTTATTTATTTATTTATACACCGTCCAACAGGTTTCCCCAATTACTGGACAGGACAATACATTGATGTTCACAATACAATCAGTAGTCAAAATTTGATGAGAAATATAACAGTTAACAAAATATAACATTCTTAATGCTAGACAATGATGTGTTAAACAGATCAATATTACACTGTATTAATTCAAAATTATGACATATATACCTATGTATACATGTAGCTCTACAGGACTATTTGGCCCAAGGCTTTTCGTGTGATGTTGCCTATTTCTTTCTGTCCAGATTTCCTCTCTCCAGTTTCTTATTCCCAATGCATCCAAATTATTTAACATCTTTTTCTTTCATCTGCCTCTCCTTTATTTACCTCCAATACTTCTCTCCAATATGCCCTTCGGTATCCTTCCTTGTGTCATTCTTTGAATATGTCCCATCCACTTAATTCTTTGCGCCTTTACTACCACTGTTATACTGGGCTCATTATACATAGCTCCTTACTCCTGATTTGTTCTTTTCTCCCATTCTCCGTTTACTTGCTTTCCCCCAAATATTTTTCTTATCACCTTTGTTTCCCATACCTGTAACTGTTATATATCTGCCTTTCTAAGTATCCATGTTTCACAGGTGTACGTAACTATTGGCCTTATTATAGTTTAGTCAGTTTAGCTTCGAACGTAAGACCGAGATCCACTACAGAGTACTCTTTCTGCACCTAAACTATGTACATTTTTTATGGCTTATACTTTCTGCAATAAGAAACAGCAAAATACTTCTTGACATGCAACATCAAATTGTTGGCAATGCACCAACTCATTCAGTCTCTTGAGATCACCCTGCAAAACAGCTACATCGTTGTCACTTTTGATTGTTTGATTTTAAGATCATCTGCGTACAATAGACATGGAGATTTTAAATTAGAAATAGTATCGTTAATAAACATATTGAATATAAGTGGCCCAAGAACCGAGCCCTGATGCACTCTCGAGCAAACGGACACATCACGCAGTATGGTCTCAAAAATTTTGCTGAAATTATTTAACATAGATGTCTGTCTATAATTTGCTATCCATTAATACCACCACAACAAGCTCTTAGTCTAACATACCCACAAACAAACATACAAGTAAAGCTAATAAAAGAGTGTTAAAAAAGATTAAAAATAAGGATTTTAAACTTTTATAAACAAATTATTGGTTTTACATTTAAAAAAATTATATGAGAATCTAAATGCAGGCATTTTTAACTATGTTTCAAATAATTAAAAATATTCCTCTAGTACTCATTGCACAATTTTTTCTAAGTTTTTATTATTGAAGTAAAACTACTTTAGGCGCGACTAGACGGTAACGCAGAATTTTTTCTGACGGAAATAATTCTGACGGAAGTAACGGTGTGACGACAGCTATGAAAGGAGCTTAAAAACCTTTCCAAACAAAACAAATTTGCATTGACATTTTAGTGGAATTGAGGTTATGTTTTGCTTAGAAGTTTATAAATTTTATTATGGTAATCTTGTAATTAATTATGTATACTTTAACTATTAGATATTCTGTTCGAGTAAAAATGGAGTTATATTATAATCTTCTTTCGGTTTCAAATACATTAAAGGTAAGAGAGTAAAATCTATGTTTCACATTTTAGCTATCATAAACCTATTATTTCATTTATAAAAAATAATGCTAATTTTCAAATTCCTATTTCTTATGAATAATATAAATATAACATTGTATCATTTTTTGTAAAGTATATAGACAATAAATATAATTAAATTGTGATTTAATATTTATTTTGCGATACGTACGTCAAATAAGTTTTACTTCAATCGCGCGTAAAGGTTACACGCACACTCTTTTTTTATTTTTTTCTTACATTTTTCACTAATTCCTATTCTTGTTTCCGGTATACACTTCGATCTAATTCCGTAGCTACGCTTCAAGTTCTAGAGGGTTAGAATCCAGAGGGTTAGAGCGCAAAGACAAACATGTTAATTGCAGAAAATGTCAGGGTATAAGACAGATGGCGTTCGCAGGTGTTACCTACTATCTCTTACCGGCTCTTATATATTCTCCAAACGTTCTCCTGATGTTTTCTCTCGGTACAAATATTTCTTATTAGTGTAATATATATTTTTAATTAAATTTGGAATAATATTTTGTTACAAACTAAAATAATTTTTCCTTTTTTGTCGCAATATTTTACTTTAGTAGTATTATGTATATAAAGTATTCGTAAGTACTATAAACTCCAATATCAGATATATAAGTATATCTGAATGCTATTTCTAAAGCTGTATCGAATGTATTTGTTTTTAATAGTATATTACTTTACGAGTGAAAAAAATTGTATATTACAGCGAGTGTGCTTGGCCCATGAGCGAGCTTGCGAGCGAAGGGGCTAAAGAAACGAGCTAAATATGCAATTTGTTCCTCGAGTGAAGTACTATGCTTTACCCACGACTTAGCAAATGGTTTTGTATAAAACTAAAAATAACAAATATAAAATTTAAATTTTGGCATAAGTTGTCAAAAATATTCGATTTTGCAGACAGTTCTGTCTGAGAAATGTCAAATGTTAGTTTAATTTAATGAAAACTGTAGGCAACCAACATAATAATACAGGTTTCTATTTACTTACTCGTTTAGTAAATGAAACTATAACACAACTCCTCAATAATTTGACACTTACTGACAGCGTTATAGGTTAATAAATATGCAATTTACTTATGAGTCGTGGGTAAACAAATATAACGCCATTAGTGAGATCTACAATGAATATTTGATATTTGCAATATTTTATTAGCTGCTGATGTTAGGAAAAAATTGGTGTGAAAACTACCCCAAGCGGTTTCGAAAATCGGGTTTAACTAATAGATAGCACATGTAGAAAAACCACCCAGCCAAATGTTTAGCCCTCAGATTTCCTCCATTTCTTCTTATGGTCAGAAACGTGTTATTTTTGTAGACACAATTTCGCACCAAGAAATCTGAACAAAAAATGATCTAGATTTTTCCTTGAGGACACTTTCCGTAGCGTTTTCCGGGAAAGTGTGTGACCCTTTAAGGAAATTGGTCACTAGTTTTAGTTTTGAGCTTATAGAAGATAGGTTTTTATTCCTTTCTGTTAGCATTAGAACTTTGGCAGAAAAATCCTTCAATTTTAGAGCAAAAGTGTTTTATTCTGTATATATCCACCTTTCCTTATTCTTAAATATTTAGCGCCTTATTTACCTTCGTGCTACAGAGGCGCCCTCTTTATTTAATGTGTTGGGACGGAGAAGTTTTGATACACATAAACAGTGCTCCTTACCTCTACCTTCCATAGGCTAACCTAAAGAAGGTAGGTATCAGAGAGAAATTATATTTCTTGTTATAACATATTATGAGTTTTGAGTCAGTTTTAAATTTTTTGGCATACATAGTTAAAAAAGTATTCAGAATTCGGCATGATATTCGTTAACATTTTATTTGGTTAAACAATTTTAACCTCTGCAGTGTTTAACCTTTTATTTTCTTACAAAACATTTTTTATAATTATACTATTTATTTAATTTAAGAAACATTTTTAAAGCATAAAGTTACTAATCTAGTAAGAAAAATATTTAAATATTTATTGTTGTTAACAGTTTAACTCAGATGAAACAGTTCGTGATAATGCTGTTCTCATAAAATGATTGACTTCCTGTGCACATAAATCCACTGCTACCGCAAATAAATCAAAAGCATTCCCAACGGACATCAGATCCCCTCAGTCCACTCACAATCTAACTTTCTTCCCATCCCGATAGGAAAAACAGAAATAACGAACCCTTTTGACTTTATGATAGCTCTAATAGCAATTAGTGGAAGTGAGTGTGATCCCGTGGGAAGGGGACGCTCGGCTAATTACACAACTTTTAGGCCACCGGAATCCTAAGCCGGTTCTGAGACGGTGCAAACGCATCGTGTGACGGTGTCGGATTACAAGCCACTGCCAATTACCAACGGTGCGTGCCGGGAATTACCGCCACGATGACGGCAATTGAACCATCGCCTGGGAATTTGATTGATACCAAAGATTTTGTATTAAACAATAGCATTATTATCTTCGTGATCTTAAGCAGTATCCTCGTTTTTAGAGCACAAATGGATGTATGCAAATTAATAAGCTAAATCAAAGAAAGTTTCTAAAAGACAAAGGAGAGTTATGTAGACACCTGCGACCTATAAGATCTATTGTGTCTCCCTTTTATTGCTATATTCCTGATGATTTCTCAGACTTATAGCAGCTCTTCTAGTCCTATCTTCTTTGGAAAGTTTAGGATATCATTGGGTTTCATTCAAGTTAGGAAGTTCTTCTTTTTCTATTTAGTATGACCCTAGGTATTTGGCCCTAGAATTACTTAATTACTTAATACTTAATGCAGTTTGCTTCATCTACTAATCCTATTTTCTTTATGCGTCCTCTTAATCGGCAGTGCCTGGTTAATATTCCTGTTATAATTCGGAGGTTCTTCTTACTAAGGTAAGATAGCTATGAGATCTCTTCTGGTTATAGTTTCCCAGGAACGTCTTCGATTGTCTTAGTCCTTGTAAATCATTCCAGTACTTGAATGTTTCGCTATCCATTTTTTTCCTTAGTTTTTTTTAAGATTGTACTACTGCTGATTCCACAGGATGTTTCTGGTCCCAGGTATGAGGTTTCAGCTCCTTCTTTTGCCTGCTTGCTGCTGTTTCGTTTCCTTCTATACCTATGTGTCCTGGAACCCATAGGAGGGTAACTGTTTTGTTCTCTTATACAACCTTAAGACAGTTAGATACAATAGTTAGAAACTGCTCAACTCCTGTTTTGAGAAGTCGATAATTGACATCTTTCTTTTTTTTAATTTTAAGGCATTTTGTAAATTATTCGAATGGTACGATAGTACATATGAATCTTTAATTTTAGTTTTTCTACGATAAATATAACATTTTAACTTTCGACATTTTATGTTTAGCTAAACCTGTTCATTGTTATTTTTTCTTTGTATTGAAACTATTGCATACAAAATTAACATCATTTCACAAGTGTTAACACAACAAATAAATTGAATAAAAATTACCCCTACCGAATATTACATTTGTTAGTCTCTCAACGCATTGGCCACATAATCGCGAATTAGAATATTCAAATGGAAAAAAAATCGCTCTCACGCTTGCATCCCATTCTTCATGATCCACACACGCACACACATATATACAAAACATCTTTCTACTTTTCACACAGGGTGTCAATCAGTCAACCAACCGTCAAGGGTGATTTTCAATAAAACTGTGTACGTGAAAACAAGTGATATACAGGGGCGTAGAGCTTTTTTTATTATTTTTGTTTCAACAACGTACTGATCTATAAAAACAATAGGAACTAAAAGAGAAATTTCAACAGAAAACTGAAACCTTTAACTTCAAATGCATTGTAGTAGATGGTATGAAATGTAATGAAATGGATTGAATGCTCTAGCCTGGGTCTGTTTATGAGTCTGTTCCGGCTACTAGGTCTGAGTTCTCTTTTATATATTTAGATATAAATATACACTGTGATCGACTAGCACACAAGAGGTTTAAAAAAATTTCTTTAGGATTTGTTAGTGTGACTGATGAACCGCGCACATGAAGGTCCCAATATCATAAACAACGAGGATCTTCTAAGAACTTGCAGAAATGTATCAGTTCTAAAACTATTCTTTTGCACCTTAATCAGCTAAGTTGAGCAAATGAATCCCACATGAATTGGCGGTTATTAACCTGCTAAGAAAAGTTTATCTTGTATTTAAATTCAAAGCAATCGTACCGCTTTTGTACCACACATCTAAGGCTTCCTTGTTCCCAACCACAAGTTCTTGTTGTGTTTTGGTGGACAGCAACTGGAATTGTCCGTTATAAGTTTTTGGAAAGGGATGGTCTGCTTACTTGTATTGTAAGCAGCTTCAACGAGTACAAGCAGCACTCATCCAGAAACAGCTTTCTTTGATTAAAATTTATATTTTGTTAACAAAAACCGTAATTTGTGTGTTTACTTGATATCTTAAATTAAATTATGTTTTAGCTTTAGTGTAAAACTATTTAACATTTGAAACAACAAAAACCATAAGTATTAAATATTTAATCTAAGTTTAATAAAAAAAGACCCTGTCACTGGATCAGTCTGCCTCGGAAACAGTTCTGTCGGGGCAGAATAAAACACCCCGTGGCACCCTTTACAAAGCCAGTTTGTAATGAATATAATAACAACAACGTTCTTGTAATAATTGCCAATTCTTATCCTTAAAAAAAGAGCAGCGAACATTGAGGTACAGAGAGGGGTGTCGGATTGTGAAATTGGCCTTTTGTTGGAAGGTAGGAAGTGAAGCGGGTTGAAGAGGAGATTTTGGTTTTTAATTAAAATACTTTGCGAACAGGGGTCGAGTATACGAATGGGTCCCATGTGGGTGAATAATTATATTGAATTTGTGTTTGTAGTGGATTTTAGAAGAGTTAACTAATTAAATAGTTATATTTACCGCTCTAGAAAATAATGGCTATAAATATTTTTCCTTTGGCGTCTTGTTAAAAAATAAATACTCTCTGAGTTGAGTGGACATTTGGCAGATGGCGCTGTGATTTGATTTATCGCTAAAACTCGAAAATAGTTGAACTGATTTGGCCAATTATGACATGGTGTAAAGAGCAATCGCTGTCTATTAACCCCAAAAAGACAGAAATGGTTCTCTTCACGAAGAAAAAGAAACCTAGGGGCTTAAGCGCACCCAGTCTTTTCAACGTTAAATTAAGCTTTGCTACAGAAGTGAAATACTTAGGTGTTATCCTTGACAGCAAGCTGACGTAGAACTCACACATAGAAAGCAGAGTTAAAAAAGCATTTATATCTTATGAGCAATGCCGCCGAACCATAGGACAGACCTGGGGATTATCCCCCAAGGTCACCATGTGGATCTACACGGCAATCATAAGACCTATGCTAACATATGGTGCTGTCGTGTGGTGGCCTAAAGTCGAACAAACGACAGCTATCAAAAAAATTAAACCAAATTCAAAGATCAGCATGCCTTCTCGTAACAGGAGCCATGCGAAGCACACCGACCAGCGCAATGGAAGTCATACTCGGTCTCACCCCCCTTGATATATTTGTTAAGGAGGTCGCATTGATGACCATGGTACGCTTTCGCACGGTTGGTATCGAACCCACTGTAGGGACTGACACCTATAGGGATAGTCTGTGGAGGGAATCGATAAAAGTGATACCACTCTTACAGGCAGTCACGGATGCCGTCGCACCAAGATTTGTCTTTGACAAACCCTACAAAAAAATTAACAAACAAGACAGCAGACCCCAACGTAGTAAACGCTCTGAGCGTATATACGGATGGATCAAAAACAAAGCTAGGTGTGGGATGTGGAATTTACTCTAGATCCTTAAGCCTAAAAATAAAATGGGCTATGGATGGCTTGTCAAGTGTGGTTCAGTCAGAACTCACAGGCATAACCATAACTGCAAAAGAATTAATCAATAGGAACATCACAGGCAGGAATATAAATATATATACAGACTGCCGACAAGCACTACTGACCTTGAATAGACCACGTTTCACTTCAAGTTTAGTACTAGAATGTCACCAATCTCTAACTGAGGCCAGCCAGAATAACGTGGTCACTCTCAGCTGGATCAAAGGAGATGGGAACTCTAAAGGCAACCGCATTGCGAACAATTTAGCAAGGAGGGCTGCGGGCTTCAAATATGTTAACCCTCGCCAATCTACCAAGCTAACATTGTCCGCAGTCGTGGACCTTATTAAACAGCACTCTCACCAAAAATTTATACAGTGCTGGGATGAAACTACGAACTGTAAACTGGCCAGGGAGTTATTACCTCATCCTGGCGAGGAAACAGCAAAAAAATTTAAGACATTGACCAGACAAAATCTCCGCACAGCTGTGGGAATCCTGACAGGTCACTGCCTATTGCGACAACATCTCTTTAGGAAGAAACTAACAGAATCGCCGCTATGCAGAGGCTGCGAACAAGAAGAGGAAACAGTAGAACACATTATGTATGACTGCTCTGCTTTTTCTGAAATCAGAAGATCCGTGTTGGGCGAGTATTGGCTTACACCAGCCGATGTCAGGGAGATCCCCCTCGGGAGCCTCATCACCTATTTTAAATCAATAGGCCTGGTGACATCCTGAGGTGAGGATAACCCTACATACGGGAGGATGCACAATGGGTCATATGTGGCCTCAGTGCTGGCTGAGGACTAGCTCGCCCTCCCAAATTTCCAGATCCAGATCCAGATTGGCCAATCATGATTTTAAAATATATGCAAAAGTTAAAGAAAGATTTAAACGGTGAAAAACATAAATAATAAGCAATAAAAAATTATAAATAAATATTCCAATACAAAGTATGTAGTTACTGTAAAGTTCTATAAATTCCCAATAGATAGTGGTGTAAGTTAATTTGTTGATATCTTGGTTACAGATGCCCAGTAGATGTTTTTTTCTCGATTTATAAATAAATAGGAAAGCTAGAATCAAAAGTCAAATAAAAAAGGCCAACATAAAACAACAAAAGTAAGGCAAATAGAAAACTAAGGCAATACCTACTTAATAAATTTAGTACTATTACGCCATCGTAAGGTGGCGCACTTGTTATTTAATATATTATCTATACCTATACTAATATTATAAAGAGGAAAGGTTTGTTTGTTTGTTTGAAATGAATAGGGTCCGAAACAACTGGACCGATTTCAAAAATTCTTTCACCGTTGGCAAGCTACACTATTCCCGAGTGACATAGGCTATGTTTCATTTTCAAAAAAATTAGGGATCCTTACTAAAATGCCATTAATGTAACCAAAAATGACCTTATAATCCTTACATCGCGTGCGCTGAGAATACTATTGATTATAGAATAAAATAATGTACTACGATTTTAAAGAATATATAAATATCTACAAAAAATGCCGCGACAGCATATGTCTAACTGTTATAGTTACGTCACAATAACTATTTTTTAAAAGTTTTTATCTTGGTACTAATCCTTATCAAAATAACTTATTTCATAATCACGACAGATATTACAAATTTAGCATGAGCAATGGGACGAGTCTATTTATAAAGGTCAAACCTTCCAAATAGTAGGGATCGGTTTTCCTCATGGCCAACCGCCTAAGGCGGGTCGGAGCACCTGAAAATCAATTTATTTTGCTGCCAGAAAATAAAACAACATGTAATATTGTTTACAGGAAAGCGTTGATCCAATAAATTTAATGGCTTTTGTTATTTTTCTTAAATCCCCGTGCAAAGCCGGGGCGGACTGCTAGTAATGAAATAAATAAAAATATTGAAATCAATAAAAAAACGACACAAAATTGTAATTAAAAATTCGAAAAGAGGTTGACCTTAAAGGCCATCCTTGCAACTTCCCGCTAGTTTTAACCGCAAAGCTATAGTAACGTGACGTATTTTGACGTTTTTGACGTTTTTTGAAATGTTTAAAAAGCCATAACTTTTTAACGCCCTGTTCGATTTTGATGTTCAAGATGGCATTCGACGCAGTTTTTTGAGACCTAAAAACGTTACCGGGAGTGCAAAATCGGTTAGTCCAAAAATCTCTAAGTTATTGAAAAAAAAACACTGTTTTTGAAATTTTTCGACAACGATATCTCACGAACGAATCAACCGATTTTAATTTGCAAAACGGCATTCCACGTGGCTTTTTTAGCTTGGGAGCTGATTAGGTTATGAAATTGATCGATGCAATAGCCACAAAGATATGCCCAAAAAACATCATTTTTACCAATTGCTTTTTCGGTTATTTTAAAATTTCTCGAAATCTACTGGCTCGAATCGGTTCAAACTTACAGGGAATCTAAGTTAGATGGAACTCTTTGGAATGCTTTTTATTTCATTCCGATCGGTCAAGCCGTTCAAAAGTTATAAGAGGTTTACATACATCCACACACACACACACATCCACACGTACATACTGACATACAGACACCCTCGTAAAAATAGTCAGGGGAGGTTCCTAAGACCTCAAAACGTTGAGATCCGATGAAAACTCGATTTTCGAAAAACGGGGTGAAACCAATAACTTCCCGATTTTAAAAAAAAATTTTAATTTTTTTTAGCGGGAAGTTAATAAAAAAAATTTTTAATTTTTTTTAGCGGGAAGTTAAAAAAAAACGGAAAATGAGATAAAGTTATTCTTATAATGTAAATGTTAATAGTTAATAATTTTGTTAGTATTTACCAACCATATTGAATTATCTCAAGAACACATTCTGAAGATGCTTAAAGGCATGCTCAATTTTATGGACTCGTTAAAGTGGAAGTCTTCGAATGATTGGCTGCCGAAGAGCTATCAGAAAAGGCCAGTTTGGTATATAATGAGAAAATAAGAATGGGCGGCACGGCCAGGTTCAAAAAAACGGCGTTAACTACCAATCTGAGAGCCCCTCGGTCTAATCACAAATGCAAATTTTTGGTCGTAAACACGTTACATGGAATATTGATGGCGGCTTTTTTTAGACTTTTTTGGCATACATCATATTTTGTTTAATGAATATTAAGTAGATGTTTTTAATACTAGTTTTTAATGAGCGATATAAAAATAACATTCTTTGTGGACTGGAATTGTTCGAAAACTAATCATTTCTTGTTAACTCATTTATTTTTTTATGGATCCACATACCAATACCTATTCTTCACAGTTTTATTATTACCTACATATTCAATAACATTCTGTTTTATTTAATTATATAGACAAAACATATTAAACGGAGAGGATTTAGACGTTGTTTAATTTATTAGTAATAAACTAATTCAAATTTTTACTATCTCTAAACTCGGCCATATATTGTTAATTTCTTCATTTTCTGTATAATCTATGAATCAAAAAGTGACTTGGAGTTTAATTTTTTAATTGCCGAGTTGACAAATTGGCTTAACGTGGCATATATGTGCTCAAAAAGATAATATTAAAAACTCCAACTAACCATAAAGGTAGCCTAACTTACTAACCACATAAAATCTAAGAGTGATCCTTTGATGTCTTCTTAGTTATTCTTTATTCTCACTTGCGCGCTTTCTGCCTTCGCACTTATCACATGCACGGCAACTCGCTTCTGCACTAATCACACAATGCTGCGCTGTACCATTTGTCACACACACCCACACTACTCCAACTCGTGAGATTGGGTCCTCTTCAGTCTTCTCTTCTAGTTAGAGTTATCCAGGAGCCTCAATATTTCCCTAATAGAAAAGTCTTCTTTCGTGACTTTTCGCATATTTTTGTATATTTCCTTATCGATGAACTCCATTCGCAGATCCTTATGGGCTTAGCTCTGGTGATGGTCAGGATTAATGATGATAAATGCCTTCATAGGAGTTCTATTGTTAAGGTAACAGACACTATAGACTTAGCAGGCTTCCTGGCTGTCCGTAAAAGTGGTGACGTATAAGTCTCAGTGGAGGAGTTCTTCTGAAGAATTGGCTAAAGTTTGTTTGACGTTTGTGTCATGGGAGCTTTTGATTTGAGACATTAGGCACTTAGCAGAATTCCTGGGTGTTTCTGTAACTAGTCTAATGGGTCTAGTTGGAGTAGTCTTTCGGCACTAATCGCACGATGCTCGAGTTTACAATTTGTCACACACACCAACACTACACGAACTCGTGAGGTTTGGTCCTTTTCAGTCTTCTCTTCTGGTTAGAGTTATCTAGGGGTTAGATGGCATTAATGTTTCCGTGATGTTAAAGACTTCTTTCGTGACTATTCGCATACTTTTGTATTTACCTACTTATCGATGAACTCCATTCGCAGATCCTTATGGCTTAGCTCTAGTGGTGATCAAGATTGATGATGTTCACAGTCTTCATAGGACGTCTGTTGTTAATGCAACAGACACTATACACTTCCTGAAGAATTGGCTGCAGATTTTTTGACGTTTGTGTAATGGGAGCTTGTGATTCGAGACCCTATACGCTTCCTGGGTGTCTGTGGAAGTAGTGTAATGAGACTCGGTTGAGGAAGCCTTCCGAATAATTGGCTGACAATTGTTTTCTTTGACGTTTTTGTTGTAGGAGCTTGTAATTCAAGCTTCCTGGGTGTCCGTTGAAATGGTTTTATGGATCTCAGTGAAGGAGTCCTTCTGATGATTTGGATGACGATTGTTTCTTTGGGTATTGGGAGCTTGTGATTCCATAAACTATACACTTAGCAGACTTCCTGGGTGTCAGTGGAATTGGAGTCATAAATCTCGGTTGAGAAGGCCTTTCAAAAAACTGACTGTCCATATAGGTGTAAAAAAACACTGAAGACTGTTATTATATAACATATTTTTTTTCCTGCTGATACTCATACTCAGTTTTGGTTCATTGTAGAAATCAGCAATAACACTATATAAAAGATAATTTAAAGAATAAACAAGCAATTAAAAGAGAGGAAGCTGTCCCAATATTTACAGTAATAACTTTGTACAATCTGTAATGAATATTTATAGTCTAAGATCATGCAATCCTTATATTACCTGAACGTAGTGTGCATCAAGTTTGCGTACATATTTATCAGTGGAGTATGTCATTTATCACTTCTTGAATATCATATTCCGTTATTTTCTAACTTTATTGTTCGTAATACTTATTAGTACAATTGCAATTATGTTTTTTATAAAACTGCGTGATATAGAGGTGCAAACAAATAATAGTAAATTATTTTCTAAACACGTTTCGAAATCTCAAATGAACGGCTTAATATTTGTTTTTTACCTAATATCTCTCTGGAGCTGATCCACAGTGATTGATATTAAAAATTCCAACGACACCAAAGCAATTTTTCAGCAGCAACCACAACCGAGTTGAGTCTATTGTTCAGGAGAGTGAAAACCCCAATGCAGACTCATTGTTTCGTATTGTCGACATAGAAAAGGTTCGATCTTTGCCAACCGGGGATGTAACGGGATTACGTCGCTCTGTCCGCGGATCATCCCGGATTCCGTATTATTTATTTGCTGCTGCTACTCGCGGAACTGGCCATCGATAAATCTCTCTTTGAGTTAGACACGTTTTTCCTTCTTTTCTACAGTAAACCACAATAAATATATATTCTCCTATATTGAATCAGAAACATTTATATACTTAGATGTATTCCGTTTCAACATATATTAAATGACGTTTAACTTTTCCTATCGATGGTTGTGACACAAATTCAATAAATAATAATATTATTTTTAAAATTTGAAAAAACTTGTTTTTTGCTTAAAAAGTCTTGCCACAACAAATACAAAAAAAAATATTTGTTGTCAACACCGTTTCATACTACTTTGATCCATTGTTAGAGGCTGTTCTTAGATTTTAAAATTGTATAAACATTGTACTAGGCGTAATTTTGAAACATCTTTTTTGCTGTAAATTTGGCAAATTTTAAAGAATCAAATTTTAAAAGTTGTATGCTCCCAGATGTAACAGTATTTTTTTTTATTACTATTTTTTTTATTTATCTTAGCAATTTAAATAATTTGAATTTAAAATCTTATTTTTCCACCTGTTTGTACAGAATCACATAAATTTGATTCCTCACAATAACAACACCCAACCGAATAAAAAAATAAATAATAAAAGAATCAACTGAATGAAGAAGAAGCAAATTCAAATTCCAAAAAAATATTATGTTAATTCTCAATGTGCATCGTTTTCAGAGAGAGGATAGAAGCATAAGATGTCTGGAATTCTTATAGTGGGCCGCGATACGGCCATTATGGCATTTATTTACGATCGACCGGTGAATAAAAAAGAAAAAGGGGTCCAAACCGGCCCTCCATCATCTTTTACATAATGGAAGAATGGATTTATGTCATTTTTCGGGCGTATCAATGTTTTCTACGGTCCACCGCCGGACCGAGTCGCGAAGAACCACAATAGAGAATATTTTTTTTCGACTTTTGTTATAACCAATAACAATAACCATAGATTAATCGAAGTTTTTGGTACCTCAACTCTCAGGTAGTCAAAAACTTTCACTAGAAATATTTGTATGTAGATCTTAGTTCTATTTAGTACAACACTATATCAACCGACAGTCTTGCCATTTTTAGCTTCCCAGGTTAAAAATTAAACAAATTTAAAAAATCGGGAAGTTATTGGATTCACCCCGATTTTCGAAAATCGAGTTTTAACCAGTTCATATGTCTGTATGTATGTATGTATGTATGTATGTATGTATGTATGTATGTATGTATGTATGTATGTATGTATGTACCTATGTATGTATGTATGTATGTATGTATGTATGTATGTATGTATGTATGTATGTATGTATGTATGTATGTATGTATGTATGTATGTATGTATGTATGTATGTATGTATGTATGTATGTATGTATGTATGTATGTATGTATGTATGTATGTATGTATGTATGTATGTATGTATGTATGTATGTATGTATGTATGTATGTATGTATGTATGTATGTATGTATGTACCTATGTATGTATGTATGTATGTATGTATGTATGTATGTATGTATGTATGATGTATGTATGTATGTGTGTGTGTGCGCGCGCGCGTTTGTGTGCGTGTACGAGCGCGTATTTATGTGTGTGCGCTCGAGTGTGTTTGTGTGAGTGTGTGTATGTATGTAACTCTCTTATAAGTTTTGAATAGCTTGACCAATCGAAAGTGGCGTTCGAAAAAGTTTCACTTAATTTAGACGGCTAGAGTCATTTTTTAAGTAGATTACAACAACTTAGAACAAAATTATATTTGGCAATAATTTTCTGGCTGTTGGACCGATCAATCGCATAACCGAATCTGCCCTTAACCTCAAAAAATGACGTCGAATGCCATTTAAGAAATCATAATCGGTTCTGGAACTGGATCTGGAAATTTGGGGAGGGGCGAGCTAGTGCTCAGCCAGCACTAAGGCCACATATGACCCATTGTGCATCCTCCTGTGTGTAGGGATATCCTCACCTCAGGCTGTCACCAGGCCTAGTGGTTTAAAATAGGTGATGAGGCTCCCGAGAGGGATCTCCCTGACATCGGCTGGTGTAAGCCAGTACTCGCCCAACACGGATCTTCTGATTTCAAAAAAAGCAGAGCAGTCATACATTATGTGTTCTACTGTTTCCTCTTCTTGGTCGCAGCCTCTGCATAGCGGCGATTCTGTTAATTTCATCCTAAAGAGATGTTGTCGCAACTGGCAGTGACCTGTTAAGATTCCCACAGCTGTTCGGAGATTTTGTCTGGTGAATGCCTTAAATCTTTTTGCTGTTTCCTCGCCAGGATGAGGTAATAACTCTCTGGCCAGTCTACAGTTCGTAGTTTCATCCCAGCACTGTATAAAGTTTTGGTGAGAGTGCTGTTTGATAAGGTCCACGACTGCGGACAATGTTAGCTTGGTAGATGGGCGAGAGCTAACATATTTGTAGCCCGCAACCCTCCTTGCTGACCACGTTATTCTGGCTGGCCTCAGTTAGAGATTAGTGACATTCTAGTACTAAACTTGAAGTGAAACGTGGTCTATTCAAGGTCAGTAATGCTTGTCGGCAGTCTGTGTATATATTTATATTCCTGCCTGTGATGTTCCTATTGATTAATTCTTTTGCAGTTATGGTTATGCCTTTGAGTCTGACTGAACCACACTTGACAAGCCATCCATAGCCCATTTTATTTTTAGGTTTAAGGATCTAGAGTAAATTTCACATCCCACACCTTGCTTTGTTTTTGATCCATCCGTATATACGCTCAGAGCGTTCACTACGTTGGGGTCTGCTGTCTTGTTTGTTAATATTTTGTAGGGTTTGTCAAAGACAAATCTTGGTGCGACCGCATCCGTGTCTGCCTGTAAAAATGGTATCACCTTTATCGATTCCCTCCGCAGAGTATCCCTATGGGTGCCAGTCCCTACAGTGGGTTCAATACCAACCGTGCGAAAGTGTACCATGGTCATCAATGCGACCTCCTTAACAATTATATCAAGGGGGGTGAGACCAAGTATGACTTCCATTGCGCTGGTCGGTGTGCTTCGCATGGCTCCTGTTACGAAAAGGCATGCTGATCTTTGGATCAAAATCGGTTGTTTCGTTCGTCAGATATCATAGTCGAAAAGTTTGGAAAAAAAGTGTTTTTTACTATAACTTTCCGATTTTGTACTAGGAATAAAATTTTTAGCATTAAAAAAAATGCATCAGATGAGTTACAATACTTGCCTGCGGCTTATGTTGTAAACTTCATCTTCGTGAATAATAGCTACCATAATAGCTCTCATTAATAAGGATTATTATAGAATATGGACAATTGTATAACTCTTTATTTTTTGTGTGTTTCGGAATTTTAATGTTTAGTAAATTTGCAACCAATATATGCAATTACTATAATAACTTACAGTCCTATCATATCATATCAGTATCTTAATATAACGACTCGACCAGTATGTAACACCATTAGTCTCTCATTTGTCAGAGGCACTAACTCGAATTTATGGCATATCTAATAAATCGTAATCCGTTGTGTTCCGTAGTGCTTCGACCATGATGGTAGATATATGGGCACATCAGCAGGAAGAACGTCCATTTGCCAATCATCGAATTCCTTATAAAAAAAAATAATAGCACAAAAATGCTGTGAGTTATGAGGAATTTGAGAACAAAAAAAAATGAGAATTCTATGTGAAGCGCAGTGATATTAAATTAGATCGTAAATCTTATTTTACGATTTAGTTTAAGGGAGTTCTGGAAATTAATAACACAGCTGACGAACTATATCTTATTAAAATAGCATAAATACAATATAATAAATGCCCTAAAGAAATTATCGAATAAAATTTGATAATTTATTTAAATAAATGAATTGATTCTGTTACTTTATCATCATTATTATGATTATTATTTTTTTTTTTTTTTTCGTTTTAATAGTGTAACGATTGTATCGTTAATTTTCGAACAATTCTCCTGGACTATAAATATTTTTAAATTATCTATTGTTTTGGCGTTGAAACGAGTGGGAGACTGCAAAGTGGAAGGAGAGTCGTGGTTTCTTAGTTAATTTTTGATTATATTACGTTCATTTTAATGTTGAATTTTTAAGAAATTCAGAGTTTCCGACCATCTTTGCCCTTCTGTCTCTGGTAAGTTCCTTATTACCTTCGTTTTAAATTTAATAGTTAAATTAATCCAAAATGCGGTGAATATAATATTTTATCTATTTTACTAACATTTTAAATATTCGAGTACAATTGCTAAATTCAATTCAAGGTCAGTTTCTGTGGTATTTTATTTTTTATACATAAAAGATAATTAATTTTTTCTCGAAATTTGGAGAGACTTATAGCGATTGTGTTCGAAAAATAGTATTTGAAAATTCGGAGTTTTGAATCCAACTTTATTGACAGGGTTATTGCCAACTAGAAGAAGGGCCCTATTATTGGTTTGCAAAGAACTATATTAAGATTTCGACGAGAGGTTTCATCGGAGATAGCCCGTTGCAGTTCTGATTTCCCGGTTAGAAAAGCCGAAAGGAAATTCCTTCCCATTGCTGTTTTCTAAGTCCACTGCGTAGAAGCTTGGAAAATTCAGCTAGAAGTCCTCCATTGGAAATCAACCTTCTACAGCACGTGCTTAAGATAGTCCATTTTCAAGCCACCGATAAAAAACAAAGATAAGAGAATTAATTAATTTTCGTTAACTGTCAAAATCAGAATTTTTAGAAATAAACCATTTTAAACTGATCTAAGTATTTTATTTGTATCTCTGTACTTGGCGCCCTTTTAAAACTTGTTTGGGGAAAATTAGGCAAAAACACAGCAGGAAAGTCACGACCCCCTGGAGCTAGCCAAGGGTATTTTTACGTTACAATAGTACCTGTAGGTAAGTGGTTTATTTCTGTCGTGTTTTCTTCAATTTTTTAATATGATTATGAACTTAAAGGGTCAGTTAAGTTTTGTGATGATTCTTGATCATCTTCATCTTCATTAGGATCCACAGCTTGTATATTGTCTTTAATGTAGTTAGTACACTCCTTATCAGTATACACAGATTATAAAGGCTTTCTTCTTCTTCTTTTTCTTCCTGTTTTATTAATAGACTTATGCCTGTTTTACTTTGGATTTTAGCCTCAATTGATATTGTCTAACCATCTTTTCCTCGGTCGTTCCGTTCTTCTTCCATTTGGCGATTTGTCTCTTGCTATCCGTACTGTTCTATTTCCTGTCATTCTTTCTTTGTGCTGATTGCATTCTATTTTTTTTCGTCTGGTCCACAGGTTTATTTTCTTTATACTACATCTCTCTCGTATTTTCTCACATCTTACTCTGTCTATTAGAGTTTGGTTTGTTATTTTTCGTAAGACTTTCATTTCTGCTCTTTCCAGTAGTTTTTGTGTTTTTGCCGTATCTGCTCTTGTTTCCGCTGGGAACTTCATTATCGGTCTTATTGTTGATTTATATATCCAAGTTTGCATTTCCGCTGTGAGGTATTTGTTTCTCCAGATTGTGTTGTCCAACATCTCATCTTATGAGTAAAATAACGAGAAACTAAAGTAAAATGGAAAATAGTCGAAAAAGTTACGGAAAAACAGAAAATTAACAAAAGTCTTTAAACGAGGAATTCTAACTTAATAAAGTACTATGACGCCACCGTAAGGTGGCGCAGTTACCATCTCATATACTTAAATGAGCAATTCTGACCAATTTAAGTACCTAATATATTTTCATCAGACAGTTAGGCTTTCAAGAAAAATTGAGCTATTAATACGTAGGTATTAATAAAGCATAAAACAACGAATATATCTATTTACAGTACAGTACTTAATAAAACAAATTCGATTTTTTATTTCTGTTCATTTAAAACATGAATAATTTAACTGCAAAAATTCAAAACACCAATAAACCTTTTCACCTGCATCTGCGGTTTGACAACCAACACTGACCGATTGACACAATTAGTGTTCTACCAACTGAGTTAGGTAGATCTGTCAGTTCCAATCGAAATATTCGGTTTATGGCAGAGGCGTTCATATTTTTTATCTTTGTGAAAAGAGCAAAAGCCTGCTAACTAATTCCAATGGATTCAGAATGGATTAGAAGCAACTGATACTTCAGATGGAAGGAAATCCAAAGAATGGAGATAATCATTAAAAACGTTAAAAGCTTTTTAAAGCACTGTTAATTTGGTGAGAATGTAAAATTGGCCTTCTTGTTTAACATTTTTAAAACCCACAATCATTTATAAAAACACTAATAATGGTTACAAAATAAAAACAACTGCTTATCAATTTTAGCTTATTAACCCCTTATATAGGGTATGGGTTTAACACAGACTAATCTGAGATGACCCTAAACGAGATAACAACTAATGCGCTGGCCATTGTTGGCTAACAAAGGCCAAAAAAGAAGAAAAAGAAGAAGTCTAAGATAAAATTGGTAACAATGTTATCTAAATCTTGACAGAGAGCGGCATCTTTCTTGGCTATGCAAAACTTCAGAAGCCATTTGATTGTAACTCTTAAAATTTGAACTCCAACAAATACCATTTCAATTTTTCTATCATTGAATCTTAAAAATACGTTATCCATCGCCTGTATAATTTCCTTCACTTAGTTTAGTTTAAAATTAATTTTTGCTTTTCTTTGGATTCTCACTTCATGCCGATAAAAAATATCCTTTGGTGGCATTTTTCGTCGGCATCAATCCTTTGGCGGCGTCCTTTGTCAGCATGAAGTGTGAAAGCAAAAATTAACTTTGAACGAAACTATACTTTCAATTTTCTTCTTATAGCAACAGTAGCTAAGTCGTTAACTCTGAAGATGAAGAATAAGAAGAATTTCTCGATGTTTTTTCCTTTAGCAAACCGGATACATGGGTTCTAGGGAAGCTTAATGACATTTCGCAGGGGCGTAGTGCAATAGAGCTCACCACTAGGGCTTGGGGTTTCTCATATAACTCATCCAGGATGAGCAACGCTTTTTTTATAATTGCACATCGTTTATTTGCATTAGTATAAGAGAAAAAGTGACTTAAAACATCTTCGCTCCCATATTTCTCCTTGAAACAAATTTCGCCTTCCTTGCAGCAAAGTAGTTAGTGACGGCTTATTTAGCGTCTCTCTGAGCTTACGTTGGTGATTTGCGCTTCCCAATTGGGTGGCCATGTCCTTTTAAACCAGAACTAGTGCTAAGTGGTGGCGTTTGGTCGTCCTGAACTGGTGGATAAACTATGAACTTTTTACTTACTTACTTCTTCAGTGTGCAATTAAAGATTTCTTATTGCCAAAAGCTGTTAACATCTTGATCTTAAAGATCTAATAGACGTTTATAAGCTAATCTTATTCTAGGGTACTTCGGGATTGGACGATTGGGACTAATGTAATCACAGTTCTTTATTACTAATGTGATTGTTTTGAACTATTTTCGAATTGGTCAAAATATTTTTTAGTACATGATTTATTCGTCGCCACTGCTCAGTATGTGTTTATATATTTATTGATTGGCAATTTTTGAAAGTGCGACGAATAAATTTAATGAAGTTTCACGGCTGGCTGAATTCACAGCGATTTATGGTTCGACTGGCGATGCAGTTCCGAATAATTTGAATAAAATTTTAGTTTAGTGGATTTCTGCGGTGTTCGACCGTGCGGTTTTAATTCCATGAATAAGCGGCAAGGATTGATTAAAATTGTCAGCCAGTACTTTTTTTCAGTTTTTATATAAAAAATAGTTGTTGTATTTTATTATATTCATCAACTTTTCTAAATTACCTAATATAACTGCATTAAATTGTTTATATTCATTATATACTAGCCTACAGAACTAAATCATCTCGTTCTGAGCCCACCTGTTCGTTGAGGCTCATCGTAACAGGCTGGTTGGCTGCACGACCCTTGATTTACTGGCTACGCCAGAGAAGAAGAATAGGCCGCGAGAGTTAATTACACAGAATCATGATAGGTAGAACTGTAGAAGTAAACGAAGCGCTTACAGATTCCCTAATTTCACATTGATTGCTCTTCGAAGATAGGCCACGATGAACTGGGATTTAATAAATGAATGAGATTTAAGCACATTCATTGATGTAGCCGGTTAGATATTGGTAACCACATAAAATATATTGCTACAGAAAAATGTTAAAAATAACGTATTATAATAGGTAATTAGATTTGAAAATTGCAATTTTTAAATTCAGTACTTTCATCTGGATTGGACTTGACAAGAACACGCCGGGAGGCAGGGCCGGATCTACCAATTTTTCTAGGTGGGACAAGCTTTACATTTGGCGCCCCCCTGGCCTACTGCCCCGACCGATTTATGAAAAAGCGAAGGCTTATTACTACACGAGTCGTATACGAGGTTGAAATAAAACTTACGTTGAATATTTAATGATACACAACTGCCATTGTACTTTACATACATAATTGAAAACAATGTGAACAATTTAAAGCCCTAACACAAAGATTAGATCCACAAGATCCTGGATTACATAATTCTTATTTTTCGGGCCTTCTTTGCTGAAAAAGTGTTGATTATTTCATCAAAAGAAAGCAAAGAAGCACTTTAATGTTCAATATTTATAATGCTTAAATTTGTTAGTCTTTGCTGTGTTATAGCATTTCTTAAGTAGGGTTTTATAAGTTTTAATTTACTGAAACTTCTCTCTCCAGATGCAACAGAAACTAGAAGCGTTACAAATATTTTTAGAGCAACACATAAGTTGGGATAACTCTCTTCCAACTTGGTCTTATGCAATACAGATGCTGCTGTAACATCTTCCAGTCCATTTTCTAAAGTTAAGGCATGAAACTTAAAACTTTCTATTTCATTTACAAGTTCTTCTTCATTCAAATTAAGTGCATAGGTTTTAGCCAATTCTTTAGCCTTATTTTTCAAAATGATTAAGTTCAGTGATTTAATTTGAGTCCCACACAAAAAACTGTCTGCAACCATTTTTAAGGCATCATACCTGTTCCTTAACTCAGTGATAATTGGAAAAAGTGATCTTTTGAAAAGAAATTCTCTTGTGCAATGTGGACCATCATCTTCATGTATTTCATGCCATTTTCTTTTTCTTTCTTTTTCTTGTTTCCTTGTGCTCTGCTGTTATTCCCATGTTACCAGATAAAAATTTTGCCTCATCAATTGCCTCTGAAACAGTCAGCTCCCTAGTTGAAGATAATACCGTAAGAAGATCTTGTATGTTTCTTGTAGCATTGTCTACTGTTGTGTCTTCTCCCTGCAAAAACTTATTCACTCGATCAATTTTCCTAAAGACTGAATACCAGAAGCATGTCATTACAACATAATCGAAGCATTTTATGTTTTTGATAAGAGATTTAGCTTCAGCTCTTGTTTCTGGAGATGAAAATTCATGGGTGGTTAATTCTTCAAGAGCAGAGAGTACTTTGTCCATGTGTTTAAACACAACTTCCACAGATTCAATCCTTGCTGACCATCTGGTTTTACTCTTTAATAGTTTTTTTAATGTTAAAATAGCAACCTCAACCCTTAATTTGGCGCCCTTCCTAACTTGGCGCCCGGGGCACATGCCCCCGCTGCCCCCTCTGGATCCGGCACTGCGGCGGGAGGATCCAGAACAGAGAAAGGTAGTGTGCTTTTCATTGTGGAATTGTATTTCTTATGGTATTTTAATTTAAAAGTTTTTATTATTTATCAGGACATAAATGACACTGTTAGAAAAAGAGGAGCTACCTACATGACACGATTCATAGGGTAACTCTTTTACACGGTGTGCAATTACCTATATTTGCTGCCTAAAAATATTGAATTGAGACAGGAAAAGCTACTGTTTCTTGTGCTTAAACGACAAAATATCTATTACTCTAAACACAGCAATATCACTATTTTTGTAATATCAAGAATATCAATTAAGAACTGGTAGAAACAAAAAGGTATCTTCAACTCATGAAAAACAAAAAGAGGGAATTTTATGTAGGTATTTTCTTAGTCAGTGTTAAATTTGATTAATAAATTTACATAGAAATACGAGGGTTGTCTTTTCAGTTTTGCATATAGCCGCAAAAAAGGAGCCACCAATAGAACCTTCAGACACAAATCTTACCTACCTATATCTTTTGTTGACATAAATCCAGTCGTTTAAGTATAGTGAATTTTTGAATTTAGCAAGTCGGTCGAAGAATGGATCTTAGCCGAGAACAATATTTTTTTTCCAATTTTCGGAGAGGATTATATCAACAGCAATGTCTCACTGAAATGGGAATGAAGCAGGTTTTTCTCAAGCATCACACTAGTCAACTATTTCCCGCTGGTATTGCGAACTTCAACGTAGTCGCTCCAGACTCAGTGACGAATCCAGGCTAGGGACACCCAAAACAGAAAAACTTTAATGCGGTTCTTCAGCTAATTAAGGATGACCACCGTGTAATATACCGGAAGAAAGAGGCATCTTTTGGCATTTCAAAGATCGATCCAAAAGATCCTACATAAAGAACTGGGTGTTGGAAGTTGGATTCATCATGTGCTCACATAAGAGCAAAAAGCGGCTCTCATTAATTGGTGTCGAAAAACATTTGAACGGTTTAACAAAGAAAGCTCAAAAAAAAGTTTATAGTATTGTTAGTGGCGATGAACTTTGGATTTACTATAACGAGAACCAGTAAATAAACGCTAATCAGCTGTGTGGATTTTACACGATATGGAAAAACCAACTTTTGTGTCAAAATCTGGTCATTCATTGCTTTAGAAGATCGAAGAACGGTAACTTCCGAGTGGTATATAAACTCCGACAAAGCAACACACAACGGCGAATCCTCCTACATCAGGACAATGGAAGTGCTTACACTGTTCAAAAGACAATCGAGTTTTTGGAGCTTCAAAACATCAAATTGTTGGACCATCCACCATATAGTTCCGACGTTGGTCCAAAGAACTTCTTCGCGTTCTCAAAGATCAAGAATTCAATGCGTGGGTAGCTATTTCATGAAACTCTGAGAAACAACACATAATGAGGAATCATCCTACATCAGGACAATGCAAGTTCTCACTCCGCCCAAAAGAAAATCGAATTTTTGGAGCTTCAAAACAACGAATTGTGAGACCATCCACCATATAGTCCCAACTTAAGTTCCAACGACTTCTTCACGTACCTACCCAAAGATTAAGAATTCAATACATAGGCAGCGATTTCTGTCGCCAGAAAAAGCCATCGATGCCTATAAAACAGCGATTTGCAGGTGTCAACTGTTTTACCAATTGGTTTTAACGTATGCAAGAGTGTATCGATCTTGGTGGGAGATACATTGAAAATCAATAAAGTACTTTAAGTTTATATATTTTTTGTCTTTATAGATATATGCAAAACTAAAAAGACAACCCTCGTACATGGAAAGTTTTAGTGTTGTCTATGCTTGAATTTGCATATACTTTTAAATTAATGTAAATTAACAATAAACATCACTATTATTACAGTTCACACTTAGTAAGGAAATGAATAGAACGGTTTATGTGACATATTTGATTTTTGATTCAAGAAACGAACTGTTAACTAAAGAACATTTCATCTAAATTCTCAGAAATTTCCAGTTCCATCTATCTTGTGAAACTACCCATTAGAGATCGCCATCGATTTCCAAGAAAAAACCATTTCTAAATACTAACTCTTGCAGCGCAAAAGAAAACGAAAAAGGAAAAATAACGAGTTGAAGCGCAAAAGACTCTATGCTAGAACAGAGATGGCTTCCTAATTTTTATTGTTGATCAAAGATCTTGTACTTCTTTAACAAATTAAGTAAAACTAAATAAGTTTAAATATGAATTAAAAATTTTGCCTTCCAGAAGAAGAACTAGCAAAAAAAAAATTTTTTTTCAAATTTAAAAATGTTTATTTATAAAGTTTACATGTTTTCTTAAGATTAAATAGAAATATTTAAATTTTTCCCTATACCCTGCTATAGGACTTAGTGTCCTTTTCAGGGTAGTGCTACATTATAATGTTTCCTGCTTTTTACTATAGGAGTTGTCTGTGGCAACTTTATCCTGTTTAAGAAAGACCATTTAGCAAGTTCTTCCTCAAACAGTCTGTTTCCAGACTGAGACAGGTCGAGCTTGGGTCGAGGGAAACCACAGAAAACCTCGGCCTACTTTCTGTACAATAAGTTCCTAGCTTATATTTTATTTATTAATAATAATAAAAATTAAATGATATCGGAGATATATACAAACATAATTAAAATACAATGTCAAAATACAATGTCAGTGAGCATTAAGTGGTGTACTATATGGAGTTCAAAAATTCCTCCAGTGAATAGAATGCATTTGTGCAGAGATAATTAAACAATTTTCTCCTAAAAATGTTGTAGATCTCGTTGCCAATTAAATCAATAGCATGGTTGAAGCATTGGATACCCTGGTAACTCCCAGAATTCTGTCCAATTGCTAATCGAGAGTATGGTAACCTTAATTGGCCTGCCCTCCTTGTATTATATTCATGTAGCATATTATTTTCTGATATCTGTGCTCATTTTTTTTACATTAAGAGTGATTACATAAATGTAAAGATAAGGAAGAGTAAGTATTCATAAAGATTTAAAAAGATTCCTACATGATGTTCGATGATGATGATATACAAAACCATAAAGAGATGACCCGGCGTCTTATTCTCATTTTTCGTTTATTCAAATTTTTACGATTTTGTTTTTTTATATTATTTTATGTTATTAATGATATTTTTGTTTTATCGTTTTCATTATCTTTTCTCGATAGTTTCCATTTTCCAGTTTCCGTTAGTAAGTTAGAACTTACGATCAATAAAATGAGAAGGCGGGAGTCCCTCCTAGGTGTCCTGGGGGGTAGACTCAGAAGATGCCACTCCAAAACTCTACTCCATACCTACAAAACTTTTATTCGACCTCTTGTCGATCATATAAGGCCGTGCTATAATCTGCTATTCATCACAGAATCCTCCATTCGCTTCTTGCCATAGAGAGAGTCGTTATCCGTAAAGGCAAAAACCTACACTACCCCTACCCAAGTCACCTTGTATACCAAAATTAAAAATACTTTTTCTTCCTTCTCGATTTCAGACGCTACACGAACGATACGTCGCTCGGACTCTGCATGGTACCAAAATCACCATCCAGAAGACCCTCCATACCCACTGGAATGGAGGAGTCAAGAATTCCAAAAATCAAGATCCCCATTTCCTCCCAAGACTTTTCCAAACCGTAGACAGGGACCTTCTTGCAGATCTTAACCACCTTCTTGACGTAACCACCTTTCTAACAGGTAGACACTGGACGCTGGACGAAAACAGGATATACAAAAAAACTGAGTCCTTGGCGAAGGTTCTGTAATTTCTTTCGTCCTTGCAAAATGCCAGCGTTAATCTTCCAAACCCACATTGCACCACGTGGGCTACACTCCTGCACACACTCACACCAAAAAATGTTCTTTTTTGATGGTTTAGGCACATTCCGGGAACACCAGTATCCAGGAAACACCGGAATAACCAGTAATAAGGAACTAACTCCATCCAAACCCTACTATTCACTCCTTGAAAAGAACACTAAGTGCTATAGCTGGGTCCTTAAACCCAACACTCAAAACCCACCAACATCACAATGCTGCGAACCAATTATTCCTTGTATCCTTGTTAGTTTCCTGGTTTTTACTATTTTGTTTTTCGTTGTATTTTGTTATTTTTGATTAAATATATTCAATATCAACTGCGCCACCTTACAGTGGCGTCATAGTACATAATTTAGCAAGAAGAGATATTAACAGCGTCACCTTACGGTGGCGTTATATTACTTAATTTAGAAAGGTAATTTTTTGACTTTCTTTTTCCGTTTATCTATTTATTTATAAATTAAAGGAACCCTATTTATTTAAAACTATAAAACCATTTTACTAATTTTATTTAAAGGTAAATTGCATTTTTGTCAACTTTCAAAAAACGGTCCTGTATCGAGGCGTCGGCGTCGTCGTCAGCATACCGATAAGTGAAATAAATTTAAAAGTTTTGTCGGTCGCCTTTCGCGATAACGGATTTAATGAACCCTATCGTCTAGGAGGCCATGAGAATGGCTGTATAACCGACTAACAAAGGCCCTAATTTATGGAGACACGTCTCTGATTGTTGCATGCGATCGCAGCGCCGCCACCACTGCGATCGTCTGTCAACCTGTCAGTCGGCGTCTTGAGAATTGCCAAAGAAAATTGGCAATGCTAAGTTATGGTAAGGTTTTTTGGATTTGGATATCCCTGTCCACATATTCTATACATTTGTTATCTTAGTTCACAATTCGTTTAAATATAATATTATCCTAATTTTAATAAAACTATATTACATTTGAAATCAGTTTATTTATATTAACAATATACTTATTATTAAATCGCATATAATTATTTATTGCATGTGTTTGCAGTAGAACAACTATTGGTTATATGACTGAAATTTTCTCCAGGAGAACAATGTAGTATATATCCTACTCCATTCGCACATAAAATAAATGACTGACAGGTCGTTGGAAGTTCTATAAAAACACCGGTTAACCCTCTACAAAGATCAGTTATATTTATTTCTTCTTCAGCTTCATTACTTGTTTCATCATCTTCAGCATCATTTTGTTGCTCCTGTTCTGGTTCTTTTTCGTCAATGGGTGTATCGTTTTGTTCATCAGATTCTTCCTCTTCGCCGTTTTCTTTGGAATTGTCTACGGCATTATCTGAGTCTTCAGATTCTGCTGGTTGTTGTTCTTCTGCGGTGTTATCGGAGTTCTCAGGTTCCTCAGCCTGTTCTTCTTCAGATTTTTCAGTATTATCTCCAGAAGCGTCTTCAGACTCTTGTGTTGGTTCAGACTCTTCTTCTGTATTATCTGAGTTCTCAGATTCAGATGGTTGTTGTTCTTCAGGTTGTTCGGTATTATTTCCAGAGTCGTCTTCAGGTTTTTGTGATGTTTCTTGCTCTTCTGCGGTATTATCGGAGTTCTCAGGTTCATCGGCCTGTTCTTCTTCAGATTTTTCAGTATTATCTCCGGAACCGCCTTCAGAGTCTTGTGTTGCTTCAGACTCTTCTGCTGCATTATCTGAGTTTTCAGATTCAGCTGGTTGTTGTTCTTCAGGTTTTTCGGTATTATTTCCAGAGTCGTCTTCAGGGGTTTGTGATGTTTCTTGCTCTTCTGCGGTATTATCGGAGTTCTCAGGTTCATCAGCTTGTTCTTCAGGTAGTGCTTCAGACTCTTCTGCGGCATTATCTGAGTCATCAGTTTCTGCTTCTTGTTCTTCAGGTTCTGCTGCTTGTTCTTCAGGGTTTTGTGGTGTTTCAGTCCCTTCTGCGGTATTATCGGAATTCTCAGGTTCCTGAGTCTGTTCTTCTTCAGATTTTTCAGTATTATCTGCAGAAGCGTCTTCAGAGTCTGGTGTTGGTTCAGACTCTTCTTCTGTATTATCTGAGTTCTCAGATTCAGATGGTTGTTGTTCTTCAGGTTGTTCGGTATTATTTCCAGAGTCATCTTCAGGTTTTTGTGATGTTTCTTGCTCTTCTGCGGTATTATCGGAGTTATCAGGTTCATCGGCCTGTTCTTCTTCAGATTTTTCAGTATTATCTCCGGAACCGCCTTCAGAGTCTTGTGTTGCTTCAGACTCTTCTGCTGCATCATCTGAGTTCTCAGATTCAGCTGGTTGTTGTTCTTCAGGTTTTTCGGTATTATTTCCAGAGTCGTCTTCAGGGTTTTGTGATGTTTCTTGCTCTTCTGCGGTATTATCGGAGTTCTCAGGTTCATCAGCTTGTTCTTCAGGTAGTGCTTCAGACTCTTCTGCGGCATTATCTGAGTCATCAGTTTCTGCTTCTTGTTCTTCAGGTTCTTCTGGTTGTTCTTCAGGTGTTTCAGAATCGTTTTCAGAGTCCTGTGGTGTTTCAGACTCTTCTGCGGCATTATCTGAGTCTTCAGGTTCTGCTGCTTGTTCTTCAGGTTGTTCTGGTTGTTCTTCAGGTTTTCCAGACTCTTCTGCGGTATTATCTGAGTCTTCAGGTTCTGCTGCTTGTTCATCAGGTTGTTCTGGTTGTTCTGCAGGTTCTTCAGAATCTGAAGCCGGTTCTTGTTCTGGTTCTTTAGGTTTAAGTTGACAAACACCTGGCCTATCGTGATCGCAGACACCTATAGCTGCATTAAAAACAGTTCCAGGGGCGCAGGGCATTTCTTGTGGACCCCAATTTGTACATTGATAAAATTTTGAACAATCAGATTCATGAGCAAACAAAGCACCCAGAATACATGATGCTGAATAACTGGAAGCTAAAAAAAATATATCTCTGTAAATTTATTCTTTAAAAACTTATTTTTCTATTTGTATAGAAGAGTACTTACGGATTAAAGTTGTTGCGAACAAAAATGTCACGAAAACGTAAAATTTTAGCATTTTTAAAGCAAATAGTTCTAACACTAATTTGGTATTACTAACTATATTTACTTTAAGATATTTTATAGGGAGCAGCTTTATATATAGTATGTTGTTTCATTTTATCAATTAGTTATCAGTTGCGGATTTTTATCTTTTTTAAAACAATTAATCATAAATTACTATAATACCATATAAAACAATAAAAGCAAACATATTAATATTTCTCGTTAGGGATAATCTTTTGATAAAGTTTATGAGTATTATCTTTTCAGAATATATACTAAACATGGAATTAAACGTTTACTAATTGTTAAATTGGTAATCCTTGGAAACTTTTTCTAAACAATATTTTCTCTATCTGAAATTTTAATTCGAATTGTACACCAGTTATCGGTATTAAAGTTTACAAGTTCTACATTTTTTTCATTTTTCCTTAATATTAATTATTGTTTAATTTCCTAATTTAACGTTATAGAGCACGAAAATTTTTATTATTGTGGTAAGTGGTAAACAAGACAGAAGGTATTATTGATGAAAGCATGGAAGTACCTTACCTAAACCTCCTAATTACTTGATGTTCGAAAAAAGGATTTTGCAGCCAATACTATTATAACAAAACAACGCTCATTGCATTTAACAACAAAAGATAATCAGTGATTCAAATTCCTGTTATAAATAGAGTGACGCTTTCATTCTAAGAAGCGGTTAGATACCTTGGAGTCTTCCTTGACAGGTGAAATGTAAACCTCGTTAATATAACCTGTAAAGCTATAAGGGCTATGAGAATCTGCATTAGGCTTTTGGAGAAAATACAAAGTCTTAAACCTAAAACGATTTAAGTGTCATATCTGTGGATCAACACAATGCAACAATAGGCAATTCTAGAGTTACAAAAGGTAAGGGACATTCTCCTCGGGAGCCTCATCACCTATTTTAAATCTCTAGGTCTGATGACAGCCTAAGGTGAGGATATCCCTACACACGGGAGAATGCACAATGAGCCATATGTGGCCTCAGTGCTGCAGAGCACTTGCTCGTCCCTCCCCAAATTTCCAGATCCAGAGGTCGTGTCCTAGTACGTCCTTGAAGCTAATTATAGACTTTCACCCTTGCATTTACATGTAAAGATTATTGCTCTAAGAAATGCCCATAGCTTAACAATGACTATGCTTCTAAAAGACATTTTTACACAAATTCACACTAAATATAACTATAAACAAGTATTATTGATGAGCACATGCAAAATGCCTTTAACCTCTTAATTACTTGATTTCTGAGCGAAGGACTTTCAGCCAATCCTAACAAAACAACGCTTATTTCATTTAACAACATAAGAAAGTAAATAATTTTACGTCCTGTTATAAAACTTTCATTCTCAGCAGAGAAACATATCTTGGAGTCTACCGCCACAGGTGAAATACACACCTCACAAACATAACCCCTAAAGCTATGAGAATCTGCCGTAGACTTTTTGAGAAAACATGAAGTCTTAAACCGGTGATTTGGTAGACCAATAAAATGTAAAAAAAGCAATACTAGAATTGCAAAAGCTACAAACACTCGTTTATATATAGACCTTCGGTTCCTTCATTTACATGTAGAGATTATTGCTCTAAGAAGTGGCCGTAGGTTAACAAAGTCCTCTAAAACGCGGTGATCTGACAGGACATCTTGATATTCTATGGGTCGGAGCAACCAAATCCATGAAAATGCATTACGTATTTCAAGGTTCGTCCTTTAGTCTTCCATCAAAAGTTTGGGATTCACCCCTGTTAAAAATTGCGCATCAGAGAAGGATTTTTTTACAAATATTACTTTATGTTTGTATCCAACATTATCAGGGAATTCGTGTACGTTTTCTGTAAACAATCCATCCTTTTCTTAATTTCAGAATTATTTAAAGTGGAATACATTTCGTCATCTAAAATAATTATATTTTCAATGAAAAAGTGTACTCGCCTCAGTTGACAGTATTATCTTAATATACGAATATAGTACTTTGAGTCTATATCTTTCTTGGCTTTATGAATACATGCAAAACTTAAAAGACATCTATCGTAGCATCGTATATGATTATTAAAGAATTAGTTTTGTAATGGTTACAAATTGATGAAATTATTTAAAAAACACAATGTGTGTGTGGAAAAATTTTAAATGAAATATTAATTCCTTTAATTTACCTACAAGGGACATAAGTTACATTGTGACAAACACTAGGTAGATAGATAGATATTTATTGGGTTGGCTGTTAGCATGTATCACTGCCCATTATTTCTGGAATAGGATTAGAGCACCTTGTCTAGCTCTGCCTTCTTAATCAGACTTAATAGCCCTAACAGTAGCTTCTTTACGTAACTTGAAGCAACCGGTTTCTCCTCTTCCAGTACTAAATACCATGTGAGGCTTTCACAGTGGCATGGAACATGAAATGCGGTTTCTTCCTCCCCTGGGAACTATCGATAGATGTCTTCATCTGCTAAGTTTAGCTGACTGATCCGTCAATGTCCTGTTAAGACACTTACAATCATTCTGACATCGTTTCGCCTTTGTGATAACAGTCCTGCAGTATACTTATTTGTGCCGAGACTATCGCCTTTAGAGTTGCTTGGTTGTCCTTTAAGCCCTAAGTTACGATCTGCATTGCAAGGTATTGTATAGCCATTACTTCAGCTTTAAACTCTGTAGCATACGCACCTAGACTTAATTAGACTAGTATCATGTACTATATATACCCTACCCTGTTTCTTTCTCAGTTTTTGTATATAGATATGCAATGGTGGTAAGTTAAGCAGAACCTGTAATTCGTCCGTTTAGGCGGTCGCCATGGCCCCTGTAACATTTAGGCATGACTGCCTTTCAATGCGTTCCAATTGTCTGATCGCCTTAGACTGTTGCGTTCGACTCCACCACACCACCGAACCATAGGTTAACATTGGCCTAATGACCTGTATGTACAACCAGAGTTTCATTTTGGCGTTCAGGCCCCAGTTCTTGCCTCACAATTTTCTACACCTACCAAAGGCTATTGTTGCTTTGTGTATGACCTTTTGGATGTGTTGCTTTCATGATAGCCTCTGGTCAAACACCACACCCAGGTATTTGGCTTCTGTGGCTATTGGTACCAGCACGTTATTTAGCGTTATCGATTTTAAGATTTGCAACGCCCTAAAGCTAGATACTATAAAAGTAATGTCAAATTTTTAGGTCAATTCTGTGCCAATCTGTAAGGCCTATAAGAAATATCTGTAAGACTTTACGAGCCTGTAAGCAGCTTACGAGTGGTCCCACTGCGCACATAAAAATTACAAAAGTTACAGGAATTTGTAAGCTACAGACCCACACAGAATTGCATTTTATTTATACGTTTATATGCTCTTAAAGTCTTACAGATATTTCTTACAGACCTTACAGATTTGCACAGAATTGACCCATTTATTTAATTAAAAGTCAAATTAATAATTCTTTTTTAATATTTTTTATTATGATTCAATATGAAAATTTAACAATTTATTTGAAATAATTGTACATATAAACAATTACAAACATTAATTTGTTCAAACAATTTCCAAGATTTATTTTCTGCAAACATTAACGTAAGAACAATTTTTGGACTTTTTGTTATAACCTTGACCTGGTGGACAATCCAAAACATGTGCTGTACCATTGATACAAGAAATAAATTTTCTACAGTTTCTTGGATGCTGTAAATACCCACGTTGAGAAGAATATTTCTTACATATATGATCAAAATTATCTGGTACTACTATTATTGGTTTAGGTTTTTCTTCATTTGAATTATTTTCTAAATCTTCGTCAGACTCTTCTTCAGATTCCTTTTGAGGTTTGTTATTATTGTTATCTTGCTTTTTATCTTTTTGAGAATCATCGTCAGTTGATTCTATGGTCTCATCTACTATATCTTTAGAATTGTCATTATTGTTTTCGGATAATACAGGTATTTCTGATACCTCGTTTGGTTGTTCTGTATAAACCCCTTCAGGTTGGTTGGTTTCATTTCCGTTGTCAGATTCACTTGGTTGTTCTGAAGAAACCAATTCCCATTCAGTACTAGTTTCATTTGATTGTTCTGTTTGTTCTTGGTCGTCATTTTCAGATTTACTTGGTTGTTCAATTTCTGGTTCAAATTCAGATTGTTCTGTTGCAGGTTCTTCTGTTTCTTCTAATAACTCGTTTGGTTGTTCTGTATAAACCTCTTCAGGTTGGTTGGTTTTATTTTCGTTGTCAGATTCGCTTGGTTGTTCTGAACTAGTTTCATTTGATTGTTCTGTTTGTTCTTGGGCGTCATTTTCAGATTTACTTGGTTGTTCAGTAGCAATACTTTCCGGTTCAAGTTCAGATTGTTCTGCTGCAGGTTCTTCTGTTTCCTGTGGTCTTTCTGTTTCCAAATCTAATTGTGGACTTTCATCTTCTTCTTTAGGAACATTTGGTTTAATTTGACAAACACCTGGCCCATCATGATCGCATACCCCGATTTTTGGATTGAAAATTGTTCCAGAACCACACGTCAGTTCCACTGGTCCTGCGTGTGTACATATATAGTATTTAGCACAATCTGATTGATGAGCGAAAAAAGAACCGACGATACATTTTACCGGTTTAGGTTTATTAGGTTGAAGTTTGCATACACCAGGTCTATCGTGATCGCATACTCCTTTAACAGGGTTAAAAACTGTTCCTCTTCCACAAGATAATTCCACTGGTCCATGATGAGTACATTGGTAGAATTTTGAACATTCACTTTCATGAGAAAATAAAGTTCCTAAGATACAAGATGCTGCATATCCCGAAGCTAAAAAGGTATAGGAATGATTTAGTTTGGTAATACAAATTTCATTATTTTAAAAGACATTTAATTCAAATAAAAATTAATTGTTTTGGCAATAGTTTTTGATGTGCTTCTGTTATAGCTGTAGAATAGAATTTCCAATCCTAAACACAGAGTGCTGCGACATAGATATGATATAAGTACTGATGAGCTCTAATAGAGCGAAACACTGTGTCTGCAAATTGGTTTTGCCCTTGTATTGGCTGATTGATACTTATAGCTATGCCACAGCATTCTGTACTTTGGGTTGGGAATTCTAACTCTCGCACATATCCTGGTTCCTACAGAATAATTGAGCCACAATTTTTTTTAACAATTAGTGAAATTAAAGCATTGCAGAGTGCAATTTTAATGTGATTTTAATTATTTAAAATAAAATATTTTAAGTTGTTACTTACGAATTATTGCTATAAAGCTATATATTATAAGAGTACTACACTTCCACATCTTGGTATCAGACTCTGCTAAAGTACATTTTTTAAATTTTTTTTGGACTATTTATATTTTTTAATTTAATAAGGCCCATATAAAATTAATAAAAAAATTAATAATTATATTAAAAATATATGACATAAAATTTTCAGAACAATCAATAAATTTTATATTTATTACATTGTAAATAGACATTAATCCACATTCAGTATCAAAATTTTATTACACATCTTTTTCAAGAGCAAATAATTAAAAAGGCTTGACATTGGCAATAAATATTATATAAAAAAATAAAAAAATAAAAAATATATTGAAGATGTTAAAGTGCGTATACTTAAAAGCTACTAAAGATAAGCGGATGCGTTCAATTAATGATGCTAATTAAAAACAATAAATAATTTTTATTAACAAACTCATTCATGATTTATTTACTATAATTTTTTTAATTAAACCTAAATATTGTCCCTTTAACTGGTATAACTTCAATTTCCACAACATGTACTACATTTCCACCTCAGTAATTTCTAGATCAAATCCTTTCATTTCTTATGGCTATCGTTTTTGTTTGTTATAAATATTGGATATTGGAGGTTTGCTTTGGTGACTTATTTTGCTTAGTTTCTCCTTTTAGAAATAGTTTGTAATCTTCCTTTTAGAATTTTCTAACGCAAAGACATAAAGAGTACCTTATTGGTTTTACAGGGGTCTAATGTTGGTTTTGGGTGTTTAAGGACCCTGTTATAGGACTTGGTGTCCTTTTAGAGTTGGATCGTGTAGTTTGGGAGTCAGTATTTGTCGCTCGATGTCATTCGGAGCTAGTTCCTGGTTTTTCGGTGTTTTTCCGTGTTTTCTCATTCCTACAGCGTGCCTAAACTGTCACAAAATACTATTTTGGTGTAGTATGAGGCCTCCCATTTGGAAAGGACAAATGGAACCACAGAAACCTTCATTAAGTCTCAGTTTTCGTTTGTTGTGTGTAATCCTGTCACCGTCTTTTAACTACCTGTAGGAGGACTTTTTTATTGGCAAAATTAACGACAGCAGCTTGGTATACGAAGAAAACGCACTTGAGAGTATTTGGGACAATTACGTCTTTATTGATATTTCTTCTCAACTCCAATGATATCGTACTCTTTGATACTCTGTATTGACGGGCCAGTGTCATCGTTAGGTAATATTTTTCTAGGCACTGTGCAATTCTATAAATAATTCTGCGGAAAATTACAGATAACGAATTTTGGGGAAAAACGTTATTAGAGCAATGGTTCTTCAGACGTAATTTTTTAATTTTAGTTGTACAACATCTTCTTAGTGGTTCGTCTGGGTATTTTTATCTTTATCTGTAATGACTGTTTTTTCCTCTTTAATTGCTGATTCATCTAACTCTTTCCAAATTAAATTTATAACGTAGATTTCTATGCTTAACGATTTTTACTATAAAATCTTTAATGTGTAATGTAATTAAAATCATTTGAAAATTGAATTTTCTGCACAAGCATATACATACATTTACTCCCTTCAAACTTTGTCATTAGGTACCCCAATTCAATAATTTTGTAGCAAGAAATTTAATAAGTCAATTCTGTAATGTCGGTCGGAAGTATAACTACCCCTTTTGCCATCCCTTAATCGCAAAGAGACTCTTCGCCTTCTCATAATCTAATATGTCCCTAGAGTTACACCCTCCACCTAGCATTTGCTCATAAATAACACTGTCTAAACGTTATTTTTGGCGAAGCTAACGACATTCCTTCACTTAGTCGTTATCAAATACCAAACTAAGAAATTTGTACATTGTTGCCACTGTTTTGTTTGTTGTTTATTATCATCTACGTATCAAATTATTATTTGTTTAGATTAGATTATTTAAGTCACTTTTTGCAGAAATTTTGATTTTTACTAATATTTATCTTTTATTGAGCAATTATTTATTTTTAAGTTTTAGTTAATTGATAAAATTTTTCCAGGGAAATTATCTACGATTGTATCAAAAGTAAAATAGAAATTGCGATCGAATTAAATTTAGTATATATATTTCTAATTTTTTTTAAACTTGGGAAGTTATTGGTTTCACTCCATTTTCGAATATCGTGTTTTCACCAGTTCTTCACGTTTTGAGGTCCTAGGAAGCCTTTCTAACAATTTCCGCGATGATGTCTGTGTGCTTGTAGCGTTTGAAAGAGTTTGACTCAACTTATACTTCTTAAGAATTTGATAAATAGGGTTTTTCTCAAACAGATTTTTTACTAATCAATTTTGCTTTTTCTTGAACATCCATATCGCTCATATCGCTCAAAAACAATTTAGGATCTATAAAATTAGCGGGAAATCTGCAGCTTGGGTCTCCATTAAACATCCTCACAGTTTACAGTTGTATAGCTCGTAAGGGAACCTGTTGTACTGACTTTTTTTCAAAAAATGATGATGAGCTCAGCTAAGTAAGTTTAAAACAGAACAATACACAGTAGTCAGTAATATGGTCCAAAACACGCAAAGGGAGATCAACTTTGCACAGACTTTTGTAATTTCTCGTGTAAAATTTATCTAACTGTTTCTTTATCGGCGTTTACAGCGTCAGCAATCATACACTTGCTGATTCAACGCACAATTTGGTGGATTTTGGGCGCTGGTCATCTTCAGTGCTCTCTCGGTCCTCACTGAAGCGCTTGTACATCTCAAAAATACCCACACGAGATAAATAATAGTCTCCATAGGCCTTTTCCAACTATTAATAGCACTCAGTCGGAGTTTCTTTCAATTTAACGAGAAGTTTGAGATCGATGCGTTGCTCCTGTTTTTTGTCACACATGGTTTTCGGCACCAGAAAAATACACGTCCTTTTCAAACCGTTCCTGCACAAATAATGTAATAGTGAAAATGTGGTTTTGTATGTGCATAAAGAAGACTTCTAGAAAACCAACCCACTACTCGTTTTTTCCTTACCCTGGTAGAGCGCACTCTAGGCACACAGATTCGTTATTTAATAGCCAGACCTATTATTATATTTTAACTATTCTCTAAATTTCATTTTACAAATTTCTCTTGTAGTTCTTAGTTTTTACATTGCATTTTCCCAGTTACACTTATTCGTGTCTCTTACTCCTTCTCATTTCTAAAATATGTCTTTGTTTTTATATTTTTGTTAAGGCAGGTTTTACTAAAAGGAGCTCTTCAAAAGAATAAATAGAAGCGCTGTTTAAAGTTACCAAAAATAATTTTAAAATTTGTCTGCCTGAATTAAACTTTGTTTTAGATGATGTCTAAGAATAGTTTATAAACAACAATACATCTAATTAATACAATAATAAAAAAAAACAAAGAATGAATATATAAAATTTGAATAAATATATGTGTATAAAATATAGAAACTGGAAATAGATTATAGTATTTAATATTTTTAGTACTAATTGTTTTCCTGGTAATAGTTGCTTTCCTGATATACCGGCAACATTTAAGGACATTCCACGAGTGCGTCACATCCTTATCAGATATCCAAGTCGAAGAAGCACCGCTGGATGCAATATCAGGATGACTCCAATGCTGTCAGCTCGGATTCCTGCCTCGTTGCAGGAATGCGGATATTGCCGAGCACTTCCTGCTGATATTCCTGCTGTACATCAACACCCTCTCAGCGGGTGCGACATTAATGGCTAGATTTATTTACTTCAAACTTACCAAATTTGACAAAAGAAATGAAATTCATAAAATGACAGTTTTAAATACTTAAAACTATACATAAAAATAGAATACTGATTTATTTCGGATAGTTTTTGCAGGAATAACAAATTTTACAAGCTTTTAACCAGACTTTTATGTATGTTTATATGTGAAGATGGAATCTTGCAAGTAAAATTTGACCCACTTCCCGATGTCCGATTGAGCCGAAATTTTGCATATCTACTAAAGATTAATAATACAATAAAATGAAAAAGCTGATTTTTAAAAAACGTAGAAAGGGTTATATCGGCTGAAGACTCCGAGAACATAAACAAAATTGTTATCTGACTTCAGTGGCGCTATCGGTTAGAGCGTTAAGATTTAAAGTAGGATTGATTTTTAATCTAGGTTCTGTGGATTCGAACCCGTTCTGTTTTAATTATACATAGAAATAATCGTAATAAATCGTTTGTAAATGAATCATTTTTTTTAGTAGATTTATATCTACTATTCAGCTGGTTCGCAGGTCACGACTTCGGGAAAATTTCACTACAGTTTTTCGTTTTGGGCCCCCCTGACCTCAAAAACACCTATATATATATATATATATATATATATATATATATATATATATATATATATATATATATATACAGGGGTCGGCACTCGAAGTGTTACTAAATAAAAATGCTGTAATTTTCTCAATTGTGATTTTATTCGTTTAAAAACTTCAGTATTTATTAAAAATATTACACATTTAAAAAAAACAACGTTATTGTTCGATATAGCCACCTTTAGCGCGTATGACAGCATCGAGTCTGTCCGGGAAGGCTTCACAGGCTGCACGAATGTGATCTGATGGTATTTTACTCCATTCTCGGCGAAGAGCAATCTTCAACGCGTCGACTGTCTCATATTTTTTTGTTGACACTTTGGCCTCCAAAATGGACCGTATAGAAAAATCCATTGGATTTAAATCCGGGGAATATGGTGGCCAATGTTGTGAAGAAATGAAGCTAGGAACTTTCTCTTGTAGAAAACGTTGCGTTTCACGCGCTTTATGGGATGGTGCCGAGTCTTGTTGAAAAGTCCATTGGTTCCCACCAAACTGTTCACGTGCCCAAGGCAACAGAGCATCGTTTAAAATGTTTTCACGATAGATTTTTTGATTTACCTTTACGCCCTGCTCAATGAAAACGAGTGGTGAACGTCCTGTGGCAGTTACAGCGGCCCAAACCATCACTGATGCAGGTGCTTGCTTTCGCAGAGCAATCCGCTGATCTAAATTATCCATTGACTTACTTTCTAACCACACACGATCGTTTTGTTTGTTTACATACTGCTGAACCGTAAAAATTTTTTCATCAGAAAAGACCAAATTTTCAAGTTCGCCACCAATGTGCAAGCGTTTTAACACTTTGGCTCTTGCTAAACGAACTGCCTTCTGTGCAGGTGTTAAATCTTGTACTTTTTGTATTTTATAGGGCTTTAATCGTAGTTCATTTTTTAATATGCGTCCCATGCTACGAGCAGATACATTAAGTTTTTTTGCTAATTGAACTGCACTTTGTCGCGGATTTCGTTGAATTCGGGCCTTCACCTTTCGAACCACTTCTGAAGATGTTGCTGTTTTCTTATGTCCACCTCCATGACGTATTTTGATGCTACCAGTATCATTGTAACGCTTAATGGTCCGATACACAAACATTTTGTTCACCCGTAAATGTTGCAGCTCCTTAACAATGGCTGGTTGTAATTTACCAGCCAAATACAAAGCAATAACACTGTTGCGTTTAACTTCCATGTTAATAACTTTTTATATCTCGAGAATAAATTGATATGCTTTCGTAAGCGTGTAAAAAAGATATTTAAATGTCAATTTTAAAAAGATGAGCACGCTGTCATCAACACTTTGGTTGCTATAGCAACGAGAAGTTGGTAACACTTCGAGTGCCGACCCCTATATATATATATATATATATATATATATATATATATATATATATGTATAGTTCCGATATAACGAAATCTGTGGACACGATAGCGGTCGCATTTCTTAACGGATCGAAATAAAATTTGGTACAAAAATCAATCGTCCAAATATCTCGGTCAAGTTCGTTAATGGGCCAAATCGGTAAGGCCGTTTGGGCGGACATTAGATCAAATGGAAAAAAATTCGTAACTTTTTTACTTTACCCTGTACAAAAAAATGTTAGGGGACTTTTTGTCTTAAAGAGACCTACAACTTTTATCTAAAACATTTGTTTCTAAAACGTATACTTTTAATATATTCAATTAATATAAATCTACTGATGCGCCTGGCTTACCAAGGGCCATTTTTTTGTTAAAGCTTGCAAAAAAAGGACATTATAGGAACGTTACCTATAAGTAGACAGATTATAATTTTTGATCGTATTCTACTTTTTGTATTTTATATTTTTTTTTACTGTAAGAGTTTTAAAACTCAACGAAAACTCAATTCCACACATAACCGTAAGTCTAATTACTCTTAAAGCGTAGTCAAAACGGCGCTAATGAATTTATAGTTATCATCATCGTTGTCTCTGCGACTCCTTACCCCCTTTTCCCCTTTTTTACTGCATTACGGCCAACGGAATGGTCCTTCACGACCGTTAAGCGAATTTTCTTAATTATTATTGCACCTGCGAGACGATTAAGGTCTGAGCTGTGCTTTTTGGCACTGAATTTATGAAAGGGGAAGTAATTGTTTCGGTATCAGAGGTTATTACAGTTTTGGACTATGTACCATCATTTAGAAGATAACTTGAATATTACCGGTTTTAAATATTTATTAAGGATTTTATCAGGTAAAATTTTACTCCATTTTTGGGATTATTAAATGTTTTATATGAACACAGGTTTACTTAATTTTGAAATTACTTAGGTTTATTACAAAATACTGTAGGTAACAATAAACACATATCCATTTATGCTAAGCAGCTCTATTAATTCTAAAATTCATGTTCCTGATTTTAACTCAAGAAAAGAGATTCCTTTTTGGTGTATTTTTTGGAGAAATGATTCCAAAGCATTAAGAACCAACTAAAAGATTATTTTTTAAATATGTAGTGCAAGTTATTTTCTTGCAGTAATTTGCGAATTGGCAGTCAAACAAAATTACTTACTATGAGGGTTCCCTTTTTAGTTTTGCACATAGACGCTTAGAAGGCACCACCAACCTTTAGACCCAAATCTAACCTCATTCTTTTGTTGTCATAAATCCTGAGTTTTATTGCTTTACAGTGGATTTTTGAAACTAACAAATTGGTTGAAAAATGGATCTTAGCCGAGAACATTTTCGAGCGATAATTTTTTACAATTTTCGAAAAAGATTATCTTATCCCAACAGAAATATCTCGCTGACATGATTTCTGTGTTTGGGAATGAAGCAACACACCAGTCAACTATTTCCCACTGGCATTGCGAATTTCAACGTGGTCGCTCCAGTTTCAGCGAATCCAGGCCAGCTCCACCTAAATGTAACAGATAGAGATAGAAACATCTTTGGGCATTTCAAAGAGCTCGATCCAAAAGATCCTACATGAAGAAATGGGTGTTACCCATCGGATCCATTATTTGCACACAAAAGAGCAAAAAGCGGTTCGCAATTGATGTTGAAAAACTGTTTAACAAAGGAAGCTCAAAAAACTTTATAGTATTGCTAATGGTGATGAATCTTGGATTTATTCGTACGAACCGGAAACCGGAACCAATTTGCTGTGTAGGTGTGATCCGTTCTCGAAGTTTGTCAAAGAAGTTTTTTAATTCAATGTCGATGTTTGGTTCCTAGTTAAACAACTACAAAGAAACTATCTATAAATTACAATATGTTAATTTGTGTCGTTTTTCATAAAGGAAAAATCCAGATCTGATCAGAAGGGCTCTTATTTCACGCATTGGTCCATAACTTGTACATCGCCAAAGAAAATTAGAAGATTTTAAATCCTATTCTTGGAGTCTTCTAATTTAGGAGTATTCAGTTGCCAAAGCAGGTCTTTCGTAATGGTGGATTGGAGGAAGACCTTGAACGACCCTTCGTTGTCGGAAAGAGTTTGAACATTGAGATAAGAGTTCTTGATTATTTATAGATAGGATAACTAATAAATCTATTTTATTGAAATTAATTTAAATAAAAATAAAATAACTTTTCACTCAATTAGAGTTTATATACTGAAGTTTGTATCTGGTGCTTTTTTCCTTCAATCTGAGACTGAAGTACTTACACTCAACTTAGAATTTGAACCAAGACCTGGGAATCAGTTCTTTACCTTATAGAACTAAGTATTTAAAAAGAGAGAGAGGTTTTCGCGACAATTAAACATCAAACTCTAAGTAACATTTTTCTGTCGCATCTTAAATTTTTATTTGGCTAGGAGACCAGAACCATGGATCTTTAGCAAACGATTATTTGCCTTTTTGAAATTTTAAAAAGTATAGAAACTACAATATATTAAATGAATAAAAATGTCGAGGGCTGTAGGAACGAATGAGGCAGGAATGGGTCAAATTGATGTGGCAATTGCTATAGAAACTACTTAGAACGTTATGTCACGTTTCTGGAGTTGCTATCGGGAAACGGAAAGCGTTCGGGGAAGGTAGTTGGGACGATCAAAGATGACAACACCTCATATGGATCGATATGTTCAGTTAGAACCGCAAAAAACGGCACGGAAGTTAATTAATCACCTCCATGTAGCTCATAATTGACTATGTGCAGGCATGCCATCTACAGAAAGTTGAGAGAAGGTAATTTAGTTAGTCAAAGACCTTGGAGATGCCAACCTTTAAATCGAGAGAATCGCGCCAGTCGACTACACTGGGCACAAGAACATGTTATATGGGAGCCAAATCAATATCAAAATGTTCTTTTTATCGATGAATCTCGATTTGGTTTGTATCCAGATTTTTGAAGGATATGCGGATGGAGAGAACCTGGTGCAAAAATCTAAAGCAACATACACACCAGGTTCACAGCTAAAGAGGAGGCACAATTATGGTATGGGCAGGAATTTCGCGTGGCAGTAAAACTGATGTCATTATGCTGGACCTTTTTTATCATCAGAGCGTTACGTTACAAAGGTTCTAGAACCTGTAGTTGTTCCATACCCGCAAAACATTTTATTTTGAGGCATGGCAATGCTACTCCACGTACAGCCAGAGTGACAGGAAATTTCTTGGAAGAGCAGAATAAGTTTTTCCTTGGCCAACGCAAACACCTGATCTCAATCCCATTGAGCATGCGTGGGATATGCTTCAGTGAAGAGTTTTTCAAGACCAGAAACCAATTACAAAACCGAAATGAGCTGTTTCAAGTTCTTCAACAGTGCTGGATGGAGATTCCCCAAAAAGATTTAGATAATTTGTTCCTCAATATGGAAAGACGCTGTAGAGCCATTATAATTGCATGAGGTGGCCACATTCCTTATTAAAATATTTTTTTCTTTGTTTTATTGTCAATTATTTTATAAAATATTGGATTCATAAATTTTCGTTTTTTTTATACATTTTAAATTGTTCTTATGAGTCACTTTGATATCATCGTTCATATACCTCTTTCCACTTATCAGGCTTACACGAGTTAATTCATGGAATACTTTTCAATCATTTTATAAATAAAGTTTTTAAATAATCCTAGATTTTGTGTGTATATTAATGAATTCAATGAATAAAAATACCACACTCTATTGGCTGATATGAAAACTACACTTTTCAGCCAAACTGTACAGTGGTAAGTGAGGATTTTTTGAGACAGTGTCATTCCTGTATAAAACCCAACTTCCTTAAAGCAATTCCCAATAGCAAAACAATAAAATTAACGGCTCATGACAAAGTAGATGGCACAAAACTCATCTATTGCCCAAGAACGTTGAGAGATTTACAACTTGGGACAGGATTTATGGGGTGTCTTGTTCCAACCGCTAAGTAGCATTAAAATTTTATATTTTTACGGATTTATTGGTAACGGAATTGTTTTGATCAATAAGAACGTCGTAGCTTTTAATCTAGCTAAATAAATGAGTCTGATATCTGTTTAATTCAAAGTTCAATAAAGATGATTACTTTCCAGAGAATAATTTATATTTATCTTATCTTTTGTTCAATGTTGTTGTTTTATTTGACGCGAGATTTTGTTAAATTGCAATTTAATTTTATCAAAACAATAAATAATTGCTAAGTTAAGATTAAAAATCAAGCCCTTATTAAACCATTTATTGTGTGGTGTCATATATTTTATTAAAGATGATTACATGATTATTTCCATTCAAGAATTATGAAAGATTAAAAAAGATCTATTTTGAACATCGTAGAATTAAAAAATCTAAATTTCAAAGCATGTCTGAGTTTTTACAAACAGATTTTTTTATAATATTGTTACGTTCTAGGGGTTCAAAATACAATCACTGCTGAACGAAAATGTCTAATTTATTTACACACTACAAACTAAACGAATTATATCTAAATAACTAAACTAACTATAACACACTAATTTATGTACAACAATTAACTTCGATTTATATTCACTATTTATTTTCACTTCGTAGATCGCTCAACTATTTAGACTGTCGCTGTTAACTTTTTTACTTTTTTTCGTGGGTCGTGGCTCTCCGCTTATATACCTGTTCACTGCTTCCAGAACGTCTTTCGGTAACAATTTCTCGTCGCGCGTAGAAGGAAAGGAATATTCTCGATCGTACGCTGGGTCACTAGACTTCCGGGAATCAGTTGTTTACCTAGCGCTATCAGGGCGACAGGAGCGTACTAGGGAAGTCTCGCTCGTTACAATATTGTAAATTCATAATGTCATCTGTTACGACCCGTGGTAATAGTTTTTATAAAATTAATAGAACGATATCTTTTAACAGACTTTTATTATAATACTTGTTAAACTATTCGAGAACGAAGTAAAAGTAAAAGTAAAAGTGGCCTGGCTCACATAAAAGTACCCTTTTCCTGGTGTGCACCACTTGACACACCCTTCCCAGAATCCCATCAGGTCACATTCCACTGTAAACGGGTCGACCAGGGACAGTGTTAGGTTTTAGTCGGCCATGCTGCCCATTTTTCCGTCCCGGAAAACCCTGTGTAAGTCAGAACAATAAATTAATGTAAACATACTTAAACCGTTGTCAAGAAAAATCAATCAGACTTGAATGCTGCGCACACATCTTTGTCATGAATAATTTCTCTCTTTTACAACAAATTAAAAAAAACAAATAACAACAATAAAATATGTATAAAGAATAAAACAATATGAACAAGCTACTTTTTAGCCTTCTTCGTTTTCAGATTCCGTTTTGCTATCGCTTTCATAAGCAGCCGTAAACGGTTTCATTCTTTCAGCAGAGCTGACACCTAGGTACTTTTTACGTGCACGCCTTGAACCTGGCAGATCTTCAACCACGTATCGGTCAAGATCCAGGACTTTCTTTATTACGTAGGGACCGTTATATTTTGGCACCAGTTTTTGGCTTTTACCATCGTTTGCCAAATTTGCCTTGCGTAACAAGACTAAATCACCTACTCTATACCTGTGACATTGCTTTCTTTTAGCATCAAAGTGAGCCTTTTGCTTCACTTGCTTTTGTTGTATCTTCATTTCAGCATCTTTTCTGGTTTTTATTATATCCTTATCTACTTCATCCTGGACTACAGCCATACTTAGGAATGAATCTTTCATTCCCCTGGGGTTGTAGCCAAGGAGTAATTGATAAGGGCTCTTCCCTGTCGTTTCATTTGGTGCTGAATTAATGGCGAACGTAATAGAACCTAACGATTGATCCCATTTTCTCTCATCGTCATGACTAGTTGAAATGGAATTTAGTAAAGTTCTATTAAAACGTTCCACTTGTCCATTTGCTCGTGGTGTAGCCGTTGCGTTATATACGACTTGTATCGATAGGTCCTTGGTAAACCTGATAAAGGCATCACTCGTAAAGCTTGATCCTCTATCACATATTATTCGTCTTGATACACCAAAAGTTTCAAATACACTTTCTAAAAAGTTTATTACTGGCTTGGTTTTTGTACTATTTACTGCTTTTGCCCAGAGAAATTTCGTGAAGGCATCGACTGCCACAATCAAATAGGAGTTTCCCTTCGTACTTTTAACAAAGGGCCCTACATGGTCAATATGCATAGTGTCCATTGGTACCGGCGTCTTTTCAATTGGATGAAGGAATCCTTCCTTCTTACCCGTTGGCGCTTTATTATATGCACATTCTAAACATGATGAAATGTACCTTTTCACATACTTTTTCATGCGTGGAAACCAATATTTAGTACTTATTAATTTCATCGTCTTCTCCACTGCAAAATGACCATTGTTGTCGTGGTGATACATGGTAACTACCCGCCTAGCTGCTTTAGGGACGTACCATCTCAGTCCGTTTGCTGTTTTTCTATATAACTTATTATTGTTAACCTCATAGTCAATGTGCATTTGTTTTTCCTCTGAATCGTTGGCTTTATTCTGAAGTATATTAAAAATATTTTTACATTGATCGTCTTTCATTTGTACGGCTAAAACCCAGTCATCCTTGCTGATGTCCACTTGTAGCACATCCATAATATTAGGCTTTTTATTGTTTGTATCAGGCATGTCGACAGGATTTCGACTCAATGCGTCAACGTGTCCCATCCTCGTCCCCGCACGGTATTCTACACAAAAATCGAACTCTTGTGCAGTTAACCACCACCTTGCGATCCTAGGAATCAGGTCACGCTTACTCATGGCTGTTCTAAGGGCATTACAATCCGTAACCACTGTGAATTTTATTCCAATCAAATATACTCGGAACCGTTGTAAGCTATTAATCACAGCTAAAGTCTCTAGTTCATAAGAATGAAATCTTTGCTCCTCTTTTGATGTCTGACGACTAAAATATAAAACGGGTTTTAATGATCCATTTTCCTGTTTCTGCAATAATATACCACCAAGTCCTAGTTTTGAGGCATCTGTATGTACCTCCGTCTCAAATTTGGGGTCATATATTGCTAAAACCGGCCTTTCAACTAATGCTTCTTTTAATTTTTCGAATGATTCTTGCTGTTCTGTTCCCCACTCAAAACGAACATCTTTCTTTGTTAAGGATGTCAATGGTCGTGCTATTTGGGCAAAACATTTAACATATTTTCTGAAATAGCTACAGAGACCAACAAACTGACGTATTTGATGTACATTCTTTGGCGCAGGGAAATTTTTAACAGCAGCAATTTTTGTAGTACCGGGCCTTATACCCTCGGTACTAATTTCATGACCAAGGTAGTCTATAGTTGTCTGGAAAAATTGACATTTATTTAGACGCAGTGACACTCCTGCATTCCGGAATGTTTCTAGCACATTTTCCAAGGCAATTAGTCCATCTGGTATACTCGAAGAGGGTACAAGTACATCATCCATATATGCCAAAGCTGTGGTAAACCTCATGGATCCCAGTATTTGGTTAATTGTTCTTTGAAAAACAGCAGGGGCGTTTACCAATCCGAATGGCATTCTCAGATATTCAGATTGACCGTCAGGTGTTACGAATGCAGTCTTCTGTCTAGATTCTTCTGCCATTTTAATTTGGTGATAGCCACTAGTCATATCAAGTGTAGTAAAGTACCTGCAATCTTTCAATCTCTCCAAGTGTTCGTCAATCCTGGGAAGTGGATAACAGTCTCTAATTGTCTTAGCGTTCAAGGCACGATAATCGACGCACATCCTTGTTTCGCCATTTTTCTTTTTAACCAGGACGATTGGACTCGCATATGGTGAATTAGATTCTTGAATAATTTCAGCACTTAACAACCCATTGACAATTTCTCGTACCTTTTCTCTTTCGCTAAAAGACAGACGATAAGGCCTGTACGTTACAGGTTTATCATCCATAAGATTGATAGTCATTTCAGAATTCTTAATTCCACTCAACTCACTGACATTTTGTGCAAAGCAATCTCTATATTTATTAATTAATATCAAAAGCTTATTTAAGTCATTAAACGATAATTTTTCAGATACATAGCATTTTAATTCGTTTAAAGAAAATTTCGGCGGATAAATATTATCAACTTTGTTGACACTTACCCCTAAATTTTCTTCAATGCATGGGACACCACGCGCTACGATCTGTCCTCGCTTCACAGTTAGGATATTTTCTGTTAAGTTGAGCACAGGGAGTTTAGCATCCAAGGAGGATGTCACGCAGCTTGGTACTACGCACCCTCTTGTTGGTTCGTACCACTTACGGATATTTACAAAAATATCTCCAGTATAGTCCGTGTTAGAATTACACTGAATGACACCCACATGATTTGGCGGTATTTTCACATTTTCTTTTGCTCTCAAACATAATTTTTGTGGGGGTAATTTGTCTACTTCAGGTAATTGCACCATTTCGGAGTTAAACAATCGTACACTATCATTCCGAACAACAGTTACAGCATCTGTTTTGTCAAGTACAGATCTACCTATTAGCAAGGGCATTGATTGTAGATGGTCCCTTACTACGAAAATGGGAACCTCAGCTTCCAACAAATCTACCTTTAATTTTACCTGTGACCGTCCCAAGGCTTTTGTCACACACCCTTCATAACCATTGAAGCATACATCAGTTTGTTCCCAAGTGATTCCAACGTATTTGGCATCACTTTCACGGATTATAACCACTTCACACCCTGAGTCAATAAATCCTTGAATATTATGTTCGTTTATTAAACAATTGACAAAATATCTGTTGTGCTTCGGTGGTTTCGTGTGGCATAGCATAGCACTACGTGTTTGTGATGGCTTATTTTTATTTCTATAGCAACTTTCTGCCTTATGCCCCAACTTTTTGCAAATCGAACATTCCATCTTAGGTGCTGGACAGTCCTTATAAATGTGTCCATACTGTTTACAGTTAAAACATTTTCCCTTTGGCAAAATCTTCCTAACCCCAGATTTAATTTCGGCTAGATTCTGGTCAGTTTTCTTATCCGGCCTCTTCTTGCTATAATACTGCGGCTTTGGCTCATTCGTTGTAGTCGTAATTAACGTTGACAAGTAATCAGAATACAAGTTTTCTGGAGTAGTGTATCTTCCAACTTTTGCTCCTGATTGTATCGTACTATCCTGTATCCCATCAATGATCATCGCTACAGCATTTTTGCCTGTAATATCACATTGTCGAAGCAATTGGGTTTTGGCAAAATAATATTCAGTCCACGTTTCGTTAGGTCGTTTTAATCTATGTATGAGATTTTTAAGAGCTGTTGGGTAATCCTGATGATCAGGGAACGCTTGAGTTAATAAACTCTTCCATTCAGCCCAAGAATGCATATAATTCTCAAGGCTATTGTACCAGGTCTTCGCCAGTCCCCCTAGTCTGGACTGCATGTGATAAATAGTAGTCCTTTCGTCCCACCTATTTATCTCAGCTAACTGATCTATTTTGTCCAACCATTTCCGACAGTTTTCATTTTCTTTACATGAAAACTCCGGAATGCAGTCTGGCCTTATAGACACTCTTGTTTGCGTTATTGTTTTCTAAAAGCTGATTTACCAAATCTTCTAGTTCTTTAATTCTTTGCTGTGCATCCTGTGTTTCTTGTACCACAGAAGCACGACTGGAATTGTCTACAATTTCAGCAGCATTCGATAAACTATTTCGATTCGTATTAGCATGCCTGTTTGTAGTCTCATTGGGTGGTGTATAACTCTTTGTATGTGCCTTATATGCTGTTCTTTTCCTGTGTTTTCTGTGTTTTCGTTTATAACGACCGGCACAGTCACTACTAGAAGACGAAGAACTCGATCTACTAGATGTAGAACAACTAGAGCTATCTCGCCTTCTTTTACCCATATTCACAATTGTCCACAAATAAAACAAACAACCGAACAAATTAAAACTAATATGTTCAAAATGCTAACAAACTAAACTTAAACACTTAAACACTATAAAACTAACAAGTCTTTTCGGATAGAGCGTGATATATCCCACCGCTGCACTGTTACGACCCGTGGTAATAGTTTTTTTCTTCAAGCGTATAATAATAACTATATTTTTCTTCAAGCGTATAATAATAACTATATTACTTTTTGCAACACAGACCGTAGAAATATCCCATTATTTTACTAGTACAAAAATGAATTTTCATTATTGTACTAATAAAATAATGGGGCGTTGTAATCAAGTAGGTAGGAACTGTCATTTTTAAACTTATTTAATTTGACGTTTGTCTGTTTTGAAAATTTTGTGAAAAATGTCTCAAGAATTGCAATGTACGCCTCCGGAATTAGTTGAAATAGCTAATTCCAGTATTGAAACTCTAATTCCAACGAAGTCGCGTAAACTGTATGATTTTGCATACGAAAAATTTCTAAAATGGTGCAATGAATATAATGTACAGCAATACACGGAAAACGTTATGCTTGCATACTTCACGAATTTGTCCAGAAAGTTTAAAAGTTCTACTCTATGGGCACAGTATTCAATGATTAAAAGTCAATTAAACATTAAACATAATGTTAAAATAGAAAAATATAGCAAATTAATTGCATTTATAAAGCGCCAAGGGGAAAATTATACACCGAAAAAATCAAAAGTATTAACACAAGATCAATTTGATAAATTTCTCAAGGATGCACCAAATAATGTTTATTTAGCAACAAAGGTAGGTACTTTCTTATTTCTTTTTAATCATTATTACGTTTATTAAACCGTTGACAGTGATATCTACTAGCAGATCAATATTTAACTTGACAGCAAATATTACCTCATTTCCTACTTATAACATTTAATGACGGTAGCTCAGTGGCAGAGCTTTTGTCTTCGGTCGCAAAGGTCAGCGGTTCTAATCCCGGTGCTACCAGCTTTTTTTTTATTTATTTCAACGTTTGTTTTAGGTTATATTAATATTTGGAGTCACAGGAGCCCTTAGATGCGATGAACTTGTTAATTTAAAGTCTAGCGAAATCCAAGATTTGGGAAATTTAATTTTGGTTAAAATCATAAACACAAAAAACAAAAAACAACGGTCGTTTACTATAATTGGCGATTTTTATTTGAATTTGGTAAGACAGTATACGGCTCTTCGTCCGGATGATATTGGCCTGCAGCGATTTTTTATTAAATACCAGAATGGTAAATGTCACCGTGTGGTAATGGGTATCCACAAAATATCAAACGTACCAAAAGACGTTGCTACGTTTTTGAAATTAACAAATCCTCATGAATATACAGGACATTGCCTTCGGAGGACTTCCGCAACTATTTTAGTTGACAACGGAGGTGATATTACCGCTTTAAAGCGGCATGGTGGATGGAAATCCACCAGTGTTGCTGAAGGGTACTTAGAGGATTCCATTTCCAGTAAAACACAAACTGCACAAAAAATACTTAATTGGCAAGAACAACCAAGTAATAGTTCTGGAATCGCTGACATAATAATCGACAATCAACTTACTAATAATATGATGTATACCAATGACAAAATTGTAAATGTCGAAGCTGAAAGCGGTGGCAGTGGCTTAAATTTAAACAACTGCAGTATACAAAACTGCACATTTAATATTACTGTTAATAAATAGGTAACACTTTATGTAATTTTTCGTTTGTATTAATTAAATAGTTGAGATATAAACAAAGCCTTCTATATTTTTTATAAAATGCATATTATTATTACGCTTGAAGAAAAAATAGTATATGTTACTCGGAGCAGAAGGCCCATTATATGTTTCGCCCAGTTTGCACAGCCTCGGCTAGCGCCTCGGCAGTGCAAGAATCTGGGCTCAACAATAATGTTGGCCTTCTACTCCTAGTAACATAATATACTATTATAAAATTAATAGAACGATATCTTTTAACAGACTTTTATTATAATACTTGTTAAACTATTCGAGAACGAAGTAAAAGTAAAAGTAAAAGTGGCCTGGCTCACATAAAAGTACCCTTTTCCTGGTGTGCACCACTTGACACACTCTTCCCAGAATCCCATCAGGTCACATTCCACTGTAAACGGGTCGACCAGGGACAGTGTTAGGTTTTACATCTACATACATTGTATTAAGTTTAAAATAATGTCCTTTATTAAAAACAAACACATTTTTTCAGAAAATCAGTTTGCGACTCTAGTAGGTACAGAAAATGCATTATGTAAAGTGACAGAACTAGTTTTGCATAGTCTGGATAAGGGAAAAAAAGGTTGTAGTCATTTTTTTTGATCTGGCAAAAGCGTTCGACACTGTGGTGCCTCATATTTTACTCGAGAGGCTTTAGGAAGTGGGAATTAGAGGAGTTGCGAATAACTTAAGAAAGAAGAAAGTAAAAATTGGAGATCATATAAGTCGGGCTCTTCGGGCAGAGTATGATGTGCCACAGGGTACTGTTTTTGGTCCGATAGTGTCTTCTGTTTTGCCCATTATACTGTTGTTTGTGATACTTGATCATGTATTAGCGTACCCCTTAAGTCTAATATTTAATCTATCATTAAAGTTAGAGAATTTCCCAGACCGGTGGAAGGAGGCCAGGATTATTCCTGTTTTTAAAGCAGGTAAAAATGAACAAATTAAAAACTATCACCCTGTATCCATTCTGTCAAACTTCCCAAAGGTCTTTAAAATTAAAATTTATAATAAGATATTTCCATCTGTTCGCAATCTAATATCACCCTCACAGCACGGTTTTTTAAACAAAAAGTCCACAGAGTCTAACTTACTCATAATTACTCAATTCTTATCTGAAATTATTGACTCAGGTGGGCAGATGGATGTTATTTACACTGACTTTTCGAAAGCTTTCGACAGAATGGATCACGGAATTTTAGTAGATAGGTTACATCAGTTTGGTTTTTCTTATAATTTCATCAGATTTTGTAGATCATACCTTCTGGGTAGGTGGCAGTTTGTTTTTTACAATGGTTACTCTTCCCAAAAGTACCTTGCGAAATCAGGTGTTCCACAGGGTTCTAACTTGGGACCGTTGTTATTTTTACTATTCATAAATGATCTCGATTTTCGCTTATTTTTGCTGACGATTTTAAGTTTTATCTATCAATCCTAGACACTCAGGACTGTATAGCACTTCAGCAAGACCTAGATGCTTTATTATGTTGGTGTGAGGAAAATACGTTAATGCTGAATGTATCTAAATGTAAAGTGGTGACATACACTAAGAAAAAATCTACAGTAAATTTCCATTACAATATCAACGGTCTAGTCTTGTCACACTGTTCCTCTACCAATGATCTTGGTGTCACTTTCGACTCAAAACTAAGTTTTGCTGAGCATATTAATATTAAGGTTAGTGATGCAAGTAAAATGTATGGATTCATTGTACGGAATTGCCGTGGTTTTAGGGACATTAGAGTATTAAAGACACTATACTATTCATACGTTCGAGCTAAGCTAAAATACTGCTCAATCATATGGTATCCCAAATAAAAACTTGGCTAGACTATAGTTTGCTTTCATAAAATATTAGCAAAACCAAATTTATTACTTTTGCTCTTACTTTGCCAGACTGCAAAATTTTAAAAGTTCACAGAGAAAGCAGTAATAATATTGATAAAATTGCCAATTGTGATTGTGGTGAGATTGAAAGAGTGCAAAGCATAAAATTTTAGGGATTTTCATTGATCAAAAACTTAACTGGAAAAATCACTTAGAATATATTACAAAAAAATAGGAAATTAATGTACAAATAAGGAATCTCTATTCTATAGTTATTATTTACTAATTTTTACTGCAATATATTTGTTTTTTGTAAAATATAAATAAATAAATTAACGTATAAAAATTTATTATATCATAAACATAAAATAATTCAAATAACAATATACAATATACCTACGTATCGTCAATCCAGTTGTTGCAAAGTAATATTTTTCCATTCCTTTGGTTTTTCATAATTTTATGCTTGCCTGCGTCCCTTCAAAATTTATTTATTGTTAGTCATTAGTATTTTGATTTGTTGATGTATATTTGTTAATTTAGTACAAACCTTTCAAATAAAATTTTCCAGAAGATTAAAATTCAAACTCACCTGACTTTGGGAGCAGTCAGGAACTACTCCCGGTCGTGTAATTAGTTCGTTAATAGTTGACAACATTCTAATCACTTCTTGATTTGGCATTGGAAGAGTTACCCTGCGCAATAGAAAGAGATACTTTTAAGAAAATTGTCAATATTGGACAACATTATTAAGTACGCTAGAGGAAGCAATCATACTCAAAGCCAAAAACCTACACTACCTTTACCCAAGCCGCCTTGTCTACCACAACACAAAAATATACTGCCTCTCCTCTCTCGTTTTCAGACCTTACAACAACACTACGTCGCTCGGACTCTTCAGGGAATGAATACCGCAGCCCAGAAGACCCTCCACATCCACTGGAATGGAGGACTCCAAAGAAGATCAAGAGTTCCGAAAAACAAGATCCTCCTTCCCAACCTGAGATTCCGCCAAACAGTAGACACGGACTTTCTTAAAGACCTAGAAGCCCTCTTTGACGAATCACCACTCTTGATGAGGATGCAAACATGATGGACTGAATACAAAAAAAAATGAGTCCTTGGCGAAGGATTCTGTGGTTCCCCTCGTCCTTGCCAAATGGGAGGCCTCACGACGGAGGACCCAAACCCACATTTTACCACACTGACACCCAAAAAAAAATGAAGGTTTAGACACGTTCAAGAAACTTTGGGACCCGAAAACCCAGGAGGTACAGAAAAAGCAACACCAACCTGCTGCAAATGGAGAGGTTTATGAGACCGTCAGAACAATCTTTTTTATTAGGGTTTTTACTTTACTTAGAAATTCTTATAGATGTATTAATTTCCACTTACTTATCAATATCAATATGCTGTAATGGTTTTATTTTTATTTTCGGAGCCTTTGAAAAATCTATTAGTGGCTTCTTAGACCAAAAATCAATTCTTTTGCTCAGACCCTTTTTTTCTTCTTTTCCATTTCCTTGACCAGAATTTATTGTAATTTTTGTCCTCTAAACAATCAAAACAATATTTATTAATGTTGTTGATTTTCCAGAAGATTTTAATTAATCAATAAAAGTTATGAGTGATATATTATTTAACATTTTTAACCAACAAACAAAGAGTGCATTAGGAATACAACCAACTCACCTGACTTTGGGACCCAGAGCAAACAGGAACTACTTCTTCTTTAATAGTCAACATTTATCTTCTGGATTTAGAATTGGAAGAGTTATCCTGTATACATAAAAACTATTGATAAATTAAGGAAACTTAATGGCAAGAACTGAAACTGAGGATATTCAAACTCTTAGAAGCGAAGGCCAAACAGTATAAACTGATAATTAATGAGGAATAAATGAAGTATATGAAAATGGGCCAGACCACATATGAAGACACCCAACTGAAGACTGCTACAAATAACGAGAGTAAAGAATATTGCTTCAAAAAGTTGTTGGAGTTTGAGTATCTAGGAGTAACCCTAACAAGTAAAGGAGAAGAAAACCAAGAAATTGAGAAGCGAATTTCGAGAGGAAGAAAGAGTGTCGGATTACTACACAAACTATTAAGAGCAAAGAACATCTCTAGAGAGGCAAAATTGAGATTATACAGAATAGTGGTACAGCCCACGGTCCTTATGGAAGCGAAACATGGATTATGAACAAAAATCATGAAAATATCCTGAACAGTGGCCCAAAGATGAGATTCGAAAGAGTAAAATACGATGAAAAGAGGGATCGTCAGAACAAAGTGACTTGGATGGTTAGGCCATCTTGCAACAATGGCTGATGAAAGATGAGCAAAGGACTCGCTGCTGAGAGGGAAAGGAAAGAAGAGGAAAAGGACAGCTACAAAAAAGTGAATAGAAGCATGTAAGGAAGACCTAAAAACAATCGGGATAGTAAATTGGAGAACTGCGACCACGGAGAGAAAAAATAGAGGAAAAGAGTTGAGAAATTTTAAGCCATGGGGCTTTTAAGGCCTGTTGAGCTATATATAACTCAAAAATTTGAGATTCTTAATTCACCTTAGAATGTCGCATCACATATCCTTTAATCATCAATAAAACCTCCTCTAATTTTTCTTTTAACAGTGTTTGTTACGTGGCCTGTTTTGCACAGAGCTACGCCTTTTTCATAAGAGGCTTCCGAAGGTTTATTGTCAATAAAAAAAAAAGGTTAATTAAACTTTTTTTTCAATTATTATCAAAAATTGGACTAGCTACTAATTAGTATTAATAAGGAAAATTATACTTACTTATCAATATCAGGTGTTAAATATAACTTTGCCGTCTCAGACCTGCACCTTTTTTCTGTATTACAATTTTATTTTCACAATGTAAGCAGCGTCAAAACTAAAGAAATGAATGTAAATGGTAATGAAATCCTAGTAAAACCAGTTCAAATCGGTGATTAAGTTAAAAAACAAAACAGAAGTAAATTTAACAGGTCCGTTTGTTGTGGGCATTGGAAATATAGATAACGGACATTTTATCGGTAGATACAATGATTTAAAAATAGCTAAAATTGTAAAGGTACTTTCTACTTTTGGACTTCTTTTAAATTTATTAATGACTAGGTATACCTGCGACGTCGCTCGCGTGGCATGTTAATTGTTGTATAAAAATTTCTCCCCTCACCCCGTTAAAGGGGTGGGAGGAGAAATTTTTATACACCAGATGTTAAGTTAAAAGAAGACAAATACATCTGTGAAAACCGCATTCGAATCGGTTCAGTAGTTTTCAAGTGATGCGCGCACAAACATATAGATAGACAGACAGAAGTACAGAAAAAATAATCACATTTTTGGGTTCTATATCGATGTACCCGCGACGTCGTTCGCGTGACGTCTAGATTGTTGTATACAAATTTCTCCCTCCCCATACCGTATAAGTGGTTTTCCCAACATTTCCCTTCAGCGCTCTGCTCCTATTAATTGTAGCGTGATGAAAAGTATACTATAACCTGCTCAGGAGTATGAATAATAAGTGTACAAAGTTTCGTTAAAATCCGTCGAGTAGTTTTTGTTTCTATAACGGTTATACAGACAGACAGACAGACAAAAATTTTACTGATTGCATTTTTGGCATCAGTATCGATCCCGAATCACCCCCTGACAGTTATTTTGAAAATATATTTCATGTACAGAATTGACCTCTCTACAGATTTATTATAAGTATAGATATAGATAGATAAAGATTGAGTAATTTTTTTTTTAAATTTTTGTAGTTTCTTTAGTAATCGAACCAAGGGTTAAAAAAATACTAGACTTCCAGTTAATTAATTCTCTTTTATTCTATCTTTATCAAGGCAAATATTTGCATTTTAATTTGATTCCTTATTCGGAATCAACAACAAACGTAAAAGAAAAAAAAAAGAAAAATGTACAAGCGGCAAGTTCTGCATCTCGTTTGTATAAATATCGAGTTGTGTTTCATTTAGCGACCTTTATCTCGGTCTACGATCTCAGAACAAAGATATATTTCAAGCATTCAAGATAATAGACAAGCAAATTGACCAAGCAGAATGTTCTTTAGCGGTTTTTGCATGTCATTCTTGTATTATAAAGTTGAAATGATGCTATTTCTGTCAATAGGTTCTATATAAGTTATTCGGAAAACTAAAGGATCAAAAGAGGCTCAACCACAGGAAGGTTTATCTCTCGCTGGCATTTATTTCTGGAGCAATCGGGAAAATGACAAAATGACGCTCAGATTAAGGGCCGTCAGCTCCCTTCATTTGACACTCTTGTCATCCATCTTTGGTCGGTCCTTCTCTCCAATCCACTTTCTCTGTTATTACACATTTACTTACTTATATAGAACGTCCCAAGAAGTCAGTCGTAGTTGATGAATCATAAACACTATAGAATAAATAAATCTTTATATAACATAGGAAACTTTTTTAATCCTAATTATTCGATAAGAATATTATAAAAGTATCATTAATAAGATATAAAACCTAATGGATTATTTAATAATACCAAAAGTAGCAGATAAAGTAAGTTATAAAAAGTATAAAAAATATAGATTAAAATCTTAGCCATAAAATAAATTTTCCTTCGTTTGTGTACACCATAACTCTTGAACGGAAAATCACATTGTCATGAAATTTGGTATATAGAATCCTTATGTTGTGAAAAAGAACCATATTAATCTTGGTTTAAATCAGATAACCTTAACTGCAAAATTTTAACGGTTTTCCAAAACTCGTGGATATAATTCATATTTTCCTACGTTTTTGTGAACTATAACTCTCTCAAAAGCTTCTTTCTGTGGTTTGTCAATCTTAATCATTTATTTTTAAGTTCTTTACTATTGACAAAGAAATATTTTTCTATACTATTTATTTATTTGTGTTTGTGACCTTATTTCTCAAGTATGGCGAACTGAGAACTACTTGGCTTTATTAGTATTCTTATGTTATTTATTTCAAAAGATTTCATTCCTAATTTTAGATGAAGACATCCTGTAGAAAGCCCCTAGGGCTAGTTCTCAGCTGGTGTAAAGTCGTTCTTCTCGTCTTCTAATTAGTGCGTCGCACAAATGTCTCTGTCGTGGCTTTAAACGATTTATTTTCATTTTCAGCAGGAACGCTCAACTCGCTAGAGTCACGTTACTATTACGTTGTTGGAAAGGGGGCAGGAAGGAGGATATTTTGGATAAAAATAGATGAGTTATAAAGGGTTGGAACGTATTATAAAAAAAATTAAATTGTTAATTTACCACAAGGTTATTAATTATATAATTCAGTCTATATATTGTTACATTCATTTTTGTTTATATTTATTTTTCTATACAAAAATTTAACAATCTAATTTACTTTTTTATTATCGTTTTCAAAAATATTTCCCTTGAGTTCTCAGATTTTAAAACGAGGTCGTATATCATGTGTCTGCAAGAAATTTATTTAATTTTTAGCACGTCTACTGTTTCTTTTATTTTATGTAAAAGACAGCAACACTTAGAAATTCAAATGGTAAATTTTTCTACTCTACATGTGTTATAGTATAAAAGTCTGCTTGTTAATTTTTGTATATAAGGGAGATAATTTATGGTAAAATGTATTTTCTCATATTGTCCAACTCCGATTTATTGGGTAAAAAAGTTAAATATGCCTGTATTTAAAAACCCAAAGCTCTTTCTTTAAATGAGCAGGAGTTCGTAATAGAAAATTGGAAACTGGATAAAATTTTTAAAAATTTTTAATATCATCACCGAAAAACGATTCAAAAGAGATAACAAAAGTTCACAACATAATAAAATATTTAAAGAACAGAAAATCCCTCCCTATTAAATAACAAATTAACTAATAAAATACGGCGATATAAATAATTAATACCCGAAGCGCAGCAATGGAATGGAAAATCGGTATTTACAAAAAACGTAGCAAAAACGATCCATAAAATTACAAAAAGATATATTTTATAAAATAGATAAAATTGATATAAGTGAAAAACACTGTTGTACTTAGTTAAAAAATCAAACAACTTTCCTTGATAGACGTGAAAAAGGCATTTGACGGAGTACAGTTGGACAACTTAATAGAAATACTGCGAGAGCATACAATATCAGAAAATTACATCCAAACAATAGTGCAACTTACCAACAGGGAATTGTGCGAAAGTTTGCAACCGTTCAAAAACATTTCTAACCATGCAGAAATCGTGCCTATACCAACAGGGAATTGTGTGAAAGTTTGTAAACGTTCAAAAACATTTCTAACCATGCAGAAATCGTGTTAAACCAACAGAGAATTGTGCAAAAGTTTGCAAACGTTCAAAAACATTCCTTACCATGCAGAAATCGTGTCTTCACTAACCGGGAATTGTGCGAAAGTTTGCAAACGTTTAAAAATATTTCTAACCATGAAGCAATCGTGCCAACAGCAACAAGGATTTGTTCGAAAGTTTGCAAATGTTCAAAAACATTCTTAATCATGCAGAAATGGTGCCTATTCCAACAGAAATTATTCCAAAGTTTACAAACGTTCAAAAACATTCCTAACCATGCACAAATCGTGTATTGGGAATTGTGCGAAAATTTGCAAACGTTCAAAAACATTCCTAACCATGTAGAAATCGTGCCTACACCAACAGTGAATTGTGCGAAAGTTTGCAAACGTTCCAAAACATTCCTAACCATGATGAAATCGTATCTAGACCAATAGGAATTTGTTCGAAAGTTTGCAAACGTTCAAAAACATCCATAACCATGCAGAAATCGTGTCTACACCAACAAGGAATTGTGCGAAAGTTTGCAAACGTTCAAAAACATTTCTAACAATGCAGAAATCTTGCCTACACCAAAAGAGATTTGTCCGAAAGTTTGCAAACGGTCAAAAACCGTGCATAAAACACATATATTTGTTAAATTGAAACAAAAAATGTAGCAAAAACGATCCAGAAAATTACAAAAAGATATATAAAATAGATAAAATTGATATAAGTGGAAAACACTGTCGTACTTACTTGATAGACGTGAAAAAGGCATTTGACGGAGTACAGTTGGACAACTTAATAGAAATACTGCGAGAGCATACAATATCAGAAGATTACATCCAAACAATAGTGCAACTTACCAACAGGGAATTGTGCGAAAGTTTGCAACCGTTCAAAAACATTTCTAACCACGCAGAAATCGTGCCTATACCAACAGGGAATTGTGTGAAAGTTTGTAAACGTTCAAAAACATTTCTAACCATGCAGAAATCGTGTTAAACCAACAGGGAATTGTGCAAAAGTTTGCAAACGTTCAAAAACATTCCTTACCATGCAGAAATCGTGTCTTCACTAACCGGGAATTGTGCGAAAGTTTGCAAACGTTTAAAAATATTTCTAACCATGAAGCAATCGTGCCAACAGCAACAAGGATTTGTTCGAAAGTTTGCAAATATTCAAAAACATTCTTAATCATGCAGAAATGGTGCCTATTCCAACAGAAATTATTCCAAAGTTTACAAACGTTCAAAAACATTCCTAACCATGCACAAATCGTGTATTGGGAATTGTGCGAAAATTTGCAAACGTTCAAAAACATTCCTAACCATGTAGAAATCGTGCCTACACCAACAGTGAATTGTGCGAAAGTTTGCAAACGTTCCAAAACATTCCTAACCATGATGAAATCGTATCTAGACCAATAGGAATTTGTTCGAAAGTTTGCAAACGTTCAAAAACATCCATAACCATGCAGAAATCGTGTCTACACCAACAAGGAATTGTGCGAAAGTTTGCAAACGTTCAAAAACATTTCTAACAATGCAGAAATCTTGCCTACACCAAAAGAGATTTGTCCGAAAGTTTGCAAACGGTCAAAAACCGTGCATAAAACACATATATTTGTTAAATTGAAACAAAAAATGTAGCAAAAACGATCCAGAAAATTACAAAAAGATATATAAAATAGATAAAATTTATATAAGTGGAAAACACTGTCGTACTTACTTGATAGACGTGAAAAAGGCATTTGACGGAGTACAGTTGGACAACTTAATAGAAATACTGCGAGAGCATACAATATCAGAAGATTACATCCAAACAATAGTGCAACTTACCAACAGGGAATTGTGCGAAAGTTTGCAACCGTTCAAAAACATTTCTAACCACGCAGAAATCGTGCCTATACCAACAGGGAATTGTGTGAAAGTTTGTAAACGTTCAAAAACATTTCTAACCATGCAGAAATCGTGTTAAACCAACAGGGAATTGTGCAAAAGTTTGCAAACGTTCAAAAACATTCCTTACCATGCAGAAATCGTGTCTTCACTAACCGGGAATTGTGCGAAAGTTTGCAAACGTTTAAAAATATTTCTAACCATGAAGCAATCGTGCCAACAGCAACAAGGATTTGTTCGAAAGTTTGCAAATATTCAAAAACATTCTTAATCATGCAGAAATGGTGCCTATTCCAACAGAAATTATTCCAAAGTTTACAAACGTTCAAAAACATTCCTAACCATGCACAAATCGTGTATTGGGAATTGTGCGAAAATTTGCAAACGTTCAAAAACATTCCTAACCATGTAGAAATCGTGCCTACACCAACAGTGAATTGTGCGAAAGTTTGCAAACGTTCCAAAACATTCCTAACCATGATGAAATCGTATCTAGACCAATAGGAATTTGTTCGAAAGTTTGCAAACGTTCAAAAACATCCATAACCATGCAGAAATCGTGTCTACACGAACAAGGAATTGTGCGAAAGTTTGCAAACGTTCAAAAACATTTCTAACAATGCAGAAATCTTGCCTACACCAAAAGAGATTTGTCCGAAAGTTTGCAAACGGTCAAAAACCGTGCATAAAACACATATATTTGTTAAATTGAAACAAAAAATGTAGCAAAAACGATCCAGAAAATTACAAAAAGATATATAAAATAGATAAAATTGATATAAGTGGAAAACACTGTCGTACTTACTTGATAGACGTGAAAAAGGCATTTGACGGAGTACAGTTGGACAACTTAATAGAAATACTGCGAGAGCATACAATATCAGAAGATTACATCCAAACAATAGTGCAACTTACCAACAGGGAATTGTGCGAAAGTTTGCAACCGTTCAAAAACATTTCTAACCACGCAGAAATCGTGCCTATACCAACAGGGAATTGTGTGAAAGTTAGTAAACGTTCAAAAATATTTCTAACCATGCAGAAATCGTGTTAAACCAACAGGGAATTGTGCAAAAGTTTGCAAACGTTCAAAAACATTCCTTACTATGCAGAAATCGTGTCTTCACCAACAGGGAATTGTGCGGAAGTTTGCAAACGTTCAAAAATATTTCTAACCATGAAGCAATCGTGCCAACAGCAACAAGGATTTGTTCGAAAGTTTGCAAACGTTCAAAAACATTTTTAATCATGCAGAAATGGTGCCTATTCCAACAGAAATTATTCCAAAGTTTACAAACGTTCAAAAACATTCCTAACCATGCACAAATCGTGTATTGGGAATTGTGCGAAAATTTGCAAACGTTCAAAAACATTCCTAACCATGTAGAAATCGTGCCTACACCAACAGTGAATTGTGCGAAAGTTTGCAAACGTTCCAAAACATTCCTAACCATGATGAAATCGTATCTAGACCAATAGGAATTTGTTCGAAAGTTTGCAAACGTTCAAAAACATCCATAACCATGCAGAAATCGTGTCTACACCAACAAGGAATTGTGCGAAAGTTTGCAAACGTTCAAAAACATTTCTAACAATGCAGAAATCTTGCCTACACCAAAAGAGATTTGTCCGAAAGTTTGCAAACGGTCAAAAACCGTGCATAAAACACATATATTTGTTAAATTGAAACAAAAAATGTAGCAAAAACGATCCAGAAAATTACAAAAAGATATATAAAATAGATAAAATTGATATAAGTGGAAAACACTGTCGTACTTACTTGATAGACGTGAAAAAGGCATTTGACGGAGTACAGTTGGACAACTTAATAGAAATACTGCGAGAGCATACAATATCAGAAGATTACATCCAAACAATAGTGCAACTTACCAACAGGGAATTGTGCGAAAGTTTGCAACCGTTCAAAAACATTTCTAACCACGCAGAAATCGTGCCTATACCAACAGGGAATTGTGTGAAAGTTAGTAAACGTTCAAAAATATTTCTAACCATGCAGAAATCGTGTTAAACCAACAGGGAATTGTGCAAAAGTTTGCAAACGTTCAAAAACATTCCTTACTATGCAGAAATCGTGTCTTCACCAACAGGGAATTGTGCGGAAGTTTGCAAACGTTCAAAAATATTTCTAACCATGAAGCAATCGTGCCAACAGCAACAAGGATTTGTTCGAAAGTTTGCAAACGTTCAAAAACATTTTTAATCATGCAGAAATGGTGCCTATTCCAACAGAAATTATTCCAAAGTTTACAAACGTTCAAAAACATTCCTAACCATGCACAAATCGTGTATTGGGAATTGTGCGAAAATTTGCAAACGTTCAAAAACATTCCTAACCATGTAGAAATCGTGCCTACACCAACAGTGAATTGTGCGAAAGTTTGCAAACGTTCCAAAACATTCCTAACCATGATGAAATCGTATCTAGACCAATAGGAATTTGTTCGAAAGTTTGCAAACGTTCAAAAACATCCATAACCATGCAGAAATCGTGTCTACACCAACAAGGAATTGTGCGAAAGTTTGCAAACGTTCAAAAACATTTCTAACAATGCAGAAATCTTGCCTACACCAAAAGAGATTTGTCCGAAAGTTTGCAAACGGTCAAAAACCGTGCATAAAACACATATATTTGTTAAATTGAAACAAAAAATGTAGCAAAAACGATCCAGAAAATTACAAAAAGATATATAAAATAGATAAAATTGATATAAGTGGAAAACACTGTCGTACTTACTTGATAGACGTGAAAAAGGCATTTGACGGAGTACAGTTGGACAACTTAATAGAAATACTGCGAGAGCATACAATATCAGAAGATTACATCCAAACAATAGTGCAACTTACCAACAGGGAATTGTGCGAAAGTTTGCAACCGTTCAAAAACATTTCTAACCACGCAGAAATCGTGCCTATACCAACAGGGAATTGTGTGAAAGTTTGTAAACGTTCAAAAACATTTCTAACCATGCAGAAATCGTGTTAAACCAACAGGGAATTGTGCAAAAGTTTGCAAACGTTCAAAAACATTCCTTACTATGCAGAAATCGTGTCTTCACCAACAGGGAATTGTGCGAAAGTTTGCAAACGTTCAAAAATATTTCTAACCATGAAGCAATCGTGCCAACAGCAACAAGGATTTGTTCGAAAGTTTGCAAACGTTCAAAAACATTTTTAATCATGCAGAAATGGTGCCTATTCCAACAGAAATTATTCCAAAGTTTACAAACGTTCAAAAACATTCCTAACCATGCACAAATCGTGTATTGGGAATTGTGCGAAAATTTGCAAACGTTCAAAAACATTCCTAACCATGTAGAAATCGTGCCTACACCAACAGTGAATTGTGCGAAAGTTTGCAAACGTTCCAAAACATTCCTAACCATGATGAAATCGTATCTAGACCAATAGGAATTTGTTCGAAAGTTTGCAAACGTTCAAAAACATCCATAACCATGCAGAAATCGTGTCTACACCAACAAGGAATTGTGCGAAAGTTTGCAAACGTTCAAAAACATTTCTAACAATGCAGAAATCTTGCCTACACCAAAAGAGATTTGTCCGAAAGTTTGCAAACGGTCAAAAACCGTGCATAAAACACATATATTTGTTAAATTGAAACAAAAAATGTAGCAAAAACGATCCAGAAAATTACAAAAAGATATATAAAATAGATAAAATTGATATAAGTGGAAAACACTGTCGTACTTACTTGATAGACGTGAAAAAGGCATTTGACGGAGTACAGTTGGACAACTTAATAGAAATACTGCGAGAGCATACAATATCAGAAGATTACATCCAAACAATAGTGCAACTTACCAACAGGGAATTGTGCGAAAGTTTGCAACCGTTCAAAAACATATCTAACCATGCAGAAATCGTGTTAAACCAACAGAGAATTGTGCAAAAGTTTGCAAACGTTCAAAAATATTTCTAACCATAAAGCAATCGTGCCAACAGCAACAAGGATTTGTTCGAAAGTTTGCAAACGTTCAAAAACATTCTTAATCATGCAGAAATGGGGCCTATTCCAACAGAAATTATTCCAAAGTTTGCAAACGTTCAAAAACATTCCTAACCATGCAGAAATCGTGTATTGGGAATTGTGGGAAAATTTGCAAACGTTCCAAAACATTCCTAACCATGCAGAAATCGTGCCTATTTCAACAGAAATTGTTCGACAGTTTGCAAGCGATCGAAAAACATTCCTAACCATGTAGAAATCGTGCCTATTCCAACAGAAATTGTTCGACAGTTTGCAAGCGATCAAAAAACATTCCTAACCATGTAGAAATCGTGCCTACACCAACAGGGAATTGTGCGAAAGTTTGCAAACGTTCCAAAACATTCCTAACCATGATGAAATCGTATTTAGACCAATATGAATTTGTTCAAAAGTTTGCAAACGTTCAAAAACATCCATAACCATGCAGAAATCGTGTCTACACCAACAGGGAATTGTGCGAAAGTTTGCAAACGTTCAAAAACATTTCTAACAACGCAGAAATCTTGCCTCCACCAAAAGAGATTTGTTCGAAAGTTTGCAAACGGTCAGAAACCGTGCATAAAACACATATATTTGTTAAATTGAAACAAAAAACGTAGCAAAAACGATCCAGAAAATTACAAAAAGGTATATAAAATAGATAAAATTGATATAAGTGAAAAACACTGTCGTACTTATACAAATAGTTAAAAAAATCAAACAATTTTTCCTTGATAGACGTGAAAAATGCATTTGACAAGAGTACAGCTGGACAACGTAATAGAAATACTGCGAGAGCATACAATACCAGAAGATTACATCCAAACAATAGTGCAACTTAACCAAAAAACACAACAAGAATTTACAGTAGAGACACAAATAAAGACAGGAAGAATATAGTTGAAATCCTACAATATACAAAGTGTAAAAGAAATCAAGTGAGACTATAAAATGGGACAGAAATCAATGATCGTGGGTTAGCTTTTAAGAATACTACCAGTCTCTCCCAAACATATAGTTAAGAGCACCAAAGTACAAACCTAACATTGAAATTACGAACCCTCTGTTCATTACCTACATTTACACACTATTTATCTCTAATTTGAAGAAACAAGAGTTAACTAGAATGTAGAGTATGTGAAGTTAGGTCTGGTAAAGTTATGTATCAAGAATCTTGTCTCCACATGAGATCTGACCACTTATTCATATAAGTATTTTAAAGTGTAGGTTTGTGAAGTTATCGCTTGTAGGTTTAGTCTTTGGAGCATGGTTTTATACGATATCTGATTAATTTTTCACAGAATAAGCAAACTAGACTCGTCAATATGAAAATGTTTTTGGTGGGATAAAAATTTCTGATATGTAAGAAATTTTATTTTGTTTGTTTAACTTTTTAAAATTTGTTGCATTGATTATAAAATAGTGCATTGTATGGTTTGAAACAAAAATAAAATAACATTAGAAACTCAATTTGATTAAAACAGTAGCTCCGCTATAAATGTAAATCTTTCCGAGAATATTGTTATGAAAATAAACAGGTATTTTGTTGCAGTTCCTAATAGCATTACATATTCATAGTTCCATCATCGAAACGTGCTAAACAAAACTAGCGTCTAACGGTACGTAATGTTATTTAATTCCACCAAAATATAAATAAATCCCCCAGAGATACCGTGACATTTTAAAATATACTGTGAACAGATATGTGATGTTTGCTTCGCTTCGATGAACAGAGAATCCAAAACTTTCAGACAGTTGAATTCTTATAGAGATGTATGCTGTTAGTTAAATTGGTTTTATGCATGAAGAATTGAATACAAACTGTTAACACACTTAACATAAGTAATATAGGCAATGTACTGTTTAACAAACATTGAATAATTTGAAATATTTTCAAGTTAACTGGGAATCGTTCGAAAGTTTGCAAACGTTATGCAGAAATCGTGCCTACACCCACAGGGAAATGTGTGAAAGTTTGCAAACGTTCAAAAACATTCCTAACCATGCAGAAATCTTATTTACACCAACAGGGAATTGTGCGAAAGCTTGCAAACGTTTAAAAACATATCTAACCATACAGAAATCGTACCTACACCAACAGGGATTTGTGCGAAAGTTTGCAAACGTTCAAAAACATTCCTAACCATAGAGAAATCGTGCCTATACCAACAGGGATTTGTTCGAAAGTTTGCAAACGGTCAAAAACATCCATAAACATACAGAAATCGTGTCTACACCAACAGGGAATTGTATGAAAGTTTGCAAACTTTTAAAAACATTTCTAACCATGCAAAAATCCTGCATACACTAACAGGTAATTGTACGAAAGTTTGCAAACGTTCAAAAACATTTCTAATCATGCAGAGATCGTGCCTACACCAACAGGAAGTTGTGCGAAAGCTTTCAAATGTTTAAAAACATATCTAACCATGCAGTAATCGTACCTACACCAACAGGGAATTGTGCGAAAGTTTGCAAACGTTCAAAAACATTCCTAACCATGCAGAAATGGTGCCTAGACCAACAGGGATTTGTTCAAAAATTTGCAAACGGTCAAAAACACCCATAAACATACATAAATCGTGTCTACACCAACAGGGAATTGTTTGAAAGTTTGCAAACTTTTAAAAACATTTCTAACCATGCAAAATCGTGCATACACCAACAGGTAATTGTACGAAAGTTTGCAAACGTTTAAAAACATTCCTAACCATGCAGAAATCGTGCCTACACCAATAGGGAATTGTGAGAAACCTTGCAAACGTTTAAAAACATATCTAACCATGCAGAAATCGTACCTACACCAACAGGGATTTGTGCGAAAGTTTGCAAACGTTCAAAAACATTCCTAACCATGCAGAAATCGTGCCTACACCAACAGGGATTTGTTCAAAAGTTTGCAAACGGTCAAAAACATCCATAAACATACATAAATCGTGTCTACACCAACAGGGAATTGTTTGAAAGTTTGCAAACTTTTAAAAACATTTCCAACCATGCAAAAATCGTGCATACACCAACAGGTAATTGTACGAAAGTTTGCAAATGTTCAAAAACATTCCTAACCATGCAGAAATCGTGCCTACACCAACAGGGAATTGTGCGAAAGCTTGCAAACGTTTAAAAACATATCTAAGCAACAGGGAATTGTGCGAAAGTTTGCAAACGTTCAAAAACATTCCTAATCATGCAGAAATGGTGCCTACACCAACAGTAAATTGTACAAAAGCTTGCAAACGTTCAAAAACAATCCTAACCATGCAGAAGTCGTGCCTACAGCAACAGGGATTTGTTCGAAAGTTTGCAAACGGTCAAAAACATCCATAAACATACAGAAATCGTGTCTACACCAACAGGGAATTGTTTGAAAGTTTGCAAACTTTTAAAAACATTTCTAACCATGCAAAAATCGTGCATACACCAACAGGTAATTGTACTAAAGTTTGCAAACGTTCAAAAACATCCCTAACCATGCAGAAATCCTGCCTACACCAACAGTGAATTGTGCGAAAGCTTGCAAACGTTTACAAAACATATCTAACTATGCAGAAATCGTATCTACACCAACAGGGAATTGTGCGAAAGTTTGCAACCGTTCAAAAACATTCCTAACCATGCAGAAATCGTGTTTACACCAACAGGGATTTGTTCGAAGTCCAGAAAACACATATTTGTTAAATTTAAACAATAGATTGTAAAATCGTGAGTGCATACAACCACATGCTGTTAGGGTCGCGGAAAAGGTCTCTTTTTTTGGCCTCCTACTGTGCGCAGGTAAGGCGTGACGTGAAAATCACTTTAACCAGAAAATATTGTAACAATTGGAAAAATCGTTAATTGTTAGTCGGTACGAAGTTCGCTGAATCAGCTAACATTTTATAAAATTAATTTTTAGTAGTCTTTCATCAGAAATAAAATTATCAAAAAATCCTTTTATCTACTCTACCTCATATTATGTATCAATTTTTAGTTCGTGGAAACTGTCATTATGGACAGCAGTGCGTGAAGGATTGAAAGTGTGCGGGAAGTAACAATGTATTTTAAATGGGATTTACTTTTTCGCACTGTTTTTGACACACCTTCATATAATCAAATATCCTTAGCATTCGCGTTGCCATGGTGTTGCTATGAGAGCATTTGTTTTGTTAGTATCTTGTAAATGAATTGAAAATAAATTGCTTTCTTGTAATTATTTTTTATTTAATTATCGTAGATAAAATATTGTATGAACTGTGCGTGAAGTGCTTTTTGCGCACTTACGCGATATATAGCACTCGCTTCGCTCGTGTTTTAAACATCGCGTGCGTGCGCAAAAAGCATACTTCACGAACTGTTTCATAAATAACTATTATTGTAAAGCAAGTGCAGTTTTTTTTCATAGTTACTATTGTGAATTTTAGTTTTCAATAATAACTATAAAGAAAATATTAGAATAAGTAACTGAGTTAAAGTTTTGGTGTTCCTGGTTGGGCCACAATGGGACGCCTAGACGTGTAACAGAAACAAATCGACGCCGACGCCCGTGGAGCAACGCGTGCATCGTGTTGAACATCAACTGATGCCATCCATGTTTATTTGTTCACCCACTAAGGTAGTTTACTTTTCAACGATCCTTGAGCAATAAATCGTTTGGCGCTTGGGCCCTTTTTACTTCATTTACAACACTGTATTTATACAAAAATTAAAATACAAAAATTGACAAAAATATGTTTATTAAAAGTACAAATCGCATGCTTCTACAACTTTAGGACACTTTTTTAAATCAAATTGTAAATATGGTACCTGTGTTCTATTTACAGGGATTTTTACGTTTTGATAATAATTCCTATTCCAAATGTGGAGCCCAATACTATCTGTTGATACATCATTTACTTTGAATAATTTACTTGACTGAAAATAATAATTCAATATTTGTCCGGATATTGGGTAAAAACTGTAAACGGGAAATATTGTGAATCCTTGGCAATTTACTACTTTTTTACCTAACGGTAATTCAACGTCACACAAAATGCTTACCAATCTAAAATACAAAAAATCATAATTAAATTAAAGTACTTAATAGAAAATTATGTTTCTAATAAAAGTAACGTGTCAAATCACCGACCGGTTTCAACTTTATTGGATATACTCTTTGTAACTTAATGTGAAGTCATTTAATCATCATTAATATATATTTGAAGATTTTAACTATTAATGGCGACCATTTTGACATCTGTTAAGTCGACTGTAGTTCTACTCCGACGAGTACTCAGCCCACCGGCAACACATCACTACAGAAGTTTCACACATCGTTAACTTGACCTGGAAAAGTCAACACCACACCACGACTTCGACTCGCTTCTGGTACCAATCACTAACCCCAGAAGATTTATTATCCGCCATCGATATCGTTACGCGAAATACAAAGTTGTTGACTGTTAAAGACATTATTCTATACAAATTTTAGAAACATATTTTTCTTTATTATATGTTAATTTTTATATTGTACTGTATAATATAAAAAATACAGCACTATTGGTACTGTTTTGTAAATCAACAATTTTCTGAGCGATTATACTCATATACAAAGCAACACCAATTTTAAACTATTTCTACGATAAATTATTATTCTCAGATGGTACGGAATTTAAATTTTTTTTGATTTCATTAAGACACATTTCAACCCATTGATGACCATCACCATGAGAATCAAAACTTAACACACCGGTTGCCATTTTGTTTACAAATTCTGTTGCTGCAAAATTTGGTTTTAAATCTTCCATGGATTTAAGAACTATAACATGTAGGTCTAAATAAATTCCTCCCGACTTCCACAAAGTAACATATCTTAAACATAAAACAAGTTTTGTTGGTAACTACATTAGGTATAAAAGTGCAACAAGATTTTCCAGCATAAATTAATAGATAATTTGCCACGTACTTTTAATGAAAATAAAATAAAATCAAATTTTGAAAAAAACTAATCAAAAGGTTAATCAAATTTTTCCAATTGAAATTCAACTCCAGCTGAGTTCGGTGGTGGTTTCTCTACTGGCAAATTATGCCCAGCTCAGCCGTAAAGGGTAAGTGCCAAAATAAAGTGAGCGCGCCACCGATTTGTACGGTTAAAATCGAAAACCCCTGGTGTTCCAGGCACCACTTCACCCACTGGAGATAATTAAATAAATTCAAAATTTTAACCAGTACTATTTGAATTACACAAAAAAAACGATAAAGTGAGCTAAATAAAACAAAATATCAACTAGACCCTTCTTTAAAAAAATTGAGAATTTACACAACTGTCAAGCCTCGTGCTTGACAACGCTATTGATATTTATATAAAAACAAAGAATTAATGAATGATTTTAAAAGTTACGACTTAATCTAATATAGCTTATCTGTTAATCTAAATAAGTTTCCGCAGTCCTTGGCTTCTCCAATACTTAGGCCGGTACCAAAAATCAAGCCTGTTCTAGAACCAATAGGCTTGCACCAATCACAATAACTTAAACTCGTACTAAGTATAGGGTCAGCAATCAAAATTAAGCCCGTAACTAGAATTTATGTCTGTATCTAGGACCCTAAAATCGTAATTTAGTATTAACATTAGCTTAAACAGATTTCAATGACTCCTTGAATTAATTTGATTTAATAACTTTAATACAATTTGACACATTAACTTAAATTTGTACTACAATGAAAGAATAAAAATGAATTTAAATGAATAATACCGCGATTTAAAACTTAAACCAAAAATCTTATGGAGCATCTGCTCGAGACGAAGGTTGACAGTCAAAAGGAAATTTCTATGTTTCACAATTCATGAGATTGACACACCTCAAAATAAATGGCCTCTACTACTATAAGGACAATAAACGTAGGATCACAGCTACCAACTTACTAACAAACAGTAATCGTTTAATAACAACTGATCTTATTACTTAGCAAGGTAACACCAAAATCTCAACATTACTTAATTCCCTCGTTTATTTTCAATCTTGTTACGCAAAACAACAATTCCACGAAACAACTGGCCGTAGAACACAATACTAATAGTTATCGACAAAAAGAAAGAAGTAGTACTTCAGTCAGATGAAAGCGAAAATGACAGTAATTTCAAAAATAAACACTACAAGAATTCATAACCTGGATTAAATAAATTTACTTTCAAAACAATATTAGCAACATTAGTTATGGCCAGAATATATTTATAAGTTGATGATTAACTATAATCGATCTAAATCAACTGAAACTTGTCACAAATTACTCCTTAATAACGGAGAATTCATAAGGTAAGCAATTAGTTATAACTATTGTGAATTTAAACCCGTGAGAAGTTTCTATGCTGCCGATGCGAGAATGATACGAGGGTTGTATTTGTAGTTTTGCAAAAAATATACAAGATCAAATTTGTAACAGTTATTACAGTCTTTTGTTGCCATCTGCAAAATCGCTGTTTTAAAGGTATCGATGGCTCCTTCTGGCGAGTGAAATCGTTGCCCACGTATTGAATTTTTCAGCTTTGGGAACGTAAAGAAGTCGGTGGTACTTAGGTCGGGACTCTACGGTGGATGGTCTAACTACTCGATGTTTTGAAGCTCCAAAACTCGATTGTCTTCTGGGCAGTGTAAGCACTAGCATTGTCCTGGTGTCCTATGTAGGTTGAAACTCTGGACTTATGTCAACAAAATATTGAGGTTAGATTTGTGTCTGAAGGTTCTATTGGTGGCGCCTTCTAAGTGCAAAACTAAAGAGACAACCCTCGTATATTTGGGATATGCTATCTCTCGCTGTGTCGTTGACGTGTACGTCCCTTCATCTTACTTGCTAGTCGAGCCAAAGGCGCGAGAGAAATAGCGTATCCCAAATTTACTCATTTCTCTCTTGCACACCAATCTCCAATCGGTAACACAGAAGGCTGCCTCTAGTAGTATATGATCGAATGATAAAATATTAGAAAAATGTTAATAGTTAATTTACATAATAATAAGTTGATTGGCAAATAGATTTAATAAATCTCACCATCTAAATTACAAAATAATAATAAGTAATCTCACCTAATAATTTCACAGCTGTGTTCTTTACCAAAAGACACTTCTGACTTAAATAAATTCTCAACAGGGGTACCCTTAGTATACGTTTCATAATCTATATGCATAATTTTAACATTTGGATAAGACAATAATGCTTTCAAAAAAATATCCGAATCATCGCATTCAAACTTAAATTCACCAGGTGAAGAATACAGTAGATACACATCAAAGTTTGGATTCAACAGCGCAAGCTTGTCGAGAAGTTATCCATATCTTTCCCTTGAAAAAAGATGTGCAGGAAGTTTCATGAAAAAAAATTGATCTATCTTTGCGAGGTTTTATTGTCGAAACATCAGTGAGAGAAGGTAGTTTTTTATTGAAGCATTTTATCTCTTCTTGTGTACTATCGTTTAAAATGTTAGCATAAAAAAAATTTCCTTGTCTTAATCGGCGACATTTTGCTAAATAAGTCTCACAAAGTAAACACTGTATTACTAGAAATACAAATAAAGCATATTTCAACCATTGAAATATGCGAGGTTGGCAGACATAGGCAAGAGACATTTTATTACTGCAAAAAAACGTGATTAAATATTGTGATTGTTGATCAAATGAGTGAAAATACAGGTTGGTTAAAAAGATTTGAAAATGTGCGTTTTTTAGGGAAATTGTTTTTTTTTTATTCAATCTAATCTCCCTCAGCTAATTTCAATGACCTTCCAGTAAGTTTATACTATCTCTGTAATGACTTTTTGGAAGCTCTGCAAAATATTGTTCTAGGGCAGCAATAGCTTCTTGTATACGACGAAAAACGCTCTCCACGAAGAAATTGTTTTAAGTTTGTAAAGAGGTAATAGTCGGATGGAGCCAAATATGGGGAATACGATGGGTGTTCAAGCAATTTGTACTTTAATTTAGCCATCGGCAACAAACTTGTGTGAACACGTGCATTGTATTGATTAAAATAATTGTTTTCGGCTTTTTTTCACGAATTTTTTTATCCCACTGGTTCAACAGGTTGCAGTTATATTCAGAGTTAATTGTTTTCCTTTTTTTAAGATAATCAGACATCAAAATCTCTTTTGCATCCCAAAAAACTGGTAGGATAAACCGTTTTGCCGATCAACTTCAACTGTTTTGGAGCTGCAGAACCAGCTTCAGACCACTGTAATCGTTTTTTTTTTCAGTTTAGGATCATGATGGTAGACTTAAGTCTCATCCATAGTTATAAAACGACTTAAAACGTTTTTTGAGCTTTCTTAGTTAAACCGTTACAATGTTTTCGACACCATTTGACGCGAACCGCTTTTTGCTTTTCTGTAAGCAAATGAGGGATCCAAAAAGAGAAAAAACTTTGTAACAACCAGTTCTTCATGTAGGATCTTATGGATCGATGTCTTTGAAATGCATAAAGTTGCCTATATCTCCCGAACTGACGAACTGCATCAATATTTTGCTGTGTGACTGCTCTTTGGGTGGACCTAGCCTGAATTTGTCGCTGGGATTGAAGCGAGCACGTTAAAATTCACAATACTAGAGGGTAATACTTGACTGGTCTGGTGCTTCATTCCTAAACACAGAAACCATTTCAGCGAGACATTGCTGTTGGGATAATCCTCTCCGAAAATTGTCAAAAAGTAAGCTAAGATCTATTTTTTGACCGATTTGCTAATTTCAAAAACTCACTGTACCTACACGACTCTAGATTTATGTCAACAAAAGATTGAGGTTGGATTTGTGTCTGAAGGTTCTATTGGTGGCGCCTTCAAAGCGGCTATGTGCAAAAGTAAAAAGACAAACCTCGTACTTCCATAACTTTCATTGAACTATTAGACTTAAGAAGAGATATGTAGTACGAAACTGTTACTCAAAAATTACTAAGATTTTGAAGTCATCTTATTTTTGTATTTTGGATCATATTGGTACCTCAAAATTCCAACACTTGGTTGCGGTGTATCTAATTGAAAATGTCCTTATTGTCTATTGTAGCAAGAAAATGAAAGAATTTTCCGTTTTTCTTCTTACTTCATTTGTTCTAATTTTGAATTTTGAATGCGAACTTAAGTTTTGTTATTATGATATACTTAGTTTAATATTGTAGACCAAACAACACGATCAGTATTAACGTTCAGTTGGCAAGTTAAAATTTTCATAACAAAGCTCAAAACCGAGGTCGTCTCTCGTCTCTTGAAATTCGCAAATAATCCAAAAAGGAAAAGCGACTCTCTTCGGAGCATATATCACTCTCTCTAGTGTAGCTCTGTTGGTTGTCAGACTCGCTAGGACACTTCAGATCATTATCGCGTTATTTTTATGATACTTATTTTCGTCTTCTCTTGTTTTGCTAAAGTTATATGAAAATATAACCCAAAAACATTAATCTTTATTAAATATAATACAAAAAAAAACGTTCAAATAGAACCAAAATAAGAAATTTAATTTAGTAGGAATATTTGATTGTTCTTATTTATTAGTTCATCCTGAAATTTTAATATATGCACTATATCTATATTAGTGTATATTTTTATAAATAATTTTATATACTCATTTGACAGTAAATGTCATTTATACTCATTGTCACCATGCAGGGTAAGTAAGCTATAACGCACAGTTGTGCGTAATGAAACGTCATGTTAAAACGCGTATTTTCAGAAAATATCTAACCCTAACAATATTATAAATTGTTTTAGCCAACCTCGTATTTGCTGTAGAAAATGGGGAGAGGAAAGGCAATCGATGAAAAAATTCGATCAACTGTCATTAATTGGCATAAATCGAGAAAAATAAACGGTGAAATTGCTCAAATTTTGAAATATTGTATGATTGTATGAATCAAATGGTTCAACTGCCCAAAAACCGAGATATGTGAAAAAATCCAAATTAACAGACCCTGATAAACGAGCTTTGAGAAGAATTCCCAACCAGCAACGATACGTACACAAAACGTTTGAAGTACGATATCATCTGACTACAGTTACGTCCATAATACGTACCTACTTTATTGTACGTAGTACGTACACACTACGTTTTTAGAATGTACATTTTCCACAATGCAGTATGTTCAAATTACTTACAATAGACGTACACACATACAGCTAATCAATATTATGTATGTACATAAAACGTTTATATTTTGTCTTGTTTGTACCAACCAGAATAGTGTACATCCAACTGTTGTAATATGTACGTACACTGTACATTGTATATATACTGTACCTACACATAACTACTCATTTTTTTTAACACTAAAACCAATTATTTTACAGTACATGAATATAAAACTTAAAAGATCTATTTTATATTTGTGTAATATTACTTTAACATAGCCTGAGAAAGTGTCTACCAAAAAGGATAATAAAAGTCAAAATCTGCAATTTCTTTCTATATTCAATATTAATTATTTTTATTGAATGCCCTCAGCCTCTCTTGAGTTCTTCTTAGCCAGCGTGCTATCTCCTGCTCCGCTTCCTTAGCCTCTGTACCTATATTTTTTTGATTTCAATGCTGCATCTGAAATGGGAACAAAATACATTAAAAAAATATTTGATGTAGAAAAAAGTTTCTTGAATGCATGCTAACTACCAAAAGAGACAATAAATTTGTGATTCCATGCGAGTTCTAATTAGATGCTGAAGAGAAACTTGACATAAATTTCTGGTCACTTGGCCCACACGCATGGCAACGCATTTGCGGGCTCTGGTTAATAAAATGAGAAGACAGAGGGGGTGCGTGTTATACTTTTAACTGTTCTATTGTTCAATTTTATCCGCAAAAATATGCTCCCTTCTGTATTCAATGCAAAATATGATAATATTACACTAAACTGCCTAACCTACAGTTTTTTATAACTATAAAATATACTTTATACTTATCACTACTTTGGCTACTTCATAGTCACAAAACTTTTTCTTTTCTCTCCTTCCGAGCCAACTGAATCCAACTTCCAGCTGGGTACCTATCAGGTTCCCCCATCCACCTTCTTATAAAATCTGTTAACTTTTCGTATATCAGCAACTACACAAACTAAATTTTAGTGTCACAGCGTAATAAACACAGTTTAACACAATCAAAAACTAAATCATAAAAAATACTAGTATTTTCAGAAACCGTATTTTATGCAAAAAGATAGTAAAAGGCACAGCATATAGGGAAACAAAGCGCCAAACCGTTCCTCTTTTGCGCGTTACTTGGTTATACATTTAAAGCACAGATTATAGGTTAGGTAAATCTTCTTCTTTTTTTTGCTAACAGTGGCAATATCAAAATGAACATATTTTGTACATACAGGGTACGTATACAAAGTACGTTAAAATAAGTTTGTCTTAAGTACGTTACGTACTTACTGCTTATCGTATAGTACGTACAACCAATATCCTTTACTGTACGTACTTATTATATATATATACATATATACATATTTCGTTTGCTATGGGACAAGGACGTAACGACATAAAAAGAGCCTTAAATGTACGTACACTGGACGTATCTTGCTGTTTGGGTTATCAATTTTAATAAGCGCGCTAACTACAGAGAGTTGAGTGTATTTTGGAGTGATGCTGTTGGAACAGGTGTTTGCAGAAGTACGTGTCATTTAGAAGCAAGAAAACTAGGTTATGGTACTCACAAGATAAGTTTCACAAATTCAATCCTAAGCAATAAGAGATAATTATTTTTCCTTTCAGGTTTTAAATGGGCTAAAAACCATCAAAACTGAGATATGAAGATATGGAATCGTGTGCACTGAAGTGATAAGTCACGGTTCGAACTTTGCATCAGTGATTGTCGAAGCTATGGAGTTAGCATCAGTGTTCGCTTCCTGGTTTTCCTAAACGACGTGGTGCAATATGGGATTGGGAGATTGACGCTGTCACAGAAACCTTGATCAAGGGCTCAGTTTTTTGTATATCCTGTCATCGTCCTGTATCTACCTATAGGAGAGGTGGTTTCGTCCAGTTCTGCAGGAAGGTCCCTGTTTACGATTTGATGAAGTCTCAAGGAGGGAAGGATGATCTTGATCTTCAGAAGGTTCTTTGCAGTCCTCCATTTCAGTGGGTATGGAGGGTTCTAGTGCTGGTACAACGAAGCAGGGATGTAAATACAGATGTGTTTTTATGCTTTCTAGATTTTGAAAAAGCGTTTGATAAAGTGGTACACAGTAAAATGATGGAAGTTCTTAAGGCAACAAACATTGATGACAAAGATCTAAGAATCATAGCAAACTTATATTGGAATCAGAACGCCGTGGTTAGAGTAGACGGTGATCATACAAAGGAAATTGAAATTGTGCATTTTGTCTCGATTAATCTTTAACATATACTCAGAAAAAATGTTCGACGAAGCACTGAGTGACACAAATTGTGGGATCATAATAAATGGACAACCAATAAATAACCTTAGGTACGCAGATGACACGGTACTTATTGCCAGTAGTGATATTGAGTTGCAATCATTATTGGATTCTGTTACAGAACAATGCAGCAACTATGGTTTAAGCCTAAATATCAAAAATACCAAATACATGGTGATAAGTAAAGACAATGTTATTGACGCAATAATGCATATCAACGGTGCACAATTGGAGCGTGTAGAAGCCATTACATTAGGAAGCCAAATCACTGACAGTTGGGATCACTCCATTGAAATACGCTACAGAACCGCCAAAGCCAAATCAGCCTTTTTCCGGTACAAAAAAATATTATGCGGCCATGATATAAATTTGAGACTTCGGACTAGAATACTAAGATATTACGTGTTCTCCGTTCTTCTATACGGAGTTGAATCATGGACGCTGTCAGAGAACATGCTTAAAAAGATCGAAGCATTCGAACTATGGTGCTATCGGAGAATGCTACGGATAAGCTGGATGGACAGAGTACGGAATAAGACGGTCTTAAATAGAATGAAGAAAGAAGAAAAAGAGTTGTCAAAAACTATAAAGCTCGGAAACTAGAGTACTTTGCACATGTAATGAGGCATTGGGAAAAATATAATATTCTACACCTAATTATGCAAGGAAAAATAAGCGGCAGGAGGAGTCGAGGAAGAAGAAGAACATCTTGGCTAAGGAATCTGAGACAGTGGTTTAGCCAGACTTCGGAATCACTCTTTCGATCGGCTGCAAACAAAATCATTATAGCCAACATGATCGCTAACATTCGTTAAACGGATATAGCACAACAAGAAGAAGAAGAGGAGGGTTCTCTACCTTTGATGTTGGTTTCCTTACTTCCTCGATGAGCTGAAGTTAATCTAGGGGCTCTAGAAGGTCGTCTTGCACGAAGTTGTCTTTCGTGAAATCGGTTCCGTGTCGTTTATTTCGAAATTCGCGTTCGCGTAGCTTCTATAAGCTTGTTTTGCAGTGTCCTACAAGTAGTGGTGCGGTTCCTAATTCCTCAATTTTCTCTCTTAGTTGTTGCTCTTGGACGATTGGGATAAGGATTATATCATTGATTTTTGTTTTTTAAACAACAATTATAAGAATAGAATAGAATAGAATAGAATAGAATAGAATAAATTTTTATTTATCACCAAAATAGAACTGTACAATGTACATACATGATAATACTAAAATTACAATCATATTACAAATAAATGGTAACAAATAAAGGACTACTCCACGATTATAGAAAAACCGATTCACAAGAATTAGTAGAGAATACACACCAAAAGTGGAATATTTCTCGCGATAATAGCATTATCATTTAAAATAGTTTTTTTTTTTTTTCAGTGGTTTATTTTGCAATTCTTGGTACCTAATATACGCTTCCGAAACTGAATAAATCGTTTAAAAGGATTACTGTCAACATATCAAAACACTTTTGTGATGGAAGGTCTTTAATAAGGTATTTTTTTCACCTTTACATCCTGTGGTAGAATTAATCCTATTACAGGTACAGATATATCCTTTACCTGTACACTTATTATTATGTTTATAAAGGGTTTTCTAGATGGCATAGCAGAACATTGTTTAGAACAGAAATATAAAAGAGGTAATATGCATTTTTTTCTTATTGCAGGACCTGCCTTTGTAAGTTATTTGGTTTCATAGATTTTCATATGAACTGTGTCAAAATTTTGCCTCGTTTTTGAGATATATTAAAAAACCGAAGGGGCTGTATTATATTTTTCACCTCTGACTATTTAACTCCTCATTTTTGATCTAAAATATCCATTAAAATGACTCGTAAAATAACAACCGTTGAACGTCTTAGTTCCTTATCCCCGTTAGTCTTAGGACGTACTCAATGGTCTAAACTGTAAATAAAGGGTACTACTATGCCTAGATTAAAATATCTAGAATGTACATAATTTTATGGTCTTTTATACGATTCTGGTTTCTGTTAATAGATATCTACAATACACTATAGAAAATATTTTGGCATTTCTAAGTACCCACACATTATCTAAAGTGCACACCTGAAATAAGAATAACGGAAAAGGTTTTATATGAAAGGATAACTGTCAAGTTATCAAAACATTTACAGTTTAGTGAAAAGTCTTTAGAATTATTGAAATCGTATTTCATGTTACAAGTTATTATACATATTGTGAATAAAATCGAATTGGGGTGGATCTTGTTCCTAAACAAATACTTAGTAATATTAAGTAAGGATTTTAGTTTTAAAAATGAATAGAAATCCACGGTTTCTATAAACTAACAGTAGCAGTATACAGTATGAGTATACATCTGTTAACTTAAGAAGAGACATGACAAAATTTTATATCGTTTTCGAAATATATTTAAAAAGCTGCATTTCCTCCCTCAAATTCATGGTGTTTATTGATGTAAAACTTCTTTAGCGGCGACTAGGGGTAACTCAGCAATTCTAACGGACGTGACGTCATTCTAATGTACCGCGTACCGGAAACAAAACCTGATACAAAACACCTAACACGATTCCGCCTACTATATTAAATAAAATTAAATCTGTAATTGTATGAATTGACAGCTTGACAACCAAAATACATTGGTGGTAAATAGTTTAAATTTGTGTATAAAGTGTTTGTTTTAAATATGAATAAACAAAGTGGATTTATTAATGAAGAAAGTGATGAAAAAATATTGAATGAAAATGAGTGAGTAGGTACTCTATATGCATAAATTTTATTTTTGGTGTGTAATTGCACTATTTATACCTAATTATTTATATCTTAGCTATTTTCGTTTTATAGACTCAAAGAGCTAAAAAGAAAAAGAAATTGTGAATGTCAAAGGGCATATTATAAGCGCCAGAAAGATTTGAAGAAAAATGAAAATGAAAAAAAGACGAGACAGTGACATTCATTATGATTTGATTAAGTAAGTTTATATACATACATACATACATATTATGATAGTAAATAATTGTTTATAGGGAAGCTTTACGTTAAGTAAAGAAGCATGTTGCACGTTTTTGTTCATAAAATAATAATATTCAAAATGTTTTAACACTTGCTTATACTTATTTTAGGTTTGGTCAGGTAGCCATAAAGGCCATAAAACCACTAGTCAGGATGGCTGATCTTTTACCAGCAATAACAGATCCTTCATAGAACTGAAGAATACAAACTCAACTCAGGATTTTAAATTTTATGGAATATGCTATAAAATGCTACAAAATGAAATGGTTATCTAACTATCGAAGGCTCTTGTGTTGTGTTGTATTTCAATAAGGTAGATACAGCTACAAAATCACACATTCTAAACGTAATGTGTGTATATTTTTAATATTGTTTACCTATTATTGAAGCAAAACTTCTTTAGGCGCGACTAGGGGTAACTCTAACGTTAGATTCTAACGGAAGATTCTGATGGAAGTAACGGTATGATTTCAGCTATGGGAGGAGCTTAAATTTTCAAAATTTATTTATGAAATTTTCAAAATTTTCAAACGGTTTCAAATACATTAATGGTATTTAGAGAGTAAAATCTATGTTTCACATTTTAGTTATCATAAACCTATTATTTCATATATAAAAAATAATGATAACTTTCAAATTCCTATTTCTAATGCACAATATAAATATAACATCTCATTTTTTGTAAAGTATATAGACAATAAATATAATTGAATTGTAATTAAATATTTATTTTCCGATACGTACGTCAACAAGTTTTACTTCAATCGCGCGTAAAGGTTACACGCACACTCTTTTTTTATTTAAACAGGTCTTCTTTGGCCTCTCAAAGATATAAATTTCCAAAGTACCCAAAATGGTGTCGCTTCTCAACGGGACGAAAAATTTCGTGGCAAGCAAAATTTAATTTCACCACAACTCACGTAGATTGTGCTTTAAAAATCCGTGCAGCAGAACCTAAATCAAATCCAGTAAACAAGTGCCCTATTTAAAACCAAGCATCACAAATTAAACCATAATTAAGCTGATAATTTTCACAGAGCAAAATTACACACCGGTCATTGTTAATCTTACCCTTGCTCATTATAATCTAATCGGGCGTTTTCAAGTTGTTTCGAATCGACTAACCAATCAGAAACCGTAATTTTAAATCTTGGAATAATCTCGAAAGTAACAATGCCATTTCTGCCAACTTTAAACCCAAAATATACTAAAGTAAATCGAAAAAAGGTGAATTTGGTGGCCGATGGTCAGGGTTCATAGAAAAATCGGTAGATTTAAAAAATTGGCAGTGTTTATTTAACAAAAAAGGAAATTTAAATTTAGATACAAACAAGTTAAATAATTTTAAAAGAAAATTATAACGGTATATCCATAGATTACTTCCAAATTATCGGTAGATCTACCGAAAAATCTGTAGAGTTGACATCGCTGCTTACCAGTTCTCATTAAGCTCAATAAAAACATCGACAATATGGATCAAAGAACATCAATGATAGCACTACTATATCCGACCTATTGTCACATACGATAAGAGGGCAGGTCTAGGGTAGTCAACCTGTTAAGTAGAAGAATAGCATGAAAAAAATTTTAAGGTAGTATTTGACTTCTATATTTTAGGTATTTAGTTTCTTTTTTTAGATTTACAAAGTTCTGCTGAGAGACAGCAGAAAATTAGTGTGCAGGAAGCACGGAAAAGTTTTTTTTTTAGCAAAGCACCAAGATGAGCAGTTGAGGGTTCCTGCTAGTATTTTTTTTTATATAATTGTTTCTGTTGAGGGTCAGCAGAAAAGTTTGTGTGCAAAGTGTACACAGAGATTTGGTGTTGATGATGGTCTCTGCTAAAGGAGAGCGGAAATATTTTAATTGCACATGAAGCATAATAGGTGATAATATCACCAAGAAAGGCAGATGATGGTTCCTGCCAATGATATTGGATGAGTTTTTTTAGGTATAATGATGTCTACTGAGAGACAGCAGATAAGTTGGTGGGCAGGGCGCACACAGTTATATAATTGAGTTAGATAATGTCTGCTGGGAGATAGCAGGCGAGTTTGTGCGCAAGTGCGCATATAGTATTATATATTTGGGGCGACAGGTTCGCCCAACAGTTTTATATGCCATGGTCCCACAAAGAGGACTGGGACAATATGTGAAAATATAACACTCACTGACGAGTGTTCAAAAAAAAGGGAGACTAATGTGGTAAGGTGTTCGTATAGGAAGTCAAATACCCGTATCGGTATCAGTTCAAATTTGCGTTTAATGTAAAGAATAGTAATTCCCTAATGCCGTTTCTAGACATATTCTAATAATATTTGTTTTTGTATGTTTTAGGACCGAGTTATATTTTTGATGTTTAAATGTTTAACGTTTTCCCCACATCTACTGAAGGAAGACGCGATCCAGGAGATGCTTGCTCGGTACCAGAATTCTAGAGAGATAGGGTCCTTCATCCTGAGTATGGTATGGGTCTTGTCTCAACAAGTAAGGAAGATATGTCAAGATATGGAAATGGTTAGCGTCGTTACTCCTATCGCAATAATAACAGATCTTCCCAATGGATGGTAGCCATAGGTGGGAAGACTGTAGTTGTATGGTGTCAATGTTTTAAAGGTGGATGAAGTGATGGAGTAATGTCTAGTGTTGGCCATGGACCTCGAGAGATGGAGCTATAGATAATGGTTGGTTTTAAAAGTAGTTGCAGACAGACCAACATACCAAAAAGGGATCCGTCTAGCCAGCGGTGGACCTGGCGGTTTCTAGACGAGGACAAGACAGGACATTCTCCAAGAAGAGCGAATTTTGATAGAAGTGTGGCGGATTATTAATTTTGTAAAACTCAGTCCTATACATACACCCCTGTAAGTCAGAACCAAGCAAAGCCAGGGGCTGGCTTTAAGGGAACGGGGGCATGTCACATACGATAAGAGGGCAGTTTTGCCCTAAATATTAATTTATTAGTTTATTGTATTACTGTACTACTGTATTGTTTGTTTTACATTTTACCAGGCCAAAGTCATTGCGTTAGATCTTGTTTAAATAGTTTAATTTTTATTCTCACGTAGAATATGAATTGGCTATAAAAGCAAGTTGTTGAGGTCGGACACGGGGAGTTCGGAGCCTAAGGTTGTCTGTAAGGGTCACCCTTTGGGGTGTCCCTAAAACAGACTCTTAGGTCTGGCCGTTGTGACTCTTGACTTATTTTCGTGAGTAAATGTGACATGCCACCATGTAGATTATTTGGTAAGATTAGTTAAGATTTGTATTTAGTTATTCGTTATTCATATTTTAATTATTTATTGTTATTGTTTGTTTCGTTGGTAATATATTTGTTGTTTGTTTCCTGTTGTTTATCTCATCTTTCCCTTGGTTAGTTTTCTGCCTTCAGCGGGATACCTAGCCAGGGGTTAGATAACCACGACCTGGCTGGAACGTGCCTTCAGTAAGCTACCCCTCATCCCAAAACACTATGGCACACATCTCCAACCCCACAGGCGTGACACTATTAGTCGTTTTATTAAACCCCGGTTTTGCGATTTTACTGCTAAATTATTGTGAAGATTTTTGGGGACTCGGTTAGATCTACAAAATCGGTAATTCGGCTATTTAGCTACAAATTCACATGAAAAGGTTAGGTAAAATCGTATCTATTAAATGTCAAAGAATAAAATTAACTTTATTAAGGTGTAATTAAATGAGAAACTCGAATATAACTAATGTAAACATGTAAAGCATATTAAATGATCGATTACGCATAATTTATTAGCGACTATCTAAAAAACTATATCCTGTATAATTTATTTTTTTATAAGCATTCATATGTATATTTATTCAACTAGATAGTACACAACAATTTCACTTTTTGTTAATTAAGATTGTCGATATTAATCACCATTTTCACTTTCATGAAATTAATCTTTTTATAAGATTACTACAACTTGATCAGTTTTATTTGAATAGTTTAAATATTTTCTTATGCTTTACAAGTCAACACTACCAATTTTTTTATTTTTGATAATACGCTAGGCAACGAACCACTAAAAAGACACCCAAAACCAACACCTATTGATTATCAACTGATTTTTAAAAAATACATCATAAAACTCCAGGTGATGAGTTCCACTAGGTACCTTGGAGACTATTACCATCATGAAATTCGTGCTCCGCGACACCCAAAACCCCACAGTAATGATTATCCACTAATTTTGAATGAATATATATAAAAGTCCAGACGACGAGTTCCAACCTGGGCACCAGGTCGGCGAAGTCGGAAACCATCGCCGTGTGTTATACTGCGTATTCCACAGTCTTCCAAGGCATCGAGTAATTGTTTATGACAAACAGTATCAAATGCCTTAGCCAGTTCAAAAAATAAAATGAAAGATATAGTATATATTGAGATGAAATATGATTCTATGATATATATAATATGTAAAATTAAATATAAAATGATTAAAAAGCATTTTCTTGATCCCAGAGTAGAGTGCAAAGCTTTGGAATTTGCATAATTTAGTTTCATTTTTCAGTATATTAAAAATTATTCTCTTCATTCCTAAAAAAAAAAAGGAAAAATAAAATAAGAAAGATAAATTAAAACTTAAATATTAAAATACATGCGTTGGTTTAAAATTATTTTTATTAGTCGAATAAATAATTGAATACTTACTTTTAATAGATTGTGTATAAATTTTCACTTCCATAACTTCCAGATTTATTATTTTCATAATATTCATATTTGTCATTTATAAAATTAATAAGAAATGAGAAATTCTAAAAAATTAAATTTAGGTATATTAGGTATATTTGCAAAATAATGTTATAAATCTAGTATGTATGATGGTAGAAATTGTTAAAAAAATTAAGATAAGTAATCTAGATTTGTTTTATTTGTATAGAATCAAGTTTGTTTTGGAAAAATTTATATAGGATTTAGATTGTTAGTGAAAGGCTTTTGTTAATTTGTTGATTTTAGAGATTGTTTCTCTTTCCCTTGGTCTTTTGAAGAGAAAGGTTGTAATATAGTATATTGTAATACAAGTGTTACAATGACAGAGGTTTCGTAGTACGAGTTCAGTTTGTGAAACGAACCGCGAAGCGGTGAGTTTCGCAAAGAACGAGTACTACAAACCGTCATTGTAATTCGAGTGCTACATACTATTTTTTATAATGAACTTTTAAAAGTATAAAAAAATAAATAAAATGAGTTTTTCGAAATATTTATTTATGTTGGCAATCTTGACAGTTTTGACACTTGTCAGTTTTAATGATTTTAAATTAGAATGTTTGTCAAATTTGTATAAAATATTCCGAATTTAGCAATAACGCTGAAAATGTAGTTAATAATTTACTACAACATACTTCTTGATTTACTACCTGAACTCTTTCTCTCTGAAAATCAGTGCAGTGCAACCAATTGTGTAAAACAAAAAGTTACCAAAAACAGTGTTACAATGATTCTATTTCGATACTGTTTTTAGTGTCGAAATAGAAACTTTGTGAACGTAAATTATAAAAAATGTTTTGCAGTATTAAAATTGAGTTTTTTGATAAAATAATAAGTTAAAAGAGATTTGAATAATATAATATTGGTACTAAATTTGAATAGATGGAATTGTACGAGTTTGGTAAGAAGAAATATTATTTAAAGTTATTTTAAAAGATTGAAAAGGTCGAAGAGAAGAGATATTGTACTAGAAAGAATATTTATCATTGCTAAGAAGATTAAATTATCAGGTTAAGAAGAGAAGTATTGAAATAAATACTTACCAGTTTGAATATAGCAGTTTTTCTCAAGAATTTAAGAAAATTCTTCATTTATATGGTTAGAGCAGTTCTTATATGGTAGAAGACGTGGAGAATTGAATTAGCAGCAGTTATACGGTATTATAGTATAAAAATAAATAATTGTGTGTTTAATTTCTTGTGTTGTATAAACTATATTCATTTTCACTTTCATTTAAAAATTAATTTTGCACATCACTAGACTTAAGAATATTTTGAATTTCTTATTTTTTCTTAAGAATTTCATTAAAACAATTACTTTTCACCATTCACAGTCACTAAATATTAAATTAGAATTTTTAAGGTTAAGTATTCAGTTAAAAATCCAATAATCCATGCGTATGTCGTACCATTGGCGTTCCAAATAAGGTATTAAAATTAAATTAAAATTAAAATTATATTTATAATAACATTAAGAGTTAAATTTCAATAATTAATTTTCCTAAATTTTGAACTCTGCTCTGAGGTAAGAGTAGTACGGGCAATATAAAATCCATATTTAGAATCATATATAAAAGTCATTTACCTTAATTAAAATTGCTTATAAAAAGTTTAAATTTAATAAAAAAGGAAATATTTTGAATTATAGCATATATACTTATAAATTAAATACTGAGCAAGTTATATATATATATATAACATTATTTTATTATTTTCTTGTTCTTATGTATTTTATTTAAAATTGTATACAGTTCTTTTAACATATGCACATTTATAGGCCATTTTTCATAACTCACCAACCAATATCCTATCCGTATCAATCTGCCATCATAAATCTAATGCATTTACCATAAAATGGAAGCTAAATAATAACAGACTTTGTTAAACATAAAACTCTAACTTATGATTAAAGCCAACGGAATCCAATCAAAACTCAGCTCCCTAATTTTCCCTAATTTTCTTCCAATTATATTTTTTTTACTCGTTCGTGTCTAACCACCCTGATATAAGCTATCCATCAGGTATAATGCTACAGCCAGCACGTAATCGTCGATCCTTTTTTTATAAGCTGCAATCAAATAAAATGATTACAGGGTCTACTAGAGTTTCCTTTTTTTTAGCACTACCAGATAATTTTAAAAAACACCATTTTGTTGATAGATAGGGGGAGTGGTTCCGGAATCTGTATATGATTATGTCTATAAATATTGCAGCTTGCAGAAGTTAATTTAATAAGAAAAAAATACATTTTAATAAAGAAAATAACACATTTTCTTCTGTTTTTTATATTTGAAAAGCAAAATCTTTATATTTTCAATAACTTTAGAAATTTTCCTACCATAGGGAAACCCGACATATTGTAAGTAGTGAGGAATAATATGACCACCGTATATGGGACAAAAATTGCAAAAAGTTGTTCAATGCCACTGAAGCTCTCGGTCTGCATTTCGATCTGCACGGTTGTCGCTCACCAGCAGCGTTGCCACCCTAAGTCTGAAACCGGTAGATTGGTACAAAAAAATAAGTAGAAATCGGTTTATATCTAGAAATATCTAGATATATCTAGATATAAAAATACGTTTTAAATTCTTTAACAGTTTAAAAAACATACTGTATATTTAAAAGTGCATAAATCATACTTTACCAAGAAAATCCGCTCTATTTTTCGTTTTTCAATAATTCCACTCTGAATTCTTTAGGAAATCCAATAACAAAAGAAATAAAACAAACACAAAAAGGCACAATACTAGCAAATAATTTAATACCCAGTAAGCATGTCTATAGCGTTTGTAACAACGAACAGTATTTCTAAAAGCATTCTATACGAAAATAGAGATGGGACCTTTAATAATAGGATAAGTGAATAAGAGGATAAATAAAAAGTGATTACAGTTATTATCTATTGATACAAAAACCAATAAAACTACATGCTATATGTCTTTCCCACGTCTCTTCTAATTGTTCTTAAGTTAGTGCATACGCAACTCTCTATCTATATATATATAAAAATGAATGTTTGTCTGTATGTCTGTATGTAGGCAATGAACTCAAAAACTACTATACCGATTATTATGAAAATTAGTATACATATGTATTTTTCCACGGAGAAGGTTTGTGTGATATGCTCATTGATGCCACTCGCCACCAGGTGGCGCTGCAGAGTAGCAACTTCTGTCCCGTTTAACCGATTGTCATGAAAATTGGTATGTAGATGTATTTTTCCACGGAGAAAGTTTGTATGATATGCTCATTGATGCCACTCGCCACCAGGTGGCGCTGCAGAGTAGCAACTTCTGCCCCGCTCAACCGATTGTCATGAAAATCGGTATGATTATGTATTTTTAATGATTTTTTAAGATGAATATGATATTCGTATTAATGGAAGTTACCACCAGATGGCACTTCCAAGTATTAAATTCAATACTGATTAATAGATATCTATACGAATAATACATAATATAATATAAGTTCGAAAAATATATTTTTGGTGTGATAAGGAAAACAAAACTATAAACTTTCTTTCCTTCTCTATCTCTTCTCCTCTTTTATTTTTCTTAAATTTATTTTAGTTATTGGCGGAGCAACGCGCGCCGGGTACAGCTAGTTTCCTATAGAAATCAAAAGAGAGATAGCATGTAGCTTTATTTTCTTTCTATGTCGTTATTGGTCTTGTGCTCGAATTATTAAATACTGCTTCTGGTTAGTCTATTTTCAAGATAAAAGTTTTTAATGTTGAAGATATATTTCACACACCTGGAAATAGTCCCACTTCAATTTAAAGATAACAAAATCGATTTAACTTTGGTTATATTTTAAAGATTTTAAAGTTAGATGTAAATAGTTTTACAACGTTCAACTCGAAGAAAAGTAGCCGTAAATTTAAAAGAAATTTACTGATTATTCTTACGCGATATTTTCCTTTCCCGTAAATAAATAATCTACCCTTAAAAAGATGAAAAGTAACAGTTCCTATTAAAAACAGTTCGTCTACTCTCTATATGGGAATAAGAAATTCCTAAGAGCCAGGGGATATCCCGAGGGATCGTCCGCTGGTCCCCGGCGTTCCGGGATTTAGACGAACAGAAGTCAGATCATTGGAAGCCTGTATACGGTGGCTCACTAAACATGATGGATGTCGGGAGGGTTACATTCAATCAAATCTCCCGAAATAATCTGGAGAGTTTGATTTGATAGCAAGCTGGATAGTTGGAATGCCATCGAGGCAAGGGGGGAACGTAATTTCAGTATCTTGGGCATATCTCTGATTGCTCCTACAATCTCAGCAGGCTAATGGCATCTTTTAGGGTATGAAATTACGAGAAAAATACTTTCTGAGAGAATAATCGTTACTATAATAGAAAGATTATATTTATGGGTAGGTATCAGTTCGTTTTATAATACTTTTAACAGTTTTTTTACAGTTTACTGCTCCAAGTAAAAAACAAAAGTACTCACTTTAATGTTCTTCTATTATAACTATCTTGGCTTAAATCTATGGATGGGGTTGGGATAACAAACAAAAAGACCAATGGTACTTTCATTAAAAAAAGTCACATTCGTCATGACTTGAACCTGCTATCTCTACCTACAGCATGTAGTACCTGAACCCTTCGATCACAGACGACTTAGTTCTAAGTCAGAATATTTGGTGATATTTTGATTCAACTTATGTCGTGTAAGACACTTACTAAATTCTTTCTTAAGAATACTTATATATGTCGAATCGACAATTAAATCATCAAGCTTTGATGCGAATTTACATGGGTAGTTACAAAAAAACGGCAAAGGTTAAAGACCTGGAAACTCTCCTGAATGAATCCCCCCTTAGTTTCAGATAGATGGTGCTCCCACAGGACTGGATAAAAAAACCTTGGTGAAGGTTTCTGTGGTTCCCTTCGTCCGTGCCAAATAGAAGTCTCCACGACGGAGGAGACACGCCACAGCGTCACAATCTCCCAACCCCACATTGCACCACGTGGGTTACAGCTCCACACACTCACACTCACACCAAAGGGAAAAGACTATTTAGGTACGTTCAAGCTCCATGGATGGCAAGAAGATGCAAATACAACAGAAGAAGCTATCCACCCTGCTACAAATGGAGAAGTTTGTGAGAGCGGGGCCGACGACCGATACTAACACTATCCAAACACTCCTATCCACTCCCTAAAAAGGACATAAGTCCTACAACAGGGTACTCAAATCCAACATTCCTATAAACTTTCTTTCATCTACCCATCAACCTCTTGTCTTGTCTGTGTGTCTTGCACCACTGTGTGATAGATGATGCTACAGCCATGATAAATAGGTATGTTCTATGTTGTTCTTCGAGGCTTGAGAAAAAAGAAGTTATTTTGTTTTAATTCTAGTGTACTTCGTTCTAAATATACGCAATCTTGAATAGTGCTGCTCGTGTACTCGAGTACTGTGACTCTTGAAGAGTAAAAGGTATACATTAAGATGGAAACTATACGTGAAAAAACGCTGAAGAAATAAAATATGCGAGAATAAAGAAATAGTAATAAAATAGGAAAGCAATACAATGAAAGACTATTAAACTCTTTTACAAATTTTATACTGAATCGAGTTTATAAGTTTATAATCCATTAAAAAAACACATATAAGAACAACTTATAACCTGGTGCCGGTACTTATATATTATTCGTGTACAAGAGATCGTAAAGTAAAGGCTTTAGGTTTACTTAAAGCTTACATTTAAATAAGTATTTATGTCACTGTATTGCAGTTTAATGCAACTGGTAATCAGATTCTCACCAATCGGTCTCAATAGCCAAAAAGTAAAAAGTTGTCAAAAATCCATATTTTATGTTGTGCGTAAGAAATGTTCTACCGTTATAATATTTTTATAACACCTTGAATAATTTTAGTTGAAGATACTTGTAACCGTTGCCTTGGTATAAAATAAATGGTAAATTACTTCTTCGTTTGTATATTTTTAACATTTTTAATAACCTGAGTTTCTCTTCAGTGGTATTTCCATCTGTTTTCTTTGTAAGTCCATTATTTACAGGAAATTTAGGAAATAGAACAATAAAAGCTCATCTATGACCATACGAGGTCTGGCTATTAAAAAACGAGACTGCGGGCCTAAAGGGCGCTCTAGAGGAATGGGAAAAGTCTTCACTATGCAAGTACTAAACCAAATTTTCGTCACTATTACAGTATTTGTGCAGTAGCGGTTTTTTCTAGTTACGAAAACCATCTAGGAAAGATAGGACTAGAAGATCTGCTATAAGTCTGAAAAATCATCAGAAATATAGCAAGAAAAGGGGGACACAATAGACACAATTCCTTGTACACCAATTTCTTTAAGATTCTGCGTTATACTTATTAAGCACCCATCTGTATTTTGTGTACTACAAGTCAGTTTCATTTTAACATTTAATAAAGAATTTCTTTGTTGTAGCTCACTTTGTACTTGAAATTTCATGGTATACCTTCTGCATTCGTTAGAAATACTTCGATAAATTTTTCTTAAGTTTGTCGAAGGACCCTAACCAAACGTCACTCGCGATCAGCGCTCTCTACCGGTAATTAACTGGTTGTTTGACAGGTTACCGTCCCGCAACGGCACTACCCATCCATATTTGGCTGCCGTAAATCAGCCACCACTCTTGGGAAAAATGTACTGATTTTATCGCAGCAGGACAGAATGGTTTTGTGCCATCGTAAATGCTGTGCTTCATTAATTATATCTTTAGTTTTATACATATATAGTAATATTAACTACGTCCATTTTTTGTACATGATTTATTATAAATAAACAATTTTTGGTTTTATTTTTATATTTAAATAATAAACATAATTTGAATACGCCGCAGAGACACTTGCCACTATTATAACTAAAACTTCGTTAGTATGAGGGTTGTCTTTTTAGTTTTGCATACAGCCATAAAGACAAAAACTATATATTATAGACTCAAAGTACTTCATTGCTTTTCAAATTTGTTCCATCAAGATCGATACACTTTTGCATACGTTCAAACCAAATTATAAAACAGTTATTCAAATCTTGACACCTTAAAAATGCTTAAAAATCACTGTTTTAAAGGCAACAACTGGAACGACTGGAACCGCTGCCCACGCATTGAATTCTTGATCTTTAGGAACGTGAAGAATTCGTTGCAACTTAGATCGGGACTATACGATGGATGGTCTAACAAATCGATGTTTGAAGCACCAAAAACTTGATTGTCTTTTGGGCAGTGTCAGCACTTGCATTGTCCTGATGTAGCATGATTCGCCTTGGTGTGATGTTTTGTCCTTGTTTCGCGATAACTTCTGGTAAACAAATGTTTATATATTAATCGAAAATAGCCGTTCTTTGATCTTCGAAAGCAATTGTTGGAACACGACCAGATTTTGCCACAAAAGTTACGACCATTTTCTTTGACACATTTTGAGAACGGATCCTTTTGTTGGTTTTTCCTCATCGTGAAACATCCTCACAGCGGATTGGCAGTTATAAATGTTTTGGGTATTGTCTTTGTTAAACCGTTCCAATGTTTTTCGACACCAATTGAGGTGAACTGAATTTTGATATTCTGTGAGCAAATGAAGGATCTAACAGAAAACCGACTTTGTTACAGCCAGTTCTTCATGTGACTTTTTTCTGTTCAGTAGACTACATTTGCCAAGGAAGGGACAACGGTATGCCGACGTAGAGGCCATCCAAATGGCGTTAACGACCACTTTGAAGAACATTCATGTCAATGAAGTCAAATCCTGAATTGGAAAACCTGTGGATCGTGCAAATCACTGTACCTATTAAATCAGAAGGGAACTTTTGAATAAAATAAATTCCATTTGCTACATAAGGAATATAATATTTCAACCTTAATGATTTTTATGCGTTACCATACTTATTCTAATAGATAAGTCAATAGCTACGCTTATTTTTTGTGGCAAAGGATGGTAATATAAAACACATAGAGTACAACACCGTCCAAACGAACAAATGAAACCAAAGAAAATCCATCCGGACTATAAATCACAGCCACCAGGGAAAACTGGCACGAGCTTTTCACGAAAACTCGTTCCGTAGAAATGTCCAGGACCGGATTTATGGCCACCAGGGTTAAAGAGGTCAACGGATAACTATTGATACAAGTATTTTTTTTCGTTAACTAGAATGTCAATGGAAAGAAATATTTACGGAAATCGAAATCTTTCGAACACAAAATGTAATAGAATTGGAAATGAACATTAACGTAAACATCAAATGTTTATGTATGTGTTATACTGTGTGGTGCAAAAGTTGAAAAACCGAGAATTACATTATTTAGTTCACCACAAATTATACGATATTGCATTTATGGAAGGAAGTTTATAGTTAGTATTTTATTGTTATCTTAAATTTTTTTTTTTGGATATTAATGCTTTCTAATGCTAATATCGCTTGTCTCATTTTTACTTTGATAGTAGAATTTTTAATTTAGATTTTCTTTTGTGTAAGTATAGAGTTGACAAGCTTTTTAGGCCCATTGCTGATGGATAATCTTTATTGTTTTTTGTTCTAACCTCTCAGCTTCCAATCTCTGATTCCCAACTGTCTGACATCTTCCATTACGGTATCTCTCCATTTCCTTCTTGGTTTCCCTCTTTTTTGCCCTCAGGTGCTCTCTAAGCATTATTCTTGACTTGTTTGCCTTCCTACATTCTTCTAGATGACCGAGCCATTCTAGTTTGCGTATTCTTACTATTTTCTCTCCTACTATTTGGGGCTAAAGAACAGTTTAATTTTCTTCCATAGCCACGTCGTTATTTAGAAGCTCCTTGAAATATTTATGGCATCTTTCACATATTTCGTCTTCGTACATCATCAGGTTTACTTGCTTATCTTTTACACTCATGGTTCTTTCCTGGTATCCAGTTTTATTGTATTTTACACTTTTGTAGATTTTTATATAATTTTTCTTGTAATTGTTTTTAATATGTTTTACTTTATTCTTCATACATTTTCTTTTTACATTGTGAAATACCCAATTAATTTATTTTTGGTCAATAATGTCGATTTAGTGTTTTCTCTTATTTTGCATTGTTGTTATGAGTTGATAATTAATTTTATACTTAATTTCAATGCTCAATATTGGAAATGTTATGTTAACATAAGATTCGTTCGAACCTTCTGTAAGTTATTCTTTATTTTAACTTTATTTATGTTTTTGTTAAATTAGCAGAGGTGTCGATAAGTGATCCTTTTCATATGGGTTTGTTATGTGATAGAAAGCAGCACCTGTCGATAAAGACACGGCATAGCACTTAACCGCCCCCTGAACAACTGATATTACAATCGTCGACAACTTCTTTACTTGTCCCAACGACTTTCTTATCTTTCCTGAGAGAACCCACGATTTATTTCTGGTTTTATAAACTTCGACTAATGAGATTAAAAGCAACCCATTTCTTTAATTTAATCGAAACGTATAGTTTATTAAGACTATATAAATAAAATTTGTATAATAATATATAATCTGTATAAAATTTTGGATCGCCAAGCATAAATCTAGATTGCAAGCACTACAAGTTTTGAAAGAAATTTGTTTAACATTCCAGATTTAATGTAAAACTATCCTAATATTCAATCTTGGTGGGGTATCTCTCTTTGATTGACTCTTGTCAGGTGTTTTCTTATCCTTTTTTTATTAAGGATGTCTTCGTAGGTATAGACCTAAATAAAAATATACCGAGAACATCTACTGGAGCAGAAGAGGCAATTTATTAAATTGGGATTTAAAGGCCTGCAAGTTAGGACGAGTGGGGAAGACGTGGAAAGGTAAGGAGTTCCACAATCTGGAGACCCTGCTGATTAAGGAAGGATCGAATCGATCCTTTCTCGATGTCTGGTACTGAACACTAACATCCTCGGAACAGTTCATCAGGAGTTTTAAAATTTTCAGACTTTGTGGTGCCTTGGTCTTCTTCCGACAGGCCGTCGAGAATGTTAGAAAGGTGTCAAATATTTCACAACTTTCAATAAGCATTCATTTGGAGAAATAATAGTGTAGAATACCTTCTTTTCAGTCTTCTTTCTTTCGAGCATGTTTGTATACAAAATAAACTTGAGAAAGAAATGCGTTTTCTACAGTTTTTTTAGCACTCAATCCAGATCTTATTATAATCCAGCAGTCCGTTGTACCAGACTTTTGCCGTTCCAACTAATTTTGATTGCAAAAGGAATGCCTTTTTGGCATCAGTCCAGGCTTAAATTGTAGCCACTTGTTCAATTTTATTTAACCACGTCACAGCATTTAAATCTCCACTTTTTGGATCGAATTTGGGCACTAAATCGCACTGAGAAGAATTGTCGGTCTTTTACGTATTCTGCTGAGGATGGTACAGTGGTGTTTGCGTTGACGTTAATGTACTTTATTCGTAATATCTTCGATTCTTCTTTTCTTGGATTTTCTGAACTCATGACGTGTTTCACTACCCGAATTATCTGAATTTAAAGAGCTGGTCGAACTTTCCCGCACTCTTTCTTTTCTTTGTCTCGCATTTTCCTGGCGTTTACTTTTCTTTATATTTTCTTCGCCACTTTTATCACTCATTTTAAAGTACGAACAACTTATTTTCGTAATCCCACTTCTGAATTGAAAGGCGGGCAACGGAATAAAACCCCAAATTTAATGAAAACGATTTTATTGTGACCACCTGACCACTTCCTAACTTGTACTGTTTTTATTTTACTCAAAACTATTATTAATGATATATATTGTTTATTTAGCTAATAATGAATTTATGCATTACTTTATGGACGCAGTATTGATTGCTAAGCTAAGAAAATATATTTAATTCTTTTATATATTTATATATTTACAAATGAAATGCAAATGAATATCTCGTGAGCAGGTGTCATCAAGTATAAAATCGCACTGCTTGTAGTGTTAATGAAGACACATTGAGCATTCGAGGTTGAGGTTATGTTGTCTGCATTTTGACTCATTTGCTATTAGCACGGAACATAAATTCTCGATCAGACGTATGGGTAATTGCGCCCTCTATAAATTATTATAAACATGACCAAGTAGCAAAGGTAGTAAATGAGTCTTTTTTCACGCAAACTTGCAACCTACCTAAAAAAGAAATGTGCGCACAGGATGTGTAGTTGAATAAACCCAAACGTATAGAACACATACAATAACTTACAAAAAAGAGGTAAAAAAATAAATAAAACTGGCGTATTTTTTAAGTCAAAAATGTCATTTTTTGTGCTGTTCTTGTCCTTCCTGGACATTACTTCTGTGCAGGAGGCGGCAAGAGGGGAAATAATTTACGTAAACCTGAAACAAGGTTCTTTCCTGGTAGTATAAAAAGGCCGATTCTCACATAGCAGCGCCGCAGCAGCGCGGCAGCAGCGCTTCACAGCTCCGCCGCGATGCAAAAACCATGATGGCATTTCCACTTAAAAGCAGTGCAGCGGCAGCAGAATCACGAGCGTAGCGGTTGCGAAACATTTGTCCCAGTAGTGTTCAGACTTTTTAAAAGAACACACGATTTTTAAAATGTCGAGCTCTTCGTCTAGTGATGATGATGTATTTGCTGTAGCCGTATTGTTATCAGAGCCACCCTGTACATATATTATTATTACAATTTCTTATCTTACAAAATATACATAATTTAATGAATACTTACGGCTTTCATTTAGTTCCTTCGCTATTTCATTCCAGATGTTTTCTTTCCTTATCAAATTACTATAATGTTTATTACCTAGATCGTAGATTTCTGGCCTCTCACTAACTAATAAAATCAATCTCTCGATTTTGCTTTCCATCTTCGGTTTTTACTAACAATATCTAACTAAACAAAGGACAAAATCAAAATATCAACATTCGATTTGATGTTGTTAGATTACGTACCTGTATGTACCCTTTATACGTATATATGTACTAGGTTTATTTTTCAATAAAAACTAAAAATGAACTACTCAATATTCAACAATAAAAAATAAAACCGCACCCTTGCATACAAAAAGAAATGTCTAATAAATGCTGACTATGTGAAATACCGAACGAATATTCTAATAAATTAACGACATCTACTTAATAATATTAACACTAAACAAATACAGAATCTTTCTCTATTCTACAGTTCTAGTTGTTTTCTTAGGGATCATTCATAAAAATTATTTTTTATTTATTTAGCTTTCTGTAGATTATGGCAAATATTAACCAAATAACATCAACCTCAGCAGTGTTTGCTGCTTTCTAATACCCACTTGGCAGCGCGGCGCGGCACAGAGCAGCATACAACGCTCTCGAAGGCGTTAGATGTCGACGCGCTGTGCTGCTGCCGCACTGCTCTGCTTATGTGGGAACCGTTCCATTTAAAATAATGAATACTTTATGGAGCCGCATTTGCGGCTACGCGCGGCGCTGCTATGTGAGAATTGGCCTTAAAATGCCTCTATTTGTCTTCATTCGGTTTTTAATTAAATTTTGCTACATTTTGTATATATAATTTTGGGCAGTATATATATATATATATATATATATATATATATATATATATATACGAATAATGGTATAGTGACTGGTTCAAAATAACGTGAAGTCAATCGTGGAGTTGCAGTCAACGTTTGGCCAAGGTAAGTAAAGAAAACTCTTTGATTTCAGTCAAGCTTTCGAATTTATTTAATTCTTCTTCAGGACATTAATCGTGAGGTTATAAGAAAAGCGACGAATTCCGTTTGACAACATTACACTAATAAAACATTTTAAAATTCAGGTACATCACTATTAAAATACATAAAAATATATACATTTACACCATAAAACTTATTATTTTGTTATTTTTAGCATGGAGGTTTGCACAGACAAACCTCCATGCTAAAAATAACAAAATAATAAGTTTTATGGTGTAAATGTATATATTTTTATGTATTTTAATAGTGATGTACCTGAATTTTAAAATGTTTTATTAGTGTAATGTTGTCAAACGGAATTCGTCGCTTTTCTTATAACCTCACGATTAATGTCCTGAAGAAGAATTAAATAAATTCGAAAGCTTGACTGAAATCAAAGAGTTTTCTTTACTTACCTTGGCCAAACGTTGACTGCAACTCCACGATTGACTTCACGTTATATATATATATATATATATATATATATATATATATTTGCATTTTTTTTTGATAATCCGATAGTTTCGGATTAGTCATGCACTAAGGTATCATTAGTTATTTTTTGGTCTATGTCATTAGTTATTAGTAAGGAATGTATAACTCATACGATTACATGGGGAAGCATGCAAGGTGTTTAGCTTGCTTACCTTCGTTTTTATAGTCTTTGTTATTTGATTTTTTTTCCTTTTTTTTCCTTGCTACCATAGCATCTTTCAGTGTTTTTATCGGGAGAAGGATATTTTAGGGTTGCAGGGTTGATTGTAGAGTCCACCCCTTCCCAATACACTCTTCCGTTTCTTCAGCATTCATCATATTTGTGATAACTACTTTCCGCGTCCATAAAACCAATCTTGGCTTCTGTTTCCGACCTTTTTTTGAGCTATTTCTAACATACGAAGAAGATGTGCTCTGCTGTGTCTAGCTGCGTAGCTTTTCCTATAGTGCCCAAACGAACATTGTCCACTAAGGAGTTTGCTAAGGAATTGGTTTACTTTTTTTTGTTGATATTCGCTCCAAGTAGAGATATCTTTAATCAGTCTTCCCGTCCCGCTCCTTTTGTCTCATTTTTCCACCTTTGCTGTCAGAAGAGTTCTCCTCCTGGTTTCCTTTTGGTACTATGGGGCATCCTCATTTTTAAAGATCTTTGCTCTTTCCTCGACGAGTACCTGGATGACTGAGTTTTGCTCGTGAAACATCTAATATACAGAATCTTTCTGCTAGTATAACATTATTTAAACATCTAACCTTAACATTTTTAAGTCCATGATTAAAATTTATAGTTTTAATCAAAGTGGGTAGGTAAGTTCATTAAATACCATTGAGGTACTTTCTAACATCAGCTAGGGTGTACCTCCGTCCTTCCATCTCTTCGTCCCTCCATCTCTCAGCCCCTACGTCACTCCGTTTCTTTGTGCCCCTGTCCCTTCGTTCCTTGCGCAGGATTATGATTTTTTTTAATGAAATCCTAAATAGTATCTACCTTGATAGCATAGAAAAAAGCTGCTATTTAAGTATTAAAATATTGCAACACCGATATTTGACACCTTCTTGCTATAAAAATAAAATTAATTGTACATATTTTCGTTTGATGGCTTCATGTTTACCGATCAGCTCGCTTTGCAGCTTTTTTACTTGTCTATTTCAAGACTTAAGTAATAATTCCCGTTATTTACATTATCTAGCAATAATGATAGTCTTAAACAAATAGACGTAATGTAATAAATATTTGGGATGACAGTTAAAAAAATGTCTTAATATTTTTACAGGATTTTTTTCACCTCGTTTCGGTTACATGTGTGCCTTCGGAACTATCTTGTCTTGCGTCAACTTGACTGATGACTTTATGCTAACGAAAACAAGCTACATTTGTTGCTGTGAATACTAATTTCGATTCCTGTTGTTTTGATATCTGTGAGAAGTATCCACAATCGTTGGTTAAATCATTTATTTCTTCAGCTGTTAAGGTATTGTTTCAGTAGCTATAATAAACAGTATATTTTTTTCAACATTATGTAAGTAAATATACACCTTTTAAAAAGTAAAAGTAATAATAATTAAAAATAAGATTTTTCAATACCTATAATTTGTTAAACTTTTTAGTTGACAAATTATTTTGAAAATTTAGAAAGTTTACAAAGAAGAAAATTGACATCTGCAATTACGCGGTAACTTATGTAGGATGTTACACTTACTCACTTCTTCCTTAAGCACAGGCTTGAGCCCTATCGGATGTGACATTTTTTCAATTTCTCCTTAATGTCATTTTCTTGTTTGTATACTAAGAAATTTTAAAAATCCCTTGAAAGATATCTCAAAAATACGTAGTTTACTAAAAATCCATGTTTTGGGTCTACTTACTGTATAAAAATATAAGACATGGCACAAAAAAGTGGATTTGACAAATGTTCTCACTCATTAACGCCATCAACACGAGTTGAGAGTTGAATCAAGAGGATGAAACCGCCGACTAAATATTAAGGCATCTGTAGGTTAATTGTTAAAGAGTTACTGTGTAAAAGTAAAGATTGCAGTTTGAAGTCTTTTTTCAAAATCTTCAATTGTGATTCTGCATTTATTCTATCAGTCTGTTAATTTTCTAATTTTTTCATTTCTTCTTCTCATTTACTTGTTATTGGCATTACATTAACTTCCAAAACTTCTGTATTTTTTCGTTTTCTTGTTTATTTTTATTTTTTTGCTCTTCAACATGTTCAATTCTTCTATCCACATTATTGATTTTCTCCTATTTTCCACTATCCATATTTTTTTCATCTTATTTAATCTATCTTTCAACTGGTCCTACTTCTAGTTGTATTTTTTTCTTTAATTATTTTTTATTTTATTCTATTTTAAAATTATTAAAATCTAATTTTATTTCTTTTATATTTTGTTTTAAAATCTTTAAATCTTCTTTTCTATTTTTTTTTTTTTTGTTTTTCTTGATCTTCCTTCTTCCTTCCTGATATTTTTTCAGTTTTCTAATATACTTTTCTTAAAATTTTGCATATTTAATAAAATTTGTCCTAATACCTATATTTTAAAATTTATTTCTTTTCTCTTGAGTTATTTTTTATTATAGCTTCTGTTTTTCTTCTTTGTATATTAACGTCATTCAGTTGTCCATTTCAGATTCATCATTATCCTTTTTGTATCTTCATTACTGTTCTATTTGTTTTTTTTTATTTTACTGTACTGCTACTTCTCACCTTAGTGGTTATGACCTTCCTGGTTAATTGGTTTTCATCTTATCCCACGTTGTTATTTCAGGCTCACGTTGGGAACCAATTTTGTTATGATTCTTTTCTGCACCGGTTTCTAACTATTGTATTTGACTATAAATATTTTATTAAGAGAAATGAATAGTAATTGTCATTAGGTAACTGAAGCTAGAAGATAGAAGTGTATTTCCTGTGTCCTTAACGTTTTTTCTTTGTCAAATGTTTAATTTTACTAGTATGCAACGTTAAACATGAACTCTTATTCGCAAAAGATATGCTCAAGTAAGTTCCGATTGAAGAATTCTTTTTGGTTAGTTGGTTTTCTTCTTGGTCTCTTATCCCACGTTGTTATTTCATCCCCACGTTGGGCGCCAATTTTCTTATGATTCTTTTCTGCACCGGTTTCTGAGTCTTGTATTTTACTATAAATATTATATTAAGAGAAATAAATAGCAATTGCCATTAGGTAACTGAAGCTGTCAAAAAGCAGTTGATAGACGTGTTTTTTCTGTGTTAGTCCTTAACGTTTTTTCTTTGTCAAATGTTTAATTTTACTAGTATGCAATGTGAAACATGAAATCTTACTCGCGAAGATGTGCTCAAGTAAATTCTGATTGAAAAAGGTTAAAGTTACCAAAGAACTGGCGAGCGATTAAATATAGATATGTCATACAATCATTTCACGAGTTATATTAAGATACAGAGACTGTAAGTCATGCTCGCAGACCAGGACAAGGTTTGATGCAAATAACTCCTATTTATGAGAGATTTTTAACACTTTCAGTCCGAAGACAACGTTTTGTCAAAGTAGGTTACGAGATGCCAGTGGCTTACAAGTTTGTGGAGAAACAATTCGTAATCGACTAAGAAAACATAATTTGAAACCTAGAATTACACCTTGAGGTTCAACTGTAAATTTTGACAGTTTGAACCATAACTGGTTAGAAGCTGAATGATAGCAAGTACGTATTATGTGTACAATAATGACAAGCTTATGTATATCAATGCCCTAATAAAGAGTATGCTCAGTGTAATTTTTTACTCACCACATTATTTGGAGGAGGATCTGTGATGGTCTGGGTAGGTTTTTCTTTGACTGGTGGCACGGAAGTTGTGATCACAAATAAAGGAAGCTTTACAGCTAAAAGATACATATTGGAGATTTTACAACATTATGAAGTACTATTTGTGTCATATATAGTGCAGGACGTTTTGTCTATGTACAATAATTTCAGCTCGAGTTGTAATCTATTAACTCGCAGAAGACGGAATCAATACCATGGCATGGCCAGCTCAAAGCCCGGATTTGAATCCCATAGAGAACCTTTGGAATACTATTGGAAGAAGACTAAGAGAGGAATCTAATCAGTTAAACGCGTTGGGTGAAGACATTCAAATATTGAAAGATATGAACCAAAATGTTATACCTACGGTCCCTAATTTTAATTATGGGCTGGTGCTAACAAGAAGTTATTCGTACCATATAGGCGAATATACTCGCTATCAAGTCTTCCGTCTACCATTTATCTTTGCTTCTGTTCCTTTTTTTTGTTAAATCAAAAAACAAAATATTATAAAAAGATGAGGCAAGAGTTTTCTTGTTTTATAACTTCTTATTGTAACTGTTGAACTCCTCAGAGTTTGATTATTTTTTTGTGGTGCGTTAGTTTGAAGGAGAAGTGTGTATAGAAGTGTAGGTATATATCGTTCCATTTTTTTCAACTATTATTATTTTCTGGTACACTGAGTATATAATCATACATATAATCTATGGAGGGTACCTCTTCTCTCCATAATATAATCCTAGAAACACACCCGTCAATTAATTGTAGATTATAAATCGTAAACGACATATTTTTTTATTCAACATAGATCATTAAACTGTTTACGAGATTAGTCAAAGCAAATCGAAAACTAGATATGTAGGTATGTAAAAAAAAACACTTCGCCACAAATCAATTTTCTGTAATTATATCTAAACTGTCATTATAAAATTCAGTGTATAGGATAGATGCTATTGAACTTCTTAAGACTTTTACTTTCTCCGTTATCGCATGCCTCTTGATCACACATTTCGGTCCAGAACAACTAGCGTTTAATTAGCAACCGTGAAATTACTATAGACTGGTTTAACTGCACCCATTAACTTAGAAAATAAATCTGTAACGATATTAATCTATATTTTTATTAAGTAGCAGGAAATATGTTATTTACTAAGAAGTCATAACACCAGTTTCACTACAGGAAGTAAATTTAACTGCAGACAAATTATAAATTTCTATAAAGTTATCGCTAGTTTTTATTCGATTTTATATATCATTTATTTACTTAACCCTATTATTAATGATACAGTTAATTAAAATTTGGAGCTTTAAGAAAGTTTACTTTATCAGGAACACAACAATTAGAAAGTATGTATATGACTTTCTTAATATTGAAAATCTTCTATAACTGCTTTTATTGGAACGAAGTTCCCTTTCGCGCGTTACGAACAGTTACGACTGACGCTAGGAGCTAGCCAAAAAAAATTCATACCAAAAGTTGTCACGACAGAATGACACGACACACGCATGTTTCTTTCTCTCACAGACCAAAAAATAAATAACTCTCTCTCCCTCTCTCCCATAGATAAATATATTACAATTAAAAAGACACTATTTTAAATTAAAAGAAAATGTACATTAAAAAGAAAATACTGTAGAAAAAATAATAATTAACTATAATAGTATTACATTTTATTTCATCCTGTTTTTATAAATTAATAAATTCATAAACATTTTAAAAATAGTCCGTAACTTGACTATTTAGGTACCTACGTCAAATTACCTTAACTGTCAGTTACTGTCAAATATTTTAATTTTAAAATTTCGTATTGAATTGTTAATTCCTGTTTTAAATTATAAAAAGTAATTCTAAAAAGATGTGTTATCTAAAGCTCTGGTATTGTATAAATGGACACTTTTGTTAAAAGAAACGAACTCTTAGGTAAGTAGAGATTTTATACAGACAATAATAAATGCTTATGTATGTATAAACACTCTGTTGTGTTTACAAATTACTAATTCCTTCACTAATTAATCGAAAGGAACTTCGTTCCATCCGGGTGTCCCTTGACACCTCACACTTTTTTATTTAATCTTGTCGATTTATCATTTATCACATTTTTAAACTTTTTTAATTAAAGATGTCATTTCCTTCACTTTACACATATATTTTTGACGTCGGTAAAAGTTTATTAAAGCGCCTAATAAATTTATTTGTGATTCCTACTGGTCTAAAATATCTTTTGAAACAATTAATCACAAGACCAATCTTGATTTGAGAACAGCTTTATGATTTATTTTATATAAATTGTTTATTGTTGCAAAGTTATATTTTCTTAAGATACCTAAAGGTTTACCAGAAGCAAAATCCTCACAGTAAATTGTTGTAAAAATATTGTTTAAAACTATAACCAGTAAATGTGGTTTATTTTAGAGCCAAAGGCAGGCAAACACTTCGGTCGCATACCAAGGACTTTCCAAATAGACTCGACAGTGTCACATAAAGTAAAAAGTAACCAAGAATGGTTAAAAAATACATGTTTAATGCTTCATTTTAACGACACATTTGCTTTTAAGTTCTCCAGGTACAAATCCGAAGGACTTTTTCATCTATACAGGATACAACGAAGCTAAACATGGAAAAAATTGGTTTTTGACAAAAAACTAATATATTCTTTTTTTAAATTAATTTATTTTTAACAATAACATCAACAAACTTAACAACACATAATACTACAGTCTGGTGAAAATGACTTAGAAGAAAAAAAGATGATATTCTATGAATGCGAAGAAAATGAGATGATAACTTATTAACAAAGAATCAGTCCTTATTCCTACTAAACCTAGTGCCAACCATGGTGCCCTTCTCCACCACCTCCGTGACCTTTGGTGTGTAAAACATGTTTGTATATTGGAATATGAACAGGGTAGGGTTTGTCTACATAGACAGGGTGATGCTTTTCAATTTCAATTTTGTATGGTTTATCTACGTAAACTGGCACTAATTTTTCTACGGTAATAGGGACTTTCTTTTCAATTTCTTGAGGTACTAGTTTATAGATTGGGACTGCGATGGGCTGTGGTACTGGAACATGAACAGCATAAGGTTGGGGTACAGGAACTTTAATCACCTAAAAAAAATAGAGACATTAACAATTAAATGCTTTGTTAAAGAAAAATAATAAAATCATTGTAAATTTACAGTATTGTGTGTTCTCTAGTGCAATTTGGTATCCTTTAGACTGTTTTCTTTTGTATGTCTTATTTGCTATCATGTATTCTGCTTTTCATTGTTTACCAGAGACTTGGTTGTTGTTTTACTTGTGCTGCTTTTCTTTGCCTACTAAAATCTTCTTCGTAATTCTTTATTTTGCTGCTTTTTATTTAAGATACTTTTTGTTTGGTTTTATTCCATTTTTTTTGCTTACATTTAAATATTCACTGTGTAAAATACCGGTAGAAAATACAAAATTATGCAAAACATGGTGAATTGTTAGAAAAAGAGAAAGGGTGTACCAAGAGCAATATCTATGAATATAAAAGACCAAAAAAAACATTAAAATTTAACATAACTAACCTGAGGTACTGGTACACCCACAGGGTGTGGGACAGGAACTCCTACTTTCTTTACTACATGAACTGGTACAGCTTGAGTGTGTTCAATAGTCTTAGTAGGAATATGATGGTGATGCTCCTGTACAGTAGGTTGCCAACCACCGTGTCCACTTGCATAACCACCCCCAATATCGTGTCCACCACCAAAATCTTGTCCACCTCCTAGATCATGACTTCCTCCTAAATCATTGCTTCCACTGATTCCATGACCTTCAAGATCACCGCCGCCAGCACTGTAACCTTGATGACCACCACTGTTGCCACTGTAATCTTGATAACCACCACTGTTGCCACTGTAATCTTGATGGCCACCACCGTAATCTTGCTGGCCACCACCGTAATCTTGATGGTCACCAGAGTATCCAGCGGATGCGAGACCAAGAGCCAATGCTACAAGGATGCTGGAACCCTACAAAAAATTATTTATTTAATTTGCATATTTAGGATTATTTTTTATTATTAGGTATTGTTTTTAAAGTTTTTAAAAAAGTTAATACAAGAATTTATAGATTAGTTATATGGATATATGGATGTAGATCCCTGTGATGAAAGCAATAAAATAAAAAGATAAATTCACAAAGAGATAAAGTAAAAGTGATGTAATGAAAAAAAAATGGGTGGAATAAGAAAGTAAGGGATAGAGTAGCAAGTCATAATTTTATAATAGCTTTAAAATATGAAGATATTATTATAAAGGTGCGCCTCTGTAATGCCACTGGCAATGCTACACAACGATGTAAATAATAACAATTATTAACCTAATAGAAAAACGTTAATGGCTAAAAAAAGTTCTAATGATATTAGTTAATCTAGCCTGCAGAACTTTCTTATACTCATTTTAACTGAAACAGATTTCTCCCGGAAAGTAATTAAAAATAATACAAATAATGTACATGATGTGAATTTCAATGAGTTTTCTTATATGTACATTATTATTTTTCGTTTTATATCATTTGAGAAAGTTAAGATGGATTTCTATAAAAAAAAATTCACAACACAAGGTCATTAAAATATGCTTTTATAGTAGTTTTTCTGATTAAGGAAAGAGGTAAATAAAATCTGTTTTTGAATGATAAAATTTATGATAGCAAAACAAAAGAAGATGCTTTAAAATCAATTTTTCCTTACCAGGCGAAAATTTTAGTTTAAACTGAAAAACATTAGATTAATACAAAATAAAAACTTTGATTGACTTAACAAAACTTTTGATTAAGCTAGACAAAAATTTTGATTGGACTAGACAAAATTTTGATTGGGCTAAACAAAAACTTAATTGGTTCTGACGTAAAATTTTATCTGTGCCAGACAAAATTTTGGATTGGATAAGAAAATAATTTTTCATATCACATGCATTGAAACAGCTAGTTTTGTTCCCTGTTATGCCTGTTGAAACAAGACAATTTCAGACCAATGTAACTGTCAGTCAGAAACTGCCCTAGGGGAGAAACAACGTTGTTTCTGTCCGACACATTCATTTATTTATTATTTATGTCTTTATTTCAAGTCTGTCTGACAGAAGATTTCTGACTGACAGTTGCATTGGTCTGACATAGTCTTACTTCGACTGACTACAGAGATCAAAACTCGCTGTTTCAATGCATGTGATATGAAAAATATAGTGTGAGGCACGGGATGAAAACAAAGACCGGGCGATGACAGTCCTCGCTTACCTCGGGCAGTCAACTCTCGCCCTAGTCAGAAATCGTCTTGTTTCAACCCTTGCCACACAATACACTATAGATTGAGCTAGACAAAAATTCAGATTGAGCCATACAAAGATTTTGATTGTGGTATACAAAAATTTTTATTGGACTAAATAAAAATTTTAATTGGTTCTAGCGTAAAATTTTATCTGGGTCAGATAAAAGTTTTGATTGAATTAGACAAACATTTTGATTGACCTAAAATAACCATTTTGATTGTGCTACAAAAAACTTTAATTGGGCTAAATAAAAATTTTAATTGGTTCTAACTTAAAATTTTATCTGGGCAAGACAAACATTTTTTATTGGATCAGAGAAACATTTTAAATCTGTCAGACAAAAATGTTTATTGGACTAATCAAAAGTTTTGATTGGATTAGACAATAATTTAGTTTGAGCTGGACACAAATTTTAATTGAGTCAGTCAAAAACTTTTGTTTGGCAAAATAAAATTTTTAATTGGTCCTAACGTAATTTTTTTTCTGGGCGAGAGAAAAGTTTTAATTGAGCCAGACAAAAATTTTAATTGGACCACACAAAGTTTTGATTGTGCTAAATAAATATAAGACAACAATTTTGATTGAATCAGACAAAAATTTGATTGAACCAGACAAAAATGTTGATTGCGCAAAACAAAAATTTTGATTAAGCTAGACAAAAATTTTAATTGGATCAGGGAAAACTTTAAAATAAGTAAAAAAAAATTGATCGTGTCAGACAAAAATTCTTATTGGATTGGACATAATTCTGATTGTATCAGTCAAAAATTTAGATTGAGCCAGGCAAAAACTTTGATTAAGCTAGACAAAAATATAGATTGACCCAGACAAAAATTCTGATTAGATCAGACAAAAATTAAGATTGAGTCAGACGAAGCATTTGATTGAGACAAAAATTAAGATTGAGCCAGACGAAGCTTTTGATTGTGTCAGACAAAAATTTTGATTGGACTTAATAAAAAGTTTAATAGGTTCTGACGTAAAATTTTATTTGGGCCAGACAAAAATTTTGATTGAGCCAAAAATTAATTAACACAAGTGCATTAAAATATTATCAGTAGTTAGTTAGAGCAAATATATATGTTTCCAGTGGTTAAAAATTGAGATAACATAATTGTAATTGAAGAAACAGATAAACGACAATAAATTGTGTTTAAATCCGGATTATATACAACACAAAAAATGTGATAAATAGCTTTAGAAAGTCTAAATAAATAAAATAGTATCAAGCAAAAAAAGTGCCGTAGAGAAATCATGGTTACATTTAAACATAATAATAAAGTTTTGCATTTGCAGTACTAGTAAAGGATAAATATACAAAGAAAACTGTTTAGAAAACGAGTAAACCGATTTAGATTTAATATAGAATATAATACAAAACCGAATTATTTTTGATATAAAATTATTTTAACGTTTCGATCCTTTATTTGATCTTCTTCAGTATTACAAAATTAGCTGATAAATTTGCTACCTACTCAATTAGTTACTCATATACAAAAAAAGTATCAGTTTTATAATTTAAATCTAATAAAAAAAATTAAACATTTAAACCACAGATATTCCAAAAAATGAATATTAATACATAAATACAAAAAAAATGTATCTACTGGAAGCTAGTGTAATGCTGCGATCACTTTATCACTTATAAATTTCACTTAAACTGTATAAAATACTTACAATGAACCTCATGTTGCTATATGTATAGTAAAAGTCTATCACTTCTAAGGAATTGCAAGAAACTGATGTCCATTCAAAGGAGGAATCCAAATTTATATGAAAGTCAAGGTGGGGTTCCAAGAGTGAAAGGTTTTCTTCATTTAATATTAAATATTTTGTGTGAATTAGGTCCATCTAATGTTAATTTTGTTGAATTAAATCATAATTTCATGTTTCATTTCTTTTAGGTCGAATCTTTTACTACTATTCCTTTGGAAGGTTATAGACATAGTTTTAGAAATAATTTTCTTTCCGATAATTCTATCCTGACAAATAAAAAAAGAGTGTGCGTGTAACCTTTACGCGCGATTGAAGTAAAACTTTTTGACGTACGTATCGGAAAATAAATATTTAATTACAATTCAATTATATTTATTGTCTATATACTTTACAAAAAATGAGATGTTATATTTATATTATTCATTAGAAATAGGAATTTGAAAGTTATCATTATTTTTTATATATGAAATAATAGGTTTATGATAACTAAAATGTGAAACATAGATTTTACTCTCTAAATACCATTAATGTATTTGAAATCGTTTGAAAATTTTGAAAATTTCATAAATAAATTTGAAAATTTAAGCTCCCCATAGCTGAAATCACACCGTTACTTCCATCAGAATCTTCCGTTAGAATCTAACGTTAGAGTTACCCCTAGTCGCGCCTAAAGAAGTTTTGCTTCTATAATAGGTAAACAATATTAAAAATATACACACATTACGTTTAGAATGTGTGATTTTGTAGTTGTATCTACCTTATTGTAATACAACACAACACAAGAGCCTTCGATAGTTAGATAACCATTTCATTTTGTAGCATTTTATAGCATATTCCATAAAATTTAAAATCCTGAGTTGAGTTCGTTTTCTTCAGTTCTACGAAGGATCTGTTATTGCTGGTAAAAGATCAGCCATCCTGACTAGTGGTTTTATGGCCTTTATGGCTACCTAACCAAACCTAAAATAAGTATAAGCAAGTGTTAAAACATTTCGAATATTATTATTTTATGAACAAAAACGTGCAACATGCTTCTTTACTTAACGTAAAGCTTCCTTATAAACAATTATTTACTATCATAATATGTATGTATGTATATAAACTTACTTAATCAAATCATCATGAATGTCGCTGTCTCGTCTTTTTTTCATTTTCATTTTTCTTCAAATCTTTCTGGCGCTGATAATATGCCCTTTGACGTTCACAATTTCTTTTTCTTTTTAGCTCTTTAAGTCTATAAAACGAAAATAGCTAGGTATAAATAGTGTAATTACACACCAAAAATAAAATGTATGCATATATAGTAGGTACTCAGTCATTTTCATTCAATATTTTTTCATCACTTTCTTCATTAATAAATCCACTTTGTTTATTCATATTTAAAACAAACACTTTATACACAAATTTAAACTATTCACCACCAATGTATTTTGGTTGACATGCTGTCAATTCATACAATTACAGATTTAATTTTATTTAATATAGTAGGCGGAATCGTGTTAGGTATTTTGTATCAGGTTTTGTTTCCGGTACGCGGTACATTAGAATGACGTCACGTCCGTTAGAATTACTGAGTTACCCCTAGTCGCCGCTAAAGAAGTTTTACTTCAAAAATCAAAACAGATAGACACAGAGACAGACGGACACAGACATATATTAAATTAAGAACATAAAAACAACATAATTATGTACAAAAAACTATTTATTTTAACAGTAGAATTAATAATGAAAAAAATCTCAATATTTTACTGCAATTACTGTTTCCACTTGAATACTTTCTTTACAGATCTGTGAATCAGGAACAAGATTTGAATTGTGATATCACACCATTCTGATTGATTCTATTAGTTATTTGCTGGTAGTTAATAAGTTTTTCAATATTTTGTTTTACTAACTCCCAAACGTTTTCTGTAGGAAAACAGTGCTATATTTCAGCAAGAAAGTTTGTTACATGCTTGTGAGCCATAAGCACCTACTTTTATCGTCATTGGATGATTCTTCGACCTGGAGCAGAAACCAACTCTCCAATAGTTGTTGGTACTGGTCTTGCCTTATAGTTCCTTCTACGATAGACACAATAGACACTCCATGCCAATGGATGATATCACAAACCATAACCCTTGTCACAAGTTAGTTTAAGTAAACCCTTCTTCAACACGTACTGTATCGTCATGGAACCATTCTTAGATTCGGAGCAGAAACCAACTCTCATGCTTGTTTGTACAGTTCTTGCCATATGGTTTCTTCTATAATAGACAAATTAGCCACTCTATTCCATTGGATTATATCACAAACTATACCATTATAATTGCGTCAAATATCACATTTCTGTATTATTTTTCCCATTCTAAACTCTTCTTCATCATCGCTTCTGCTAAACCTATTTTTGAGTATACGAGGACCCATTAAAATGGACTCTTTATAATATTTATACCATCTGGATGGTGAGACTGTTAACTAAGCCACGCATTTTCTTTCTATTTTCTTAACAGATATTTAGTAGTGGATTTACCAGCAGTCTGCGCAGGCTGAAGCCTAGTATGGCGCAGGTTTTAGGAGCGGAAAATGTGGCACAAAAAATTTTCTTGTGTTACAGAAATAAAAATAAATAAATTTGAAAAAAAGATCCAATGAAGAAATTTCAGATCATTAAAAAGGTTATGTTGTATCCTGTGAAAATAGAATTTGGAACATATTTTTCCAAACTTAAATATAGCACTTCGCACAGTTTAATTTCATTAGTATAAAAATTGTTTCCAGAGCTTGAAATCGTTATCAAAGTTAAGACACAGTGAAAAGAGCCCCTTGTCCCAATAGACAAAGAACACAACCCAGAACGAAAAACGTATTTTACGACTTTGAGCAATTAGGAGTCGCACCATTAAAACACTGCAAAATCGCCTTCTAGAAGAAACGTGAACGCAAATTTCGAAGCAAACGGTACGAAACCGACTTCACGAAGTACAACTCCTTGTAAAACTACCTACTAGAACCACTAGATTAACTACAGCTTATCGAGGAAATCGTAGAAACTTTTGTAAAGAGTATCTTAAATGGATTTTAGAGCAGTGAGCCAATTTTAACTTTACAGATGACAAAAAATCATGTTATTCAATAATAACGAGAGTGTTTGGATAATTGGGTATGAGTAATTCCAGTAAACGATATTTGGATGACTTTGAAAGAAATTGCTCCATTTGGAGATGGATCGATAATGGTATAACTTTGATAGGACACACGTTATGGTATTTCGGGCAGGTATTTTAAGAGCGGTCCGTTACATACAGGAGATATTGGGACCTCATGTCACCCCATTTTATGGGCGCATGGTTCTTTCTACAACACGTAGCCAGGATCGTGAGAATTGCCATGGTATGCCTAGCTAATAATTTGGATCTAAATCATATTAAACATCTTTGGGATGAACTGGAAAGACATCATCATCAACTCTTCCAAAATCTGAACCAAGTTGCACATGCTGTTTTGATGATTTATGATAAGTTACCAGAACAAGTTATCATCGTTAATGGAATGAGATGGCCAGCTTATAGCACGGATCTAAATCCTATTGAGGATCTCTGTACCAAAGTTGACGTTAATGTAGATTTTTCTTAATTTTTTGCTTAAATAAATTTTATTTGTTTTTGACACTATAATTTTTTTTTGTAATCATATTACCAAACAGCCTTTTGTATTACGTTAAAGCCTATGTAAGAAAGGCATCTATAAACTATTTTAAAAATATAAATGTTTGACAAATTTTTCTAATTATTGGATTTTAAAGACATGTCTCCATATTAATTTTGAGTAGATTATATGCTTTGTTTTATTATGCAAATACAGATAAACATTAAGCTCTCTCAATTGTCAAAAACAATACCTTAACTACACAGATATTTTAATTAAATTCAGTATTGAATTAAACTCGCATGTAGGTATATATACTACCGTTATTTGAACCTCTCCGTCGAATACAGTTCACCAATGTTCCGACTGTTATTATTAGATACCTACATCTATATATGAGGTGATTGTGAGTCGTGAGTAAAACAAGAAGATTTTTTAATGATTTACTTTCTTGTGGTCAGAGCATGACGATTAAAATGTGATCCATCTTCGCTTATACTTTCATTTGAATTCACTGTCACTTTCAATGACTGACTTACTTATATAGATTTAGATTTTAATAATGGATAAATATATAAAAAGAAGACGAATTGTCTTATGTATGAATGGGATTTTTCTAAGGAAGTACGATACAGAGATAATCATAAATATTGCAACTATTTGGAAGTTTTGCTCTCAATGGGTATAGGACTGGGAACTAAAGGTAAAAAAGTGTCGTGGGACACCAGGTAGGAACGAAGTTCCTTCGGCTAATGTAGTACCGACACTACTCGCTTGTGTATACGACTGTAGCGCCTGCGCACGTCTCATTTAACGGTTTTATTCCACAAACTTTTTCTTAAGGTTTTATTCTTACGGTTTTACTATTACATTTTTTTCAGTTCGGTCGCGCAGCAAAATCCCTATCTCCTTCAAGCCTGCCGTAAGGAACTTCGTCCCAAAAACTATGAAATTAAAGAATTGGATTGAGAATTTCGTTTTAAACCAGCAATTGCTAGAGATATGTTCTTTTCTTTTAATAGTTTGTGTAGTGCTCTGACAGTCTTACTTGCTCTCGAAATTCGCTTCTCAATTTCTTAGCTTTCTTCCTCTTTACTTGTTAGGGTTACTCCTAGATACTCAAACTCCGACACCTTTTTCAAGCAATACTCTTTATTCCCATTGTTTGTAGTAGACCTTTCATACTGGTTGGTCTTCGTTTTAAAGAGTTTGAAAATCCTCAGTAGTTCCCTTTCAGTTCTTGCCATTAATCTTGGTTGATGATGCCTACTTTTTAATTGGAATTTATAGATTTAAATAAAAATCATATATTTTTCTAATCTGTCTCATAAACATTTTCAGAATATTTTTTACATTATTACAAAATTTTGAAGATGTTACAAAATATAATTATTATATAAGATGATGTACTTACTGATATAGAGGAAATAAACATTGTGATTTAATTAATATTATTCATCAAAAGTATTTTTAATTATTGTTAATCAGTTTTGTATCTTATTAAAATAATAAAAAAGAAGACGAAATTTTTGAAAAGAAAGTAATTTTTACCTGGAAATACAAAGAACATCTGGCGCATACACACAAATGTTCGTTTACCATAAACCATAACCAATTGATTCTTTCACTTTTTTCATATTTTTAAATAATAAAAAAAATAGATTTATCTGGCTTTTAATCGATTATATATTTATTTTCCTCGTTAAAATACATAAAAGAGAACAGTTCGGAATTATAAATTAAAATTGATAGAAAGCTGGTACTAATAAATATCTCAAATTGAAACGTGTCAAGTTAACAAAATGTTTAACTTTATGAATTTTAAATCTAAGTATAAATGTATGTTTACAAATATGTAAATTAAAAGTGGAAAACTAATAATGATTGACTTTAAATAATTTGAATTTCAAATGTATATTGTAGGTCATTATTTTTGTTTAGCCATGTCCTTCAATTTGATCACATTATTTTCCTTTTTCCATTGTTTTATACTTAATTTTTGCTCGATTTATTTTCTTTTATAGCATATCACATTTTTCAACTATTATTTGTATTAGATATTCTCATTTTTAATACCTAAAGAAAATTTATCTTATAACTTATATTTATAAACTAGTACTTGTTACTTAATTCAATATCATGACGCCACCGTAAGGTGGCGCAGTTGATAGCTCATGATACGTTTAAACAAGCAATTCTTACTTAATTAAGTACTATGACGCCACCGCTAGGTGGTACAGTTGATATTTAAATTATACTGGTAACAAACGAGGAACTAAAGTAAAATGGAAAATATCGAAAAAAAGGCAAAAAACAAGAAAATGTGGTAAATATAAAAAAAACTATTTAAAAAAAAAAAATTAGTAAAATCATCGAAACCAACAGGAAAATATGATCAAATCAACAAGAAGAACATAAAAACAATCAAAAAACCTCAAAAAAAATCGTATAAGTTATGAAAATATAAAAATATAAAAAAGCGAAAAAAATTAAAAAACGATTAAATGAAAAGAATACTCAAACAAACAAAAAACGAGTAAGTAATTAGAAAAAAATATTAAAAAACTTGGTTGTGGAAATACCCAGTAGATGGAGTTCCGGAATGTAGGAAAATCAAAAAATGATAAAGTGGTGAAAAAAAAAAGATAATCGATAAAACGCGAAAATCCAGGAAAAATGGAAAAATAGGAAAAATAGAATATACGGAAAATGGGAAAAAACATAAAAAAATTGAAAAATTATGAAAAAAAGAAAAATGTGTAGTATCGATAAAATCGAATACAAAAAAATTGGTTAAAATGGTTAAAAATTTTTAACAAACGAGAGACTAAAGTAAAATGAGAATTATCGAAAAAACTGAAAAAGGAAAGGAAAAACGAAAAACCAATAAAATATCACAATATTTACGAAAAACAAAAGGAAAAATGTGGGAAATCGAAAAAAAACAATGAAATAACCGCAAAACTGAAAAATATCAAAATACAACAAAACAAAATAGTGAAATATGGAAACATAGACAAAAAAGAGAGAAAAAAATCATAAAAATTATGTTTTTATATCCTTCTTCAAACTGTTCTTACTTGTGTTCAATCTTCAGTTTCTGAGGTATACCTAACCTAACCACGGTGGCACGACACTCCACCACACGACATTTCATCACGCGATATCTCATCACAGACATTTCATCACGGCGACAATTCATCACTATGACTTTTCATCATACCCCAATTCATCACTTGGACAACTTTATTCTTCACAAAAAGATTTATCATACTAATTTGAAATTCCTAGAAAATAAAAGCGGAAATTACTGAATTGGCATTTTTCAATATTTATTCACTGTTCTTATCTCACTTATTCAATGTTATTATTCTTGAAGCTACATTAAATTCCATTTACCTTTATTATGTGATTAGCAGTACTTATGTAGAAAGGACGGGTAATTACTTAAAAATATACCTGTAGTGTAAACGATTCATCACTTGGACAACTTTATTCTTCACAAAAATATTTATCATACTAATTTGAAATTCCTAGAAAATAAAAGCGGAAATTACCGAATTGCCATTTTTCGCCAGGATGTAGAAGAATTGTTATCCTATTTTGAAATTACATTTATTCGTGGTCGCCAACTATGTGGAGGAAGAAGAAGAGAACCTTTGTTTCCAACTCGCATGTGGAATCACCGGCAAGCAGCTGCTGAAGGATTAGCAAGGACTACTAATTGCATTGAGGGTTGGCATAATGGCTTGCAATCACTTTTTCAGTGTGCATATCCTGTAATGTGGACTTTCTTCAGTGGTCTGGTGAAAGAAAGCGAATTAGCACACGCTCAGTATTTACAATATGTATCTGGACAACGCATTCCAATAAGGAATAAGTACAAATCATTAAAACTTAGAATTCAGCGCATGATCGAAAATTATGAACCACAAAATAGACTAGCTTTTCTTAGAACAGTGTCATATCTGTTTTAAGTTGTACAAAATAGTGTTGTATATAATTTTATTTTGATATGTTCCATAATATTTAAACGGTTTGATCATTTTATACCAAATAAACATGTACAAAATAAGTTTTATGCTCAACTCACTTTTACCTGTTCAACTGGCATGTTATTTTCTAAAATTGTCAGAATGGTATCGAATAACGCAATCGTTCTGATCGTTTTTATGTATATTTTTAAGTAATTACCTGTCCTTTCTACATAGGTAGGTACTGCTAATCACATAATAAAGATAAATGGAAGTTAATGTAGCTATAAGAATAATAACATTGAATAAGTGAGATAAGAACAGTGAATAAATATTGAAAATGCCAATTCGGTAATTTCCGCTTTTATTTTCTATGAATTGTTTCAAATTGGTGTGATAAATATTTTTTGTGATGAATTGGGATGTGATGAGAAGTCGCAGTGATGAATTGTCGCCGTGATGAAATGTCCGTGAGGAGATGTCGCGTGTTGAAATGTATTGTGGTGGAGTGTCATGGTTTCCCTAACCACATATCCCGCCTTGGACTGTCTGTCCCACTGTCACCAGTAAGGGCAAAAGTGTCTCACTTTAGCTCATTTTCTTTGAAACTGGTGTTTAAAACGCGATCAAAACCGCCGCCAATTGCTCTCTTGTTGACTTAGAATTTATAATTGTGAAAATATATTCATATTTCTACATCGACAGCGTTCAAGTAAAATCTCTAAAAGAGATATGTGATTCCACTGACACAGAGGATTAGAAACTCTTTGGGATTAACTAAAACAAGGTGGTAATACGTTAATGCCAGCCCTTGAAAGAGTCTTGAAGAGCCACATCTTGGACATCGACAAATGTCCAAATGTTGTAAGAATACTTTTCAAAATTCACTTTTCTTAATAATTGTGGTTATATTCTTTCTCACATAGTTCGTAATATGCTAGTAAAATTACTGGCCGCTGATCAGGAGGATATGAAAACTGTTTATAAAACAAGTAAACAGTACTTGGAGCAACGGTGTCAGTTCACTTCAGAACTAGAAGTACTTGAATGGACAAATTTGAACCAATGCACCTAGTTAAGTAGACAGTAGAAGAATGTGACGAATTTAATAATCTTAGCTGCAGCCACGATACAGAAGTGTTCGACAGGTTTTCGCTTATTTGCTATTACGCGACAAATAATAAAATAACAAACTAGAACAATGAGAATAGAATAGAATAGAGAATGTTGCCGCTGAATACCTTTGGGTGGAGTTGTTCACTCACTTTTCTGCCAACAATCTTAACTGTAAGAGCTTTCATATAATTATTGATATGAGTACGTTTTATGTCAACGCACCCATCGAACGAGTTTTTTCTTTAATTAATAAAAGCTAAGTTGATCACCAAGACAAACATAATCAAATCATTCAATCAACTATATTCGTTCTTGAAAACGAGACCCGATATTTTGAAACAGATTTGCTCCATAGAGAAACATAAAACAAGTGACTAGAAACGTTACATTAATTAAATGCATTCACCTTTTGCTGCTTACTAGTAATTAAAAAATAGTTAAAATAGCAATTCTTTTATGTTTGCTCAATAATCCTCAGGTGTACCGCTTTGACGACAAAAAAAATTCGTCAACTCAGGCGTACCTAATATTCACTTCCTTTAAAAAGTCGCTTCTAGTGAATGTCTTCTATTAAATTTCAGATTTCTATCACCAGTAGTCAGTAATCATAAAATATTTAGTCATTCAATTAGGACATTTTTTTACTATATATGTACAAATAATTTAACGAATAGAATTAAAATTCCAACAATGAGAACTAATAATTAATTTAATGATCAGTTATAATAACATACCTAATTATAATTTTTAACTGGTAAGCATATTTTGTTAATAACATTCTCTTTTTTTCTACCTACATACTCGCAAATTAAATAGTATTTAGAAAGGTGTAGGTAGTTAGAAAAACATAATCAATTTACGACTTAATCGTTTGCTCTTCCTATAGATTTTATTATGGCTGCTGTTGACCTTGCCTGTCACTGTGTTCATCAAATGATCTAAAAAACTTACCAGCGGAAACAGTTTTAATGCTGAAAAAGTGTCTGTTTACACTGGTTGATTGTTTAGTACCAAAGAACGTTTATTTAGAACCTTTTTTGACCTTCGCTTTTCGTCATTTTCCTTTTTTAATTGATAGGTACAAGGTGGACTTATGAGTAAACTCCTATGAAATGAAAAATAAATTATTTTATTTTACTCGATTTAGTCTCTGTTAAGCTCAATACAACTTCTTTATACCAAAGTTCTGTTAAAAAAAAAGTGTGAGGCGTCAAGGGACACCCGGATGGAACGAAGTTCCTTTCGATTAATTAGTGAAGGAATTAGTAATTTGTAAACACAACAGAGTGTTTATACATACATAAGCATTTATTATTGTCTGTATAAAATCTCTACTTACCTAACTCTATCAGCAATATCCGGAACTTATGCAGAAACACTGTCAGGATACATTATTGTTATTATTTTCTATTATTTTATTATTTATTATTTACAAAAAACCTGTATAAACTTAACAAAGTTGCGACACTACACTCTACACTGTTCAAAGCAAAATAGAAAATAATAAATCCATTCTCACCTCAATATCTTCAACAGTTCGTTTCTTTTAACAAAAGTGTTCCTTTATACAATACCAGAGGTTTAGATGACATACATATATCTAGAATTACTTTTTATTTCAATTTAATTTAAAACAGGAATTAACAATTTAATACAAAATTTTAAAATTAAAATATTTGACAGTAACTGACAGTTAAGGTAATTTGACGTACTTAACTAGTCAAGTTACGAACTATTTTTAAAATGTTTATGAATTTATTAATTTATAAAAACAGGATGAAATGAAATATAATACTATTATAGGTACTTATTTTTTTTTCTACAGTATTTTCTTTTTATTAAAAATAGTGTCTTTTTAATTGTAATATATCTATCTATGAGAGAGTTTTATTTTTTGGCCTGTGAGAGAGAGACAGACATGCGTGTGTCGTGTCGTGACATATTTTGGTCTGAATTTTTTTCGGCTAGCCTCTAGCCCAGTCGTAACTGGTCGTAACACCCGAAAGCGAACTTCGTTCCAAAATGATATTTAGGTTTCTTAGGTATATAATTTTTTTCTAAACTGAATAGCTTACGCGAGAGGTTCTTCCAAAGTGGTAAAATGTGAGTACCCCTGTAACTTCTGGAATAAGAGAATTATAAAACTAAACAAAATATATGATATACATTACCATGTAATGATCTAGTATCTAGTAAGTAGTTTTTTTAAACATCGATCAAAGTTACAACGAACCACAAGAACTTTTATATTGGTACTTGCTGCTACGGAACCCTTCAAGGACTAGTCCGACTCGCACTTGGCTGCTTTTTTGTATTAACATTTAATTAGTATTTATAAGATTTCACTTCTATTAAATAATGATTCAGTTTTTTTATTACAAAGCTTATATCCTGTGATCAGTCAAGTTTTAGTTAAATTCATTCCGGTACTTCCATTAAACAGTTTCAATTTACATAACACTTTTTTCTGTTTTTTTTTTGACAAGCACATGTCTGAATTTGATATGTGATTCCGAAATTAATTTAAATCGATCTAACATCGTAAAAAATTAAGTGTAGAGCAAACAATACTTATGTAATACTTTCTCTTGCATATTATTTCCTAGTGAGCCTTTCCCAAATCGTCCCTTAGAGGTTATATGGACGATAATTATTTTACTTTCTTCGTGGGCAAATTTTTAATAAGAATTTTTTCCAACCAACAATTCCACCAAAATATAATACCTATGTTTTATGAACGTTGACATTCTCTGTTTGGTCTATTCAATACTCGTTTGAGTCCGAGAAATAATTCATTATAAGTTGCGTTTTTAGTTTTGCTGCATATAGCCAAAAACAAAAATAGTTATTTTTGTACAACTGTCATTAAAAGTGACACTTTTAATGATAGCAAACAATGTTAAAAACGATTGTTTACATAGCAGCGTGTTAAAAATACTTTTAACACGTTGCCATGTAAACAAGTTTACTTTTAACACGGTTTAGTTTACTTTTAACACGGTTTGGTTCATTGTCATTGAAAAGTCGCTCGTTTCATTATCAAAATAGGGAAGTTGTACAAAAAACATTGTATGGTATTTGTGTTAAAAGTGATTTTATTTTGTTCGTGAAATTGTTCAATTCGCTCCGCTCATTTCACAAACGTTTTTACTCACAAAATAAAACCTCACTTTTAACACTCATATAATAAATAACTATTATGATATGAGTGTTAAAAGTGAGGTTTTATTTTGTGAGTGAAAACGTTTGTGAAATGAGCGGAGCGAATTGAACAATTTCACGAACAAAATAAAATAACTTTTAACACAAATACCATACAATGTTTTTTGTACAACTTCCCTATTTTGATAATGAAACGAGCGAATTTGCAATTACAATAAACCAAACCGTGTTAAAAGTAAACTAAACCGTGTTAAAAGTAAACTTGTTTACATGGCAACGTGTTAAAAGTATTTTTAACACGCTGCTATGTAAACAATCGTTTTTAACATTGTTTGCTATCATTAAAAGTGTCACTTTTAATGACAGTTGTACAAAAATTTACTTTATTACTTTTTAATTTTTTTTTTTTTTATTAAGGATGTCCTCGTAGGTATAGACCTAAATACAAATGTACCGAGAACATCTATTGGGGCAGAAGAGGTAATTTATTAATTTGTGATTTAAAGGCCTGCAAGTTAGGACGAGTGGGGAAGACGTGGGAAGGTAAGGAGTTCCACAATCTGGAGACCCTGGGGATGAAGGAACGATCGAATCGATCCGCTCTCGATGTCGGGCACTAAACAGTATAAGGTGAAGTTGGCACGTCGCGTTGCTCTGGCTGGTCTGGCAAGTGGAGGCATTATAGAGCGGAGTTCTTCTGAACACAATCCGTTTATGTATCGGTAAAACAAGGAAAGATCAGCCACTGCTCTTCGGTGGGATCTCGTTTATTAGTCGAACTGCCCTTCTCTGTATTGCATCAAGAACTCCGAGCCTTGACGGAGCCGCCGAACCCCATACATGTGAGCAGTATTCAAGATTAGGCCGTATTTGGGCTTTGTAAAGAGTAGCCAAGTTGGATGGAGAAAAATATTTCCGTGCTCTAAATAGAAAGCCTAATTTCTTTCCTGCTGCAGTTGCTATGGATGCAATATGTTCGTTCCAGAGTAAGTCCTGGGAGATCGTTATACCAACCAGCGTAATGGAGTCGCCCGCTACCAGTGTCTGATCGTTGATTGTAATGGATTAGTCGCTGATTTGCCTCTTGTTAGATAGGCAACATGGCTTTGTCTTGGAAGCGTTGAAATTAACAAGGTTCTTTCTTCCCCACTCGTCTTCAATTCTCAAATCTTGATTGAGAGAAGCCGTTGTGGATCTTCTGTCCTCTTCCAGGATATCTAGAGGTATGGGACAGTTGTGCGCTTTGCTACAGTGTAGGTTGCTATCATCTGCAAAACCATGTATCGGGTTATTAGTGGCTTCTAGTAGATCATTAATGTGTACTAAAAATAGAGTAGGAGCTAAAGCCGATCCTTGGGGAACTCCAGCGTTGATCTTGTAGAGGCCGGAAGAATGTCCATCTACAGCAACTTGGATGTGCCTGTTGGAGAGAAAGTCTGCAAAGGTTTTGCGAGAGTCCGTATGCAGGCAGTTTGTTCAAAAGAGCTGCATGCCACACTTGATCAAATGCTTTTGAGATGTCTAGTGATACTATTTGAGTCTCCCCATAGCGGTGGATGGCATCACTCCAGACATGAGTTACATATGCTAGTAGATTGGCTGTTGACCTTTGTTGAAAACCATATTGCCTGTCACTTAAAAGGTTGTATGTCTCAAGGTAGCTCAGGATCTCGTGATTGACGTATTTCTCCATAGTTTTGCTAATAACAGATAGAAGAGCTATGGGTCTGTAGTTAGAAGGCTGGGTTTTAGAGCCTTTCTTGGGGACTGGTTGTACTCTAGTTTTCTAGGATTCTGGAAAAATACCAGTATCATATGATAGTTGAAATAGCTTAGTGAAAACTGGCGCTAGTTCAGGAGCACAACATTTTAAGAGTAAAGCAGGTATTTCATCGAGGCCGCTTGCTTTGTTGGTATTTAGAGTAGCAAGGACTCTCTGCACCCGCTTAACCCTAAATATGATATTTTTCATTGTGTGGGGAGCCCGTGGAATAGAAGGTAGCTCTATGTTGTCCGGTGAGTTAAATATCTCCCACCAAGATTGATACACTTTTGCATACGTTTAAAGCAATTGGTAAAACAGTTATTTCAGACTGCAGTTAAAACCTACATAATCGTTGTTTTGAAGACATCGATGGCTTCTTCTGACGGCTAAAACCGCTGCCCCCGCATTGAATTCTTGATCTTTGGGAACGTGAAGAAGTCGTTGTGATTTGGTTCTAACAATTTGATGTTTTGAAGCTCCAAAAACTCTTGACTATTGACTTTTGGACAGTGTGAGCATTGTCTTGATGTAGGTTGATTAGCTTTATCGGAGTTTCGCGATAACTTTTGGTTTATATACCAATCGGAAGTAACCGTTCTTCGATCTTCTAAAGCAATTGTTCCAACAGGACCAGATTTTAACACAAAATTAGCGACCATTTTCTTTGACATACTTCGAGAACGGATCACTTTTGTTGGTTTTTCTTCATAATAAAACAGATATACACACATTGGATTGGTGTTTCCAGTTCGTAGGAGTAAATCCAATTCGTAGGAGTAATTCAAAATTACCACTAACCATACTATAAAAGTTTTTTGAGCTTTCTTTTTTGAACCGTTCCAATTTTTTTCGATACCAATTGACATGAACCGCTTTTCTGTGAGCAAATGAGGGATTGACCGGAAAACCAACTTCGTTACACCCAGTTCTATATAAAAAAATCAATCTAGCTGGGTACCACGTCTTTTTTTATTTTTTCACCCAAACACATTTTCCCCCATAAGATGAGTTAGGGTACGATAATTTTGTCTAAGGATTGAGGTGCTTCATTAATATAGAATTTGCTAAATAACTTTTCTTGATTAGCATTAATTTTGTTTATTAGGTTAAGCATATAAAGTCAAATAAATAATTATACAAATTATGCATACCCATTACTTTGGTGGAATGATTGAGCCAAATTATACCACTTTAATTCATCATCTTTAAATGGCGATATAGAATTTGATATAAGAATTAACTGCAACTGTGAAAGTTATTACAATAATAGGAAACATAATAAAGGACGTAACTACTAGACTGTGAACAGAAATGTAGGAAAAGAAGTCAGACCTATTGTTTATTTATAGTTAGTGGACCTCTGTGTGGGATACAAGTGTAGGTATTTGTTTTAAATTTTATGTCAATGTAATATCTAGTCACTTCCTGGTAAAAAGTATTTGCATTTAGGATTTTAGGTTTACTAAATTTATGTTAATGAGAACCATTATTTTTTGAAGCAAAATCAATATATAAAAGGATTTTTTATTCGACTTACATACAGGTTTGTTACACAAAGTTTTGAAAGCAAAAATGACAGAATGTTTATTTTTGAATGAAATTGTTTTTTTATTCAATATAATCTCTCTCAGCTTCAACACACCTATTCCAATCATCCTGCAGTAATTTTTTAACATCTCTGTAATGGTTTCCCAGAAGCTTTGCAAAATATTGTTCCAGGGCTGCAATAGCTTCTTCATTCGACAAAAAACGCTTTTGACTAAGGAATTATTTCAAGTTTTTGAATAGGTAATTGTCGGAGGGAGCCAAATCTGGTGAATACGGTGTGTGTTCAAGCAATTTACAGATTATGACCAAACTTGTGTGACCACGTGCTTTGTCTTTATGAAAAATATAAACTGGGTCGTTTTCCACGATTTTTTTTGTCCAACTAGTCTAGAAGATTGCAATAATACTCAGAGTTAATTATTTGACCTTTTCCAAGATAATGAATCAACAAAACCCCAAATTACTGATGCCATAACCTTTTTTGTTAATTATTCTGACTTCACCAGGTTTGGAGTTGAAGAACCAGCTGCAGCTCACTAGGTATAACCGTTCTTGTTTCAGTTTAGGATTATGATGGTAGATCCAAGTCTCATCCATAGTTATAAAAAAATGCACATAAATCAGTAATTCTACTCGAAAGTTTCTCGCAAAGTTATACCTGGGAACTATCCTGTTCTGTGGCATACTCATTATTTGATAATGCCTTAACCCTATCATATAGCTCTGCTTACTTTTTTCCCTTTAATAAACGAACTTTTTGGCCATGACGTGAGTCTGCGTGAAGTCACTTGAACTCACATGACGTGATAGTACCTATTCTGTTTCTGCCTTTATTGACATGAGGCATCGCACGCTTTTTACATTGCTATACATTTATTTTATTAACACTATTTGGGTTAATTTGGTTTATTGTTTATTTAATATTTAACATACCTGTATGTATAGAAATACATATGAAAAAGATTTGATATGCGTTTAAAAATTATTTTAACATAATAGGAATAAACCAACTGATTTAAGAATTTTCACTATATTAACATGAACATATGTTTTACCTAAACTTAGTTATCATCAGATAAAAAATTATTTTACATTAATGAAAGCTAATTAACTAATAAACAAATTTAAAAGCTTTTAAATTTATGTTAATCAACCATTTATTCTTGCAAAATACATTGACCCATGCGTGTAAATATCAGTTCATAAATGACCATAAAACAATGTGTAAAGTTTTGTATTTTGTTGGCACTTTGTTAACCTATAAAAATTTATTAAAGATAACAGCTATTAATGCATAAATATACCTGTCTTTAAAAACAAATAGACTGGTACTAATTACCTCGGATCGAACTAAAATAATTACCTAAATTAACTGTTAAGATCTAAAGCATAGAACAAACAATAGGCTCGTGCTGATCAAAATCGTTTAATTTGCCGAAAGTAAAGAGAAAGTTTTCGAAATATGTTTTGGACCATTATCTTGAATGTTGATTCGGGTTAATATACCTTCTTCTAACGTAGTTTCAAACCGTAACAGTTCAGTTACATTATTATTTAATATGCATTATAAGCAGAAACAGGAAGACAAAACGTAAGAGTTTGTTCTCTATGACCATTTTTTAATATTCTAGTTTTTGCAAAATATTAAGACAAAACATAAAGTTAAAAACCATACATTTTATATTGAATTATAACATAGAGATTAAACCCACAGTTATAGATGCATCTTTGGTATGGTATGGTAGCCTATGATTCAACAAAAAAAATGCAATTGTTGAGCTAAGTAAGGCTCAAAGACTTGCTTGCCTTCGTATAACTATGAGAGGTACTTCAACAGAATCAATATCAATTTTATTAGATTTTGGCCTTCTTTACATTATTTTAATAGATAAGACAATAATTGGGTTCTACAGTCCAAAAAAAATAAATTTGTAATATTGTTGTTAGATCAGGACGCTACAAAATAAAGCATGAAATTGAAAAAGACTTCTTCGAAATAAATTCAGACACCATGGTGTTCAAGTTTTTGCCTAAAAGAACAGTACCTGGATGACCGAGCTTTGCTCGTGAAACATCTAAATCATAGAGCTTTCTGCTCGTATGTTAGTCAAATTGTGCAAACATCTTACTTTAGCAGCGCGGATTCGACGAGCATAAACCTGATCATTTGCATTAATGGTTTCTTGAAATGAAAATTTGATAAACCTAACCTGTTTGTGTTTGTTTGATGAGGATGGATTAGTCCAATACTTTGCTGAATGTGCTACCTGAGCAGTTATGCATTATTTCACAGGTTATCTTACCCTAACAACCATGTTATGTGAAAAATGGAAAAAACGAATTTCCCAGACTTGGTATCTGCTAGATCGTTTTTTTTTTCCTTCGTGTGCACCTATATTTCAAATTTCAACGAAATCGTTAGATCCGTTTTCGAGAACCTATGGCAATACATGCAGACAGTTGCTCGCTTAATATTGATTATCGATAAAACACGAATAAAATGACATTTCCTAAAATTGATTCCTAGCTTGATCGATTTATCGGCCCCGAAACCCCCTATATACAAAATTTCATGAAAATCGTTGGAGCCGATTCCGAGATTCCAAATATATACAAGAATTGCTCATTTAAATATATTAGATAACAGTAAAGTGACGTATGACTAAATGTGAACACTTAATCCAAGCTTCAGTGGCTGCAACAATTCGAGCGCAAAATCGGCCTTTTTTACATGTAAATCTCCATAAGAAAATCTAAGGTCTATTCTGGTCATTTTTGGCTAATTTACTCCTCTCCACTTCAGGGGACCTAACGCTGCATGAGCAGAACTGTATCAAGGGTTGCGAGTGTGCGGGTGACGCAAAGGTCAAAGGGTCGCAGGGGTACGGGGTGATCAAAAGGGCTAAACCGCCAAAAGGGCATTATTGTTATATATCTGCTAAACGAATTTTGGTGTGTGACATATCGTTATAGAGGGGATGCTGTATAGGGTAAGATGAAGCGTCAAAAAGTCCGTATTGACATTGCCAAAAGGGCATTACGACTGTATTTCGTAAAATCTGTGAAGTACCTATTATTGTAAAGGGGATAAGTGATATGGTAAGATGAAGCGTCAAAAAGCCAGTATTAACATTGCCAAAAGAGCATTACGATTGTTTTTTGGAAATCGGTCAAACGGATTTCAACGTGTGAAGTATTATTGTAAAGGGGATGAGTGATATGGTAAAAAGAGATGACAAAATGACCGTTTTCACATTGCCAAAAGGGCATAAGGTTATATCTGGTAAACGGCTAAACATCTTCCTTTTATATTTTTATACGTTTGTAAAAGTCTACCTTGTTTGTTACTTATTTATTGGATGACAGTTATGTCTTTCGAGGCTTTATCTTTTTCTTTAGCTTTCCTTAATAATTCTCTTTCTTCTTTATTACTTTCAAAGTTCTCAAAGGTCTTTTCCATTGCCTTTGATTTCGCTCTTGTCACTACTTTCTTTGTATTATTCTTTGCTACTTCATATCTTCCTTTATCACTTACACGAGATGATAAATCCTGTTTCTTCTTCGCCACCTTTTTTTTACTTATTTGAATATCACTCATATCTTCTTAATAGCGTTTGTTTTTATTTTATTTGATGTATCGGTAATAGAATTTTAATATCTCATGTTAAAGTTCTCTTCTCCGCCCCTTTCGCGTGTCGACGCCATTATTCTGGAGAAATAAAAATAAAATAACGTGTCGTCTAAATATTCTTCAACTTTTAATGCTATTCAAATTGAAATCCATGCAGACATGCATTTTCGTGCCATAGTCTTAATTCCTGCAATTTGCTACCCTCTTAAACACCCCGTCACCCCTTTTTAACCCTGAGTTGCCTTTCAACCAATGGCGGACGTAGTGGTTCTATTAATTTTGTTTGTTCTGTTTCAATATGCAAATAAGCTAAATAAAATTATACATTTTATCAAATTTGTACAAATTTTATAATAGGTATATTTTGATTTTTCTACAGAATTTCATTTCGTGAATAAAATTTCGTTTTAAATATAATTATCGGGGAATACCCGTATCCGCCTCTGATTTTTCGACATTCCAGTTCGCGTTAGTTGAGCGCTACTTGAATTTTTATGCCGCCGTCGACGATATTACTGTCAAAGCGTTATTTATACGGACTGTGGGATTTTAGTCACGGTTTTTTTTATACTGTAATTACCGCTTTTGGTGATTTATGCTGATTGAAAATGTTAGAAAGGAAAATTGGGAACTAGCTGAATTTAATCGTTTCATCGTGCGTCGCGTCGTGTTATTATGAACCTTGTTGCAGCTCTTTTTTTGGTCTCCTATTGTTGTTTATTATTTTACTCATTAGGACCATTTATTATTAGGCTTAAATGGCAGATCACATATTCTCCTTTTTGGTCATATATTTATTCTCCTTTTAGTTTTGCATAAAGCCATCATCATCATCATCATAGCCTTACAATCTCTAAGATTATGGCTAACGCCTGGGCGTTCAACAATCCTATTTTTTAGAGGTGGATTATTCCTCTGTCTTCGTTTTAATTTATCATAATTTGTTGTGTATTTTTGCTGCTGTTGTGATTTTCTTCCATTGTTTCCAGTCCCCGCATTGAGCTTTCCAATCTGTAACGGTCATGGGTTTTGCGTCCTCCTCCACATCATCTAACTATCTTTTTCTTGGTCTTCCTCTGCATCTGGGCCATAACGGTGTCCAGGCATAAAGCCATAAAGACAAGAAATATGTACACGTAAAGTAGTTTACTGCTTTTCAAAATATGTCCCACCTAAGTCAATATACTTTTGAATACGTTCAAACCAAATGGTAAAACAGTTATTCCAGTCTTCAATTGACACCTGCCGAATCGCTGTTTTAAAGGCATTGATAGCTTCTTCTGGCGACTGGAATCGCTGCCCATGCATTGAATTCTTGATCTTTGGAAACGTGAAGAAGTCTTAGGTTGGGACTCTTCGGTGGATGGTCCAAAAACTCGATTGTCTACTTGTATCATTAACATGAAAGATACCATGAGGTGGAAGGTTCTATTCTTTTAGCGTAGTATAAATTTTATAAACTCCAGTTTTATTGAAACCACATGCATGCGCATTTGATGTCGATTCTAAGACCGGAAGAGGAATATTTGGGTTCCGCTGACCAAATCGTATAAGCCAATCTAAACCATCTCTTCCTATCTGAAAGGAATGAGGAATATAGTTTCTTTTTCGGCTAGTTGTTCACCTCCATATCTTTAATGTACTTTACGAGCTCATCTTCGTGTGCTGCTTTTTTATTACCTATATTTGATTCTTTAAGGCTTAAGCCCGTCTTTTTAATGACAGATGAGATACTGTAAAGTGTTTACTTGCTGTTCTATGTGGCAGTTTTTTATCATAGAATCTTCGTCTGTCCGTGTGTGTATCTCTTCAATCTTCTCACTGCGTTGCTGTTGTCTTGTAGGTATACTTTACTAGAATTTGGGTGCACTTCTAAGAGCTTTAGATATCTTGAAGTACGCTACTATTATTTTTTCGAGCACAGATCTCACTGAAAGATCACGGTGTATAACTTCGTTGGTAATTAACAATCTGCCTAAGGACTTTCGACTGCAACCTCTTTAAAATGTCATTAATTGATTAGCTTGCATAGGTTTCAGGATTACTTTATACACTAACAGCTTGTTTATTTCCGAACGATGATTCCGATCTTGTTTCAAGAAGCCAATAAAGTTGTTTTCTTTTATTAAAAATGGCACTGTTAGACTGTGGAATAGCTAGATTATTTAAGTTTACTGGTGGGCATGTCCGATATTTTGTTGTAAAAGTTACGTAGTTTGATTCACTTTTTTACATTTAGCCACCTTTAGGTAGAGTTCAAGAGGTCCTGCAACCTTCGTGATGCCTTCAAGGGATTCTTGTGGGACGATTGGATGACTGTAGGCATGTCCTATTTTTTGTTGTAAAAGTTACGTAGTTTGATCAACTTTTTTTACATTTAGCCACCTTTAGGTAGTTAGGTAGAGTTTAAGCGGTCCTGCAACCTTCTTAATACCTCCAAGGGATCCTTGTGGGAACGTTAGAATGACTATATCGTCAGCGAATGTTGCGAATGAACATTAATTAGAGGAAGGTAGGCTCGCCGTATATAGGAGATTAAGAGTGGGCCAAGTTCACTACTTTGAGGTACACCGAAGTTTATGGGTTTTAATGTTGTTATTACTGTATCATATTTTATCTGGAACTGTCTATCTGGTATGTAATTGTTGTTTAATCCCATGTGCCACACTTAACTAAAAGCATATCAGATATCCAGGAAAACTAAAGATCAATAGCGCTTTTCTATAAGTCTTGGTTTATTAGATTAATTTCTATATGCTGTTGGTCTATCAAGAAGCAGAATTAAAATCAATTTGTATTAGAGTTTAAGCTGTTATGAATAATTTTTTCTGTTTGTCACACTACTTGGCTATAGACTATTAATTCGCTGTCTTACATTGAAATATTTTTACATATTATCTTTCTACAAAATATTTTGCATAAAAAGGCTCTAATACGAACTATTATCATAATAAAATAGCTTGTAGGGAAACATTATATCATTAGTGACTCATCCACTAATGAGTTTGTAGTAAAAAGACATCTCCATCAAGGCAATCGGCAGCACGTGGTGTTATCAGAAGTAGAATGTCACGAACTTCTAATTAGTAGTGAGCAATTAGCAGGTAATCAGTTCGGGCTGGAGCCGGTCCATATTTCTTTCTCTTTCTCTTCGGTCTGTTTTCGTGACTGACGACCAAAGATAAGAGGAATTAGTTCGACACATGGCATGACCACCTACGCCTCTTTTTGCCACTCTTGATGACATTGATATGGTAAACGAAAAATTATCGTCTAAGTACCTGATAGTTAATATTTTAATACTTAGTGATTTTATGGAATACAGTTATGTTACATGTAATACCTACCTGTTTATATTTTGAGTAAAGGAAGAACACTCATACATTATTTTAACGTGTGTACGCATATGTCTATTTTCTTATTACTGTGGTTTTTATTATTATGTAAGAATTTGTTTTGTTTGTCCGTTTAGGTACCGTTTAAGTCTTCCACTCTTTCTTTCTTTTTTCGTCTTGGGTGACGTTATTGACAAATGACAATAACCGGAACCTTAGTGGTAACGTTGTGGAGTTGGTGACAATGACAGATGACACTGATTGTGGTCGTTGTCGTTGACAGATGACAATTAAAATTTTGGAAAATTATATTTGACAAATGATACCTTAATAAGAGGTATCACTATTTAATGCTTTCTCTAATTGAAATTTAAGTTGTTTGTTTTGCAAATCCATAGCTTTGTCACGTTTGGTAAGTTGATTAATGAAACTTTATTTTATTTAAGAATAAACTTTAAAGTAATTAGTTGACCTACGAAACCGTCTCTTAATAACTCTATCACAAGATAGATCCTTGCAACTAAAAGGAGCGTTTTCCATTTAGATTCAAACGGACCGGGGTGACAGCGGTGCAGGGGGCGGCTTAAGGCGTAATTAGTCCCATCTGGCGGGCCTCCAGCCGCCGGCAGAGTAATCGACGAGTGGCGCCCTCACACATGAGCCAAATGCACTCTCTCTTCGGCTAATTGCTCATCTCTATTGAGCCGACAGGATTACGGAGGCCAAGAGAAACGAGAGAAGCGATGGTGTTTTAAAGGATTCAAAGTTTTGATCATATTTATTTATTTCTTTTGTTTAAACCGAAATTTTTTGAATTTACAGTATTTTTTAATAATATTTAACTTTAGATCTTATTTAGAATGTGACATCAGTGTTAGGCAGTGTGAAGTCAGCTAGTATAGAATTTACTCAATAATTCACTTATTTGCTTTTCTATTTATTAAAAGATGGCGCACAAGTTTTTGTTGAAATTTAACGTACCTATTATTACTCTCAAAGGTTACACGCACCTTACAGTGTGCGAATTTGGTTAAAATATGTAATAGTACCTATATTACGTAACAAGAGTGGTAAGTAGGACATTACGTACGAGTGGAAAAGTTTACACGAGTACGTAGTACCTCTTACCACTCGAGTTACGTACTATGCTTTATCTACGACTCATTATTTTAATTTTAATCCAAATATTTGACATCTTCTATCTATATATATAAAAATGAATGTTTGTCTGTATGTATGTATGTCTGTATGTACTCAATGAACTCAAAAACTACTGGACCGATTATTATGAAAATTGGTATGTATATGTATTTTTCCATGGAGAAGGTTTGTATGATATGCTCATTGATGCCACTCGCCACCAGGTGGCGCTGCAGAGTAGCAACTTCTGTCCCGTTTAACCGATTGTAATGAAAATTGGTAAGTATATGTATTTTTCCACGGAGAAGGTTTGTATGATATGCTCATTGATGCCACACGCCACCAGGTGGCGCTGCAGAGTAGCAACTTCTGCCCCGTTCAACCGATTGTCATGAAAATCAATATTATGATCTATTTTTAATGGGTAAGATAAATATGATATTCGTATTAATGTAAGTTACCAAAAGATGGCGCTTCTATGTATCAAATTCAATACTGATGAATAGATATCTATACGAATTTGTATAAATATAAGTTTGAAAAATATATTTTTGGTGCGATAAGTAAAACAAAACTATAAACTTTCTTTCCTGCTCCATCTCTTCCTCTCTTCCTCTCTTTTATTTTTCTTAAATTTATTTTAGTTGTTGGCGAAGCAACGCGCGCCGAGTACAGCTAGTCTCTAAATAAATATATGACGTACGTACTGTACTGATATCTACTCCTTTGACAGGTAATGTCATTTATACTCATTGTCACCATGCAGGGTAAGTAAGCTATAACGCACAGTTGTGCGTAATGAAACGTCATTCCAACATGACGTTTCATTACGCACAACTGTGCGTTATAGCTTACTTACCCTGCATGGTGACAATGAGTATAAATGACATTTACTGTCAAAGGAGTAGATAAAACAAATTATTGAAGCTATTATGAAGTAATCACATGTTCGTTTGTAGGACCCATCAAGAAAATGTATAATTTTATAAAAATTAATTTGACCACTTCCCAGTATGTTTATTTATCTTTATTGCCCATTCTTTCGTTCTATAGAACTTCAAGGCAGCTAATTTTTATGGTTTTTATCTGTAGATCGCAGTGGCCGTTGAGAGCAAACATCGTTTTATATTTGTTTTCGTCACCTGTCGTTCGTTTTCTTTACCTCACCATAAGGATTCTTAGTTGACTTTGGATATCTTAGATCGGGTGTTAAGTTGATAGGTGAATAGACGTTACGTCGGGTGGTGTTTTTTTGTTAAATTTATATGAATGTGTATATGTGACAGGGAATTATCGTAGCGATATTTTACATTGATCGTAATCATGTATCTGTATATATTAACAGAGTGTCTTCTAATTTATAAGCAACTAATTTTGAAGTTATTTAATCAAGATTAAGTAATTGAGAAAATAATTTTCTTCATGCATTGAACTTTTTTGTGTCATTATTTATGAATACTACTTTCACAAAAGAGTTTATAAATTTTCGATTTAGGTACATCCTACATCAGGTCAATGCAAGTACTCACACTTTCCAAAAATCAATCGACATTTTGGAGCTTTAAAACATTGAATTGTTAGACCATCCACCGTATAGTACCGACCTAAGTTCTAACGACTTCTTAAAGTTTTTGGAGCTTCAAAACATCAAACTGTTAGACCATCCACCGTATTGTCCCAACCTAAGTTCCAACGACTTCATCAAGAGTTTTTGTAGCTTCAAAACAACGAATTTTTAGACCATCCACCGTGTAGTACCGATTTGAGTTACAACGACTTCTTCAAGTTATTATTAGAGCTTCAAAACTTCAAATTGTTAGACCATCCACCGTATAGCCCCGACCCAAAGTCTAACGATTTTTTCAAGTTCGCAAAGATCAAGAATTCAATGGTGGGCAGCGATTCCAGTCGCCAGAAGAAGCCATCGATTCCTTCAAAACAGCGATTTTCCAGGACTCTTCGCGGTTTTTTATTTTTTGAAGTAAAACTTCTTTAGCAAGACTAGGAGTAAAAAAGTTATTCTAACGGACGTGACGTCATTCTAATAACAGAAACCGGAAACAAAACCTAATACTGACACGATTTTGCATGGGCGCCGGCACAAGGGTGCAAGAGGGTGCGCTTGCACCCCCCTGCTATGAAAGAAAATACCTGAATTTACCAGAAAATTATATATTTTTTTAATTTTTTTATTAAATTATTGTTTGAATAAAAACTAAAGGCGTCGCGGTTGCTGTCCAAATCATCCTACATTCTATATATATATTAGATCATAATAGTGTGTAGATGCAGATGCACCCCCTGAAAATAATCCTCGCGGCGCTCATGCGATTTTGCCTCCTATATTAAATAAAATTAAATCTGTAATTGTATGAATTGACAGCTGATCATCTTGTCAATCGAAATACATTGATTTATATAAATAGTTTTTTGTGTATAAAGTGTTTGTATTAAATATGAATAAACAATGTGGATTTATTAATGAAGAAAGTGATGAAAAAATATTGATTGAAAATGAGTGAATAGGTAGGTACTCTATATGCATAAATTTTATTTTTGGTGTGTAATTACACTATTTATACCTAATTATTTATACCTATTATTTATACCTAGCTATTTTCGTTTTATAGACTTAAAGAGCTAAAAAGAAAAAGAAATTGTGAACGTCAAAGGGGATATTATAAGCGCCAGAAAGATTTGAAGAAAAATGACAAAAATGAAAAAATGACGAGACAGTCACATTCATAATGATTTGATTAAGTAAGTTTATATACATACATACATATTATGATAGTAAATAATTGTTTATACGGAATCTTTACGTTGAGTAAAGAAGCATGTTGCACGTTTTTGTTCATAAAATAATAATATTCAAAATATTTTAACACTTTCTTATACTTATTTTAGGTTTGGTTAGGTAGCCATAAAGGCCATAAAACCACTAGTCAAGATGGCTGATCTTTTACCACCAATAACAGATCCTTCGTAGACGTGAAGGAAACAAACTTAACTCAGGATTTTAAATTTTATGGAATATGCTATAAAATGCTACAAAATGAAATGGTTATCTAACTATCGAAGGCTCTTGTGTTGTGATGTATTACAATAAGGTAGATACAGCTACAAAATCACACATTCTAAACGTAATGTGTGTATATTTTTAATATTGTTTACCTATTATTGAAGCAAAACTTCTTTAGGCACGACTAGAGGTAGATTCTAACGGAAGATTCTGATGGAAGTAACTGTATAATTTTAGCTATGGGAGGAATTTAAATTTCCGAAATTTATTTATGAAATTTTCAAACGGTTTCAAATACATTAATGGTATTTATAGACTAAAATCTATGTTTCACATTTTAGTTATCATAAACCTATTATTTCATATAAAAAAAAATAATGATAACTTTCAAATTCCTATTTCTAATGAATAATATAAATATAACATCTCATTTTTTTTGTAAAGTATATAGGCAATAAATATGATTGAATTGTAATTAAATATTTACTTTCCGATACGTACGTCAACAAGTTTTACTTCAATCGCGCGTAAAGGTTACACGCACACTCTTTTTTTACATTTTTTTCATTCTCCCTACATCTAACGTTAGAAAGGATAGTTGCTTTCATAAGTTTTCCGTTTTTTTTAACCTTGTTTTTTTTAAGCAATATGAAGCTTATAAAATTCAAAAATGTATCCAAACACATACATATTTGAGACTAAAATTATTTCCGGACCGTTTTCTACCGTCGCGTCGTGTCAGTTTAGTTATCTATAGAAGCTTCGGGACGCTGCCGAGACCAGATTAGGTCCCTTAAATTGGAGCCATTTAAATATGGAAATTCAAGCCATTAGTGGAATTGTATTGAAGAGGAGATCTTCCGCTGAAATTAACAATTATTATTTATTTATTACCTTAAGGGTATTAAGAGATACTTAGGGAACAATCGGTGTGCTAGAAGTGCGGTTATAATTAACGCCTCGTGTTAAGACTATTAAAACAGTTAAAATTAAAAAAATTTAAATCTTTCAATAGAATAGTATTATTATAAATTTGTATTAATAGAATACGGCTAACATTAATACTACCAAGAAAACATTAAACAATGAATATTATGGTAAATAAAAAAATTATAGTTTCAGATGCGACACTAAAAGAAGAACACTAAGAAATACCAGTTTAAGTTGTGATCAGACACATAAAAAAGGACTGAGAATTACACCAAAGTTTCAGATACGATTAGAGACTTAAAGAAGCATTGGAAAATCACCACAAAGTTTAATATGCGATTAGACACTTAAAGAAGGACTGGAAAATCATCACTAAAGTTTCAAATGCGATCAGACAATTAAAGTACAACTGGGATATCACCACAAAGTTTCAGACGCGATCAGACACATAAAGAAGAACAAGGAATTTACCACAAAGCTTCAGATGCGACCAGACACTTAAGGAAGAACTGGGAAATCACACCAAAGTTTTATAAGCGATCAGACACATAAACAAGAATTGGGAAATCACCACAAAGTTTTGTATGTGATCAGACAATTAAAGAAAAACTTGAAAATCCCCACGAAGTTTCAGATGCAATCAGACACATACAGAAGAACTGAAAAATCACCACAAAGTTTTAGATGCAATCAGAGACTTAAAAAAGAGCTGGGAAATCACCACAAAGTTTAATATGCGAACAGACACTTACAGAATCACCACAGACAAGTCAAAATCTATATAAAATAAAAAAAACATTGCAAATGCGCATGTAACTCCGATTTTTTTATATGTTGTTAGGTCCCTTGAGAGTAGTTAATACCCAAGTTTGCAACCCTGAAAACCTTGTGCTGCCCCCATGGTGCTCGAAAAACTGCGAAATTTTGGCACATATTTCAGTTGTTTAGAAAAATGTACCTTAACGAAGAGTTTTTCAAGTACGTGTTCTGGTACTTTAATAAAGATAACTAAATTTGCTACAATTTCAGCAAAACCTGAGGACACTATGTCTTTTGGTTGCGAAAATACAGCAAGTCAAAGATGGGCAATTTTCCCGCAGTGCAAGGAAAACTTAATCTGCTAGGTCAATGTCAAATCCAAATCTGTTCAGTAGTTTTTGCGTGAAAGATTAACAAACATCCATGCGTCCATTTCATACTTATAAACTTTCGCGTTTATAATATTAAAGGATGATTAGGTTTTCGCTAAATAATAAAAACATTGTTCTCAATATAATATATGTATTATTCATAAAGAACAAAAAGTACACGGCGGGTGTGACACAACCTCTGCCCTTTTCTGGCAAGGCAAGATGAAGTGGTGCAACATCTTCAAAAAACAACCGACTGGATAGATCTCACCAACATTTTGCTTGACCCAAACTCCAACAAGGAAGACGTAGGAAATGCTGGCGAGAAGATCTTGATGAACCTCTACGGAGGAGATGCGGGGACACTGAATACTTTGCGATACTCAGCATTTGTCAAATCGGCAGTAACGGTCAAAGTGAACCTTGCTCGCCTCCCCCCAACTACAGATGCTGCAAAATATCATTCGTGGAGAACTTACCACCAAGTACAAAAATGGTTAGGGGTTGAAAAGAACCCGTGTGACTGGGGATGGGAGACCAGTGAACAAGATCTAAAGCCTGTCACAATGTGCGCAGAGCCCGCTCCTCAGACCCTGCTTAAAATGATGGCTTGCAAATGCAGGAAAGGTTGCTTAGGTTCGTGCACTTGCAGAAAGGCCGGGCTCAAGTGCTCTATCTTATGTTCCGTTTGCCACGGTCGAAATTGCAATAACGCCATCCCTATAGTCATGGATGAGGAGGACGAGGATGAGGACAATCCAACACCATATACCGACCCGCCTTAACCTCCAGAAAACACTATCCCTCCACCCCCACTGCCCCCCACTGATCTTGAGTGGTTGAGACCTGGTCCTTCCAAAAGTGCGAGAGTCTAAGGCTCTTAATTTGTGTAAATTTAAAGTTTTAATTTGTTACTGTTTTTTGTATTTACATGCATCTTAAACGCCAAATTTGTACTTTTTGTTCTTTATGAATAATACATATATTATTGAGCAGAATGTTTTTATTATTTAGCGAAAACCTAATCATCCTTTAATATTATAAACGCGAAAGTTTATAAGTATGAAATGAACGCAAAAACTACTGAACAGATTTGGATTTGACATTGACCTAGCAGATTGAGTTTTCCTAGCACTGCGGGAAAATTGCCCATCTTTGACTTGTTGTATTTTCGCAACCAAAAGACATAGTGTGCTCAGGTTTCGCTGAAATTGTAGCAAATTTAGTTATCTTTATTAAAGTACCAGAACACGTACTTGAAAAACTCTTCGTTACGGTACATTTTTCTAAACAACTGAAATATGTGCCAAAATTTCGCAGTTTTTAGAGCACCGTGGGGGCAGCACAAGGTTTTCAGGGTTGCAAACTTGGGTGTTAACGTCTCTCAAGGGACCTAACAACATATAAAAAAATCGTAGTTACATGCGCGTTTGCAATGTTTGATGTCGATATTGACCGAGCTGCAATCAGACACTTCTTAAAGAAGGACTGGGAAATGACACCAAAGTTTTATAAGCAATCAGACACATAGACAAGAACTGGGAAATCACCACAAAAGTTTTATATGCTACGACTATCTAGTTTTCTATTTTCACCCGTCCTCTTACATGTTGTTTAGTAACTAGGTAGGTATGTAAGGAAAAATCCATTAAATTTTCTCAGTTTTTTTTTCTATCCTCAACTTATTTAAAGTTTAAAGTTATCATTTGGAAAAAACTAAATTATTAATATTTTCCCAGTTGTCCGTCAGCTTGCAATTAACTAACCCTTAAAACCGAAACCCTTGACGTTTAGAAAAGGTGTGTTGGATACCGTACTCGCATTCATAGATATAAATATTCATCGACATAGGGCAGCAGGGGGTGAGAAGGACGAAGGGCGGTGCCGTACACAAGGCATGCAACCTGCACATTAATTATAGCTGTCAAGCCCCCTGAAGGGAACAGGACCCCCTACACAAAACCCGGCGAGACTTCCATCCAGAGGAAATTACTAAAAAATGGGTGGCCGCTAAATGACTACAGAAAGACTTCATTTTGTAGACAGGTTAAAATAGTACTATATAAAAAAAAATGAAACTCTAAATTAACAGCATTTGTTTTAATTATTAGATGAACCAAAAACTTAGGAGTTAACGGAAGACCACACTGTATGCAGAATTTTGTTTTAATTCATATTATCTTCTTGTTTCCAAAACCGCAATTCGCATTTATCACGGTTTCATCCCCACAGGTAAGTTATGAAACACCAACAGCATAATCATAAGCTCATAACAAAATTTTAATTTGGGGATAAAAGCAATTTAAAAGGCATGTGGATAAGAATGTAAAATTAAGACAGGATCGGTCTTTTACTAGAATACACTTATTAAGAAGCTAGAGTCAACCTAATTATTAGCTTTTAAATAATAATATATAAAGGGTGTTTTTAACTGGTGGTCACTTTAAGTGATTTATGTTTAGTTTGAACGCCTGAACAACATCATGATTCTCTTTGAAATACGTAGGTACCGCGCCCTACGTCCAGTTTACGGTCAACACAATCGTCCACTAGAACAATTAGTTCGATTAACTATGAAGCGGATTCCCACCACGTTTATTATAAATGATAATGCACATCCACAAAGACGTCGTACAGTGCGTGCAGAAGAAGTCATTCCTGCTGTAGAGCGTAGCTTAAAGGAAGACCCGAATCAGTCTATCGCCATCATGCACAAAAATTGAATACGTGTCCATCCACTTTATAGAAGATCTTGATTTGAGTGCTTACAAAATCCAACTCGTGCAAAAATTGAAGCCACAAGATCACATTTGGTGAATGGGCCCAAAACAAGATTGCTGTTAATCCTGATTTTCATAAGGAAATTATAATAAGTGATGAAGCTCACTTCTGTTTGAATATACAAAACTGCCATATTTGGAGTGATGATAATCCTTAAGAGTATAATGAGACACCATTACATCCAGAAAAAATGACTTTTTGGTGTGTGTGGTGGGCTGGTGGCATAATGGGTTCTTACTTCTTTAAAAACGGGATGCTGGCCAGAAAATTACAGTCAATGGTGACCACAATAGAGCCATGATTACTGCCTTTTTCTTTCATCAATTGAACAACCCTGATGTGCAGGAGCTGTGATTATAACAAAACGGCGCCTCATGTAACGCACCTCGTACCACAATTGATTTATTAACCTCATAGTTTCACATGTCGGACCCGTAATTTAACCTCCAAGATCGTGCGATTTAACCATACTTGACTATTTTCTGTGGGGATATGTGAAGTCGCTAGTCGTATAAGTCCAACAAGATTGACCACTTAGAGGAGAACATTCGCAATTTCCTAAGTATCTCGCAGTAAACATCTGCATTGATTGTTTGACCTCGCTGTAAGGAATCAATCATTAAGATGCCTTTCCTGTTCCAAAACACTGAACACAAGATTTTTCGAGGTGTCAACATTTGTGTCGGCTTAACCTTGGCTGCTTGGCTGGAGATGAAGTGTGCCTCTTACTTTCAGGGGTTCCTGAGATTATTTGTAACAGAAAATCTTCGTCGCCTTCAACATAACGGGTCAAAAAATAAAGTGCAAATTTCATGAATAAGTTATTTTGAGATTTGTGAAAATTCAATACCGATAGCTCTAATTGTAAACTTACAGTTTTTCTTGATCTTCTCATTAACCGTGTGAACCAGTTCTTCTGTACACAAAGATGGACACACACTTCGTTCTTCATCGTCCACTTCACTACATCCTTCATTGAACTGTCGGACCCATCTTCTCACCAACGAATCACTTATCGCATTTTGTCCTTAAACTTCTCAAATTTGCTGATATATTTCGATCGGTTTTACTTTCTTAGCATTCAGAAAACGAATAACAGTTTCTTCTCCTTGAAACACAGTGTCTGCTGGGAGCGGAATTGCGATCGCAGCGCTGCAGCGGTTATAAATAGAAACGGAACTTTTTTTTTTAAGAGGGCCAGGCTTAGAGGTAGTCCATGGGATTGCATCGCAGCTAGTACAGCTTATTGTGCACCCTCATTCACAGGTCCTCATTCTCCGTCAAATCCCAGGTTCTTAATGAACCAAGAGATTCTTTTGACTATGGTTGCCCGTTCTTTCCTTTGATCTCCAGTCGGTAGGCCAAGGGATCTCACACGCAGACCTTGCAGGGCTGGGCACATGAATATCACGTGGAAGGCTGTTTCCTCCTCCTCACCTCATTTTCTACATAGGAGGTTTTCAACTTGAATTCCCATCTTATGTAGGTGTCCGCGAAATACCCATCAGTGGCCGCTGATGAAGCCAACCACTTTCCGCAGGGTCTTCCTCCTCAGCCCAAGGGCATCTGCCGCTATAGCACCAGTAGGTGTCTGCAGCATTCTCTTTGACTGTATTTTACCTTCTGTTCTTTCCCAGCTCTTTCGATGTTCTATGCCCATCCACTGGCGAACAGCTCTGCGTGCTGTGTTGTAAGCAATACCACACGTCGGCTCTGGGCCAATGAGCGGGCTTTCAGCTCCTTTGTTTGCCCACTTGTCTGCTCCCTCATTGCCAGCGATACCTTTGTGCCCCGGAACCCAACTAAGGATAACCTTGTTGTACTCTCCCAGGGTTTTTATGGCCTGATGACAGACCCATACTGCTTTAGAGGTAAAGTCAAAACTGTCAAGTGCCATTAGCGCTGCTCTACTATCCGAGTTTATGTATATGGTGTGGTCTGTCATACCACGCTCCAAACACACTCTTGCACACTCTGATAGGGCAACAACTTCAGCCTGGAAAACAGTAGCCAGCTTACCCAGGCTTACGCAAAACTGCGCCTTGGGTCTGACTCCATATATTCCCGCCCCAGTGCCTGTTGGCTTCTTCGAGCCATCCGTATACCAAGTTATACCTTTTCATATATTCAGGTTCACCTTTCTCCCAGGCAGCCCTGTCAATGATATTGACATTGTATGTCTTTTCTAGATCTGTGATCTTCACCATCCTGTCTGGTAGCATTTCCAAGGTGTCCATCTGTACAGTGTCCACAATCCTTGTATGCCCACTGGAGGCATTATACTTCCAGTTGCCACTGCAACCCATTCTGTAGGCTGCCATCCTTGCCTCCCCTTTCACAATAATGTCGAGAGGTGGGAGGTTTAGCACTACTTCCAGGGTTGCAGTTGGAGTACCTCTCATGGCTCCTGTGATGCCAAGACACGCTACTCGCTGGATCTTTTGTAGTCTCTTTACAGCGGTAGTTTGCATCACCTTGGTCCACCAGACTATCGAGCCATACACCATCATCGGTCTTGCAACCCTAGTGTATAGCCAGTTAGTCATTTGTGGGCTCAGACCCCATGTCTTCCCAACGGCCCGTCTCATCATCATAAGTGTGGTCTGAGAGCGTGAAACGGAACTTACTTTCTGGACATGTCTCGTATAATGGCAGAAGATTATCTTTCGAATAAAGTAAATTTCATGTCAATTGAAAAAAACATTAAAGTTTTATTCCATTCCAAGTTTCTATACCTCTAAAAAACACCCTTTAATATCTATGATTTGTAATTACCAGTTTACCAATATTCTCTATTTACTATCGTTTTTTTTTTGTATTTTTATAGCTCTCATAGTATTCTTTTCATAAGTATATATATATATCTCCAGCAAGTTTATCGATACCAACGCTTTTCTCCCTCAGGTGAGTATACTAATAACTTACTCATCCATCTTCATTTCAGTGTTAAAAGGAATTACTTGTAGACACAGCTGAACATGTACGGGAGTGTCTATATCTGAGAAAAAACGGAGTAGTAGGTATCCGAATATGGATAGAGGAATATTGTGTTTACTATCTATCTAGTTAGAACTGATCAAAATCAAAATGTTAATCTGCGATCTAATGAAATAGATAGAGTAGTTTTTTGAAATTTAAAAATGCGACATTGTTTTAATTTGAAATCATAAAAATTATACATAAAAAAAAAGACTATGGCAAATCGGGGAAAAACATTAGAGGTACAAAGTTTTGTCGGGCTAGCTAGTTTTGAAGAAAAACATGATTTTTAACACTACTGCGAAGACTTCAGTTCAAGTCAGTTTATTTCATTAAAACTTACTCGTGGGCTTTTACATTGCCACGTACTTTTGATGGAATAAAATAATCAAAATAAAACAATAAATTTTGAAAAAAAAATTAATCAAGTTCTATAAGTAGAAGTTCAACTCCAGCTGAGATCGGTAAGTGGTTTCTCTACTGGCAAATTACTGCCCAGCTCAGCCGTAGAGGGTAAGTACAAAAATAAGAGTGAGTCGCGCCACCGATTTGAACGGTTAAAATTGGAAACCCCTGTTGTCCCAGGCACTGACCTATGTCACTGGAGATAATTAAATAAATTAAGAATCTTAATCAAGATTAATTGAATTGCACGTATAAGAACGTTAAAGTGAGCTAAATAAAACAAAAATATCAAACTAGACCCTCCTTTAATATATATAAAAAAAATATAGTATGGGTTTACACTACTGTCAACCCTAGCGCCTTAACAATGGTTACTTAATGTAATAGTGCCCCTTTTTAGTGTGATCACACGCCCTACTTAACTAAAATTTTACAAATGATTTACACAGCAATATGATATACAATGTTTTCAGTCAGAGAAATAAATATATAAAAAAAAAAATTAAGTAATAATATTAAAGGCCTATATCTTCTCCAGAACTTGGCTTCAGGTTTTCCTCAACAATTAGGCCTGAACCAAAATAATCTAGGCCGTATCAAAAACAAATTAGGCTTGCTCCAAACAAATAAAATCAGCCGTACCAAAAACTTAGGCCTGTACCAAGGTCTTAGGCCCGTACCAAGAATTAACCCTACTGTAATAGGGTTTATTTTCACTAGAATCGTGGCACTCTCAACTGGTATGAATGTGCGACGACGTGAACGTTGCTAACTGTACTGATAGGTGATTTAAACACCGCCACTCTAAACTGCAATTCGCCGGCCTGAATGGTATTGAATTAACCAAACAACTCGCTGACTGTACCGTGATCTATCCACAGAAGATTTCATAAAAATCCCGACACGCGGCTTTCCATCGAATCACTCCAAAAATATAGTTGATTCAAATAGAAGTGTCATCAAGTGGGCTGAGTACGTGTGAGATCATCTTTAACTTTATTACTAGATTCAATGGAAACAGAACTTTAGTTAGGGAATTATATGTCATCGCGATGTGTCAAAATGTTTATAGTTATATTGAGCATATGTAGAAATCTGATCACAAGTTGGCTAATATTGCGATTCAAATTTCACTAAACGTGGGTACTGCCACTACAAATTTGAATTTTCCAGAGACTACTTGATGACACTTCTATTTGAATCAACTATAACAACAGAATCTAACTCCAACAACGATTCGAATGGATAATAAGGTTCAGTTTCAAAAATCCAAAATCAATTGTTACAGATGCACTGCGATTTAAAACTTAAACCGAAAAATTTTCTGACTTTCTCAAACAACTGCTCAGGTCGAAAGCAAATAGCAAATTGGCTGAGATAATCGATTCCTTTCGACGAAATATGACACAATCCGAAGATGGCCTCTATCCGTTTAATTCTTAACTCGTTCGTCTGGTCTTTAGTATGTCAGATGCCAATGTAACGAATTACCCGACTGCAGACAACAATATACTGAGTTTTACGACCAGAAAAAAAGAAGAAGTGACAGCCAGCGGTTTACAAGCGAAAGTGACAGTAAATTTCAGTAAACATAACAACAATAATTTGTGACCTGAATATAATAAATAAACGGTGATTCAAAGTAGTATTAGTAACAATTTGTGGCCAGAATATAATAAATAGACGGTGATTACCTACGAACAACCAAGAATCAACTTGTTTTCAATTCTGAATGCTACCATTTAACCCTAATTCTGGTGCAATCGTACAGTAAGTAGATACTAATGTTATCTTTTAGAAACTATTATTCTTAGAGCAAATTTAGCCCGTGACAACATTAATATAAAATTCAGTAGATAATGCAACATTCTATGTATGATCTAATTTCAAACTGAAATAACTGAAGGTGTTTAATTTCAATCAAGCGTTCATCTACAAAACCAGATACCTACATCATGAATACTTTCTTCTAATATATTTGTAAGATAGTTATGGTATGTAAAGTCATCGAACTTTGTAAAGACCTCTTGATTTAAAAAAAAACATCCGCTTGTTGATTCGCCACTTTACATTACAACTAGGAATATATTATGAGTATGCGTGGAATTCCAATTACAGAGACAGTTTATCTGCGTTTTATAGAATTTGTTTTAATCCAATACTGTGGAAGTGTTAAAAGTAATATTTATTTACCAGAAATTGTTGAATACGTGTTAGAAACACTCAAACAGATCCTTTTTTAACAGTCTTATACATAAAATCATTAAAAAATGATACATACATATCTCGTGCCATGCTGTCAATGTGTTCCAGATAAATAACCTGGATTTTTGCGTGGTTAGATTTCCTAACTTTAAGCACAGAATACTGCGACATAGATATAAGCATCAATCAGCCCATACAATGCCAAAATCAAACTGTAGACACTGTGTTTTCCTGTCTCTCATGTCACTAATGCGGATGCATATCTATGTCGCAGCATTCTGTGCTTAGAGTTAGGAATTCTAACCACACACAAATCTAGGTAATATATCTGGAACACATTGACAGCATGGCACGAGATACGTTTGTATCATTTTTTCATGACCATAGGTATATATAAAACATTTTTTAGTTAAGTAGTGGTTTCAGTCAACTTTTTGTGTTCTTTACTGATTCAATATCGTTTTCATCCAGTATTATTGACAGTACCACTTTTGTAAAACAAAAATTTCGAAATGATTATTCGTATCGCGACAGAATCAAATTGATGTTAAACCCGACCTGCATAGTAGACTATGGTTTTGTAATTTTTATTTAGCTGTAACAGATAATAAAATCTTCCCAGCAACCGTTATTTGAATAAACGTTTAAATTGAAAATTTCTATTCCGCTCATCTGACCCGCTGCCGACGAAACTTTATGGAACTCGTCCAAGTTCATTACAGCACTCTTAATTGACTATTAAAGGAGTTTATTAAACGGATCTTAATAAAAATATACTTACGCAGATATAAACATTCATATTAATTCAATAAAAGTGTATTGTATCGTTTTATTAGTAATTTATGTATTAAGATAGAAAAGTGAAACAATTTTCGATAATGAAATATATTCTTATTGGTAATATTAAAGTGAAAAGTAGAACCCTTGCAATCTTTAATAATCATACTCGACCCGATGACGTGTTGTGTCTATATTCTTCTTCTTCCTTCTTTAATTCAGGCGAATCGCCTGTTTGATTTTCATCCTCCTAACTCTCTGGCTAGGTTAGCGCACCATATTTTCCTGGCGCGGCCTACACTTGGGTCTTATTGATGATTTCTCTTGAGCTATTATCTTCCATTGTCCATCACACTAGTATGCTCACTCCACTCTTTTTTCTCTTTACCATCCAACCATTAATACTTATGACCTTACATATATTTCTTATGCTTTCGCTTGTTTCTCTGGCTAAAAATATCTTTCCACCTATATTGTGTAGAACCCTCATTTCTGTTTTTTCCATTAATCGTTTGGTTTTTGATGTTTTTGGTCTGGTTCCTGCGGTGTGTGTCATGATCGGTCTTATTGCTGTTTTATATATTCTGAATTTGGTCTCAATACCTATACCCACTTCTATTGTGCCATATTGTATTGCTTAAACATCTGGCTATTTTTGTAGACCTCGTTACTTGTTCTCTTACCTCTACTTCAACATCACCAAAACTTGACAATTGTATGGCCAAATATTTAAATTTCATATCTTGTTGAATAATTGTTTCATCCACTTTAAATTTACATCTTATAGGTGTTTTAGATGTTGTCTGCAGAATGTAGGATATTTGCTTCTTTCTCTTCCATCTTATATCCTTTCAATGGGCGCACTTTTCTTATTATCTCGTACATTCCGATGTTGAAGAGAATCGGACTGAATGAGTCTCCTTGACGAATGCCATTTCCAGGTGGTATCGGATTGGTTAGTTTCCCGATTATTTTAGCTTGGATTTGTTTCTTTTATATGTTTTCGATGGTCTTGATCAAATTGTGTGAAATGTAGTGGGATTATTATACAGGGTTTGTCCGGAAAGTAATAGGACTGAGTCGATTTAAAAAAAATGTTTGAGCCAATTGTTACAATTCTTTAAAAACATTGAAAATAGGCTCCTTCTGCGTCGATGCAGCGCTGCCAGCACGATTTCCAAGCATTGAAGGCGTCATGGTAGGCATTCTCCGGAATAGCCTTGAGAGCCGCGGTGCATGCTGCTTGTATCCCCTCTGCCGTCTCAAAATGCTTGCCTTTCATCGGCCTTTTCAGGCGAGGAAACAAAAAAAGTCTGGGGGGCCACATCTGGGCTGTAGGGCGGCTGCGGAACCGGTGGGATGCCGGCCTTGGTCAGGTAGCTGTTCACAAGAAAGGCGGTGTGAGCCGGGGCGTTGCGCTTGTTCAAATGCACCGTCACAATGTCATGAACCACAGATTTTGGTAAATTTAACATCTGGGCAATTAAACGAATACTTAGTCGATGGTCTGAGTTCAAAACTTTGCGCACACGAGTCACATTGTCGGTGTTTGTTGAAGTCGAAGGTCTTCCAGCACGGTCTTCATCGGCGACCTCTTCCCGGCCCTCCAAAAAGGCCTGGTGCCACCGAAACACACCACTTCTTGCTAAAGCAACATCTGGGTAAGCCTGCTTGATCATATCAAACGTCTCTGTCGCAGATTTACCGAGTTTCACACAGAATTTATTCGCGTACCTCTGCTCTAACGAACGCTGCATTTTCGGCTCACAGAAACACGTCGCGCGAAAATGTCTGTCCTGACTCTCCAGGTGCTCGAAGACAACCGACCTGCCGCTCGTTCGTTAGCTAGGAACGCCCTCTACCGAATCCAGTCGGCGCGTACACGCTCCAAAGTACAGTCGCGGCGGAAGAAAATCAGTCCTATTACTTTCCGGACAAACCCTGTATATTTCTGATTTCGGGAGATACATTTTTTACACCACTATCACTACTTTCAATCATCTTGAAACTAAATTTGCAAAAACCTCAACACAAATGACAAAATATTGTCTAAATTTTAAAATGACGCTTCCTTTATTTAGAAGTTGGTAAAGACGAAGAACCTTTATTGTACATTTACGCTTTAGAAAATTAAAGTGACACTCCTCATTAAATATCAACTTTTTGTTGTCTATTGCAAGCGAAAAACACTACTTTATTAAATAATTGTAAAAACCATATTTTTAATTGTTTACAACGGAAAACAATGACGAATAATCTGAATGTGTCATGTGAGCGATTTTACTATAGCACCATTTTATCGCTTAGGGCTCAATGTTGATCGTCGACAGGTAGTCAAATAAACGATAGCGCCCTCTACAATTTGTGGCCAGTCACTGTGATTTTCACATATTATTTTTACATCAATCAACCGTTTCACCACTCTATTACAAACGGACTGGCTATCAATCTCCTTATAGAGATGGGTGTTTGTTTAAGAACGGTTCAACTGTTTCAACAAGAATTTGTAGAAATTGCAAAAAAGCTTATGCATCTTATACGAATATATATTTTTTTACAATAAGTTTTTTTATTTGGAAATCATATTTTAGTAGCAATAAGACAATCTTAACCAAACTAATAATATAGAGCGATGATCGAGGTGGATTTATTGGCCTATTTCAAAAAAAAATACAACCAAAGAAAAACTGAGAAAGATTTTGTTAAAAAATAAAAAAAAAATTGAAAAAACAGAAGCCTATCTGTATCTGGAAAATTAGAGAGCGGCGAGCAAGTGTTCTGCCAGCACTGAGGTCACATATGGCACATTGTGCATCCTCTTGTGTGTAGGGATATCCACAGCTCAGGCTGTCATCAGGCCTAAAGATTAAAAATAGGTGATTTGACTCCGGAGGAGGATTTCTCTGACATCGGCTGGTGCTGGTCTAAGCCAGTATTCGTCCCACACGGATCTACTGATTTCAGAAAAAGAAAAGCAGTCATGCATTCTCTACTGTTTACTCTTCTTTTTTCGCAACCTCTGCCTAGAGGTGATTCTAAAGAGATGGTGTCGCAATTGGCAGTGATCTGTTAATATTCCCACCGCTATTTGGAGATTTTGTCTGGTCAATGTCTTGCTGTTTCCTCGCCAGAATGAGGTAATTTTTCCCGACATTTCACAAAGTGATTATCACCTTTTTTGTCTCTTGACAACTGTATGAGGCACAGACATGTCACAACTCCAGATGATTACACCTTAACAATGTAATGGTAATTAATTCGTTACTGTTTTGGTTTATTCTTTTTCACCAAACTGTACCTGATCAACTAAAACTGAACTATCTAGCTTCCTTTGATCTTCTACATCATTCGACACCCATTTCCGCAGTTTCATCCCACCAGATTTTAGTATGAGTGACATTTGATTACATATATTTCCAATAGTTTTTCTGTTGTCTCTGCTCCAGTTAAAAAATCATCGACATAGAACTCTCTGGCTACAAATATGTTAGCCCTCGCCCATCTACCAAGCTAAGATTATCTGCTGTCGTGAACCTTATCAAACAGCACTCTCACCAAAACTTTATACAGTGCTGGGATGAAACTACGAACTGATGTAGACTGGCCAGAGAGTTATTACCTCACCCTGGCGGAAAACAGCAAAAAAATTTAAGGCATTGACCAGACAAAATCTCCAAACAGCTGTGGGAATCTTAACAGGTCACTGCCAATTACGACAACATCTCTTTAGGATGAAATTAGCAGAATCGCCGCTATGCAGAGGCTGCGAACAAAAAGAGGAAACAGTAGAACATATAATGTATAACTGCTCTGCTTTTTCTGAAACTAGAAGATCTGTGTTGGGCGAGTACTGGTTTACACCAGCTGATGTAAGGGAGATCATCCTCGGGAGCCTCATCACCTATTTTAAATCTCTACGCCTGGCGACAGCCTGAGGTAAGGATATTCCAAACACGGGAGGATGCACAATGGGCCATATGTGGCCTCAGTGCTGGCAGAGCACTAGCTCGCTCCTCCCCAAATTTCCAGATCCAGATCCAGAAGTCTCTTAAAATTATTTCTGAAGTTTTAGGATACTGCTCTTGACCATCAATACCTAATTGTTTCAGACACCTAACTGCCAGATATGGTGCGGACCTAGTTCGATAGGTGACCGTATTCAACAGATATTCTTCCAGTGGTTCGCTCGGGGAAGACCTCCAAAAAATCTTTTGTAAAGAACGTTGATCATCTGATACCCAAATCATCCTATTCCTACATTTTCTCCACATCAGCACAGATTACCTTAGTATATTGTCCAAATCTTAATAGAATCAATACCAGATTCTCCTGCAATTTTGGTCCAACATGTTCAGTGTCATTAAGAGACCACCCAATATCTTTTTTTATGGAGGTAGTAATTGAACACTTATTTAACACTCCAATGTGAGGAAGATAATAAGAGATCTCACTACCTGAATGTTTTGTCAACAACATGTGCCTTAATCTTATTATTAATTAATCCTTAATAAAATGTGTTTCTTCTACCTGATATTAAGTTAACTATTACAAATATAACCGTTCCTATAAAATGACCATCTCTAAGGGCGGCGATTGGCGGTCCATCAATCTCCCGGATCAGTTTTGAGTGACTACTAGACCGGTTGTCGGGCACCTGCGGGGTGTACGCATCCGTCTGTCTGTCACACTGTCAACTTGCCGGTAATCACCCGCCAACTATTTATTTTATACCAAAGCTTCGGCGATTTTTCATTTTAGACGGTAAAGATATATAGCTATGTGAGCATTTAAGGCATTAACGTGTACAAATCTTACCGTTATATTATGTCAGGAAAGCAGGACCCCGAGTTACGGCAGAAATTAATGATGGTTTAATGTTTTTTTTTTAGATAGATATAATTATCGAAAAAATCTTTAATCGTAATAAAAAATATGCCGGTAATTATGTCGTAGTAATTAATTTTAAAGCTAGGGTAATTAATAATGGAGAAAATACGAGAGGTCTAACACCTAACCAAAGATTAAAATATAAAATACTTTACCAGTATTGATATAGATTTTCCTCTGGAATGCACTCTGTCGGTGACCTTCTAGAAATGTAATTTGTCCTTAAGGAAATTGGTTGCTTAAGTAAGGAGATTTGATTTGATACAGAATCTCATAGAAAATAATAGAAAAACATTGATCGTAAAAATTGTTAAAACTACTAACAAAATAGTAGTAGAAGTTAGAGCAAAATCGTGGAATTCAATAGAAAGTTTATAAAAATAAGATACAATTTCTTCACTGGTCGCAGCTTTTGTGTCAAAATCTGGTTATGTGGCAACTATTGCTTTAGAAAATAAAAGAATAATGCAAGTGCTTACACCGCCCAAAAGACAATCGAGTTTTTGGAGCTTCAAAACATCAAATTGTTAGACCAGTATAGTCCCGACCTAAGTCCCAGAGATTTCTTCACGTTCTCAAAGATCAGGAATTCAATGCGAGTGCAGCGTTTCCAGTCTCCAGAAAAAGCCATAAATGCCTTGAAAACAGCAATTTTGCAGGTGTCAACTGAAGACTGGAACTGTTGTACTAATTGGTTTGAACGTATGATAATGTAACGATTTTGATGGAGCATATTTTGAAAAGCAATAAAGTACTTTAAGTCTATATATTTCTTGTCTTTATAGCTGTGTGGAAAACTAAAAAGACAACCCCCTTACGGTGCTGATTAATGTTCATTAATCTAAAATTACTATTATTATTATTTGTGATATTAACTTTGGTCAAAAACATAATCGTAAGGATATACCACTGTGAATGAATAATAAACTGGTTCGAAGATCATAATCGCACCTAATTTAATATGTAGCGAAATTTTTATAACCCAAATTGCTAACCATTAATTTACTTTCAAATGAAAGGTGTATCATACCATAAAAAATTCAAATTATGCAAAATATTACCCGCTATCTACACCGTCATTTGTTAATAAAATGGACTCTAATCAATTCATTTATTATTACGGTGAAATGGAATTTGTACAAGATATAAATTCAAATCATAATTTACGGAATTGTGGAATTTTGATTATTTCCTTTAGGGCAATGCTAATTATTTATTTTTTGAAGTGTGGAGAATTATATTGTTATCTAAAGTTACATTTCATATTTCTACACTTTATCAGTCATAAATCCAGAGTTATATTGCGATACAACAAGTTCTGTAAGTACAGAGAATTTTTGAAATTAGCAAGTTGGTCGAAAAATGTATCTTAAACGAGTGTAAGTGGTCACACTACCCAAAAGACAATCGTGTTTTTAGAGCTTCAAAACAACGAATTGTTAGACAATCCACTGTACAGTCTCTACCTAATTCTCAACGAGTTCTTCACGTTCCCAAAGATCAAGAATTCAATGAGTGGGCTGAGATTCTAATCGCCATCAGAAGAAGCCATCGATTCCTTTAAAACAGCGATTTTGCAGGTGTCAACTGAAGACTGGAATAACTGTTTTACCAATTGGTTTGAACGCATGCGAAAGTGTATCTATCTTGGTGGAGCATATTCTGAAAAGGAAGTACTTTAAGTCTATATATTTTTTTGTCTTTATGCCTATTTACATAAAGTCTATTTCAAAATTCTATGGTTTTAATGCGATTAAAATAAAATCCTCAGCGCCAGCTTTTTAAAACTTTACTGCTTGATTTATGTTTATACATTATCTTCTTTTTTCGGTGCCATAGTAGGTTCACATATTATAAGAGAAGTTATTCGCCGTTTTCGAACCTATGCTAACCTTTAAAATTATCTCTCTGTTAAATCTCGCTCCAATAACAATTTTTTAAGGAGTGGGATATACGCATTTACAAAACTATTTTCCATCAGATCGATGTGCAAGAAAGAGATAACACATACTTTTATTATTTCTCTTGGTTGTTAGGCTGCTCGGGTTTGGAGCGATAAAGGCTGCTCCTAATTAATCTTTTTCTTTCTACCCAGAAAGCGTTAGCCTTTCGTAGCTTTTGTTGCCACTTATCTCTGTTTAACCCATCCTTTCTTTTCCATTTTTTTCAGCTCCTCATCTATTCTTTCCATTTATCTCAAATTCTCTCTTCGTCACTTCCTCTTACCCTCAATCTCACATTCATCTACTCTTTTACTTACATAATTCTTATTCTCCTGACCAAACTATCTCAACCTGTTTTCTGGATTTTCTCACTCAGCTATCGCACTTTCACTGTACCTCTTATTCTCTTATTCCTTTTCTTTCTTTAGTTGTTAATTCACACATCCAACACATCTTTATTTCCGCTACTTTTAACTTTTTCTCTTGCGCTTACTATATTGACCAGTTGTCTAAATAATACATCAACGCTGGCCTTACAACTCTCCTTTCATTTTTGCACTTACATTCCTGTCACACAAAAGTTTACTCATTCTTCTCCAGTTCATCCATCCACACCTAATTCCATGATTCATCTCACTCTGTTTTTTAACCACGACCCCTACTTCCAACATCTTCCTCCAACGACCCTATCGAGTACTTGCTTAGACACTTTTAAATTTTACTTATTAGATGTCTAAAACAGTAAAATCTTTTACTGTACCTCTTTGTCAGTGAATTTCTAAATGATCGTCTTCAAAACAGTTGCGCAATAAAGAAACAGCTACAAGATTGATTAAAAAGTAGTTTACGTAAATAAGGATTATGTTAAATAGTGTATTTCTATGAACTGCACAACAATATATAAACAAATCATTTATTCATACAGCACTTAGACTGTTTTTACTCTTTAAGTTCGTCCTTTTTTAAGTCGAAACAAGATAAGAGGGTAATTTGGTGACAAACTTTTCTCTATTTACGTACACCCGGTCTTTTATAGAGCAAATAAACCACTAAAATCCAAATTAGTGGAAACACACAAACAATATGTTTATATGGCACATGTTGATTTTATCTCTAGGTGCTAGAACTCAAGAGACCATAAACTATATCAGTGAATATACAATTTTATTTTATTACTCTCTAACACTGTATATAATTTAGTTTATTATACGTTTTATATACAATTAAAAGATTTATTTGATAAAATAAACATATAAAAAATATGAGTGACTAAAAATATATACCTACAACACTTTAGATAGTTGTAAACCATCCATAGGCATCTTTTTAGATCTCTCAAAAGCGTTTGATACGGTTTGTCATTAAATGTTAATTAAACAACTTGAAAAATATGGTTGTAGAGGTAATATTCTGGACTTATTAGTTAGTTACTTAACCAACCAAATTCAGTTGTCCAAATTAAAGACGACATAAGTAATCCAAACGCAGTTAAATATGGCGTTCCTCAAGGGACTTTGCTTGGACCTCTCTTATTAACAATCTACGTCAATGATCTTACTGGCTCTCTAACAAGTTTTCCTGACGACGCGACGGAGTTATAACGAGAAACGTGGGTAGATTTAAAAACGATTGTGGAAAAAGATGTTAACAGCTTAACTATATAAACCTTGACAAAACCACATTTATTCCTTTTTCGGTGTATGACAACAAACTCCAGACGTATGTGCAACAATCACAAGGCTCCAGGATTTGATCTTATTACCGGACAAGTCCTCAAGCAACTTCCCAGGAAAGCTATAACTCTAATAACTATGATATACAACAGTATTTTGAGGCTAGCCTACTTCCCTATAACCTGGAAATTTGCTCAAATTATTCTTATCCACAAACCAGGTAAACCACCAGAATTAGCCAGCTCCTATCGCCCCATAAGCCTTTTACCGCTGTTGGCGAAAATATTTGAAAAAGTATTTTTAAAAAGACTTGAAAATGAAATTAACTTGTATGACATAATACCTCAACACCAATTTGGCTTTAGACACGAGCATTCTATTCAATGTCACAGAATTGTCAACGAAATTATAAGAAGCCTAGAAGAAAAGAAAGTATGCACCGCAGGATTCTTGGACGTAGAAAAAGCATTCGATCGTGTTTGGCATCAAGGACTACTCTATAAGTTAAAAAAATCTGTTCCTACCAACTACTACCTAGTCCTAAAATCCTACCTTAAAAATCGGTATTTCCAAACCAAGTTTAACCTTGAAATGTCCACCAACCACCCAATAAAATCTGGTGTACCACAGGGTAGTGTCTTGGGGCCTTTCTTGTATCTAATATTCACTGCAGACATTCCAACAATGGGAGAAACAACCATCGGCACATTTGCGGATGATACTGGCGTTCTTGCAGTAGACAACAATCCACAACTAGCTACTAACAAACTACCAAGAACATCTCAACAACCTGGAAGAATGGTTTACAAAATGGCGGATAAAAGTTAACCCAACCAAATCAACGCACATAACCTTTACAACAAGACGTGTTAGAATAAATGGCGACATTCTTCCTACAAAAACCGAGGTTAAGTACGTAGGACTTACACTGGATTCAAAACTAACGTGGAAGCCTCATATACAAACAAAAAAGAGACAAATCGATAACAAGATCAGACAGATGCAATGGCTCATTGGAAAAAAATCCAAACTTAAACTGGAAAACAAAGTTCTGATTTACAAATGCATCATCAAACCAATATGGACATATGGTATACAGTTATGGGGATGCACCAAGCCATCAAACACCAAGATTATACAACGAGTTCAATCAAAAATACTTCGTAATATACTTCAAGCTCCATGGTATGTGTCAAATAAAACCATACACATGACGACCTAGACATTCCCACAGTTGAAAACGAAATCCGATCCCTAAGTAGCAGTTACTTCCAAAAACTACCCGGCCACGAAAACCCAGAGATAGACCATCTAAGTGAACCTTTAGCAGTACCCAGAAGGCTAAGCAAGAAAAGACCATCTGATTTGGAAGGAACAAGAATAAGTTATTTGTTAATACTAAATACGGAGTAATGTCACTGGACAAATTCTCCCTCGAAATATTACAATAGCACATTTACTTATTGCTCCTGAAACTAGAGCAGATTGTAAATTACAATTACTAATAAAAAAAAAATGTTTACCAAACAATATTAAAATTAAAAGAGTGGTGAAAATTATGTATTTAGGTATAATAATAGATTCTCACTGGATATGGATTGTTCCACGGCTGTAATAGCTTCTTCATTCCAAGAAAAATGCTTTTCACGAAGGAATTCCTTCAAGTTTCTGAAAAGGTAATAGTGGGTGGAATCGAAAACTGATAAATATAATGGGTGTTCATGCAATTCGTACTTAAATTTGTTCAATTTAGCCATCGTTAACAAACTTGTGAGAACACATACATTGTATTGATGAAAAATGTTTTCTTCTTTTTTCAAGGACATTTGTACCAACTGGTCCAAAAAATTGCATTAATATTCAGAATTTATTGTTTTACCTTTCTCAAGATAATCAATCAACAAAAGCTCTTTTTCATCACCAAAAACTGATGTCATAACCTTTTTTGCCAACCGTTCTGACTTCACATTTTTGGAGATGAAGAACCAGCTTCAGTCCACTGTAAACTTTCTGGATTTATTTACTAATCATGATGGTAGATCCAATTCATATCCATAGTTATAAAACGATGCACAAAATCAGACTTATTCTTGTAACGCTTGTCTATCATTTCTAGTGGTTCTGTAGATGCCTTTTTGACATCTCATTCACAACCAAATATTCCTTTCTAGTGTGCTGTTATCTATGATTTCTCCTTATTATTTATTTCTGACGGCTTTTTCAATCTAATTGATCATCTATTTGATACAGACGGTGAATAAACACGGAATATTTTCTTTCCTCTTCACTGATCTACAGATAAATAAACAATTTTTATAGTATCTTTAAACTTTAACCGCATTTAACTGACCAGTAACATTAGTGAAATGTTTTCATACAAATGCACCTGATCTTAACTAATTTACATTTATCAACAATATGAAAATAATTCTTGGAGTTCAGAAATTTGACTTGCATAAGATCGGAACTAGCGCGGGCCTTTTGGCAGACAAATAACGACGGAATTATTCAATTATTCAAATTCAGGGGCGGTCTACGAAGGGTGGTATGGTGGGGTAAAGGGGGTAGACAACAACTCGTCGGAATTATTCAAACAGATGTAAACGGCAAAGGATTGATACGATTTTCGATGTGGATGACTGAATTTATTCATTGGCTTACTGAGTTATTTACATAGAACAAGCACCGGCGAAATAGAACCGGGAAAACATAGACGTCAATTAGGTCTTGGATTCATTGGATTACAGGATTTAAAGCAATTCCGATAAGTATATTGATATTAACCTCCGATTAAACAATGTATATCTAAATTTCTATAGAATTTATTACAAATTTATTTTTATTGAATATATTTTACCATACCTCACGTTGCCTAACACATCATTATAAGGCGTCTATGACTTCGTATTTGGAGCGTTACTGCGCAAAGTTTAAGGTTGCAGTTTCGAGTCCTGTCGGATGCCATATTTTTTCAATTTCTCCTTATTGAATGAATGAATGAATGAATGAATGAATAAAAGAAAAGATAGGTAGGTAAATGGGATGGATTTATTAGAGTATGCTAGGTATGAGGATCCTGTTGTAGGACTTATGTCTCTCACAAATTTCCCCATTTGCAGCAGGTTGGATTGCTGTTGTATATTCTTGTCATCCATGGCGCTTGAACGTACCTAAAGAGTTGTGTATGTGGAGGTGTAACCCACGTGGTGCAATGTGGGGTTGGGAGATTGACGCTGTGGTGTGTCTCCTCCGTCGTGGAGCCCTTCCATTTGACGAGGACGAAGGAAAGCACAGAAACCTTCGCCAAGGGCCCATTTTTTTTGTAGTATCCAGTCAGTCCTGTAGGCGCCATGTATTTGTAACAAAGGGGAGATTCATCTAGGAGGTTTTCCAGGTCTTCAGGAAGGTCCCTGTCTTTTGTTTGGTCTCCTTCTTGTCATGTCGTATACTTTCGAAATTTAAAATTGTAAATATTGATTATTTCTTTGTCAATGTAATTTTTATCTACTCCGTTGGAATTTTTAATAATGTTTTAACTACCTTTCACGTTCAAACTATAAAATTAAATCATAACATGATATGTGGTTTAAAATCTACTAAAAATGCAATACCTATCTTCTCACGAGCCCCAATAAGTCCATAAATAATCCTTGAGTGTTGAATAAAAAGCAATTTCATTGTCAAAGACCAGCACATTACGGATATCGTAAAATACGGATTAGCCTTATCATATCATAGGGTAGAAAATGATATATGTTCTTACCTTTTGAATATTTTTTATAGAACCTCCTACTCGATATGTTAAAAAGAAAGATAATCTTAAAATTGTGTCGTATATTTGTTTTAAACCCATAGAGACACTGGTGTATGGTTTCTGACAGAAATATATTCTTTAGGTTAGTAAACGTAAAGCCTATATAGACTTCCCATATATTTATACTAGTTTACCTTAGTGGGATCCAGGAAGGGTAACACAAGGGTAAATACCCCCTGGAGGAGTACAGACCATGCGGGTATTCCCCCGAGCGCTACACGGGTCCCTGTTTGCGCGTTTCGGGATTTTTTCGAATTTATTGAGTTGTACTTCCCTTCTGTAATAATGGTAAGTGTTATTTGCAATTTTGGTCTAGGTATACGGCAGTGACGTGTATAGATTACAAAAAGTATTATTTAATACATAGAAGCATAATGTATGGTACAATATTTTTAGTTTTAGTAAATTATTATTATTATTGTTAGGGGTTTATCAATAGTAAGCGGAAACTTCCGAAGAAACTATTGAATTGTCTATCACAGTGTCACTATTCATAAATAAAGTTCTTCTAAAGTTTTTTTTATCACAGTTTTTTGTTACATTGACCGTTATCACAGTTTTTTGTTATTTTCACCATTTTCACAATTTATCACAGTTTAGTAATGAATGAGTATATTATTCCAAGTCTGCATTTCCAAATCAATCCTGTTCTTGAACTGGTTTGTGCTTGTAGAGCTGTATCCTCGCTTAGCCTATTCCAGCTGTATATGACCCTATTTGTAAGGAAATTTATTTTTAGCAGTTTGCTGGTTTTCTCTTTAGCAAGCTTTTTGCTATGACCTCTAAGAGTGGCCAATTGAGGAGAGTGAAAGAGGTCCAAGTTGCACCCATAATATCCACTAGTGATCTTAAAGTGTTAGGGCAAAAATAGTGACAAGAGAATTCCCGTTTTTGTGGTATTTGTCTTTTAATTTTTTAATAATCCATATAAAATTGTAAAAACGCTATGTTTGTAAGATTTACAAAAATTTTCGTTACATTTATAATCTCGTTCTCAGAAAAGTAAGTAAACATTATTTTGAAATATCTTTTACGACAGATACGATTGGAAAAATATCCCCAAAGATTGGAGAATAATTTCCCATGCATTGGAAAATCTCTTTTTACATTTTTACCCTTCAGAAATAGAAAATGCCTCCCTCAAGTGTCGTTAGACGTAGATCAGTTACTCTTTCTTTTTTATATCCTATTTCCATAATAACAATAGGTATGTTGCTTTTTGATTGTAAAGCTTGAATATAATGCAGTGACGGAGCTTTAACAAATTAATTCTAAATAAAAATTAATAATAAGTATGTCAAAAAATTATCTGTTCATCTGAATCTCATTAAAAACATGCAAGTGTCTTGTACTAAACACTTTAGCGATGTGTTAAAGACATTAATTATCGAAAAAACTGCACAAAAATGTCGAATCTTTAATAAATAATCGTTTACTAGAGAGACTACCTTACTTATAAATATGTACATTTTTATCTGAAACGATTATGCAAAATTTTGTGATTATCTGTCACGAAGATTTCGACAGTTAGGGCTTTAAAACTGTTTTAGATCTATATCTGAAAAATCCACCGCAGGCAATAAAAAGAGGACCTGAAAACTCTACGATTAGTTTTTACGATTACAAGTATAAAACCTTCGAGTGATGTCTCCCGTCGCGACATCCGTTGAAAAGACACAAAAAAAACCGAAGAGCTGATAAAACCCGGTCTGGGGGTAATTTTCCTAAGTGTATGTGTGATTTTCCCAAGTTTGATGGCCAGTAATTTCAATAATCGGCCCGTTTTATCCAGAGGACAGCACTTTACCGCTGAAAAAGTGCTGTTTCGATGTGTTTTATGTCCGACTTATTGTCGTTATCACTTTTTATGTAGTCGGGCTCTTTTACTTTGATCTGAACGTTTCGTGGAGTGCTTTTAGACTCACTCTGGTTTTATAAGGTGTGTTCCTAATAGAATAACAATATAACGAAAGTTTATTTAAAAAGCGGATTATAAATTGAAATAGTGTAAATTGTTTTTTTAAGATTGATATTTGCTACATTAGAACGCTTTTCTAGTCAACCATTCGGTGAAAATTCTTTAGTGTTTCGTGACCTCAATATATATTTTTATCCAAAAAGACACATTATTTATGTATTACTAGTTTACTATTCAGGATATGACTATATTTTTTATCGGTTATTAAACATGTTTTAACAATTTTGCTGCAACTATAAAGACCACAGAACTGATAGGGTTCAAAAACAATCTTACAATCATATCTATCTTAGAAAAATGATAGGCAAACTGTTTCGACCTGTCTGTAATAATCTAGAGTTTATCTCGTGAACCTCCATCATAGAAGTATTAAAAATGAAGTAATTCCCCGACTACACTCTCTGTATTCCTACTCACAAGCCTGTTTGAAAGCGAGGCTTGTGCAATCATTCTTATACTGAAGGTTGGACTGCGCAAACCAACATCACAGCCCACAGGACCCTCCATACCCACTCCAAAGAACATCAAGAATTCCGAAGATCAAGCTCCCCTTTCCTCCTTAAGACTCCTCCAAACCATAGACAGGGACCTTCCTTCAGAACTTGACGACCACCTTGACAAAACTCCTTCCTTCGTCTGTGCCAACACGCCAAAGGAGACTCATCACGGCATCAACCTCTTGTCGATTAAAAGGCCGTGCCATACACTGCTCTTCCTTAGATACTCCTCCATTTACTTCTTGCCCCAGAGAGAGCAATCATTCGCAAAGTTAAAAATCTACAATACCTGTACCCAAGCCGACTTGTCTACAAAAATACTACCTCTTCCTTCTCGATTTCAGATGCTACAACAACGATACATCACTCGTAACCAAAATCAGAGCTAAGAGAACCTTCCATACCCACTGGAATGTAGAACTCCAAAGAACTTCCAGAATTCCGAAGATCAAGATCCTCCTTTCTCCCTTAGGACTCCTCCTAACCGTAGACAGGGACCTTCCGGTGGAACTTGACGACCTCCTACAAGCAGACATTAGAAAACACCAGGATACACAAAAAAATGTGCCCTTGTGCAATCGTTCTTATGCTGAAGGTTGGACTGCGAAAACCAACATCACAGCCCATAGGACCCTCCATACCCACTCAAAAGAACATCAAGAATTCCGAAGATCAAGATTCCCTTTCCTCCTTAGGACTACTCCAATCCGTAGAAGGTAACTACCTGCAGAACTTGACGACCTCCTTGACAAGATTCCTCTCTCCTACAAGTAGATATTAGACAACACCAGGATACACAAAAAAATGTGCTCTTGATGAAGTTTACTGTGATTTCCTTCGTCTGTGAAAAATAGGACGCCTCACGCCAAAAGAGATACGTCACAGCATCAACCTTTTATCGATTAAAAGGTCGTGCCATACACTGCTCTTTCTTAGATACTTCTCCACTTACTTCTTGTCACAGAGAGAGCAATCATCCGCAAAATTAAAAACCTACACTACCTTTACCCCTACAAGCAGACATCAGACAACACCACACAAAAAAATGTGCCCTTGACGAAGGTTTCTGTGATTTCCTTCGTCTGCGCCAAAAGGAGACACATCACATGATCAATCTCCTAAGACCACATTGCACCAGGTGAAATACACAACACTCACCCCAAAAAGAATTTTTGGACAGTTTAGGCACGTTCTAGGAACACCGGAACAACTAGAAATGGTGCGACGATTGATACTAACTCGTTGGGCTTCAAGTTAGGTAGATCTTCCTCTTTTATTTCACCCTACCCTCCACTCCCTGAAAAGGACATTAAGTCCTATAGCAGGGTCCTTAACCCAACACACAAAACCCACCAACATCACATTCCTATAAACCAATTATTTCTTGTATCCCTATATCCTTGTTGTGTGCAAACAGACAGTATCGGCATGATTACATTGAGTCATGAATTCTATCGAAATAAAACTACTGCCCAAAGAAAATATCTAATGCGGGTAAAAGCTATCTAGTTTATGATATTACTTAAAATACTTATTTTCTTTGGTAGCTGATAAAGTGTTTATAAATGTTATAAATAGCTTTTATAACTTTTACGAGTCATTAATAAACCTTCCTTTCTCGCGATAATATTTATATAAAGCATATATTATAAATAAAAATATATTTGTTTGTAAGTTATAATATGGTAGAAACACGTTTACACATATTTACAAACCCCTATGAATATTTCATTCACAATTGTTATTAGTGAATTAATATCGCGTCTTTTATTTTTTAAATTAGCAATAAATTTGCTTTCTTTACATAAAATAAATTAAGGACTGAGCCATTAGTAAACATAAACCCAGCCATTTAGCGTGTTTTAAAGCATTAAAAGTGCCAGTAAAAATATACAAGTCGATCGAAATATTGATTCACACCTTGCATTGCTTGGATTATTCAGTAGCTAAGTAAATGTTTGTTTTAGAACAAAATTTATTTGCAACTAGTGCCAATAAATTGACAGTTTAGCATCTCGTAAATCTGAAATAGTTATTCTACGATGTTTATATTACTAATTTATGTTGTTATTACATAATTTTTATTTGTCCATATTCCGTAATGATTGTTTTATTTCAACAATTTCTTGTATACCTATTTATATGCCTAATTTAAAGATATTTCCAATATCAGCGCACTGATATTTATTGTGATCACAATCAGTTTGAAATCACATATTCTCTTCTTTTACACCAAGGATTGGATGCAAATAACTATAATGCGGTAACCTCATCAATTGTAAAGGTTGGTTTGAAAGCGACACCTATTAACGAGTAGAGAAATCAAAATTTATACGCTATTTTAATATTTCATCTTTCATTTGATTACACAAACAATTCTGTTTTGATTTGTCAATTCATTCTTCGTTTACAAGCCATTTAAAGTTGACGTGTCACTGTATTTTGTTACAAGGGAAAAACCGAATATCATGCAGTGATAAAATTCTTTGTTTTGTAAGGTTTATCAGCAACAGAAATTCATACAAAAATGGTGAAAGTTTCAAAGGAATCTGCTCCTTTATTTCAAACTGTGCATCGATGGGTTTTAGAGTTTAAACGTGGTCGGATAAGCGTCGAAGATGAACCACGTAGTGGACGTCCAAAAAGTCCAAAAACACCAGAAATCATTGAGCAAGTTTATGATATACTTTGTAAAGATCCAATTTTGACTAGGCGCAAAATTGCTGATCCCATAATCATCTCGAACGTGTGCTCCATATTTTAGACGAAGAATCACCTACATATGAAAAAGCTGTTCGGAGATATCAACGGCGCCACCTAACGGTGGCGTCATATTACTTTCTGGTTTCCCAGTAATAACCAAGTGAGGACTGCTACCAAGGCAACTTCTCCCTCTTGGTGGTGTTGAAAATTGGACCATATAAAAAAGTTAGCAAGAAGAGTTTTTAACACAAAACTTCTTATAAAGATTGCATCATGAATTTTGTGAAAGATACCAAGAAATAACAGTAATCTGGAACGACACACCACAATCGTATAGAAGGACTACAAGAACTCATGTGCTCTTATGTTGATTCAAAAAGAAAGAACCCCTACCTCTTGGAGGTATTGAAAATTAGAGCTTCGAAAGAAGTTAGCAAGAAGAGCTTTTAACAAGATAAGGAACACAAAACTTCTAATAAAAAATTGCATCATAAATTTTCTGCGAGAAATAACAGAAATTTGATATGACACACCATAATCCTACAGAAGGACTATAAAAAGTTATATCCTCTAAAGTTGGTCCAAAACGAAGAAACCTCTACCTCTTAGTGATGTTGCCAATTGGATGATCTAAAAAAGTTAGAAAAAAGAACTTTTAATAGGACAAGCAACACAAAACATCTCGTAAACATTGTAAAGTTACCAAGAAGTAACAGTAATTTGGAACGACACACCACAATCATTCAGGAGGATTATAAAAACTCATAATCTCTAAAGTTAATCCATAACTAAGAAACCGCTACCACCTGGTGGTGTTGGAAAGTTAGGGAAGTAAGTTAGTCAGAGGAGCTTTTAACAAGGCTAGCAATACAAAACCTCTAAGAAAGATTAGATATACCAAAAAATAACGGTAATCGGAAACGACACACCACATTTATTCAGAAGGGCTATAAGAACACATGTCCTCTACAATTGATCCAAAACGAAAAACCTCTACCTTTTGGTGGTGTTGGAAATTAGACCATCTAAAGAAGTCAACAAGAAGAGCTTTTAACAATACGAGCAATAACAAAACTTCTAATAAAGATTACATTATAAATTTTCTGAGAGGTAACAAGAAATAACAGTAATTTGGACCAATACACCACAATAGTACTATAGGACTATAAGAACTCATGTAGGAAATTGGACTATCTTAAAAAGATAGCTAGAAGAAATTTTCACAAGACAAGCAAAAGAAAACTTCTGATAAAGATTGCATAATGATATTGCTAAAAGAGACCTGTCTGGATCATCAACAACAGTTTTCGTCATCCAACTCATAGAAAAAACGTTGTTTTAAATATTTTATATTATAAATAAAGATTAATATAGAATCTACCATTCTAATACCATTGACTAATACAAACAAAATTTTTTTCTAAAATATTCGGTATTAAGGTACAATAATAAATCTCAAATGCAAAACGACCAACAGCTGAACTAACTTGGTCTGCTTTAACTGTTTAATTGCTTTCAAGGCAATTGGCAATTCCGTCGAATGTCTCGAGGAAGACGAAAGACATGCGATACGATCTGAAAATTAAAAATTTTCTTTAGAAAAGTTAATTAACTAGATTCTCTCGTCTACGGAATGGTATAAAAGGTGTATCGTTTCGTCGATCTCGAGACTGGCACGCGGGAAATAACTGCAGAACATTTCTATAATTAACAAAACTGCAATGGCGAATCTTCGACAACCTCTAACTATTTTTGCTACGTTTACACCTAAAATTTATTGCATATTACTTTATATAAACTTACAGTTACAGATATTTGCTTTCATATAACTCTACTATTGGTATTTTTATCTTATTCTCTCTTATCACATAATAGTATTTCCTTAGCTTTAATCACTGTTTCTGGAATGAAACAGCTCTTTTTAAGGAGCGGTAATTCATAGTTAGGCAGTCATTTTACAAATTTTTTGGAATTGTGAAATCAATGATCAACTTGCTACAAAAGATGTCAGAATTTCTGCTCTTCTCCAACATAGATAACAAAGGTTTGTTGTACGTGTTTTATAATTTGTCTGCGTTAATATTAAAGAGGCGTCATCTTGCTACCAAAGAAGTCAGAACTCCTAGATTCTCCAAAATAGACAACAAAGGCTTCTCGCAAGTGTTTTACTATTTGTCTGCATTGATATGAATGAAGCATCAACTTGCTACTAAAAAAAGTCAGAATTCCTGCTCTTCTCTGAAATAGACAACAAAGGCTTCCCAAAAGTATTTTAACTTTGTCTGAGTTGATATTAATGAATTATCAACATTCTACAAAAGAAGTCAGAATTCCTGCTCTTCTCCAAAATAGACTACAAAGGCTTCTCGAACAACAAAGGCTTGTCCTAAGCATTTATATTTGTCTGCGTTGATAAAGTGTGGTTTGTAAGCTTCTCTAGCCGGCATTAAACCCTAAATCATTACCAAATTTTGAACTTAAAACAATTAAGATAATATGTTTCTGACGAGTTTTACCGACGCGAACTTTAAATTCCGACTTTTTACTCCAGTGTACACTACTTTACCTCCAATATCCCAATTTCAACCTGTTTTACTTCTTCTTATGGGTTATTAACCATCAGGCCCAATCAACCCCACTTATATTCCATAATCTAATTCTCTGTAAATTCTTATTTTTCTTTTCTTAATTTTTTACTACGAAGGTTTTCTGTTTAGCTTTGCATACAGCAGCTTAGAAGGCGTCACCATTGGAACCTTCAGACACCAATCCAACCTCAGTCTTTCGTTAACATAAATCCAGAGTTTCATTGCGATACAATAAGTCGTGTAGGTACAGTGAATTTTGGAAGTTAGCAAGTTGGTCAAAAATGGATCTTAGCCAAGAACGTTTCTGTGTTTGGTAATGAAGCACCACACCAGTCAACTATTTCCCGCTGGTATTGCGAATTTCAACGTGGTCACTCTAGTCTCAGCGACAAATCCTATCTAGGTTCCACCTAAAACAGCAGTCACCCCAGTAAAACATTGATGAACCGTGTTACATACCGGCATCTATTCTATGGGCAATTCAAAGACCTCAATTCAAAAGATCCGACATGTAGAACTGGGTGTTACGGAGTTGCTTCCCATTGGATCCCTCATTTGTTCACAGAAGAGCAAAAAGCCCTTCGCGTCAAGTGGTGTCGAAAAACATTGGAACAGTTCAACAAAGAAAGCTCAAAAACGTGTCAAAATCTGGTCATGTAGCAATAATTGCTTTGAAAGATCCAAGAACGGTATATTGGTATATAAACGTTTGTTTACAAGAAGTTATAGCGAAACTTCAACGAAGCAACACACAAGATCGAATCATCCTACATCATGATAATGTAAGTGCTCACACTTCCCAAAAGACAATCAAGTTTTTGAAGCTTCAAAACATCGAATTGTCCACCATCCACCATATAGTCTCGACCTAAGCTCCAACGACTTCTTTACGATCCCAAAGATCCAGAATTCAATGCGTGGCCGGAAGAAACCATCGATGTCTTTAAAACAGTGATTTTGCAGAAATCAGTTGAAGATTGAAATATATGTTTTACCAATTGGTTTCAACCTATGCAAAAATGTATCGATCTTGGTGGGGCTTATTCTGAAAAGCAATAAAGTACTCTAAGTCTACATTTTTTTTTGTCTTTAAGGCTATATGCACAACTAAAAAGACAACCCTCGTATTATGAGATTGATTAAAAAATATAAAACATTTGGAGCGACCAACAGAAATTTCTACAAACTAAAATAACTTAATATTTTTTATATATCTTAAACCCTCTATTAATTCTCTCTTCACAATAATTAACAAAAATACACGATTAAAAATTTTACCTCTAACCATTTATCAAGATCCCTCTCAATAATTACACCACAGCTTGCTACGATATCTACAGCCATCAATTAAAACTGAAAAAATACATTTGACTCTCGAAAACGTCCATCAGATTACTACGATTCCGGCCTTAACACTGAACCCTGTGGTTAATTTTTTATTTTTTTAATTATTATTATTATAAGAGGAGATTATCTTATGTTGGAAAAGGTTAAAATATATGTGCAAATTGGCAGTTTTTGGGGTTGTACGAACACTTTATATAAATTCTTGTTTATCAAGAAGTATCATAACCTCTAGGTATTGATTTAATATATCTAAATAATAAGAGTTTTGTCTCAAAATATTGGCTTACTTATTTGCAAAATGAACGCCTCTGCAAGCATAGTGGGCGCTCCATATTTATTGAAGACCGCGTCTAATTACGCCTTTGCAGATTTAGGATTCAATTTCATTGACGTCGTTAGTGCTTCTCTTTTAAACTTCTGTTCTGGGGATTGGTTATTGTAATAAGAACCTCTCATTATTTATTGTCTCATGTCTCCACGAATATACTAAATTGGTATTGAATATGATAAAAATAAGCAGATATAAGAAACGAAAACTTTCATCAGTTTCATCAAAGATCTACTTATTGCCGAAGCGACATTTAAACATTTTGGAGGATTTTTTAAGATATTTTAATCCAATAGTAACTTGGAATATTATTTTTTATCCCGTTCGGACACGTTTTTGGGAAGTCACTATAAAATACAAACGCATCTGACATGGAATAACAAAACGGAAATTACCACTAAGAAAATACTTAAAAAATTAATTACTATGACGCCACCGTAAGATGGCGCAGTTAATGTTAGAATAAAAGAGCAATTTTTACTTAATTACGTACCATTACTCTATCGTAAGTTGACTCTGTTGATATCTTATATATTTAAACGAGCAGTTGTTACTTAATAAAGTAGGTACCTACTTACTTGACGCCACCGTAAGGTGGCGCAGTTGACATACTGAATATGCAACTACCTATCGGCGAGAAAGAGATGTAGACGAATATATATTGATAAGGATCTTTTTGCGGGAACACCCTTCTTCAATACAATTATTGGTCGTAGTTTCAACAATTTCTAAATTGATTGTCCTAACAAACATTAAACATAAATATAAAAAAATCTTTTCTTTCTCTTCTTTCTACTCCTTTTTTTTGTTGCTCTACTTTCTATCCTATTACCTTTCTGCTCAACCCTTTTTCTATACCTCTAAGCTTTTTCTTTCTGCTCTCTAACACTTTCCAACTGTGGCTTCTTTACTTTTCTATAACTGTTAACTTCTTTCTGGCCTTTCTGTTCCGATATTTGCTAACTAAACTTTTTCTACCAAGTCCTCTAACTTCCTAGTTCTGGTTTCTAGGTTCACGACCTCTATCTTCTAAATATTGCTTCTTCTTCAAGGACGAGAACAACAGGCGTAACAACCGAGAGAATACCAGATTGAAGCGACAATGGAAAGGAGTATCTAGAGTATTGATGGATGCCCTGGGGCAACAAAAGAAAGCTGGGTAGGCCAATGAAGAGATGACATCAAAAACACAGCGGGAAGAAACTGGACACAAAAAGTACAGGATAGAGATATCTAGAAAGATTTTGAAGAGGCCTATCTCCAGAAGTGGAGAAACTACGTTTTAGAAACAAGAAAAAGAAGAAGGTAAGGTGGCGCAGGTGAAATCTCGCATGTTAAAACGGAAAATTTTTACTTAATTAATGGGTCAATTCTGTGCAAATCTGTAAGGTCTGTAAGAAATATCTGTAAGACTTTAAGAGCATATAAACGTATAAATATAATGCAATTTTGTGTGGGTCTGTAGCTAATATATTCCTGTAACTTTTGTAAATCTTTATGTGCGCAGTGGGACCGCTCGTAAGCAGCTTACAGGCTCGTAAAGTCTTACAGATATTTCTTATAGGCCTTACAGATTGGCACAGAATTGACCTATTAGTACAACGACGCCACCCTAAGGTAGCGCTAGTTATATTGTCACGGGCTGATTTCGCGTTAGCGATAGATCTTAATTTGTAAACAAAATCGTTTGCTTACCTTATAATATTGTAGGATTTATCGAGGCAAAACCGGTTGATTTAGGTTCGTTAATGGTAAAACGCCAACTGTTGTTTATTATTTTCGGCCATAAAAATTATATTTAGTCGTTGCTAAAATTGGTTTATTTGTAGTCCAGTATTATTTTTGTTATGGTTTGGAAATCTTTGACAGTAGGACATCTGACCTACCTTCTCGTCGATAACTTGGATTTTGTGGTTTTGCAGCCAACGTTCGGTCATATTTATAACTTTATTATTAAAATCAAAAATAAATGGGGAAATTAGGTAATGTTGGGATTTTTGTTGTCGTCTATATAAATATTAAGATTGGTCGTATCAAATGACCCCTGTTTGTTCGTAAGTTGTTGGCTGAATAAGCTACGGTTTGTCCCTATAGTAGAGGCCATATCTTATTTCGACGTGTGTCAAATTATTGTGATCGAAGTGACGTGGGAAATCGTCTTTCTTTTCATTTACGAACCTTTGTGGTGGAAGCATCGTTAAGAAGATTTGTCTTGAGTTTAATTTGTAATCTTCAATCATCGAAGACAATTTAGTTTGGATTTACGAAATTTAACCTCGTTCATTTCCATCGAATATTGTGGAAGAGATTTCTCTGAATTTTGGCGAATTCGGTGGAAAATACGGCATTGTGTCCGGATATTTAATTAAATCTTCTGTTGGTGAGTACTTGTTTCTTTATACATGTGGTTCGTCGATTCTCATGGTTTCTTTCTCTCGTTTCATTGAGTGTAGGTGGTCCAACGAACAAACAGTTGTGGTATTTGGTAGTTTAAGACTGTTCAGACAGCGAATTGTGGTCAGGATTCCCCATCATTGCAGTTAGCAACGAAGTAATTGTGTCACAAGTTTACCGAGAAAAGAATATCCCTATTTTGATAGGTGAGTCACGTATTTATATTTTACTAGATTAATAACGCCATATAACCGCAAATTTTAATTTGAAAATCTTGATTTTACATATGTATTTCTTTGTGTCGTATGTAGGTTTTATTAATGTGAAACTAGACTCCTTTTCGCTTATTTTTCTTTACTATTATTAATTAATTTTATGTAAATTTTGATTTAATTTATTGTTATAATTTTGCTGTGACTAGCAAGTCAAATTTAAGCTTGTTGAGTATATTTAAATCATTAGTTTTGCTTATTAATTATAAATTCAGAGAAGTCAACTTCTAAATGTTGTATTATTCATTTAAATTCATTTTTATTCTTTCATTGTAGTAAAAATTTAAGTTAATGTGTACAAATTGTATTAAAGTTATTAAGTCAAATTAATTCAAGGAGTCATTTAAATCTGTTTAAGCTAATGTTAATGCTAAATTACGATTTTAGGGTTTTAGTTACCGGCTACATTTCTAGTTACGGGCATAAGTCTTAGTTAAGCAGAATTTGGATTGCTGATCCTATACTTAGTACGAGTTTAAGTTATTAAGATTGGTGCAAGCCTTTTGGTTCTAGAACAGGCTTGATTTTGGTACCAGTCTAAGTATTGGCGAAGCCCAGGACTGCGGAAACTTATTCAGATTAACAGATAAGCTATATTAGTCTTAAGTCGGGCTTTAGTCTTTAGTTTTTAGTTAAAATCTATTTTTCCTTGTTTTTGTATTGCGTGTGATCACACCTTTTGATAAATTTACTTTTTTTTTATTGTTCGCATAATTTCTTTTTTTTTATAAATATTAATTGTGTTGTCAGGCACGAGGCTTGACAGTCTGTATTCTAAAAAATTGTTTATTAAAGAAGAGTCTAGTTGATATTTTAGTTTTATTTAGCTCACTTATCGTTATTTTCAGCTATTGTGTAATTCAATTAGAACCGTTAAATATTCAAAATTTATTTAATTATCTCCAGTGGGTGAAGTGGTGCCTGGAACATCAGGGGTTTCCGATTTTAACCGTACTAAATCGGTGGCGCACTCACTTTATTTTGGGCACTTACCCTCTACGGCTGAGCTGGGCATAATTTGCCAGTAGAGAAACCACCACCGAACTCAGCTGGAGTCGAATTTCAATTGATTAATTTATTTATTTTTCTAAATTTGATTTTGTTGTTAAATTCATTAAAATACGTGGCAATATCCAATATATTATTTTATCGAAAAATCACAAAATACAACGAAAAAATAGTAAAAACGAGGAGAAAATACGATATAAACGACAAACCAAAAAAAAACATTAAAAACAAAAAGAAAAACACATAAAAGAAGTTTAATAAGAAATGATTTGATACTGCATAACAAATAGAAAACTTATAGCTGAACTTTCAAAATTAAAATTCTATGAAGACTCAGAGATGTACAATCTCTTTATTAATTCAGTTACCAGACACTCTAAGTTGGTGACGATTTTAAACAAAGTCATGTTATAAGGGCGTTGGGCGCCAATTGTCTCGTTGAATGTTCCTAATAAGTTTAAAAATTCATGTATGCATTATAACGTAATACCTAAATATACAAAATTCAAAACTTGTCAGGAACAATATAGCCAACTCTAGCTCAATATCGATTGTGAATTTATCTTGACTTAATGTTACCAGTCCTTCCTGAAAACAAGAGGTAAATGCGCCAAATACAAACCACACACCTAAAATCCAAACTTCAGTTTATCGTCTTGTTTTAAAGTTAAATTTAAAATTGTAATCAAATATAGTTAATTTTGAATATACTTAAAAAAATATCTCTTATCTCTGAGGTAAGAGCTGAATATCTTTTTCAATCTTCAATCTAGTTTCTCTGGTGGATTAAATCGGCTAAAGGTGGTCCTTATTTCTGGATAAGTGGTCCTTTCTTGACTTCCTTATCTTTCTCAGGAATGAATCAGTTTTTAATATAATCTCTTCTAATGGATCTTTAAATGACCACCTCGTCAAATCTGGATTTATCTTTTTATTGGAAGAAGTTTTTTTACAAGACTCACTCTTTCCGAATCAAATATCTAAAATACCTAGCGTTAGTTTATCCGTATTTTCTACGTTTTCAAAATAATGGCTAGTAGAAAAGTTTTGAAAACGACCCATATTAACCAGTAGAGGATTCAAAATTCAAACGCTATTTTCTCAGCAACAGAAATTCATACAAAAATGGTGAAAGTGTTAAAGGAAGCTTCTTCATTTCCAACTGTGCATCGATGAGTTTTAGAGTTAAAACGTTGGCGTACAAGCGTATAATCGTCGAAGACGTCCAAAAAGTACAAGAACGTTTACAGTGGCCAGAAGATGACTCTTCAGCTCCAAAGCAAGCGAAGTAAGAATGATCGGCAAAAAAGTTGATGGCATTGATTGGGATATAAAAGAGGTGCTGTTGATTCATTATCTTGAAAAAGGTGAAACAATTAACTCTGTTTATAATAGCAACCTTATGGACCAGTAGGATAAAAAAATTGTGAAAAAACACCTAGTTTATAGAAAACAACCATTTTTAATCACGACAATGCACGTATTCACACAAGTTTATTGACAATGGCTAAATTGAGGTTGGCTTCATCAGCGGCCACTGGGTATTCCGCGGACATCTTCATAAGAGGGAATTCAAGTTGAAAACCTCTTATGTAGAAAATGCGGTGAGGAGGAGGAGACAGCCTTCCACGTGATATTCATGTGCCCAGCCCTGCAAGTTCTGCGTGTGAAAGCCCTTGGCCTACCGACCGGAGATCAAAGGGAAGAACGGGTAACCATAGTCAAAAGGATCTCATGGTTCATAAGAACCTGAGATTTGACGGAGAATGAGGACCTGTGAATGAGGGGGCCCAATGAGCTGTACTAGCTGCGATGCAATCCTATGGTCTACCTCTAAGCCTGACCCTCTGTTAAAAAAAAATTGCTAAATTGAACGAATTAAAGTAGGAATACTCATCGTATTCACCAGATTTGGCTCCTTCCGACTATTACCTCTTTAAAAACATTAAAACATGATCAAATTTAAATTGTCAACAATAAATCATAAATCAATTGCTAATACAGTGAGTATAATATTTTTGTTGTAGAAATGATTAGAATTAAATACCTGTTAATTGTGTTATATCCTAACACTGTTTTTAAATATATTTATTCTTGTTTTTGTTTATAAAATTTTTAATTATAGGTAGTGTTTATATTTGAATGCAACATTAATGAATTATGTGTTTGTTTTACGATTGGGCACGGCACTGGGCGTTGTTCCTGTTCCTGCATTTTGTACTGCTCTGTTTTATCTTACGGGAAAACTGTACTAAAGAGACCAATAAACTAAATGCAGTGTAGACCATAGAATAACAATCAGCAAACTGGATAGTACAGGACGTCCTAAATTTTTGAAAGTTCATGAGATAATATTCAAATTAAATGGAATTAAAAGATAACTAAGTAAAAATTTGGATAAGAAAGTAAACTTTATTTAGATGATCTTTATCATGTTCTGTATTTCTTTATATCCTGTTCTAGATTTCCTTATCTTGTTCTAGATTTCTACATTCTGTTCTGGATTTTTTTATCCTGTTTTATAGATTTCGTTATCCTGTTCTAATCTATTTGTAGACTATAGCATGTTGGGAAGCAAATTATTGTATACTATTTGGGATTAATTTGGGTTTTTCTGTGCCTATATGAATTTTCTACCATCTTGGTCGAATTTTTTCGACATTTTCTGACACCAATCGCTGTTTTTTATGTTTCGGAATCCATCTGGATCGCAGTCTGGCCTCTATCTCTATCTGTATGTTTTATAGCGATCTTCTTTTACGAGAATCAGTTTTGGCAAACCCTTACCATATCCGTCACTCATGGATACACGACGACGATCGATGGATGAAACAATTAGAAAAAGCAGGATAAACATGTATGTATGTATGTATGTATGTATGTATGTATGTATGTATGTATGTATGTATGTATGTATGTATGTATGTATGTATGTATGTATGTATGTATGTATGTATGTATGTGTGTATGTATGTATGTATGTATGTATGTATGTATGGAAATTCTCCTTAATCCCACTGACCGAACATCAAGGCTTATACCAACTGACGCAGCACCAACTGAACTCGAAATAGCGAAAGCTTTAGGCCAACTCAAAAACAACAAAAGCCCTGGACAGGATCAGATAACGGCTGAACTCTTGAAGGGAAGGAAAAAAACAACTGTCAAGATTCTTCATTCACTTTTCAACCAAATATGGATAGAAAAAAGCATACCCCATGACTGGAAATCTGCAATAGTTGTCCCTATCCACAAAAAAGGAAGCAAAAGGAAGTGTGGCAACTACAGAGGTATATCCCTGCTATCTGTGCCAGGAAAACTACTATCCCGCATACTTTACAACCGGATTCTTCCTTTTATTGAATCATTAATTGATGACACGCAATGTGGATTCCGTGGAAATAGGTCAACTGTAGACATGATCTTTGCTGCAAGGCAACTGATAGAGAAAACGTTAGAACAGAATTCACAAGCATGCATAGCATTTGTAAATATATCGAAGGCATTCGACTCAGTCAATAGGGATGCCCTCTTCATGATCCTCGAACGTATAAACTGTCCCCCAAACGTATTGACCATTCTAAAACTGCTGCACCAAGGGACAACCTCATCAGTTCTTGTAGACGGTGAAACCACTGACTCATTTGAGATTCGAACGGGCGTCAAGCAAGGCTGTGTCCTTGCTCCTACCCTCTTCCTTCTATACATCCAGGCAATAATGACAAAAGTAAAAACAGCATCTGACACGGGTATTGACCTCATCTTCCGTAGTGACTCAAACATGTTTAACAAAAGAGGTCTCAAGTCCGCCTCTAAAGTCAAGTCCTCGAAACTAGGTAAATTGATGATTGCGGATGATGCTGCTTTTGTCGCTAAAACCCCTGCTGAGCCTCAAACGCTAGTAAATATCTTTACACATGCAGCAAAATCTTTTGGTCTTAATGTCAATGTTGGAAAAACCGAGGTCATGTTTGTTAACTGCCCGTCCACACCAATCACAATCAACGACAGAACTCTTAAAGAAGCTGATACTTTCAAATATCTAGGAAGCCAGATTACCAAAAATGTGACATAACCTGTGAAATTAATAACCGTGTACGCGCTGCAAACCAAGCATTTGCTAGACTGTACCATCGAGTGTGGAAACCTCACAATCTAAACATCCAAACCAAAGTCCAGATCTACAGCACTATTGTACTTAGCACCCTCCTGTACTCATCTGAATGCTGGACCGTGAAAGCAAAACACATACAAGCATTAAACTCTTTTCACATGCGATGCCTTAGAACTATAGCGGGAGTAAGCTGGAGAGACATGGTTCCAAATGAGGAGATTCTAAAACAAACAAGTATGATGAAAATGGAAGAAATCATCCGGATTCGACGCCTCCGATGGGCAGGCCACCTCAGCCGAATGAACACTGACCGTATTACACACCAAATTACCTTCTCTCAAAAACCCAAGAAGCGCTGGACAGACCTCGTCAAAAATGATCTGAAGCTGTTAAAAATCGATGAAAGGGAGTGGAGAACAACAGCATCGGACAGAAACCTTTGGCGTTCGAAAATCCACGAGAATATTCTGCAGAAACATGAAGAAAATCTAGAGCAAGCTGTCCAGAAAAGACAAGAGCAGCATGAGGATCAAGATCAGTGGGACTGGAAGTGTCCACTCTATGATTTTAAAAGACTAGGTAGCAGAGGCCGCCAATATGTAAATTCACACATTTCACAAGCTTACAAAGATAGAATTCCCATAACACAAAACAATAATGCTCTGATTTGTGAATTTTGTGGCCATATATCAAAATCCAAAGCTGGGGTCACCAGCCATATAAGACATCGCCTGTCCTGCATGCAACCGGCAGTTTAAATCAAAGGCAGGACTCAAAAGCCATCAACGGGGAGCATCTTGCAGAGGAACAGTTCAAAGCCAGACAACATCGGATCGATGAACGTCTAATATCATGTATGCGACCTATAAGATCTATTGTGTCCCCATTTTCTTGCTATATTTCTGATGATTTCTCAGACTTATAGCAGCTCTTCTAGTCCTATCTTTCTTAGAAAGTTTAGGATATCATTGGGTTTTAAATTAGGTAGTTCTTCCCTTTCTATTTCGTATGACCCTAGGTACTTAACCCATAATCATGTAGGAAACAATATTTAGAAATGGTCACCAATGTATAACATTCGCAGACGATCTAACACTGTTAGCAACAAGTAAGAAGGAACTAAAAAGGTTAATGAAGAATATAATAAAAGAAGCAAAAACACTTGGACTTGCAATAAATGAAGAGGAAACAAAACACTTGGTTATGGGTGAAATAGAAAAAGAAGACAACATAATACAAATAGACCGAGAAAAAACGTACATGTTCAAAAGAGCCTAAGAAGTTAGTTACCTGGGTGTTCAAATAGACGAAAAAGGACATGAGGAGGAAGAGATAAGAGTAAAAGGCCTTTCAAAATAAAGAACATCTTGGTCAATGAGCTGAAATCCTCATTCAAAAAACTTGTGTACCGTTCAAATTACTGTTTTTACTCTGAAGGGGACTATTTTGAATAAAGTAAATTCCATTTTCCGAAAAAAATTATTTTTCTTTATTTGTCCTGTTTACTTTGCGACAGGCCTCGTATAAAAACATATGCCAGTATTTGTTGGAATCTTAAAATTCTTAACTTGTTAATAAAATCTTATAAAGAAGAAACTTTAGTTTTGAAGATAATAGAGATAATGTTTTGTTTACTATCTTAATCTAGCTTTTAGACTGTGACTGCATATTTCTACGGTTGATTCAATTCGTCTATAAAAAATAAACTAATTTCTTTGGCTATTCTAATACAGAAAAGGTCCAATAGAAAGTGAAAGTAAAAGGATAAAGAATGACAGAAAAAAATAAATGAAGTGTCTTTTATTATATTTATATGAGAAAATCTTTAATTAATTACTTTCTTTTAACACATAAATTTTAATAATATGACTATTAGAGGGCAATTAATTTTTATTATGTCTTAATAACAAGTATTAACTATTAATAGGTCCAATAAATTAAATAAAAACAGAGAAGTATAACTTTATATATACATTTAATAAATCATTGAATTAGCAACTTTGTAAACAAAGTAAATTGATGCCTATATAGAACACTTCCTTCCCTTTGGCACTCCTTAAGCAGCAATTCAAAATATTCATAAAATTATCGGTTTATAGCCAAATACCCTAGCACCGTTAAACACTTCCTCTTCTAAATCAAACATATAAATATGTAAACGCATTCTAAAAATTTGCCATAAAATTCCTAATGGATTATTTAGCAGCAGATGTAGACGTAACTATGTAGTGCACACTTGCTAGAGGTGCAGAGACGTAGTCTGTTTTTTTTTTTTGAATTTAAAACTTCTCGACCACAAAACAGACACACAGGCATAGGTTTTTTTACAAGAAAAAAAATGGTTGTGGATTCGGCACACTTATTACAAAAATTTTCTTTTCTATCTTGTACAAAACTCAAAACTAAAACGCAACCAATTTTCTTAAGGGCGACTCACATTCCCAGAAAACTACTAAAAAAACGTGTTCCCAAAGAAATATATCAATATCAACGACAACAAAAAATAATGCTTATTTATATCCTTAAATTTGGTTCTTAGCGAATCTATTTATGATAAGATTTTCAGTGCAAAGTCTAGGATAATAAATCTTTATTTATTTATTCATCAATATCTTTTTTTCCCCTTCAAATTAATCCCCCTCAGATATAACACACTTGTGCCAGCGCTTCTTCCAATCTTCGAAGCACTTCTGGAACTCGATTTTGGATATGGCCATCAGCTTTTTCTTCGACGCGGCCTTTATCTCCTCAATTGTGGCAAAACATCGTCCTTTCATCGGTCTCTTTAGTTTTGGGAATAGGTAAAGAACGCAGCCGGTTAAGTCCAGAGAATACGTTGGTTGGGGCATGATAATGGTGTTGTTTTTGGTCAAAAACTTACGAAAAAGCAGTGATTAATGTGCCGATACAAAATCCATCACTGGTTTTCCAATAAATCCTTACGTTTAAGTCGTATTGATTGCGCAAATGTCTCATAACTTCCAGGTAATATTTCTTGTTGACCATACGACCTTGTTGCAAAAACTCATGATGCTACGCCATTGTAATCGGCTATCAGACTGTAATTGCGACGAACTACTAGACTATTTATCACAAAAGATCGATTACCTTAATAGAGAGTTCCCTTCTGCTGAGATAATTGTGCTTGGACTTTAACCATGAAAAGTGGCTTAAGTCCAATAAAACGGACACAGAAGGCAGGCTTACTGAAGAGTTTGCAATCAGCCATGGGCTGTCCCAACTAATCGACAAGCCCACTTCCTTTTCCAGAGCTGCCAATCATAGTTCTAATACTCTGGATCTTTTTTTGATCACTCATCCTGTATGCTGTAGTAGAAGTCAAATGTACAATCGAACCTCATCCATTCGAGGTTCCACCCAAGAGAACTTTTTGGAACTTAAAAAAAGCAGTTAGGAAGGCCTTCGAGACTACTTTGCAACTTTTCGCTGGAACCCAGTCTGCTTTATCAACGAAGATCCATCGGCAGTTTGCAACAGTATAACTGAAATCATTCAGTGTGCCATGGAAGCTTACATTCCTCACTTTACCAAACGCTTAAAAGCCAAACAGAAGCCATGGTTTAATAAAGATTGCGATGTAGCTCGGAAAGCTAAGATCAAGTCCCACAAATTATTTCTACAAAACCAATTAGAAGAAACAAAACAAGATGATATAAACGCTAGAAACAGATACAACACCACTATTTCTAATTCCAAAAGTCTCTTTGACGCTCGAATGAGAGAGAAGGTAATGTCAAACCCTAATGGAAGCCGGTCCTTTTGGACTTTCGCCAAACATATCAATAATAATTTTACAAATAGTTCGTTCCCTCCACTCACAGTAGATGAAGGCTCAATAGTTACGTCCTTCACAGAAAAAACAGAACTTTTTGCCAATAGTAGAAAATCGTAGTAGGTCTACCAAGTATACCAAAACAAGTCTAATGCCGTATCCGCACGCTTGCAAAACCTCAACAAGCCGAAGCAAACCCAAACGTGTGGATAGAATGTTTGCCTTGGTTTGTATTGACTTGCAAGCGCTTGTAGTCGATCCGATGAGTGTCGGTTTTTTGTCACAAATCAAAGGGAGTTTGAGCCAGCGCTTGCGACGCGTCCACACGTTTGCGTGTATTTATGGAATCTGACATCGACTCATATTATCTATCACCAAAAATCTGTATGAGAAAATATTTTTCTCAAAGTTTACACAAATATTAACAGGTAGTAAAAGAATGACATACTAAAATTTTATATGTATAATCCAATTTTCTAAAAAGTTACAAAATTTGAAAGTTGAAACTACATATTTTTGGCTCACAGATAACATCGGTCTATTTTTTCTCTCATATAAAAAATTTCTTATGACATATAAGTGTTCATATTAATTAACAGATAGTTACTTAATAACATCCTATAATTTTAAAATATAATCTCAATTTTTGAAAAAGTTGTAGATTGTTAAAGTCAAAAAAACACTTTGTGCAAAAGACTTAAAAAAAAAATTCTCAAAATCTGACATCGACCTCTATTTTATGTCTTCAGAATTTTTAATATCCACCATCTTCTGTGTCGTATTTTTAGTTTTCTTATGGCCGATATAACCTCAATGTCAATATCCATCAAGTCCGTTATGCTTGCCTCTTCAGAACACACTAACTCACTCGCAAGCGTGTGGATGGCGATGTTTGATTCCCTAAATCCAGCCAAACGTTTGTAGAGGTTTGGAGTTTGCGGCAAGTGCCAAACGTGCGGAGGCGGCATAACCTTTCTGTCTGTCAAACACAAACTAACAATGGAAATGGCTGATATTTTCAACATATATTAGAGACATCTGTACCAACATAAGAAAAAAAAAATTCGAGAATCGAATGTACGTAGCCTGTGAAATTCAAAATTCTGGTTTCTTTCTGAACAAACCTCGTATGACAGTATGTATATGTCATCACTTTTTAACTAACAATCGCCCATAGATTTTTCGTATGTTATTTTCCATATAAGATATATTTAAAAAACTATTAACTAGCTAGTTTAGTCACTGATAAAATATGTATCCTAGATGTGTACTCATGTCTTTGAGGAATAATAAAATCTACGGTTGAACAATTCATCATCTACTAAACCAAAAAACTCGAAAACAAACTAACTGATTTCCATAAAACACTGAGACCACTACGTTTTCTTTTCCTTATAAAAACATTTTACCACTTGAAAAATTCACCCCCAAAGCCATAATTTCCCACAATCCACCATTAAAGCATGGAGATACGATTCAAAAATCAAATTTTGCATATAAATAGACCATCCCCTACAAAGGCACAACATCGGTTCCCATTGAAAACGAATAAAAAAATAATCCCGGGTATCTCGATACACCGACAACTGTCAATTTTATGGATAGTACATTTTAAAATCCATTTGAATCTGAAGGAAATTGCATTGCTATATCAGTGGCGGAGATATCCAAATAATATTCAAAGTTGACTTTAATTAGCTAAAAATTAAAAAAATCGTTTTATATGAAAGTGGAATTTGCATTCTAAACCTAATGAAAGAAGCTTATTTAACATTCTTCTATGAAGTTGAAAACCTTGCAACCGAACAAAATATCACTTTTGAAAATATTTAAAAATCTATGAAATCGTCAAACTAAAAGAATATTTAAAATCTTAAACCACCCAACCTATAAAAAACTAGAAAAGGCAAATTGCCATATATATATTAGCTCGACAGGCCTTGCAGGCCTAGGGCTTGGTTGGAGGATTTTCTCCATTCCTTCCTGTCTAAGGCTTTCTCTTTCCAGTTTCTCCACTGCCGTCAACCATTTCCTTCTGCGTCTTCCTCTCTGTCTCTTTGCGATTATAGAGCTTCTCAGTATTTTCTTGGTTACTCTCGTGTCTTGTAGTCTTTCAACATGACCTAGCCATCTCATTCTTTGAGCCTTCACTTGTGATGTTATTGAGGGGCAGTCGTATAGTTCCATTATTTCTTTATTTGTTCTTCTTATCCATATTTGGTCAGCTTTTTTCCCTCAAAATATTCTCCATAGAATTTTCCTCTCCCAGATTTCTAATTTCTGTTCGTCTGTTTTATTTAACGTCCATGTCACACCCATAAAGAGTTAATGGTGTGATAACTATTCTGTACAACCTCTCTTTTGCTCTTCTAGAAACCATTTTTGACTTCAACAATCTCATGAGTAACCCTGCACTGCTGCTTCCTTTGTTTATCCTATTATAAATTTCTTAGCTTTCGTCATTTTTGTTGCTTATAATCACTCGCAGGTAGATAAAATTTTTCGTGTTTTCAAAAGTATAAGTTTTGCCGTTTGAGTAGTTACTTTTTATGAAATCCTCTTTTTCTGGCTTTCTGTCCCTTATCCTCACCATATACTTCGTTTTCTGTTCGTTAGTTTCTTACCCCTTTTTTTTTCACAGCAGCTTTCAACCTTTTGGTTATGTTTTTTAATTCTTGCTTTGTTCTAGCTATTATTACCATCCAAACGTGATTCTTTCTGTTCTGCCTTAGATTTTTCCAAAAATATGAAGAGTAAATGATAGTCCCTCTTCTTGTTTAAACGTGTTTTGATACTAAATTAATCATTTCACGGGACATGTTTAAGTAATATTTTATTAAACCTAACGCTTTTTTCAAAACAACCCTCTTTGTAAACGTAGTAGACAAAATGCACGTCAGTAGTTCGAATGCGTCGTAAATAATTCATGTTGGCCTGCATCCTCGTTAGAATTACAATGCAAAAGTGGATAAACTATGTATGTGGCCAATGCTAGACACCGTGAAAAGAGAATGGGAACATTGGGAAAAGGGATCCGGGGGCGGCTCGGACCGTGTCCGTCGTAAACTTGAGACATTACGAGACTTTGGGGAGCTACAATCTCTAATATCCTTGTTGGAATAGTGTTAACATTCTTGGATTAGACGCCCTTCCAGTGAAAACCTATTTAACTCGATATATCAATTTAGTACTTAAAATTAACTTACTATTATTATATTACTAAATCTATATAATATCTTTAAAAGTTTCAAATATTTTCTTTAAATATAAACTACCTAATATTCGATCGGCCTTCTGATCTGGTTACGAGTCAAAATCGGAAAAATTTGAAAAAACGAAAAAATGAGAAAAAGACATCAGTGTTAGGCGGTACAAATTTCAACGGGTCAGCTAGTTATTTATTAGATTTATTTAGAACTGAAGAACTAGAATATAGTTAATAAATTGTTTAATATCATTGTTAATATAATTACACTCAAAATATTTTTTAAAAAGCATGAAGTATATAAATTTATATTTGGTCAGGTGCACGGTGCACCGCACCGAAGGACACGTCTATCTCAGTTTGGGTATCCGTTCCACGTCCTCTATATTCATCATATCCTTCGAAATGAGCGGCTTAATTACTTCTAGCAGCCACATCCATGATTAATGGAGGCACATGTGCCCCTCTTTCCACTGCAATTATAATCGAGGGGTTAGAGGGAGAGGTGCTGGGTGGGATCACCGACTGGTCTCAAGCCGTGTTTGCATATCTTAATGCTTGTTTTCACTATTTTAATCGCTGCTGGTCGACTAAATGAATGAAAGGGTTTGGAAAGTATATTTTTAGTTTCAGGGATGGACTTATAGTTTATTTAAGCAGAATGTGGTATTTTTTTCAATTAAATCCGAGATTTTTAGAGGGAGCAGTAATTTTACAATTACTTTTTTTTTAACCAAGAAACAATTTGTTTTAAATTCAAATACCGATCTTATATTTAAAATTTTATTGCGAATAAGTTTGTCCAACTTATTTAAGGTCTTCTTCATGTTGCCACAGAGAGAGAGAGCAATCATCCGCAAAGTTAAAAACCTACACTACCTTTACGTTGTTTATAAAAATACTTCCTCTTCCTTCTCTATTTCAGATGGTACAACAACGATACGTCCTCGTAACGAAAATCACAGCTTAGAGAAGCCTCCATACCCAGTGGAAAGTAGTACTCCAAAGAACTTCAAGAATTATGAAGGTCAAGATCCTAATTTCCCCCTTAAGACTCCTCCAAACCGTAGACAGGGACCTTCCGGCAGAACTTGACGATCTACAAGTAGATATTATACAACAACAGGATACACATAAAAAACTAGGCTCTCGACGAAGATTTCTGTGTTTCCCTTTGTCTTTGCCAAATGAGAGGCCTCACGCCAGAGGAGATACACCACAGCGTCAATCTCCCAAACCCACATTGCACCACGTGGACTACACATCTACATAATACTCACACTCACACCAAATAAATTTTTTTGACAGTTTAGGCACGTTCCAGGAACACCAGGCACCAGGAAGCACCGGATCAACCAGAAATCAGGAAGCGAACAAAAAGAATAGTATTATTTTATAAAAAAATATATATTCTCTTATAATATCCATCTTTAGTTACTTTTTGTATTATATTTACTATTTAACTATTTCAAATAAAATACCTCCCTGTCTACTGTTCAATCAAATCCAATACCATTCCATATTCAAAATATTATAATAGGATACGTGTAAAGTGTTATCAGTTTGTTTGCATAGGGTGAGATTATTGGAAAATTATGCAAAATTTAATCTTTAAATCGAACGGTTTGTCAATTTGTCATTTCTTATATGAAAGGGATTTATAGTAAAGCCAGTATTTAACTCAAATAAAAATCAGTTACAAAACTGTATCTAAACACAACTTGCAAAACAATGATTTAAAATTATGTGGCCGAGTTTACATCAGTCACAAAATTGAATGGTTTTGAAACATATTTATAATAGTTTAGATTTACGTAAACTAGGAAGTAATTGTTCTTGAAGTATAAAATGTCATAAACAGAAGTAAAAACCACTAAACTGCAAAAATGCACTTTGAGGACATTAAACATCCAAAAAGGAAAGCTATAACAGAATAACTTATAGATCATTATCGAAAAATGCAAGCAGAACTTCATCATCATCGACAATCTATATGCGTCCACTGCTGGACCTAGATCTCCCTCAGCTCCTTTCATCTATCTCTGTTTTGCGCGGTTTGCATCCAATTTCCGTTAACTCGCTTTAGATCATCGGTACACCTGGTTGGTGGGTGGCCTCTGCTCCGGTGTGCTTCTTGTCTTGGCCTCCACTCGACAATACGTCTTTTCCATCGGTTGTCTGGCCTTCAGCAGAATGTCTACCAAGTGGTTAGATAACCAAGACCTGGATGGAAAGTGCCTCTAGTACAGCTAACCCTCATCCCAAACCACTAGGGCACATTCTCTATCCCTCCAGGCGTGACACTACAACTTTAAAAGACATTCCAAATACTTTGCTTTGGGTTTAATTGTCTACATTTCTCTAATAGAGTTACACGTTTGTTAATTCTTCATGTAAAATAAATTATTTATAAATATTTCAAGAAAAAAGTTAATAAATATCTATACCATCATTAATTGGTTATACTTATACGATAACAGATTGTATTATTGGAGATTTCTATAAAAAAAATTGGTAATAACCAGATGTAACTATACATCATATCTGAACGAATTCTTGATTCTTAAACAACCAAAGAATAATCATTGTGTGTGGTCGATTGACGATCGTAAGAAAGACAATAGCCCTATAAAATTTATATCAACGATGGTCAATTTGGATGAATTACCGACAGAAACATTGCGACTTTTTTGCTCACTTAAATTATTCATAAACCATAAATCGGCATTTACACGGGCCTGGTTCCCTATTTAAATTCTTAACATAAACCTGTCATTCGCTAATACTGCATTAATTACACGTCTTTTCTATAACAACGGTTGAATTATTACACCATTTCGAACCACGATCATTACAAATAAAAAAATGCTTATAGATTGATGAAAGCTTACTAAAATTATGGACAATAAATGTATATATAATGTATATGTTTGACCATTTACTTACAAAAGAATTATCCAACTTTAAAATACAATTCATTTGTGGATAAAAATAGTAAACATCTCTTTTAAGATAGGTAGTTCTTAAAATTAAAGTAGAGAAAATATTGAAAGGTGAGTTAACTTCGGTGTGTCCGGATTGCGGCGATTGGTATCAAATGCTAAATTCAAACAACCGTATTGCGGCCGTCTCAGCTTTTTGTCATCAATACCCTATGACCGGACTGCGACGGGCGATAGGTAGGCCAATAAAGATTAGGGTAATGAGACCCTGTCGTAATGACGGTTTATAATCCTAAAAATACCTGATTGGCAAAATTTCCCGAAATGCAAATCATATATAGAATTTTTGTAAACTATGCGCCATTTAATGGATTTACCTTAACTTCTTTTTGTATTTGAATGGTTCAGTAGTGTAGCTCTAAGCTAGACAGCGCCAGGCATTGACATAAAATTTTTATTATGTATTTCATTTCTTTGTATTTTTTTTTAATAAAGACATTTATTATTATTATTGTTATTATTATCTTTACTTCGCTACGTAAAACCTCAAATATGTCAATTCTGCAGAGGATAGAAGCACATAAATTATGTAAAGACAGTAATTCAAGGTCTGTTATAGTTTAGTAGGTATGTTTCGAGAATTATCTTCTCCATTTCAACAAACATTTGAAAATTGCCTTGCATATTTATACTTAAGTAAATACGTCCTTAATGTAGGGGCTAATTGCCCTTAATACGTCTACCTGATGGCTACAGCCGCAGTCCGGTTGTCGTTTCATTCTTACCTGTTTCTTGGGAGCTACGAGTGATGAATTATCGCCGCAATCCGGCTCAGCCCGTTAACTTATTCCATTATTCGTGGTTATCCTCGCAAGAGGAAAGTATGAAAATGTCGTTTTTGACATAGTACAAAGAGGACTGGATAAAGTCTTTCTAGTCTCATTCAACAGGTAGTTAAAGGTGGTAATATTAAAACCATTTGAAAGAAATTACCATCCCTTGTAAAAATCAGCACTCGAAACACATTCACTTAGTAAGTTTGACAAAAAAGATAAAAAAAAAAGGAAAAATAAAAAAAAGGTGATGGTTAGACCATTCCACCCGAAGTAACGCGCAATTCTTAGGGTGTGTCTTTAAATAGATTTTTATGGACGAACGTGATTAAGAAAAGGGATATGATGGGTTGGGCAATATTTCTAGATTCTTCTCGAATATGATCTGAACATCGTTTGTAAGGAATACGCTTGTTTAATCTCGTAGGCCATCCTAACCGATTTTAGGATTTATGGAAAGTTTTTAACGACAGGGTTGGCTTGTATTTCAAAAAGAAATAATTAAAGAGAAATTAATTAATTGGTTTTTAAAAATGCTACAACATTGTTGAATTTGACTTTAGTGGTGGTGTTTTTAGGAGTTAGTGTTAACACTTCCTTATTTTTGTAATATTTTCTTCTTTTTGTGGGGGTCTCAAGGTTCCCTAGTTCTTCTATCAATACTCTAGTTTTATTGGGTTTAAACTGAGTGTCTGTTTTTAGGGTTTAATTATGTTTTCTATGTTGGATTGTTGGTGAAATTTTCCTCATTTTTTTCCTACGTATGTCGCCACTGTTCTGAACTCTAGAAATACAACAATAATAAGTTTTTTGAAAATATTTTCTTTATGAATTTCGATCGATGACAAAAATATTACATTATATAGTAAAATAACAAAATTCTACTATATAAGTCCATTGTTGTATTCGCAGTATACTGAATAATTAACATCCTTTCAGACATATTTTAATAGATAAGCGGCAGCAATGGCCGTTTTAATTTCACATTGTGGGCATAATTAAGTCTTTCGGTGGCTTTATATGCAAAACTGAAGAAGTAACTGCATACTCTCACACACAAACAACCGGCTACACACAGAAACAAGCATAAAACAATGAATTCGTTGTTGTTCTGCTTACAAATATATGGCTACACTTGTACATGCCTAAATTTTCATAGCAGTGGCTTAGAAAACGCGACCGACCGGATGTTTAAATTTCGATAATATTTTCTTTCATTCTTTGTATATACAGAATATATATTTCATAGGGTCGATATTGTAACGAGATAAATTTTAAATTTGATGGAAACACAGAATCAGATAATGAAATCTATGAATGTTGAGAATTACTAAAAAATTGTATAGGATACTTAATTAGATTTACAAGTACAAGTATAGAAGTATAACTATACTTGCGTCATATTTTGTTGCTCGTAATTTTTTGTACCAGGATTAATGTAGTAAGAAATCTTGTCGCCAGGAATTTTAAGAATGTGAATCCTGACAGCGACCCAATCAGAATGGGGTCCAATACAGTTCAAAATTAGCTCATAAATAGCTCAAAAATCTGGTGTAAACCGCACCAGGATAGTCCCCAACATATGAAAGTTTGGTGCCAACTTTACCATTCCAAACGTCCTTTTCATGAGATTTTCCGTTGAGGAGAAGGTATTCCCGGTTGGCCAATGCGATTAAAAATTATCTCAAAAATAGCTCAAAAATTTGGAGAAAATCACATCAGGAGAGCCACTGACATATGAAAGTTGGGTCCTAGTTTACCCCTCAAAACGTCATTTTCTCGATATCCCGTTGCATAAATTAAGAGCACTAAATGAGCACTAAATTTTCATGTACTGCTTGATGCTTCAGTTGACCTCCTACGTATTCGATCTTAAAGATATTACTTGCCAAGTTTGTTAAGGTAGCAGTTCACTGGTAAAAAATAAAAATAAATTAAATCATTTTTTGTATAAATTGAGAGCACTAAATAAGCACTAAATTTTCATGTACTGTTAATGCTCCGGTTGATCTCCTACGTACTCTATCTTAAAAATATTACTTTGTTAAGGTAGCAGTTAACTAGTAAAAAATTAATATTTTTCTAATAAATCAAGAGTACTAAATGAGCACTAAATAATTCTTAATTGGAGTAATCCTGATGTAGGATTGTAGACATATACACTTGACAAAAAGCTAGCAGTTTTTGCCATTTCTGAAAATCACATAATTTGCGATACTGGCATAAAATTAGCACTAAATTAGCAGTAAATAATAAGCAAACTAATTAGCGATTTTGCTTATTATGCACTGCTAGCGTTACAGACGTGTAACTGATATGTTTTACGTGACTTCGAAGTCACCTTTTTTCAGATTAAAATACATTTTTCAAAAAGTCTATGTTGTATTGATTTATTAAGTTTTAATTTAACATGACAGTTTACAATTTAAAAGTTATATGGGTAATTAAATATGTTAGTTATATATTACTTACTAATATTTATAAAAATAAATTTATTTTTAATATAAAGAAAAGATAACAGATGCGCTCCATTTAAAACAAAGTGCGAAAAGTCAAACTATCTGTACCTCATTAAACCGAATGATACTTTCTACCTCTCGAGGATTTCGAACAAAAGGAAAGGTACGATTGTTTCCTATGAAACAATTAACTTTTAGCAAAAGAGGATGGCACCCTGCAGGGTTCAAAATTGGACACCCGTTTTTACCAAGAAAGGTCTATTCAGGTATTGATATTTTTTTCTCATGAATATTGTTGCAAAATTCTATTCAGTTTCACATTATTAAAAATAGAATACTACTCATTGTACATAGAATGTAGCTGACAATTTTGTTACATATTATATTGTATTGTATGGTATTTTCAGAAATATATCGATTTGGTTATTAAATATTGAGAATGGTTACAAAAAAGGGTCTTATATAAAAATTATTCTATATTCGAATGCTCCCCTTCAATATACTCCCCTCGCCACACACATTTTCATACGTTTTTTCCATTGATCAAAGCAGTGCTGGAAGTCTTCTTTATTGAGGACCTATAGGAGCTCTACTTTCTTGCTTCCATTCACTCAAATCGGATCCCCTTCAAAGCAAATTTTATCTTCGGAAACAAAAAAAAGTGGACGGTGAAAAATCTGGCGAGTACGGCGTGTGTTTAAGCACTGAAGTGCGTTTATTGGCTAAATACTTCTTCACAGATAGTGCGTTATGGGCAGATGCGTTGTCCTGGTGCAAAATCCACTAGTTGCTATTCCACAACTCGGGCAACCGTTCCTTTATCGACGTTTACAGCCTCGGCAATCGTCCGGATACTCATTCGACGATCTGCACGCCCAATTTGGTTGATTTCAGAGTTAAAACAGTGACAGGGCGACCTGGAAACTGATCATCTTTAGTGCTGTCTCAGGTCTCAAGAACACGCGCACGAGATAGAGAATTGTTCCCATATGCCTCTTGCAAAAATTTCTAGAACTCAGTCTAAGTTTTTTTTTCAATTTAACGAGAAATTTGAGATTGATACGTTGCTCCTGTTTTTCGTCACACATAAATTTCGACACGAGAAAAAAACACGTTCATTTCAAACCGCTACTGCACAAATACTATAATAGTGATGAAAACGTGGTTTGGTACGAGCATAGAGAAGACTTCTAGATACCCAACGCACTACTCAATTTTTTACCACCCCTCTAGTGCGCCCTCTCTAGGCGCGCAGTTTCGTTCTTTAACAGCCAGAACTCGTATAAGGATACCTACTCATATTTTTGACAAACCTCTACCCCCTAATAATGAATTCGAGGTTAGTTAATTTTGATAAGTATCCCTATCCTTAAAAAACAACTTTAAATGCTTGAATGGGACTCCTAAGATCTTCTAAACTTAATTCAGCTGAAACTTCAGGAGACTTATCAAGTTTAACGAACTTCAAATTCATTATTGGGGGTAGAGGTATGTCAAAAGTACTAAAGTACATATTCACTCATCGAGTGACAAAGTTTATGCTTATTTTTCAATCGTTTTACATTGCTTTAAATTCATTTGAAAAAAAAATGTAAGGATATCTTAATTCCCCATAAATTAAAAGAATAATTTTAAACGGCACCCAAATCGGACAGGTAAATAAGGAAAAACATTCGTTACGAGATTTTGGATTTGTTGAAGAATTTACGTGGGGGCGATATAGGCAAACTAAAAGAAATACACTGATATTGTTACTTTGAATGAACATCGACTTATGACTCAAAGAGATATTGCAAAGAAGTGTAATGTCAGCTTGGGAGCTGTTAACAAGATATTAAAGTAGAAAAGGAAAAATGGGACGGTTGAGGTGAATAGAAAAGAAAACCGTGGAAGGAAAAGGAAGACAACTGCAAGGGATGAAGCATTTTTAGAGAGGGAGTTATATTATTATTCATGACTCAACGGTGCGAAGACAACTTTTAAAAGGTCAAAGAAATGCTGTAAGACCTCAGGAGAAACAGCTATTGACTATTGAAAAAAACACGCTGCTGCACAAATACTATAATAGTGATGAAAACGTGGTTTGGTACGAGCATAGAGAAGACTTCTAGATACCCAACGCACTACTCTATTTTTTACACCCCTTTAGTGCGCCCTCTATAGGCGCACAGTTTCGTTCTTTAACAGCCAGAACTCGTATAAGGATACCTTCTCATACTTTTGATAAACCTCTACCCCCTAATAATGAATTCGAGGTTAGTTAAACTTGATAAGTATCCCTATCCTTAAAAAACAACTTTAAATGCTTGAATGGGACTCCTAAGATTTTCTAAACTCAATTCAGCTGAAACTTCAGGAGACTTATCAAGTTTAACGAACTTCAAATTCATTATTGGGGGTAGAGGTATGTCAAAAGTACATATTCACTCATCGAGTGACAAAGTTTATGCTTATTTTTCAATCGTTTTACATTGCTTTAAATTTATTTGAAAAAAAAATGTAAGGATATCTTAATTCGTTCCTAAGTTCTATAATATTGAAAAAAGTCCAGTTGACTCTATTGTGCGTCGTCTCTGTTGATGGTCTACATTCTGTTTTACATATTTTATAACACTTAACGGACCTAACTAGGATATTCAATAAACAAAAACAGTAGTTCAAAATTTAAGTAAAGATCTGTTTAGAGGAAAATTATTTTTGTTGATCGATAACTTAGCATGCGTGGGCGTGATTATGTACAGGAATTACATACAGTTACCCATCAGCCAATCCTAAGACAAGGGCGACACTCATGGCAGCCATGAACCCACCTATGCTTATTCGCACCGCCAACTTAACTTACGCAGCATGTGTTAAGTCAGACATGCGTACATCAACTTCTGTTTTTCACTAAACAATTTTCAGTTCCAGCTGAGCTGCTCCTGCTAGAATGCGTAAACATATACACTCACCGGCACTTTCAAATTTTCAGCAAGTTTAAAGTTTCATAACTATTTTTGTTTTAAGGTGATTTTAATGATTTTTTCAAAAATTTATAGCTAGATTATTGATCTTTATAACCTACTTCTAAGATAAACAGACAAGTTCTGTTGTGCCATTTTATACGAGGTAACACAAACTGATGTTTTTTGGTTTGGAACACTCTGTAGGGTACTAAATTTAAAAGTATTCAATCGCCAAGACTTCTCGTTTCTCGATAGACTGTTTTTTGTTACAATTTGACTTCGTAATTTTTAATGAAGATACACAGTCTTCAAAAACACGCTAACAATTTAAAGTAGGTAATTAAAATTAAACCTAACTTAATTAAACAATTATAAAATACGGAGCCAACATTAAAACCGGGTAGGTACCTATTACCCACACGAACTTGGATGACAGCATTTATTCTTCTCGGCATGCTTTCCACTAAACGACTTACCTAATGTTCTTCTAAAGAATAGCTGCCAATTCTTTTAGAGTTCCGTGGACAAGTTCCAAGCTTTGAAATCATCTACCGCGCATATCACAAACGTGTTTAATAGGATTTAGATCTGGACTGCGCGGTGGCCTTTCCATCTTGGCGATGTTAACATTATTTAAATATTTCCTAACCATCAGATACGTATGAGGACGCGCGTTATCGTACATTAGAAGAAAATTAGCTTCTACCAATACCTATAACCTGCTAACATTTCTTTTATGTACCTTACTTTCCTGGTAAGATATACCTGCATCTGTGCGTCATTCCATAGAAATATTGGACCACAACATAACTGAATATCTTTGAAAACTTACCCTATGTCTAAATGTACATTCAATATAACGTAATATGATGATTCCTAGGTAGATAACACAAGTCTTCAATATTTAAAACTGACCCAGTGAAGTTCGTACCACCTAATGTATTTTTTTCAGATTTTCTTTTTTTCAGTTCTAGCTAAGCTGCTTCTGCAAGATTGCGTAAGCATGGGCATGTCTGAAAGTTCTCTTTAAAAACAATTCTCTCTTGACATTGACAAATGTCTGTCATAAGCATAAATTGGATTTTTTTTCTTGAAAAAACGAGAATGAAGTACATTTCACACCCACAGAATTCCTCTTTAACGGTTTCACTGTGTTCTGTAATTGTTTATCAATTCTTCTTTTGATGTTTATCCATTAATGGATGTTTGCGATCACATGATATATTGCTTCTCTATCTCGTGTGGTGTGAATCAATGATTATATATCCCACAGCCCAGTCCATTGTCTGATATTCCGGAGCCAAGATTTTTTTTCTACCTATTCTTTTCCTGTCCTCAATCTTGCCTTCAATCATCAACTGTATAGGAACCAATAGTTTTCGTTGCGCATTACATGGCCTAGGTAGGCTGTTTTCCTTTTCTTGACTACATGGAATAGCACGCGTTCTTTGTTCACGCGGGTAAGAACTTCTTCGTTTGTCACCTTCTCGGTCCAAGAAATTTTAAGGATCGTACGATAGATCCACATTTCGGAAGCTTTTAGATTATTGATACTACTCGTTTTCAGGGTCCATCCTTCATCTCCATAAAGTAGCACTGACCGTAGCACTTTACAAACCTTATCCTCAGACCAATATCAAATTCTAGTAGATAATCTTACCTTTATGTAAATCTTTATTCCAAAAAGCTAACCTTGCAAAAAATATTAAAGTAAGTTAACTCATAAAAATAGTTTCGTTTAGTTTGTTTCCATTAAAAATTATTGTTACATAAAAAATGTGTTTCCTTAAAAAATGAAGTATTTTAATAAATTTTTAGTAGATCCCGATTAAAATTCTGGTGATGTTAAAAATTTTTAGCACAACAACCTGTTGGCATTCATTCGGGTTGGTAATAATTCTTCGCGAGCCCATTTTTCATCGGTCGGTGAAATGCCGGCAGTCGTGTGATTTACCGGCCCCGGTATGCCAAAGACCGTTCGTTTGTCGTGTATAGTCACAACTTACCGACGGATAAAACATGGCCTAGGATAACGAAATTGCGCCCCTTCAATTAAGAACCATGATTTTGCTTTTTTGACAGAATAAAAACACCAGTTTGGAATAGTTTTCGTATTTGAAGTTGAAAATTGAGCAGGTTCAATAATTGAGTTTTTTTAATATGATTTTAGTTATTGTTTCATGTTAAGCAGAAGCTTGTTAAGAAAAATAAAAGAGGAAATTTGAGATAAACAGAACAAACATTTGTTTATACAAGGTGCACAATATACAACTGTCTGATTTAAAATGCGCGCTCTTTTTGATACATGCATTTTAGTAAGTGGCGCCGTGGTAGTTGTTTAAAGCACATGTGTCTTAAATAAAAATTTTGGTCGAAATAATGTACTATAATGTACACTATTCGTCAGTTGGTGCAGAAATTTAAACAAAGAGGTGAAGTTGCAAATTTGAAAAGGTGGGGTCATGTTCAAACTGTTCGTGCAAGTGTTCTGGAGCTCCCTAAGACGTGTACCAGACAGTTCTCAAGAACTGGGTATTAGTCTCACGTCATTATGCACTATTTTAAAAGAAGACTTGCATTAACGGCTGTACAAAATTCAGTTAACCCAAGAACTGCAACCAAGAGACGATGAAATTTGCTGACAATATAGTCAAGCAATATAGCCAAAATAACGATTTTTACCGACAAATGATAATGATCGATGAAGCCCAATTCGATATGGCCGGATTTGTTAATAAGCAGAATTGCCCTATCTGGGCATAGGTAATAAACAGAACCCTAATGTCATCCATAAACGACCACTACATCCTCGTCTAATTACACTCCGATGTGGTGTTTGGTATGGAGGTGTCACTGAACCTTACTTCTTACTGTCACTGGCGAGCGCTACCGTAATTCTGGTTCCTTAAATCCAACAATTTAACCTGCAAAACATGTGGTTTCAGCAGGACGGAGCAACTTGTCACACAACTAGGGATACAATGAATCTTCTACGAACAATATTCCCGGGACTTTTAATTTCTCGATATGGAAATGTCGTCTGGCCACCAAGTGGTCACCGGATTTTTTTTGAGTATCCTGTGGGTCCTATGGGCACCATCTACTTGTAGGAAAGGGAGGATTCGTCTAGGAGGGTTTCCAGGTCTTCAGGAAGGTCCCTGTCTATACTGTTTGGAGGAGTCTCAGGTTGGGAAGAAGAATTTTGTTTTTCGGCACTGTGGATCTTCTTCGTAGTCCTCCATTCCAGTGGGTATGGAGGTTCCTCTGGGCTGTGGTGTTCGTTTATTTACTCGTATATATAATGCATATTTCACTCCGTTTTGTGTGCGCTATAATCCTTTAACGGAAAATCACAGGGTCATGAAATTTTATATATAGAATCCTCATGTCATGAAGAAAAGCCGTTTTAAGTTTGTTTCGGATTGGATAACCTTAAAATACAATTTTAAGAATTTTCCGAAACTCGTGTATATAATACATACCTACTTAATCTTAATCCTTTAAATCTATAACTGTAAAATAGTTATTTGTTTTACTAGGCATAAAAGCACAAGATTTAATGCCGCGGCTGGTGTTTCATAGCCGAGCTTAGCGAGGCTATGAAACCAGCCAAGGCATTAAATCTGCTTTTCTGCCGTGTGAAACATATAATTTTTTCTTTAAATCTGTTCCAATTCCACGCAAAATCGACTTTTTCATATTTAAATTGCGTTTCATTATCAATATCCAAATAACTAAATTATTTTAATGACACTTGGCAGGCTTAGAAGTTGTACTTTTAATGCCTAGGCAGTAAAAGTGGACTTTTTCTGCCTAGGCATTAAAAGTACAACTTCTAAGCCTGCCAAGTGTCATTAAAAGGCCGCTTTTAATGTCATTTGGAGAAAAAAATAGTTTCGTATTAGTGGGACTTTTATTTAATACATGTAAACTTATTATTACTTTTTTAATAGATAGATGTTCATTATCGCCAGAATTGAATTAAGTGGACAAATAAATATTTTTCCATTAATCCTAACGTTCTTATGATTTTTCTATGAATTTGAAACATAGGATATTTTTATTGTTTTAATAATAAATTATTCAAGCGTGATCCATATTTTCGGAGAACAATTTTGTACGTGACAGATAAAAGTTTGCTATAAATAATTCCAAAAAAAGTTATGACTGATGTGTTGAGAAAAAACTGATATTAACGTCAAGATAGAAGGCAAAAGGCTGCTGCGGGTTCTTTTCTTAATAAATTGCCAATGTGTCCCCATAAATTAAAAGAATAATTTTAAACGGCACCCAAATCGGACAGGTAAATAAGGAAAAACATTCGTTACGAGAATTTGGATTTGTTGAAGAATTCACGTGGGGGCGATATAGGCAAACTAAAAGAAATACACTAATATTGTTACTTTGAATGAACGTAGACTTATGACTCAAAGAGATATTGCAAAGAACTGTAATGTAAGCTTGGGAGCTGTTAACAAAATATTAAAGTAGAAAAGGAAAAATGGGACGATTGAGGTGAATAGAAAAGGAAAGTGTGGAAGGAAAAGGAAGACATATCTCCAAGGGATAAAGCATTTTTTAGAGAGGGAGTTATTATTCATGACTCAACGGTGCCAAGACGACTTTTAATAGGTAGAAGAAATGCTGTAAGACTTCAGAAGAAACAGCTATTGACTGCTAGAATGTAAAAAGAAACAGTATAATTGGACAAAATAAATATAGTTTAAAAAAACTAAAAAACACGCTTTTATAAAGCATGTTTCTGAAAAACATCGAACTAAAAAGTTAAAAATAATTTTCAAAATAAAATTAAAACAAAAATAAATGAAAAATACTAGTATTATTGTGAAAAAAGCGTGGGCGATTGACATTCGAAAAATATGGTATGCAGCGCCCACGCTTTTTTCACAATAATACTAGTATTTCTCATTTATTTTTGTTTTAATTTTATTTTAAAAATTATTTTTAACTTTTTAGTTCGATGTTTTTCAGAAACATGCTTTATAAAAGCGTGTTTTTTAGTTTTTTTAAACTATATTTATTTTTTTACTTTTTAGTCCAATTTATTTTATTTCAATAGATTCGTTAATTTACTGTGACCATTACAAGACCCTCACTCAATCATTATTCGTTTATTTAGTTGGAAATGCTTTGAAAGCGTGTTTTTTTGATTTCTCAAATTATATTTATTGTATTCATATTGTTGATGATTAAACATATTGTTTCAATCACTTGGAAAAAAAATTATTATTGTGAAATCTAAGAAATTGTTAGATTAATTCTAAGACAATTTCATTCATATTGTTTATAATTAAACGTATTGTTTTCAGAACTTGGAAAAAAAAATACTATTGAGAAATCTAAAGAATTGTTAGATTAAGTCTAAGACAATTTCATTCATATCGTTTATAATTAAACGTATTGTTTATTACCCACTCCCGGCACGGGGAGGTAGTGACTTAAAATAACGATATGGGACTCACCCGAGGCAGCAGCCGCGGAGTGGAGAGTTACAAACAAACAAACATACATACATACATACATACATACATACATACATACATACATACATACAGGTGAAGTTAATTAATAATATAATATAAAAATAATAAAAAGCGTGTTAAAAACGATAACTGTTCGAGATATTCACAAAATGGTGTTTATTTCGAAAACTGTCAGTATGACAGCTGTCATAATTTGACAGTTGATGTAAAATTTAATTCCAAACGAAAAAGTATTCTTGTGTTTTTTCAAAAAAACGATAACGTTTCGAGATATTAACAAAATAGTGTTTATTTCAAAAACTGTCAATATGACAGCTGTTGTAATTTGACAGTTGATGTAAAATTTAATTCCAAACGAAAAAGTATTCTTGTGTTTTTTCAAAAAAAACGATAACTTTTCGAGAAATTCACAAAATAGTGTTTATTTCGAAAACTGTCAATATGACAGCTGTCATAATTTGACAGTTGATGTAAAAACTAATTCTAAACAAAAAAGTATTCTTGTGTTTTTTCAAAAAAACGATAACTTTTCGAGATATAATTATATAACAGAGTGGAGAGTTACAAACAAACAAACATACATACATACATACATACATACATACATACAGGTGAAGTTAATAAAAGCGTGTTAATAAAATAAAAAGACTGCTGAAGATTGGAGAACAGTGTTGTTCTCATATGAAAGCCACTTTTTGATACAAGCACAACGGTCTCATACTCGTTTGGTCAGAAAATGTGCCAATGAAAAACTCCGGCTCATATTGATCAAAAAAAGAACTTTTGAGGCTGCTTTATTTATAAAGATACCACCAATCCAAAGAATGATGAATTCTCAAAAATACAAAGATAAGAATGAGAGCAAAAGAGAATTTGACAAAAACTGTAATTGATATGGTTTCGGGATTCGCAAATCACAAAAAAACTGTAAAAAACTTGGTGACACGATGCCAAAACATCTTCAAGAAGTTATTAAAACGAAGGGATGACATACTTCATGTTAAAACAATGTTTGGATTGTTAAATGGCTTTTGGGAGTATAAAGAACCCTAAGGTGGTCTCCAGACTAGTAAACGAGTTTACAGTCAAAATCGGGTAGCGCATAACAGTATCAAACTAGTTTAGGTGCCAGGACATAGAGAACATAAAAAACAGATTAATAAACCTGCAAACCACAATATTCTACGATATGATCCGAAAACAGACGAAACTCTGGATCCCTGTAGAACACAACCACCACTGGGAATACCCGTGGAGAACAAAACCATCACTAGGAAAGCCCGTAGAGAACACAACCATCACTGGGAATACACTTTTGGCCAATCATACAGCAAAATGAACAGAAGTATGTTAGAGCAGCTTAAGTACCTACTGTGAAGAACAAGTCGAAGTATTTACATGATTCCTTGCGGTCTATACACCAGCAAATCATAGGGCTGTTTAATAGAGTCCCTAGCTACATATTATGCAATAGAGAACATGTACTAAATAACAACATTCTATGCGAGATACTAGATCGCAGAAGACAGTCAATTGGGAACTTTAGAATGCTTCACAAACATATGGCGTCCATTCTCTAGACATGGATGAATTAGTAAAGGGTAATTAAATCTTGAAGTAGATACTAAAAACCAATAGAAAAAGTACTACAATCCCAATTAGACTGCAGTACGATAGTTAAATATATGTCAGACATCTTCTATTAAACAAATACCATAGATTAGTTTAAGGATAAACAGTTTGTAGATTTCTTATTATTTCTGACACCGTCATATACCTACTTTTCTTACTCTACAGTAATTTTGCAATTAATTAATTAATTAATTTATTTCTTTTACAGTAATCATATTAGTTTAACTTTATTTAATTGATTGAACTTCAGTTCCCCCTATTTGTGGTCATGTTTTGTTATCATTATACAGCGGCAGATAGAAATGACAGGTTTTTAAATTCTTCGTCAGCAACCCTGTGATTATCTGTTTCTGGTAAATTATATATATACACTTTTTAATGGGTATTGGAATAATTCTCATCATTTGGCAGCTCAGAAATTCACTGATCATTAGATCTTCTTTGGTATAAAATGCCACATGGTCAATAAAAGCTTTTCATCAAACGCTACTATTATGTCATTAAAAAGTTTAATTTAATAATATGGCTTTGAAATATAGTGATAGATTTGAAAAATGATCGATTTGATTATAATTAAAAATTAATTGGTTGCATTGTCTTTTTTTTAAAGAATTATACAGAACAAATCATTTTAGAAAAAGTAAATACATTATTTTAAGATTTTTGACATTTTTAGAAAGTATACAAATGAGATTAAGGAGAAATTGAAATAATGTCGCATCCAGCATAACTCGAGCCCACAATATTTGCCTCTACGAGGCAACGGTTTAACAACTAAGCTATGCAAGCTTGGAAATTATTTAGTTTTTTTGGTCAGATGTGGCACTTACTCACTTTCTCTTTATGCACATATAGGCATGACGTTAATGAGAGAAAGATTTTGTCAAATCGATAATTCAACTCTAAGTCACTTTTTTGTGCCCTGTATTATAGTTTTATTTAACTGAGTTGAATTTAACTACAAAAAAGCTAAATAAGCTTTCATAGATTAGTGGTTACAGCGTTGCCGTGAAGAGGCAAAGGTTTCGAGTCCTGCTGGATGCGAAATTTTTTTAATTTGTTCTTAATATCATTTAATATATTATTGTTTGCATTGTTTCTAAAAATTTCATAAATCATATGGGAGATATATCAAAATAATCATTTACTATATATTATTGGATAAGTCTATTATACAAGACATGTTTTGGAAAGTGTTTATATTGTAGCACTTACAAAGAAGTTCTATAATAAATCTTGTTTTGCAAAATAGAACGCCCAAAAACATAAGTATTTTTCACTATTATTGAATATTAACCATTCGGCATTTTGTCATAGCTACTTGGGTGGTCATCCATACTACATAGTTACCCTCAAAAATCTGGACGATATCTATCGACATAAAAAGATTCAGAATAAAAGATAGAAAGGACAAGGTCGCCCACACAAAACAACAAGACGACATTCACTGAGATCTTAAATCTGAAATATTACTACGTTTACACTGCATTCGGTAAAGACCCTTCACACTTTGACACTTGAAATTATAATACAGATGTCGATAAATTTATTTTATTTCGTTTCTTCGTCTACCTCTATTTTTCTAACCAGTTTTCTTCAACTTTTTCTATCTTCAGTAGATGTTTTTCAATCTCTTATTCCATCTACTGTAGCGTAAAAATACCCTTGGCTAGCTCCAGGGTTCGTGGCTTCCTTCTGGCTTTCTCTTTTCAACTCTCCCCAAACAAATAAATAAGGGCGCCAAGTACAGACATACAAATAAAAGAGTGAAATCAGTGTTATATTGTTTATTCAAAGAAACTTTAAGATATTAGTAAAAAAAAGTGATTAGCTAATTTCTTATCTTTTCTGTTGTTTTCTTCGGAATCGATGTGGTGGACGGAATACTGAGACCTCCGGTAGTTGATAAGCACCGGTTAATGGTGCCGATGGTAAGATGTTTTCTCCTAACTGGAAAATTCGGAGGAAAGACTCTGGTAGTGGGTAACAATCCGTCTATGGTGACAACTGGCAAGATGGTTTCTCTTAACGGAAAATTCGGCTCGAAAAGCCCTCACTTAGGATAAGCCCTCACTTAGGATAAGCCCTCACTTAGGATCCTTCACTATTTGGCAACGGCCCGGAAGGGAGAATGTCGTGAGAAGAACTGAATACTTTAGAAGGACAAAATGAAAAAGAATTAAAATAGCGACACTACTCACGATCGAACTAAAAATTCCCCTTCTCAAATCTGATAAAGTATTCGCATCTACTCGAAAATTATAAAAATTTAATAGTCCATAGGCCAGACCACAAATAACGTTATTAACGTTACACTACTACGACATTCAGCCATTTCTTCCTCGGTCTACCTCTTCGCTTCCTGCCTCCTTCTCCTTCTAAGATCGGTTTACTAATCTTTACTCATATGTCTAGATTTCGGCATCCTCCATATATATTCCAACTTCCAACCATCTGACTCGTTGTGCTTCAATATCATCAATTATATCGGGGTATTCACAAGTTTCCTAAATTTTTTTGTTCGTTTGTCATCCTCCATATCTTACCTCCTAATATCTTTCTGGAAACTTTCTTTTCCGTCGTCTCGATCTTAGTTTCCTTCTTTCGAATTAGAAACCAGAATTCACACACATAAAATTCAGCAGGACTTATTATAATTGTATCGATTTTACCATACTATTTAACGATCTAAGTGATCTATTTCCTTTGGATAATCTGGTTTCTATTTCAAAGGTTTCATTATTATCATGAGATATAATCACCCCTAAATGGTCAAACTTATTCCTATTTTCAAAATCATATATTCTGAAGCCTACCTTGAACTCTTGAAGTGTATTTCTTTGGCTGGTTCATGTGGTCTTCTCTCATTTCCATGTATTTTGTCTTCTCCATATATATTTTACGTCCGAATTCTCGAACTGCCCTTTCCAATTTTCCAAAAATTATTTCCAACTCTTTTTTTGACTTTGCTATTAGCATGGCGTCATCTGTGTAAGCAATTACCTGATGTTTACAGTGATATATCATTTCTCTTACTATAATCTGCCTTTTCCTAATTATCCCAATAATCTCTTTAGCAGCTTTGCTTATTAATGGCTTTCTATAAAAATTCATTGTACAGATCTTGGACGCTTTATACTTTTTGAATTGATGGTTTTATTTACACACATCTTTCTTTTTTTATATTCAGTTATCGAATTAGTCAAATCACTAATCGTAATATTTCTTTGATAAAACAATGATGTCAACTTGATTTTTAATATTTTTTTCGAATATATAACAAGATGACATTTATTACTCTCTTTTCTATTAACATTATTCTGAATATCTGTATTCTTTCGTTTCATATAGGTAAGCACGGGTATTTTATTCCATGTGTAAACGTATTCTACGCAATTTATCTGAAAAGTAGCAACTTCTAACGCAAAACAAACTATTCAAAATGTCAAAAACAACGAGAGTTTCAATGAATTATGGACCTGTGGTTAGGTTAGGGATGAATGTCACCGTATTTTCGAAATTTGTTACGAAAAGGGGATGCAGGAGAAGAGGGTGATACTTGACCCAAATATATTATACACTGACAGTTTACGGACTGGGTTAAGTGTCTAATATTCACTAGCTTTCCTCTATAAGTAGTTATGTTTTTTTCTTGTCAAAACATTCACAGAATCAATTTTTTAAGCTCTTGTTTCAGCAGAAATAGTAGATACAAAACATCAAGATATTTTACTTATTATGAGAACATAATCAAAGAAAAAGAAGACAAAAGGATGAACGATTAGCATTACATGTCACTGTTCGTGTCTTAGTCTCGCTGTTGGTGTGGCAGCTCTCTGAGAAGCATTTAACAAACTTAAGATTCCTTACTCAACAGGTTGATTGATGATTGAAACGATGATTCATCAGTTTCTACTAAATAGAAACGTCATTTTACTTGCACACAACCGTATTAACAACTGTATTACTGTCAATATTTATTTCTTTAGATGTATTAGATACGAAAAAAGAAGATTTTTAACAAGTAAAAACTAAAATTGGAACCTTAGACAACCATTTCATCATATGAAAATTGCCTGGATCAACTTGGACTGAGATTTGCTAATTCTCATACAAGAAAAAATTATGGTTGGTTTTAAAGTTTTGAAGACAAGAATGAAAGAATGAAATTGGATTCAGATAGTGTAAAGAATAGAGGGTTAAGACTGACCCTTGTGGAACTTGTAAAAGGGGGGTAAAGGGTTCTAAATTGCACTTCCAACTTTGATTATTCTGTTGGAGAGGTAGGAGTGAAAGAATTTTATGGCTAGAATAGGTAATTGGATGTCATTCAACTTTTTGGTAAAGCCAACGTGCCAAACCTTGTCGAAAGCCTTTTGAACATCCGAAGTTATTGGTAAATGGATATGTATTTTTTTTAAGTGTATTGGTGTTGCTCGGAGTATCAAAAGCTAAAATGTAAATCTCGAGTTATAACAATCGATGAAGAAGTGGTTAAATAAATCTGGAGAATATGCCGCAGAAGTAAAAGTTTCGTTATTCAAATCAAGTAAAATCAGTGACGCCACGAAGGTAGCTTTACCATCTGTATCATCTTTAAAAAGAAGTATTCTAAATATTCTTGCAAAAGTGAACGCAGGTCCAGCTATTTTAAGTTAAATAGAAGACATCGTTGTAGGTACCCGTTGAGAAGCGACGCCCTTTTGGATATCTTGAAACTTTATATCGTTGAGAGGCCAAAGAAGACCTGTGTTGTCCTGAAATCTTCTAGATCGGTGTTCCAGAAGAATTCTATGGTTTGGTGAAATATGTCACATATCTCCAGTCCTGTTGTGGTAGATATGTTTACAGAAGTAATCTTCAATTTAGAGGTATGTCTCCACCCTTAACTATTTTCGAACTGATCTGTTTCTCAAGGTAAACTTTTAATTAAACCTAATAATAGTTAATTTATGTATATAATATTCATTTAAACAGTGAATATTACTAAGTTACTGTTAAATTTTGGAACTCCTCCTACCCCCTGACTGCCGTTCGCATTCTGATAACCCTTGGTGAGCCTTCAACATCTGGAAAAAGGTGGTTGGTTACAATGTGATGGCGACATATTAGCGAATGAAGCACAACCAATTAGTCGATTATTTTGGAGACACTTGGATTGGACGCCCACAACGAAGAAATAGAAGAAAACCATTATTTTCAATAAATATGTGGAATTGTTACAGTAGAGTCCAACATAATTTGCCTAAAATGAACAACTCTGTGGAGGGATGGTATCGTGCTTTTGAACAGCAGCTTTCTGCTATCTGGAAGTTTATAGATGCGTTGAAATGCGAACAATCTAGAAATGAACTAAAAATAGTGCAATACGTCAGTGAACATAACCCATTCAATACAGAGAAGAAATATTGAGCCCAATTGATTCATATAGTTTCGGTAAATTGTGCTTTCGGTAAACTGTGTTTGGGTGAAATGTTTTTGGTGAATTGTTTTCGATGAATTTTTTTCGGTGAATTTTCCGTCTAAGTCTTTTTAAATCTACGTCCCAACACTGAATTGGAAAAAACTATGTTTAAATAGTACCTAAAGATACAATTTATTTAATTGACTGTTCAAAATAACTTCTCATAACAAAGATACCAAAACATCCCATTTTTAGTAGATTCTTTTAGTCGTAAATATACAATATATTTTTACTGGTAAATGTTTTCAACTTAATTATTTTCGTTGTAATTTTCGTAAAAGCGATTTCCGAACGAAGAACAAGGTAGAATAGCACGCAGGTAATTATAACGATTCAATTCGTAAGGTGGAGGTGGTGTACACGTCCCTAATCTCCCGTCCCCGTCTCCAGATACTTCCAGGCAACCTCTACCGGGGTTATGGCTTGTATAAATTACAAGTCGGGTGCTAATTGCCACATAAATTCAAGTCGGGTTCCTGACTTACCCCATCCCCCGCTCTTTTACTAGTTTTAATTAGTTGCACAGTAAGTACCGACTAATATATATATAACTAACTTACCTTATTGCCGGGGTGGCGGAAGTTCAGCTGCCGCTCTTGTTTACCGCCTCACGTGCAAATCTACATCGAAAGAAAGTTATGATAGATTTAATACTGGATGGATACAAAATCGGTGCATTTGAAACACGATAATGGCTTTATATTTACCTGCAACATTCTCGTGACATGTAAAATGAATGCAGTTTATCAGTTGTAATGAAAAAAAATTGCTCAAATCAACAAATAAGAGAAATTAAAATCATAGAACTCGCAATAAATAAGAAATTACAGAAACAAACACACTTAACAATAAATCAGTTACTATTCAATAATGTTTCTGTTGGATTCAATTTTTTGGAAATGATTAATATAAATAATGATGAACACCCACTTAACAAAAAAACGGATATACAGGGCCTATCGTCCATTTATAGTTACCATTTATCCTGGGAAAAAGAGAATATGAATTCGCCAATTATCGCCAACCCCTGACTACATTGCCCAATCCAATTTGGATATTCTTATTTTACATTTTGAATAGTCACTTTATTCTTTAGATATATAAATTGTGGTTTATATTTTTATTAATTTCTATTAAATAAGTATCTGCCAAGAGCGATTGAAGTTCAACCACAAATAAGGTATGTATAGGTAACCTATTGGTGATTCTGACGATATGGATTTACGGATTTAATAATACGATAGGTGTGTACAACATCGCCGAATCCCATTCTCTTTATAATAATTATTGTTCATCTTGGCCGTAGCCGTAGTGGGTATGGTAGTATAATTAAGAATATTAGTTGTTCCATATGCACGAATTGCTTTTACATTACATCCAACTAATTATACCATGGACAGAGGAATTTGAACCATTACAGTGGCGCAACATTTTGAAATTCAAAAATTTACTGGTGTGACAAATATTTACTATAAAACGATGATTTTGAACTAGACACAGAAAAAAAACTGCACAAAAAAAGTATTACACCATCCATTTATATATTGACCAACTTTGCACTCAGGAGTAAACCTATAGAACTTTACACATCATGGAATACTAAAAAATATTTAACCTAAGTTTTTATTGTGACGTAATAGGCTTTCTAGGGGTTGGAACTACCCCTCCCATACCAAAAGCTGATTAACCAATCTATCTCTGATTACAGCGAGTTTAATAGTGTATTTCTTGTCGAAACCATTTAGTTTTAAGTTAAAATACCGCAGAGGCTGCGAACAAGAAGAGGAAACAGTAGAACACATTAAGTATAACTGCTCTGTGCTCTGCTTTTTCTGAAATCAGAAGATCCGTGTTGGGCGAGTATTGACTTACACCAGCCGATGTCAGGGAGATCCCCCTCGGGAGCCTCATCACCTATTTTAAATCAATAGGCCTGGTGACATGCTGAGGTGAGGATATCCCTACATACGGGAGGATGCACAATGGGTCATATGTGGCCTCAGTGCTGGCGGAGCACTAGCTCGCCCCTCCCAAATTTCCAGATCCAGATCCAGAAGTTAAAATACCATAAGCAACCTACCATTACTCACCTACGTATGTCCTTGCTCTCCTTGCTCTCCCTACTCCTAAAAATCACCGCTGTCGCAAGCTACCCTTGCTCACCTACATGTCTCCTTGCTCCTCTTGCTCACTCCTAATAATCACCGTTGTCAAACTACAAGCAGGCTAGGCTAGCCCACCTGTCCCTCAGACACCATCGAGTTTAGTCGCTTGTTTTTTCTTGAAATAATATTTCACATCACAAACGAGCAATCGACCTAACCATCTTCATCCTAACCCACCCAACTCCTAAAGACTATTCCTACCAAGCCACAAGCAAGTTAGCCTATATACTTATAAGCTATAGGTATTACATGTATTAGTCTATGTGTGTAGACATATTATACCAGCTATGGATATTTTATGGCTAACCTGCTTGTGGTTTAGTAGGGATTGTCCCTAGGGGTTATGTGGGTTAGTTAGTAGGTGGTTATGCTCCCTTGTGGTGTGGAATGCAACCAAATACTAATTCGAAGACAATTCGATGTTTAGTGGCCAAATTTAGTGGGAGTGGTGCTGTGACAACAACAAGCTTAAGAATAAAGCACTTCTACGACGAAATATGCCTCGACTCGTTCAAACATGCACAAAATTCTTCCTGGTGACTTAATTTTTGGAGCCATGACAGATTATTTTACGCTATACCCAAAATTTTGGTTATTGGGGCACTGAATATCCAAAAATAATCAAAGACATGCCTTTAAATTCGCCAAAAGTTACTATTTGGAGAAGTGTATGCTCGGATAGTCAATGGCCCGTACCATTTCGAAGATGATAGTAAATGCCAACGAAGTGCAATTTATCCTTTTTTTATATCTCAGGTTGTTTAAAATTGTCATGGATGATTACTGGTTTTTTGAAGATGGCGCAACATGCTATATAGGTACCTACTGCTGATGAAACAATAGATTTATTAAAGTTAATAGATTCGATTTCCTTGAAGTCGGCTTTATTTCTGGCTTTTTAGTGCATTTTCTTTTTTTTTAGTTGCTACTTGGTTTTGTTAGATGTGAGCGCAAATTCATGATGTACTATCTTCAAAACCTTCCGAATACCGTGCAAGAGTTACAGAGTTCGATCCCAAACTATCTTTTTGGAGACATAAGTAAATTCTTCAACACCTGGAGACACCATGCACGTACGATGAAGGAAAACATCGTGATGAAACGTGGACTTAATTGTCTGAAATCACCAATCTGCAGTGAGCAAGCGTGTTAATTAAATGCTCATTCCTTCTCTTTGTGAAAAGATACCTTTCGCTTTAGATTGGGACAGTAACGGGCCAATTATTATGTTTTTATGTTATCCATCATTATTAACATATTAACTTAACTGCAGCATTTATTCTGTTGATTTTTGTGGTATTTCCTTGAATATTTTCCACAGTGATGACTAGACCATTACCAAATTTCAATGGAACCAAAGGGACACTCTACACTTTTAAATTCAAATCGGATTATAAATACCGAAAATATTCAGTAACATACCTACATAAAAAATATGGTCAAATTGAAAACCTCCTCTTTTTTTGAAGTCGATTAAAAAGCAATATTTACATACAAGTAATTGATGGAAAATACCGGAAAAGGAACGATATTTGCGTAACTACAGATTGCGAACATGTACCAGATATCATTTTCCATAAATGATTGTTAATAACAAGTTATTTGATTTATTTAAAACATAAAATCACCTTATTTTCAATACAGCTAATTTATTTCAACGAATATGAAACTTTATACGGTTCTATTGGGTACCCATCTGATACAAATCCCACATCATACTTGCAATGAATATCAACATTTACCTACATATGCAAAATTGGATATTTTTATAGCTTAGAAAAGAAAAAAATGTGTTGGTTACCCGCCGCTGTTATAAAAAACGAAAAACCTCGAAGAATATAAAAGAAGACGAAGAAAAAGAAGAATAAAGCTACAGGATCGCTAGCGGGTCCACATATTTCATGCGGCGAGCATAATGCTTTCCAGCGTATCGACTGGTCAGTTTAATATTTTTTTTTTTTTGTAATTTTTTTGTCTAAGCTATTAGTTGGTATCCATTTAAGCCTGGACTGGGCTGAATGAAATGAGAATGACCTGTAGCTGTATTAAAATGAATAAATATATACGAAAATTATTATTTACGAATATGCAAACTAAATTTTGGTTGATTATGAATTGTAAAACTATAACGATAACTTTGAAGTACTTTTGTGATCATAAAACCAAGAAGAAATATTAAATTAAGTTTAGGTACTGTGCTATGGTCATAAAATGGTACCGCCCACAAAAGAACTTTTTTGTAACCTCGAGACGCGGTTTCATGGGTTAGAGGGCAATTATCTTTCAGACCCAACCATCTACTAGCTTTGAATATAATTTTTTAAATTATCGGTTTTAATGTAAAAAAGATCTTTTATTAAAATGGCAGACCGTTTCAATGGCAGATAGTAACAAAAATGTATATGTTACGTATATTCGAGAATGTATTCAAAACAATGTAAAGATTAACTATATATTTTAACCATAGTAATCCAATATATGAGTAAATTTGAAAATTTAATACAATATGCCTGCAATTAGATTTTGGTTTGGCCAGGACCCAAATGAAGGCCTAGATCGGTAGAAAAACCATCCAAAACTTGAAACACATCTCTGGCCAAGCACACAGTACAAGATTTGAAATACTGCGCAAAAAAGCAGTAATTAGCTATTTGTCATTAAAGGATTCCTTACGTGATACCTATTGTAACGAGCGAGATCCCCTTAGTACGCCCCTGTCGCTCTCCAGGTAAACAACGCGCTTATTCTCGAACAGAACAATCAGGAAAATTCCTTCCTTTCTACGTGCGTCGAGAAAGTGTTATCGAAAGACGTTCTGGAAGCTGTGGACTGGTGTATAAGCGGAGAGCCACGATCCGCGGGGAAGTTTAAAAGTTTATAGCGATAGTCTAAATATTCGAGCGAACTACGAAGTGAAAATAAATAGTGAATATAAATCAAAGTTAATTGTAGTACATAAATTAGTGTGTTATAGTTAGTTTAGTTATTTAGTTATAATTCGTTTAGTTTATTGTGTGTGTAAATAAATTAGACATTTTCGTTCAGCAGTGATTTTATTTTGAACCCCTAGAACGTAACAATTGGTGTCAGGTGTGGGGTCAATTAAACTGCTGTGTTAATTTAAATTGTGGACTTTATTATTGAACATTTTGCATGCCAGTAACGAGATCACAGACGAAGAAAATGGATCAGGCGACAATGGAATTTTTCAAGCAAGCCCTTGAACAAATGACCCAGAAAATGGAGAATAAAATAGAAGAAAACACCCAGAAAATGGAGAATAAAATGGAAGAAAATACTAGAAAGATAATGGATGAGAATACCCAGAAAATGGAGAAAAAAATGGAAGAAAATACTAGAAAGATAATGGATGAGAATACCCAGAAAATGGAAGAAAACACTAAGAAAATGGGAGATAAATTGACATTGATTGAAAATGAGTTAAAGAATAATTACTCCAAACTTGAAAACGAAATTGGAAGCGTAAAAGACGAGATGGGCAACGTGAACGATAAAATTGAAAAATTTGAAGACAGGTTTGGAAACATTGAAGGCAGATTGGTTAATATGGAAGAAGAAATGCAAGTAAAATTGGAAGAACAGGTGAAAACCATGGAAGAACGATTGAGTAAGAACTTCAGCAAATATTGTTCTGTTAAGCTGGGAGAACGGGGTGAGCCAGGGCGAACAAAGATCAAACCTCCAACTTTTGATGGCAAATCACCCTGGAGCACATATCAGAAACAATTTGAAGCAGCAGCCAACGCCAACTGCTGGGACGATGAAGAGAAAGCAACTGCCTTAATTGTTGCATTAAGAGGAGACGCACTGAATATCCTTCAGACCATTCCTGTAAGCCAACAAGGTGATTATAAGACTCTGACAAGTAGACTGCAAATGAGATATGGTGATGCACATCTACAACAAGTGTATCACGCACAAATCAAGAGTCGCCATCAGAAAAGCGCAGAAACCTTGCAGGAATTCGAAGCAGACATAGCAAGGTTGGTAAGGCTGGCCTATCCTTCAGCACCGGACAGCTTCCTAGAACAACTTGCTGTCCAGACCTTCGTCGATGGGTTGAGAGACACGGAGACTCAGCAGACGTTGCGGTTGGCTCGACCCAAAACTCTAGATGACGCCCTGGCCCATGCCCTAGAATTTGAAGCTGCTAAACAAGCTTCTCACAGAGGACAGAGCAAAGTGAGACAGCTTGATGATTCACCAGTCTGCGACGAGAGTATTGAAGACGTAGTTCGCCGAGTTCTCCAGGAGAAACGTAATGGTGGACCAAGATGCTGGAACTGCGGCGAAAGAGGACACATTCGGCGTAACTGCAAGAAGCCGGTTAAACCACAACGCCAAGAACAGGAAAACTAAAGCGGGTTGGCAAGAAGGGGCATAAACCGACCCGCCACGACAATGCCCCTGAAGTTGTAATTCAGGCCATCTCTTCAAGTGTTTATGTCGACGGTAAAATTAATGGGAGGTCCGTAAAAATGTTAGTCGACACTGGCGCAACCCGAACTATAGTTAAGCCGAGTGTAGTTAAAGGAAATGGAAAAACCTTACCAGCGATGGTTCGTTTACGGACTGCAACTGGAGAAGACGTGCCAACACATGGAAAGAAGAGGATCGTCATCAACATTGGGGACAGGTCTCTCAAACATGAGGTGCTGGTGGCAGATATCATGGAGGAAGTCATCTTGGGAATGGATGTCATTAAGGGTTATGGCTTCCAGATGGATATGAGAAACGATGTTCTGAGGATCGGAAGTCTGGAAATTCCATTCCTGGGATGTGAAGATATCACGACTCGAGTCTTACTCAGCGAAGATGTTCACCTACGTGGACAGGCGGAAACCATAGTGAAGGGGTATTTAGATAGAGACCTTCGAGATAGCTGTATAAGACTCATCGAACCAGCCAGTGAGAGTAACCTCGGGAAAGGACTGTTAGTCGGAAAAACCTTGGTGAGAGGCGGAAACGAAGTTCCTGTGAGAATGTTGAACACCAACATGTACCCTGTGATCTTGAAGAAAGGTACGATCCTGGGAGAAAGCTGTTCCGTGCTTTGTGTGACAGGAAGAGTTCAGGATGTGAAGAACCCGCTACCAAGAAGCGACAAGAGTTCGGAAAAATTATTTGAGACATTGGCTTCTTCCTGCACAGAACTTGCACCAGAACATATTAGCAAGGTGAAGAAACTGATTCATGAATACAGTGACGTTTTTGCTATGGACAACACTCAGATGGGTAGGACGAATGTTGTGAAGCATTCTATCAATACCGGAAGTTCAGATCCCATTCGCCAACAACCGCGAAGGCTTCCCATAGCAAAGAGAGAAGAAGCAGAAAATATAATCAAGGACATGCACGAACAAGGAATAATAGAGCAATCTGATAGTCCTTGGTCATCACCTGTGGTTTTGGTGAAGAAGAAAGATGGCAGCACCAGATTTTGTGTCGACTATCGTCGTTTGAACGACGTCACCAAGAAGGATTGCTACCCCATTCCAAGGATTGACGACACTTTGGACACGCTTTCTGGCTCGAAATGGTTCTCCACGCTGGATTTGAAGAGTGGGTATTGGCAGGTGGAATTAGATCCCAAAGACAAAGAGAAAACAGCTTTTACTATTGGGACAGGATTGTGGCAGTTCACAGTAATGCCATTTGGCCTCTGTAACGCACCTGCAACTTTCGAGCGATTAATGGAAACCATTCTTCGAGGACTGTCATGGAAGTCGTGCCTAGTTTATTTGGACGATGTCATAGTATTTGGCCGGACATTTGACGAACACCTGGAAAATTTAAGAGAAGTCCTTGAAAGGCTACGCACTGCAAATTTAAGACTCAGTCCAAAGAAATGCCACCTCTTCAGGAAAGAAGTGAAATATCTAGGACATGTAGTATCTGCAGATGGCATTAGTGCTGACCCAGACAAGGTCAAGGTTGTACGAGAATGGCCAGTACCACAGGACAAGCACCAAGTAAGGAGTTTTCTTGGCTTGTGCACATACTACAGGAAGTTCGTCCTTGGATTTGCTGACATCGCGAAGCCTCTAACAAGACTGACGGAAGATGGAAGGGACTTCAAATGGGATACTGAATGCGAGGATGCTTTCAATCGACTGAAGCAAGCACTAACAACAGCTCCTATATTAAGTTATCCTCAGACCAGTGGAAGGTTTATATTGGACACGGACGCAAGCAACACGGCCATAGGAGGTATATTATCCCAAATTCAGAATGGCCAAGAGAAAGTTATAGGATATTTCAGCAAGGTCCTGTCGAAGCCTGAGCGTAACTATTGTGTTACGAGGAGAGAACTTCTCGCCGCAGTCAAGTCCATGGAACATTTCTATAAATACTTGTATGGTCGCGAATTCCTTCTAAGAACAGATCATGCTGCTCTGAAGTGGCTTCTGCAATTTAAGAACCCAGAAGGTCAGGTTGCGAGATGGATAGAAAGGCTGCAGGAATATCATTTTTCTGTGGAACACCGGGCCGGAAAGTCACATGGCAACGCAGACGCATTATCTAGGAGACCTTGTCCTTCCGACTGCAAACACTGCAGCAAAGCAGAAGAGAAGGAATTCTGTTTAAGAACAACCGTAGTGGATCTGGATTGGCTGCCAGAATCCCTGAAGCGAGACCAAGAAGGTGACACCGAACTAAAGATGTTGCTTGACTGGAAAGCAAAAGGACAGAGACCAAGATGGGAAGAAGTGAGTCATCTGAGTCCTAGGGTCAAGTCCTACTGGGCGCAGTGGGACTCCATCATTTTAGAGGATGGATTGTTGAAGAGGTCCGTCGAGAATGACGAGGGTACTGCAGCTAGGACTCAGCTGATAATTCCCCGGAGTCGGACGACAGAAGTATTGGAGAAACTTCATAATGGAACCTCCGGTGGACACTTCGGCATCAAGAAAACGTTGGAAAAGATCAGAGAACGTTTTTACTGGGTCAACTGCAAAGAAGACGTCAAGGACTGGTGCCGAAAATTTAGACTTTGTGCTTCAACGAATGGCCCAAGAGGAAAACGACGAGCGCCAATGAATCAGTATAACGTAGGCAGTCCTATGGAAAGAGTTGCTATAGACATCGCAGGCCCATTCCCAGAGACCGACGATGGGAACAAGTACATATTGGTGGCGTCGGATTACTTTACCAAATGGGTTGAAGCACATGCCATCCCAAACCAAGAGGCCTCGACAGTGGCAGACGTGCTGATAAAAGAGATGTTTAGTCGGTTTGGAGTGCCACTGGAGCTACATTCTGATCAGGGACGAAATTTCGAGTCTGGCCTATTCCAGAGCATTTGTGAAATACTCGGAGTCAAGAAGACCAGGACAACGCCTCTTCACCCACAGTCAGATGGCCTAGTCGAAAGAATGAATAAAACTGTGGGAAAATATTTGGCTAAAGTGGTCTCTGACCATCAAAGAGACTGGGACCGGTACCTTCATCTGTTCACCATGGCCTACAGATCAGCCGTGCAAGAGTCTACTAGAGAGACACCAGCTTGTGTCATGTTCGGCCGGGAAATAAGATTACCCTGTGACCTAGAGTTTGGATGTAAGGCCGGAACAGAGATAGCTGGTGAGGACTACGTGAGCACATTGAGGGGCAGGCTACACTACATTCATGAAAAGGTCCGACAAAACATACAGATTGCTAGTGACCGAATGAAGACCCGTTATGACAGCAAAGCTACAGAAGGTGGTTTTAACGCTGGAGATTTGGTCTGGCTGTACAACCCCCAGAAGAAGAGAGGATTATCACCTAAGCTACAGAGGAATTGGGAGGGTCCATACAGAGTGGTGAAGAGGATCAATGATGTAGTGTACCGTATACAAAAACTACCAAGGGGCAAGAGGCGCGTGGTCCATGTAAATCGGTTGGCGAAATACGAGGCGGACTACGACGAACAAGACGAGACCCATCTGAGAAGGACGACCAGCCCAGGGCATGTTGAGATAAGTTTCGACCAGTTCATGGAGAACTATGGTGGAACTGGGAAGGCACGATTCGGAGTTACTACCGAGCAGCAGCAGGACCTCTTCTCTGTGCCTGGAGATTATTCCCTAGCCCATTGTGTCGCCGAAGATCTGCGTATGTCCAGGGGAATAGCATTAGTCTTCAGGAAGAAGTTTGGCCGTGTATCTGAGCTCTCCAGACAACAGCCCCATCCCGGAAAAATTCTAAGTCTCACTGACGGTCATCGTCATCTCTTCTACATGGTGACTAAGAGGTTTTCCGATCACAAGCCTAGCTATAGAAGTATGTGGAATACCTTGCTGAACCTAAGAAACGAACTCACCAGGTTGGAAGTGAAGAAGCTGGCTGTGCCTAAGTTGGGTTGTGGTCTAGATCAACTCAACTGGAGAGTCGTCCGGAACATGCTCGAGGTGCTTTTCCATAAGACGGGAATAGAGATACTCGTGTGCATTTTCAACCCGAGCGGAAACACAATGAAGGAGAAGACTGTGGATTGCTATTTCGAAAAGCAAGGGAGCTGCAGAAAGGGAGATGCCTGTAGGTTCAGACATACCAACCAAGGTGTTCGGGGACCGAACGTCTTAAGGAGGGGGCAGTGTAACGAGCGAGATCCCCTTAGTACGCCCCTGTCGCTCTCCAGGTAAACAACGCGCTTATTCTCGAACAGAACAATCAGGAAAATTCCTTCCTTTCTACGTGCGTCGAGAAAGTGTTATCGAAAGACGTTCTGGAAGCTGTGGACTGGTATATAAGCGGAGAGCCACGATCCGCGGGGAAGTTTAAAAGTTTATAGCGATAGTCTAAATATTCGAGCGAACTACGAAGTGAAAATAAATAGTGAATATAAATCAAAGTTAATTGTAGTACATAAATTAGTGTGTTATAGTTAGTTTAGTTATTTAGTTATAATTCGTTTAGTTTATTGTGTGTGTAAATAAATTAGACATTTTCGTTCAGCAGTGATTTTATTTTGAACCCCTAGAACGTAACACTATGATCTGGTTAAAGTGACATCCAAGCTGTAGGTATATTATGCAAGACACTGGATCGCAGGACACTTAAGAGTACCTCCACAAACACAAGGCACCAATACTTCATATCTTTCGTTTCTTAAGGGCACTTCTTGTTCAATAAGAGCAATATTTTTCCCCTCTGCACATCTGAAAATTTGAAATTAAAAGGGGATTAAAGCAGGGAGATCCGCTATCCACAGTACTCTTCAATTTTTTTTTTGAGGCAATAATGAGAGAGGGTGGGATACGAACGAAAGGTGTCATTTATGACAACAGAAGCCAGGTCTTGGCCTTTGCGGACGATGTAGTGATAATGGCAAGAACTGAAAGGGAACTACTGAGGATTTTCAAACTCTTTGAAGCGAATGCCAAACAGTATAGACTGATAATTAATGAGGAAAAAACAAAGTATATGGAAATGGGACAGGCCAACTTAAGACTACTACAAATAACGAGAGTAAAGAGTATTGCTTTAAAAAGGTGTCGGAGTTTAAGTATCTAGGAGTAACTCTTTGAAGCGAAGGCCAAACAGTATGGACTGATAATTAATAAGGAAAAAACGAAGTACTTACATGGAAATGGGACAGACCACATATGAAGACAGTCAACTGAAGACTACTACAAACAACGAGAGTAAAAAGTATTGGTTTAAAAAGGTGTCGGAGTTTGAGTATCTAGGAGTAACCCTAACAAGTAAAGGGGAAGAAAACCAAGAAATTGAGAAGCAAATTTCGAGAGGAAGGAAGACTGTCGGAGTACTACACAAACTACTAAAAGCAAAGAACATCTCCAGAGAGGCAAAATTGAGACTATACTGAACAGTGATATAGCCCACTGTCCTTTATGGAAGAGAAACATGGATTATGAAAAAAAATCATGAAAATATGCTGAACATCTGGAAGCGAAGTGTCTTAAGGAAGATATACGGGGAAGTAAAAAACGATAAAAACGTTTGGAGAAGACGAAGAAATCCAGAGATCAGAGAGCTGTACCTACCGGAAACCTGAAATTAGCCGGATTGTCAGAACAAAGAGACTTGGATGATTAGGCCAACTTGCGAGAATGGTTGACGGGAGATGGGCAAAGGACTCGCTGCTGAGAGGGGAAGGAAAGAAGAGAAGAGGACGTCCACGAAAAAAGTGGCTAGAAGCGTGTAAGGAAGACCTAGAAACAATCGGGATAGCAAATTGGAAAACTGCAGCCATAGAGAAGACAGTGGAGAAATTGTGACAAGTTGTATTAAATGCCTACTTATTAATGAGTCTTTAAAGTAGGTATCAATTTTCTCGTAGGTACTGTTACTTCCAATGACTTTTTAATTTTGGTTATAATTTAATTTTAAAGTTGTAAAATTTATAGCTTGCTAAAAACTTTAATATTTCGATAGAAAAGCTACATAAAATGATTTTTTAATGTTTAAATTTGTTTGTTTCCCTGTGCTGCGTCAGCGTAAGGGAGAGAAGTTAGATCATCGTAAAAGACAAAGATCGGAGTGACGTGTGACGGTGGAAACAATTCAAGCGAAAAATGAGTAAAAATCGAATGGATGATGTCTGTTTTATTACATCAGGATGATGTATTCATTGCCCGCGTGATTTTAATTGGGTTTTGTGTAATTATCTGATCAAAGCTGCTGCGCCTCGACATCTATTACGGTAAAGAGATACACGATAAACAAGTGAAACAAAGGCAAGAGATGAATTTGAAAAAGTTTTTTTTTTAAATTAGATAAAAAACTTATTTTCTTACATTTCGTATCTCTTAAAATACTTGTTAATTTCCGTGATTTAATGGTTTTCATGATTCACTGCTTCTACCATTTTTGATTCATTTTATATTCATTAAGATCGTACATTGAGATTATGGAGCTATGGCAAGGATATTGGAATTGTAGTCATTAAAAATTTTTAAAAATCTAGTTAAATCGAAAAAGAAAAAAGATTTGTTTTAAAATATCATGATCTTTATGTCTCTGTAGTTGTATTATTATTTACCAACACAAATTTTCTATGATTTATAGTTTTAGTTTTCTATTTGATAAGCCTTTAAATAACTAAAAGTTCTTTTCATATCACATGCATTGAAACAGCTAGTTTTGATCCCTATTTTGCCAGTCGAAACAAGACAATTTTAGACCAATGCCAATGTCAGTCAAAAACTGATAGTTTTTTCTGCCTTAGGGGAGAAACAACGTTGTTTCTCCCCTAGGGCAGAAACAAATGTCATTATTTCAAGTCTGTCAGAATGTTTCTGACTGACAGTTGCATAGGTCTGAAATAGTCTTACTTCGACTGGCTACAGAGATCAGAAGTCGCTGTTTCAATGCATGTGATATGAAAAATATAGTGTGTGGCACGGGACACGGGATGAAACAAAGACGATTTCTGACCGAACGATGACAGCCCTCGCTTCGCTCGGGCAGTCAACTCTCGCCCTAGTCAGAAATCGTCTTGTTTCACCCCTTGCCACACAATATACTATTCTCTATCTCGTACTTTTTTTTGAGTGCTACAAGCGCTTCAGTGAGGGCCGAGACCAGCGACCAGGTCGCACTGTCACTGTTTCAACTGCGGAAACAGTGACCAAAATCAACCAAATTGTGCGTGCAGATCGTCGAATGAGCATCCGAATGATTATGGAGGCTGTAAACGCCGAAAAAGAAACAGTTAGAAAAAATTTACACGCGGAAGTATACCTACATGATAAAAGTCTGTGCAAATAACGTGGCTGAAGATCAACATATGCTATTGGGTAAATTTAAAAATTCTGCAATTCTTAATCCGATATTTCGAAAACCTTGGATACCACACGAAAAATCTGTTGTGGCGTATGGGATGACCGTAAAGATAAATATTGTCAATACAACAGCAAGTTTTCATGCCCAATTACAGCAAAAGTTCTATCAATATATGTTTTAGAATCTAATATTTTCACAAGCAACATATCTTCTTTGTCGATCAATTAGATTAATTGACATTTTTCTTAGTTCTTTAGCTTTAACATTAAATATGTTTTATTATCTGCTTCCCTAATGAGTTTGTTGATTACCTTTGGGAAAGTGGCTATGTTTACATAATTCTCCACTAAAATAGTACTTTTCAACATAGAGTACAGGCTCCACAGGGTAGAGGATTTGATAGTTTCACATTTTTGCGCCAAGAAAGCCATAATTACATCCTCTGTAATAGTTTTGCATTTCTTCATATCCATTCATTTCGTGAACAAATTATAAGCGTTTTCGTACCTGGACTTTGATTTTGCAGATAATAACTGTGCTGTAGCAGCATCTGCTCTATTGGAAATTTCGTAAGGCACATTATCAAACTCACTATCCCTACTGCTTTTCATAGTTTATTGCGACAATTGCGACCAAAAACAATGCAAACTGTCATTGTTTTTTTGCTATGGTAATGTTCAACTGCATTTATTTAAGTCATACTTTCAACAACGATGTGATTCTTCCCGGAAACATGCGACTTTCTCAAAGAAAAAGCGTCCGGGAAGTACATGGGTACTCCACGGACGATTGCCGAATATATATATGTCGTAGGCAATCGCCGTAATCCGTCATTCCCTGAAAAGCCTAGGCATTACAGGTACTGCCGGCAATCACCGTAATAGAATCATTATTACGGTGATTGACGGAAATTATCCGTCATTTCAGGGACCGACGTTTTAGGCAAACGGTGTAACTTTCTGATTTTTTGAAAATTACGGCGTTTGACGGTTGTATAGTCCGTCAATTCTTCAGTAAATTGCGGGGTTATTAGTCCAGTCAACCTGGAGTACAGATAATATCAAAAAGGTAGAAAAATATTAGGATATTATTGGGTGTGAGTATGATGTAGATTACGAAGTGCTTTGAAATGTTAGGGAGGGATGGAAAATTATAGTTTTCAAGTAACGGAAGACTGAAAAAGACTTATTAGGTGTTAGTGTGATATTGATGATTACGAAGAGTCTGCAAATCTTGGGAAGGGATGGAAAATGGAATTTTAAGTAACGGAAAACTGAAAAAGACTTATTGGGTGTGAGTGTGATGTTGATATTTCGAAGAGTTTGCAAATGTTGGGAACAGCACTAACTTCATGATACGAATTCTGAATTGACTAAACGTGCATCTGGCAATCACTGTAAAATTCAATCATTCGGGCGGTTACACCGTTTGCCCAAATGTTTAAACGTCAGTCCCTGAAATGACGGATAATTTCCGTCAAACAGCGTAATAATGATTCTATTACGGCGATTGCCGGCAGTACCTGTAATGCCCAGGCTTTTCAGGGAATCACGGATTACGGCGATTGCCTACGACATATATACATAAGTCAGTTTTAGCAATAAAAAAAATGAAAGCAGTTATAAAACAAAAGAGTTGATAAAACAACACAAATTTAAATAAGGAAACTTTGTCTGCATATATAAATGCAATTACAACTGAATCAACATTTTCAGTAATGAATAACAAAATAATATTATTTAGCAACATAATTTCATTTTATTTCTATAATTATATCAACAAATATGCCATATTTATTGATTCTAACAGAAAAAAATAACATTTTCAGTAAGCGGAATATTATTCGAAACGTCGCATTTGTAATAAGTAATATAATATAAAAAATATAGCAAGCAGGCAATTACGGCATATATACGCATCTTTTCGATTATACAAGTTTAAATTTTAATTTAGTCTTCGGCTCGAGCTTTGTGCCCGTTTTGAAATATGCCTCCATACTAAAAGCTAGTTATACCGAATATTGTTGAGAAGCGCTTTAAGACCCGTGGATCTCTTCAAAGCCGACCAGCTAGATAATGATAAATATTAAGCACAAAGCAGACACCAAAATGTCTGTGGACCACTATTCCCATTACGGTGTTATTGTATTCCACGCCAATAAATAATATTCTTTATATGACTTTGGAAGTGGATTTCTACCTTCGTTTTGGTTTTCGTTTGGGCCCCATTCAATTATTTGGGGATTTAAATATTTCTAATTAAGTCCATCTGGGACTTAATTGTGATGGCTCGATTGTAAACTTCGTCGTATATTTTTTTTTAACCATTTCCATACTAAGAGGGTGGATTTTGTTAATTCAGCCAATCTTTAAAAGTATATTTAAATTACTTTTTCTTATATCTATACTTGATACCTCATCACATTAAAAGTTACCAATCTAATGGTAAAACTAACAAAAATTATGTTTTTCTCAGTCTAACAAAGTGAAATACTTATTTCATACTTGTTTTTTCTGACATAAGGATAGTCTGTGGAGGGAATCGCTAAAGATGATACCACTCTTACACGCAGACACGGATGCCGTCGTACCAAGAATTGTCTTTGACAAACCCTACAAAATATTAACGAATAAGACAGCAGACCCCAATGTAGTGAAGGCTCTGGGCGCATATACGGATGGATCAAAAAGGCAGCAAGGTGTGGTATGTGGACTTTACTCTAGATCCTTGAGTCTAAAAATGAAATAAATGGGCTAAGGATGGCTTGTCAAGTTTGGTTCAGTCAAAACTCACAGGCATAACTATAGCTGTAGCTGCAAAAAAATTAATCAATAGGAACATCGCAGGTCGGAATGTAAATATTTACACGGACTGCCGACAAGCATTACTGGCCTTGAATAGACCACGTATCCATTCTAGAATGTTACCAAACTCTGACACTCTGAGATGGATTAAAGGACATGGAAACTACATTGTAGACAATTTAGCAAGGAGGGCTGCGGGCTGCAAATATGTTAGGCCTCTCCTATCTACCAAGCTAAAAATGTCCGCTGTCGTGGACCTTATCAGGAAATACTCTCACCAAAAGTTTATACAGTGCTGGGATGAAACAACAAACTGTAGACTAGCCAGAGAGTTATTACCTCATCCTGGTGAGGAAACAGCAAGAAAATTTTAGGCATTGACCAGACAAAATCTCCCAACAGCTGTGGGAATTTGCTTTGCTTTTTCTGAAATCAGAAGATCCTTGTTGGGCAAGTACTGGCTTACACCAGCCGATGGAATTTCATCACCTATTTTAAATCTCCTGATGACAGCTTGAGTTGTGGATATCCTTACACAAGGGAGGATTCACAATGGCCCATACGTGGCCTCAGTGTCGATAAAGCACTGACTCGCCCCTTCCCAAATTTCCAGATCCAGGAGGTAAAAAAAAATCTACACCTTTAATGACATCTTCAGGCAAAGAGCTTTAATTTGACATCTCATTTGTGTCTTTAGCCCTTTTAATAACGAGATGAGTTTACAGACAGCCGGACAGACAAACAGACAAAAAGATTTCTACATTTTTACTGTTTGATGTTGGGGTGAAAACACTATTATAAGCTAAAATTTTCAGCGATCTTTTTTAGATATTTCCAACAAAATTTCCATGTGAGAGGGAATGAAGAAAATGACAATTCATAAAGTAAAAAAATGATTATAAATTATTATTATTACAACACTAGCAACCCGCCCCGGCTTTGCACGGGGATTAAAGAAAAATAACAAAAGCCATTAAATTTATTGGGTCAACGCTTCCCTGTAAACAATATTACATGTTGTTTTATTTTCTGGCATCAAAATAAATTGATTTTCAGGTGCTCCGACCCGCCTTAGGCGGTTGGCCATGAGGAAAACCGATCCCTACTATTTGGAAGGTTTGACCTTGAGAGTTATTATTAGTAAAAGCGAAAGATGTTTTGATAGGAAATTGAAGCGGTTTAAGTGGATTTGGTAGATCATCGGTATCCTCAGTGTATGAGCTAGTTGACCAGCTGGTGGTTCAGTTATATTGGTTGCTACAACTTAATTGTCCTTTAATTCCTTTATAAGTAGCCTCGTCCCATTGCACATGCTAAATTTGTGATATCTGTCGTGATTATGAAATAAGTTATTTTGATAAGGAATAATACCAAGATAAAAACTTTTAAAAATTAAAAATTAGTTATTGTGACGTAACTATAACAGTTGGACATATACTGTCGCGGCATTTTTTGTAGATATTTATATATTCTTCAAAATCGTAGTACATTATTTTATTCTATAATCAATAGTATTCTCAGCGCACGCGATGTAAGGATTTTAAGGTCATTTTTGGTTACATTAATGGCATTTTAGTAAGGATCCCTATATTTTTTTTAAATGAAACATAGCCTATGTCCCTCGGGAATAGTGTAGCTTGCCAACGGTGAAAGAATTTTTGAAATCGGTCCAGTAGTTTCGGAGCCTATTTATTTCAAACAAACAAACAAAAAATCAAACCTTTCCTCTTTATAATATTAGTATAGATTAAGAGGAAATTCCATATACAAACAGTATTCTTTTGATCTGTTTATCATTATTATTTTTATAAATTCGAGTTTGTTTTAAAAAAAATGAGATGTGATACTTAACTTCTCCATAGTACATAATTTTATTACTTTGTATTGTTGATTATTTATCTGCTTACTGTTGCATTTACCTAAAAATGAAAATCTGATCGTTGTAAAACCACTCAATTTTTTTTACTTAATTTTAGTAAACACAACTAAACGAAATGTGCAGCAAAAAAAGTCCGAAGCTTGACATATTTATGTTTAGTTAGTGTGTTCAATCTCCTGAAGCACCTTTAGTTTCTCGGATTCAGAGATTCCGATCTAAAATCCAGATAAACTCACTTCAAGTTACAAAATATCCATGTCAGATCAGTCACAGAGTGAGTTTGTGCATGTTCTTCCAAACACGTTTATTTTCTTTTAAGATTTAAAGTTTAAAGATCGCCCGATATGCGGTCTTGGCTCCCCGCGGTTCTTAAATTTCAACATTTTTATTTTCAATTAAATCTTCACTCGTTTTAAACAAATAATTAAAATAATGTAATTGATAAATATTTTTAGTCCAGGAAACTCGAAAAACTAGTTTTTGCTATATTTTTTTTAATTTTACCTAAATTTAGGTACCATCTACCTTAAAAGAAATAAGAATGCGATGATGTCAGCGAATATATGAAAAAATAAAAATTAGAATATCCATTTTGCTATTTTAGGTAGAGTGTCCGTCGGGAGAAAAGTTCTGATAGATGCTTTCTCCAAACTTGGCCAAAAAAATAGAATAGAATAGAAAGATAGGTAGGTGAGATAGATTTATAGAAGTATGTTAGGTATGAGGACCCTGTTGAAGGACTTATATCATTTTCATGGAGTGGATGGTAGTGTTTGGATGGTGTGCAGCAGGTTGGATAGCTTCAACTGTTGTTCTTGTATCTTCTTGCCATACATGTCCCTTGAACGTACCTAAAGAGTATTTTCCTGTTGGTGTGAGTGTAAGTGTATGTGTGGAGGTCTAACCCACGTGGTGCAATGTGGGGTTGGGAGATTGGCGCTTTGGCGTGTCTCCTCCGTCGTGGTGCCCCCCCCCCCTATTTGGCAAAGACAAAGGGAACCACAGAAACCTTCGCCAAGGGCCCATTTTTTTGCATTAAGCGAGGCAATGAAGCAATAAACCTACCCATTTTCAGCAGGCAAACAAATCAACATGCAAATTTTTGCATTCGATTTGGGAGAGCGTCAGAAAAGTTTGTGAACTTAATCGGTTTGGTACAGACGACAATTGCATTTTGTGCATAAGGAAAATGCATTTTCAAAGTGCAACTCGAAGTTATGGATAATGTACAATTTGTAACTCGGGAAATATCGATGCAAATGTGTTCAACTTTTCTACTCTGGGGTTTTTGAGGTCGCTGAACAAGAATTTCATGCCTGCGATGGTCTCCGATGTACCTGTTGCCCATAGTGAACCTCGTCGCCTGGAGTTTTACGATAATTTTATTCCAAATCAGTCGAAAATCATTACTAGGGAGTTTTTGAGGCTACCGAACACGAATCTCATATCGCATCGGCGATGGTCTCCGATGTAGGTACTTGGTGCTCAGGGTAAACCTTGTCGCCTGGAGTTTCACCCACTTAGGAAATTTTCTAAGGGTTCGTGGAAGTGGTGTCACGGGTCTTGGTGGAGGAGTTCTTTTAAAGAATTGGCTGAGGATTGTGCTTTTTGAAGCTCGTGTCATTCGAAAAGTGTCTTGTAATTTGTAATATCCTAGCGTAAGAGCGCGGTAGACTGATCGCTCAATATCTCCCGAGCATAAGAAGAATACTACTTTAAACTGCCGTAGACGAATCAGTAAGAACGTTCATGCCTGGTGTGTGTTAACAACGCTACTTGTTCGGACGTCTGTTCGCGATATAGGTATTTAGTAATGTAATGGAATCTATTGTTTCTGAGACTATGATGGAATTTCCCATGGAAAAAGCATTTATCCCGAGCCAACAACATGGATTTATTCCAGGACGATCAAAACTTTCAAACCTACTTTATTGCGTTAATGACTGGATATCTTTCATGAACCATCGAAAACCCATAGATATAATATATTTATATTTTTCCAAAGCCTTTGACAGAGTTCCTAGGCAAAGACTTCTGTATAAGTTAAAACATTTTGGCATTCGAGGAAACTTAAATTTATGGATTGAAAGTTTTTAACAGATCGTTCATACAAAGTTCGCATTGGTGATGTCTTCTCTCAAGAAAGTCTAATTAAAAGTGGAGTTCCACAAGGCTCAGTTCTAGGCCCCCTACTGTTTACTGTGTACACCAGCGATCTACAGTTCCATGTATCTAGTAAAATATCACAATATGCAGATGACTCCAAAATATATGAAGTTACTAATTATCAACTGATTCAGAATGATTTGTCATCGGTATACCAGTGGTCCACAGAGTGGTTACATCCATTAAACACAGATTCAAGACTTGGAGGACATGAGTTTAAGTTAAAGAAGGAAAATTTAACAGCTAGATCAAGACAACACTTTCTATCCAAGACAATTTTTGATATTTGGAATAATTTATAATACGAAATCATCTCTGCACAAAGTGTCAATATTTTCAAAAATAGACTAGATAAGTGTAATATTTTTTCATATGGACGTTAAAAGATAATTATGTTACAGATAGAGTAACAGAAGAAGTTTCAATTTCAATTGATTTTATAAGCTGCTGAATCAAACCCATTACTTTCATAATAAAGAAACGAAAACTGTATACACTTTTGGGTATCAAATTTTTTACACCTTTAACTACACTTTTATTTATCAAATTATAAATTTGGCACTAATGGAAACCGTTCCGGTCAATAATGCATTAACGGTATCCATTGGCATTGTCATAAAAATTGAATGGTTGATAAAGGTGTACACGGGTCTAGATCAGGTGCTAAAATCTTCTGAGGACACCTGCATTTAAATGAGTGAAGATTTTATCACTAAAATTTGTTTCCGTTTTCTATTATAACAATTATTATTCTTCTATTTGACGGAAGAATACAGAGTGTTTAACATAAATGAACCATCGAATTTGTATCTGAGAAAGTTATTCACTCACTTTTCAGAAATTTATTCGCAGTAAGTTTTTGCAATTCCATTAACTTTTAATTACTTTTTGTAGAGTGAGCCTATAGCTTACAACAAATAATTGAAATTACCTACATCTTTTGGAACAGCAACCAGTACCTAATATAGGAAAAACTGAACTGAAAACGTGAAATAAATAATTGCATATTGTAGATATATCGCAATCTTATTTTTTAGAAAGTTTTTTATATTTTCGCCGTGTTCTGTGTCTCTATGTCATTCCGTGGAATTTGTAAACGAATTTAAACCTATTTCCCGACTACCTAGAGCTCTGAAATTTTCAGGATAGCTAAGAACTGGATGACAATGCATGTTTCAAGTGTATTTAGGCATATACATAGATTTCGAAATTTATACCGAATTGATATTAAACATGATCTAAGTTGTGTATAGATAATATTATTTTGAAAGTTATTAAATAAATCGTTCGTGGCGTAGTTGGTTAAGCGGCGGATCAGTCCACTTGTGACAGTTCTGTTATGTTATCATAATGGGATCGATTACGCGAGAGAGAAGTTTTTTTTCTTTTTTTTTTGTATTATTTTAACTGGTAATAAAATAAACTGTTTTAGAAAGTTTTTAGATACAACTACCCTTGATTTTGTTAACAAGGAATAGTATATTCTGTAACAAGTTTAGAATGAAAATTCGATACGAGTGGAGAATTCCGAACGCGAGCGTAGCGAGCGAGAGGAACCACGAGTTATCGAATTTTCATTCTAACCGTGTAACAGACTGTATTTTCTCCACGACCATGTAATAATTCTGTTTATTTAAATTGAAATATGTAGCAAAACAATGAGAACGTCGCACTGACAAACTGAGTGACAGTTTTAAAATTCGCAGGGCAATCTATGTTTTTTGTTGAGCAATTACAGAATGTTATTCCGTCACTAGTTACAGAATGGAAATACATGCAAAACACATAAGAAGCAAGTGTTTCAGAATGAATATTCTATCTCAAGAGTGAGAATGAACACTTTCTATTATTAAAAATGAAGTCGGAATTATTACATTCATTAATGGTCGTGGAGAAACAATCTTCTCTATGATCAATCACAGCGTTGTATGACTTAATATTTTTACAATGTCAGGGATGCTGTGCATTGTTGAGATGACACAAAATATGACCTATAAATCAGTAAAAAACTTTCTATTATAAAAAGTTCTTTTTGTAAATTGTGCTTATTTTCTCATTGATAAGGGTTAATAAAAAATAGGAACTCTAGCTCTAAAAAATCAGTTAGAGATTAAAAGTGACTGTATTTGTTAAAATAGTATAAAATTGTTTAGGAAAGTTTTATTCAATTAGTTCGTTTAATATCAGCGGGAATTTGCGAACTTTGTCCCAGAACGAAATCCAAAATGGCACCTAAAGTATCCTCCGAGGCAATTAAATCTTGTTACGGACTGCATACCTAACGACCTGTTTATGCTAATTTTAAATACACCGCACTCGGGGTTCTATATACAGGAATTAACAATTTTCTGGAAGGTCTTTCACGATAACACCACTAAAGCTTTTAATAACAGAAACAGTTAGTTTTTGTATTATTTACCTAATTTAACTTTTTATAATATCATCTTCGTGAAGCAACGATGATTGTCTTTTTAGTTTTGCATATAGCCGCTTAGAAGGCGCCACCAATAGAACCCTCAGTCACCCTTTGTTGACAAAAAAAAAACAGAGATTCATTCCGCTACAACAAGTGGTGTAGGTACAGTGAATTTTTGAAATTAGCAAGTTGGTCGAAAAATGGATCTTAGCCGAGAACATTTTCGAGCAAATTATTTTTTACAATTTTCGGAGAGGATTATTCCAATGTCTTGCTGAAATGGTTGCTGTGTTTGGGGTTGAAGCACCACACCAGTGAACTATTTGGTGTCCAGAAGATCCTACATAAAGAACTGGGTTTTACAAAGTTTGTTTCCCGTTAGATCACTCATTTGCTTACAGAAGAGCAATAAGTGGTTCGCGACAATTGGTGTTGTAAAACATTGGAACGGTTCAACATAGGAAGCTCAAAAAACGTTTATAGTATTGTTGGTGGCGATGAATCTTGGATTTACTCCTACGAACCTGAAAATAAACGCCAATTCGCTTTGTAGGTGTTTCACAATGAAGAAAAACCAACAAATGTTATCCGTTCAAAGAAAATCTGGTAATATAGCAACAATTGCTTTAGAAGATCAAAGAACGGTTACTTCCGATTGGTATATAAACGTTTGTTTACCAGAAGTTATCGCGATACTCCGACAAAGCAACACACAACAGCGTGCCCAAAAGACAATCGAGTTTTTGGAGCTTCAAAACATCGAACTATTAGACCCACAACCGTACAGTCGTGACCCAAGTCCCAACGACTTCTTCACGTTCCCAAAGATCAATAATTCAATGTGTGGGCAACGATTTCAGTCGCCAGAAGAAGCCATCGATGTCTGAATATTTTTTGTCTTTATGGCTATATGCAAAACTCCCTCTTATTCCACCATTTTGAAACAGTAAATAAATTCTTTCTATAGAGGTGTTGTGACATCAATTTACAGTTAAATGGGAGAATTAGCGAGAGTGCCACAATCTTTTCTTTACCCAAAAGACAGATGCAAAATTGGTGGTACCACATTCCATTTCTGTATTCTCATTCCTAATTGATACTTAAAAATGGACGTGGAATGGTCTCTGTTAGTTGAATAGATACTAATCGTCTCCAGGAGCCAATCGCAAGTAGAAATGTTTTTCAGGTTTCCGTCTTTTGGGGAACACGAAGAAAAGGACAAAGCTGGAAAGTGAAGGAGCAGATAGAAGGAGATAGAAAGTAGAACAGCAGAAAGAAGGAGCTGGAAAATAGGGGTGTGGAAATAAGACCAACAACAGAAAGGAAAAAAATGTATTTTTGTTGGGTATAATTTTTTAATAACAAAATCCGTGCAACCGAAGATTACATCAAATGGAAGGAGTCCCGGATAAGGATATCTTTTTTCACTTATTGGTGTATTTCGATAATAAAGTCGCATTTATTGTTTAATTGTAAAAATTCCTAACTGACAGTGCTGTAAGTTAATTGATATAACATTATATGTAGAACTCTGACATCTAGGTTCGATAGATAGCGAGTAGACAGCGATGTGTTTTGATTTCTGGATTATCCAACATCTATGTTGCGGAAAACCTAGTAGATGGTGTTGTATTTCGTTTAATAAATAAATAAAAAAAACGAGAAACTAAAGTAAAATGAAAAATAATAATAAAAAAAAAAAAAAGAAAAAGGTGTGGAAGAAAACTAAGGTATATTCTTACTAAATTAAGTACCATGACGCCACCGTAAGGTGGTGCAGTTAGCATCTCATCTCATATATTTAAACAAAAAATTATTACTAAATTAAGAACTATGAAGCCATATTTTAATATAAATTATATTTTATATATAACCGACAAACTACAAAATACAACGAAAAAAATAGTAAAAACCTGGAAACTAACGAGAAAATATGATGAAAAGATAAAACAAAAAAAACATTGAAAACAAAAAAAACGAGACAAAATCGATTTACGTAGTTACTACGATTAATTGTATAACAGGATCAAAATTTTCATCAAAATGTATTCATTTCGACTAACTTTAAAATTTAATATATTTTCATATTCTTAATTAATTATGGAACAAACCTGGTATATTTTATTTCATAAACACAATCAATACAACTATTGCCATCTATAACTGTTTCCCAAAATTTCATGATTAAAACTAATGCATAACTGTAAATGTCATTTTCTTACGAACATAACCTCAAATAAATTTAGAAACTAATTAACTGAATTAAGTATAACAAAAAGGAATAATAAATAGATATTAATTATTAAACATGTGGAAGTGTATTAATTCAACATTGATATCTAAACCACAAGTTTTATCTATCCCCTTTGAAGTATTAAATCAACAAACAAGGGTGAGTTTTTATTTTTAATAGAAAATTTTCAGTTTGAATACTTAGCTTACCTTAATGTTTAAAATATGTCAACAAATTAACATTTAAAATCTAATTACCTTTCTTATATGAACATGAAAGTTATAATTTATATAAATTCTTACACCTTACATAAACTTATAGGTTAAGTTTTGATTCTGCTTGCTTTGCTTATCGAAAACAAAACTATATTTTTACTTAATAACGTTGTTGTTGTTGTAATAATATATATGTTTTTGTTTATTATTTACTCTTTTAATTGTTAACAATATTTATTCTAAAATAAAATGCTGATTACCAAGATTTTTTCACAATTTATGTTGTTTTAGACATTCGAAACTAATTAAGAATTTATTTGGATGTTGCCTTAAATCTGTATACAATTTCACAAATTGCTTCCTTTTTTACCTTTTTTCATTCAAAGAATGTACCCAAAATGCCTTTTAATTTGTGTTTCGTCTTCTCACAACATAAATTGCTATTATAAAATTTTGCACTAAGCATTTGTACACTTTATTGACACGAGAGACAAGAAATGATCGATTTAAAAATGTTCGTATGAAAACGCCTTTCAGAGTTTCAAGGCGATGCTTTTTTAACTCCCATGCGAATAAGACCTTAATGTTAGGATCGAAAGAAGTGTTGTGACGTAAATATCATCACAAAAATGAGTAGCGGAACTTCTACTTCTCTGTCGCGTTGCTCCCACATTCAAGTAAGCCTCTCTCATTCGCTGCTTTTACTTTCGAATACACCAAGTATGTGCTAACTTTATGTCTTGCATATAACTATTTAAAAACGTGTTCTTATTCGTGTCAATATTCTTCTTACATTAACTTATTTAGTTATGTATATACAAGTGATAAATATTGTTAAACAAAACTGTTCAAAATCCATTTTTTCAGTCACCCGTCTGTGCCAAAGATATCAATCAGAGCTCAGAAATCATACTTTTTCGATAAAAATTTTAACCCTAATTCGGCAAAATTATATAATACCTTTAAAACCTGTGGGTTAATTATTAACTAATTAATATTTAAAGTATGTTGTCAGGAAGTTATCTGGTTGATAATAATTTATTTATTATTATTTATTTTCTAATTAAAGGTAATTTTCTCTTATAGAACGCCTTTATTTTAAAAAGAGTCTATCAGCCATTGTTACACGGTAAAGGACATTCAAGAAAGAAGTTACGTAACAAACACTACATTTATGAACTAATTAAAAATACTTCATTTGACCGTTTAGACAATGTGGAAGTAATCCTTACTTCCTTAGTGGAAGGCTTAGGAAATGTAGGAGACAGAATATCTGTTAAACCGAACTATGCTTACAATAATTTATTACTACCGGGTCTAGCAGTATATGCAAGTCCAGAAAATCAAGAAAAATACAAATCACTGTCTGATAAAGATGATGGATACAAATTTAGCACACCAAGTGCAGCTTATGTAAGTATTTTTTTGACGGATGTAGGCCTAAAGTTTTCTGTGTTCACTGACTTCGTACAGCAAAGTCAGCGAGCCAAATAAACAATTAACGCGCTTCTATACTTTAGGTTTTGGGACATATTTTTTAGTTATTGGATAATATTGTTTTAAATATTTTTAGACAGTAAAAACACTATCCAGAATCCTTCTCTCAGTAGTTATGAACAAAGATATGCCTTGGACAATCAAACCTTGGCATATAAAAGCGTCATTTAGAAAATGTGGTTATTTTGTCCCAGAGGACGCAATTGAGCTCCCAGAAAAGCCTATTACCGGACCAAACATGGATATACAAAACAAAGAATTTGCTGTAACAGTCACAGTAAGAATAAAAACTATCTGCGGTATACTTTTAACCAACTTTATTTACATTAATTTTAGATAAATAAAAAAGAAAAGGTTAACGTACGTTGTAGAGTACATCATTGGAGTACAGATATTGTTGACAGAATACCTTATACTCCTGAATTTTGGAAAACACCTGTAGAACCCATAATATCTGAACAAAAAACAATTTTGGAATCATTGCCGCAAAAACGAGAACTTAAAAACTACAGTTAAAAGCTTAGATATTCTTGTGTAAAAGATGTAATTGTTAATAAAACTATTTTAAAAAAATATATGTCTGTAAATATTTTACACAAATGTAATGTCTCTGATTAGGAGAAGTTTAACCTATCCCTATGGTTTGTAACTTATTTACCAGGTGCTACATTTTAAGAATAATTCAAATACTTTGACTTTTCTTCAATTATATTTGTCCAGGAGCTAATTTACTTCTAACCGCTTTTCCAAATGCATCAGCACCTTTTTGATTAGCCTCTGCATAGTCTGGAATAGCCAGTGAACATCTTGCTATCCAGTTGTGAACATTAGAATAGGGTTTTATATTCCATCCAACTGCCTGTAACAAAATAAAAAACAAATGTGGTTTTATTAAGAGCATTTACAGTTTATACTTACCGCTATACTAGAAACAGAGGCTGCTAATGAACAGTCAGCAATGGTTAAATTTTTACCCGTCACAAAGTCATTTCCTTCCAAAAAAACATCTAAAAATCCTAGTGCTTCTTCAAGAGGACCCTTTTGTTCGTCAAAAATCTCATCTTGGCCTAACCACAAAACAGGAAACTAAAAGAATAATACATAATACGTTTCAAGTTATTTCTTTTACTCCAAACCTTCATCAACCGAATATCACTCATAAGGTCAGATTTTACAATTTTGGAATTATACATAAACAAGAAAATATTTTTTGTTTATCATCTATCTAACCTGAGATAACATAGTTATTTTTTGTTTTAACTTTGAAAAACGGTAGTACACACCAGCCAAAAAGTCATGTGAATCGAAGAGAATAAAATCGAGGCAATGAGGGAATTAAAAGTTGTTCAAAAAGTGAAATTCAAATCGTGCTTGATTCCCAAAAATAATCTTAAAAAATCTAGAGAAATCTTTTGCATTCTAGCCACCATTCGTCGAAGATAGACTAGACTTAGCGATCTCTCAGCTCTAATAATAATTACACTGGATGTAACAATACTTTAGAAAAAAATACACTTCTGTAAACTGCATTATCTATTTATAATAGATCTTAAGGTAAGATAGCAAATCTTATGAGGGTATATAGTGTTTATAAAATACTTACACATATTGCTCGAATTCGTGGGTAGAGTGTTCCGCAATCAAAATAAAGTCTTTGATCAACTAATGCTCTGGCTTTTGGTTCTTGAGGGTATAAAGTTTTATTTTTACCGTATACAGTTGCTAAATATCCGGCTATTGCATGGCTATCCCATAGAGTTAAGTCTCCATCTACTAAAGTTGGTACAGTATGTTGTGGATTTATCTAAGTACACACACACACTTTATTTCCTCGATCTTTACATTCTATTTAGAAATAAATATGAACACCAAGAACATTGTAAACATAAATTCAAGATTGTTTGGATGTAAAAAAATATAGTATTACCTTAATAAAATCTTCACTATATTGTTCTCTTTTAAATAAATCAACTATCTGTACATCTATCGGAACTCCCACAGCTTTTGCTGCAAGCAAGGCACCTCTGGATGGCCCACTAAATGGAAAATGGTATAAAGTCAAACCCATGATATTGGGAAAACTCACTCAAAAAAAATGTTTTACAGGCATACAGGGTAGAGTTTTTCAATTCTAACAATTTTTTTCTAGAAACCTTAAGAAATATGGGCCAATGAACTTTTGAAACCGTTAGGATAAGTGTTGTCTACCCCACAACATCTAGCAAATGAAAGCTTATATTTTAGAACTACCCTTTTTGTTAAGTTGCAAGACCACGGGACTAAATATTTATATGTAAAAGGCCAGTGTCAATGGTAGTTCAACTGAATATTTTATTTTAAAGTTAGGTTATATCAAAGCATGTTAAGTATATGCATGTTATTGACTATATTTGAAATTTCGTGATTTTTTTTATTTTAATTCAAGTTTGATTGTAAAGAATGGCCCGAAGAGGAAAAGTGAAATACAAAGATGTGGTCAAAAAACCACACATGGCTCAAAAGAGAAATCAGAAGAAGGTAAAACCAAGAAAAACGTACAGTTTGTACGCAAATACTAAAAACAATGTACAAAAAAGAAAGTTTGTGCCCCAAAAAAATTCTTATGAACCAGCAAAAAAGCTGTTAAAAGAACAAGAAAAACAACAAGAAGAATATGTATCATCTGAAGAAGAAGTGGCTGATTTACATAATTTATTGAACACATTTTCTGATAGAAGTAAAGACAAAAAATCTCTAGCTATTGATAGTAGTAGTGATAGTGAATCAGAAGATATAAGTGATAACGAAGATTTAAATGTATCTGATAACATTCATTTAGACTCAAATGAACAAGAAAGACTTAGTAATGATGAAAGTAAGGAATCAGCAGAAGATGTAACAATAGAAAATAATGATGAAGTAAATATAGACGAAAGTGATCTTGAAGATAATCCTGAAAATAAAGCGGTAGAAGTGGATCACAGCATAGAAGAATTAAATGATAATACAGATCCTTTTAATAAACACCTTTTATATGATTTACATGATAGTGTGTTAGATTCTTTGCAAAATTCCCCTATAGATTACAATAATTATACGTGGCCTATACTTGGACAATTACAAATTCAAATACCTAAAAGTGATATACAAACAGAAGATACAAAAGAATTTACAGTTCTAGAGAAAAAAGTTTTTGCACCTAAAAGTTTCATTCCGAAGAATATCAAAGGCACTGATTTAAAGAACTTGCACATCAAAGCATCAATTATTAAAAATCTATCGAACAGTAATAGTGACCAATTAACTTCTCTACAAGAAGAGATATTTTCTGTAATAAATAATTATCAAGACTTATATTACCCTGAAAGGAATTCAAATAATGCTGATGAGATACGATATATTTATTGCCTACATGCTGTTAATCATGTCTTAAAAACTAGATTAAAAGTTATACATCATAATGCCAGATTGACTAAAAAAGATGATGTTCCAGAAGAATTTAGAGACCAAGGTTTAGTTAGACCCAAGGTATATTCTAGATATATTTTAGTAGGAGTGATTGTTTTAATTACTTGTTTTTAGGTACTTATAATATTACCTTTTAAAGATGCAGCTTACAAAACTGTTCAAACAATAATAAATTTAATTCTAGTGGAGGATAAAGGTAATGTTATGAATAAGAATAGATTTGTCGAAGATTATACTGGAAATGAGTTGTTCTTCCCAAAGAAAAATCCGAAACCTGAGGATTACGAGCAGTTATTTCAAGGGAATACAAGCGATGATTTTAAAATCGGTATTACAGTCACCAAGAAAAGCATCAAGGTAAGTACACAACTTATCCTAATTTTTAAGGTTCTGATAGCAATATAATATTCAATTCTCCCATAAACCAGAAAACGAATCATAGTCAAAGTCAAAATATTATTAATCATACTGCTTTACAGTTTACAGAATATTTAACCATAAAAAAATTCTTTGTTACCCTCTTCCCTCTCCAGCCACGGCCTCGGGCGTGGTCGGCAGCCTTTAGTAAGGCGTATACCTCAGCCTGGTACACGGTTGACTGAGGATGGGTAAATCTATTGCCAAATATCTATAGAGGATGTTGTTTTTTAGCTGTATGCAGACTTTTATTCCTCTGACATAATCCTAGCATCTCCTTTGGGTTTGAGGACCATCATTGGTGCAGAAGGTGAACCAGAAAGAGATTTTGATTTTCTAGCATCAATTGAACTACTCATCATGGATCAAACAGAAATATTTTTGATGCAAAACTGGGATCATATAATACATACTTTTAATCATCTTCATTTACAACCTAAAGATTCACATGGTACAGATTTTTCCAGGTTAGCATTTTGTTTTATTATTTTCATTAAATATTTTAATTATATATTTATTTTAGAGTAAGGACCTGGAGTTTAAACGGTTGGGCGAAATATTATCGTCAAACATTAATATTCTCCTCTATTAACTTACCAGAAATTAATGGAATCTTTAATAAAAGATGTCAGAACTACGCAGGGAAAGTTAAAGTAGTAAATCCTATTGAATACGGTTGTATTAGTCAAGTAGTGATACAAATCCCTCATGTTTTTCAACAATTTGAATGTAAAAACGCAGCTGATGCTATAGATGCTCGATTTGATGTATTTGTAAATAAAGTATTACCGCAACACAGGGAAAATCTGATGAAGCAAACGTTGATTTATATTCCTAGTTATTTCGATTTTGTTAGAGTGAGGAACTATTTTAAAAAGGAAGATATTGGTTTTGTTCAAATTTGCGAATATTCAAAAGTATATGTTAGTGTATTAATGTCTATAGATTTTAAATATTTTATATTTTTAGGAAGGCAAAGTAGCTCGAGCTCGAGATATGTTCTATCATGGAGATGCTAATTTCCTTCTCTATACGGAACGTTTCCACTTCTTCCACAGAAAGCGAATAAAAGGAATTAATCATATTATCTTTTATCAACTTCCCACTTTTCCAAATTTTTATTACGAATTATGTAATTTAATGCAAGAGGGTAATCTGAATAAAAAACTAGGAAATGTATCAAATATGTCTGTAACTGTATTGTATTCTAAATATGATATTTATCAACTGTCCAATATTGTAAGTACAGAGAAATGTTTGAAAATGGTACGGTCTGACAGGAAAGTTCATATGATGGTTACTGGAAGCGAGTAAAATATTACTGTGATAATTTTCTTGTGTATTTAAGATATGTTATAGTTTTGAAATAAAAGATAATCAGAAAAAAACAATAGAATTTTTAATCCTCAAAAATTACAACATCAAAATCGGGTGGGTCGTTATGTGATTTTCAAAAAATGTAACGTTTATTCGGTACTGAGTATCGAAACGGAAGATAGTGATATGAGTGAAGTATCGAATATTATTTTACTTGATATCGATACCAGCAGTATTATATTGATGTATTACAAATTATGGCTGTATTTGACTTACTTGCACATCCCCAGAGTTGGATTCCATACGTCCAGATAGGTTTTATGATAACTTTGTAGACAAGGATTTGATTTTCTAGGGTCAGTTTCAATTCCTTACCGACTAGCCAGTTTAGATCTTTCATTCTTAGGTTAATTTGTTTCCGCTTCTTAAGAATATGTTCTTTCAAGTTGAGTTTTGAGACAAGATGTATTCCTAGGTATTTGGTGCTAGAGGATTGGGGAAGATGGATATCGTTAAGTGAAAGTGGGGGACACTGGTCTTTTTTCAAGGTATAAGTCACTTGGACTGATTTTGTTTCATTCATTTTAATTCTCCACGTCTTGATTTCATTCAGTTGTAACTGTAGAATGGTTGATGCTATAATTGGATTTTCGTCGGTTGCAGGGATCACGGATCACAGCATCATCTGCAAACGTTCCAGTGATGGTTTCATTATTGGATGATAGACCCGCTGTGTATAGCACATATAATATTGGTCCAAGAAAATTATTGGAATAGGGTACCGGACAGTAATCGAAAAAAAATCTAAAATGTGTTTTAAAATAAAGTTTGTTATACAACAATATCACTCAATAAAGATTTTTAAGAAATAACAATGATTTATATTTTTAAATCAATAAATAAAGTTGCGTAAATTATCTGTGACGTGTAAGAACCCAAACGCCTATCACAGTGCGTAACGTCATGTGTAGGTAGCCATAAGTAAACAGCACTGCTTTGTATGTTATTTCGCGTTTTTCTACGATTTATTTGCATTTTTCTAAAAATATTTCATTGTAATTAGTTACGAATTGAAGGACTATAGTCATAACAGAACTTTAGTTATACATTATATCTCTAGTATAAGTGAATGTTGGAAAAAAATATATTCCATATTTTATATGAAAGCACTAAATAAAGTAATTATACACAATTTGTCAATGGTTTTATTTATTAACATTCTCAATATAAAGTAAAATAAAATGTATATAAAAGATATAATTAAGTTTAAATATTCTCTACAGCTTCTTTGGCAGCTAAAACACAAATACAAGATTGTTTATGCACACGTAAAACATTCTAAGTAAGACATAACCTATAACACCTAAATTACATACACACTAAATATGATTATTTATAATATATAATGGGCTGTGTAATAACACTCTAGGTACAGTACTTACATCAAAGTGATCTTCACAAAAGTAAATTGGTGAAGTAACAGACATTCCATGGCACTTACGTCTGGTTTTCGAGATACACCAATAAAAAAATTATTTGGAGTAGTTACTGATGTATTTCCACATCGAGGTACAACACACCAACGTTATCTTTTTCGGTCCATGATGATTAAGAAACACAAAATACTTTATTTATCCAAGCACTGATCACTTGTAACACTTGTAATATGGTTAGAAGTTTGTTTACCTTCCAAATGACGTCACGCGATCTGAATTGACATGAAGTGCTGTTTTCGCGGCAATTTAAAATAAATTATGTTTTTGACGTTTTCAAGTACACCAGAGGATTTATTTAAATAAAATATTATTTTTTATGGCTATATATATTAATAAAGATTATTTTTAAACACTATTTGAAAAGTTGTCCGGTTCCCTGTTTACTTTCATTCACTCTTGTTCGGAATTCTCTTCCACTTAGATAGGATTTTAACAGTTTCAGGTAGGTGATGGAAAGATATTTCTTGATTTTGAAAATCAGGCCTGTTTGCCAAACCTTATCAAATGCTTGACTAACGTCTCGAAAGGCAGCTGTGCAGTACTGTTTGCTTTCCATTGCAGAATTTATGGTGTGTACTATTATATGAACCTGCTGTATCGTTGAGTGTTTTTTCGAAAGCCAAATTGCTGGTTGGGTATCCAGTCCTCTGTATTGGGATCTGAGTTAATCTGGAACAGTAACTTTTCAAGTATTTTGGATACGATTGATAGTAGGCTTATTGGCCTATATGATGAAAATCTCGTTTGGATATTTTCCTGCTTTTGAGATTAATATTATTTCAGCGGTTTTAAAGAGCTTTGGACAGTAGTTTAAGCGTAGAATGGCGTTGAAGATGAGAGTAATCACTAATCAGTATGATTCCTTTATCTGGTAGTTCCTTTATCATCTTTGGTGTTATTTTGTCCAACCCAGGAGCTTTTCTAATGTTTAAATATTGAATTTCTTGTTGGACTTCATTTTTGGTTAATGGTCTGATTACTGGTATGTTCGCTATTTATGTCTCTTTCAATTTCAATACCTGGACCGTCGTTGTTGAGAGTAAATACTTGAGTTAGGTGTTTGGCAAATAGCGTTGTTTTTTCCTCATCACTTCTGGCCCACTGAAGTGTTGGTCCAAGTTCGTTTTTAATTGGAGGTACCGGAGTCTTAGGTTTTTTGTAGTTTTTGATCGGTTTCCATATTGAGTTGTCGTATCGGTTTAGATTTGGTATATAGCTTGTAAATGACACATTTAAGTTTGAATTTTAGTTGATTGCTTAGCCTGTTTACTGTAGTCTTATCTGCTGGTGCATGTGTTCAGTGCCATTTGGTCCTAGCTTTCCTTTTTTGAGCTACCAACTTTTTAATTTCAGCTGGGATGTATTGGGCTTTGCTACCTGTATTGTTCGCAGGTGTGGCATTGTGTACGGCCTCAATGAGAGCGTGGTTTAAGTCTGTTTAGTGTTTAATCTATCTCCCTTGCTTGCAAACTGATATCTTCTTCTAATTTGCTGCGGTAATTTTCCCAGTTCCCAGGTAGCAAGGTCACGTGAAAATGACGTCGATATCCGGTCATGAAATGACTAGAAATGACCAGTACAATGACGTGAATATGACGTGAAAATGACCTCCTAATGTCTCGGACCAATGACGTCATTTATGTGACGTGATTTACACGTGATATAAGACGTTATTTTTATTTGTTGAATGACGTGATTTTCACGTCTATATTACGTTAATTTGTCCTAGTTTAAAAAAATGTTCACTTGGCTAATTTGTTATAAAATTATATAGGAAAGGGAGCACACCTATAAAAATATTATCTTGAAAAAAATGTATTTATCATAATATGAGAAACATATTGAGAAAGTTTTACATTAAGAACCTTAATTATTACAAATAGCTATTTGTTGTTGGCAGTCACTTTAAAATATATGTTAACAATTCAAAAAATAGTTACTATTATAGAATAATTAAAAAAGTCAAACCAGAGCGCCAGCATTCTTCTTCTGCTCTCGTTGTTTGGCATGCTTCAGCCATATTTTAATTGCATTTTCAACATCCACTTGAGACGTCAAGGGAGTTTTAATTTGGCACCTGTAAAAAATTAAAAAAAGTGGTTATTTAGTGAGAATTATCCGTCAACAAAATTATTTATTATTTTATTATGCTCTATGAAGGACAAATTTAGGCAGTAAGACACAAAAACAAAGAGTACTTACGGATGATGACAGATATCACTAGAGTGTTGAAAAATGCCAATTTTTCATTTCTCTGCCCAGAAAAATTATATGATTTAGCCAACCTGTTCGTCATTAGTAGTCTCATAATTCTATTGACATGATCTGTGCACCCATTTTTTCCAAGCGAGGAAAGGTAGGAAGCCTAAAACAAGAAATAAAACAAATATAGTAAAGCTCCATAACAAAATTGACCCAAAATTTTATTTTAGAGTATGTACAAATTAAAAACAAATATATTTAGATAATTGCACTACATGGTTTATTCAGTTTCTTCTTTTCATCTTTCAGCTTAAAATTGCATTGATATTATTGAAGCATTAAAATTATGACTGAATAAAATTACGAATTTAGAAATTGAATAAAACCCGGCCGCATATGCCATAAACTTAAACCAGATATTTTCAGATCAAAAAATACAACGATAACTATAATAATAATAATTACTATACTTACCACAATGAAATAACACAACACTTTCTACAAAAGGTAAAATGGCTTGATTAATTAGCACCTGCTAACAGTACAAAACCATGCACAATGCGAGTGAGAGTGAAATAGTGGTAAAATGGCCGTTGGTTGTTGGTTTTGATATTTGATGTGATGATGCGTTCGATGGGCATGTGCATGGCTATTTGCATTTACATTTACTGTTCCGTTCGTCTTTCGTTATGGAATGAAATGAATTGAATCGGATATTGTCGGCTAGCGGCGCAAGCGCATATTCGTTGTACCTATATACTTCGTGTTCGGAACCTTCGTATCATTGAAAAGTAGTACCCCGCCAATTTTAAATTTTTATAAAAAAGTTTCTTCATAAGAATTAATTATAGATATAATTATTTGATATCTGGTTTTGTTTAAATACTAAATAAATGGATTTTAAATTTTTCTAGGTCTTAATAAATAATAAAAGGCTAAGTTTTTCCGGGTTATTGTTTATTATTGAAAATAACCTCATAAAATGATTAAATCAGTCACAAAATATAAATAACAAAATATATGTATTATTTGATTTTTTCAGGTGAGTTATCACTAGATAATGTCGTCATTATGACGTGACAATATGTCGTGTTATATACGTCAATTATTTGACGTCATTATCACGTCGATTTTTGGTCGTCTGACGTCTTTCGACCAGTGATCACCAAATAATGACGTCATTATGACGTGCCGTTGCTAGCTGGGTTAGTTCTTAGGGATCCTAGAGGAGTTAAAAAGGTAATTAAGTATTCCCTTATTTCCATCAAAATCGATGCCATGGGAGGTAATATCTTATTTTTAATCTCATATTGACTGGAATATTAATAACATCTCATTTTGTAAATAGATTTTATTTACGTATTACAATTTTTTAACATTAATGTTTCCCAAACATTAAATATACATTTATTTTCTTAGTCTCTAATTTGGATTCGACTTTTTGCAATACCTAATTTACGTGAGTAAACTAGGTACTTATAAGAAATTTTAAATTAATTATAATCACATTTCTATATCAGTGGAAAAAAATGAAATCTATTTTAGATATAATAACGTTCTCCAAATAAATAACAATTTGTTTTGTAAACAGTTTTTGTTTACGTATTACAATTTTTTAACATTGATGTTTTGCAAATTTTAATATCCATGAAGTTTCTTATTTTTTTTTTTAATTTTTCTACCAATTGTAGGCATATTCCAACACTATCAAAATTTACATTTGTAAACTTTATGAAACTTTTTGGTAAACAAGTTTTAATTGAGTAAAACACATTCACATCAAGTTATTATAATAAAAATAATTTTTCCATTACTTCGTGCGGAAAGCACTGCTTTCGACCATGCAGGACCGTGCGGAAAGCAATGAATGACCGAAACAGAGTTGATAAGTTTTTCCCAATCAAAAATAAATATGATAGAAAGTGAATTAAGAGCAATTGAGGATAAATTTTCTAATAGTTTTGCATCAGATAACGCGGTAATAAATGCACCACGATATAATCAATCAAATGTTTCATTACTAAATAGAGATTTTGTTGATTCTCAATTATTATCTAATATACTTAAGTTGAATAAAAAAAATATGTCTATAGAATTAAGGAACTGTTCAAATATTACATTTAACGTATTTAACAAAGATTTATAACTATACACAATTTTGTAATAAAAAAGTGTTTTTTTGTTATAATTTCTTAACTCTAAATTTGTTTTAATGGGGGGATTCGCCTCCCCCTAACCCTCCTTCAGCGCCTGCAGGCGGATCAGACCTAATACTACTTTTATTATCTTCTTTCCTTTTATTTTAGACAAATTCAAGAGCTTTCCTCACGGAGTGATGAAAAATAGAATACGCAACTCGTGCGGTGCGCAGGTAATCCCATCACTCGTGCTTTTTATCGCGCTCGACTTTTTATTACCTTCTTTCCTTTTATTTTAGACAAATTCAAGAGCTTTCCTACGGAGTGATGAAAAATGGAATACTCAACTCGTGCGGTGCGTGGGTAATCGTGCTTTTTATCGCGCTTGCCTTCGGCTCGCGCGACAGACGCACTGGTGATGGGATCACCTGCTTTCCGCACTCGTTACGTAATGTACTATTTTAAATAAAATATAATCCTTGTTTTATGTTCATCCCAAATATTAAATAATAAATATTGATTGAAGATTTTGATGTATTTTATAATTTTAAAATGTTATGCATGCATGTAATATTGAAAGCAGTGTTTGTTTTGAAGAAATATTTGCTAAAATAATAATATTCTAATAAATTTCTAATTCTAACACAACAAATATTGATAATAATACATCTAGTATATCTAATTGTGATTTTTCACTTAAGTGTACCTAGTAGTTGAATATTGTGAAGTGCTTATTTATTTTTGTGTATTAAAAAAAATCAATTCTAAATTTTTGTATGTGCTGAGAATAATGAAGAGTTTTTTTATATATATGAAAAGATTGTATGTATGAAAAAAATACTTAATCTAGTTTTATACTTAATTCTAACATATTTTAATATAGTATACCCTTATATTGTAACTTAATTCTTAATTCTTATCTAAATTGTATTGTGATTTTTCATAAGTGTTTAATTTATTCTTACATGGAATCTTATAACATATTTTCATATATATTAACATTAAATTTACCCTACATCTAATAAATATTATTCTATTGGTATATAAGTTACATACTGCATTCTAATATTTGTTTGCCATACTAGCATAACATAATAATATATCATAATAGACATTAAGTAGATTACATACACTTTGAATTGACTACATTGATCTAACATCGATCTTATGGGTACATTAAACAGCGACAAATAAGTGTATGTAGTTTAATAATTATCATCATTCGTATCCATTAACTTCTTTAAAAACGAACTTGCCCTTGGTAGATCTTCATTACTATCCGGATATTCATATTGCCATGTTGTTGTGTTTTCTTCTGTTGTTACTGTTGTTGTAGGAACGGTGTGTTTTGTTTCAGACTCCAAAGTTTCGAGAGCAGTCAGTTGTTGTTGCATATCTAAAATATAAAAAAAGTTTTACTAACAGATTCCTGATCTACTCTTAATTCAATAGCCTGATGTTGTCAGGTATAGCTTTAACAAACACGAATACAAAGAATCTGTTCATAATGATTCGAAAATCTTCACCTAAGGTGACTTGTCTGACTTTGAAGTTGAAATTGGTGTTATTTATTTAGAACCTTAATTCTATAGCCTGATGTTGTCAGGTATGGCTTTAACAATCACGAATACAAAGAACCTGGTCATGATTCGAAAATCTTCACCTAAGGTGACTTGTCTGACTCTTAAGTTGAAATTGGTGGTATTTATTAAGAACCTTTGTGTTACAATTATAACGATCCCACCAGAATTTGAAGACTATTGAAATCTGAATTCCTCATTATTTGAGTTATGGTAGACTAGAATCGGAAATCTGAGGTTCCGATTGCAATAAATTTCGTATGACTAATAGTTCCTCAGATTTGTGATTCTAGTCTATTAAGTTTACATCATGTGTCCAAGATTTTTTTTAAATGTTATATACGACGAAGACATGATTGGTTGGAAAACGGAATATCGCCCTAAAGACTGGAAAACCAAGACCTGTAAGCAAAAGACACTAAACATTGATGAAAGAGAGAACTCCAAAATCCGATTTAGGAGAATTGCAGGCATATGTATGTATGTATGAGCAAATTAGGGGTAACATCTATTGTGTCCCCCTTTTCTTGCTATAATTGTAATGTATTCTCAGACTTATATAGCAGCTCTTCTAGTCCTATCTTTCTTACAAAGTTTAGGATATAGTTGGGCTTCAAGTTAGGTTGGTCTTTCTCTTCTATTTGGTATGACCCTAGGTATCTGACCCTAGAATTACCTAATACAATCCATTCTCAGAGTATGATGTGTATTGAGGTTTAATCCTCTAGGTCACAGAATCTGCACTTTGCTTCATCTACCATTCCTAGTTTCCTCATCTGTCCCCTTAATCGTCAGTGCCCAGTTAATATTCCTGTTATAATACGGAGGTTCTTTTAACTAAGGTTTAGATAGCTAAAAGATCTGTTCTGGTTAGTCCTTCTATATCGTTCCAGTACTTGGATTTTTCTCTATCCACTTCTTTCCTTAGTTTTTCTTAAACTGTAATACTGCTGAATCCACAAGATAATTCTGGTCCCAATTATGGGGCTTCAGCTCCTTCTTATGCCAGTTTATCTGCTGTTTCGTTTCCTTCTATTCCTATGTGCCCTAGAACCCATAAGAGGGTAACAGTGTTAGTTAATTTAGTTTGCTAGGCATTCCCAGACCATCTTTGAACTGATTGTGTGTAAGTTTCAGAGCTTTGATGGCTGCTTGACTATCTGATATGATTACAATCTTTTGTCTACGTTAGTTCCTTTCTATATTAAATTCTACATATCTATTATTTACTATTTAAAGTTTATACTAAAATGATCAGACATGATAGAGTAAAAGTATATAAGAAAATAAGAGGTTAAGATGAAATCTCACCTGCTAAAATAGTTTTACAATCTTGAACATAAGGTTGTTGTCTGGGAGCACTGGTTACATACTTGGCCGTAAATTTCTGATCCCCATTCCACAGAAAAACATAATATAGACTGAGCATAATGGCCGCGAGGGAAACGAAGAAAACGTATGCTACAACAGTGAGTACTCTCACCAACTTTTTCTTATGTTTCGGTTCATACAAACGATCCTTCGCTTCCTCCCCGGCGAATTTTACAGTGGTGTCAATAACGGAAGAAGTTTTCCATTGACCGGAATCAGTCATTGTTAGTTTGATGCCATTGGTGGCTTTGTATGACATTTTCTCCAAGAGAAATGCGAAAAAATTTTTGAGTAGTATCAAAGCCACGCTGATACTATTGTTTGAGTTACTGTTGTGGAATGAAAATAGTTGAACACTGATTTGGATTGTTTTAGGTGGTTGGTGGTGTCATTAAATTTATTGTTATGGCTGTAAAATTTTAATTATGTATTAAAAACCAATTTTTTATTCATTTTGGAGCAAAAGAACTACATTTCTTCATCAGTATAACTAAAGTATATTTTAAATTTGTATGATGCACCTAACAGAGGTAATACATTTGAATTTTTGCGCAATTATCACAAAACTGACCAAAAGTCATTTTTAGTATATCCAATATAGAACTCCAGAGAAAAAAAAACTCAAAGTTGTCGTATTATTTAAAGATTGGTATCGGTATGTTCGAATATACATCTGGTGTTCCTCAAGGATCAAATTTGGGGCCTTTATTATTTACTATGTTTATTAATGAGTACACAGATTTCTCCAAGGCGTTTGACAAGCTTGATCATGGTATAGTACTGAGTAAAATTGCCAATTTCAATATTTTCCCTTTTCTAATGAACTTATTTCAATATTTTCTCACTGGACACATTCAGTATGTCTCCTTAAACCGTCCTAAGTCATCTGAATATACTGTGACATCTGGTGTTCCTCAGGGATCAAATGGGGGCCTTTATTATTTTTATTAATAAGTATACAGATTATTAATAAGTATACAGATTTCTCCAAGGCCTTTGACAATCTTGAACATGGTATAGTACCGAGTAAAATTGCCAATTTTAGTCTTTCCCCTTCTCTAATGAACTTATTTCAATCTTTTCTCACCAGACACAGTCAGTATATGTCTCCTTAAATGGTTTTAAGTCTTTTGAATATATGGCGACATCTGGTGTTCCCCAAGAAAAAATTTGGGGCCTTTATTATTTATTATGTTTATTAATAAGTAGACAGATTTTTTCAAGGCCTTTGACAAGCTTAATTTTGGTATACTACCGAAAAAAATTGCCAATTTCAGTCTCTTCTCTTTCCTAATGAACTTATTTCAATCTTATCTCACTGAGCGCACTCAGTATGTCTCCTTAAACGGTTTTAAGTCATCTGAATATTTTGCGACATATGGTGTTCCTCAAGGGTCAAATTTGGGGCCTTTATTTTTTATTATGTTTATTAATGATATGTGTACTATATTTGATGTGGATGTTGCGATTTATGCACATTAAATAAAGCTGTACTGGAGTAAATGTACAGTAGAGTGTTTGTCATTGAACCTCAACAGGGTTTTGAATTGGTGCATTATCAATAATTTATGCCTAAACTTAGCCAAATTCAAAGGTATGTCCTTTACACTGAAATCGACTCCCATAAAGTACAATTAATTCTGTTCGTGAAAGAGCTGCGAATTTCAAAGATCTTAGTGTTGTTTTTGACCCTTCCCTCTCATTTAATGACCATATCGACTCTGTTCTAAAGACAGCAACTCGGACCTACGGTTTTGTTGTTCGTTGAAGCTGTTTTAAAATTAAAGCTACTTCTAAAAGATTTTAATCGCATTTTTGTCCCTTTTAAAAGTGCGTAAACGATTAGTAGGTATTGATAATTTTTGAAGTTTATTAATTTTTCTAACACTTTTGCTATCACAGCATGACTTTTTCTTTAAATTTTCCAGATGTTTTTCTACATTCTGTTAATAAAAAGTGTATACCTTAACACGATAGCTGATACTAAAATTAGCCATGCAACAAACATCAATACAGCAAAAAATCAGTTTGAATGCAACTTTGGAGGCGGTGCTCGCCTCCGCTTTTAGCGGCTTTTTACCTGGAATTTGAGCCTGCTCAAAGCCCTGACGAAATATGACGTACATATTTTAATTATGTCACCGGTTAATTTCTTAGCTTTTATAAATTGAAATATCATCAAAACTTTTGGATATGAAATTAAAATTTTGTTTCTTATGAAAAAAAAAATAATTTCATTCATGGATACATTAAGATGCGCTTTGCTTTTGACTTTGTTTACCAACAAGTCACACCTTTCTTTACTTAATAAGATACAATATTGTTAAATATATCAAAGTATTTATAAAACTATAACTAATATTTGCTATAATCTGAGAATAACAATCTGATTTTGTCTAAAATATTTGTAGCAAGTTTATTTTTTAATAAAAAATTAGGTACTTATAAATTTTGATAGATCTAGATACAAGTATTTACAAGGAAATCTTTTTTTCAATAGTTCTTTTGTACCAAAATTCTTACTTTAACAACAACAAGAAGATAAAATGGTAAAAACTCTTACAACCTTATTAGCCATCGAATGATAAAACTTTCATGGTCACAAATTTAGTAACACCACACTCTGCTTTTGACGCACTTGAGAAATTATTAGCTACATTTTTGTTGGAGGAAAATCCGGATTTTCCAAAATTAGGACGCGCTTATTTCCATTTTAAACACTTCTTGTTCGTGCCGGGAGATCGATAGCACGGATACAAACAACTGGACCAGATTTTGACGCGCATGTAAGGCGGGTAATGACCTGATTTGATTTTGTTCGTGCATGGTGAATATTTGATTGATTTCAAAGGTGTTTTTTTGCTAATTAGTTGGTTTATACTAAACAGATCATTCAAAATATAGTAAATAACCATTTTTCAATTGTATCTATAACTATACTACATCTCTGAAATGTTGGAATTCATACTATTTTCTCTTAATATATTTTACCCAATATATGTGATTGTATTGTCTACTGTTTACGACGTTTACGTCCATCTTTGTTGGTTTGTATGCGCTAAAAGGTTTTATGTAGACTTATAATACATGTCTTCTTAATACCTTTCTCCACCACAACCCAATTAAAAATCTCAAATTTTATAAACATCTCCATTTTTGTTTGGAAGGGGAACTTATGCAGGTATCTTTCGGTGCTTACCAGCTGCCCCCCCCCCCTCTCCACACACACCCACGCAACTTACCATGGACCCCACGGTGCATCCGTAGCGCTCGACACCCCGGGATCGCTGGGAGTTCCGAGTATCTGGTCCAGAAGTGCCGAACGATCTACCAATCTCCTCTAGGCTCTGGCACTCATAAATTCTTTTTTTTATTTGAGTGCCTCACACTTTTTCTCGTATATCTAAGAGTCATCATCACCAAATGCTTCTCCCTACCTTTTTCATCGAGGGCACCTACTCGGTCTGTGTTCCCTTAGAGCGTTTTTTTTTTCCATTTTAGGACGAGATTTCCTTTCTCCTCCTTTTGCTGCCCCTTTGTGTACCCTGGAGAGGGCCTGTCTAAAAGTTGAAACAAGGCTTTTTAAGTCTCTGAGGCCTTGCTTTGTCTCCACCTTAGTGTTTACGTTTGCTATGGAAAGCTTCTGGACCTTGATTTATAGCCTTTCGAACATTCGTTAATCGTACCCTCCGAGCTACTACCTTTTTGTGTTTTTTCTTTTCCTCTCCTCCCATGTAGCATCTTTACCCGTGGTACTATCAGAAGAAGAGAGGATTTCGACGATTATCGGCATTGTCGCAGAGTACTTAAAACACGGAGGAGAGGCCTTACGAAATCAAATTAGTGAGTTAATAGTAGAAGTATGGGACGTTGAAGAAATGTCCCAAGATTGGAACAAGTACATTATAATTCCCATTGACAAAAAAAGAGATAGAACTGAATGCGCAAACTATAGAGGTATATCCTTGTTAAAATTAATATACAAAGTGCTCGCCATACGATTCAAAAAACGACTAGAATAATTTGTAGAGAAGAGTGTAGGAGAATACCAAAGAGGATTTTGTAAGGGAAGATCAACAACATTTGTTAAAACAAATCCTGATCAATTCCAGTACCTACAAGTACTGTTCATTGATTATTACAGGGTTGGTTAAGATGCTCTAGACAGAAATAAATTAATAGAAATAGTAAAAGAGTACCAAGTAGCAATAAAAATAATAAGGTTACTAAAAATGACACTTAGAACCAATTGTGCTGTGAAATGCAATGATACCTACATTCTCAGTATAATTGAAAAAAAGGGGTTCGTCATTGTCCATTGTCCACTTTGTTATTCAATGTAGCTTTGGACAAAATTATGGGGGATAAGTCCGGAACTCTTTTTTACATCGAACACCAATGCTTGGCGTATGTTGATGATGTGGTTCTCATTGCAAGAAGTAGAGAAGAACTGGCTAGTACTACAAAAAGATGTTTTGGGGCTAGCGCTAAGATTGGACTAAAAGCTAACATTAATAAATTCCAGTACATGGAAATTGCGAAGAAAAAAGAAAAAAAAACCGAGGGGTACTTTAAATTAGAGTTGGAGGACAATTTGAGATGGTAGACGAATATATGAGTCTAGATGCACTTATCGATCAGACATATAAAGAAGAATCAGAAATTCAAGAGTAATAGATGCGCTGGAGGTATAAACAAAATAATTAAGGATAAAGAAATATCGCGTAATACAAAAATAAGAGTATACAAAATGATAATTAGACCCACAATGCTATCCGCTGCTGAGACATGGACTATGAATAAAACCACATAGAATGGGAAGCCTAAGAAAGACAGATACTTCGCAGAATATTTGGAGGAAAAGTAGTAGAGGGAAAATGGAAAATACGAATGAACGAAGAAGTGTATCAACTGTATGCTAACCCGCCGATATAAAAAATTGCGGGAAAACGCAGCCTATAAAGGCACGGTCATCTAAACAGAATGCCGGAAGGCAAGAGAGCACTTGAGGGCAAAAAAAGGGAGACCAAGCAGATAATGGAGAGATGCAGGATGGAAGCTGTCAAAGAGTTGGGAATCAGAGATTGGAAGCTGTGGGTTTAGGATAGAAAACGATGGAAATTATCTATCCAGCAATGGGCCTAATAGGCCTATTAATGCTATACATGTTTTATAAACGTTATAAAATACATCGGGTGCGGTAATCCCAAATTGGGCAATAAAGCCTAATGGCTCTGAAATATATACAAATCATAAGTGAGGTGTTGGTAGGTAAAAATATTGACATATTCAGGAAGTCATCAAAATGTTTAATTATTAATCAAAAGAATTTCAACAATCTAGTAGAAGAGCAAGCTGATAAAGGATTAGCTACAATATTCTTCGGTCCATAGCCAGTTTTAGTGGTACCAAAAAGTACGGTCCGAAGACGAATGAAAGCTTGGATCTGTAAACAACACAACCAACACTAGAAACACATTCTGATCAAGCACACGACAGAATGCCTATTTAACACACGGGCGCCAGAAGAGATGAAACACATAAAACTCACCAGAAATCAGTTGTGAGTTATAACAGCAGCTTTACGAGCCATGCATCGGTCAAGGGACACCTACCTGGAGCACAAACATTTTTAAAACATTGATTATTTATTTAGTGAACACATACAGAAGCAGTAATAAGCTTAGAAATGTTTATAGCAAACAGTATTCGATCAACAATTGCATCATCTTTAATTAATAAAGTTAGATATTTTTTATGTTAAATTGCCCTTAGTAAATTATTTTTGTAGCAATCCTGTTATTTGTTCTATTTTTTTTAAATATAGGTTTTGTCAACGTATAAAAATGCTTTATCTCTAGATAAATTAACTAATAGTAGCGCTAATAATAACAGTCAACGATCGTTATTTTAATTAACCTCAATAAAAACCATCAGGCTTCCTCCTGTTCTTTTTTTAATTTACTAAATCATCCCCTGTTGGGTTGATCGTATTAGGTTCATCAGATGTATTTACGTAACGTAATGAAATTGGCTGTCCTATGTCTATAAATGAAAACCTATAAGTTATATAAAATCCTTCATGTCATTGAAAACACCAAGATTAAGGGCCACTATTTATAATTAGATTGATATACCTAAAATCGTTAGACATATAAAAAGTATTTTTTTCTAATCCATATTTATTAAGCTTTCTAAACCTGAAACTTTGTGTCTGAATTAATATTATTGTGGAAAAGACAACACCTTGTATGCACACATACATCTTTACTGTGAAATAAAATTACACCTTCCACTCAATAAAATTACCGGGATGTGGATTCAGCAACTGCTATTACACACAAAATATATAAAATTTCAATATACCAATCCCTAAATACAAAAAAATTAGACTTCTTCCTCTGATTGTCGCTGGTCTTCTTTCCGCTCCTCTACTTGCTAGCTCCGCTTTCCTCTACTATTTGCTTCTGCACTATGTTTTAATCGAATCTTTGGAGATATTTGATTTATTTGCATGAAGATTTTGGCTCATTTTTAATAAACAACCTCACTTTTTCGGCAGTTTGTGGCGTAATCACAAATTTTGGCTGGCCAATATTTTCGTCGTCTTCCAGCGACTCACGAACCTCACGAAGACTCAGCTACGAGATAAACAGTCATCACCATAAACTTGTTTTAACAATCGATGCGTTTCGGTAAATGTTTTACCAAGTTTAAAACAGAACTTAATATTGGATCTTTGTTCGATGCTCATTTTTTGACCGATGTTAAAAAGGTACTACAGAACATAAATGAAGGATGTACCTATCGAACCCTATAATAGATGGCACCATTACAGTTATGTTAATACTGTTTTACCTAAAAATTGTGCTAATTAATTGTACAGAACAAATAATTTCGCTTGATTGATAAAAATAAAATAAAATGAATGTGCTTCCAAACAAGAAAAATAAGTGAGGATTTCAAGTAATAATATTTACCATAGATTATCGATTATTTTGGCAAACTTGTTACCTATAATGATGTTTACCATAATGCTAAAAATACAAAATCGATTTGCGAAATACAGTTATTATATATTTGTAATTAGGCTAATTTAAAAACAACAATATTTTGCATACTAAAAAGGAAACAAACAGTAGTAGGTAATGATAATTCAGTTTTTCAAGTAAATTCTATTTCAAAGTTTATTCAACTATTTTTTAATTTTTATCAATAACTATCTTAAATTTTAATTTTTCAAATTAGGTTTTGATTGTGTTTTAACTAGCAATCAAAATTATGTTATGGTAGGTTTACATGCTTGGCAAGTCTCGGCAAGCTTCCACAAATACAAGCGTCTAAAGGAGGTGTTTGACTTGGCTTGCATGAGATGGGAAGAGCCTGTAAATGCCATTCAAGCGTTTGTGAAGGCTTGGAGCTTTTGGATGCTTGCGTTCAAACCTACCATTAGTTAACTTTTGCATCTTACTAACTTTAGGAATTATAGGCTTATAAACAATAAAATTGTTAATAACAATTTTCTGACCGTTTTTTTAGGCAAGCACTCAACAAAAATTGATTCAGCGCATCAAGAAACATAAAGTAACATCATAATATTCTATAGACCTTTCAGTTTTTACAGAACCCCCTCATCGTCAGGAGTATAAGGCATATCTATGTCTAAAGTAAATAGAGCGTTACCGCGTATGGGTACCTATAGGTTGCAGGTTCGAGTCCTACCGGATGCGACATTTTTTAATTTCTCCTTTATAAATTTCAAAATTCCCATGAGAGATATCTTAAAATAATTAGCTTACTAAAAATTCATGTTATATGAACTTAAGTACTTATTTGAAAGTTGACAATTGAAATAACAAGTCAGTAGCAGTCAAAATACAATAGCTGCAACCTGCAGGTTCAGTTTCAGTTGCTCTGTTAGATCAAAGGCCATTTTCAGGCGTGCACTATTGGACAAATCCACCATGCACGTGCGCAATTAAAGCTTCCTCGTACTCTTTGGCAAAAGTTAGGTCAAATCTGCCCCTTTTGAATCGCAGTTTTATTTCTTTTAAACTTTCTCCTATGCCGCAAGTTACCGATGTCTTTACGACTACGAGTAATCAAATGTTACGTATATCTTACTATATGGTGCAGAAACATGGTCCCTTAAAGTTAGAACGTTGAACCGAATAGATGCACTGGAGATGTGGACACTACGAAAACTTCTGCGGATTCCTTGGCAAGAACGTATGACGGATGAGGAGGTGTTGAGAAGGGCTGGTGTGGAAAGAGAGCTCCTTGGGATGGTTAAAGGACGAAAAATATATACCTTGGCCATATTCTTAGAAATAATAGATATAGTATACCTAACTTGATAATTCAGGCCGTGGGCCAGATAGAAAACAACCCTTATGGCTCCAAAAATAAGGGAAGAGCAGAAGCAGCGTAGCACCGGGCACAAGAAGAAGCAGAAATATTTGTTATATACCTGATATTGAAGACGTGTTGTTTTCAAGAAATGCTTCTTCAGTACTTGAGTAATTAAAACTCCACGCTGAATCATTAAAATCTCCATCATTAGTTTGTATAGTAAATATAAGAGCTTGCGGTGGAAGAATGTTTGATATTGCATGTTGTTCAATAATTTTCTTCAGTCCTGTTTCACTCTCCTGTTCACTAAAAATATATCATTATTTATTTGATTCTTGAAGGAATTTATTTCATAAAAAAATATCAATCTGGTACAAAACTTTATCATCAGAGATTAACGTTTATAGGTCTGGCTTCATCAATTTTTGTAGCAAAGTAATGTAATCAATTGATAATAGTTATATTGGATTTAACAAAGCATAATTAAAAGTAGATTATACCTATAGTTAACTGATATCATCCTACGTGCTCCTAAATGCGGTTCTCCGTGCCATATAAATATGTAATATATAGATAAAAAAATTGCAGCCATAGACACACTTAGAACATATGCCAATACGGTCAATATTCGTATTAATTTGGGTTTCGGTTTCTTATCAAATAAAGCATCCTTCGAGTTTTTCGTCGAGTCTAGCGAAGTCTGACTTATATTTTCGTCTGCCATGGTTATTTGTTTTTAGGGATATTCCATTATTTGTGGTGAATTTGATTTGGATTTGCTAAAAATTATATATGTATCATTGATTTTGTTGACTTCTAAAGTTTTATATTATATATATTGTTATGATATCACCGTCTCTAATACTGACTAAATCTTACTCAAAAGAAAAAAATAGAGACGACTATGATGACGAGAAGACAGTGACCATTTTTTTGTTTTTGATTTGATAAATAAAAAAAACACCTATTGATAGAAAGACAGTCCTTAATTTTGAAGAAAATAAAGGAACCCAACTAAAAAACCAGAACAGTAAAGAATCCAATTCACATTCCATCCATCCAACCACTAAAAAAATGTGGCGAACTAACGTAGAGCGAAAGAAAAGGAAGCAGAGGAAATAAAGAAAATAGAGGCGTAAAGAAATCAAAAGAAAAAACAACCAAGACAAGGAAATGTACTCTGAAATATAGATTGCTAAGGTTGGTAGACACCTCTAAAAAAGGCTTTGTGAATATGAGCACTTAATTAGAAAAAAAAACATAACTCTTTACTGACCGAGCGTTGAAAAAATTTATTCTGGTGCGCTTGTAGGAAATTGAAGATTCTATAAAAAAGGCATTTTATAATTTTTTCGTAAATCTCACCGTTTAAAAGATATTAAAGATTGAAGTTTGATTATTTTAAGGCAAATTTCTTTTTTGATTAAGAATTTTATAGTTTCTTCTTGTTTTTTAAAAACCATAGTGTCTCCACTTCTGGAGATAGGCCTCTTCAAGATTTTTCTAGATAACTCCATTATGTGCTTTTTGTGTCCAGTTTCTTCCCGTTTTGATGCCATCGGCCCAGCTTTCTTTTGTTTTCCCAGGGCCTCCATCTCAATACTCTAGATGTTCTTCTATTACTATTCATCCTGGCCACGTGTCCTACCCATTGCTGCTTCAATCTAGCTATTCTTTCGATTAAGTCTGTTCTTCTAGTCCTACTCCTACTCTTCGTTTCTTATGTGATCTCCCACACTGGCTCTCAGCAGTTCTTCTGTTACTATCAATCCTGGTCACGTGTCCTGCCGATTGCCACTTCAATCTGGCTATTCTCTCGGTTATATCTGTTATTCTAGTCCTTTTTCTAATCTCTTCGGTTCTTATGTGATCACTCAAACTGACACTCAGCAGTTCTTCTATTACTATCCATCCTGGCCACGTGTCCTGCCCATTGCTACTTCAATCTGGCTATTCTCTCGGCTATGTCTGTTATTCTAGTCCTTCTCCTAATCTCTTCGTTTTCTATGTGATCTCTTAAACTGACACTCAGCAGTTCTTCTATTACTATCCATCCTGGCCACGTGTCCTACCCATTGCTACTTCAATCTGGCTATTCTCTCGGCTATGTCTGTTATTCTAGTCCTTCTCCTAATCTCTTCGTTTTCTATGTGATCTCTTAAACTGACACTCAGCAGTTCTTCTATTAATATCCATCCTGGCCACGTGTCCTGTCCATTGCTACTTCAATCTGGCTATTCTCTCGGCTTTGTCTGTTATTCTAGTCCTTTTCCTAATCTCTTCGTTTTTTATGTGATCTCTTAAACTGACACTCAGCAGTTCTTCTATTACTATCCATCCTGGCCACGTGTTCTACCCATTGCTACTTCAATCTGGCTATTCTCTCGGCTATGTCTGTTATTCTAGTCCTTCTCCTAATCTCTTCGTTTTCTATGTGATCTCTTAAACTGACACTCAGCAGTTCTTCTATTAATATCCATCCTGGCCACGTGTCCTGTCCATTGCTACTTCAATCTGGCTATTCTCTCGGCTATGTCTGTTATTCTAGTCCTTTTCCTAATCTCTTCGTTTTTTATGTGATCTCTTAAACTGACACTCAGCAGTTCTTCTATCACTATCCATCCTGGTCCGGTGTCCTGCCCATTGCTACTTCAATCTGGCTATTCTCTCGGTTATGCCTGTTATTCTAGTCCTTCTCCTAATCTCTTCGTTTTCTATGTAATCTCTTAAACTGACACTCAGCAGTTCTTCTATTACTATCCATCCTGGCGACGTGTCCTACCCATTGCTACTTCAATCTGGCTATTCTCTCGGCTATGTCTGTTATTCTAGTCCTTCTCCTAATCTCTTCGTTTTCTATGTGATCTCTTAAACTGACACTCAGCAGTTCTTCTATTAATATCCATCCTGGCCACGTGTCCTGTCCATTGCCACTTCAATCTGGCTATTCTCTCGGTTATGTCTGTTGTTCTAGTTCTTTTCCTAATCTCTTCGTTTCTTATGTAATCTCTCAAACTGACACTCTGTAGTTCTTCCATTACTATCCATACTGGCTATATACGTGTCCTGCCCATTGCCACTTCAGTCTGGCTATTCTCTCAGTTATGTCTGTTATTCTAATTCTTCTCCTAATCTCTTCGTTTCTTAAGTGATCTCTTAAACTGACAGTTAGCAGTTCTTCTATTACTATCCATCCTGGCTACGTGTCCTGCCCATTGCCACTTCAATCTGGCTATTCTCTCGGTTATATCTGTTATTCTATCCTTCTGCTAATCTCTTCGTTTCTTATGAGATCTCTCAAACTCTGGGATAAGCAAAGGGTAGATCTAATTATGGAAATGTTGAAGAAAATAAAGGAGCAAAAGTACTTAATGTGGAAAGGAATGAAGAAAGATAAAGTCAGATAGAAAAGCAAAAAGAGAAGAAATAAATAAAAGTGCTCAAAGGATGAGTATTATAAGAGAAGAGACGATTAAAAAAAGAAAGTTCCTTTCTATATTAAATTCTACACATTTTCCAATGGCACGGATTTCCTCGTGAAAAATGCTTTCTGAGTATTTGGCACTAGGTCTAGGTTCCGTAAAATTGAAGAAACATAAATAGAAATTAAAACTGAGTTTCCTGAAGGAATAGTTATAACAACTTATTGAGCTTATTATAGGTAATAATACATAAAACTTGAGAAGTCACTTATTAAATTATTCAAATTTCGACAGATGTATTCCTTCTAAATTTTTGCTAAAAATAAAATCATAACGTTTATATTGTAAAAAAATATATATTTTTACACCAAAAATTTCTGAAAAACTAGTATCAAAAATATATTTAAACTCATAATTCTGGAATAAACATTATTTAAAAATAGTACTCCAAATAAACTAAACTAATACTTACACGTATGGGACATCTCGTGAACCAGTTTCACATATTTGCCTAAACTTTTTTATATTTTTTTCAAACTTCACCAAAGATAAAATTTTCGGAAAAATTCAACAGTACATACTAATTATACTCGATTTTTCACTTGTTATCATAATCAGCGTCGCGGCGTTTCTGTAAACAAACCTGGAACGTCGACACGTTTTTCAAATAAACGCATGCGTACCTAATTTTAGTTTTTATAGGTTTATCAGGAATTTTGTTGTTATCCTCAGAGGATATACAAAGTAAGCATCAATTAAAATAGTTTATTTAGTTAAAAAAGATGTTTTAGTATGGCGAGATTATATAAAACAATGTTAAAAATAAAATATTTCTTATTTGATGAAGGTTCAAAATTGATAGCACGGGAAAATTTCAATATTGCCTCAAAAAGCAGCTTGTATAATTGATCATCAATTGGCCATAAATGGTCCCGCTTCCATAAACCGTGAGCCAGGAAAGTTTTGGTGTATGATCCGTCTTTCGCTGTACCATTCTTAGCCCGGACCTTGTGGATTCTTGAACATGCGGGGATCGTTTGGACTTCTTCGCAGAACCTCCTCCAAGAGTCTCTTATGGCTTTTTGGATTTCTTTATTGTACAGCGTTAACTTCTTTTGTGTATACTCTTTCCAGCTATGAACGGTTTAGGCCTTATTAAACAGCCTTCTCACCTAGGCTCTAAGCTTCTGCAGGTGTTCGTTCCACCAGGGAGTGTTTCTTGTGTACTTCCTTGTCTGTTCCGGACAGCTTTCACGATAAGCCGACCCAATAGCCTCGCTTACCCTGTCCACCTCCCGGTCTAAACTGGAAACATCTCTTATTGACACCGTTCTGTCCTCGATTTTCATTGAGGGAATTTACATAGTCCTCACAATTCGTTCTCCGTGGATTTCTGAACGTGGTCTCAATAATTTTGGGGGTGTCAATATTGAACCTCACATGCATGTGATCCGACCCAGACGGCGCGTACGAGACATGCCAGTTTTCAATCTTGTCGTAGATGTTGTTTATGCAGAGGACCATCCTGTGCGAAACTGTTACAAACGTTGACTTTTTGCTTTTGTTTAATATCTGTAAGCTATTACTAATAATAAATTGTAATAGATACTCACCTCTACGGTTGACGTCCATACTACCCCACACTATGTGATGAGCATTGGCTTCGAACCCCACGATTAACGGTAGGTTTTCGCTCCGGCTGTAGCTTATGATGTCCATTAGGTGGCCTGGAGGGCAAACCTTGTCCTCTCCAGGGAAGTACGCTGAACAGACCATTAGCCTTCTGCATGCCTTCTTCCGTGTATATTGACAGTATGGCTGCAACAAAATTACCTTACATCTAACTGTCTTAGTAAACAATATACAGGCACGAGACTTTATAGCTTTTGTGTCATATATTAACTCACCATGGTGAGGTTTTAGGACTGCGGCCTTACCTCTGTATAACCATGGCTCCTGCAGGAGGGCTACCTCCATGCCTTCTCTCAAATCTCCGACACACTATGGCCAATGTAGCCTTTGCATGTTGGAGATTTGCCTGCAGGACCCTGACTGTACCTACATCTCCATGGAAGGTTGACACTCGCTCTCCTCAGCGATCACTTCCACAGTCGTGGCGCAACCTTTGCTGGAGGGGGCTGTGGTCATTCCATCTTCGGGCGGCTCATTGTCGTGGTGGGCCGTTAAGCCTACCTCCGACTCTGGGCTTCTCTGAGTCACAGGACGCTCATCCCCCTTTAGACGGAATTTTATCTTTCCTATCCCAAAGTGGGTAAGCATGTCCTGCGCTTTTAACGCCGCCACGGACTCTCTATTCATGAAGAACGTCCAGACATGTCCTTTGTATGTTGGGGTTTTCCCAAAGACCGTCCACAACCCGGTGTTCAGCTTGTGGTTACCCACCTTTAGTCTTCTAAGGATGCGGGTAACGAATCCACTAAATCTAATACAAGATCGAAAGGGGTGGAAGCTTATTGTTTGGTCAGCCAGGACCCACAAACGTTGTATGGAATGTAATCCTATCTTAGATTTTCAATTACTATTTGAAACTTTCTTTTACACAGAATTATCTACAGCTCTTCTGTAAAATTTATCGAAGTGTTGATAGTAAATTCTATATTTACTGGGCTCTACATAGATGGGTGAATTTTCCTTATTTTTAAACCCGTTGTTGTTTTTTTTATCACAAAACCAAATGTACTTGTGTCACTCCGGATAGGAATTTATTTTTGAAATTGTATCTTGTGCTTGTCTTTAAACTTATTAATATTTGTATGTTTGCTCTTTTCCGTGAAAAAAAAAACCAAAGTCAATGACAATGACAAGTTTTAAATAGTTACACAAATGTTTTTCTTTGAAATTATTCATTATAATGTTAATATTATTATTATTAGATTCTTTATTTAGCTTTGCTAATACAAAAATAGTACAGTTTTACAATAATAAGTATAGTTTATACATTATGTATAATGTCTAAAAACATAAATATATTAATGTCTAAATATTAATAATAAAAATATAAAAATAATAAAACTTTACAACATATAAAACATAAAATTAAATCTATATCTACAATTAAAATCTCTCTGTCTGTATCTATATTTAAAATCATTTTATTTAGACCCTTTGTGTCATCATAATATAGTTCTTTAGTTTATATTTAAAATTATTTAATGAGGTAGCATTTTTAATTTCACCTGGCAACTCATTGTAAGCCTGCAGACCCTTGACAAAGACTGAATTTTGGGCACTCCTAGTTATAACATGTCGAATATGAAAATTACTCCGATTTCTTGTATTATAATTGTGAAATTCATAATTGTAATCGATTTTTTCAAGTAAGTATGAAGGCATCATTTGTAATTGAATTTTAAAAATAAAAATTAATGTTAGGTATAGAATATAATTTTTAACTGACATCCATTCAAGATTCTGTAACATTGTTTTTATATGAGTTCTTCTATCACATGAAAGTATTATCCTCATTGCCCTGTTTTGAAGTTTCTGCAACCTATTTATTTCATTTTGGTTAAGCAAATATAAAATTGTGGCACAATATGTAAAGTGGGGAAGAATTAAACTATTATAGAGAAGTTTTAGAGACCATTGGTTAAGATATTTTGAGCATCTATATAAATAGCTGATTTTAAATGATATTGTTTTAATAACATAATTAGCATGTTCTTTAAATAGTAACATATAGTCAACTATGACTCCCAGATATTTAAATTTTTTAACAACCTCAATATTACTATTCTCTATATTTACTTTTTGGTTACTAATATTATATTCTTCATAGTTTTTGTTATTTCCTATAATCATAAACTTAGTTTTATTGATATTAATTTTTAAAGAATTAAAACAGCACCATTGAAATATTTCTTTTAGTGTGTTATTTATATTTTCAATTATTTCGTGTAACTTGTCTGAAGCAAAATAGATCAAAGTGTCATCCGCAAATAGGATAATGTAACATTCTCCTGCGACACGTGTGATATCATCTATGTACAAGAGGAACAATAATGGTCCTAACACACTTCCCTGCGGGACACCCTGTTCATTTTCGATTTCATCTGATGTAATGTTGTTAAACTTTAGCTTCTGTTTTCTATTATCTAAATAATTTATTAACCACTGTAATGCATCATCAACTATTCCAAAACTTTCTAATTTACTAATAAGTATTGCACGATCTACAGTTTCGAACGCTCTTTGTAAGTCAAGAAATAGAGCACCAGTAATTAACTTATTATTTTTATTTTGTTTGAAGTGATCTAGGACATATTGTAGTGCTGTTTCACAACTATGCTTCCCTCGAAAGCCAGACTGTACACTATTAAATAGATTATTTTCTTCTAAGTAATGAATAAGTTGATTATAAACAAATTTTTCTAATACTTTCTCTATTGTACTTAGCATATTAATCGGTCTTAAGTCTGCCGCTCTATTTGAATTTGAGACTTTAGGGATTGGTATGATAACTGAAGTTTTCAAGGCTGTAGGAACTATGTTCATTTCTAAGGAGGTGTTTATAATATTAAGCAATGGCAAGGCTATGTTTGCAAAACAGTTCTTTAAAAAGGTCGCATTTATGTCATCCGAACTTCCCTTATTGGGTAAGTCAAAAATAATTTCTCTCAATGTGTCAATGTCAATCAAGTTGAATTTCTTAAAAAACACATTATTATTCTTAGGTGTTACAGGAAAATTTCTATTATTACGATTTATATGAGAAATAATTTCTTTTATACTATCAATATAATAATTATTGAGGGCATTAGGGATATCAATTATATCTTTTATTATTAGATTATCATTAATCTCTATCTCCGTTAAGCTATTTTGTTTATTTTTAGGCAAAAGGTCTTTCATAACTTTCCAAAGTTTAATAGAATTTTTTTTGTTTTCACTTATTTGCCGTTCATAATATTTACTTTTTTCATTTCTAATAACGCTAACTGCTATGTTTCGATGTTGTTTGTATATTTGCCTATTTTCTTCAGTTTTGTTAGATACATACTTTTTATAACTATCATCCCTATTCCTTATAGCATTTCTGACTTCCTGATTCCACCAGTCTTTATAATTATATAATAGTACTTTCCGTATATGCTTTTAATAAAGTCCCTAGAAAATAATAAATAAATGCAATGCAACTGTAGCAACAAGTTCTATGATCGTAATCACACAAATTCATTAACTCTAATTAACAGCTGTATGAATTGGATTCGTTAACGAATATCATCAGTAAAAAAACACTTATCATGTTTTTTGTTAATGGGTTGATATCCAATATGCGCATCACGCAAAAGCAATGCTTTTCAAGAGTTCGATTGTGTGAAGCGTTTCTGTAATTGAAAGCATTATGCCGCATAATACGCTTTAATGCTGTAATTGAAAAACTAACTTTATTTTAATTCATCGTTGCTCTAATTAGGTATCTATTATACTTACTTAATTATATACTATTATATGTGAAACCTTTGTTGGGTAAATAAGTGTATGTGAAGGCTATTTTGTACGTAAAACTAATTATTGGGATAGTAGTAGTAATAGATTAAACTTTGTTTATATATATAAAGCTACAAATAAGGAGTTTTTTTTAGTAACACTTTTATAGCAGTTGCATTTCAATAGATAGTTGTGCCTAAGTTGTATATAAGGGTACACAATATGATGCGATTTGTATCACTTCTTACTGTTTTTATTTGCTCTTTCATGTTACAATGTAACACCGTCAAGGCATTAGGTTCTCCTCCTTTCAAGATCGGTAATTGTGATCAAGCAAATTCAGGAAATTTGGTGTTTACTGATCAAATATTCAGAATAGGAATTCCATTTATAGTTATGAAGGCTCGGGTAAGAACTTCATTATTTATGAACCAGCTCTTACAATTTAAGATTAAAAAATTAACAAATTAGAATAAAGTTAAGGAAAAATTAAAACAATGACATATCCTGCAGGAATCACACCTCAGATCTCGTTATGTACGCGACAGGAGATATACTTATTGGTTAATCGGCGATTGTATCAATCCTTGGTTCAAGTTAAAGCCATCTATTTACTATTATTATTTTTTATCACCGGTTTTAAGACCAGTGTTTTTAACTGCAGTCGACCGATCAGGCAAGGTTACAGTTGGCGTCACTAATCCAGAAACGATCGGACAATATTTGTCACATCCAAGATGACTAATTTTTGCATTGGTCAGTAGGTCGATTCAGAGGTGTTAATCTCTTAGCTTCTTTGGAATTAGTCCCATGCAGGAAACGATCACTAGAACGATCTTTACACTTTCAAGGTTCCATAGTTCTTTTACTTCTCTCTTTAACTCATCGTATTTCATTAGTTTTCATAGTTTTCGTGGTATTTGCCTTTTAGATTGGAATTATTAGGATTGGATATGTCAATTAAAAGAGCCTTGGTCTGTTTATTGAATGCAGTAATATCTTGCCTACTATGACGTAATGTTAAATAATGGTTTTGTTCCAATAAATCTTAGCCAGCTTATTCTCTATCACTGGAGGGTACTTATATTGGTAATACGGCTCGTTGTTTTCAGTAACGATCTTAAATGATTTTAGAATCTCTAGGTGTATTATTGTAGCTACCTTATTATGTCGCTCCAGGTATTTATTGTCGGCCAGATTTTGACAACCAGACAATATGTGATCGATCGTTTACATTTCCTACACCTATCAGATGGTATTTCCTCTTTTAAGATATATTTTTGGTAGTTTCTTGTTTTTGATCTTGTGTACCATAAAACCTTCAGTTTCAGGGAAGAGCATTCCAGCTTTAAGTCATTCATTGTATTTACTCGGGTTTATTGCTTCATGTTGCAGTTGATTGATAAATCTTCCATGTAGTTCTTTAGAGTAGGTACCAACTTTCTGTGTTCTCTTCATTAGTTTTCGTTTTAAATGGTTCATAGTTTTCCATGCTTAGGTTCAGTGGTGTGTAGGCTATAAGTATCCGCTTTTACTATTGCTGAAAAAGTTTCTTAGCCCTTTTATCTGTTGACTGCAAGCTATAATCACGACCTCTACCCCTTTTTTCTCTCGACAGAGTTATTTTTTCTACGCTTGCTTTTGGATGGTGTTTTATATACTTTGTAAGTTCTCTTCTGATCTTTCTGTTTTTTTACGATTTTTAAAAAGATGATTTGTTTATCAGGCAAATTTTTTAAAACATAAATAAAATCTGTTTCAGACTTCCTACAGTGCACAAAACATTTTTTGCGTTATAGTGCAAAACACTCATCCCCTACAGGGTGTACCACAAAGTGTCGATGTGATAAGTGGAGGAATTGGTCAAAATCGAATAACTCTATCAGTAAATTCTTATAGAGGATTTGGTGAACAAGCACTTGTTCAATATTTTGCCAAATAATAAATTTTATACTTGTTTAAAGTTTTCCTTTATATGAAAATATTTTGTATTGCGCTATGTTTTTGGTTTTATGAATAACAGAATATATCATAGTGTGTTTTTTATTTCTTACTATGGAAAAAGTATAAAAAATTTATAATAAAAAGATAATTTACTATAATAATGTATTCTTTTTCCACGATAACTTGAAAAAGGGCATTATTCGGCACTGTACTACTTCAAAGAATATCTTTCCGTGGGCGTAATGCCGCGTTTATACGTGCATGGATTTACTGGCGCAAGTATGCTTGCAAGTATAACTTGCGTGAAAGTTAGGTAAGTTGGTTGTCTACTAACTTTCTATCGCGTAAGTAAGTGGTTGCATGCAAGTCAATACTTACGCGCAAGTCGTTGTTTACACGTGCGTGGTTTCTACTACTTGCATGTAAGTAACTACTTGCGCCAGTAAATCCATGCACGTATAAACGCGCCATTATTCACATTATTCTTTTAATATATGCATAGGCGGCGTAGGGCGTGGGCGACGTGGGCCATAGCCCACGGCCTCGCAGTCCGAGGGGCCTCGCAAAGTAAAAGAGGCAAAATATTATTATTTTTTGGTTGACTGCACAAGAGACTGTAGTAAAGTAGAACAAATGTCTGTGATCTTAAGATTTTGTAATACATCAACGGGCATAATAGAAGAGCACTTTATGGGATTTCTTGCTGTATGTGAGACAACAGGAGAATATTTGCGTAATGCAATACTAGGAGAGCTAGAAAAGAATGACTTAAATATTCAAAACTGTCGTGGCCATGGATACTACAATGGGGCAAATATGGTAGTGGAGTCAAAATTCGAATAGCTGTCATAGCTGGAATCTGCTGTTGGTAGACGCCGCTAATTCTTCGGTGGCAGCAAAAACATTTTTTGGTTTTATCCAAAAAATTTATTTGCTGTTTTTAGGTTCCAGCAAACTCTGGAAATTGGTCAAAGATAAATTATAACTTACATGAAGCCTTTATCAGACACCAGGTGGGAAAGCAGAATCGAGGCAGTTAAGTCCATACTATTTCAATTTGATAATGTAGTGGGATGCATAGAAAGTTTGAAAAATCAAACGGATCAATCAGACACTCTCAGTGATTGTGATTCAGTATTAAACGAAATGCTCAGTTTAGAATTTATAATATCTTTACATTGTTATCGCGTGTTAATATAATAAGCAAACTATGGCAATCTGTACAAGTCCATTTAAGCATTGCCCTTGAACATTTGTGTACATTTTGTGGCTGGATCAAAGAATATCGACAAACTGGATTTGAGAAAAGCTTGTCTAATGCTCAACAATATATTGACAGAAGCTGTTATGATCTGCCAAACAAATTTAAAAATAAAAGAGTAGCCAAAAAGAAAAGGGTCTTTGATTATGAAGGTGAGGATCTACCTATACAGTCTCCCATAAGCCGGTATAAAGCGAATTTTTTTAACACTATGCTTGATTCAGTTATTACAAATATGGATTTAAGATTTATGGCTTTATATCAATATCATGAAAATTTTGGTTTTTTGTATGATATAAGTAAATTAAAAAATATTTAACATGATCAAATATTAAAAAAATGTCAAGATTTACACACAGTCCTACGAGTGGATGAGAGCAGTGACTTTCAACCTAACGATTTGTATGAAGAATTAAAAATAATGATCCCTAATTTACCTAACTTCGTAACAGATGTGAAACAGTTGCTTCAATTTATTACAGAAAATAGCTTAAAAGAAATATACCCAAACATATACATCGTCATTAGAATATTATTAACAATACCAATTAGTACCTACAGCCTCCGCTGAAAGGAGCTTTTCAAAATTAAAACTTATCAAGAATTATTTAAGGAGTACAATGGCACAGGAAAGACTTTCTGCGGTCGCAATTTTGTCTATCGAGGCTGATGTAGCATCCAAGCTAGATTACGAGCACGTAATTAAACAATTCAGTAGGGTAAAAACTAGAAAATTTCTGTTCTTTTAATATTTAATTAAAATTGTTTTTAATGTTGGTAGGCTTTAAATATCTTAAATATTTATATGTTAGTTGTGAGTTTGACTAGATTTTGCATGAATAAACATTTTATAATGCCAAATGTTTTTTATTTTAAAAAATCTGTATTCATGTGCGAGCAGGCAGAGGGCGTCGCAAAATATATCTTGACAAATAAAATTTTGATCCTGCGCCGCCACTGAATTTATGTTTAATAGGTCTGTAAATTAGCTGAGTATATTTGGACGAATTTTTGACTGCATATAAAGAAAAATAGTATACATTACTTGTGACGGAAGTCGATCTCCCTAAAGGGAAATTATTTTCCTCTTTGTATTGTGTACTATTTTTTTAGTTCAGACTAGTTTTTTTTTAATTGTTTTTACCCAATATTTCAATTAATAAATAATTCTATTAAAAACTAGATAAGAACCAGTTAATATATAATATACAAAACTAGGTTTCCATTTAGTTTAGCTTCTAATTAGTAAGTGTTTAATATTATATTAATTATTTTAGTGTATTCCAAAGTACTTAAATTTTAAATAATAACAGTCATTATCTATTGATCATTTAATTACAAAATGTAGGTAGATATATTGTGAGGTTTAAAGTTGGTAAAATTTATAACTGATATATATTAAAACACAAATTAATAACGATATACAATATTAACAGAAGTTTGAGCAAAATCATAGAATTGAATAGAAAGTTTATAAAAATAAGAGACTGTTTCCTAATTATTTTCTATAATTGGGTTTTATTTACCATTCCAAATAAATGTGAAGGTTAAAACTATTGGAAATAGAAAAAAATATCGCATCTGGCAGGCACGAACCTGCAATCTTTATCCTTACACGGTAACTCTTACCATCTTCAGCCACAGATGCCTTAGTAATTAGTCGTTGTTTTGATCGACTTGACTCAACTCATGTCAGATTTGACACTTACATCCATCCTCCTTTAACATGTTTAGTTAATGAGAGAGAAGATGTGTTTAATCGACAATTGAAACATCAAACTTTAAGTCACTTTTTTTATGCCTTGATTTTTATTCTTTTAGGAGACCGAAACCATGGATTTTTACTTAACTGTTACTTTTGTAAACTTATAAAAATTAAGAAATTATACAAACAAGAAAATATAAGGAGAAAACGTGCAGGACTCGAAACTAGAATCTTTACCTATAACTGGTAACGCCTCTAAACACACTTCAGCCACAGATGCCTAAGTAATTAGTCGAGTTCTTGATTGTTTTGATTCAATTCATGTCAAATTCCTCCTTAAGCACATGTATGTATGATTTTAGTTTGTCCAAACAAGAATATAGGTCAATAATTTTTGGCGTACGAGATGGCAGAAGGACATTTCAATATACTTTTGGAAAAAACTCAATTCGACACCACTTGGGGGTAGAGTAAACGTTTTTTTTTTTATCGGGGTGTCCCCTCTAAGCATATGTGATGCACACTTTCAAAATCTCCTGCGCTTTGGTGTTCCTGAAGGACCAAGTGAGTTTGTATTGGACACCTCTATCGAGATATCGAAATTTCGTCCTCATCATCTTCGATGCGATTATCAGACTCATCATAAGTCTCTTTTATCAAAACTTTGTTCGAAAATAGTCGCAATTTCTCCCTCTCCATCGTAATCCAGTAGAAGTTGCGAAGTTTTACAAGCACCACTACAATTGGTACATATAAAGGAGCATTTTAACCCAGCTTATCTGCATAAGCATCCTTTCTGACATCCTTTTTTACGTTTACAAGTTTTAACAAAGATTTTAGAGCTAGACGCTTGAGTGTCGTAACAGCAATTAGTCTATTTGTGTTTCTGTTCCATCCCCATTGTCCTTCATTTTGTACATCCTTCATCCTGATAATTAAAAATTAGATTGTTATAATGGAAAATCTTCGTTAAAATTTTCTCTGCTTCTTTTATAACAGGAATGATCACTTTAGAAACGATTAAATCCAAGGAAGTATAAGCAGTATAAAAAAGTGGCATTTTATACCGAATCTCTAAGTTCTAAGTTTTTAAGCCTAATAGATTGAACATTCTGTATATAACAAATTTATTCTTAACCACTTTACGTATCAGTCCGTGCAATAAACTAAGTTTTAATTATATTTCAATTAAAATTACATTTGGAAATACCTAAAAAAACTGGATATAAATTACTGCATTTTAATTTATATTTACTAATGTTGAAAATGAATACGTTAACAGCAACTTTGTTTATATATGTTATAGTCACAATAATACATACAAGCCAAAGTGCAGTTTCTTCCAATAAAACTGTTAGTACAAACTGGGGTTATGAAATCATAGATGGGAATTGTGATTATGCTGTAATGAAAGATTTGGTATTCCACCAACATATTCACAAAGGAAGAGTACTCTTGATGTCAAAAGAGGCTAAAGTAAGTAGTTTTATAGATATATACTTACATGCTCAAAATTTAGGGATATTAGTACTTAATTAAAAATTGCTCTTTTAAATATATGAGGTACTAACCGTGCCACCTTATGGTGGCGTCATAGTATTTAATTAAAACGTTTAAATATATGTATATTCATAGAAGCATGTTGTAGATAGTATATGATTTACTATTTTTACATTAGTTACAAAGTTATTATCTTAACTTGTATTGATATTTTTTTCAGGCTGAATACCATGGTGACAAAAAAATTTACTGTATACGTGCTATAAGTACTAAAAGCGAGCCTAAGGGATCAAAAGTGAGAGTATCATCTGGAGGTATTGACCACAGTTTCGTTAGTTTCGAGATGAAATCGGGCAAAAGTCATGGATTAGAATATGATATTTCAGTTTATGCTAAATAGACATTTTCTATTTTTTTTGTTCTTATTATATCCAGTTTTCCTTCAACCACAAGCAAAATTTTCTGACAGATAGTATAGGTACATCACTTTAACAGCAATTGAGAATAGATCTTAAGTTTACTCTATTTATACCGACTTCTTTAAAACATTCGATAAAGTTAATCACCTGAACTGTCAGTTTCGATGTAAAACTTTTAAACTGGCTCAATAGATTCTTAATTGACCGAATTTAATGTGTGAGAATAGCTGGTATTACATCACAACTATTAAAAGGTCCTGCAGGAGTGCCGCAAGGCTCACACTTAGGTCCAATACTTTTCAATTATTTTTAAAAGATTTTCAGCTTGTTTCCTGAACTCCCAATATTTAACTTTTGCTAATGATTTAAAAATATAACAAACAGTTATAGTTTAACTAATATTAATGTAATAAGCCAACCACGCCTCCTTATCATATCAAAGGAAGCGGCTTTCGAATCTAGGTTGCCAGATATATTTCAGAAAATTCCTAAGTTTATATATGTTGAAAATGTTAGAAAGATAATATGGAAATATTCTTAAAAAATATATACTTAAATTAATTAACTAGGTTCTTCATGTTTAAACAGTTTCCACAGTTACTTATACTTAAAGACATTTTTGAGTAACGGCAACATTGAGTATTTAGCTCTGAGTTTTAATTTTTTTGCCGGCTCCTTACATATAGATGTAATGAAATGCCGACGCCTTTGTAAGACTATTTACCGACAAGATGTGTTTCTAAACATACAGGAGAGTCGCTAATAGGAATCGACGTGGTAGTAAGGTGGATATAGTTAAATTTCGGAGTTGATTTAGCAGAGCCACTCTGTACCGAATTGGTAATCGGCATGGAACGAGTTTTAGCGAGTGGTTCGACTTCTGACCATGCATAATGTTTCATTTTAAGACTAGTATACAGTAGCGTCAGTGTGTTTATTGGAGAAATTGGTAAGAAATTATATATAAATCTTTGGCGTTTTGGCGACCATTTGAAACGGGTGATCAAGATCAATCATCGTCGCAATTATCAATAGATGATAATTATATTAATGACAGTCTCAAATAAAAACACAAAGATTTACACGTTCAATGTCAACGCGTTGTTTTAAATATGTATCATTGTTTGAAAAAAGAAAATGCTGGAATGACTGACAATGCGATTGTTTCGAGAATTCATGAATTAACACGAATTGGGTATACGACGATATATAAAATTGTTAAATTAGGAACTGTTACGGATCATTCTTTAAAACGAAAGCGACCAAATAAAAAATTGGGTAGGGTTGACACTGCTGCAAAGGACGTTATTCAACGAACTTTTACAAAGAAAATAGAGTGCCTACTTTAGAAATAATTTGTGAAAAATTGAGAGATTTTCCTGTATATAATTATGCAACTTTGGAAACACTGCGTGAGGTTTTGTTGAGTTGTGGATTTAAATATAAGAAACTAAATAATAATAATGGAATCTCAGCGTATCGTTGAACTTAGATAAGAGTATTTGTGCAAAATAAAAGAATATCGCAACTCAAACAGAAATATAATTTATTTAGACGAAACCTAGTTCGATACGCATGATGTTGTCAAGTACGGCTGGGTTGATAACACAAACAATTGTGCTTTAAATGCACCGTGTTCAAGAGGACAACGTGTTATTATTCTTCATGCCGGAAGCAAAGACGGTTTTGTAACTGAGGCGTTTTGCTATTGTCGGCCAAAAATATGACAAAGTCTTCTGCCGATTATCAAGAAGATATGACAGCCGATTTATTTGAAAAGTGGTTTGCCGAACAGCTCTTGCCTAAGATATCGCCGAATTCGGTAATTGTTATGGATAATGCGTCGTATCATTCCCGCATATTAAAACAAAATACTTAATAATAACACGAAAATGAATGAAATTTTAAGATTTATGGCAATCAAAAATATTACTGTTCCTAAAAAGGTTCCAGTAAAAAAGGAATTAATAAGAATGATCAAAAGTCAGAATTTTAAAAATGAATACGTCATTGACACCATTTGCAGCAGACAGGGTCATACCCTTTTGCGTTTACCTCCATACTACTGTATTTTTAATTCAATCGAAATGGTTTGGAGTACTGAAAAAAACGTTTACGAAAATATAATCAGTCACCAAACTTAAGCGCAGTTGTCCTTGATAATATTCGAGAGGTAATTAGTGGCATTAATAGCGATGTATGGAAAAATTGCGAAGCTCATGTTATAAAAATAGAAAAGGAATAACCTGTTTTACCGCCAATAGCGTTACTCAACCTGGGAACGATTCTACTTCAGAAGACGTTGACAATTCTTGTGAGTCATTCTAACCAATTTCCGTTACAACTATCGTGATGTATCTTGAAAACTTGCTTTCAAAAAGGAAACTAATTTTATATTCTTACTAACCATATGGAAAATAATAAAAAATTCCTCCAACAAAATTTCTACTAGTAATCTTACATCAGAAGAGTTTAATGATTTCTTTGTTAGCATTTCAGACACTGTTTTAGGAAACCTTGACAGAAGCTCTACTATGGACCCTGCCTTGGCTGTGTCAGCACATTACAACAATCCTCACTCACTCTTTCTTAGTCCAGTGGATGCACCTGAAGTAATGGAAATTTTACGAAATCTTAGTAATAGCACGGCTGTGGACATATATGGTATAAGTAACAAAATTTTAAAACAGCTTAGTCAAGGTATATTGTCAATTTTAATTAATGACTGTTTTTTACTAGGTAATTTTCCAAAAAAATTAAAGCTTAGCAGAGTTTTACCCATTTATAAAAAGGGTGACCGCAATGACCCTGGTAACTTCAGACCCATTTCTAATGTCCCTATTTTTTCAAAACTGACTGAAATTGCCCTTAATAACCGTTTAACAACATTTTTGGCAAAAAACAAATTGTTGGTTGACACACAATTTGGGTTTCGAAAAGGGTGTTCTACAATTCATGCTATTGACGGTTTGGTAAGACGCATAGTTGAGGCCTTTGAAAAGGGGGAAACCCTATCAGCAATTTTTTGCGATTTGTCAAAGGCCTTTGACTGTGTGTCTCATCAGATATTGTTAAAAAAACTTTTTTACTATGGTGTCCTTGGCAATGCTTGGGATCTTATTCATTCATACCTCAGTGAAATAAGTCAAATTGTTGATTGTGGTGGAATGAGATCTTCAGCGCGATCTGTAACAGCAGGGGTTCCCCAAGGCTCCGTCTTGGGACCACTGCTGTTCATTATTTATGTCAATGACCTGCAAGTTAGTTTCCCGCTGGTACATTCTGTGCAGTACGCTGACGATACCACGCTTTTTAAGCAAGGTGTTTGTCCTGAGAGCCTGAATGCAGTGATCAATGACACCCTCAGTAATTTACAGATATATTTTGCAAACAATAACCTTTCTCTAAACCGCGATAAGACCTACATTCTAAATTTTTCTTTAAAGGATGTTTTTAATCCTGAAGAACATAAATATTTTTTAGGTGTTCTTTTGGACTCAAAGTTAAATTGGAAATGCCATACTAAAAAACTTTGTGATAAGTTATCGTCTGTTTTATATCTGCTCAGAAGGCTCTCAGAATTTTTACCAAAGCATATTGTGCGGCTTGCCTACATGGGACTTTTTCAATCCCTATTGTCTTACGGTCTCATGTTTTGGGGTAACTCAGCCGACTGCCAGAAAGTTTTCTTACTTCAAAAGAAGGCTGTGAGGATAATTGCTGGAGCAAAGAACATCGATAGTTGTAAACCATTATTTTTAGAGTATGGTATAATGTCCCTGCCTGGACTTTATATTTTACAATGTCTCTTATATGTCAAAAATAATTTTGAAAGCTTTACGCCTGTAGGCAGTCGACATAATCATGATACTCGAAAGGGTGATTTGTTGCTACAACCTCAACATCATTTGTCTTTAACGCACAAATCATACCTAAATATGGCCGTTTCTTTTTACAACAAGCTCCCAAGTGAGATTAAAGAACTTCCTATCATTAACTTTAAAACTACTGTAAAAAAGATTCTACTTAACTCTTGTTTATATAAATGTGATGACTTTTTTAAGATTGAATTTTAATGTGTTTTTGATTACATCTTTTATGTTGTAATATGTTAAATACCTTTTAATCAAAGTTTTGTATGTGTGGCTGTGTTGTCTGTTTCGTTCCTTTTGTGGTCTCGGGGCTTTTGGGGGGGATATGGGGATGCCTATGGTCAACTTAATTGTTGGCCATCTGTGTTCTCTGTCGCTCTTTGGGGTATCTTCGGAATTTCGGAGGGATCAAAATAGATAAATGTTACTCTTTCTATAGGTACTAAGATGTTATTGGTAATTTTAATTTTTCTTTAAACATTGTTGTTATTACATACTTAAGTTTTATACTTTAAATTAATGTAATTATTTCTGCTTTGACGATGCAAAGCACTGTATGTGTAATTATGCAAATAAAGTAATTCTATTCTATTCTAACATACCCAACCCTTTCCTTTCCTCGTGGTCCTTGCTGGACAGACAATCTTTTAAAATTGTCTGACAAAATGAGTATTATTTGTAGACAATTGTTATAAGAACATTATCAGTTATGTGCTATTTGAATAATGAGTCAAATGTTCTTATTAATAACTAAAATTAACAAGTTTTAATTTGAAAGAATTAATTTATTTGATAATTTTCAAATTGATACAAAATTTACAAATATACAAAAACCGCCTTTCTTTTGAAATTTAAAACAAAAATTAATTTTCTTTAATTCCACGCCAATGGTCGGCATTGGTCTCAATCGGATTAAAATTCCGACAAAGACTAAAAGTTCTCATATTTAGATTGGAAAAACCATCAGCTGAACTGCCATGATTTCGATGTAAAACTTTTAAACTGGCTCAATAGCTTCTTAGTTGACCGAATTTAATGTGTCCGAATAGATGGTATTACATCACAACTATTAAAAGGACCTCCAGGAATGCCGCAAGGCTTGCACTTTTGCTGATGATTTCAAAATATAACAAACATTTACTTAATTTTGTCTGTGATGCTATCCTACTCCAATCAGATTTAAGTATGCTGCGTCAGTGGTGTGATAATCAGACTTTTTGTTAAAAAAATTGATCTTTTAATGTTTTATTTACTTAACTATTGTGTGAATTAAGAAAAAACAAATTAAAATGTTCATATAATTTATTTACACATATTTATGAAAATTATAATTAGGGCATGTAATCAACTCGATAAAAATTTATGTTGTTTCTCCTTGTAAATATATAAATGTACAAAATCTATTTTCTTACATAAAATTAACAATAATTTAAAATAAAAACTTTTAAGACCACATGTAATAAAATTTACTTTTATTAAATTCGCTAAAATTTCATAGTCAAAAGGTCAAAACATCGCGAAATTAATAAAATTCGAATGGATCTCCGAAAAATGAGTAAATTTTTTTTTAAATTTAGTTCATATATTCTGGAATGTAATAAAGTTAATATAGACATAACAATGTGATCTAAACAATAATTTAAAACGAGTTTTTCGTTTTATATTTTTGGAAACACCTTGTAATTATCCATACATACATACATTCATTTTTTGAAAATCCATTTTCGTTATGTTTACAAGTGTTTATTAAGTGCCCAGTTAAAAAAATAAACATTTTTTTTACTAGCTATACATTTATTTAAAATCAAGACTAAAAATAATCACCATTAGAAATAGTCCGGCCGGTTGAGGGGTTCCCGTTGCCGATTCTCCTCCTATTCATCAAGAATGTGTTTTTTTTACGTATTTTTTCTCGGTGAATCCGAATTTGGAACCTGTTTTTTCGAAAAATGGTCGGTTATACAACTCAGGCAAAATTCCAACTGACAAAAGACATCTTCCAAAAACTGTAATGATTTTAGACTTATAAGTCTTATGAGTCATGCTCTGAAAGTTCTTCTTCAGGTCATACATGTTTGAATATACATGTCAAAAAAGGAGGGGAGAAACCTAATTTGGTTTTATTAAAGAACAACAGAGGCTCTGTTTTCAATCAAATTACTAATTCAAAAGTGCTTTGATCAACAACAAGGGTTGGGATTCAGCGAGAAAAAATTCGTAAAAAAAACATTCTTGATCAACAGGAGGAGAATCGGTTACGGAAATTCCTCTAGCTGCCGAACTAAAAGTGTTTTCGTTTTATTTACAATAATACAGAAACAAAAAACATAACTTTAAAAGTAGAAATCGTAAAATATTTTTATCAATATAGTTACTGATAGTTCTAAAATTTAATTATGATTTAAATAAAATCACGTTTTCCACTTATAAAGTTACTTGATTAATTTAATTTTCGATCTGAAGCTAATATTGGTCTATTTAAAAAAAAAAACAAACAAAAAGTTTTGAAAGATAGAACGACAATTTTTTTATATTAAATAGATGAATGTTGAAACTAATATAATTTTAAATTGCCCACAAAAAAGGAGGTTCGGAATATTATAACAGATAAATGGATAATAGATGAAATAGATTTACTCAGTGACGGCGTTAGGGGATGGTGAAACGGGGCAACCGTCTTGGGGGTTCTAAAACATGTACTTATTTTTTGGAAAAAGCTCTTAATTTTTCCACAAAAAATTTAAATGCGAAATCTATGCAAAGATATAAATATTTACCGAAATCTAAGGCTTACAAAAAGTGTTTATCAAGAAATAAATATGACCAAATCTTATTAATGCTTAAAGATAAGCGTAAAAATGCAAAAAAACGTTTGCGTCTCAGGTCGCGCGAAATTTAAAAATTTTGAAAATTTAAATATTCTGTCCGAAATACAGCTAGCGATGTGGGTTCAAGTGAGAGGAGAATAGCCTGCCTACTGCTGCCGTACGCGTGAGAAAAAGGGAAGCCAGACATAGTGGCGCTGTAACGCGTTACGTTACAAAGCAGTTTACCCTCCCATAAAAAGTTATCACTTCAAAAACCAAAGATTTAAAATGCCGAATGTGGCAAAATAGAATCTACATTGAAGAATTTAGAATTTTCGGACTTTATTTCTTTCAGCATTTATATTTTTTTGAATAAATATTTAAATTTCGACATTTTTAATTTTTGCTAAAAATTACCCCACCCGCAGATAACCTTAGCTTAAAAAGCTACTAGAATAAGGATCGAACTTATAATTTTTTAACACAAGGGAAAATATGAAAAAAAAATAAGACATAAAATGTCGATAATTTAAAAGAACACAAAGGGAGTGCCAAAATCTAATTTGCCTCGGTTAAAAAATAACCTAACGCCGGCACTGAGTTTACTTTTTGAATTTTAGTTAAAGTAAATGGAACTTTTTAAGTTGCAAATTCGTGGATAACAGTATTTAATGTAATTTGAATTTATGTAAAATTTTGAAAGTACAAGGTTAGTCGCAAAGTAAAAAAGACTTAAGTTATATCCGAGACTAGTAGCGCGATCTGTTACTAAGGCTTTCGTTCGATAGGTACGTCTTAAAATTTGTGGACTGTGCAAATCTCTGTATTTATTCTGAAAGAAACTATTCGAATAAAACAAATTCCATTTGCCAAAAAAAATTTTTTTTCTTCTTTGTCCAATTTACTTTATTATTTTCTGGATTCACAATTAATTTATAAAATCAGCATTAGAAACTTTCTGAAAATGATCTTGTAAAAAATGAATTTATATCAGTGTATATACCAGTTATAGAATCTCTAGAAAAAAATTATCTTGTAGCATCCAGAAAAAATGAGTAATGTCAAAACTAGATAAAAATGTATAAAAATATACATTTCTGATATTATTCTACCTTCCGAAACCAATTATCGCAGTACATAAATTATTCCAAAATATGTTATTTTTAAAATGTGCATATAAATATAAATATCCCTATAAATACATCGGTAAAAATTACCCTTAATCACAAAAATATCAAAAATCGGCCGACATGCCTATACTTACAGTAAAATCGTCCCATTTGAATAAAAAAAAAATAATACCATTGCTAAAAAAACAAATTTTGGGTTGCAAGAATTTTCTTTTTACCGCTTCTCAAAAAGAGGATCTCAATATGTCAAATTATGAAAATTCTGCGATTATTTTCCAAAATATTCTATACCTTTTTGGAAAAAATTCGAAATTTACAAAAACAAATGAATTTATATATGTTACCGTAAGATTATAAACACCGTTGGTTTATAATTTATCTAGTGAGATTGTAAGTTGACGAAAAATTGTAAACTGTACCAAACCGTTTACAATTCAACGCATCAATTTTCGTTAGTTTATAATTTGTCCGTTTCAAACCGCCAATTTGTGAACTGCCATCATACCACAGAGCTATAAAAGTATTTCAGTGGACGCGAGATAAATTATAAACTAACGGAGTTTATAATTTTACGGTGACGTATAGATTTTACCGCTTCTCAAAAAGAGGATCTCAATATGTCAAATTATGAAAATTCTGCGATTATTTTCCAAAAAATTCTATACCTTTTGAAAAAAATTAGAAATTTACAAATTTGGATTTATATATGTCATCGTAAGATTATAAACACCGTTAGTTTATAATATATCTAGTGAGATTGTAAACTGACCAAAAATTGTAAAAATAGCAGTACTATCTAATGATTTTCCAGAGGTCAATATTCGTTTCTAGAAATAATAAATTAGAAAGTATTATTTTTTATTATTTAATTTCTAACTCTATGCTTCAGCACGAACAATTGTTAATACTGACCACTCAGAGACGTTTATAACTTTCCGGGTAATTAAAATCGGTTAGATTGTGAACTTTGTCGTATCGTTCACAATTTGACGATTTGCAACTGACAAATTATAAAATAACGAAAAATGAAACTGTTTGGTACAGTTCACAATTTTTCGTCAGTTTATAATCTCGCGAGATAAATTATAACCTAACGGTGTTTATAATCTTACGGTGACGTATAGATTACGAAAATTCTGCTATTAATTTCCAGAAAATCCTATACACAATAAAAGATATGAATTATTTGGATTTATATAAATTTTAAAACAAAATTTAATAGAAAATTATCAAATATTTCAGAAACCAACTCGATGTGATGTGTATTTAAAAAAATGAGTATTGCTATAAAAAAGTTACAGATTTATATGAAATACTCTTTTAAATGAGAATATACTTTTTACCTAAAAATATAGGTCATAAAATATGCTTGATCGAGATGCATTCTTCAAAAATTCCTCACAAACCCAAGAGATAAAATAACTATTTATGAAGCGTTTCTAATAATTATATAAAAACTGAAATATTCTAAAAAGACATGTCAATTTGTCAATATTCTCGTAAACAGACCTTTTTCTCACTGCAACACATTATCACACACACACACTTTAATTTATATTTATAGTTCTTGAATTTGGTGTTGTATTATTGAAACATTGTCTTTTGATGGTCTGAGAATCTTCTGAGATGCAGTAGTGTATGTGTGTGACTTTTTTAGATGATCCAGTAGATTGGTCAGAGGATGGTACATCTAGATAACCAGCTGGGTGGTTTCTTCTGGGGTTCTGACGCTTTCAGTTGGTGACCTCCTCGAGGTGGATTGCTTGCTTCCTACATTCACACAAATTTGAAATTAAGAAATTTATGAAAATTATTTTACTACAGACGCAAGAAAGCACCCAGTAAATGATTATTTTTTTAGCGATATTTTGTATACATACTAAGCATGGCAAAAATAATATCTGATTACATTTTTAGCCTTATCAGTTTAACGTTTAACTGTTGCGAATCTTTAACTTTTACGAAGTGTATTTAGTGCGTTGGTTAACATTCTTTATAATGGGTTTGCATGCTCAGGATAAGAAGAAATACAAATTTTCGACAACTAATCGAGTTTGTTAAGGGTTGAACGGCTCTCAAATAATTTTCGATGATGCAGGGATCAAGTACTTTACTGGCGGATCTCGTACTTCAGAAGGAACCGGTGCAGGGATCTGTGGTCCACGCAACCTTAGGCGGCACTTCAGCTTGGGAACGGAGTCAACCGTATACCAGGCTGAGGTATTTGCCTTACTAAAGGCTGCCGACCACGCCCGAGGCCGTGACTGGAGAGGGGAGAGGATAACTTTCTTCTCAGACAGCCAGGCTGCACTGCTGGCCTTAAAACAATTTCGGGTTAGTTTCAAGCTGATCTGGGAGTGCATACAAAACCGCAATGAACTGGCTAGACACATTAGGGTCTTCTTGGAGTGGGTGTCAGGGCATAAGGGTTTTAAAGGTAATGAAACCGCGGACCTTCTGGCCAAGAAGAGAGCACACGATTCATCGGTCCAGAACCTGTATTGGGACTGCCTAGAGCCTGGGTAAGGACCAAAGTCAAGAACTGGGTCTGGGAAGGGTCGACCAAACACTGGAGTAATACTGTAGGGCTGAGGCACTCGAAGCTGACGCTCAAAGGCTACTCCAAAAAACTGACGTCTGACATACTGAATCTTGGCAGGAGTCAGATAAGAGTACTGGTGGGCCTGCTCACTGGGCATGGATCATTCAGACTACACCTTCGAAAGATGGGGATTCTGACACAGACACCCACTTCGAGCCGATTGTGCGCTATGGACGATGAGACTCACAACTCACATTCTATTCGAGTGTGAGGACTTGTACCGTAAACGGTTCCTCATCTTCGGTGATACGAACCCTGAATCCTATCACCACCTTGAGGAGCTAGTCACAGGACTCAAATCTCTTATACTGTGGCAACAGTAACTCAAGGAACTTGGGACACCTGGATTCAAGCCTACATGAAGATCAGCGTGGTGTTGATTTTCAGCTGAGCAAACTAGAGTCCTGCACGCATCGGGTGCATGTAAGGACTCTTGGTGCCGAACCTGGTCACAATAATCCCATAGAAGCAGTGTTTAAAACATGGGGCTCTATAGGAGGGACCATGCCAGGTTTACTTAGATTAGATTAGGGGTTGGATTGTTGGAATATGAAAGGCTGGTCTTCCATTCCGGGAAATGAGAAGTCTAGACATTATGTTCAGATTTTGAGAGGTATGGCAACAACAAGGCCAAACAACAAAGAGCCAGTGGTACAGGACGAAGGGATAAAACAACAGAACGGGAGGATCTCAGACTAAGATTTCTGGCTTTAACAGATCGATTTTCCAGTACCAGAGCAATTTCAAATCAGTGGTTTGGAGAACATGTAGGAAATCGAAGTGTTTATCGTCGTATTATAAGTTTTGGACTTGTTTTCATACCGTCCACATTGGGTGCTGTCTCTGAATCCAGAACATCGACAAAATCAACTTTACTGGTGTAGGGAACGGTTATATTGGGGTCAAAAAAGAACACAATAGTCTTTAGTGACAAATATTGATGTTGACTAGGCATGCATGATGGACGGGCATGTTCATCACGCTGTTGGAATTATGGTATGGAGTGCAATCATGATGGGTCTACAATTCCCTTTATTGTATCTTAAGCTAAACGCTTATTACAAACACAAGTGTGGTTTAATTATAAGAAAAAAAAACTTAAGTTGCCAAATTCAAGTACAATTAAATAATAAGAAAAAAAAATACTAAAATATAAGATAAATACAAGAGAAGTATACAAGAAACAGAATTAATACCAGTTATCACTCATTTCGCATAAATGCTCTCAACTTTAACATATTCAAGATTTTCGTAACTGTTAAGGGTTAAGAGTAACCACAAAACCATCCATGTTAGTGCAAATTCCCACCAAAAATTGACCTCTATAATTTTGGTAAATTGAACAATCAAAAACCAGGTGTTTGAGACTATCAAGTTGTAGTAAATGTAAACTGAGCATATCTACTTCGGCTTTATTGAGTCAGATATTCCCTTATAGGATAATTAAAGATATGTTTTATTTGAGGTTCTAAGTTGAGCGATTAGACGAGTAATATAAATTAAAAAAAAATTAGCAAAGCTTCGATTTTCCTATTAATGAGAAAAGCACCCCATTCGCGAATGCAACATTAATTAAAAAAAAAAAACATTACAGATTCCGCCTATTTCATACTGTTAATTAATATATACACAAAATGTTTCCGAATTTACCTAAAAAATTGTTTGTATAGCCCCCAACAGGAGAAAAAAAGTAAAATAATTATAAAAATTATTTGCTCCTATACTACTAAAAAACTGTATGAAATGGAAACTTTGACCGACAAAAAACTAATAAAAAACTTGTATGGCCCGATCATAAAAACATATTTTACTTTTAATTAATTGACTAATAAAACGTCAACTTTTTTTTTCAACAACTATTAACCATTTGATTATTATTTTTATTTAATAAACCGATAAAAATTTTAGGAAATACATATCTTCAAATTGTAAATTCAGAAACATCGTGTATATCGACTATGACCTATTTATTATTTCTAATTGAAAAATAGCCCACAATGTATTAAAAAATTGTTAAATATCTTAATAGCTTTTAGTTAAACTAAACACTAAATCCTAATTAGATAGTTCAAAAAGCAAAAATCATGCTGTTAGAAAAATGTTAACATGCCTACAGATAAAATACTATTTACCTTCTGCCAATATACATGGAGAGCAAGAAAATACAAGAAGACATTAGAATAGTAAATATAAGACAAAATATACAGAATATGTAATATAAAATTTCCATAAATGAAAATATTATATAAAATATTGTGTATTACAGAAATTAACGAGAATTATATTAAAAATAACGATTTTTCCTTACCAGTTTCTTTTCCATTTTAGCCTTAATATCTCTAGCTAAGGTGAAAAAAGCTTCTTCTACTCGAATACTGGCCTTAGCACTTGTTTCTATAAATTTAATTCCATATTCTATAGCCAACTGTTCACCTCTTTCTTTTGAAACTTGTCGCTTTTCGTCTAATTCGCATTTGTTACCAAGTAACATTTTTTCCACATCAGCAGATGCATTTTCTTCAATATTCCTAATCCAATTTTTGATGTTTTCAAAACTTTTTTCGTTTGTTATGTCATAAACTAACATTATACCCATTGCCCCGCGATAATAGGCTGTTGTTATAGTTCGAAACCTTTCTTGGCCTGCGGTGTCCCTAAAATATTTTTATTTAATAATAAAAATACCTCAGTTCATTTCAACTGCAAGTATATTTTGTATATTTTCTATTTTAATAAACAAAGTTTAACTAGATCCATAAAAACGGTAATTACAGAATTAATAGTGGATTCAGTTAAAAATCTTGATTTTTTTCATTACAATTTATTCACGCTTTTTACAATGGAAGTAGTGAAATGTGATATAATTTATGTGAAGAAAAAAATTAATGTATTAAATTAAATAGGTACTCTAAGTACTTAATTTTTTCACAAAAAGAGGCATTTTGCAAGATAAGATGAACATTAACTAAACATGTTTCTACAAACAAGTTCATGCCGAAAATACAGACTACAAACTCATGGTTTTAAATTAGTATTCGATAAGCAAGACCTTGGTATGAAATTACTTCAAACTTCTAATTCAAAATTAAGAAAAAAATCATTCAAATCAGAATGTTTCACTATGTTTCGCCATAAAAAAATCGATTAAACAACTTTAGAATTAGTTCCTCAAGAAACATTAAGTGGAAAACTTTTTCTGGTACTTATTTTAAGATTTTTGGCCACAGAAAATAAATGTCACAAAGAATGTTATTTAAAAATTTACCATTATTATAAGTAGGCATACAAAGCGAGTAAGTTATTGTAATTTTATTGTTTGTGGAAAATTTCTTATAAAGTATTCTTCCACTTATTAATATGAAAATTAAAACCTAATAAACAAAAGTAACCTCTTACCATATTTGTAATTTTATTTTTTTCCCTTCTAAGTCTATAGTTCTGATTTTAAAATCAATACCTAAAAGAGAAATATATTGATCAAACACCACATATTATTAACATGTTACTAATAATTTACACCATACTTTATTATACCGAAATTAAAATTAAATATTGTTTAATGAACCTATTAAACTGCAGCCTATAAATGAACAAAATAAAATTAAGAATAGAACTGCATTGTTGATATACCCATTATCTTGAATGTTCGGAATTTACTTTTATCATTTTTTAAATGCGCCTTTCCCTGATTGATTCCTAAATTCCCTAGATTTTTGAAGTATCAGCGTAATAAATTAAGCGCCTATAAAACATAGGCAATTATTTAAGAATAAACATTCGTATTGGTTTTGGTATAGTAAAACAACTTTGTTTGCAATACTAAACTATAAATATTTGTAAAATAACAAATAATTATTTATATCCAAATTAGTAAATGATGACAATATCAAGACAGTTAAACTAATTATATAGGTACAAATGACCATAAAATTATTAGTCATAATTTTCAAAGAATTTAATATACTGGCGTATTAATTAAGCCGATCTCAGTTCAATTAACATATGTACAATTAACTCTTTATTTTCAGTAAAATTCTTATTAGGTGTGGTTGAAAAAACTGTTTTGACCTAACCTAATAGAACAAATCAAAAACCATCTCCCAGATTAGAATAATATGATCTGAGAAGAATACATCGAAATCAACCTTCGATATCATATGCTTGAAGGTCTACAGGTTGATATATATAAATAAATACACTCCTGACTCACCTATTGTCGAAATAAAAGTTGTATTGAAAGCGTCTTCGGAAAACCTAAATAGAACACAAGTCTTCCCTACTCCTGAATCACCAATTAATAATAACTTGAATAAATAATCGTAGGTTTTTGCCATTTTTTTTTATCACACTGCACTTTTAACTCTTTGAACTGATACACTCTTTTTAATACTTTCAAGCTCGACGAACTTGCAACTTCCTTTTCTACCATCTATAAATATCACTAGATTATTTTTATTTAAAAAACTAAATTCCCTGTAACAGTACACGTTTCCGTAATTTGGGTTGCATATTTTAGACATTTATCGTTTTTTTAACATTTGTTTTTATTGAAATTAATTATAATATGGTATTTCTTTATGGGAAAGCAAAAAAGAACTTAATACGGTAAAATATTACAATTTTTAGGTAAGAAGAAATGTAGCTGCAGATGCATAACGAGAAGGACTTGTCAATAATGTCAATCAAGTGTCATTTGTCAATGATGCCAAAAAAAAGAACTTCTACGTGAACAAGTCTAAATATTAAGTATGTACATTTAATTTAAGAATATAAAAATGGTTTTAAAACGTTCAAAAGGTTACCAAGACATCGACGAAAGTAATGGATCTCTACCTTCTACAAATCCAAGTATAGATACCAACAGTATCCCTCAAGAAATTGAGATGGCTTCTGTTTCTGTTGTACCTGATGGTAAAAAGCTTCAAAAAGTTGTTTGTTGAATTAATATCATCGTATTTTAGATACATTTACTGTGACACAAGCTGTGAATGCGTTAGGATTTGGGTGGTTTCAAGTAAAGTTGTCTTTATGGACAGGATTGTGCTGGATGGCTGATAGTATGGAAATGACTATATTGTCTATTCTTTCTCCTGCTTTACATTGTGATTGGCAAATATCTAGGTAAATCTATTTAATATAACTATTTTTTTAATAATTTTTTACACTTCTATTTTTTGTTGTCTATATGTTGTTTATTCTATGTTCAGATACCAACAAGCTTTAACTACAACTGTAGTATTTTTGGGAATGATGTTATCTTCAACATTTTGGGGCAATTTGAGCGACAGATACGGCAGAAAACACGTACGTATCATAATTTGTTTAATTAATTATTAAAATTAAAGCTTTTCGTTTTTAGGCATTAACGTTGTGTGCAATATTACTGTTCTATTATGGACTCTTAAGTGCTATTGCACCTAGTTTCATGTGGATTTTACTCCTTCGAGGCCTTGTAGGATTTGCAATAGGTTGTACTCCACAATCGTAAGTAATGAAATTGATAGAATGGGTGGATTGCATCAAAAAGGAATTTTTTTGTTTAGATTTTAGTTTTTATTTTTTTTGTAGTGTCACTTTGTACGCAGAATTTTTGCCTACAAAACAAAGGGCAAAGTGTGTTGTTTTGCTTGATGTAAGTTTTGTGCTTTTGTGCGTTATTTTTTTTATATGTTATTTGTTGGTTTGTTTTAGTGTTTTTGGGCACTGGGTGCATGTTTTGAAGTAGCTCTAGCTCTAGTTGTTATGCCTACTTTAGGTTGGCATTGGCTACTAGCTTTATCTACAGGTCCTCTATTTGCATTTGCCCTTATTTGTCCTGTAAGTAAAAATAGCTTTACTAAATATTGTTATGTTGTGTGAAGATAGATTCTAATAGAGTAGAAATCGATTATGGATTATTGACTGAATTCCTGTAAACAATTGGCACTAATGTAAATGTATGTCAAGCAAGCAAATCCATTTCATTAACGCATAATTGCAAACATAACCATATCGGTACCCTATTGCTTTCGAATGGTATATCGACCAACCCCCAAAAACCACCCTATCATCCTCTAACGTAAATCTCATTCCCAAAATAATGTGGAAAACGAAGAAAATGAAATGAATATGCTAGCTTGACATACATCTAATGTAAACATACATTTTTAGCACTATGGGCTTTATAGCTTTTTTGAATATCATATCAGCGTGACCCTTGTAAAAAAGTTCAGACTTCAATTTTATATAATATTTTAGTGGTTGCCTGAATCTGCACGGTTTCATGTGGCTAGCGGACAAACAGAAAAAGCACTTGAGACATTGGAAAAGATTGCTAAAGACAATGGCAAACCTATGTTACTAGGACGGTTAGTTGTAGATGACTCTTTTACATCATCACCTCATAGAGGACGTTTTAGAGATTTGCTGGTACCATTTTTAAGGAAAACGTCATTATTACTTTGGTTTATATGGTAAGTTTGAATAATTAATTTACTGTGTATCAGCTTCAATAAAATCTCATTTTTCAGGATGGCCTGTGCTTTCTGCTATTATGGTCTAGTTTTAATGACAACAGAATTATTTGAAACATCAGCTAGTATGTGTAATGCTGACAGTTTATCAATGCAGACAGTTGATACTTGTGCTGCTGAATGTCGTGAATTACAAACTACTGATTACATGGATTTATTGTGGACTACACTTGCTGAGTTTCCAGGTAAGTTAAAACTAATCACAAACGATGGTGTTTAAATTTCGATTTGTAGGCATATTTATTACAATTGCAATAATTGAAAAATTTGGAAGAAAAAAGACAATGGCTGTTCAATTTGTAACGTATGCTGTTTGCTGTTCATTTCTCATAATAGGGACAGAAAAGTAAGTTGGTTAATGATAGAATTAACCCCTTTTTCACCATTTTTCTCGGTCATTATTTTTATTTGTAATGATTTTCCCAATTATATAGCACCTTGTGCAGATTTTAATCATTTGTTATATTTACTTTAAACATCTATTCAATCTAATTAAAATTATATCTGAGTTTAATTGTTCTTACCTCTAATAAGGTGATTAATATCCTGCTGTGGGACCTCATTTCAGGAGACTTCTATCTCATGCCGAATTGCCTCCAAAATTTGAGGAGGCTGTTGTAAATTTAGTAGTCTCCTACCGATAATGTCCCATAAGTTTTCTATCGGAGATAAGTCAGAGGAACTTGGGGACCAGGGCAACAAATCAATTTCAGCATGTTCAAAGTACACTACCGGTCAAAAGTGTTTGCTCACCCTATAGTTTGCGTGGTATACAACAAATAAAAACAATACGAATGATTTTAATATTTGTATTTTAAAGAACATATATAGATAAGAATATAGAAATAACAAAACTACAGTCTATAATATTTACATATTTAAATTTTTGATTTATTGATGTAACCCCATTTTGCTTTTATTATTTCGGTGCACAATCTTGGCATTTTCTGTAACAATTTTTACAAATAATCGTCGTCTATTTAGTTCCATTCGTTTTTTAGGATATTCCAAAGAATTGAAGTGGAAGTAGGACACTGCTTTCTGACTTCCCTGTCCAATTTATCCAACAACTCAATCGGGTTAAGATCCGGCGACTGTGACAGCCAAATCTTTACTTTCAGTACATTCTACATTTCTAATCCTTCCAAATACTTTTTGCACTTGCATTTTATTTTGACGCCATAAAAGAGGTTTCTTCACTGCCACCGTTCCAAAAAGGCCCACATCCTATCAATCTTCTTTTCACTGTAGAAGTACTCAAAGGCAGATATCTGAGCCCGTGAGTCGTTGACCACCTTTACTAATCAATACAATATGTTTATCTTTAGCGGTTTTGGGTTTTAGAAGCAGCCCTTAATGTATTCTATCGCCAAAGCTCCCAGTGGATGCATATTTATTTACATTATGGTCTACGGTACGTTGTGGTATTTTTAAATGGGTGACAATGAATGGTACGGTTACTTTTGTCTGGCTTACGAACACTTGCGATTAACTGATAGTTACTTGGTTTTACCCATTTTAATGCTTACAAGTCAGAGTTGGTGAGAACGAAAACAATGTTCTCCAAACCACTGATTTGCAATTGCTCTGGTAGTGGAAAAGCGGTCTCTTAAAGCCAGCAATCTCACTCTACAATCTTCCCATTCTGTTGTTCTGCGCCTTCGTCCTGTACCCCTGGCTCGTTATATTTGGTCTGCTTGATGCCTAACAACATCTGACCATAGCGTCTAAACCTCCCTTTCAAACTCGGTTAGTTGCCAAAAATTCACGTATCTCCGTATACGGGGCATCTTAAACCGTTATAAAGAATGTTTACAGACGCACTAAAAGACTCACAGTAGTTTTAAACTTCATTTATAGCGTAGTCCCGTAAATCAATGAAAATCCGCATAAAAACAAGAACGTTAAACTGATAAGGCTGAAAATTTTATGAGATTTTCCTTTTGCCATGATCAATATGTAAACAAAATATTGCTAAAATTAATTATCATTTACTGGTTATTCGGATTTCTATGCCACTTTGTATATATTATTGTTTTTAATTTAACTTGATATCTGTAGTATGTTGTTTTTGTTCCTACAATTTTCGTTATTTCATTTCTCGAGTCTGACGTTTATAAATTGTTAGAAAACTGATTGAAAGTATTATTTTTTAGGAGGAGTGTTCTAACAGTAATACTCTTCTTTGCAAGAGGTATAATTGCGGGTGTTTTCCAGGCAGCTTATGTGTATACCCCTGAAGTATATCCTACTTCTTTGAGAGCAGTAGGAGTTGGTGCATGTAGTGCAATGGCGAGATTAGGAGCTATGGTCACACCTTATGTAGCACAGGTACAAAAATTATTCATTAACTAACTAATCTTAAAATATCATGAAAATCTAAATAACATCTTTTGTCGAGTTCACTAATAATTTCCCGTTACATTACTTATTCCGATTGTTCATCTCCAGTACGAAGACACTTTTTCTCGATTCATTCCTTCCGCCAAAGCTAACATAAAAACCTTCACTTAATAAAATAGTCATTTCTGTCGCTTCGAAATAATTTATTATCGACAAATGTGAAATTGCTCATTATAGTGTGCGATTCCTTTTTCATTACAATTACAGAGTGCTTGTTGAGAAAGTCTTGCTAAAATACTAATAATAGTTGTAATATTTATTATATTATCATTTGCGGTAGGTACAATATGCGCCTCCACTAATCCTTCTTACAGTCGAAAGATATTTAAAAGTTAATTGTATTTACATTATGCGCCTCATCTCTAATTGGCATTTCTGGCAAATCCTAATTCCGCAATAAAATTACCTCTGATAACAAATAAAACAAATATTTGTAAATATGCATTCCTCATTCTAATTTAATGCTAGTTAGCGTAAAGGAGGATTTGAATATTACAAGTTTTGTTAGTACGAAAGGTGGAGAAGTTATTTTTTGTTTAAAAATTTAGAAAAGAGATTGTTTTAATTATCGGAGGAAGACGTTTGCGATATTCTGTAAAATCTTGTAAAGTAGCTTTTTACACAATTGGAGAATATAATTTGGTGATTCGCTAACATGAATATCACAATCATTTACCATTAAATGATTCGAAAGTAGGAGCAAATATGTTGTACAGTGCAGTAAAAAAAGAGTAGCAGATCTGGGCGAAAAAACTACAAAAATAAAGAAAGAAATTGCAAGTAACAACCAGTTATGTTAATCAGAAAAGCTTACCACTTTCGCACTGATTGTTGCTAGAAGAACTATTTATACTAGCCTACGAAAGATATTACCTCCACTTCCAAAATTAGAGGACGCACAAAATATTGTTCATGTTTTAAGTATAAAAACCAAAAAAATCGAAAATTTTCTAGTTGCTAATGACAAAGAAAAGAAAATTATTAATTTTCATGCGTAACAAATTTGAGTATATATTTTTTTAAGGATTTACTCGTAGGTATAGACCTAAATATGTACCGAGAACATCTATTGGGGCAAAAGAGACAATTTATTAATTTGGGATTTAAAGACCTGCAAGTTAGGACGTGGGAGGGTAAGGAGTTCCACAATGTGGAGACCCTGGGGATGAAGGAACGATCAATCTGGTACGTTCTCGATGCCTGGCACTGAACAGTATAATGGTGAATGGAATTGGCACGGTGCGTTCCTCTGGTTGGTCTGGCAAGTGGAGGCACTATAGAGCGGAGTTCTTCTGAGCAAAATCTGTTTATGTATCGGTAAAACAAGGAGAGATCAGACACTGCTCTTCGGTGGTACAATGGGGCTAGGTTTTTGGTGATACTGGTGTCGTTTATTAGTCGAACTGCTCTTCTCTGTATTGTATCAAGAACTCTGAGCCTTGACGGAGCTGCCGAACTCCATACATGCGAGCAGTATTCAAGATTAGGTCGTATTTGGGTTTTGTAAAGAGTAGCTAAGTTGGATAGAGAGAAATACTTCCGTGCTCTAAAAAGAAAGTCTTATTTCTTTCCTGCTGCAGTTGCTACGGATGCAATATGTTCGTTCCATAGTAAGTCCTGGGAGATCGTTATACCAACCATCGGAATGGAGTCGCTTACCTCTAGTGTCTGATCATTCATTGTGATGGATGAATCGTATGTTTGCCTCTTGTTGGATAGGCAACATGTCTTTGTCTTGGAAGCGTTAAAATTAACAAGATTCTTTCTTCCCCACTCTTCAACAATTCTCAAATCTTGATTGAGAGAAGCCGTTGTGGATCTTCTGTCCTCTTCCAGAATATCTAGAGATATAGGACGGTTGTGCGCTTTGCTACAATGTAGGTTGCCATCATCTGTAAAACCGTGTATCGGGTTATTAGTGGCTTCAAGTAGATCATTAATGTGTAATAGAAATAAAGTAGGAGCTATAGTCGATCCTTGGGGAACTCCAGCGTTGATCTTGTAGAGGTTGGAGGAATGTCCATCTACGGCAACGTGGATGTGCCTGTTGGAGAGAAAGTTGGATATCCATCTGCAAAGGTTTGGCGAGAGTCCGTATGAACACACTTTGTTCAAAAGAGCTGCATGCCACAAGTGATCAAATACTTTTGAGATGTCTAGTGATACTATTTGAGTTTCCCCATAGCGGTGGATGGTATTACTCCAGACATAAGTTACATATGCTAGCAGATCGGCTGTTGACCTTTGTTGGCGAAAACCATATTGCCTGTCACTTAAAAGGTTGTGTGTCTCAAGGTAGCTCAGGATCTCGTGATTGACGTATTTCTCCATAGTTTTGCTAATAACATTTATAGAAGAGCTATGGGTCTGTAGTTAGAAGGCAGGGTTTTACAGCCTTTCTTGGGAACTGGTTGTACTGGAGCAGTTTTCCAGGATTCTGGAAAAATACCAGTATGATATGATAGTTGAATGTTCTAAGAGAATGTATATGGATGATACATTCCCTACTACACAAGGTTTTTTTACGCAATTGTTCAAAATCCATGAGGATTGCTCTGTGTGCTGTAAGCAACGTGTATACACAATCGAAAAAATTTGGTTGCTGATTTTATCTCTTTTTGTAAAATCTAGGTTATCGGGTGAATATCAAAATAACGATTCTGATATAGGAAAATGGCTTCGACATACATTTTGGATAACCTATTTTGATCCTAACGAAGTTGGAGATTGTTTATTTAGCCTTTGATTTCAGCAAAGTCGCAAAATGTACATAGGATTAAAGACGAGGCGTATATTGTAGTTATCCATCATTTGAATGTTGATAAATTGCTAATGATAATGCTTATTCAGTGGTATTTCTGTAATATAGTTTTACTATGGGATTACTTTTTATATTGGTGTTGGATTAATAATTGCATAAAATTTTTATTTTTTAATATCAAAATTATATTTAATTGTGAAAAAATCAATAATAATATTATGTTCAGGTCTTGCTAAAATCATCTATAGCTTTCTCAACTACCATATATGCCAGTGCAGCTATATTAGCTGCATTGGCATGTCTCCTTCTTCCAATAGAGACGAGCGGTAAGGAATTGGCGGAAAATGTTCCACAACAAGCTAATTCTGTTGGTAATACTGGTAATACTCAATGAAACGGTAAAAATTTTAATAGGCTTACGTATTTATTTATATATTTATTTATATAGGCGATAAAATGACTTTTGGTGAAAGGAGATTAATATATTTTTTTTTAATTTAAGTAAAGGTACAATAATTTATAAAAAATTTTACTATATCTGAAGAAAGACGAATTAGTTTTAATAATATTTTTAAACTACTTTCACCAAAATATAAGTATTTAATTTATTAAAAAAAAAAGACTAAAAATACTGCCTCAGTATTAACATTAGTACACCTACTAATGCTTGTAAACCAAAGGTACTTAATTTATTTAATTGTATTATTAAGAATACCAATATTAAAAAAGTTTATTTTCAATATAACAATAATTTCCGGTTTAATTTAATAATATTCGGAGTTTAAACAACGTGATCGCAAATAGGTGTAAATATTTACAAACCTTTTTAAACTTAAAAAATAATATTCAGTAGAATTAATATTCTTTTAATAATTAATAGACCAAGCGGTATCTGTTCTAAAACAACCTCATTTGGGAAATCGTATATTATCCTAATAATATTTTTTTTTTCAATTTGCAATCGATTCTATCTTGTAGGAAAGTTAAATGCAAAACTAATAAGTTTGCCGATTTAACCCTTTCGAGACGGGTTTTTTTCTGGGATACTTGGGAATACTATAAAGGTATTTTTATGTTTGTATAAGTCAAAATTATCATTTGTAATAGAAAATTTCCAAAAAAATATCTAGGGGTTGAGGGGGTTGGTGGTACAAATGAGTACCATTAGTCTTTTGTTGTGGTGCTTATATGTACCATCAGTCCTATAGAAATTTTTTATTAAATATATCTTTGATATATACTTTACAAAATATTTTATTTATGATATTTAGCAAAACATTTCAGGCATAGAGGAATGTCACACAATTTACACATTAACTTTGTGCGACTTTGCTTTTTGTTTTCGGCACACCTTTTGCACCTTCTTCTGGTAGTACCTTCCTTTTGGTAGATGCAAAGATACGTTTTCGAGACGCTGCCTTTTTTTAGATGGTCTTCCGGTTTTTGATAATCGTCGCACAGTTGCTTTTTCTCTTCCTTCCTTGATCATTTCTTCGGCCAGAGGCACTATAAATTGCTGGAAAGGAATTTTGTTTTTGTCTTTTCTTTATAGATTATCCATGCGTTTACCACAGTCATCATAAGCAGGCGATAGAAAACCTTCTTCCACCATTTATTTGATTTGCGATCTAGTTCGTATAATCCCATCATTTGATCCGCCAAATCAACCCCTCCCATAATTTCTCTATATGATGCAACTATTTGTGGACAAGGAACACTGATTTTAGAGCCATCTTTTACAGTTTTCTTGACAGACACAATATCAGTATTATGACAATTGCTCAACCTAAGGACTTCTTTTGTGTCTTGCCATTTTACAAACAACAGCCCATCTTTGCTGCACTGAAATAAATATTCCCCTCTTTTTAGTTTTTCCTTGATTTTAGGTAAATATTTTCTATTTGAATTACAAGTTCCCACTGCCGCGTAATCTGTATTCTGTAATAGAATGGTCGAAGTAAAAAAGCGATCAAAACAAAAGGTAATATCTTTCTCTCTTGCTGTAGAGATTAGTTTATTCACTACACGCTCTCCAAGAGTTCCTTCTAGATGTTCAGTTTCGCGACCTGTGTAGATATTAAAATCGTATGTATATCCAGTAAAGGAATCTGATCTAAGCCACAACTTAATTCCTCTTTTCACGGGCTTCAGTGGCATATACTGCTTCAAGGTCGAACGCCCTTTGAATTTCGTCATTGATTCGTCTATACTTTGAAAGCTACTATCTTAACGGCATTTCTGGAACGTGCCTTTCAAACATTGTACTACGTCATCAATATAATAAGTTTTACAGTATTCTGCTGGTTTTTTCGGTGATGCAAAATACAATTTTGAAGAAATCATTTTGAATCTATCTCTAGCTATTGCATTTTGTATGGATATATTGCCCAACGAAGGATGAGTGGACCAGTAGTCACTAATTTGCGGAACACGATTGTAGCACATAACCAGCATACAACCATGCACGACTTCGACTTCACCTGCATCAGTTTCTTTCAAACGAGCATTCCTCTTTGATTGTTCATATGTTTGAATTCGTTCATTCGTACACTGAGCAATGTATAAAAGTAAAGAAGATGGAAATAGTTTTTTAAAACATTGATACGGCGAAAAATTAGCATGTATATCGGAAGCTATTTTGCAAGTGCGTTTACTAGAAATTTGCCTTTTTGGAACAAAATTTTTCTCTGGTTTTGACCATAAAATAAAAGAATTACAGCAACTTGCATTTTCTACTGGAGCTTCAATATTTTCTGGAGCTTTATTTTCTTTTTGAATTTCATTTTCGTCTGAAACTTCATTTTCTTCTAGAGTTTCTTCATCTATTTCACTTTCTTTATAACAAGATTAGTCGTCGATATCAGATTCATCACTAGTTTCAGATTCAGAAAGTTCATATGAATTCTCACTGCAATCCGATTCAAAGGACATACCTTCTGCTAACTCTTGTAGCTCTTTTTCTGTTAGCGGCCTTTTCTTATCCATAGCTGTAAATAATACTAATGGTAAATATATGTACCACTTCATAAGACTAATCGTACTCATGCGTACCAGATAGCCGATTGCAAGAATATTTATCCAACTATACAAAAATTATAGAATTAAATAGCACTTACCTTCTAAACAAACAAATAACTATTAATTTGTGATCAATTTTCACACTAATGAGTTATATTTTTGCATTAGTTTCAATAAAAGCATTCACTAAACATACTGCGTCACACAATGTGCTCCAGTAAAATCAACAAATGTTAGGTTATCAAAACTTTTTGTGTCTGCGCAATCGCAGAAATCATACTGATGCATCAGAAGACTAAATGGTATACGAATAAACCAAATTCAACAGTATTAAAAGTGTTTAGTCCTGACATGAAACTTAGTGGTACCTACATACCGTGTACCAGGAGTCTCGAAAGGGTTTTAATCCCATACAAATTTCCAAATCCGGACGCGCGAATAGAAGTATAACTTCAAAAAAATTGATTTTTTCTTATTTTTTAAAAAAAAAATTTCCAACATTTTTAAGTGACCGCATAGTGAAATTATCATTTATAAATGATATTTCGAAACGATTAAATCAATAAAATGGGATCATATACGATTTATCCAACACAAAATAGATACTAACTGGTCTATAATACGCTTCGAAATTACATTTAAAATTAAATAATAAAATATTGCAGTTTAACAGTATCCAAATGTATATTGAAATATTTAAGATTTAAACTCTGAAACAAAACTGGTATTAACAAACAAATATCAGAGTTACCGCATTAAAAAATAAGGAATAAAGTGGTGCGTTATTATTAAGTTTGTTTTGAAGGTTATTAAGATACTCAACATTTCAAAAGTTGTATTGAAAACAAACAATAATTGTTAGAAACATTTTAGAAAGTATAAAATTACTCAAAGTATAAGTGAATTATTCAGTGTATAAATATTTGAAAAAGCTCATTTATTTGAGTGATCCAGGCTGTCTTAAGTGTTCACATTGTGATTAGTTAAAGTGGGTGATGGTTTTTTTTATACAATTTATTATATTTTTTACACTTTTATACTAACCAATCAAAATATTTATAATAATGGTTAAATATTTGTTTAAATAAAGTATTTATATGATTGTTTTTCTTATTTCCTTTTTAAGATCGAAGAGGTAAGTATCTCTGTATCTGGAGTGGTGAGTTTTGGTTTACCAGCACCTAGACAACATTTGACCCATTGGGAATCCTTCCCAGAGGGATAAGTAACTCGTCGCCTAAGGTCGTCATAAAGCCTTTAAGCTTAAAATAGATCACGACATTACCGAAGGGCTAGGTTATTCGCCCAACATCGATTTCCGGCACAGTCACTGTTTTCTTTTCTTGTTCGTATCTCCGGCGCACACTTTGGGTAATTGGACAAAATTCTTGATGAAGATTATTCAAAATAGTCTCCTCATAGAAGTCAGTGGAGAAAATTTCGTCCTTGGTAAAATATTTGCTGAAGATTATTCAAAACAGTCCCCTCATAGAAGTCAATGGCCAAAATTTCGTCCTTGGTAGAATTCTTGATAAAGATTATTTAAAACAGTCTCCTCATAGAAGTCAATGGACAAAATTCTGTCCTTGGTCGAATTCTTGATGAAGATTATTCAAAATAGTCTCCTCATAGAAGTCAGTGGAGAAAATTTCGTCCTTGGTAAAATATTTGCTGAAGATTATTCAAAACAGTCCCCTCATAGAAGTCAATGGACAAAATTCCGTCCTTGGTAGAATTCTTGATAAAGATTATTCAAAACAGTCTCCTCATAGAAGTCAATGGACAAAATTCTGTCCTTGGTCGAATTCTTGATGAAGATTATTCAAAACAGTCTCCTCATAAAAGTCAATGGACAAAATTTCGTTCTTGGTAGAATTCTTGATGAAGATTATTCAAAACAGTCTCCTCATAGTTGTCAATAGACAAAATTCCGTCTTTGGTAGAATTCTTGATGAAGATTATTCAAAACTGTCTCCTCATAGTTGTCAATAGACAAAATTCCGTTTTTGGTAGAATTCTTGATTAAGATTATTCAAAACAGTCTCCTCATAGAAGTCAGTGGGCAAAATTCCGTCCTTGGTAGAATTCTTGATGAAGATTATTCAAAACAGTCTCCTCATAGAAGTCAATGGACAAATTTCCGTCCTTGATCGAATTTTTGATGAAGATTATTCAAAAGAGTCTCCTCATAGATGTCAATGCTACATTTGTGATTTTAAGTGTTTTCTTTATTTCAAGTGAAGAAATTGTCCGAGACCTCCATCCAAAACTAAAACAAAACAACCGAAATTGATACACAAAAATTGATTCAAATTATTTGGGCTTATCTAAAAACCTGGCTCACAAATCAATTTTAACTTTTATATTTAATAACCAAATAACCCCAGGACTCAACAAAATCCTCTTCACTAAAGAACCTAATCTAGAAAACATCCTCATTCGACAATTTCTATGACAGGTTTTTAGATTAGTGCAATTGTTTTGAGTCAATTTTTGTGTATTAAGAAGACTCAATTTCGATTTTTTCGGCTAAAGGATATATTTTTAGATGGAGGTCTCGGAAGATTTTTTCACTTTAAATAAAGAAAATCTTAAAAATCGAATATGTAGCAGTGACTTCTATTAGGAAACTGGTTACTGAATAAACTTCATCAAGAATAATTTAAATCGATTAATAGAAATAATGGTAAGAATTGTCTTGTCAGAGAAATTGTTTGCCATCCTAGGTATATTGTTGTTTTTCCAAGAAAAATAAGAATTTGCAAAATCTGTAAAGAAAAATCAAAGATAAGATGTAAAAATTTAACTTATTTGTAAATTCTTCAATAGTTTGGTACGATAAAGTAAAGAAAGACGATTTTCTATCATGAACGGAAACGGAAGCCTTGCAAATATCGCAAAGCATTATTTGTCATCTGTGGTTGCGCTATCGTGACTACGGTAGCGTTTCTCAAAGGCATTTAAGTCCTTCTGTATTACTAGTCCAGCCAAGACCATTTCATAGTTCAAAGTACCTTCAGAAACAGATTGCCCGAGAGTGGTTTAAGAAGTAGACGCCCCATAAGATGTCAACTTTAATAAGAGGGAATCACACTATTCGATTAAATTGGCTTAACGAACATGTAAATTGGACAGAAAATCAATGGGCCGCAGTTTTATTTACAGATGAATCTGGTTTCTATCCAGATTCATGTAGGAAAAGAGTGTGGAGAGAAACTAATAAACTGGCGGATCTTCAAAATTTCCTGGGAGGAAGAACAAATCTCGTTTTGTTGGGGAATATCGAACGAATTCTACATCCTGTTGTCTTGCCACACAGAGTTGTTGGACCCAGTTTCATTTTAATGCACGATAATTGTCATGTCGCCAGAGCAACAAGACAATTTGTAGAAGAGCAAGATATCAATGTTTGGCCATGGCCTGTTCAATCACCAGATCTAAATCCGAGAGAGCAAGCATGAGATATACTTCATCGTAGAATTTTTCGAGAACAAAAGCTGTTTGAAAATCGGAACTAGCTTTTTGCAGCCTTAAGTGATGCTTTAAAACTTCCTACCACAAAATGAATTAAAGTTTAATTAATTAAACAATTTGATTTTAAATATGAGTAGAAGATGTCGTTTACGATTCTGTTTGGATTTTTCTTTGATTGCTGAGTTCCCGCCAGGATAAGGCAACTACTCAGTTAGTTGTTTCATTCCAACAATTGATGATAAAATTCTTGTCCGTGGTTTGGTGGTCTGAGGACGAGCGAAATAGTTGAGGAAATCCTGGCCAAAGTTTCCACCAAACGGTTATAAAGAGTTAGCATGTATTTTTATCTAGATGGTTAGGGTCTTTAGTTAGGGTTCGGTAACATTCTAGTACTAGTCCTGAGGTAATGTGTAGTCTATTTTAGGCTAGTAGTGCTTGTTGATAAACCTTGTATATAAGTACATTCCTGCCTAATGCTTAAGAGTTCAGAATCAAGCTGTCCATATCACTTTGAATATCAAGTTTATGAATCTGAAGAATATACCCCATTCCTCACTTCTTTTGGTTTCGTCAGGTTAGTATTAAAGTTTAATCGAATATAGTTTATTGAAAAAAGATGTCCTATGTAATGCTAAAGTTAGGCAACCATCGTGTCATTATTCTTGATGATTTAACTTATGGCGAACTAAAATACCAGATGAACAAAATCTTGAAGAAAACAAGATTAAAAGAAACATTTTCACATAACTAAACATTCGAGAAGAAAGGAAGTGAATCTTGGAACTTTGGTTGATATCGTTTTCAACTAACACGCTTTTATTAGCTTCCCTTTGTATGTTTGTTTGTGGGTGTGTAACTCTCCATTGGTTTATTACTGTTAGTATATCCCACCAGTGTGTTTGTTGGCCGAGCGGACCAAGGCGCGAGTCTTCGATCGCCGGATTCATCAGTCGAAGTGAAAAATAATGCTTTATGCAATTTTTGTTGTAAAATTTAGCGCCCGATCCCTTTTTTACCATAATAATAGTATTTTTCGTTCATTTTTGTTTTAAGTTTATTCAAAAAAATATTTTTAAGTTTTTAGTTCGATGTGCGTCAAAACCGTGTTTTTTTAGTTGTTTTAACTATATTTAATATTCTTTGTTCCACAAAGCACGTATGTCTCCTTTGACATTTAAACAAATGTATTTGTTTACTTTGTTATTAATTCTAGAGATACATTTTATGGATTCTTTATGTTTATATTTGATCCTGTATTTTCATTTTGTTTTTAAATCAACTCATAAAATCTGTTGTTTAGAGAGAGGGTAACTATATTTGAAATTACGTTATGTAAGATATGATTTTCAAATAATTTTTTAATAAAAATTATGTATATGTATAATCAAATTATTAACATTCCTACTTTTTAATGAATATGTTTTAGGATTAAATTCATGTAAATTCGCGGATTAAAGTTTTCGTTATAAAATAACAAAGTCTCTTCTATAGCATTGTATTTGTATTCCGAGAGAAGAGAGAACAAAACGGCATTCGGCGTTTCTCTTCTCCCACGCTACCTCGTCGACCTTTTTCCACTGTTATTCAGCCTACAACCAGCTATATTGTATTGTCTCGCTCTAGCTCGTTACGGGTATACAAGCCCCGGCCCTGTACGTCGACTCTTTTTGTGTGCTTTCACGCAAAGTTTTATCTCTCTGTCCCCCATACTCAACCAGTGCAGTATCATATTTTATAAAAAAAACTATGTTTAAAGTGTTAAACAAGTATCTGTATCAGCCAAATGTTATTTTACTGTTAAACAGTAATAATTCTCTCCAAAATCCAACCCAGAAACAAAATAATTAACACTTACTAGTTTATAATACATATAAAAGATGAATTTCAATGACAAAGATATTAAAGAATAAAAAAAAATGTGTTTAACAAAAATCACAATGTTACTCTCATTACAGAAGAAGAACAGAACAGGATCACAGAAGTGTGATGTTTTGGGTTTAGGGTGTTTGGTGTTCTAGGACTTGGTGTCCTTGTCAGGGTTGGAAGGAGGATTTTGGGATCGAGTTAGTATTAGTCGTCGGCACCATTCGGTATTCGCTTCCTGGTTCTTCTGTTGTTTTCTGGTTCCTGGTACGTGCCTAAGCTGTCAAAAGAATCTTTTTTAGTGTGACTGTGTATAGATATGTAATCCTACGTGGGGCAATAAGGATTTGGGAAATTAACGCTGTGGCCAGTCTCCTCCGGCGTGAGGCCTCTCATTGGGCAAGGACGAAGGGAACCACAGAAACCATCGCCAAGGGCTCAGCTTTTTTTATATCCTGTGTCGTCGTCCTGTATCTACAAAAGGTCTCTGTCTACGGTTTGAAGAAGTCTTAAGGTGGAAAGGGGGATCTTGATCTTCGGAATTCTTGAGGTTCTTTAAAGTCCTCCATTCCAGTGGGCTCAATTTTTTGTATATCATGTGTCGTCGTCCTGTATCTACAGGAAGGTCTCTGTCTATGGTTTGGAGAAGTATTAAGGAGGAAAGGAGGATCTTGATCTTCGGAATTCTTCAGGTTCTTTAAAGTCCTCCATTCCAGTGGCCAGTGGGTATGGATGGTCCTCTGGGCGGTGATATTGGTTCCCTGTAGTGTCCGAGCGACGTGTTGTAACGTCTGAAAACAAGAATTTTGTATTTTGGTACACAAGGCGATTTGGGTAATATCATTACAACATGTAATTTATTTGCGAAATAATCGAGAGTTAATTTACATACATTTTGATGGATTTTCAAGCTTTCCATTAAAATTTTCAACATCTCTTGTTATCAGTACTTATAAGAGACATTCAGATTGCATTCATCATAATTCTATTGTCTTCTTTTTGTATATTTCTTGTAGTATGATAAAAAACAAGTAGTGATAACTCCACCTATTTATTTATTTTTGTACTTACAACTCGTTTTTTATAACCTTGAAGTTTACTTAAACCCAAAATTAAACACCTTCTAAAAATGTTTAGTACGTGATTAATTGAAAATTTTAAATGTAAACTTCAGTTTTGCTAGTACAATATTTATTCCATTAAAACAGGGTTCAAAATACAAAATCCTCATTAATTTCATCAAAAATTTATATTAATTTTAGAATCGCGCGACGCTGCTTTCCCTCCAGAGACCTCTACCCGTTACCGATTTGTACTCGTCAACCATACCCACGTACGGCTCTCTCCCACTTAACCTAAATCACATGCACTATCTCTTTTTAATTCCTTTTTCTCATTTATTCTATTGGTGACGACGTGCAGAAAATTAGAACAGTATAGATGGCAGGGAACGATACTACGTTCCGGCAACTTTAGCCTTTAAAATGTGTGCTTCTAGGGGTTAGAATGGCAGCAGGGTTGTTTTACTGATGGGAGTTTTTTCCACCGTATATCGTGTTCTAAAAGAAATTTCCACAAAAAAATGGTATGCAGAAGAAATGCACACATTTACTAAAATTTTACTTCAGATAAATAAATGAATTTTAATTTAATACATAGATAAATACATTTTAATTGCATAAAAGGAAGAAAAGCAATATCAATGTTAAAACAAGTCTTATGAGATAGAACAATAAAAAAACGAAAACAAAAAGAGAATATACGATACTATAGTAAAGAAAATAAAAATATATAGCTGGGAAGTATGAACACTAAAAGAACGAATCGAACATAGGTTAAGAGCCAATAGATAGATTACTGGAGACGAGCAGAGGGAAAATAAAGAGAAGAGACGGTTAGGAATGAAAAAATTAGACAAATGAAGGGAGTTAAACATGACATCACAGATGAAATACGAAGCACACAATTAATACTGTTGCAGACAAGTATAAAGAATGTCTAATATGTAGTAGAATCCCAAAGAAAGTGTTAGAATGGAACCCAAAAGGAAGAAGAAGACGAGAAAGACAGTAGGAGGGAAGATTATCGATAAGGATTTAAGAGAGAGAGGCTTGGAAGATTACCTAGGCCTCACTCCACTGGAGCAATATTACACAGAAATATGAAAATATAAAAATTATATAACATCGGGATGAGAAATAACAAAGTAAAAAGGGAAATAATGAACAACAACAATATGAGAAAATGGCAAGGAACAGACAAATGTCTAGTGGTGTCAAATGAAAAGAGAGAAAAATTATCGTGAACTAAAAATATTTCAAAACTTTACTAAACATATATTAAGAGAAAGAAGAGAGAGAGAATATTTACCTTGTGGTGAGCCTACAGTAGACAAAACATTTAACAAATTGAACAACTCAAAAACTCCAGGCTCCGTTAATGTACGTGCCAAATTTCTCAAGTACGGAGGGGAGACTACATAGTCATTTGTACAAACCAATAACACTTTTATAAAAAGAAGAAAAACTTCAATAAAATGCCAAAAAAGTGTAATCCCAATCCATAAAAAAAGGAGTCAAAACAAAGTGCACCAATTATAGAGGAATTTTCCTACTTAATACAGCTTACAAAACCTTATCGAATATCCTATTAAGTAAACTAACACGTTTTATAGAAAATGTCATAGGGTCATACCAGGCCAGATTTTTTACTCTAAGTCAGCAACTTGAAAAAATTCATTAGAACCAACCATAATCTCTTCATAGAATTACGACAACATACAATAGCATTATAAGGCATATTAGATGTGACTTGACATGGTAAAACTTTCGATTCCAAAAAAACTGTTAAAGTTTCTGTAAATGTCTATAGATTCAGAGTACAGATAGGTAAGCAGCTTGCAGAATCGTTTGATATAAATAATAGGAGATGCACTGTAACCTCTGCTCTTTAATATAATCCAAAAAAAATTGTAAGAGTTGCATAAATTTGAACAGAACTTTTATCGTAAATGAATCAAAATATTGTTGGAAACATTGCCACCCCACAAAATAGATATACAGACAAAAAAACTGGTTTCATAGTCAATGAGGAGAAAACAAAATATAAGTACATTAGCAGACAAAGTAGACGACAATCACCGCTCATGATACCACAGAAAAGATAAAAGGGAGAGTTCATGCAGCAAATAGATGTGTATACAACCTCCAAAACCACTATTATTAAACCCAAGATCCTAACACAAACCTAAAACATCAGGATGTATTAACCTGTGATTATACAAACGTATCTTGTGCCATGCGGTCAGTACATTCCAGATAAATAACCTGGATTTGTCTAACTCTAGGCACACGATGCTGCGACATAGATATAAATATTGATCAGTCTATACAAGGGCAAAACCCAACTGTAGACACTGTGTTTCGCTCTAGTTAGAGCTCATCAGTACAGTACAGGTTTGAGACATCCCCGGTATAGACTGGCCAATATTTGTTATAAAAGTTTGCGAAAGTATAAAACAATCGTAACATTGTAATTATTGTGTGGCAATGTGTGAACCAAGACGATTTCTGACGAGGGCAAGAGCTGCCCAAGCGAAGCGAGGGCTGTTAACGCCCTGGTCAGAAGTCGTCTTTGTTCCATCCCGTGCCACTATATTTTTCATAACACATGCATTGAAACAGCGAGTTTTGATCTCTGTATCCAGTCGAAGTAAGACTATTTCAGACCAATGCAACTGTCAGTCAGAAACATTCTGACAGACTTGAAAGAACGACATATGTTTCTGCCCTAGGGGATACAGTTGACTGACAGTTGCATTGGTCTGAGTGAAAGCGACGTCGTTAAAGAACTTAAATCTTCTAAAATGGACTGGCTCAGTCCATTGGCTCCCTAGTGAGCACCTTACCAAGTTAATTTGAAGAGGCTCCAACAGGGAGAAGGACCTTAAAAATAAAATGGGACAACCTACCGACCCAACTATCATGGAGAACCGTTAGATGGAAGCAAAGTGTGTAGTCAAATAAGTCCTATTCCGGATTGTTGTGCTACTAGAGGAAGAAAAAGTTTTTACGTACAATCTGTATATAAAGTCCAGTGAAGCTAATGTTAATATTTATTGTAAATAAATTTGTGTTACAGTAATATAAGTATACAGATTGTAGTGATACTATACAACATTGGTGAAGCCATGCATCTTTTTTACACCAAGCGGCCATCACTAGCTTTGCATATAGTGAGTCGATAGCGCAAGGTCAATGCAATCGATCAAAGAAGTCGACATTACTGTTAGTACTCTCTGTTATTTATATTTAAACACTGTATTATATATATAAATTTAACAGAAACTACTAATAGGAATCTGTTTGGACTAATATGTCCCACAGTATCAATATTTTTAAGCCACTTAAAAAACTTTTTATTTTTAAAACTATGGCCTAAAAGAGTTTTCTATATAATTAAATAATTACTCGAAATGGCCTAAAACAGCTGCTGGTGCTTTGTAAGTGATTGATAAAATTGTTTAATTGATTTTGTTAATGCAATAATGTAAAGTAAATCAAGCATAGAGATATGAATTTTCCTCAGGGATGTACTCTGTCGGTAATTCTTCGGGTGTTTGAATCAACCTTAAGAAAATCGGTTGCTAGGATGAGAGTAGAGTTTTTTTTGGGTTGTTAGGGTATTTGATAGATTGTCAATTTTTTAAAAATCTCATGAAGAGAAAAATGTATTTGATATAAAATAGATACTAACCAGTGAATCTATGAACCAGTAAAAGAAGGCAACGCTCAAAGAAACAAAAAACACTTAGATTATATATTTGTATGTATTTATAATTGAAATTTTGTTAATAGCAGCCGATTTCTTTAAGATGCAGAATCCACACTCCGGAGATTTTATTGATTGCAAGGTGTCCCAGGGGGACTCACATATTAATGTATATATTGTCTTTATGCTTGAAAAACCACATTAAAAAATGTATGAACTGTTGTAATAAAATATTTTTAAAATTTATTTTATTGTTTATATAAAAATGGTTAGAGAAAAATAAATTACTGCAAGTTTGAAGAGCTTGAGCAAGATTAACACTAGAAGATACCGGAATAATTCTGCTTTTTTGATAGCTCCTTATCAAATACCTACTAACAAAATAAAATAAAGCGCCAGGAAGACGCAATTAACAATAATTTAAAAAAATATATAATTTATTATAAAATAGTTCCAAACAAAGAGCGTTGTGGCAATCTAAAAAGTTTTTATGTGAATAATCTTTTTGATTTAGTGCAGATATTCCAGTTCTTCCAAAAACAGCGTCTCCTTTGCACAAAATAAAATGAAAACACGAAAATCCACGATAATGCTCGAGTCGTATATTTTGCTGTGCTCGGCGGTGCTGGCGGGCGCCAAATTGTTGCGGAAAATGAAACTGGGGGTGGTTCTGGAAACTCCGCTAGCGCTAGAGCCTCTGGATAAAATCGGGGTTGAAAGAGTTGCTCTAACCAGGGTTGGTTAATTTTTTGGAGAATTTTTTTTCGATAGTTTCTTGATATGATTTCTGTGATCAAGCTAGATGCTACTGTTAAGTATTGTTAATCCATTCATATCCAAGATATATATAAAACCACATAAATTAGGCAAAATATATATTTAGTTACTCAAATTGGTTTTATGCACAATGACTTTTTAATGAAATTAAGATAAGATAAGAAGAGATTGTATCTTAAATTAGGATACCTCACTGCTCACTGTATGCAACATTTATTTGTTAATAATTCTATTGAGGTGTTAAATATTCCTGCTATTGATCTATTAATTTAGGACCATATACGAGTTCTGTAGCATAGTAACCATGATTTTTAAGAAATATCCGATACTAGTAGCGCCATCTGTTATTGGGGCTATCTTTCGATAGGCACATCCTTCATTGATATTATGTCAAAATTTCATGAGACTTGAACGCCGAGTTGTCGCTCTCAAAGTGAGAGTACTTTTTTAACATCGTTCGAAAAATGAGCATCGAACAAAGAGGCAATATTAAGTTCTGTTTTAAACTTGATAAAACATTCACCGCGAAGAAAGAAGTTGTCGCTTGTTGCACGATCATGCACCATCACATCAATCGACACTTGTGTTCGATTTTTTTACAAAAAATGAAATTTTAACAATCAACCACTCTCAACATTCTCCGGATATGGCACCATGCGACTTTTTTGTATTCGGTAAAATACTTTTCAGCATGAAGGGACAGTGGAATGCCGACAAACTAAGGCACTATAAACATAGGTATTATCATCAGCCAAGTTTTTGTCCAATGTCACTAAATTTACGTGTTAGACTATAAACAAATTAAAAAGACGTGCAATAGTATTTTGTAAACCAGCTGGTATCGCAAAAAGCGGAAAAGTAGTTATAACGGTATAGTGACAGTGTAAGTACTAGTAGTTTTAGTTTAATATAAATTTAAGGCACTTTAAGCATAAAAAGCGTGTAGAAGTATAGTAAATAGTTTTAAATATGGCGCGCTGATGTCGGAACTTGTTGTCATCTTTATATTAGGCATAAACACATCTGTTCTATTATCTCTGGTTTTGTGGTTGACATTGGACAAAACATGGCTGATGATAATACCTATGTTTATAGTGCCTTAGACAAACAGGTCATACAAAAGGCGACGACGACCATTTTTACGAACATCCATGTCAATGAGCTGAAATCCTCATTCGAAAAACTGTTGGAAACTATTTTGAATAAAATTAAATTCCATTTGCCGAAAAAAAAGTTTTTTGTCCTTTTTACTTTGCGTCAGACTTCGTATGTATTTATGTTTAAAGTGCTTTTAAGTCCACCCACATATTTTAATTTTACCGATATTGTCTTGATAAAACTCAATCCATTGGGCTCAATCCGAACCTGTGTCAAAAATTTGGGAAAATGAGGAATGGGAGCACAGGGAACAAAGTAGCACGAGGCTCCGTTCCTTAATTTTTGCTACTAATCAACTTTTCGAATAAAAAAAAATTAACACGAAGATATTTAAATTTTATATGATTATGTACTTCCTAAAGTCGTACAAAATATATAACCTACTAGGTTGACAATTGAACTCACAGAAAAACTTTTGAAGATATGATAATCTATTGATATCTATAAGAATAACAACTTAAGCATATATGCTGAATAGTAGTTTTAAGGAGATGCAGATTATAAATCAACATCAACAGATGGGCTTACAATCAATACAGTAACCTTAAAGTTAGTAATAACTTTAAAGCATTACCTATGGAAGAATAAAAAAATGTGTTTTTCAAATTAATTTTTTTAATACCAATACAATCCTTTTATTCACTAGTGAGAAAACGGCATTTGCGTCCATCGTCTAAAACTGGAAAAGCAAAGGGTCGTGCCGCAAACTTTGTTAATCAAACTTTTACTGGAAGTGACGCAAAATATCAACGATATAGGCCATAGATGTAATCCGTAGCGATAGCGAAACATTCGCTTCACTTGTGTTGTGTTAACTTTTTGTTAAGGTCATTTTAATGTTTCTGTCGAGAATTTAGTACTCAGAAATTAATTTTGTGTCATTTCGTAAATTCATAAAAAAAATTACCAGCAAAAAAAATTAAACGATTAATTTATGTTAGATATATATGGACGGAAAGATTTAAAATATGCTAAAAGAAAGATATTGTTCTTCAAAAAACTGAAAACTCTCTTAATCCAAAATTGTGTATTGACAGTATTGACACACAGAAACAACAATCGAACAAAAATGAGAGCGTGAGGATAATTACAATCATACATCCGTAGAACTACCACCCGGGGTGGGTTTTTGCTGTATACACCACTTTCCTCCATTCAGTGCGGTTCTTCGCTTCCATTTAGTCAACACCTAGGTTAGAGAGATCTTTTTTAATGTTATCCCACCATCTTAATCTAGGCCGCCCAAGTGGTCTCTTTCCATGTGGTGTTTCTTCTTATAATGCTTTTATAATTCTGGTGTCTTGGCTCCTCTGTATATGTTCGACCCAGCGCAAACTGTTTGCTTTTATTTCTTGTACGATGTTTGCAGAGTTGTAGAGTCGCGCTAGTTCTTATTCTATATTGTCCTGTTGCTGGGTCTCAGTGAGATCCATATATTGTCATAAGAATTTTTCTTTCAAATGTTCTCAAGGTGTTTATCCGTTTACAGGCATGGTCCATGTTACACTGGCATAGGTAACTATGGGTCTTATTCTGGTCCTATACCGTACGAAATTTTACTTCACGTTGACTGTTCTACCAACAGCATATTTGGTCTTCTTAGTCATAGCTCCTTTTTCTTAGGCAAGATTGAAGAGAATGTGTGGTAAGGTATCACCTTGTTTTAGCCTAGAATTCAGAGCAAACATCTCACTGTATGCTTCATCCACCCTTACGCAAGCCTGGGAGGTCCTTATTGATTCTCAGCATTTTTCGTAGATTTGGTGAATCGTAAATAATTGGTCTGTAGTCGACCTGCTGCCTCGAAAACCATACTGGTATTCGCCTACTATTGCTTCAGCGTATGGGGTGATGCGTTGTAGAATGTTGTTTGACAGTATTTTATATGCGCTATTGAGTAAAGTGATGTCTATGTAGTTTTGGTATATTTTCTTGTCGCCTCTTTTGTGGAGAGGTATAATATTCTTATTTTCCATTCTACCAGGATGGTTTCTTCACCCCATATACGCATTATGAGTTGGTGGATCAGGTAATAGTAGCCTAAGACCAAGACGATCTAAATTATATGACACGTAAACTCATCGAATACAATAAATGATTGTATAGGAGTAAAACTTTCCAAGGAAGGGACGTTGGATACAGCAATTAAGGAGAGAAATGTATAAGAAGAAATCGATAGCTCTCCTGATTAGTATACTATAGAACAGAAATATTACCAAAGAACAACAAAACACGAATATATAACTCCGTTGCCAAAAACATAACAATCTATGGTAGCCAGATATGGCATCTAAAAGAAAAACAGAAAAAACTCTTAAAGCCACTGAAATAGATTTTTGGAAAAGATCAGCGGGAATATCAAGAACACAAAGAATAACAAATAAACGAGTAAGAGAAAATATGGGAATAACATACACAATCACAGATGGAATAAGGAATAGACAGCTAATCACGTGAAACGAAGTGACGAAAGAAGACACTAAAACGTATTATGAAATAGCAATCAGTAGGGAGAAGAAGACTCGGAACACCGTGGTGAAGTTAGATAGAGAAGATTGATAGATAACTGAGAAAGAGAGAGAGAGACTTTAGGGAATAATAGAGAAAGGTTGAGGTTAGACATCTGAAGACGTAGAGCGTTGTAAACCGATATGATGTATATGAATATAAAAAATAACAGGAAGAATTTAATATACTCTAGAGATAATAAAAACTACGAATAAAATAATTATTCAGTGATTTAAAGAAGATGTTGACACTCTGGTTTCTTAATTCTTAACATATACTGAATTTTTGATGAAATGACACTTGATGCATGTAACTAACTAATTATTTATATTAATATTTCATTCAGTTTATTGCTATATTGGTAACAAAATATAAACTGAACAAATTATTATGACAGCAAGCAATAATATACTAGTGAGGAATAACCGCTGACTTTGTTTTCTGGGGTTCTCCTGAAGTCATCATGAATAATAGAAGAGCACAGGATCTTTACAACTCGCAAGAGAGCAATTTGGATTGAAAATTTTATTTATAGCAGATAAATTGAGGTATAATTATTGTTTGTGTAAGAGAGTAAAGTAAACAAGAAGAGAAATTGAAATGACACATTATTTAAGTTTAAAGGAGGATTATATAAAGCTTACTCAAAGATATTAAGTTATACACAGAAAGAAAGTGTAATACTAGTTTTTATATAATCTGAGTTAAGTTAATTAAACGAATTTTTGATTTTATTTTTCATTAAAAATTCCGTACGCACAAATATATCTTTATATTTTGTTAGCCGCTTATTTTCGATCTACCGACAACTAACAAAAAACAGCGCGAGAACGTTATAAATTATTAGAATAATATCTAAAAATAGCTTGGACGTTCAAATCGTATATTTTCTAAAGTAGAGAGTTGACGTTATTTCTCCTGTGGTGCCCTCTCTACCAAGCTAGCGGTATTTTGTTGATTTCCGTCGACGTTGTAGGTATAAAAACAGGATTTCGAAATTTCATGTAGCTGGGACTGCTTCTATCGATCGCTATAATAATATACCTCGACGTGGTTACAGGGTGAACTTAAAAGATTTAGTAATAGTTAACTATGTACAGGGTAGAGATATCTGCTGAAATACTTACATCGATCGTTGCTGCAATATTGCGTACATTGCAACAAATATACCATGTTATATTATACACTCAATGGATGGACGTCGCAACTCCCACATAATAGTATTTTAAATTCTCGAAAATAGCCAAAACTATGTCAAGGTAAAATTAAACTGTTGCATTGTTACCATAAAAAAATTGCGTATCAAAACTGTGCATTGTAATTTAACTCTGACAACAAATCGATATAGTATTGACAGGGGTTAACTGTGAAATATAACAATTTACTATGGAAAGAAAAGAAACGTTTAAATAAAACTATGAGTGGCAGTGATACTGTGTATATACTAAAATGGATTTGTACTCAATTTGTAGACTCGAAATATACAACTCAAAATTAATATCATCTGGATCTGGAAATTTGGAGAGCGGTGAACAAGTGCTCTGCCGGCACTGAGGCTACATATGGCCCATTGTGCATCCTCCCGTGTGTAGGGATATACACACCTCAGGCTGTAGATACTAAAATGGATATCAATATTTTGGTAACTTCTAGAAAAATATAACAACATATATATGACTATATATAAAAACTTATTATCTTGCTTTTTCTTATAAATATGTGGCTTGTAGTCATGTTGATCATTCATGTTGGATGAGCCTTCCGAAACAAAATAAAAACCTTTAAAGTAAGATATACTAGCTACGTTGCGCTAAAATGTGGAGTCTAGAACATAAACGATTTGGTGTTGAGTAGGAAAAAGGAATGGAACGAACATATAAGTAGAATAGATGATAAGAAAGTACTAAGGGTAGCAAGGGATAAATCACCAACGAGCCGCAGAGTAATGATCATCCTAGAAAAAAATAAGGCGATAACATCAATAAAGACAACAAGGAATCGAAGAAAAACAGGCAATCATGCCTTTTAAAAAAAATGGAAGAAGAAGAAGAAAAACTTGTTCTACAAATCTACAAAAGATATTCAGTTATTGCTTCTATTTCCTATGATCGTTTTTAGGTGTGGGTCAGGGACTTTTATTAGTTAACAAAAACAATAAAACATTATTATTAAAAAAAAATGCAGATAAATTATGTTCTGAAATCGGAACTAAATATATATAAAAGCAGAAGTCAAAGCTAGGAATTATAAAGCAGAAATCCGACCAATAATCATTTATACAGAAGAAACACGACCCAAAACATCAAGAACCAAACAAATATTGAAGGCGACAGAAATTAAAATATGGCTCAGGATAACGGTAAAAACTTTGATGGATAGGGAAAGGAGCGAGAATATCAGAAGAACATGTAAACGATTGGGAGTTTAGTAGGAAAAAGGAATGGAGCGAACATATAAGTAGAATGGATGACAAGAGAGTAGTGAGGGTAGCAAGGGATAAATCACCGATGAGCCACAGAAGTGCTGGACGCCCGAGAAATATATGCAGCGACAATATCAATTAAAGACAACAAGAAATCGAAGAAGAATAACTTGATCTACAAATCAACAGGTTATATTATCAAAAAGTATAAAACTTCTCTAATCTGTTAAAAGTTGTAACCAATTGAAAGCATTTTGTTAATATTAATCTGCTGTTCCAGTTATTGCTCCGATTTCTTATGGTTGTCTTAAAGTCTCAGTCAAGGACTTTTCACATAAACTAATTCGTTTATCGACAACAAAAATAGCATAAACTTTTCTGCAATTAATTTTTGAAAAGCAAACTAAGTGATAGTAAAAGAATTTTCGTCCGAATTTACTCCTACTGAGTATAATGACTAGAGATCCATAAATATATTATACCAAATAATCTATTCTAAATCTTTTTACCATATATTTGAATTTTACAAGATATCAAGAATAGATGATCAACGGCAGTGCATATAATGAAAAAAATGACACAGACAACGTAAAAATTAAAAATTTGCAGACTGAAACTAAAAGATCTTTGGTGGTAACTTTTGAAATTGAAAAAGATAGTCAAGCTATAGAATAACTGCACAATGTTGATAAGAAAACAAAGAAGTATAAAAACAATACTATAACATAATAAGTTAAAATATGTTGAGAGAAGTTAATAAAATAATGATCAAATAATAATATAAAATTTTATTCCATTATTATAAAAATATGAAATTATTTGTACTATTTAAAAAGAAACATTCGTAAATGAACCGACCAGTTGAACTCGCAGTTGGAAATGTAAGGTTAAGTAATTGATACTGACGTCACTTCTAAATTCGTTAGTTCTCTATTTGACCGTCAAAAAGACCCTTTGAAATAACAATCAGATTTGAAAGGCGCTGACAGTTTTTTTTTATTTTCCCTCCAAAATTAGAGCTATTGGACTGACGCCATGTTTTATCCACGACTCTTCATATAGTTCATACGCGCAAATTTTGATTATCTTATTTCCATTATTATGCTTGAAATACAGAGTAGAAGTTTCGAAATTATCCATTCCACGGTTATATGTAACTAGTAACGTTGGCCGTTGAAACAATCACCGGCTTTGGCTTTGTTTGTCGGACGTATCAAAGCGTCATTTAGCTGGGCGAGTGTAGAGAGAAATAGACTGGAGGGTCGGCTGTGTTGTAGCTTTCCGTGAAAGCAGCACTGTATAGCGAACATGAGCGTCGAATACAAAATGTTTGCTAGAGGTCACATTACTAACAGTTCACAATGAAGACCAAAAAGAGCAGTAATCAGAAGTTGAGTTGACAATAAAATCAACTAAATTTTTAAATTAAAAATATTTTATAAATTACAAATACGGTTATAAAAGTCGAACGATAAATATTGAAAGTTTGAATTTATTTTGAGATCTTGCTCGAGTACCAACTAATATGATTTCAATGGAATTTCAGAATATAGTCCAAAAACCTAAAGAAATTTCAACCAAAGTCATTGTCAATTGACTCACTCACAGAAGAACTGAGTCAGACAACTCCATAGTCTTCCCAACATACTTTGCCGTCACTAAGCTGTTTAGATCCCAAATTCAGAAAATTAATGATACACGTTTTATATAATAGTATAAAGATGAAGGCATCAAGTGAAACTTAATATCGAGAGACATGTTGAGTATAAGAATACACAATAAATTAATCACAACGATTAAACGCATAGAATAACACTTTGTTAATAACGGTAGCAGAGAATGGAAAACTTCAAATCAAATTCCTGCGATTTGATTTTCGGCCAGAAGGTCCATGAAAGTGTGTGTTCTTCTTCACTCATTCGTTACAGGTCGCCACAGAAAACATATAAATATATTTTTTAAAGATAGATTCTGCATTTGATTTATGAACACTTTGTTTGAAGATATTTACAAGTCTGTTACTCGCAAATTATTAAATGACAAAAATCTGATCACTTACAGCTTACGTTTCATGGTTTAAAATTGTAAAACAAACCTGATTCAACTTCAATAAATCGCTTTAGAGTTGTCTGTAATATAGTTACATGCCAGTTAAAATATTTGTGGAATAATTTCTTTAGCTTTTCGCCTTCTTAAGTTTGTTATACCGGAATTATCGACAAATTTGCATGCGTCGGGTGTAATCAGTCGTCTTTGTAGTGTTTAAAGTGAAAATGTGATGAAAAGATACCTTCGTTTTCGGAATTATTTCTTCAGAAAAGTTGTATGCGCATATAAATTTAAATGTATGCTACTTAGTATTTGTCATCATCTAGCTTTAGAAGCTTCAGAAACTACAAATAAAGTTTACGACAATACTTCTCGTGAGACACTATGGATAATGTTGGATCTAGGAAACGTTGGGCATGTTGGGTTTTATCAAAATTAATAATTTTCTTTTCTGGTTAGTGGCGTCGCTATATGGCCGCAGTTAGTGTTAATAGAGATCAAGTTATTGAAATTTAGTTCTTAAATTTATATGGTCACTATCCAGTAAGATCCAGTAAAAAAAAAGAAAAAGAAGTAGATATAGTAGTTGAATGGAATTCAAAATGCTTTAAAAATAACAAATTATCTGAGACAGGTCCAAATATGGCTGTAATATGCTGATCTCCATTAAAGTTTTGTAGTGCCAGTAGGTGTCATGCGTGTTGCAAAATTTTGATACATTTTATTACTAATTACGATTAGAGAATCATTGACAGTTGGAGCGGTTATTTTTGTCGGTCATATAATTTTTGACTGTCAACTACAAATTATTGCTGATTAAAATTGCTGTTCATCAAATTTCCGATTTCTTTTATCTTACCTGTTCGTGTTAACTTGGTGCATACATTTATTTAATTTCCATTATTATCTATTGTAACCATCTATATAATTATTATAAGAGCAATAGCCATTCTCATGAAGCAAATATCCGAATAAAAAGCAATCGCAAAAGAATTGCGCACAGGACATGACATACGATTTTCTTGAGTCATCATCCTGATAGTTACTAATCTGGCATTCCATTTGAAAATATATAAAACAAGCTCCGGCCAGCGCTCTAGATGATTTTCCTTGTGATTCACATCGCAACTTTGGTTTCTCCGTCCATGGATACCAGTGAAACACTGACGTCAAGGAAAAAGAAGGACACGAGTATTCGCTGTGCGTGCGAGAGAGATGTCCTGACAAGAAACTTATTAGAGTAGGGAGCATAGGCGACCCAACCTAACCATACCCCAGCCCGTCGGTCGATCGATGCGAATGCCGGAATAGACAAAGACAGACTATGTTTTATGCATGGTTGTGATCGCTCGACGGGTCGGCAAACGGCTGAGTCACAGTAATTGATAATAACTTAGACATTGCTCTTTGCTGCTACGTTCGGGCTATTCGAAAACTGAATAAACGCCTCTCTCTCTTTTGATGGAGTCCACATTACAGTTTTCTGTTTTGTGAGCTCAGGTTGCCTTATGCGATTAAAAATTAGCAGTTCAGGAAAATAAATATCTGTCTCTGATAGTCAGCGCTTTATGTCCCCGTTCAAATTCCGGCCTTTTACGATTCTCTTTGTTTTAATCACTCTTTCTTTTTGACGTTTCTTTTTTTTTCGTAATTGTTAAAACTGTCAAAACAGTCAATTAAAATACGAAATAACCAATGAATCTACGTAGGCGATTTAAATAATAAACAAAAATGTTCAGTTTCTCTCTGTATAATAAACATTCTTTGCCTTATACACAACACTTTTGTTACAGGGAAATAGTTGAAATGTTAAAAACTGAATAGTTTGTCTTCTATTAGAAACTATCTAATTAATCTAACGGTTTTCGGTTAAGAACTCTTTCTTTTAAAATCTATCTATACCGGATTGTTGGGACTGTTTCTACTTTTTAAGGAACATTTTGTTTATCTAATCTTCTCTAATATCAGTAGTGCTAATTCTACTTTGCCATTTACATTATAAGAATGTATTTTTTTACTGATCGTAAATATAACAAATCATAAAAAGTGGAACCAAGAGGAAAGTAAAAAAAATCACATCTATCAGAAGAAATTGACAGCGGCTAATAATAGACACAATTAAACTTCGACAAAAATCATAAAAGTGTCGAAGTATACATTTTTTATAATGTATAATTTGACATTTGACTGGCTTTACTGTCAAAATATTATGATATCATGATATATTTTAATACTCTGTATCATCATTCAAAAATTAAGATAGATACGCCTGATCATCATTTGAAAATTTACTGCCAAAGCAGTTCCGTCCCGAGTATTTTAACCATATTAACGACGATAAAGATATTATTTGTTGAATTATGATTATTTCAGTTGATATAGCGTCCTGATTTGAATCCATATCAAATTAAAAAAAAAAACAAGTTCAATTTTTCTAATTGCCAACGTTTCGACGTGTATTTGACGTATTTTTCAATGGTAGTTGTCACCTCTCAAAGGCTTGAAAAAGACTTCAAATACATGTCGAAACCTCGGAAATTAGAAAAATTGAACTTGTTTTTGTTTTTTCTTTTCAATTGGTCTGTCATATTCCCACTAATCCTCGATGAGCATTAAAGTTTGCGAAAGACTGGAAATCGAAGAAACAATAGTTTCTTTAGGTATTACAACTTTAATAATTCTGCATCGTCTATAGTTTTTCCCCTTAGAAAATTTGACAAAAATATGTGGTTATCTAGACTTGTAGGTCCAATACATTACTAAATATATAAGGTATTACGACAATTCGAGATGATCTGAAATATAAATATTTTTCAATGAACCCTACATTGGTTAAAGAAGCAGTGTTTTATACGAGATGAACAGAAGAATCCTTCACAAAAGTGGAAAACTATATGTTTGACAGTTTTTTTTTATATAATGTTCGTGCGATTTCACGATAAACAATATAAAAGGCTATTCTTTAAGATCCATGTGGCCTATGATTTACAAATATTTTGATTCCGACTAGACACTGTCGATCGACTTTGTGTCTACGTGGCAATCGACTGTTTCGATTTCGATCGACAAAATTAATCGACCGACATGTCGATTTGTTTTCCATCGCTTGTCGGTAAACATCAAAGAGAAGTCGATCGACTTAAGTGTGTGGACGTGTTTTTGCCGTTCGACAGTCGACAAACTGTTAGTACTCAGTGAGAGAAATGGAATGAAAACAAGATAAAGTCAAAGGCATAGAAACTAAAAACAAATCTATGGGATCCTAAAACCGAAAATTATAAAAATAGAAACTTGAAACACGATGCTCTTATGAAAATTGCTAAAGAATTTAAGGTCAAGAAGCAAGCAGTAGAACAAAAAATAATAAATCTTTAAAGTTAATTTGCAAGAGAAGTAAAAAACATGGAAAGCAAGATATCTGGTACAGGTACAGTAAATGGTTTAGTTTTGAAAGTATGAAATTCTTATTGGACAGAAATGAGCCCAAGGAGATGTTGGATTCAGAATTACTTAGACTTTGAGAACTAGCTTTGTATTTTTCTTATCTTCGTCAGAAATATTGATTTGGACTAATCGACAAACATTTCTGTCAATTCTGGTGTGGACAGATGCAGTTTTGTCATTGGTTGATCAACAATGTCCATAGAGAGAATCGATCGATAGTGTTGCTTTATAGAGCAACTAGATTAATTGGTTTAATGAATATTAGGTTGAAGGAAGAATTAGATCCATACAAATGTTTTAATGTATGAAATTTTATCATATTAAAAAAAATATACATCAATTTTAAGTAAGGCCTCTAAGTTACAGATACAGATAGACTGATTTTAACGGAAGCAGCATATTATTTTAGGAGTACGCTCAAGGGATTAAATTTGTTGCTCGAGGAAAAAACATATATTATGACTTCAGCCTTAATTATTAAATACAGTCTATTTTCACCCATAATACGTCTTCATCGAGCCTTTTTATTCCAGTGTTAAAAAATTACACCTGTTGCTCTACTGTTAAAAGGAAAATAATGATTAACAGAAACTGATAAATCTGCATAACATAATGATCGTTCCTGGCGTTTACGAAATCACAAAATCAAAGGGTCCGTGCGAAATTATACTTATTATCTCTTCATCAATAATACAGTTAAGTACTAGTATTTATAATTGATGCACCTGATGACTGTATTTTGTTTCCTATATAAAAACGAATACAAATTTAAAGAAAACCTTCTATATATTATTAATCTTTTTAATGGAAAATATGGGAAATACTCTTGTTGATTTTAAACGACATTAAGCAAATAATTCAACAATTTTTCGTAGTAACAGCACTGATTCGCGATTTAATTTTTCGTGACGTCATTTTTCGACAAACATCATGAACAATAAACATGTTTTGCACCAAGCAATGCGAACATAACAAGCTGGATGCGAGAAATACTGATAGCAAGCGTGATAGGTACCTACAATGCCGACCGACTACCAGTCCAGTTAGTACACAATCCAAATAAAAACGCTGACATCACAAACTCATATTTAAACAACGAGTTTTAATTCTTCTCTAAAAGGTTTTAATTTTAGCTACCATTTTTTTTTAATGTCAATTTAATATCATTAACCAAAAAATATGTATATTAAAGGACTTTTACATAATACTTCTTTGTAGACAAAATATTTGGACACTGATCAGATATAATTTTCTGTAAAAGAAAGAATTATGTTCTGGAAAACCGTTCCTTTATAAATATACATACTTTAAATTTAGTCTCTCTAATTTGAATTCACTATTTTAAAACAAAATTTCGTTGAGTACATAACAAATAATAAAATACCATTAAACAAACATTATTTTACTATTTCTATAATAACTCAATAAATGGGTGGGTTTTTACAGTAGGTATACCTAAGCGCAACCACCAGAATTTCGATTGTGTTGCTGAGATATAATTTCAAGTCTAATCAGTAAATTTGTCATCGATGGTGCTTTGTAAATATAATAACCTACAACCTACAGTTTATCGTCAGTTGAGTTCTATGCGTTCGAGCTTTAGCAAGATATTTTGTATGAATAATATTAACGATTAATAATGTCCAAGACGTATGCAAAATTAAGTTTGTTTTAAATACATTTTCGCTAAAAATAAAACTAATAATTAATTTTCATTTCAATTGTTATTGATTAATTATCTAATGAACTTAAATCAGCAATTTATATATATAAAGATGAAAAAAATGATACAAACGTATCTTGTGCCATGCTGTCAGTACATAACCTGAATTTGTGCCTAACTCTAGGCACACGATGCTGCGACATAGATATAAATATTGATCAGTCTATACACGGGCAAAATCAAACTGTAGACACTGTGTTCGCTCTAGTTAGAGCTCATCAGTACAGTAAAGGTTTGTCTCTTCAGTCACTAATGAAGAGACATCCCCGGTATAGACTGGCCAATATTTGTTATAAAAGTTTGCGAAAGTGTAACACAATCTCTACTCCAAAAATGGCTCGCCCTTGAGGAAATCGGTTGCTAGAGTGAGAGAGTTGTGATAGATTAGGAATTTAAAAAAAATACATAACAGAAAAAAATGTAATGCAACAGAAAAAAATGTAATGCTATAGAATAAAATTGAATTGAATTATGGTAATGAATTTTGGATAGAAAAAGATACCAGCCGCTTGAAGATATCAACAACGCTACGCCCGAAGAACCAAAAAACACAGGGAGGACGAAAATTATATATATTTTTTTGTGTATTTAGGATTGAATTTTTGTAATAACAGCCGATTTCTTTAAGGTGCCGAATCGACATCCCGGAGATTTTATTGATTGGAAGGTGTTCCGAGGGAGTTCCATATATATTGATATGGATTTTTCTTCGGGACACGTTTCCTCAGTAGAATTCTGCGAATGTGATCCGGCGTTTAGATATTGGTTGTCTAGATTAGAGAAATATGTTTTTGTGAAAATTTTGTTTTTGGTTGTTATAGATATTAATATTGAATAGATTGTCATTAATTAATTTTAAAAATGTCGGAGAATTAAAAGATTGAATTAGATGTAAGATTTCATTAAATAAAAACGAAGGAGGCCAGAGATGAAAATTGGTAGAACAGAGAGGTCAAGAGTCGTGGAGTATTCTCCGCAAACTAGTTTCTGGATTCTCCTCTACTCGTGTTAAAATTGCTTCTTTTGTCTCAGGGGTGGACACCAATCTTGGTCTCCCGGAACTATGGGACTGGATTCTCCTGTACTCGTGTCAAAATTGCTTCTTTTGTCTCAGGGGTGGACAACAACCTTTGTCTCCCGGAACTATGGGACTGTTTCTCAAATGTACCAGTATCACGTAACCTTTGGTGAAGAATTCCAAACACACGCTTTCCTCGCATTACCATTCGCACGACCGTGTATGAAGTGCATATTAGTAAATTCAGTATTACTGTAAACAGACATTGCGAGTAGTTGTAAAATTGTTCACCAACAATAATTAAATTATCAGATTTCCTATGCTTCTACACGTGCTGCTAAAGTAAGAAGCTTTCAAAACTTGACTAACATTATAAAGTCTTATGGTTTGTGTGTAAAGCTCGGCCATCCAGGTACTTGATGATTATTTATCCAGTGCGCTTGATAGATCCGTAATGGAAATACATTTCGACAAATATAAAGATACCTAGTAAACGATTATGGAAATTTTGAAATTTTAGAAAGTAGACAAACAAGAAAATTTTATATGAAAAAATGTCGCATCCTGTATCCATGGTTTCGGTCTCCTAACCGAACAAAAATATAAGGCAGGGCACAAAAAAAGTGACTTAAGAGTTTGATGTTTGTCGATTTGACAAAATTTCTCTATCACTAACGTCATGCTATATTTGCTTAAGGAGAAAGTGAGTAAGTGTCACATGATGTGAATTTAACGACCAAAAAGCGGCGAAATAATCACTAAGCATTCATAGCTTAGTTGTTAGAGTGTTGCCGTGTAGTGGCAAAGGTTGCGGATTCGTGTCCTGCTGCATTTGATATATTCTTGTTGGTATATTTTCTAAAATATCAAATTGTTGTTGGAAAGTAAAAAACTTCTTTTTGATTTGAATGTGGAATGGGAGATTTTATATTTTAAAAAATGTGTAAAAAGAGTTTCTTTAATGAACGTGTTTAAAAAAATCTATAAATCTGATATTTTCAACAAGAGTAAAAATCCAATCATGCAGTGCTACGTCACTATAATAATAGTTTGATTTTATAAATAGACGAGTCAAGTATCCTATTAAAACAGGATGTGAAGCAAAAATTACTTAGATAAGTCATTGCTAACTCCAGGTCTTCTAAGGTAAAATATTCAAATGTTAATTAATCCTCAATCACTCAATTTTTAATATTTATTCCACTTTTTATTCCACAGTAAATAAAAACTTTAGTCAATTTGACTCGGACTATTTTGTAGACAGGGACTACAATCATTTAATTGGTTTTTAATATCTGTATAAACGATTACTTGTAGGATTCGGTAAGGATAAGGATCATATCAGTACGTACTTTCCCCCTTATCGGGAAAATATTTTTTTCCAAGAATGTTGATCATTTTGAAAGTGATTTTCTTGTATTCATCTGGTGCCGTCCCTGCACGATTAAAGCAATCAAATAACTCTTAAAAAATAATAGTCCGGATATGATAATTGCTTCGCATCCTTAAAAAAAAGTGAGAAAATGTGGAAAGACTACTTCATCAAAACAGGTTAACATTCGCTCATGTATGTAAACGTTGGTTACAGCAATTAAAATTTAATATTATCAAAAAATTGTAGAAATGAAAATATAAGAATATGTACATCAACGAAAAGAATCAAGGCCTATTAGTTCCTGCTTAAAAGCCAATTTTCGAAATAATCTACAGAATATTCATTAGGCAACTTTGGGAAAGTACGTTTTATAACAAACAACTCTAAGCTCGATACCAGCAGAGAGATATTTTTCATTCCCAGTCGCAGTTGCCGCTTCTATCTTTGACTGAAATTTATGCCAACTAGCTATTCCTCGAACCAGTCGAAATCAGTAAACGAATGGAAAATTTCGAATAACTTGGCATCACTGTTCCAACATAACCTTTCGCAGCAGGCCTGTTATGCAGGTGGGCCGATCGTTTACGAAACGCCACGAACTTTGTCGATAGATTTAGACCGGTCTTGGGACTTAGCTCTGTGTTTCATGTTCGTATTCCAACGCGATCTAGTAACTAACTGTAGGTGCTACGGGCTCTGTATACTTCGTTTTGTGTGTGACGACGAGAATAAAATTTGTGCATTGTGCGAGCGCTCGATTTTTTTATAGATATGTTGCGACTGGCAACAATGTCGTTTTTCAGCCCCTATTAAAAATGTGGTTTGAAACTCAGGTAAGACAATTTTCTAACATAAACATACATTTTAAACTTGAAACAAGAAGTATTTGGATTTTGAATTTTCTCTGCATGTATCACGAAAACTAATGGTCCAACTTATGTAGGATTATTGATATATGTTGTATATCACTACTTTAAGTGTTTTCAATCAAAATCATGTAAAATTAACGAAATTTTCAGTGAAAAATCGTGGTTTTTAATTCCCACGTGACAACTGTCAAATGCGATCTAGTTACCTATGTTATCTCCGCATGTGTTTTGTTTTGAAACGAGCGGGATCGCAGTATGCATTGAAATGATTTTATGCGCAATCGCCCAGTGGAAGCGTACCGATTTATGTGACGTGTCCAGTGTATAATTCAAGCCGAATAATTTATTGGTCGATTGGATTGTACTCTCTTGTATATCTAAAGACGATCGTAGAGGGACCGGCGCCACAGTTTTGGGTGATAGGATGTTGTTTACGACGCTTTACGTATTTTTTTTTGTTTTCGCGTCGTGTTTGGATGCTCGGCGTAGCGCAATTTTTGAAATTGGATTTGTTTTTTGTCAAATTTAGATAATGGATTTTTTGATAACTTTTTTGTTGTAAATTTTGTCATCGAGAATTCTCCAATAAATATTTTTTCCTTTTTTCACTTGCGATTATATTGGTAATATACCAATACTTCTTCGACTATAATTTTTAGATAATTGCAGTATTTTTACTGGGAGCTTATCTGAATATTTAATTAATTCTCTCTCCCGTTGGTTTTGATATTTTTCCATTTTTTGTTATTGTTACATTTTTTTTTTCTTCTTGACTTTTGGCCGACTACTTAGATCAAAAGAGCAAAGTTAAAATTTTCCAATTAAAAAAAAAACAAAAACTATGGGAGGCTATATATATATATACCTTAAATTTTCTGAGAGTATGTTGAACGGTTACTGTACTGCCTATTTTAATTTCGGAAAACAACGACGTCATGTTAAAAACCTTTTATCTATTTTTGTTACAATTCGACGAGCAAACTTATACTCAGTATAATGTGCGTTTGGGCTTGAAAATCAGAATATTTTGGCGGGAATATACGGAATAGAATCTTAGTAAATATTTAGTTCTTGTACGTGTGTTTAGATTTATTCTCAAACATTTCTTTTTTGAATAACACTATAATGGCTTATATGTATTAATTGCATTTTTATAACTGAATATAAATACGTGTTATTAGGTTCGAATATCAAATCATCTGAAATAGTAAAAATGTTTATGTCGTCTAAGAAAAATCATAGAAACATTTTGTTCCATTTTCAATCTTTTTTAAGTGAGATAGAAGAATGTATTTTATTGCCTGATTACCAGATCTAAGTATAGAATGTACGCATCTAAGATGTAGAATTAGAAGTTTAACAAGAAATGTTAAATTAACAATACGTAACTATGAGAGGAAGACTATATGAGAAATTAACATTAATTAACTTCCAACCAAACTTAAAGATATAAATTTTAAATAGAGTATCCAAGAATAAATAAATAGGTTCATTAGATAGTCTTTTGATATTCTGATGTGCAATAAAAGTGACAAATTGTTTTGTAACTGAAACAAACATAAACAATGAAACGCGTGCCAATGTAATGCAAAAAAGAGCGGTAGTCAAGTTGATTTATTGGAGTTTTAACGAAATCACAATAAATTAATAATTCCTGTCAGCGGGTGACGTAACAAGACCGGCTACAACACTTAATTTTATGAATGAAGCGTAAAAATAAAAATGTAATAATCGCACTCTATTAAGATGTCATATCAACAATTATTACGTTGCGATAGGTCAACTACACCAATTAATTATAACATAGCTATAGTATTTTTATGTAAATAGTAGCAGATAAACATTTTCATTGTTATGTTTACATTTTTAACGAGTGCCGGCGGTATTGAATAATAAATCGTGCCATTCAATAGAGTAAAGCGTGTGCTATGATGGTTAATGGATATGCCGAAGTCAATTAAATTTATTCTGTTTGTGTTTATTTCATGATTATTATCGGTTTCACTTTCTTCCGCCCGACAATAAAAATAATCGATTTTAAACAAGTTTTATTCATATTTCAGATTCGCAGCTGATCTCTCGTTCATTTAACCTGAATAATTTATAGTTTATACATTTACCCATATAACTTTACTACACTTCGCTGGAAGTAGATACTACTCTTATGAGTATATTCAGATTACGTAAACCATATCTGATATCGGCAACAAGAAAAGTTTAAATCAGTTTGTCTACTAAATAGCAGAACGTATTCTTTGCAAACTTAAAGTATTTCAGTAAGTTCGACTGGGAACTGTTATCTACGAAAATAACGATAACGAAAAAATCAAAATCATTCTACGGAATGAAAGCCTGGTCACTTAAAAATATCGATACCAAGAAGATAGAGCATTTGAGATGTGGGTGTAATGCAGAATGTTGAGAAGATCCTGGACAGAGAAATTAACAAATGTGGAGATTTTTTGAAGAATGCAGAAAGTGGAAGAATTAAAACTTAATATCTGGGACATAGTATGAGAGGAGATATATACCACTTGCTCCACTTAATCATCCTGAGAAAAATTGTAGGCAAAAGATCCATAGGAAGAAGAAGGCATTAATGGTTAAAGAATTTAAGAGAATGGTATAATTGCAGCAACTGTCAACTATTTAGACGTGCAATATAAAAGATACGCATAGTCTTGACGATGACCAAACTTTGGAACGAGTACGGCACATAAAGAAGAAGAAGACTACTTAAGCCAAATTGTGTCTGAGCCCAAATGTCTATCAGAATTAAATGATGCTTAACGTAAACTTTCCCTAACTTACAATGGTTTCAATTGACTATTAGAGAGCTGTTTAATGATATGGATTTATTACAGCTTTTCTATATCGAATATTAAATCTTTTTATACTTATTACTACACTGGGTGCTTACTTTAAGTCACAAATCCTGGAGATCACTGAGCAAATCTTAACAAGTGATTTTGCTACCCTCGTAAGTTACTTGCAGCACACCGCCGTCAAGACCGAAGTACCATGTTTCCACTTAAATAACATGCTAACTAACCACTAACTCAAAATCCATTTCGAGGTTAGAGTACTGTACCACTACAGATTCCTAAAATACCTCGGATTCACAGTAAATAAAACGTTAAGCTTCTAGTAACATCTGATTAAGACTACTTACTGCAAAACACCAAACAACATTCTGCTAAAGCCATGAGGCACTACATGGGGCTTTCCAGCGCCCACACTAAGATCTACAGCGCTGGGACTGATGTACCCCGTCACCGAACTTGGTCAACTGTATGGCACACCAATCACGTTGACGCCCAACTTAACATCACACTATGACCCACTGGTTATCCGTACTAAGCCACATAGCTCCCTTAAAAATCCGCTGGGAACAAGCCTTAGTCAGAGAGTACAGAAAAATCGATGCCAATGCCAAGACATAACCAACCTCCGCCCAAGAAACCGTACAGTTGTTAAATGGTACACATTTCAAATTAACTGAACGCTGGAGAGATTATTAGAAGATGAATGCAATGTCTGTCAACCGAAACATGCTGTATATTGTGAACAGACCGGAGGGCTTCGCTCAACCAAGAAGAATCTGGACTTTAACAGTGTTCTGTTATACGGAATGAAGGCTAAGACGTTGACTGTCAGTTCGTTGCGACGCCTGGAAAACTTCGAGATGTGGATATTTGGACGCATGGACCCACTATGTTAAAAATGAAGAGGTTTTAAGGCGTATGAGTATGGATCGTGAACTTAATTGTTAAAAAACGCAAAACATTTGACCTTGGACACATATTTAGACATTTTTTTTTAACAGAGGGCCAGTCTTAGAAGTAGACCATGGGATTGCATCGCAGCTAGTACAGCTTATTGTGCACCCTCATTCACAGGTCCTCATTCGCCGTCAAATCCCAGGTTCTTAATGAACCATGAGATCCTTTTGACTATGGTTACCCGTTCTTCCCTTTGATCTCCGGTCGGTAGGCCAAGGGATCTCACACGCAGACCTTGCAGGGCTGGGCACATGAATATCACGTGGAAGGCTGTCTCCTCCTCCTCACCGCATTTTCTACATAAGAGGCTTTCAACTTAAATTCCCATCTTATGAAGATGTCCGCGGAATACCCATTGGCTGCTGATGAAGCCAACCACTTTCCGTAGGGTCGTCCTACTCAGCCCAAGGGCATCTGCCGCTCATATTTAGACATGAGAGATACTTCTTCCTACAACTAATAATGGAAGTGAAAATAGAAGGCAGACGCGGTCCTGGAGACGTCAAATGACGTGGTTGCGTAACATCAAGAAATGGACAGGTCTAGATCTCCAAAGTTTGATTAGAAAAGCTCAAAATAGAGAAGAGTTTGCAGAAGTCATCAACAACCTCCACTGAGGAGACAGCACCTAAAGAAGAAGAAGAAGAAAAAACTATTGAAGTCACCCTTTAATTGGGGAAATATACTCTCCGAACTGCGACTGAGGTGCTGAGAGACAAACCTGGTGGAAGAGTGCCCGATTCTTATAACATCGGAAAGATGTAATTCAAACGTCCGTGATAAAAAAAATTGTTATGAATGTGTAACAATAATAAAACGTTTTTCCAAAGAAAATTACAAAGTAAATATACCAAATTAATTAAATGTGAACGGAGAGTAAGCCCGATGTGATACGTTTACATTCTAGTCTGATCCGTTCAAACCTCGGAGGTAGTACATAAATCGAAAAGTAGTTGGCATAAATGTAACTTAACAAAATAAATACACAAACTTAAATCTGCCACCTGTTGTTTAGAGTGAAATAAAAGATGTAAACACGAACTACTTGTTAATAAAAACTTATCGATGGAATCCCCTCGAGAAAAGTATTTCAAACATTTGAATCAGAGACCTGTCTATTGAAGCAGGCGATAAACAAATAAGCGTAAACACCGAGACACGTGCCAGAGTATGAAAAGGAACAGGTTGATTTATTGCACTTTGCTCAAATCGGTTAGAGTTACTGTTTTTAAATGTTTATTACTATCATTACAAACATTTTGATAACTTATAAACATCGTTAAGTCAATTGAAAATTTATATTCAAGTAAAAATAAATAAAAACAATTTTAATAGTTTTGTCTGAAATGACTTAAAAAATGTGACTGAATTTAATGCTGTTAAAAGAACTACTTATTTACTCTATTATCGATATTTTTGCTTACACAGATCAACCACTTAGATTTTATAAAAAAATCCTTTTGATGTGTTGAACTCTCTTGTAGAGAAATTCAATCGACAAAAGCCTGCGGAAGTTGTAAAAGGGCAGCCGACATAAAACACTTGTTGAACGTTAAAAAAAAGACAAGCAAAGTGAAACGGATAAAAAGCCGAAGTTGGGAATAAAAATATTCCAATAAGAAGAAATTTTGAACGTCTACGTTATGTTCGTAATGCGAAAACTTTAGAGGGAAATCCGTCAAAGGAGGTCAATTCTCCCGCGTCTGGACTGGACGAGCAGAAAATCTGGGGCAATTTTAATAACAACTGGCAAAGGCTGATTATTGAAAATTTCGTGTTTGTGCAACGTTACTGGTAATCTGATCGAAAATTATTTGGTCTGAAAATTGCGAACTACTGTTAAAAACAGTAATAACGAATACATGGATACATATTAGCTTCAATAAGTATATATTTCAATTTATACCCAGTGTGAGGGTGAAATATAAGAGTAAAAGTTCAGCAACTAAAATAAATATTGAATATTTTATTGATTTTGAGAACCCATAAATAATGAGTGAACAAAATTGATTCACATTAATTACATGCACGAAGAGTATTTGTTATATGAATAAGAATATACCACTACAAAATAATAACACATGGAATTGGATTATATATAAGTACACGGATGAAATACATAACAACGTACTTCTACTTCGCATGAAATAAAATGTTGTAGTGTAAAAAAAACTAGATAAATCCATAAATTATTAAATATAGAAGGTAAAACTATATTGATTACAGATTTTGTCATCATCGTATTTGGTCGTGTAATTATTTAACAGCAGACTGTTAAGTGCCACAAAATAACTATATATGCGATCTATGAAGGACATAAAATACACCAAGATATAAAGTTTTCCAATTTCAACACACACATTCGGGCTCGCGTAACTTTCACTCACAAGTAAAAATTTGAATTCGCAGTTTCATGAATGGAAGCGGAGAAGCAAAAAGAAAACAAACAAAAACAAAACGCGTCGGTCGGTCGCTCCTTATCCAGCCAGCACCTAAAAGTTTCAAAGTCGATATGTGAACCTCACGACGATGCTATGCATGAAATACATTCGAGAGATGTTTCAGATTCAGGCCATTCATGAATCCGAGGGAATTCACTTCACTTTCAATTACACTTCACTCTACACCTTGGCAGAGTCAAAATAGACCGGGTAGTTACGAGAAATGCTCACTCTATTATTTGATCATTACTCCTTAGTATTGCCTCTATACATTATTTCTACCTTTTAGACTTAATGAATTAAGAAGCAGGTTTATTTAAAAATTCTAAATTAACCTTCAAAAACAATATCCTGTTTCAGTATGTTCATTGTCTAGCTCAAGGTAACCGTTAAACTCTTTATAGAAGCTTCAGGAAATCCACTTTGTCTTTCGTTAATAAATGTGAAGTTTGATGGGGAGTTTGGCCGTCTGTATTAATAGTATTAATTTACTAGTCGTGTCAATATGCTTAGTTTTATTATGTTTCAAAAATTTGTATTGAAAATTTTCTTCGTTCAATAATGAGACTCTCTGGGTCACAATGATTATACGTCGGTATAATACTATCACTCCTATAGAAAAATCCTACATAATCTCACACTATAGAACACTCTTTAAGAAAATTTCAAGTTTGGATATAGTGGTAGCGCAGTGAGGAAAAGAAACAATAATATAATTGTTATATTTTTTATTTAGACAACAAACACTAAAACGTAAATAATATCTTTGATATAGTCAGTAAAATATTTTAAACCGTTCAAGCAGTCATCACTAAAATCTTTCATACCGTTAAAGTACTGGCCTAAAACTCATTTGATTTCGCATAAGTATCTCAAGATGCAAAAGATAAACGAATAAGTAATGCAAGAATGTGGGTCTACTCGTAAAGCGAAACCGAAACTTACAACTTACTTGCCCATTCATACCGTCTTCTGTCCTTGTCTGGCCCTTGATTCCTTTGCCAGACGAGAGAACTGACCTTCTTAGGAAGGGTCCTGAAACCTGACGGATGGATTTCCTTTTAAAGTTTACGAATAATGACGCTCGAACCGACGCCACAACGGCATATTACAGAGCGCCAAGTATGCATTCCTTTTTCATTTTATTTTGTTCCGTTTTCTCTTTGTGATATGTTGGCCGTTTCGTTTTGATTCTACTTGTTTTTCACGACGGTAGAAATTAATCAAAATCTGACTAGACTTTGATTCATGTTTACTTTTTACTAACGACTTCTAATGATTCAAAATGTGATCTACTCCTTATTACACCCTAAGTTCTTTTTATTTTTCTTTTGTTTCAAACGCTTCTACAACATTGATTTAAAACGATAACAGTCGTAATTAAGATTCCAGAACACTCATGCATAAAACATACACGTACAGGTTAAATTCTTATAATGCAAATTAATGAAGAATGTGAAATTAGATTGATATATAAAACTGAAACTGTATGTATAAATTGAAGTAATTTTTCCCTTGTAGAGGTAAACAGTAATTTTTCCTGTGAACTGGTGCTTTTGAAACTCTATTTAATCTTGTAGTTTGTACAGCAACTAATTAGTCAGAGTGGCTATTTTATGATTAGCAAATGTAATGCACAGTAATCAGATTTGGTCTGTAAAGGGTGTGTGTAGATTAAAATGTTTATCGGCTAATTAGAAAATTAATGGCTCTTTCATGAATTTTTTATCCTATTATTTGTGAAAGATTTCTCTAATATCTGTACAGTCTAAAGGTCACGTTGCTGAAGAAAATCTATTGGACCAAAAAAATCTTCGTATTGTTTTTTCCAAATAATTTGAAATCAATGTTGAATTTGATATACTTTCAGAATACCGACTCGTGTTGGCAACATCGCCCACTCAATATTATCACACTTATAATTATGTCAACACCACGTGCCAAAGCTTCATAATAACACTAAATCACTGTAATATGTGTATCAGGTTCAGGTGTTTGGAGCCCTTTTCGTCAAGGTCGTTCACTCAGTGTCATGGTGAATGAAATTTTTGGGATAACAAAAGATGCACTTGTTATTACTAAGTGTGTAAATAATACCTGCCTACTGACCTAAATTCCATGCAATAAACGAGTTTGTATAACAAATTGTGAAAAGGGGCGATTGATCTGTGCCTTCAAATTACGAACTAATATGGGGCTTTGCAAAAGATTCCATTGTTAAATCTGGTTACAGAATAATATTTACTGTATGAATACAAAAATCTAAATACATATTAATAATTTATGACAGAAAACATAGTCTTAATAATGTGATTGGTTTTATTTTTCAGTAACATATCTTGCTCAGCTTTATTTGGTGCACAAACGATTAATTGTAAGTATAAGCTAACTAGTGGCGTTCTCTTTCCTCAGAGCAACGAAACTAAAAAATATATTCTATGACAAGACTTAATAAAGTATACGGTATACAAAAAATTAAGAGACGTGCCTACGTATATAGCCAATGTTTACAAACAGTTGATGTTATAGTTGAAAGCGCATATGAATGTCAGAGTACCTCTAACGAAGAGATGTACCTTTAAGAATTGATTTGCTACTTTTGATTGGTAAACGGATCAGATGATATAACATTAAATTGAAACGTCCTCTTAAATTATTCTTCTTTCTTGCTGTGACCGGACAAATTGCTGCTCAAATCGGATCATTCTATAGTAGATTAATAAACTAATTTAAAGCAAACTAAAACTCTACTACTACCAGCAACAGCGCAATGAACAGACCTACCTCAATAGTAAATAAATACCTTATTTATCATCATGTTTGCGTATAGCCCGAGGTTTAGATTTACAACCTGTAAAGTAGGTAAGAAATACGGAAAATAGGCGGGAGGTCCAGACAATAATGTCTTGCGGTGTGCCGAAACATCACGTTAAAGGTAGTTAAACGAGATTAAATTACGCACGTGGCACACTTGATTATTGTTCCGACGACCTCAAAGAGAGTGAAGTGAGAGGGAGGCGTATTAGATTGCTCTCTGACACCTGTTAGAGAATCAGCAAATTAGCATTCCTATCGACGGAGAGATAAAATGATAAATTTGACGAAATGAAAAGAGAACGAGGTAAAACAATACGCTAATCGATGTTGCAGTCTGTTAGAGTTAGGGGACGAGCAGCACCGCCACGACCGTCGAGAGATAATCGAGACAGCCGTGACCTCTATCCATAACTAACTAGATTGGTTCGTAAAAAAACATTGATTATAAAATCACGGCGATTGACTGGTAATTGATGATATCTGGGCGTTGTTGTCAGGTTACTATAGCTGAATGGTGTTTTTTTTTGTAGGTATAAGTACTTACGACCTTATACTTTTATAGTAAATATATAAGATCGGCGACTGATACGATAGACATAATTACGCAAACATTCGAGAAATGTCATGAATGTAATATAGAACTACATACTTTCTTCATGGACTTCAGACAGGCCTTCGGCTCTATTCAAAGAAATAAATTGTGAAAAAATGGAAAATCTAAATATAACTGCAAGGATGATTAGACTGTGGCCAGATCCCGATTAAAAAAAAACAGAAGGAGGCACCACAAACACAGTCGCAGCTGAAACAGGAGTGAGACAAGAAGATGCATTGTGAACAAGTCTCTTCAACATAGAGGGAGCAATAAAGGCCAGCCGGATCAAAGGAACTTTAGCCTACTCTTCGACACAACTATCAAATGCAGACGACAGTACTTATGAAACGAGACAAGGGAAGTCTGGAAAAAGCTCTAACAGCTCTAGCAAAGAAAGTAAGGCAGAGGGGGTTAGAAATCAATCAAGGAAAAACAAAATACTTAATATGTACTAGAAAAGATAACAGCAAAATAAAAGAAATCAAAATAGGAAATTACACTTTTGAAAATGTTCAACAATTTTCAATACTTGGGAGTAATAGTAAATAGAAAAAATAAGAGAAGTGACAAAAGAACGGAACGAATAATAGCAGGGAATAACTTAATGAAGGACAAGAACTTATCTAGAATAGAAATATAAAGCTGAAAGTATATAAAGTGGCAATCAGCCCTGTAACTACATACGCAGCTGACACAATGTGCCTGACAAGTAAAGACGAAGAAAAACTGAGTATGTTTGAGAGAAGTATCATAAGGAGAATCGTGGGCACAATAAAAATGGAAAACGGGGAAATGAGAAGTAGAATGAATTATGAAATTAGATATACAATAATAGAAGAAGATATTGTCAGATTTATTAAAGCGCAAATACTGAGATGAGATCAAAAAAAGTCATTAGATGGAAACCAAAGAAAGATATACCGAGAGTTGATTTCTTATCCCGATAATTCTGCCGACTGTTTTAGTTTGCTAACTCTTAACCTTTCATAGTTATCGAGGGAACAGAAATACATGTCTTGGAGTAATTTTAAGTATAAGAATGTGCAAACTGTTACATTATAAATTTTACGACCCAAAAAAAAACGAAACCATATTATATTGAAGATATTTCCATACTTTACTGATTAAGGATATAAATGCAAAATAATTACCAATCATAATCTAAATAATAACAGAATTCGATTCTTATTTTTAGAACTAGGTACTCTGTTTTAAAAATTCATAAGGCAACGCTGTGATACAAGCTTATTAAAAAACCGTCAAAAAGGAAACGAAAGCTAATCATGTCTATAATCAATCATCGAGGGCTTCTTCCCTTCCATAACACTGACCTGCCGTACGAGAATAAAGTGGTCGCAGTCTTGTGAATGAACAGGTATGTCACTCACACATACTTCCGATAATGTTCCGAACGCTCGATTGGGTGCTAAACCTACAGTTCCGCCCATATGTCAGTTTTTATTGCATTATCGTTCGTCTTTGCCGTGCAACGCGTTTTATATCACTAATATCGACAAGCCGGCACGCGCCTTTTACTCTTTTGTGATGGAATCTGTCAAGAAGCAGGTTAGCAATGCCAAAAGGTTCGATTCAATGACTGTTTGCGATGCACGCGTCTTTTTTTTGTTCTTGTTATTCTTGTATGGAAGCTCGTCTGTGTCATTCGATTCACTTCACTTTTCTTCGATCGATTTCAATTGCATGTAGAGAAAGAATGTCATGGCGCCTTTTAGTTAAGTATTTCAAAAAAATGTTACGTATGTAGCACGTGTCTGGGATTTCTTTTAAAATTTAAATGGAAATAATTATCTGTATAAACTTTTGTCCTATGGTTATGTGAATTTGCTCTTTAAAGTGTTATTGTACGGGCTATATTGTGTTATTAAATATGATTACCCTATTCCTGTACCATTGATGCTAATTGTGAGTTCTCCCAGTTTTGAACTGATTACAGGATACTACCAACATAATGAATGAAATCCGTGGTAACATCAATGTTCCATCTATTTGTTAGGACTAATAAAATTATATTTGTTTTTGGGAACAACTTCTTAAAGTAGGCAACTGGCTTGAAAAGTTCATAGCCCAGTTACGTTATACGTTACGATCTATTCTTCGTATTCACTGAAAGAATTTCACACACATACACATAACTCAAGGGTAGTCGTAGAGACGAGAGAATGGAGACTTCATTTACGTATGCCACAGTCGGCTGGAGACAAAGTGTGCCATGTCATAAGTTTTATCAGAAAGGTCCCTGACCCAAATAGACATGAATCGCAGCATGCTAGTCGTGTCATGTCGGCAACATGGGCATAATGCGAATCGGGTTGAAATACACAGTAGACGACAGAATTCACGTACAAGAAGTGTCTCTGTGATGTCATGAATGAACTTCACTTTCGATTACGATATCAAAGGAGTCCGTGAGTTTGCTGAGAGTAAGAGAGAGAAGCATGCATTCAATTTCTGGGTGACCGAGACGAGGATTTTCCGATAATCATAAATCTTTAGACGGGCTTCGTAGGATATTGGCGGCCTGTTGATATATATCGCGGTTTCAACCATATCTATGATATTCCCATTACATAACTCATTGTTACGTATGTATAGGTATAACTGTACGTTTGAGTTTAAACAGCTGCACTCAGAGGATGATTACCAGAAAGTTTCATTCAGTGTTACATATAATGTATACTATATTTAATATTTTACGTTTTTTTATAATTTTATTCGTAAAAGCTTCAGTCTGTAGCTGTTAATTGGATTAATTCATAATTTGAGATTCCTTGTCAAAATTATAATAATCTATACATAGATATATTGAAACTGTATAAATGAAAAATCTATACATTTAAAAAAACAATCAACAAGCCACGCGAACGTCGCGGGTACAGCTATTTATCATTATTTGTTATCCCTCATGCCAAACTGTGAACATTTCATGTGACAACTTAAAAAAACAATTCCGTTATTCAAAAAACTAGTCTACCTGCATAGAATAACGGCTCGTCTACATCACACATTGAAATTTTCGGACAATAGACCGAACAAAAGATGCACTTGTCACCCATAACTTGCGTATCTCGCCTGAACGAAACGTAAACAAAACGTACACCTACTGACCCAGTCAAACAAGTGACGATTAACTTCCTCTTTTCATGATTTAGCTTTTGGCGCTTTACTGTGATTATTATTACTCCACCCTCTTTTATATCCAATTAAATAATAGTAGGAGGCCCGGCAATTTACTGGCGTCTCGTCCTCTCGTTTTATCGGTTCAGTGTCATGTAATTTCTCCTCGTATGTTATTAGATTATTTACAGTTGGCTCGTGCCTATCTAATCCAACAGGTTGGCATTTTCGCACGAGATAATTCGATTTGATTTTCGGTTTTATTAACTTACCTGCCAAAATTGAGGCATACAAAAGCAGTTATTCCGGTGATTAGGTTTTGCCAATTAGAAAGATACTGATAAATTTGTCTATTGTGTTGAAGAAATTATGCGATCTTATTTGTGGAATTAAGATACTTATATTAGACTTACAGAAACGACTTAGAGAACATGAGTAGAGTCGATGTACAAAATATGAAATAGGTCTCAAATACCCATAAACTGAGGACACAAGATTTAACTATATCAAAAACTCTTTCTCACATTCTTAATTACTCTTTTAATTAAATAAACTTGTCGAAAAAACAGCGGATCTATTACGCATCCGATGGAAAGGCAGAACGCAACTGACCGTGTAAAAAACGCATGGCTTCTTCGCTCAACCAATGCGTAGAAGACCCCGTCCGAATTCAACTAAGGAATTTTATTTTACGTAGTCTTATTTACTTTATCACATCATCATTCTTTTCTACTAAACCAGTGAAATTCTAAAAAAAAGACCACGGTTTTATTGTTACGGGCGATACTAGGAAGACTCATTTTGTCATACTGTGAAGTGAGCTTGCTGGAGTTTTGTGAGTTATTGCTGGGAGTTTTAAAACTATAGGAAACCTTGGAAACGAGTCATTTGTTTTCATTGGTGTTAGTTCGTTGTGTTAACTTTGCTCCCGTTAACGATCATCTTAAAATTTTTGTTAGTATTTGGAGTAGGTCAATGAAGATTTATCTTTGTATATCTATCAAAGAGAACTTATTTCAGTGTTAATACTTAAACTAGTTAAAAACTTTTTTTCATAAAGCATAGCTTTCTGCGATAAAAGCATTTAAAAATCAGTCTTTGGAAAAAAAGTTTGTAATGTAAACAATTTTATTTGACATGGACCAATATAATTAAATTTGAGCCACTTGGCAAGTGAGCTTCTAGTCTCCTAACAACATGATTTGAAAAAATAACACTCCTAAAACAAAATTGACATATTGTAAAAATAAGTAATGCTGTTAGTTTACTAATATAGTAAAACAGTGCGAGAGAATAGATCATTACGGACGAGGCGACCGTAGGAGCTGAATCCAATATTCTAAACGTGTATTGTTATGGCGTCTATACATGTTGGACGAACGTAACCTAACAGGAGCGTTGGCAAATAGGTACACAACAAGTACTAATGTCCACACGTTCGACAATTTCGTTAAACGCTAATGCAAACGAATATCTGTAAAGCTGCCCACACGTTGGCTACTGTTAGTATTCATTCTGCACCGAAACTTTATGGACGTCGACTTGAAGTTGCTGCAGCTTCGGCTATTTATATAATGAGCGTGTTTAATTATTATTATCCCAGTGTAAACCGCATTAATACTCCAAAAATTTAAAAGTATCGTCATTTGTAGTGAACGAAATTATCACATTTTACACTTCTGACAGCGACAGCGAGAGCCTTTGATTTGTGTAAAAATCCGGTACCGATCCGAAGTGAGGTTAGTGATCACGAGAGATAGCGAGCAAAGCCAAGTTTCGCCAAATTTGCTCTACATACGTTGATGCTCGTTTTTACTCGGCTAACGTCTGAGAAGTAGTATTTGCTGTCCGTAAATGCGGAAGCATACTGCTGTCACGTGAGGTCACATCACGTGTACTGTAGTCTATAACACGCGTGAAAATACGTATCGGAGACACATTTGTATCAGGTCTCTACCATTGCTAGTTAACTTATTGAGTTTGGTGGTTCTAGTGCAAAATGAAAAGTAGTCTTCAGCACCAGTTCATCTGATTCATGATATTAATCAAAGAATAGAACAATTCGGATAATTACGCGAACATCCTAAAAGGTACCACATGTATTTTAGAATGAATATAGAAACAATCTAGTATTTACACAGCGTTATTGTTACGAAAATCAAGTTAAACCAAATTCAAAAGCTGTCGTACTGACGATCAAATAATTGGAAATGATCTTTAAGTCATACCCAATCTCTTCCCATGCCTTTTGTGTCGCATGTACTGGCTTAACTGTATATCCTGTCTAACTTTTTCAATTAGCTTCTCCTCCTTGTTTGAAATCCCTTCCAAACAATAATAACAACACAATTCTCGTATCACGTGAGCCGAAAAATCTGTACTGACATAAAAAACAAAACGTTTAGCACAGGTGATACGTAAAGCTTGTCGTGAGCAACGTGATGTGATAACAGTGCGGATTAAAATGTTGAACTACATGTTTCCAAAGTCACGTCACCTCACGTAGGCTCATGTGACGTGACAACAGTGTGTTTCTTTCTTAATGTTCTTACGTAAACTGCTACATTACGGTATAGTAGGATGTAATATATATTCTTAATAAAACAGTAATTAGTAGGCGAATTTTGGGGTTGTTAGTAAAATTAACATGGTAACTATACCTCGAGGCCCAATTATCTGACTGTGACGTAAATGCAAGTGGAACCAATGCGAGGTTCGAATAAATTCTAGTTGCCATGTTTAACTTAAAAAGACTTACTATCTTTGTCTTATTAACGCGCAACAGTAAGTCTTTCCAAGTTGAATATGAACTAAGATTCATTCGAACCTTCAATTGATTTCAATTGCATTTACGTCACAATGACGTCACTGCCAGACAATTGGGCCTCGTGCTATAGTTGCATTCTTAAAAATAAATAAAAATATTTTTGAAAATTTCACTACTTTTTGTTAATGTTTATACAAAAAACGTTGTATGTAAGAAATATGTAAAATAATCTTAAAAATAGATTGTGAGAATGTCTGTAAAATAGAAACAATTCCAATAATACCGAAAACAAGCAACCACACACACACATACATTCATAAAAAGTGAATGATTAATATTATTTAACGATTTATCTATTTGTATATAAGCGAATAATTTATTATAGTTTGTTTACTTATTAGAGACATTGACCTTATTCTATGATCAGATAATTTAAATCACGAATTTAAATAATAATAAAAATTGCATTAAACCACGAAATTTTATTTGTCGTATTATTTCCTATAAAATACGTAAGATATTTTGTTCTGTCTTGAAGTGCTTTATCATTGAATTCAAGTTTAAATAGTGATAAGCCGGTAGATAATTTAATTTTAGTATAGAAAGCAAGTTACGACTTTTGAACGTACAAGCTGATATGGACGAATTACTTTTAATTGCAAAAATTTTGTTTTTCTCTTAAATTAAATCCATTCTTGTTATCTACATCATTTTTTTTATAAATATAGGACAAATATTAATGTTTGGGTTATTTTAGTAGAATAATAATTTGTTAGTCTAACGACTGTCTAGCTATTTTAATTCCGATGTTTTCTGTTGTGTTTTGTATATTTTTAAATATCATTTCAATACTTGTTAGTTTAGTTATTACAACTAAAGCTTAAGTTATTTGAGATATTTGATATTTTGAAATTTAAGAAAGAATACAAACAAGAATATATTAAATGGCATTAAAAGACGCATCCAACAGGACTCGAACCCGCAATCTTTGCCTCTACACGGCAACGCTCTAACAAATCTATGATTCCGGTCTCCTAACCGAATAAAAGTATAAGACAAAAAAGTGACTTAGAGTTTTATGTTTCAACTGTCAATTTGATAAAATCTCTCTCTCATTAACATCATGTTATATGCGCTTAGGGAGAAAGTGAGTAGGTGTCACATGTGACATGAGTTGAATTTAACGACCAAAAAGCGAAATACTTACTAATCATTCAAAACTTAGTTGTTAGAGCGTTGCCGCTTAGAGGCAAAAGTTACAGGTTCGAGTCCTGCTGGATGCGACTGTTTTTCAATTTCTATTTAATCTCATTTAATATATTCTTGTTTGTATACTTTCTAAAATTTCTGAAGTTAAGTTTTCTCACACACCTCAATTTGATGTACTAATATATTCAGCATTTTATAAATACATAAATATACTTATTACAATTTCTTTCTAGCATAATTCTGTTATATTTATATAATCGGTAGCTTCGGTTGTACAAGATTATATAATTCCACAATAACGATAATACAAATTAATTATAATAATTATTAAAAAAAAATTGACTTACACTCCTCTACGAACACCAGTAATCGGAAAAAATCGTATCTTTATATACCTATATATTTCTTCTGTGCGTGTATATGTCACTGAACTCCTACTAAACGGCCGGACCGATTTTGATGAAATTTTTTGTATATTTTCAAATGGATTCGATAATGGTTTAGATTATTTGGTCCACTATATTTTCTTTTAATTATTTTTTTATTTATTTGCGTATTTTTACGGTGAAGTGACAATACATCCTAAGTGATATTTATTGTTTAGTTCTAAGAATTCATAATAAAAGGCGGTATATGTTAATTGATATAACTCTCCATCAACGTTTGACATTTAGGTTGGGTAGACAACCGGTAGATGGCGCTGTGTTTTGATTTCTAGATTATTTACTGAAAAACGAAGAAAGAATTAAAAAATGGAAAGACAATAACTTTGTTTTATATAAAAAAATCATTATGTTGGGGAAAAACCCGGTAGATGGAGTTGTATTTTGATTTCTAAAAAAAACACGAGAAACTAAAGTATATAAAATGAAAAATACTCGAAAAAAAAACAGAAGAAATACCGGAAAAAAATTTACTAAATTGAGTACTATGACGCCATGTTAGGTGGCGCAGTTGATATCTCATATATTTTAACGAACAATTCATACTAAATTAAGTGCTATGACGCCACCGTAAGGTGGCGCTGTTCATATCTCATATATTTAAACGAGCTTCTTACTGAATTAAGAACTATGACTCCTCTATAAAGTGGCGCAGTTGATAAATATTGATAAACAATAAAATATAACAAAAAAAGTATTTATAAAATAAAAAAAACTGTTATCGGTTTCCTAAAAGGATTTTTATATATGATTTCTGACTGAGGCGTGGACTAATCGCATAGACACGTTGGAAGTGTTAAAACGAAGAAGTGCTGAGGGAAGTCAACAAAGACAGGGAACTATTCAGGACTATCAAACAAAGAAAAATAACTTTTTTGGGTTATATATTGAAAGGTGGTCGATATAGTGTTTTACAACTTATCCTCAAGGGGCCGTTCATAAAATCAGCTTTTTTTGACCCCCTCCCCCCCTATTGTCACGTTGTGTCACACTTCCTGTAACCCCCCTAGAAATATTCCGTCACAAAAATCAAGACCCCCCCCTGAATTTGACAAATTTCAATTAATAGTACACAAATTTTGAGAATTAAACATATTTATTTAGTTGGCCACAGCAGTCTTTTTTTGAGCATTTCATAATCTGTAAAACGTATTGCGATTCACGAACATGTTTACAGTACCAATCATCGATTAGGATTTGTACCTTTTCACTATCCTCTTCTGCAATATACTCGGCATCTACATCATAACCATCGACTTTCAAGGACTTCCAAACACGAGCCAAAGTTGTCCCTGCATATTCAAAGTTTTTTTTTCTAAATCTTTATCTACAGTTTTACCGTAAGAGTCTAAATGCGATCCATAATGTTCATGGGGCAAAATCAAGCCAGCAAGCTCATGACTTAGTGGAGCCATTCTTCTTTCCACACGATTATAAGCACTTCTACCCGGTGCATTTGTAACGACAAATAAAGCATCTAAATTATAGCCCCGAAAATGCTGGATAGCATAAAATATTACTTTTCCATAGCGAGGATTTTCATCAGGACCCCCATCAGCAGATATGATTACTACAGGTTTTGTAGATCCAGTATTAGTGTAGGCCAAACTTTTAAATGATTCCATTTCAAAAAATTTATTGAAATCATCGGCATGTGTCTTGGCAGTCGAACTAGAATGCTTACCACTTCGAATAGCTACAAATGTTGGTCCTGAATAGGTCACTTTTGACGGATTTCCAAAACCATTCGGTTCAATTACAATACCAGCGTATACAGACGGTATCAATTTATGTCCAGCAGCCACTACCCAGTCATGGTCTGGAAGAGAAAATCTATATTGCATGTGCATTAATAATGGTGCTTGTTTTGAAGCTGCTGTGAGCCCGAAAAAAAAAAGTCGAAACAAATACAAATTTAAAATATTATAAGGAACGGCGAACGTCACGTTGCCGTAGACCCCTCCTCCCCTCCTTGTCACATCTAGTCACACTTAGCAAGACCCCCCCCCTTGTATGCGAACGTATTTTATGAACGGCTCCCAAGGGAAAATAAAAGACGGACAAGGTGTATACCGAAAACAGATGTCTTGGCCAAGAAACATCTTATTCTGGACAGAAATACGAAATGCAGGTCAACTTTTTCACATAGCAGAAGATCCAGAATCCTTTCCTATGATGATCGCCAACTTCTGGCACATAAAAATAAAGCATTGCGTTTATTTCCCCAATAACGAATTTCATCCATGATGCAAGTATTTGAGAGGCCACAGAAAGGTTCAGGTCCGATAGAAGGAGTCCTAGCTTCTTGTTTTGCGAGACTATCAGCAATCTCATTTTCGACAATCCCTTTATAACCTGGTATTCACAGAAAATTTACTTTGTTCTATTTAGCTAGTTGTTTAAGAGCCTCTTTTCAGTTCCAGTCTGATTTGGACTTGAACGAGGGAGAATGTAAGTCCTTTAAAGTAGCTAGGCTAACAGAAGTCTATTACTAATAAATCCGCTTGGAAGATTGTAGGAGCGTTTCTCTTATACCTAGTTGTTCTGGTGTTTTAGACCCAACAGTATAATGTTTCTCTTAATAATATCTTCAGTTATGATAAAGAGATTTATTTATTTTCTTTTTCAATATCTAATTGGTTTTCTCTCCACAGTTCTTCCAAGTTGAGACTTATTTCAAACCAAAAAAAGTAATGGATATCGATGATGTGGGTTCATAGAATTAATTAAAATCTAATTATTAAGGATAATATCTCCAAATTTTCAGGAAAAAATTGGTTAATACTATTCATTCTCCAAATCACGTACACGGATGTGAGATGTGAAGATTTTTCTAATTTAGCTTCTTAATCAAAAAGAGTTAAAAATAAATCTATTTTAATAAAATTTCATTTCTCTACAAAGCAAACAACGGCACCGCAGCACTAACGAAAAAAAGTTAAATCATAACCTAGAATAGCTCATCGCGACGGTCATCATCATCAGGCATGAGGCAAGCAAGCAAACAACCAACCAACATACAATCGCGTTTCGTGCTCTTGTGCTTGCCAGCCAGTTTCGATATAATAAGGTCGACCTTCTAATTTCTAACCATACGAAAGCTAGTACGATCCAAACACTATGTAAAGTCCACTGCAACGAGAACCAACGTTGGTGTTTAATATAAACGCTAAGTCAGAGTTCTGAAAACTCGATACATAGGCGACTCGTTTCAGAAAGGACTCCACAAGATAATTAAATATAATTTAAAAAATACATCATATACCTTAAAAACAAACTAAACAAATTTCGTAGTATAAATATTCAGCTTTATTAATTTTATTTTACTATTAAAAGTATCCACGGGAATATATTTAAAATTGCTAGGTTGGTAGTATTAACTATAGTTTTCCCAATACAACTTACATGGACGTCCACTGACGGCTCATACAACTAAAATGAATCTATATCATGGGCGTGCGACAAATTATTCATATTATTCTTTATTGTTTTATTTTCCTTACACCTAGTCGTTGTTACTGATTATTCAAAACCCTGAATAACACCATCTTCAAAAGATCCCTAGAAAGCCATGTCAATTAACAAATACAGATATATTCACTTAGATATAATCAAATTTGTCTATACCTTAAACGAACTAAATTAAATTAAGGTTTCAATGACTGCTGTGTAACTAGTTCTCTCCCGCTCAAGTTTTTTCTATCAACAAAACATCTATGCAAGAAATAGGTGTCGGATACAGAAATTAGTGAAATTAGCTAGTTCGGGCGCAGAAACTGATTTATAGAAACGTTTAAACAATAATGTTTTTCAACTTGCCCTGGTAAAATCAAATGATTGGCATATCAATTTCGTTTGGATAAACTTTACCTTAGTTACACCGTTACGAAGATTTTGTATTATAAATCTTATTTAAGGAGATCCAATTACCCTGTTAGTGTAAAGAATGTCTATAAAACATACCACGTAGAAATACTATTATGCATTTTAAAATTAATTAAAATCATTTTTGAGGAAATTTCCGAAAAATTTACTTATTAAATAATAACATTTAATTGGCTAATAAAAAATATAGCAATCCGTTAAAAAACGGAAGTTCCTTGTGATTTTTATAAAAAATATTTAAATATCTTCATAACACGTTCGGGAACCTACTTTCTTTATCATCTGAATCAAAAGCTTATTTTTTGTATCAAACTCAATGAAAAAATGTATTTTTTAAATCGTTAATTGCATTAAATTTTCGACCAAATACACGGCTGGGATTCCCAATTTATCTAAATGTAAAAAATACAAATTTCAAATCTAATTATTTTATGAAGTATCCCGGAAATCTACTGTTTTTTAATTTTTTTATTAAATATTAGAGTACGTAGATTAAATTTACACATTTTTAGAAAGTTTTAAAAATTTGACTACTTCGCGTGGATCTCCTCATTCAAGAGTTTTTTTTTTATCCGTGATTTGTAAGGATTGATCATTTTTTTGTACGATTGTTTTATGTAATAATCAATGGCAAAAATGTTTAATTTACTTTATTAGATATTTTATATTTTTTTAGATCATGTCGCTTTATTGTAGAAAAATTTAAATCTCTTTATTAGAAATTGTCATGTGAATACTTCAGAAAACTAAGATCCGTTTCAGTGAAACCTTGCAATTTTCTATTTTATACTAAAATAAAATTAATTTTCGAAAAAGATTAATGTAATTGTTAATCGATCTCTTTGAAAACCTTTTTAATCTTTCTACTAAATTTAAAAAATTAGGTAAGCACTTGATTTCAGATATTGATTAATTAAAAAATTGACGAAATTTCAAACAGTTCGGCAACCTCGAAGTTTGCTTCGTATTCACGCTATAGCTAGGGAAAAGTTCACAAGTTGGCCTCTTTTCCATCGCCATACCAACGAACGCGATCGCGTTCGAATACAGTCGGTTTTATTCGTACGGACCCGACTGCGTTCCGAATTCGAATGCCAGTTTCAAACCTCTACACCGACGTTGCCTAATGATTAAATATATTTTAACAGGACAAAAGTATTTATTAAGCAAAAATTTATAACAAAATTTTTCTTTAACAAAGAGCACAGTATTATTATTAAAATTTTCATATAGATATTGTTTAGTTTTATATGTTCGTCTTTGTGCATATAAAAAATTCTCCAATTTCCATTAAGTATTTTTATCTTGAAATATTTAATAAATATTCCTGTGAAACACTCAATACAATCTCGGAATAAATATACTACCTATTCAGAGTTTCGTTTCGAGGCGGCAACATGGCAACCTCGATGTATTTTATCGCTAGAAGGGGCCCAGGCAGGGGAGAAATTTTAGGTCGACTATCGCCTGTATCAGCATGTAACGGACCGTTGAATGTCGGCCTTATCGACTTATAAAACAAACAGCCAGACTTTCTTGTCCGTAACTGTTTTAATAAAACATCTAAAGTAGGGTTTACACGTGTGAATAATCATACCTTTAGTTTTAAAAATTTCGTCACAGAAATTCATTATACTTATTAGTTGTATACATAAAAATTTATCTACAGATTTATTCATAAAAATTGACATAGCCAGATTATACAGGGTTACATAGAGCAATGATTTCCATTTTTTTTTGTAGACAAAACTGTAAGTCTTTTTTGGTGTAAAAATTTATTTCAAACGGTGAACAGATAGTCAGAACCGGAATATTTTTTTGCTTTAGCTTTAGTCCTTTAGCTTTTTCTTATACGAGGTTCAGAAAAAAAACGAGAATGTTTGAATAACTCATAAAATCTTTATTTATTCATCAATATCTAGTTTTCCTCTTCAAAGTAATCCCCTACGGATATAATACACTTGTGTCATGCTTCTTCCAATCTTCGAAGCAATTCTGTAACTCGATTTTGGATATGTCCATCATCCCTTTCTTCGATGCGGCTTTTATCTCCTCAATTGTAGCAAAACGTCGTCCTTTCACCGATCTCTTTAGTTTTGGGAATAAAAAAAAATCGCAGAGGATAAGACCTTGTGGCAAGGATGCACTACGCCATGTAATTGAAGAAAACAGTGAGCAAGACCTTCACATTCCACCAAACTTGACGTGCTTTTTTCGGTCTTGGCTCCTCTGGCGCTCCTGAGCAATATTCAAGCGACGTTGTTTTTGGTCAAAATTGAGCAATTTTGGAACAATCTTCGCTGCCACACGTTTCTTTCCCAAAATATTCGATCCAATCGCAAGACATGATCCAGTTGATATGCCAAAATCCTCAACAACTTGCTTCTCTGATTCGACGTTTCCATCAGTTGTTGACGTACTCGGGCGTCCAGAGTGGTCATTGTCATCAATGTCTTCTTGGCCTTCTTTGAAGCGTTTATACCATTCATACACTCTTGGTTTACTTATAGTAGATTCACCAAATGCCACTGTTAACATTTTGAATGCATTGGCACACTTTATTCCATTTTTAACGCAAAATTTAATGCAGATTTTTAATCCATTTTGTTCGATAGTAGAAAATCGATGAGTATACCTTAACACGTCAAACTCAAAATGGCTGATATTCTCAACATATTATATTAGGCACATTTGTACCAAAATAAGGAAAAAATCGAGGGTCGAATGTACGTAGCCCATGAAATTCAAAATTCTCGTTTCTTTCTGAACAAACCTCGTACTTAACAGAAGATTATACTTTATCGAAATTGAACTAATTTCGAAAACAGTGCCACGTAGCCAAATCAAATGCTCTGTGGTTTTACTTTCTCATTCCTACCATCATCTTTCACTTAACCTTTTTGGAGTAAATCCATTAATAACCCTTCGGAAGATTGACCGTCTATCTGAGTTCCTTTAAGTAGTTGAATCAGCAATTGACTAATAAACATATTTCTTCGATTTAAACCAGTTATAATTTTAAATCTTTTTGATTTCTATTACCATTAGTAAGTGACAATTTCCAAAGTTTTTTTTGTTTCTCGTATACATTTAAAAGTATAAAAATTTACATTGATAAGTATCCTTTTTCTGTGTATATGTACATATAAAAAAAATTCTAAAAATATTAAAATTTTAGCAACAATTCAATTCAATTTCGATACGAAATATAATTCAGTTATTATATAAATCATAGCTATGTGTTAGTGTAGTCGAGACTTTATTTATAAAATAAAACACACACACATATGCTGATGCTGTGGTTTTCTATCTATATCTATACATACTGGTTATACGTATAAATATTTTTCGACCACTTGTTTACAGAGTTTTGAATATGCCGCGGAATAAATGCGCATTTGAAAAATAATTCTGACTTTCGATACACGCGCGGTTTTTATGGATTTCAAGTACGAATCGCTCGCTGATAAATGAATATTTGCATTTTTGTAGGTTAGAACAATTATCACTCAGGATAGACTTCTCAATAATTTAAAAATTGGATATCCGTACTTAAACTTTGCGGAAAATCGATTTTTTCTAGTATTATTTTAAATAAATATATAAATGGGACATTTTTTATAAAAAAGAGTATTTTTAGGAATAGTCGAAATAAATATATACGAATTGTTGCTACAAATCTATTTTGTCCTCTTCAATGAACCTCAGATATAACATACTTGTGCTAGCGCTTTTTCCAATCTTCGAAACACTTCTGGAACTCTATTTTCGATATAGCCATCAGCTTTTCTTCGACACAGCCTTTATCTCCTCAATTGTGGAAAAACGTCGTCCGTTCATCTGTCTCGTTAGTTTTGGGAATAGGAAAAAGCCGCAGCCGGCCAAGTCCGAAGAATCCGGTGCTTGAGGCATTATAAAGGTGTTGTTTTTAGCCAAAAACTCACGAATAAGCTGTGATAAATGGGTCGGTGGAGAATCATGGTGCAAAATCCATGACTGGTTTTCTCACTAATCCTTGCGTTTAAGTCGTATTGCTTCTCACAAATTTCTCATTATTTTCTTTGTTGACCGTACGACCTTGTGGCAAGAACTTATAATGCAATACGCTATTATAATCGAAGAAAACAGTGAGCAAAACCTTCACATTCCATCGAACTTGATGTGCTTTTTTCAGTATTGGCTCTTTTGGCCGCTTCCATTGGGATGATTAAGATGATTGTTGTTTTTGGTCAAAATTGAACAATTTTGGAAAAATCTTCGCTGCCACATGTTTCAGGCCCAAAACATCCGATACAATCGTATGACATGATCCAGTTGAAATGCCAAAATCCCCAGCAACTTCCCTAATAGTAATTCGACGATTTTCCAAAAGCATTTGCTTCACTGATTCGACGTTTTCATCAGTTATAGAGCGGTCATCGTCATCAATATCTTCTCGGCCTTCTTTGAAGCATTTATATCATTCGTACACTCTTGGTTTACTCATAGAAGATTCACCAAATGCCACAGTCAACATTTTGAATGCAATGGCACACTTTATTTCATATTTAACGCTAAATTTAATGCATATTTTTTGATCCATTTTGTTCGATAGTAGAAAATCGAAGAGTATACCAAAACACGTCTAATCTTTCTGTCTGAAAGAATTCAAAATTCTCGTTTCTTCCGGAACAAACCTCCTATACTGTGTGACTCACCTAATTAAAGGCACTGACCGAATGCAAAATGGAACAATGGCCATAAAAAGGAAAGAAGAAGATCCTGTACTTTACCTACCTGTTAAAATGTTCTATCAGACGAACTTCGTGACTATACTTCCTAGAAAAAACTAACCCTGCAATAGCTTATAATTTTTTGTCAACAAGTTACACCGGACAGTTAATGAAGGTACCGTAAAACAAAAATCAGTATAGATTTTCAAATCTGAAAAAAAATGACACACATCAGAAAACCAATATTTATATAATATACTTACAGTGACCTGTATTAATCCATTATCCTATCGCGTAACAAGTGTCTGTGAGGTATATCCTTTACATAAATTACTTTTGAACAAAAATATATTATCATGTTAAAAGTTTAGATCCACTCCAATAAGTGCTACTAATGAAGCCCCCTTTAAACAAATTCCCCCTGTAACGATTTCCACTCTAAATTTCCCCCTTTGCTGAAGAAACTTTTCAAAAAAAAATAAAAAACAAAATTTTCCGAGCTTCAGAAGCGAGCGGGAAAGAGAAAAGTTCGTTACTTGCGCAGCAAAGGCGGAGTCTAAAAATATCCGATATCAATATCGAATCCCGTCCCCACCTCGTTGAGGCGCCAACTTAAAAAAACACGTGGGCTTTCGAATATTTACCACGAGTCAGCTGCAAAATAGAAAAGGCAGCTATATTAGTATTTGATGAACTCAGTAGTTTTGGAACAAAAATATTTTATGGACAAATAAGAAAAGCAACGATGGTTTTGCAGAATTCCTAACCAAAGATGTTAAAGTCTACCAAAAAGTTAGACTGGATTATAAATTGGTAGACCGAAGATTGCTGGATTCTTTTAGATGATCAATAGTTTAGTTGATTGATTTATTGTTGCTATTGCGTATTTTGCAAACTGTCTATGAAGTGTGGGATTGTGACTAAAACTATGAACACAAAAGATCAAACAAAAGATAATTATCGTTTTTGGAATATTTCCAAAAAAATCTGCAAAATTATACTTTTAGGTAAAGCTTTAATTTTATCCTGTATACACATCCAACGTTCTCATGCGGTATATACCTATACAGTATACAGAACAAGAGAACATGATAACAAGCAATAGAGAATGGATCGGTTGTGGTGGGGATGAAAACTCGGTTTTCCATTGGTTGGTAACCATGGCAACGGGCTAACGTTCCCACTCTTACCAGAAAACCGGCAAAAACGAAATGTGAGCCAACGGGAACAATCAACGTTGCCATTTCTAATATATAAACATAGAGGTCTCCAATGAAAGTTTCAAACATTTTTTTTTAACAACGGAATTGAAGATTTATATATGTGCTCAGAATTGCTATGGTTGGTTTCATTCTACCTTGCATCTTTCCAGATGTCATTTTTAGTATTCTTTTTTACTTACACCATACTTAATTACACCAGGATAACTTTAATGGAATCTAGAATTCAAATGTTAAATTGAAGTTTCGTCTACCTTAATTTTATGGCAGTTACACGCACTTTTTTTTACAAGTTCAGTATCAACATACAGACAGATATAAACTGCGTATGTTTTTGTCAAGTTTTATATTTAGAAGCAGACTCAAATCAGAGTACGATATGTTTGTATAAGTTTTGAAAAGTTTATATGATTCCTCTGCATGAATGTGAGAAAGGCAACGTTGCACATTAAAGCTCGAAAACGAGATCCGGCTGGATTTTATTTTAAAACCTTCCTGGCTGCTTGGTTTCCTTGCGTTATATCGTTCTCTTTTTAGCTCAGGGGTGAGTTTTTACCTCGGTTTTTTGTCTCCCACGCAAGGGTAGAAAGAGAAATACGAATACGCGCTTCAATATTTTTGGGTCATTTCGAATATCTTCCCTTCTCTTGGCTTTCGCCTGCTGGATGGATAACGTTATTAATGGAGGGAAAATTTAAAACTTTGTCGTCGTTCTTCGCTCATCATTGCTATAAATTTAATTTTATAAATGTAGTTGTTACTCTGCTCCTTTTTTAATCGTACTGTGTATAAATTTTAATACAAAATTCCAGGACTTCACGAACAAAGTGACGTCACATTTGATAAATCTTATCTTGAATAACTTGGTAGATATTCAGAAATAGGTATGCTATTGTTCATTATATGTCGGAATAATAGCTACACGTTTTTGTTTGATTTTTTTACTCATTTGTAGCTCAACGTCACGTTTGTACACGGCAATATTATTTCGAAAATAACTGGAACGTTATTGGCGATAAATGGAAAATTTTGGGGTATATAAAGCACGATAACAGCAATGCTTCAAAGTCTGAAGAAGTAGTTAAAGTATAGTTGGTTCACATTTAGTGTGCCTTTATTATAAAAGTCATTTTGATAAGGGCAGTAAAAATAAATAACCTCTTGTAAACATCTATTGTTAAGAAATTGTCTCAAAGAGATGAGCTACCCAAACGTTCAGGGTCGGCTTAACTACTCAAAGTAATCTCACTCAGATATAAAACACACTTGGGCCAGCGCTTCTTCCAATCTTCGAAGCACTTCTGGAACTCTATTTTGGATATGGCCATCAGCTCTTTCCTCCACGCGGCCTTAATTTCTTCAATTGTGGCAAAACTTCATTCTTTCATCGGTCTCTTTAGTTTTGGGACCAGGAAAAAGTCGCAGCTCCTCAATTCTGGCAAAATGTCGTCTTCATCGGTCTCTTTATTTTTGGGAAAATAAAAAAATTGTAACCGGCCAAGTTCGGAGAATGCGAGTTGAGAAGTGACGCCATGGGTACTTTGAAAATTTATATCTTTAAGAGGCCAAAAAAGACCTGTGTTGTCCTGGAAACTTCTACAGCATTGTTCCAGAGGAATTCCTATGGTTTGCTGAAATATTTCAGATATCTCCGGTCCTGTTTTTCAATCTAGAGGCGTGTTTTCAAACGGCTTTTGAGTTTCAAGGTAAACTTTTAACTTAACACAAAGATTTTTGTTTTGTGTATAATTTTCATTTAGACAATGAATATTTTAAGTTACCGTTACATTTTGGAACTTTTGTCATAAGGTTTAGTTGGTTCATATTTAGTACCTATGCCTTCATTATAAAAGTCATTTTGATATGGGCAGTAAAAATAAATAACCTCTTGTAAACATCTATTACCAAGAAGACCTTAATCATTTGAAATTTTATGCTTATCAAAGATAGGTAGTCTTGCAAATAGATTTCGTCAAAAAATACAAAAGATAAGAATAGTGGAAGAAATGATCAATTATATTGATTAAAAATGAACAATCTTAATCTTTCAAAACGAGTGTCTGTCAATTGTTAAAAAACTGTTTTACAACAATTTTTAGAGAGCGTATAAAAGATATATAACTTTAACAGTTAGCACGTATTGTACATTAAATTAAAAAATGAGATAGGAACAAACACTTTACATATATTTAATTTCTGATTGTTCTCTGATGATGCATAAGGACGAAACACGTGTAATACTTATTGATATTCACTTGACACTTCAATTATCGCTTTATATTTTTCTCTGTTAATTCGTTAATTATGTAAATTGTCTCATATTACTCTTCTGTCTTATTCATACTTTAAAATACGTTGTAACGTAAACATATTTCCATATTTGTTTAAGGAAATATCTACAAATTTTCCTGAATAACATTAAAATACAACATCGAGTCACTTACCAAATAAATGATTCACAGAAAACTACCTACCTACCAGGCAGGGATAAAAAAAATCCTCCAGACCCCAAATATCCCTCGTTCATATTGTATGCCGTACCATCTGACAGACCGAAAATAAAAGTAGGTAGATACGAAGCTACGGAAAAGGATCGACCCTATCTGTGTACCTGAGTAACATTTTTGAAATGTGCGCTTCCTTTAAGATACCTGTAAGAAAGAACTGGCCATTTGTTGCAGGGTTTCAATCAGGTTTTTAGTTTTTTTTTGGAAACCATTTTTGGGAAATGATATCTTGTGCTATAGGGTGAAGTTACATCTATAGCAGTAATTATTTGCGTATTATTATCATGAAAACAAAACGGTAAAAAGGCATTCTCTTTTAAATGTATTCAGAATTTTTTCTTTTTAAAAAATGAAATTTTTTTTCTAACATCGATCTTTAAATTAAGTTACGTAGACTATGGAGGATGGTCACTTTCTTCCCCTGTTACCAGTAGATAGTAAGCCACTGTAGGACACTTTTTGACCTTTGAACCTGTGACGTCATCTGACAGCCAAAAAAAATTTATTTTGTCGTTTCTAAATTCATGAACGTCACAGTTCCAAATGTGAAACGCCAAAACGTCAAAATAGCGCTAAAATTTGTCGCAATAACGGTTTAAAAAATTGGTAAGAAGACATTTTTTAATTTACATGTATTTCTTATGGAAAAATGTCGTTTTAAAGTGACAAATTTTAGCGCTATTTTGACGTTTTGGCGTTTCACATTTGGAACTGTGACGTTCATGAATTTAGAAACGATAAAATAAATTTTTTTTTACGCTAAGGCTGTCAGATGACGTCACAGGTTCAAAGGTCAAAAAGTGTCCTACAGTGGCTTACTATCTACTGTTACCACCTTTTTAAGAAGTTTACAAATTTGTTGATTGCTTTGTTTTTAAAGTACACCTATATACCTATCTATTATACCGATATTTAAATCAAGTTATCTAGATTACGGAGGGTAGAAAGTGGTCACTTTCTTCCCCGGTTACCATCCTTTTAAGACGTTGAAAAATTTGTTGATTGCTTTGTTTGTAAAGTACACAAATATACCTATTATATTGATATTTAAATAAAGTTACCTAGACTATGGACAGTAGAAAGTAGTCATTTTCTTCCCCGATTACCATCTTTTTAAGAAGTTTACAAATTTGATGATTGCTTTGTTTTTAAAGTTCACAAATATACCTATTATATTGATATTTAAATCAAGTTACCTAGACTATGGGCGGTAGAAAGTTGTCACTTTCTTCCCCGGTTGACATATCTTTAAGAAGTTTACAAATTTGATGATTGCTTTGTTTTTAAAGTACACAAATATACCTATTATATCCATATTTAAATCAAGTTACCTAGACTATGGACGGTAGAAAGTTGTCACTTTCTTCACCGATTACCATATTATTAAGAAGTTTACAAATTTGATGATTGCTTTATTTTTAAAGTACACAAATATACCTATTATATCGATATTTAAATCAAGTTACTTTACTATGGAGTGTAGAAAGTAGTTACTTTCTTTCCCGCCTACCAAGCTTTTTAAGTGGCTAAAAATCGTATGTTTTTAAGTATCTATTATTTTAAATGCCCTGAATGCATTTCGGAATGGGTATGAATGAAAATTGTTCTTACGGCAACTAATAATTAAATGCATTCCACCTGATTTGCCAATTAATCACCTGCAAAGCTATTACAAATCGATAAATCGATTGAAAAAAACTAAAACGTGTTAATTATTGTTTACCAGACAAGGAAGAGACCGGTCGATTCTTGATTTCAAGTAGCTTTAAATTAATCCACTTTGATCAAGATCAAAGCTACAATTAAAAATTTATTACAGTACATTTTTTTGTATAATATTTATCCAAATACAATTGCAAAATATGTATATGTATAGCACTAATTAACATATTTTGTTTCTTGTATCTTTCGATACTTTTATAAATACATAATAAAGTTTTTTGAACAAACTGACTTGAAGTTAGGAATCTGAATTCCTAAATAGCTCACAAGGTCACTTTCGATCGCCCTACATATTACTATGTCTAACCCTTATATTTCTTTACTAAGAGGAAAAAGAAACGTTATCACAAAAAAAATACATATTTATATAACTAGGTATTCTATTTTTAAAGAAAAATTGGATTTTTGCGTTTGAATCAGTCTACTTCATTTACAGCTAATCTACCTCTCGGATTTTCTAAAAATCTTTTTAAATATATCATACCCTTCTAAATTCTAATTTGAAATTAATCTTATTACCTACATCTTATAAACCTCAAAACTGAAAGTGACAAGGAACCCCAAGTAGATACACCTACGCAACGGGGGGAAACCCCCAGAAAAATACTTTTCCATCCCTAGCGGAGCTACTTCTAATTAATCCTCTGAGAAAATGATTCAAACTCTCTGACGTCATTGGTAGGAATGATTCAAATTGCGAGAAACGACGCTCTACGCTTTCACAACAGCCGTTGTTCCATTGTTGCCAAGTTTTCTGGATACTAACGACAATAATATTACACGACTTAATGATAAATATTTACTTATTGGTTGTTTAAGAAAAATTTTCCTGTTACTTTAATGAGTAGAAAGGCATGGTTGGTAATAACATTAAACCTTTTTTTTGTGTCGTTAAACTTTCAATACTTAGTCGGTTCACTAAGTTTCACATAGTAAAATTTAATGTGAAGCTTTTTGGGAAAAGAACATTTTATTTAACTTCATCATTCATCATCAAATCTTATCAGTAAAAACGGCAACGTTTTCTTTCTCTATTCTATGGCGCTCGAGTCGGCAGTAGAAGCGCAGAATACTCAGGGTTAGATATATCTCTCGTGTAATTCAAGGGGACTTCACCAGGGCTCGTGGGCTCGATTTGTAATGCGAGCGTTCGCTTCGAGTTCGGAGCCAACCAGCCCCTTCTCAAGCTCCCTTCTACGTATTCAAGAATAGGGGTCTGACCTGACCACACTGCCAGAGCTATAGAGCGAGACTCTGGGTCCAGTGCCGTAGAACTCTACTTACAATTTTTTGAAAGATGTTTACAGAACAACAAGGGTTTGAAAGTACCCTTCTTTTGAACAATCTATTGAAAAGCTCTCTGATTTATTTAATTACTATAGTTCAAGACAAAGAAATAAGTTAATATATTGAATCGATAGTATCCAAGTGATTACTCTGACCAAATTCTTTTGTTGACAGATTTAATTGTTACTACTTAAATTTTCAAATTTAAAAAAAGTTATATACTGTATATTTATTCTAAGGAAATTTTTCAATATTATAATACGATACAGAGTTAAAATTTTGGTTGGTAAACATTTCTAAAGCATTCTGTAGAAACTAAAAGTCCGGTTTTGGTTTTCTGAACGGTTATAGTGGTTCTGTATATATCTATCTATAGTAATGTCGAGTGGAATCGAAGCCAAGAAAGACATGAAGGCCGGTCAGCAGTTTGCGTCATGAGAAACTACACGGGCTCAAGGTTGTTTTGTTTTCGTTGATTTCGTTGTTGTCGGTATCTGCACCGTTTGCTTATTAACTACTAAAGTACTACGTGTGCAATGCCAAACACAATTAAGTACGGATTTATTGAGAAATATACCTTTTTGTTAAATATACAGTAAACAATCATGGGTTATTTTTGTTGTAAGCAATTTATAAGTTTTGGAAGAGACTTATTTTTTTTAAAGTTCTGGGATATAATATACAGAAATATTTGGGAAACGTCTGAATAAATATTTAACCAATGAAACAGTTGGAAAAAACCGTTTATAGCTTTTTTATTTGTAACTCATGTCACACTTTGTAGATTTGAGAATATCTATTTGTTATCTATTTTTCATACCCCTAAGTGATAAGGGTGGTCCACCCCAAACTTTTTTTGGACAAAACATTTTTTCATTTTTTAAAATGTGGCATTCTACCACCAACCTCTATTTTTTTAATAGCGATATTGTAATTCAACTCTGGTCAATATGTGATGAAATGTCTTCCTAATAGATGGCGGTGTAAACTAATTTATCAACACAAATCTAAATAACCGTTTGATATCTAAGTTGCGGAGACACCTGGTAGATGGCGTTGTATTTCGATTTTTATACAATACAGTTTCAAAAAATATTTGAATTTGTCTTCGTTTGGAATAAGTAATAAAATATGATAAAAAAATTGGAAAAAACGAAAATTGATAAAAATCGAATAAATAATAAAAATCGTAAACACGATAAGAAACCTTTAAAAAGACAAACAAAGGACAAAAAGACGTGGAAGTAATAAATGGAAATAGGAAAAAATCGATCGAAAAAATAATGTAAAACTAACAAAAAAATTGCAATTGGTGCAAAGCATCGAAATATATATAAAAAAAAGGAAAATAGTGGAATATATAAAAAAAGGAAAAAACGATAAAAAATCAAAAAAATTTGAAGAAAACTGTGAAAAAAACGTTTATTGAAATAATCGAATAAATAATAAAAATCGTAAAAACGTTATGAAATTGTTTAAAAAAACATACAAAACAAAAGAAAAGGTGGATAAATAAAAAATGTGAAAGCATGAAAGGAAATGAGAAAAAATCGAAAAAAAAAATGAAAAGCTAGCAAAAAAATTGTAATTGGAACAAAGCATCCAAATATATATAAAAAAATAGTAGGTATATATTGAAAATGGGGGAACTTAAAAAAAATTGGGAAAAAACGATAATTGATAAAAATCGTATAAACGATAAAAAAGTTTTAAAAAGAAATCAAAAACAAAAGCGAAAAAAAGGAGGAAGTAATAAATGAAAATAGAAAAAAATCGTTCAAAAAAAAAATGTAAAACTAACAAAAAAATTTTAATTGGAACAAAGCATCGAAATATACATATAAAAAAATGGATAATAATGGAATATATAAAAAAATAGGAAAAAAATATGATAAAAAATTGCAAAAATTTAAAGGAAATTGTGAAAAAACCTTAATTGATAAAAATCGAAAAAACGGTATGAAATTGTTTAAAAAACATACAAAACAAAAGAAAACGTGGATAAATAAAAAATGTGGAATCATGAAAGGAAATGAAAAATCAAAAAAAAAAATGAAAGACTAGCAAAAAAAATTGTAATTGAAACAAAGTATCCAAATATATAAAAAAACTAGAATATATAAAAAAAGGGGAACTTAAAAAAATTGGGAAAAAAAATAATTGATAAGAATCGAATAAATGATAAAAGTAGTAAAAAATTATAATTGAAACAAAGCATTAAAATAAAAATAAATAGAATACCTATATGAAAACAATTGGAGAAAAACGATAAAAAATGCAAAAATTAAAAGAAGAAAAAAACGAAAAATTTGGAAAATCTAAAAAAGCGAAGAATAAAATAATCACAATTTATAAAAGAACTTTTTATAGTAGAAAGTTTTTTTTGGTGATTTATAAGTCATATTACTATTATTAAATTATTACTCCCTTGGCAAATAGCGCTTTACAAGATAGATTACGGCATAGTCCACAGTATAGTCTAAAATTTTTAAAAAATTTCTAAATTAGTTATTTTATTAACAGTTAAAATAATAATTACTGTTGTCACATGTAAAACAAACAAAAAAAATTCTCTCTCGCGTAGTCGATCCCATTATGATAACATAATAGAACTGTCACCTTGATTCATATCCGACGCTTAATCAACTAGGCTACGAACGACATATTTAAAAACTTTCAAAATGATAACATGTATACACAATTTATATCATATTTCATATCAATTCAGTATAAATTTCGAAATTAATGTATATGCCTGAACACACTTGAAACATGCATTGTCATCCAGATCTTAGCTATCCTGAAAATTTCAGAGCTCTAGGTAGTCGGGAAATAGGTTTAAATTCGATAACAAAATTCCGCGGAATGACAGAGAGAAAGAACACGGTGAAAATATAAAAAACTTTCTAAAAAATGGAAACAAAAATATTCGTTAAAAACTAATAACAAACGAGAAACTAAAGTAAAATAATCTAATAAAACAGTAAAATGAACGGAAGAAAGAAGAACCGAGAATATATTACAAAAATTGGAAATTAACGAAAAATATGGAAGAATAAAAAAAAATGACAAAACCTAAAAAACTACAGCACACAACTTTTTATAGACCATCTTTTTATGATTTATAGGACACAGTATAAAATTATAAATTATTTTGTTTTTTAAAACCGTGTGCGAGAAAAAAGTTTGATTTTAGACCCACTTACAACATCGCCATCTATCGAAAAAAGTTTAAACTAGTTAACCAAATAAAATTGAAAATATGTCTGTCTAAAAAACATGCATTGTCACATATGCATTGTCATCGAGTTCTTACTGACTCAGTTTCAGATCTGTACTTAGTCGGGAAGTAAGTTTAAAATCGATTACAAAAGTCCACCCGGATAGACAAAGAGAAATCAAGCGAATAATATAAAAAGGTAGTAAAAAATAGTAAAAACCTGGAAACAAACGATAAAATCGACAAAAAAAGTAATCGAAAAAAAAAACAAAAACTAAAATGACATTGTTTTAGGCGGTATAAAGTGCGCTGGGTTAGCTATTAATTGTATATTCTTTTCTATTTTCTTTGCATTACATAGGTACTTCTCTATTAGTTTTAAACATGGAATACCCATTTGGTATAGAATTAATTATAAAACATGATATTATTTTTTAAATTAAACCAATTTTGTAATTGAATTGTTCGATTATCAATTTAAATTAATTTTACTGCATTGGGTCCAATTCATTTTCCTCTATATTATCTCTATAGATTGATCAATTTAGGTTACCAATTCTACTGAACTTTACGCAAACCAACAAACGTAAATACGTAGGCTGAGAATTACAAATGTTCTACTATTACCAATACCGTTTTCTACGTTTAACGTTTTTTTTAGAAGCCTTCGTTCGCGCGCGCACACATACTTTCATCAATCATCCTGTATATGAACAGTTATTATAAAGAGTAAATTAAATAGAAAGCGCCTATACAAAAGCCTCGCCGTGTTCATTTTATCTTCCCGGTACTATGCCGTTCACTTTGAAACTACGACGTAAATATAAAACCGTATACCGCGAATTTCTCGCATAATGAAGTCCACTGAGTTTCTCTCTTTTAGCTGCAATCATTTGCCTATGAATTTTTTCCCCCCGACTAATGGAGAAACTTCACGGCAAATAACTCAACATGGATTATATAGAACTTTATGTAATAAAGAATAAAAGTATTTATATAAGAAAATAAATAGAAAGGGTATTGAGTAGGCATAAAATTTCTAGCCTTTTTAAGAGCTGTATAGCAATAACAGTAATAATAAATACGTACTATGGTACTTACTTTTAAATTAATGAAGAGGGTACTTATAGTACTTATGATTCTGTTAAAATGAAGCCAATGATCCTTGGTAAAAAATTACAAAAAAAAATAAGAGGTTAAATGTTTGGCTTGGTTTGAATAAATTTCTTCTGAGAAAAGTTAATACTTTTTTTTGAAGTTATACTTCTTTTGGCGTGAGAGGGATAAATGATGAGTGTAATTTTTTACGATGTGCGCTCATATCGTTACGAAAAGCAACAGTATGAAGTTAGTTCGTTAGTTGGTTAGCTGTCAAACATACAAAATAAAAGTGGCCTTTTACTATCTACGCATTAGATTAAACTTTATGAATGGTAATTTTCGTTCAAAGAAGTATAACTTCTTAAGTGCTCTTTATGACACAAAATCTTTTCTGAGTAACACTTAACACTTACATTCTATTATCAATTTTAATTTCTATCATTATTTTTTACTTTAAAATGGATATTTACAATATCTTAACTGTTTTGATCTTATAATTTATTATATTGACTCTGAAGGTGGCTTTGAGCCGAAGCTAGTCAGTCAGTTTACATATTTTTGTGATAACTTTGACTTTAAACTGTTGACTAAAATTTCCAATGTAATTCTTTCAGCATTCTAGTCAATGTAAGGGTTTTATTTTAATCTATATTGGTCACTTGGGCGTCTTATTTGTTGGGACGTACTCAGGATGCTCTACGTATGTAAAGGTAATCGATAGGTTTTAATTAAAAACGATTAGTACAAGATATTGAAGATATTCTTTAATATTATGATACAAAGTTACTGGCCTCAGAATGATACCTTGAAGCACCCTGCATTATTTTTGAAAATTATTTTATCATTATTTGTTTATTTCAGAACTGTGCCATGATGGGTTTGCAGGCGACGACAGGAGTAGCGACTGGAGGTGGAGGGTGCAAGAGAAAACTAGAGGCGGCTACCGCCCCCTCGGACTCATCGACACCGGCAAAGACGGGTCGTTGGGAGGCTGACGACTGCATAGCACGCCTCCAAGCGGTGGCGGTGCCGACGGCGGACGCCTGGAGGACGCCAACGCCGTCACTTGCCGCCTCCCTGCTCACCACCACCGGAACGGAGACGACAGGTGCTGCTGTCGCCGGAGTCACGGCTCTGGATGACGACTTTGATGATGAAGAATTTGATGATGAACTATCTGATGATGAGAAATGCGGAGGTAGTGTACCTGAACCGGCTCGATTTACGCAGCTCCAATATAGTAGGTAAGTTGAAACTTTCTGAAAAGCAGATGAAATATTTATTGCATAACATCTAATATCTATATTCTTTATTAAATTGATTGAATAAGACACGATATCATTAGGTAACGTGCTTTTCTTGCATTCGACAAATTTCAATCTCCTTATTTTTCTCATTTCCTTTCTCTATTACTTCGTGTTGTAAAATTATGTTCACTTCGGGCATTATTGAACATCTTTCAACATGGAGATAGAGGTGAGCGAGAGTATCCCAGTTATTTTTTTTATATTTATTACAAAATTAATATCATATTTTTATTTATGTTTTATTTACAGGTTTCAAACTCAAACAGATTATTGGCAATACTACCAACCACCCCAGCAGCAAACAATCAGGTGCGAAGAAAATGGCAAAAGCTATTTGGAATTAGGTGCTTCGCCGCCCGCAAGGACGCGCTGTTGTGATGGTAGAACCCGGTGGTGCCACGTTCCGTGTTATCGGCAAAGACGTTTAGCAGTTTTAAATCTTTCAATGTGCAAGTTAGCAAGGTATAGACAATGTTCAGATCCTTCTTTACGAAGATCGGTGTTAATATGTAATACATTAAGGAGGCTTGAACGAGAAATGGAATCGGAACCTCCTGAACCCAGCTATCCCTCGATTCCAGCACTTAGTCCAATAACAGTACAAGAAACGAACTACGAACAAAGTCTTCGAGACATGAATTGCTCAGGTAGAGCCACACCATTTCCGTCTAATCCTCCAGACAACGACTCAGGTCTGGGCGATGATGAGTCCACCAGGCCGATTAACTGGGGCTCGGTGCTAAGTCTAACGAGTCAAACAGACCTTGAATCGCTCAATAATAATGAACTTTACGCCGAACTCGGACTTAGCAGTAGTGAAAGTTTAGAGTGGAAAGAAAGTGTTCGGACTGAGAACGAATGGGACGGTTTTATGCATGTTTTAGTCGGAGGCACGTAGCATTAAGAAGCTACTTTGTACTATAGGTCAGATTTACAATATGTTTATAAAGGGAAAGTATCATTTGGATACCAAAGCATTAATGAACAAATACAAACAGGCCAAGATTGTGACTGTAAATCAGCAGTTTCTCCCAAAATGGCTTGAGATCCTTACATTTAATTTTTTTATTTCTTGTGGTACCATGCAAGTGTAAAAATGTCCAAAGGATTAAGTGTTTAATTAAAAAAAAAAAAAAAATTTTTCTTTAACTCAAAGTTCAAGATGAAATATTTGAAAATTTGGGATATATTATGTTTGATTTGGAGATATTAGTAATTTTTGTATGTATCCAAAATTATATTTGATTAAATATTCATGATACTCAAAATATGTTATCTCCAGATAAAAAAAACTGCTGTTTATTAACGAACAAAATATTGTGATTTAAAATTTGAATGATACTTTTCTATTTAATATTTTAAGTACTGGCCTATCAACTCAGGTTGTGATTTATGTAGTTTAGAGAGAATTTATATATAAAAAGACATGGTGCGAGTAAGAATGTGCAGCTAGTTGTTGATTTTTTTATATTTTTGCTAGACTAAATATTTCTTGAACTAGAAATGGCACTAATTGAGACCGAAACCATAAAGTCTTTAATTTTCATAAAAAAAATTTTGTTATTTATCCAATAGTGACATTTTTAGTTTTGAGTAAATACGTGGGCCTACAAAATACTTAATTTTCAAACTGGTTTGATGATCTCTTAATGCTCAAAATGTTCACACGTAGCACAGTAAAAAAAACAATTTAACAGATATAGAATACCTACAATTATTTTATAGTCCAAAAATAAAATTGGATATATTAGAAAAAATATTTTTAGGTTTATCTAAAATCATGTGGTTTAAGATTTTAAACAAAAAATTAATTTTATATCATTTTAAAACACCACACATGAATTTAAAGTGGATTTGTAACTAAAATTTTAGTTTTTTAAAGTATTATTTATTAAATTATGATTTCCAATACGATTAATCCATTTACAAAGGATTTTCTTCCATTATTTACATAAAAAGAGAAACCTGATCGGATTTGAACCAACAGAACCTGCATTCAAAAGCAATCGCAAATCACTAACCGATTGCGCCATTGGATCGATATAATAATTATGTTTAAAGCGTGTTATTAATTTAGTATACTTTGATATTGAAGAATTAGACAAACAAGAAATGATTTCAAGAAAAAATTGAAAATTTGTACAAATTTCAAAAATCTTGCGAAAGAGATGTCTCTATTAATAAAATTACTAAAAATCTATGATTCCTGTCCCAAAATCGACAGGAGCCAAAGAAATGGCTTACGATTTAGCAAATCTCACATTAACGTTATAAATACGTTTAAATAATAATTAAATAAATGTCCTAGACATGCGCTGAATCATAAGTTTTCACATGGTTTAAGGCGCTATCGGCTATAAATAAAGATTGCAGAATTGAGTCTTACCGGATATAATCATTTAAAAAGGATTTCTTACCATTATTTATATCTATGAGCCTGATCGGATTTGAACCAACAGAGCCTGCATTCAAAAGCAATCCTGCGTTAAATCACAAATCTATCATTAATTTCCTATATATGTTTAAGGATGAATTAATTAAATATCCTAGAAATGATCTGAATCAAGATTTGATCAAAAATGCCACTAACCGCTGGGATCATCAGTTTTCACATGGTTTAATGCACCATCGTCTATAGAGATCGCAAAATCAAGTCCTACCAGATCTGTTTGTTTAATTCCTGAATTAAAATGATAGTAAAAATTTAAAATCGTATTTAATCGTATGATTACAATTGATGGAGGCAAATTTTCATAATATACTTTAAATAATTATTATTGTTTCACACATGTTTTTTTTCTTAAAGATTTCAGAAAATATCTACAATCAGAAAAAGTATTGGAAATAATAAAAGAAATTAATTTTAGATAAAGTTAACAATATTTTATGCCAGTAAAAGTTTTATTATTTATTTGGGTTAAAGAGTCTACCTGGGAACTGCGGGTAGTGCATAAATCCGAAACTTTTCACGACACTCACAACGGGCGGTAAATTTTTTATATTCTTAGACTTTACTTTATCCGAATATTATTTTTTTTTAACTGTGCTGTGTGACAAGCTCAAACTCAGTTTTTATTATTTTTTTTTAATAATTTTGTCCGTTTTCAAAATTGCGGGCGTGTTCCTTTGTATATATAAAAATTGTGAAAATAGTAAAATATGTGCATATTGTACATAAGAGAAAATTTATTCTAATTAGGTTTATATTTGTAAATACTTAATATATATGTTATTACATACTTAAAGATTGTGTAATTTTATTATAAACATAAAAAAAATTGGCAATATGGTTCTACAAAAATCAAATTAAACTCCCAAGCGGATAAAAAATTTTTGTCTTATATAATTTTCTTAATTAATAAATCTTTTATAAAATATGAACTTTTCATTATCGAAAAATATTCTATAGTAATATAAAAATTTGTATAAATTATTTACAAAAACTTTAACTAAGAAAATTTACACAGAACAGACTTAAATTTCTTTTTGGTGTTATTTGTATCCAAGAAAGAATATGGAATAAGAAAAAAACGAGAATTTGTGACTAACCCATAAAATCTTTATTTATTCACCAATATCTATTTTGTCCCCTTCAAAGTTATTCCCCTCAGATATAACACACTTGTGCCAGCGCTACTTCCAATCTTCGAAGCACTTCTGGAACTTGATTTTGGATATGGCCATCAGCTCTTTCTACGACGCGACCTTTACCACTTCAATTGTGTAATATTCCTTGTTGACCATACGACCTTGTGGCAGGAAATTGCACTACGCCATTGTAATCGAAGAAAACAGTGAGCAAGACCTCCACATTCGACCGAACTTGACGTGCTTTTTTCGGTCTTGACTCCTCTGACGCTCCTGAGCAATATACATGCGACGTTATTTTTGGTCAAAATTGAACAATTTTGGAACAATCTTCGCTGCCACACGTTTCATACCCAAAACATTCGATCCAATTGCATGGCATGATCCAGTTGATATGCCAACATCCACAACAACTTCCCTAATATGTAGTAATTTGGCGATTTTTCAAAACCATTTGCTTCACTGATTCGACGTTTTTATGTTGACGTACTCGGGAGTCCAGAGTGGTCATCGTCATCAATGTCTTCTCGGCCTTCTTTGAAGGTTTACTCATAGTAAATTCACCAAATGCCACAGTCAACATTTTGAATGCATTGGCACACTTTATTTTATTTTTAACACAAAATTTAATGTAGATTCTTTGATCCATTTCGTTCGATAGTAGAAAATCGAAGAGTATACCAAAACACGTCTAACCTTTCTGTCTGTGAAACACAAACTAACAATGCAAAATGGTTGATATTGTCAACATACATTAGGGATATATGTACCAACATATGGACAAAATTCAAAATTCTCGTTACTTTCTGAACAAACCTCGTAAAATTAATTTCACTCATACACAAAAATTAGTGAATTGGCCACTATAAGGCACGAATCATTTTATTATTTCTATTAATGTTTTTGTTGATTTTTACTATAAAATATTGTAAAAGTATAATATTATCAATTATTCCAGCTTGGGAGTGGAATTCTAGTCCTTATTAGACCCATTCTTCAAGAGAGTATCAGCCAGTATTAATAAATTGAAGATATAACTAAAAAAGTTACTTAATTTAAAAAAATGCAATACCGTCCCGAAGTACTTCTTGAACAATGGTAAAGATGGTGAGTTACAAGTTATCAAAATGTACTCTGAAAAGTACCACTAAATTACTGCCTTTATTATTAACAATAATTAGTAATCAGGATAATCACAATTTTGTATTTAAAAAATTAAATTCCTTTACAGCATGATACTCTAAGGTCATAAACAAGTTACAACTTATTATATCTGTAACTTTTTTAGCCCTCTTAAAGATGTGTCTTAAATTGTTATTTTTGGCTTCTTATTTAACTTAGATATTTTACAAAATAAGTCCCAAAGTTCTTTGATTTATAGTTATAGTTTCCCCAGGAGTGTCTTCGCTTGTCTTAGTTCTTCTAGATCATTCCAGTACTTGGATTTTTCTCTATTTTACTTATTCTTATCTTAGTTTTTCTAAGACTGTACTTTTTGCCAGCTTTCTGGGCTTCCCTTCTATTCATAAGTGTTCTGGAATCCATAAGAGGGTAAAGTTCTTTTGGCGTAGTTGATTTAGTTTGTCTAGGCATTCCTAGACCATCATTGAACTGATTGTGTCTGGGCTCAGTGTTTTGATAGCTGCTTGGCTAAATTACAAACTCTTGTCCACGATAGTTCGTTTCAATATTAAATTCTGCATATCTTTCAATGGCGTGGTATGCACCCAGACTTTAGTATTTGGCTTTAGGTCCCAAATACCCCTGCTATAGTTTCTTTGTCTGTCTTGGGGTCATCAGTATACCTCTTTATGACATTTTGGTTTAGCCCCAATGTATGGTGTCTCTGTCCCATTCAAATTTACCACTCAGCTTTGTGGTGAATTTTCTCACAAAGTTGAATTTCTTTGGCATTTTCCAAGTTTGATCAAGTTTTTTCCTTGATTATTCCTTCTTTGACCAATCTATATATTGTTTTCTTCCTTACACTTTCCACTTTCTGAATATTCGAGAGGTTTATCCTCGTAGTAGTCAGAATAACCTTTTTGCCAATTAGGAGGAATTTACTTGAAGCATTTTATTCCTTTTTATAAAGTTTCTTCCCTCATGCTATACATATTTTATATTTCATCAACATCTTATCTTTTGTGAACAATCAATTCTAATCTTGATTTGTGCACCTTTTGCCGAGACTCAAAATAGGAGAATTTATTCAGTTTCTTCTTTTATTGAAGCACTATTGCAAAATATTAAAGTGAAGCTTTTATTTTATCTTCGGCAGAGTTGTGGTGACAGAAAATTCGTTACAAAAGTGAGTAACAAAACTTCCACTTGCCTCGCTATCATTATTTCTTTTTCTTATAAGCTAACGCTCTTCCTGCCACTCATTCACTGGTAATTACTGATTCACCGAGTTCCGCACGCTTTTTTTTTTAATTCCATTTTTAATAGTTGTTGATCTCCTTACAAAAATTTTACTGTTCCATGGATATTTATTAATGTAAACAATTACAAATAAAGATTACAGGCATTTTAAATTTGTGGATTACTTTGTCAATGTTATTTTCTTGATAAATTTGTACTTATCATCTTATAAAAAAAAAAAACAAAATATTCGTAGATGTATACCATGTTATTTATATAGTTAATTCATTGTCGGTAAAAGCATGGATCAAACTAATAAAAGGTTTGTTGTCCAACTTCAGTAATTAAATTCAAAAAATAAAAAATTAAGCTAGTACATAAATACTGTACAATTTTTAAATCAACAGTATAAGCTACTATAAAATTTTTTAGTTTTTTAATTTAAACATTACCTAATAGTCTAAGAGCTAGCAAAGTTTTTGAGAGAGACTTTCAGGTGGGCCAGTTTTTAGAAATGCTATTTCTCTCATTTTCCTGGACGCCATACCGGCCATCTAGCTGGCAGCAGACGTTCAATAGCGCCCATCGTACCTGCACAGGTAAAAAATCAATTTTTTACCGGTACAGGTACGATGGTAGCTAATAAACGCAACGTCTGCTGCCAGCTAGATGGCCCGTATGACGTGCGGGAGAGTAAGAGAGATAGTATATCTAAAAACTGGCCTACCTGAAATTCCCTCTCGAAAACGTTGCTAGCTCTCGTACTATAACCAAGATCAATAATTTCTTGCCATGACATAAATTATTTCAATTTTTTATAACTTTCTTTGCTATGATAATTTTATGTTTCAATTGGAACAAGTTTTACATACACTTTTTAAAAATATATTTTTTTGTGTATGTACAATTGTTATTTTATAAATTAATTTTTCTTTATAAACTCATGTCAATTTATCCTTTCTAATATTCTGTTGTTAGAGAATCACAATACAAACGGGCACAAATGAGACAAAAAATGTTATATAAAATTATAAGTAAGAACTTGTTGTGGTACGAATATTAAGTTTATTCCATCAAATAGTTGAATTTTATAAGAATCATAGGGCAATCATATTAATACTGTTTTTATAAATATATATCTATATATGAAATTGCTGTGTCTGATTCTAAAGAAAAAATATAAATGTGCACAGAAATTTTAAATATTTTGATAAAGTTGCAATAATTAAAAATTGAAATAAAACAAGACTCTTGAAAAAATGTGTATTTAATCAATGTAAACAAAAAATTCGTTCAGAAAAACTTACAACACTAAAATCAGCATAAACTGGTGTGTATTTTTCGAAATCTATTATCTAGATTTATCAAGAACACTGTTTAAATTTAAAATTTCGAAATATTAGCAAACGATTATTTTTTGAGATATCTCTAATGGGATTTTTGAAATTTTTAGAAAGTAAACAAACAAGAATATGTTAAATGACATGGAGAAATTAACCATCATGCAACTCGAACCCATAACTTTTGCCTCTACGCGGCAACGCTCCGCGCTCTAACAACTAAGTACAGGCAAAGGTTGCTAGTTCGAATCCTTCTAGATGCGACATTTTTTCAATTTCTCCTTAATGCCATTTAAAATATTCTTGTTTGTATACTTCTAAAAATTTCAAAATTATATTAATTCAGACTTTATTTTTTCTTTACATATAATGTTTTTTTGAACGATTTTAATAGTACAAGATAGGTTTAACTTTACAAACGTAACAACGATGTTAAAAATTCAGAATAAATATTTATTAAAAAAATCGAAGTTTTTCAAGGGTCTTTTTAGTAGAATTCTTGTCGTCCCACATCGACGTGATGTCAATAATAAAATTTTACGTACAACACTTAATTGTGTGCAAGTAAACATGTGATATCATGTAATATGTTAGTGTTAAAAAAATAAATCGGTATATATACATATTACCTCATTTATTGTTTTATATTTTTATGTTTTAATATAATGAAATGAGTAAAGATACAAGTATTTTATTTAAAATCCATTAAAAAATGTGTGAAGTTGGTATACTTCGGAGGAAGCGAAGTTTTTTCTATCTGGTATGCAAGAAAGGAGGGACACAGTAAGGTAAGACACAAAAGTGGGAACAAGAAAATGCAGATCAGAATTTGCGTTACTAATTTTTGTGATGATTTTTCTGTCTCAATACATATTGTCACCCTAACATTTAAAGCTCTGCTTTAATAAGAAACCTAATTACGACCAAAATAATTGCGTGTCGCACTGGAAAAAATCAATAATAATAAATTATTTTACTCTTAGTTGTAGCTTTCTTTATTTGATAGTTTCTGCTTTTCTTATATATTTTCGAAATAATATGAAGTGTAAATAAATGTTGATAAACTTACCTATTACTTAGGCAACCAATTAAACACTAACAAATCCAATAATAAATAAACAATTTTTAACTTAATCAAAATATTATTGCACTCACAACAAATAAAATAGAATTTTTTATATAAAAACGTGATTATTATAATAATGACATTACATTCATTAATTACAAGTAGAGTAGTTCAAATGATCCTATAGTTTATAAACTACTGACAGAATTTGGACCTTGGACCTACCAAATTAAACGTCGGAAAGAACATAACCCCATTATCTATATTTATAATGTTTTATATAATAAAATTATAAATAAATAAATATTTTATTATGAGAATTGATTTACAACCATGAGCTATAACGGTAATGATGTTACCTAAATAATAAGGTAAGTGACATATACTTATCTTTATAACCAAAATCAGCACAAAAAGTTGTTTTTTTTAGAAAGTTTTTTATATTTTCGCCGTGTTCTGTGTCTCTGTGTCATTCCGTGGAATTTGTAATCGAATTTAAACCTATTTCCCGACTACCTATAGCTCTGAAATTTTCAGGATAGCTAAGAACTGGATGACAATGCATGTTTCAAGTGTATTTAGGCATATACATAGATTTCGAAATTTATACCGAATTGATATTAAACATGATCTAAGTTGTGTATAGATAATATTATTTTGAAAGTTATTAAATAAATCGTTCGTAGCGTAGTTGGTTAGGCGGCGAGTCAGTCCACTTTTGACAGTTCTGTTATGTTATCATAATGGGATCGATTACGCTACAGAGAAGTTTTTTTTTTCTTTTTTTTTTTTTTTGTTCTTACATGTGAAAACAGTAATTATTATTTTAACTGGTAATAAAATAAACTGTTTTAGAAAGTTTTTAGATACAACTACCCTTGATTTTGTTAACAAGGAAACAATCTTCTCTATGATCAATCACAGCGTTGTATGACTTAATATTTTTACAATGTCAGGGATGCTGTGCATTGTTGAGATGACACAAAATATGACCTATAAATCAGTAAAAAACTTTCTATTATAAAAAGTTCTTTTTGTAAATTGTGCTTATTGCACAAAAGAGTTATGTATCAGGCTCATGGCTTCGAAGATGTTTCATATTTATATTTAGAAACTTCCAAAAAATTTTGTTTTCTAAAATTATCTTTCTTAGTTTTGATTTTTGTCATTTAAGTTTTATCCGTATTTATCAAATTATTGTTGTCATTGTTGTTTTTTTTTTCACCTTTTACTTTTTAACAATCATTCATTAGCGTAGAATACTCTATTTTTTGTCCATACCATTTAATAAATCTCTTGGAATGTATTTGTTAACGTTACATATCGTATAAAGATTGCATTATCTATATTAATTAAGTCAGAGGTTCCCTAACTTCGTTTCTCGTATATAACTTTTAAAATGTTATTCGTTTCGGTGAACCCCATCTTTCTACTTTTCTAGCTTGTTTCTAAAACTTGTAAATTAGTGTCGCGACTGAGTTGTAACCCCAAAGTGAAAAAAAATTGTATATGTTTTCTTAAAATAATAATAATAAAATCGGACTTAGAATCTTATAATATTAAGCGAACAACTGTCAGCATGTATTCCCATAGGTTTTCGAAAACGACTCTAACGATTTCGTTTAAATTTGAAATATAGGTGCACACGGAGGGAAAAAATCGATCTAGCTGGGTACCACGTTTGGGAAAATTCGTTTTTTTCCATTGTTTTCACCCAAAATCATTTTCTCACATACGATAATTTTTTTAAGCCCACTCTTTTCTATCTTATCATTACCCACTCGATCGACAAGCAAAAGATTTACTTCAGTTTTGTCACAAATAACAGCAAATTTTCTCATTCTGTGATGTTCAATCCTCTCCTTTGCCACCGTCGAGTTTCCCATGGACATCTGAGAGTTAACCTGGACCACTTTGGGAATCACTTTTTTAATTATTCGTTTCCACACCACCACGGAAGTAGAATGCGTGTGGTATGTTAAGAATCCCCATTAAATAAACAATGTCAAAGACAATATAAAGTTAACATTATTATTTGGCAGATAAGATAATTCCAAAACAAACTTATCAGAAAGTTAAACAGTTTTGAAAACTATATGTAAAGAGTCTTCACAATTTTTTAAGTTTTGATTACAATGGACCATAGGGAAACGTCTTGTTTTATTATAATAGAACTGATTAACTAAATTTATTACAATATAAAATATGTTTTTAGGGATGGCTTCAACTTCAATCAATATCTTTTTACAAAAAGTAACCAAAATAAATACATCAGCTTTATCGTTTTCCACCAAAATTACTGCAATTGACCGTATAAATATTGATGACAATAAACAGAATAAAAACACAACAACCGACAGAACAATTCCAGAAGCTCCAACTACTTGTTGTATGTCCGGCTGTGCTAATTGTGTTTGGATAGAATATGCAGAAAAATTAAGTGAATATTTCAAAGATGGTGGAACAAAAGCTTTAGATGAAATTAATAACAATGTAGATGATCCTAATTTGAAAGCATTTCTACTCTTTGAGCTAAGGATGAGAAATATTAAATAAGAATTTATCAATTTAACAATTATTTATTGTAAAAATAAGATTTTAAGGATAAAGATGCATCTTTTAATGAAAAATTATAAAAACTCTTTTTAATGTGATTTATATTTTTAATAAACTCCTAAATCCAGTATAAAATCAGCTATTGTGTATGTATAATATACTAAGTGACATATAAATCAGAACACCCAGTAAATGATAATTATTGATTATGGCAAAAGGAATACCTGATTAAATTTTCAGATTTATCAGTTTAATGTCCCTGTTCTTATGCGATTTTTTATTGATTAACGAAGAAATTTTTCACCAACTTGTTTGAAAGGGATCAGATCGTTTGACTACGAAAGGCTGGTTTTTTATTCCGAGAAGTTAAAGATATGGCGCACAGAAGTCTAGACATTATGGTCAGATGTTGTCAAGTATGGCAACAAAAAGGCCAAACACAAAGGGCTAGATGTACAAGACGAATGCGCTCAACAACCAAACGGGAATACCGCAGATAAAGGATTGCTGGTTTTAAGAGATCGCTTTTCCGCTACTACAGCGATTGCAAATTAGCGGTTTTGAAGAACTAGGAAGACCTATTGTGATTTGAAGTGTTTATCCTCCACATTGGGTGATATCTCTGACTCCAGAACATCGACTTGAGTGGAGTAAAAATCTGGTGTGGGCACCACACGACCTTCCGAACAGTAGCAGTAGCATACATTTTTTTGATATTTTCATTCGTTTTCGAGATATTGACACTTTTATCAAAAACTGGAAATATGTGAAATAAAAATTGTTGATTCGCTTTTTTTGAACAAAAATTGGTAGTTATTATAGAAAATATAGATGATTTGTGACATTTTTTAAAAAATACATAATTTTGATTTGTATATACTTTTTTGCAAAATATTTATACTTTATGGAAAGAACATGTAAATCCACTCCAATTCTACCACCCACTACTTGTTATTACAAGTAGTGGGTGGTAGAATTGGAGTGGATTTACATGTTCTTTCCATAAAGTATAAATATTTTGCAAAAAAGTATATACAAATCAAAATTATGTATTTTTTAAAAAATGTCACAAATCATCTATATTTTCTATAATAACTACCAATTTTTGTTCAAAAAAAGCGAATCAACAATTTTTATTTCACATATTTCCAGTTTTTGATAAAAGTGTCAATATCTCGAAAACGAATGAAAATATCAAAAAAATGTATTCTTTCAAAAATGTCGGAAATTACATGTTCTTTCCACAAAGTATAAATATTTTGCCAATAACTATATGAAAACCCAATATTTTCAAAAAATTCCATTTTTTGATAGGAGTAAACGTCCACTTCCGGTCGGCCGATTTTACTCAAATTCTATCAGATTCCTCCGATGGTGATTATAAGTAAGGTTTTATAGTTTCATTCCGATCCGGTTAGCCGTTTAGCCGCAAATGTGTGTTTTGGGTTTTTTAGGCTCAGGGAACCCTATAACGCGTATTTCCGCTAAAAACCCGAGATCGAAATTTTTCGCGATCACAATACCTTCCTCTAACAGCGTTGCTGTTCGGTAGGTAAAAAACGGTTATTGTGGTACCAGGAATGAAACACAATCATCTTTATTTACCAGTCTCGATTTTGTCTAGGTATGTATAATGGACGAGCAAGGGTAAGAAGGCGCGGTGGCGAAAGCCGTGAACTTCAATTTTTTGTTCATCATATTGTTGAAATTATGGTATTGGGTGCAATTTCTTATGGGTCTAGATCACCTCTAGTATTCATCAGAAGTACCATGACTGCATAACGTTACGTCCAAGAAATTGTGGATCCTCATCTCGTGCAATATCACATCAAAACTCAACTTTTCAACAAGATAACGCCCGGTCTCATATAACAAGAGTAACATTGAGACTACTTTGACCATGCTGAAATTGATGTGTTGCCCGGGCCCTCAAGATCTCCTGACTTATCTCCGATAGAACACGTATGGGACATCATCGGTAGGAGACTATACTAAATTTACAACAACCTTCTTAATCTTGAGGCATGAAGTAGAGGTAGCCTGGAATGAGGTGCCCCAGAAGACTATTATTCACCTCATTAGATCCATGCCTAGACGCATTAATGAATGTGTATCATACCATAATTTAATTATATAAAAAAGTCTCCTTTCCATGCTCGAACCTCTCATGGGCAGATGATTAAAAACCTTGGTCAACAGGCCTTTGACCAACGCCGGACAAATACTGATCGTCCAACCGATAAACTGTCGTATGCGTTTACTTTTAAAATCCGTCTCCTATTTTTGTCAGTCAGAACATCCCAAAGTAACAAAGTGTCAAAAGTAAAACATAATATATGGTGGTTCATAAATAAAGGAAAATAATATTTTATTCCAATAAGATTTGTAGTTTATTACAGTTTCGATAAGGAGACAAACAAAGATTTGCATACTTTGCGTAGCATTTAAAAATATATTTTTTATATAAATTCTAGAATGTTTCAACAATTATGGGCCCACCAGGTGGGAATACAATATGATAGATAAATTGAATACCACCCCATCCTAATACCATAAGTACTCCAACTTGAACAAATGCTGCTATTAAGCCTAAAGTACAACATAAGTTTGATATGTGAATTACGTGCTTAGCTTTATCGAAACAAGTGGCATCCCAAGCATACTTTGCTATGCATTTCTTGATTTTCGAGCCACAACAACTTGCAATTAAACCAGTGTTTGGATCTACTACTGTTTTACTTTTAGTGAACTCCTTTTTGTGAGTCTGTAAAAAATATTTATTAAAAGAAATATTTCCCTAACATCTGAATGTTTTTTTTTTAATGAAAGTTTGTAAAGTTTCTATAAAATACCCTAAATCTGATCTGGATCTGGAAAGGGGAGGTATGTAGCGATATGCACGCCTCAGACTGTAATCAGGCCTAGAGAGATTTAAAATAGTTGATGACACTCCCGAGGGGGATCTCCTTGACATCGGCTGGTGTAAACCAGTACTTGCCCAACACGAACCTTCTGGTTTCAGAAAAAGCAGAGCAGTCGTACATTATATGCTCTACTGTTTCGTCTTCTTGTTCACAACCTCTTCATAGGGGCGATTCTGCTAATTTCATCCTAAAGAGATGTCGCAATTGACAGTGACCTGTTAAGATTTCCACAGCTGTTCGAAGATTTTGTCTGGTCATTGCCTTAAATTTTGTAACTGTTTCCTCGCCAGGATGAGGTAATAACTCTCTGGCCAGTCTAGAGTTCGTTGTTTCATCCCAGCACTGTGAGAGTGCTATTTGATAAGGTCCATTGTTAACTTGGTAGATGGGCGAGGGCCAACATATTTGGAGACCGCAGCCATTCTTGCCAAATTGTTGCCTTTATAGTTCCCATGTCCTTTGATCCAGCTCAGAGACCACATTATTCTGGCTAATCTCAGTTAGAGACTCTAAATTTGAATTGAATAGAAAATAACGATACTGACCTACATTAATTATTTTTTATACCTGAAAACTCCATTGTTCTCTAAAATTTTTTAAGTATTTTGTTTGAATTCTAGGATCTTCCTTGCCAAACAAACCACAACATCTCAAACGTGTCTGAAAATTGTCTATTTTGTTTTTGTCAACTGTATCATTTCCTAAAAACCAAGTAGTAATGTTTTATTTTAGCATAAACAAATACAAAGTAAACTTAAAAAAATAAGTAATAAAAAATACATATATACATATGTTGTAGGTACATCTTGTCCGTAATTAATAACTTTTTTTTTCTTACCATAATGAATATATGATTCTTTTAATATAGCTCTGGTATCGGCAAGCATTTCACCTTGTTTTGAAAAATCTATTCTCGTATGCACAAACAGGATAAGGGCAACCGAGATTGTACAAAATATATACAACCAGCTCAATCCTTTACTACCAGCTTCTAATGAAAAAAATCCCAGAATTGTTAACAGTATAATACACAATCCAAGACACAGATTCCAAGTCTTTGTTTTATACATTGCTTCTTCAATAATAATAGTTTGCCACGTTGCAGATCCAGTTATCAATAAAGCGATGCTTACTATTAGTGAGAATAGTAATGACCACATTAAAGCACATCTGTTAATATATTTATAAATGGGCATTTCTTTTGAAATGGTCGGTACAGATATTTAATTAGGCGGTAGACCATATCTCCCTTGCTCCAACGAGCTATTTAAGGAGATGTAACATTTGATTGAAGTCGTAACCATTAAAAGGTTACATGCTTCGGGTAAGGTACTTAAAAAATGATTATTATTATCTGCCATGTTGTATCCACTGTCAATAATTGTCAATCGTCGATCTGTGTAATTCTTGTCATTCCTGGTAGTAAATTTAAGTCAATCCCACAAGAGCATTATCATCAGCCAATGTTATTGATTGCTGATTGTCAATAGTATCTATTTCCACTCCTGGATATAGGCCTTCCCAAGACGTTTCCATTCTTTTCGGTCCTGCGATGTTTATTGACACCATCTCCTGGCTGCTCTTTCCTTAATGTCATCTATCCAACGTCTTTGCGATTTACCGATGCTGCGTTTATTTATTCTGGGTCTCCAGAGAGTAACCTGCTTGGTCTATATCTTAGGATCCTGTATTGTGATATGTCCTTCCCAGGTCCACTTTGCATTTGCTTATGGAGGGTGTACCCTCCATATATTTGCTACAGCAGTAATAACATCTTTCACCCTTGTTTTTCTTCGTTTTTCATGTGGTCTCTCAAACTAATTCCCAGCATAATCCTTTCTATTGTTTTTTTTGTGTTGTACGAAGTCGTTATTATGAATATTGTTTCCATACCATACGTCATCACAGGTAAGATACAAGTATTAAAAGACTTTTCTTTTAAGATTGCTCGGCGTTTCGTAATATTGCTACTAATTTTACTAGGGCGACCCAAGTCATATGAATTCTCCTTTCTATTTCGACCGTTTGCCTAGTTTAATGAGGTATCCGAAATATACATATTTTCGATTTTATTTCGATCTACCATAATGTTAGTTTCTTCTATAGACATACATGTGCGAAAAAGTATCTTTCCCTTTTCATGGGTTGAGAGTGTGATAAGTGTTATTTTCCAATGTGGTCGTAGGAAAACATCATATTCATATACGTATAACAAAAACTATTCGTCGTTCAATTTGAATAAGATAGATTAAAAAAGTTTGATCTCTTCAAATATTGGCTTGGAGTTTAAGGGGATTTACCAATCCGCTATGGATATCGATTGGTATTGCCACCTACTGGATTTAAACTAAAGCAGACTCAAATCAAAAACAGCGGGGTCATTTATAGTAATGTGATAATTTATTAATAAGTAATAGTTGTTTTAGTAAATCTAGTAGAATTGTTGAATTACGTTAGGTACTTGTACTTGTCGATATATAGTAGGAGAAATACTTTTAATGCAAACCATCACTAAAGAAAGTAATAGTTCATTTGAACTGTTTTCCTCTGTTTAAAACCAAGTGATATACAAGGTATTCCTCAGGAATATGGAGGGTAGAGGTCACGAAATAAATATAATTTTTTTTATAAACAATGAAAATAGATTGAACGCAAATTCTGTGTATTAGGAAAATAAGTTCGATTGAACTGTAATTTTGAGTTAGTCCTACTTTGGCTTTGCATAGAATCCAGTAGGTGGCGATACCCATCGCTACCTACAGCGGATAAGAAGAATGTTTGTGGTAATCACAAATTTATTACGTGAATATGTTTCACATTTTACTTACTTGTATTATTTAAGACACATTTTATAAGTTTAATTAAATGAACTGTTATACAAAGAACTTCTTGAATAAAGTTTTGCACGCCAGACTAACAAAAATAAATAACACTACGTTTTCATGTATAATATCACGAAGACTAGATACCAGGAGTTTAAACGTAATGTTAAAAAAATGGTCTCAATTTAGGGGACAGAACTATTGCCGGTAGAGTGCGCTTGTGTTCCTAAGATTTAATTACAATATTTCAAAAGATAAATGAAAATGCACAAAAATTTTCAAATATTAGTTAAAAACTACACAAATTTATAAATTAATTATTGATGTCCTTGTTTGTTATATGGCTCTGCTACTTGGCAATCGCCAGATAAATTAAACAGATATTATTTTGATGTTACTCACTTTTGGTGCTTTGAATGTACCCACTTTTTTACACTGTCATCTGACTTTCGGCCACTAACACAACTATGAACAGCACAATACTTTCTATGAGCCATCTATGAGTCATCCATGAATCATCTATGAATCATCTATGAGTCATCTATGAGTCATCTATGAGTCATCTATGAGTCATCTATGAGTCATCTATGAATCATCTATGAGTCATCTATGAGTCATCTATGAGTCATCTATGAGTCATCTATGAGTCATCTATGAATCATCTATGAATCATCTATGAGTCATCTATGAATCATCTATGAGTCATCTGTGAGTCAACTATGAGTCATCTATGAGTCATCTATGAGTCATCTATGAGTCATCTATGAGTCATCTATGAATCATCTATGAGTCATCTATAAATCATCTATGAGTCATCTATGAGTCATCTGTGAGTCATCTATGAGGCATCTATGAATCATCTATGAGTCATCTATGAGTCATCTATGAGTCATCTATGAGTCATCTATGAGTCATCTATGAATCATCTATGAGTAATCTATGAGTCATCTATGAGTCATCTATGAGTAATCTATGAGTCATCTATGAGTCATCTATGAGTCATCTATGAGTCATCTATGAGTCATCTATGAGTCATCTATGAGTCATCTATGAGTCATCTATGAGTCATCTATGAGTCATCTATGAGTCATCTATATCATCTATGAGTCATCTATGAGTCATCTATGAGTCATCTATGAGTCATCTATGAGTCATCTATGAGTCATCTATGAGTCATCTATGAGTCATCTATGAGTCATCTATATCATCTATGAGTCATCTATGAGTCATCTATGAGTCATCTATGAGTCATCTATGAGTCATCTATGAGTCATCTATGACAAGTTTCCAATGTAACCACGAAGACTAGATACCAGGTGTTTAAACGTAATGTTAAAAAAATGGTCTCAATTTAGGGGACAGAACTATTGCCGGTAGAGTGCGCTTGTGTTCCTAAGATTTAATTACAGTATTTCAAAAGATAAATGAAAATGCACAAAAATTTTCAAATATTAGTTAAAAACTACACAAATTTATAAATTAATTATTGATGTCCTTGTTTGTTATATGGCTCTGCTACTTGGCAATCGCCAGATAAATTAAACAGATATTATTTTGATGTTACTCACTTTTGGTGCTTTGAATGTACCCACTTTTTTACACTGTCATCTGACTTTCGGCCACTAACACAACCATGAACAGCACAATACTTTCTATGAGTCATCTATGAGTCATCTATGAATCATCTATGAATCATCTATGAGTCATCTATGAGTCATCTATGAGTCATCTATGAGTCATCTATGAGTCATCTATGAGTCATCTATGAGTCATTTATGAATCATCTATGAATCATCTATGAGTCATCTATGAGTCATCTATGAGTCATCTGTGAGTCATCTATGAGTCATCTATGAGTCATCTATGAATCATCTATGAATCATCTATGAGTCATCTATGAGTCATCTATGAGTCATCTATGATTCACCTATGAGTCATCTATGAATCATCTATGAGTCATCTATGAGTCATCTATGAGTCATCTATGAGTCATCTATGAGTCATCTATGAGTAATCTATGAGTCATCTATGAGTCATCTATGAATCATCTATGAGTCATCTATGAGTCATCTATGAGTCATCTATGAGTCATCTATGAGTCATCTATGAGTCATCTATGAGTCATCTATGAGTCATCTATGAGTCATCTATGAGTCATCTATGAGTCATCTATGAGTCATCTATGAGTCATCTATGAGTCATCTATGAGTCATCTATGAGTCATCTATGAGTCATCTATATCATCTATGAGTCATCTATGAGTCATCTACGAGTCATCTATGAGTCATCTATGAGTCATCTATGAGTCATCTATGAGTCATCTATGACAAGTTTCCAATGTAACCACGAAGACTAGATACCAGGTGTTTAAACGTAATGTTAAAAAAATGGTCTCAATTTAGGGGACAGAACTATTGCCGGTAGAGTGCGCTTGTGTTCCTAAGATTTAATTACAATATTTCAAAAGATAAATGAAAATGCACAAAAATTTTCAAATATTAGTTAAAAACTACACAAATTTATAAATTAATTATTGATGTCCTTGTTTGTTATATGGCTCTGCTACTTGGCATTCGCCAGATAAATTAAACAGATATTATTTTGATGTTACTCACTTTTGGTGCTTTCAATGTACCCACTTTTTTTACACTGTCATCTGACTTTCGGCCACTAACACAACCATGAACAGCACAATACTTTCTATGAGTCATCTGTGAGTCATCTATGAATCATCTATGAATCATCTATGAGTCATCTATGAGTCATCTATGAGTCATCTATGAATCATCTATGAGTCATCTATGAGTCATCTATGAATCATCTATGAGTCATCTATGAGTCATCTATGAATCATCTATGAGTCATCTATAAGTCATCTATGAGTCATCTATGAGTCATCTATGAGTCATCTATGAGTCATCTATGAGTCATCTATGAGTCATCTATGAGTCATCTATGAGTCATCTATGAGTCATCTATGAGTCATCTATGAGTAATCTATGAGTCATCTATGAATCATCTATGAGTCATCTATGAGTCATCTATGAGTCATCTATGAGTCATCTATGAGTCATCTATGAGTCATCTATGAGTCATCTATGAATCATCTATGAGTCATCTATGAGTCATCTATGAGTCATCTATGACAAGTTTCCGTAATGCAACCACGAAGACTAGATACCAGGAGTTTAAACGTAATGTTAAAAAAATGGTCTCAATTTAGGGGACAGAACTATTGCCGGTAGAGTGCGCTTGTGTTCCTAAGATTTAATTACAATATTTCAAAAGATAAATGAAAATGCACAAAAATTTTCAAATATTAGTTAAAAGCTACACAAATTTATAAATTAATTATTGATGTCCTTGTTTGTTATATGGCTCTGCTACTTGGCAATCGCCAGATAAATTAAACAGATATTATTTTGATGTTACTCACTTTTGGTGCTTTGAATGTACCCACTTTTTTTACACTGTCATCTGACTTTCGGCCACTAACACAACCGTGAACAGCACAATACTTTCCCATTTCTTTTTATTAATTTTATTACAAGTAATTTTAAATAAATTAATATCATATATTTAATTTAATTTCGTGAAATTTAAATGTCATAAACATCGGTTTGGTTCTTACTGCTCCTCGCGCCACCAGTGGCAAAAAATAGAACTATGATCTGGCCCGATAATTGAGACCAGAAATATTATGAAAAAACCTATACCGTGTAGACTCCTCTGGAAGACTCCTGGTATCTAGTCTTCGTGTATAATATGTTGCATACTTCATTCATTGTTCATGTTCATATCATATGTTTACTGTCATCCTGCAGATGTCAGATTTGACGTTGTTGTGATTTTTGTAAAGTCAAACCGATGCGGATGATTCTATATTCTATCTAAAAGGATTTGCTAGCTAGTCTATACCTTTGTTTATTCATAAAAAAACAGTGCGTGTAAAAAACTCGATCACGGTTCACGCATTACAAAATACGATTAAAATTGGTAAATGGTTTTTGATAAAAATGTTATGGTTATCATTGATTATTACCCTTAAGAAGTTTTAAAAACATTTTTAAATGATCTGTACAATTTTTGTGTTATAAAATGTCGAAGGTATGTACAATTATTATTTTTATTTATTTTGATTTAATATGAACTAGTATGTGCCAAGTTCACATGAATAACTTTGTGTCATTCTCATTCGTATTGAAAATTTCACTTTTATTGTTAAAAACCAGTTTATTTTTATAAGTGTTTCACAAAAAATAATCTTGATTACCTACCTCAGATATAGTAAAATTTAAGAATTCTATAAAAAATAGATAAGTTTGATTAATCACTGTACACTTTATAAAGTCTTTTGTAGATAATTTCATGTGCATTGCATTTATTTTTTATTAATCAAAGATTTTGTTTGAATTTAAATAAAAAATCAATCTAAAATTCTCATAAAAAATCCCTTAATCAAACTTTCAAATTTTAACAAAGATTGAAATTAATGGTGATAAATTTTTCCATTTTATTTCTGATACCTTATTTAAAAAATACGAATTTAGAAAATATATACGAGCCCTAACAACTAAAATTTATTGAAATCATTCATCTTTACAACTTTGCTTAATAAATTCAAGAAGGAAATCAACAATACATTTAAGTCTGTTTTTAATAATAAAATGACTTTGTTTCTATAAATATTGAATTTTAGTGTTGGCGGAAACATAAACAAAAATATTGCAAATATCCTGCCAACTAGTATTCGGAATTATTTAATTATCGTGTATATTTTTATAAAATAATTTTCAGATTTAACTTATCATAAATTTCTTGACATTCACTTGTAAGATTCCTTTAGCGACAATCTCTGATAGAATATTTATTCAAAAATGTCCAAAGGAAGTGCGAAAAATACTAAAATCCGTCAATTAATAATTAAAAATTATTGCCAAGATAAGAAAATACGAGAAATTGCTAAAGAATTAGATCATGCTAAGTCTACCGTTGCGTACTTAAGCATTATCGTAAGAGCGGAAGTGTTCAACTTAAAAATTTCGGGTATCGTGTCTGATAGAATTTTCTTTTAAATCACTTGAATTTGGAGAATGTTGATCTTTATAGAACATTGAGCTTCCAGATTCTTAAGAACCATATAGAGACCTATGATTTTACCTTTTTTAAAAATTAGTAAATGTACTCATAAACCTTTAACCTTTTTACAAAATGTGGTACACAGTACAGTTTCACAATATACAAATACAAATATAAGAAAACACAAAAAAAAACAACCTAACTTTTATAATTAGGTACTCAGTTTAGGTCTCTGAGCTGAATTATCAAGAAATTACATAAAAAAGCTGATAAGAATGAAAGTAAATAGTTTAACAATAGTATCATATATTATTAAATATTAGCAGTGCGTACAATATCAAAATCGATTTATAAATGTCCAAGAACTGATTATTTGTAAATATATGTATTAGTATTAGTGTACATAACAATGATTGATATTTTTTACTGATTGATATTTTTAATGATGTTAAAGTTCGCTAATTAACTGTGCAGAGTACAAAAAGTCACGAAACCTTAAACTTTGTATTAGTTAAAGATTTTGATAGAATTAATTAAATTAAAGTTACAACATATCTAGTTTCTTGTATGGTAATCATTATAAACAAAGAATTCAGAAACTGGAATGTTGCTAATATCTTAATCGGATCTAAAAAAAAGCATAAACTTCTATATGAAAATAGAAATATTACATTATATATAAAAAGCAAAACTTTATTTATATATGTGGTTTAAGTAAAAGCATTGTAAATCTTTATAACAATAACAATTAATAATCAATTATAATTGAAAATCCCATTTAGTTTAAGTAAATGTATCAGAAAGTTTGTTGAATTGTAGGAAATTTTTTAGAAATTATGAATCCATAGTATATTTTGGTATATACTGTTATTAAAAATATGGAATAACTGTATAACAAATTTGTGTTAATAATCGAACACCAATCATCATCATCAAGGCGTTCTTTTCACAAGTTATTATGCGACTTTCTCTACCATTTTCTTCCACTCTTTTCTATTTGTGCATATTTCCCTCCAGTTTCTCACTTTCATGGCTTTAATATCTCTATCGACCTGGTTCTTCCATCTTTTTTCCGGTCTTTCTTTCTCTGGTTTCCATCTAATGACTTTTTGAACAGGAGGTCGTTTTTTCTTCTCTCTATGTGTCCTCCCCATCTCAGATTTTGGTGTTTAATAAATCTGACAAATGTTCTCCTAATATTATATATCTAATTTCATGATTCATTCTACTTCTCATTTCCCTGTGTTCCATTTTTATTGGGCTCGCGATTCTCCTTTTGATCTTCCTCTCAAATAATCTTAGTTTTTCTTCGTCATTGTTATTATTATGCCTTTCTTCCATTCTTCGGGCATGTTTTTTAATACTTTTTCTCCTCCGTTTTTAATCAGTTCGTTAGGTATTTCATCTGACCCCGGTGTTTTTTTCAGTTTCATTTTTTTAATTATCCGTATAAAGGTAAAAGTATGGAATAGCTGTATTACAATTTTTTGTTAATATAATTGATCACCAATAAATGCATTAATTTATACATAAGCAGCAATAGCTAAATTCAAATCAAATTAAAGTTTATATAAATTTAATATCATATATCTAAAAGTTAAGTGATAGGTAAATGTTTATTAACTATACAATAATCTATATCTATTTTTAAATAATTGAAATACCGTTTAAATCTCATAATAATCGTGTCAGATCATAGGTCAATGTAGCGACGTTATTTAATAACTAATAAAAACCTTTTATCAACTGAGCAAACTTTATATATTTTTTCTTATTGTGCCAATGATTTTAAACAAAATCCACTTCAAAAAGACAGTTTTTGAAAAATCGTACTGCTGAGTGGATATAAAAGAGATGGCGGACAAGGGTAAAGAGGACCAAAATTTGATCACACAGTTTTTGATTACCAAACATCGAATAGAAAATAGCGTTTTGGTTTAAGCTACTTATTTGGATTGGTGTTGTTTGAAGCTACCTTGGTCGCAATAAAGCAAGAAGCAAATTGAGAGTTAAAATAAAATTTGCAGAATTATAATCATTTAACTTACGAAACATTCCAAAACAAAATCTTGGTGTTTTTAACCCTATTTTAATTGAGAAGCCTAAATCCAAAATGGTGGATAGCTGAGTGGATACAAAAGAGATGGCAGAAAAGGATAAAGAGGGCCAAAACTTACCCTTGTCCGCCACCTTCTTTGTATCCACTCAGGTGTCCTCTCGTCGGGATTCTGAATTGCCATATCAACCTTCGATTGGGACAATTTTCCTTAAAAATAGGCAACTTTCACCCCTTGTATCCACTAGGATGTCCGCCTGAGCGGGAACGTAAATACTTGTAGGTTAAATGTGACTCTGCCTCTTATGTGTCTTCTGTAAGTGTATCTGTTTTTACTGCTTTTTCATTTTGATCTGTGCATCATATTTGCCTATTTTTTTGTTGTCGCGAGCACATATTTGGAGCATAAAATAATTATCATAATTTTAAATATGTTTGGCCTCGAATAATTGAATCATGGGCTGTTGCGAAATATTTACCTTTTAAGTATTAAACAACCGCGAGAAGCATAAACATTTACATTTTTGTAAGCAAGTTCATGGCCGGCAAAAATTCAAATTAGGTATTATATACAATAAATAATACAGACAACATTAATACAGTACTGTTTGTAAAGCTCTATATTTGTTAACCGCTAGATAGCTATTTGTAACAAAAAAAACATAGTTTACTGTCATATAGTAATGTATTTAACTATTCTGAATAATCCAACATCCAACAGTGTCAGCCATCATATTTTCACTCAAATAGCCTGGTAGCGCTCCTCATAGTGCGAATATCCTGATGAAAGCGTTCTTCCTGCTCCTTGCTTAAATATCCAAGATTTTAAGGAAATCGATCAGGTTGGCGAAGAAGAAATTGCATCTTAATGCTCAAATAGTAACAACTTGATGTGGTCAGGAAAGTCGACGGCAATTATTAGGGTCGTATCTTTTTAATAACATATCAGTGGGTAATCCAGGAATACTATTACAAAAAAACAAAATCATCCTCCTCAGAAAACATAGGAAGTAATTCCTTTTCCCTCTTCCGTTTTTTTTTGTGACCAAACTACTTTCTTTCAATTGAAAAGTTAGAAGTTCTAATAAAGAGCTTTATACTTTTATACAATCCTTTAGTTCTCTTGGTTGAATTGTCTAGGTCTATCGGCGTTTTCAAATTCGCTACCACTACCTTTGCAGCTTGTGTCACTTTCCTCCATTCGTTGAACAAATTCTTGCAGACGTAAGGAACCTTGGACTTGGCTCAACTTGGTTTAAAGATTTCATTACTTTTTAGAGATAATCAAGCAGCACTATCGAGATTTTTTTACAAAATGTTTTGGTGGGTCTTTTAATACCAAATATCAAGTGAAATTATTTAATACTGATTTGTTGTTGCAAATGATACATTTTGAATTATTCATATTTAAAGGAAAAGTTCAGATTTTTCTTCCACATAAGATTTCACTAAGTAATTAAAGAAAATTTCTCTGGTAACGGATTTCTTGAAGTGGATTAATAACATAGAATTTAGCTGTTCGTGTGCATCCATTTAAATATTTATCGTAGCTGTATTTATTCAGTTCCTACATATTCGCTGGTAAGCCGGACAGTGCCGATACTCGGACAAAACAAGTTATTTCGAATAAAATTTGAATACTGATTTGTGTTTTATGGGGTGGATCTTCTTTTTAAGTTTAACCAGTGCATTCAAATATTTTAAGTCCGATTTCATTTTAAAGGTTGGTAATATGTACCAAAAAAAACGCGTCAAAGTTAGCCTACTTAGTAAGTGTCATATTTTAGTGAAGTGTAGTTCGACGGTGGTGGTCATAAAGGTATGTATAATAAATTTGTTATGGTATAATATTCATTATGGTGCTACAAACTGAATATGTTGACAAGGGTCTAAAGACACATAAAACACAGTAAAACTTAATGTAGTTTTTTATTTTAACCAAAAATTGACTGTCCGGTAACTAGATAGTTTACTTAATTAAATTTTTATTGGTCGGACACTTGTCCGAATACTAGAAGTAAAAGCTGTGTATATTTTTATCTTTATCTAATTTGGTTATCTTGCATGAATACTATCCTTTATTATATCTTATAGATCGATAGACCCCTTACAATGTATTCAGTCTTCGAACAGTTACAATGAAGTCATTTCCCTGATATAGAACCAAAATTTTTGTCCGACTAATGGTACAAGATTAAAATTTGTTATGTTTTATTAGTCTTACGATTTTTATATTTTTTTTAACAGTTACGATGCAGAAAAGCAAAAGATATTCTAAATTTCGCCAATATGATGAAACAAACCTTGAAAATGCAGTGATTGCTGTTAAAAATGGGGGGAAATTAAGAGAAATATGCAGACACTACGGAGTACCTAAGTCTACTGTACAGGACCGAATTAAAGGCAAAGTTGCGACTTCACGAATGGGACCTGATCCGGTTTTACCAGTAACAATTGAAAATAAGTTGGTACAGTGGATAGAAGAATTAGCAACTTGTGGCTTTCCAATAAAAAAACAAGAATTATTAACAACAGTTGAAAAAATTGTCAAAACAGAAAAATTAAAAACTCCATTTAAAACTAATAGGCCTGGCCAAACTTGGTATTCTAGCTTTATGAAGCGCCATCCACAATTAACACTTAAAAATGCAGAATCACTCGAAAAATATAGAGCACAGATTACTGAAGAATATTTAAGGTCCTGGTTTAACGGACTAAAAGATTTTTTGACAAGTTTACACGTTCAGGATATTTTAGACAATCCCGAGCGAATTTTAAATGCAGATGAGAGTGGGTTTCGTTTATGTCCAAAAAGTGGTAAAGTTTTGGGGATGAGAGGAAAGGATCTTCTGAATGTCAAATCTGGAAATGAAAAAGAGAATTTAACTGTTCTAATTACATTCACCGCTGATGGTAAACTTTGTCCACCTTTAGTGATATTTCCGTATGTGAAGCCTCCAAAACTAATTGTAGATAGCATGCCTGATGGTTGGGTCTTATCAAAAACAGATTCTGGTTGGATGAGATCAGATGTGTTTTACGAATACGTTGCCAATTCTCTTCACCAATAGCTCATTAAAGAGAACATTAGGAGACCTATTTTATTTTTTGTCGATGGACATAAATCCCATATGTCTCTGGAATTAAGTAAATTCTGTGATGAAAATGGTATAATTTTATACGCCTTACCTCCGAATGCAACTCATGTGTTACAACCTGCTGATGTTAGCGTGTTTAAACCTCTAAAAGAGTACTGGCGACAAGAAGTAAGAAAATGGCAAGCCAGTCATGAAAATTGTGTTGTTACCAAAGCTGACTTTTGTCCAATTTTTCAAAAAGTTCTAACATATCCGAACATACCAGATAACATAAAAAATGGATTCAAAGCATGTGGTTTATTCGCTGGGTGCGTAACCCAAGCGCCACCTAACGATACAACTTACGGTGGCTCTTTTGTAAAAATTTACATGCATTGGACGTCAAATAGTTATTGACAAAATTAAATAAACTTAATTTTTCTTTCAATGTAAAATGTAACATACACAGAGTGTACTTTAAATTACAATTTTTTTTTGGGTCAGCGGAAAACAGTAATAAACAGAATCACTAGGTACAACAAGTCTCAAGTGAATTAGGTTATAAGTAGTGTTAAAATCTATCAAGATGTTCATTTTTGAAAAATTAATGTTGAATGAAAAATCAGTATTAATAATAAATATATAACAATCTGCAATTATATAAATGATAACGAATCGTTCTATTTACCTTTATTTTATATTTACGAATGAATGTTAATTTTTTATTTTCTTTATTTAATTTGTAAGATAAAAAATGGAATTCGTATTAAGAATCAATTAAATTATTATGTACTTAGTTTTCTTATAGGATGTACATATGTATAAGATATTATTTTATATAATACGGTTTTGGGTTACAATAATAATTACTTTTGCCTTTAAACAGCAGCTGTACATTTTTTTTGCTGATTTAATTTTCACTTGGCAACCAGGAACTTGTAAAATTAATAATTGTTGTTTCTACCAGTATTTTTGCTATCGAGTACACAACAACTTTTGTGACCCATTTTATTTTATTTATTTTATTAAACTGACACACGTGTTATTTTTATAGACTTATGTGATAAAGAGCCACCCTTAGTTCTGTATTGTCCGTAGCGGGCGCTGGCATCAGTTTTGTGTCCCCCACTATGACTGACGCACCCAGCGAATACCCTTTTGATCCCAATGCTGTGAACTATTCTAAATGTGTGCAGAATGTCCTAGAGGCAATGTCAAATAAATTTGAAAAAATACAGGATGATATAACAGAAGAAGATCTGAAGACTACTCAAAATGTAATACACAAATTAAGACCTAAACTTTTTGAACATGGCATCAATACAGATACAGTGCTAAACTTGGTAGAAACACTACGACCTAGAAAAACTGATGATGACCAAATTTCAGTTTTTTCACCAGATGAGATCAACGAAATGGAAATTATATTTGACAATATTAATGAGAATGCATCCACGATGTCTAAAAATGAGGACAATCACATAGTAGTTTTGCAGAACATCTGTCTAAATCCACAAACACCAATAAATATAACTACTACCGATACAAACGAAAAGACGGTACCTTCGACATCAAGCCAATTCCAGATAAATGATAACATAGCTTCGAATTCATTTGAAGCACACCTACAATACCCATCACCGCTAGTAAAAACTTGTAAAAAACGTCAGAGAGAAAGGTTTCCTTCAGCGATTTCCTCTGAGGCGTTATAATGATAAATTAAAGGCAAAGGAAGATAAAGAAAACGCGAAAAAGAGAAAAAATGAAGAAAGTGTTAAAAGGAAATCTGAATTAAAACCTGTAGATAATAATTTAAAAATTGATCAGGTTGAATCGCAAAACAATGAAAATAAAGAAAAACAAAAATGTGAAATCTGTGATGAAGACTTGGAAAGCGACACTGAAATCGAAACCGAAAAAAACGTAGGCTGTGATTTGTGTCCCAGATGGTTTCATTTAGGATGCACTAAATTTACTTAATTAACCTACGATGAAGTTTCCAAATTAGAGTATACTTGCGACTTTTGTGAACTTTCTGATAATTAGGTATTATTGTACTTTTTATGATATTTATGTTTCCTTTTTAGAATTTTTATTTATTTTTGTAATATCTAGCTTTGCTCACTAGATATTTTTAGTTTTGTTCTAGAGTTTTTATTTTATTATTTTTTTAATACAGGAATATTGATAAAAAAGTTTTAAAATATTTTTAGATTATAAAGGGTAAATCCAAAGATTTGCAGCTAGTCTATTCTGATAATATGTACCTGTTATTTTAATAAAAGTTTAATAGTTTTAAAGTATTTTTAGCTTATAAAGGGTAAATCATTGTAGCTACTCTATCCTGATATGTACCTACCTGTTATTTTATTAAAAGTTTTATATACGATTATTTCTTTAATACGAGCCTGTCACCTATCTTCCAATCACAGCTTGTCCGACAATTGGGATTTACACGGCCGGTTACTGACATCAACTGTCCGATTTCTGACAAATTGGCCCTCTTTTTGTTTAAAAATATATAAAAAATGCAAATCAAAACATAACATGTAATGTTTATATCTTATATATCGACAAATAATTGCCCAATAAGTTAAGAAAAAATTAAATTTGTTTACTCCAAAAACCAATTTTTGTCATAATTTAGAAAATTGATTTTACGAAAACTGTCCGACAATAAATTGTAAAAATAATAAAAAACTAAAGGACAATTAATTTTTTAACTATATATCGTATGTGTAATAAACCTTAATAAAAAATAGTCCATATAATTTTTATTGCCGTTCTTATCTTTTTAAATTACTTTAAATTATGTAGAATATATTTTAGAACCGGACTATTAAAGTGATATTAAAAATAAAAAATGAACGCCAAACCACAATTTTAAAGGAAATTTTGCCACATCAACATAACAGATATTTTGATATACTTGCTGTGTTAGTGTAATATGTAATACTTTATATAATACTAGCTGACCCTCCGAATTTCGTATCGCTATATTAGATATCAAATTTGGATATAGAAGCAAAAACAGTGGGATTAGTAATTAATGAAAGCAAAACCAAATATATAAAAGTGAACGGAGATGCTGGAAGGGGACTAATAATAACGGGAAAATATAAATTTGAAGAAGTTACCAAGTTCAACTATCTAAGAGTAACAATAAGAAAAAGCAGCAAAGAAAGAATACATTAGAGTATCCAGAAGGATATGCAAGCTTTGGAAGGAATAAACAACTACTCAGATCCAAAAACTTTAGCAGAAAAACAAAAATCAAAATGTACAAGACATTGATTAGACCATTTATCACCTATTTAATGGAAACCACGACGCTAACAAAAAAAGATGAAGACGATCTAAGAATAGTGGAAAGAAAAATAATGAGATCAATATTGGGATCGAAAATAACAAGTGATGGGGAAATAAGAATGAAGACTAACAAAGAAGTTGAACAAGAAGTGGGAGGAGAGAACATAGAAAGATACATAAAAGCAAGGCGACTAGAATGGGCAGGTCACATAATGAGAAGAACACCTACAGAAATGATAAAAAGAGTTACGAACTGGACACCGCAAGGACCAAGAAGAAGAGGAAGTCCCAGGTTAAGATAGCTGCACTAGATAGAGGAAGACGTAAAAGCAATGAACATAAAAGACTGAAAAACGAAATGCAGAAATAAAAAAAAGTGGAAAAGGATAATCAATGCCGCAAAAACACATGCAGACCTATAAAGAGAGGATCCAGAAGGATATGCAAGCTTTTGAAAGGAATAAACAACTACTCTGATCTAAAAACCTCAACAGAATAACAAAAATCAAAATGTACAAGACATTGATTAGACCAGTTATCACCTATGCAATGGAAACCACGACGCTAACAAAAAAAGAATAGTGGAAAGAAAAATAATGAGATCAATATTAGGACCAAAAATAAGAAGTGATGGGGAAATAAGAATAACGACTAACAAAGAAGTTGAACAAGAAAGGTGACTAGAATGGGCAGGCTACAGAAATGATAAAAAGAATTACGAACTGGACACCGCTAGGACTAAGAAGAAGAGGAAGACCCAGGTTAAGATGGCTGAACCAGATAGAGGAAGACGTAAGTAATGAAAGTAAAAGACTGGAAGACGAAATGCAGAAACAGAAAAGATTGGAAAAAGTTAATCAATGCAGACCTATGAGGAAATAGACTAAACAGGAATAATCCACCTGGAAAATCGGATAACGATATGCCTCGGCATTGCCATAATCCACTAGGATTTAGGATTGAACGGCAGGATGATATTAGATATCAACTGCGCCATCTATATAGCCTATTTATCTCTATCGCGCCCCAATAGTGTATTTATACCCGTTTCGTCGTTCTGGTAATTATAGAGAATAATCTAGAGACTTCAAGTGGTGGCGGAACGTACAACTAGTCGTTTGATTTGTCTCCTGAATCACCAGTGGCGCACCAGTACATTCATTTTTGTAATTCCTTACAAGATTTTTTATCTTGTGACCTAATTTTATTTTATTTTTTCTAGAATTCATCCCTTCGCAACCGTTTCAACGAAAACGCACCAAGCACCAAATTCACGGACAACAAATATGAAAAATACAAATTTCATCGACCTATGCCCTATGTGCATTTCTTAGGCCTACTTAGTCTTATTTTAATAGTATTCTCTCTAGTCATATTAATCGAGAAACAATTACCATTAGCATTAAAATTGGAAGATGAGAAAAAACATCCCGATACTTTTATAGCAGAAAGGGCGTATAATGTTTTAAAAAATTTAACCCAAATTGGGTCTCGTACTGCAGGTAGTTACGAGAATGAAGTACTGGCAGTTAATGTGTTGAAAAATGAAATAGAAAAAATTATTCAAGAAGCCAATGAATATCATGTGATAGAATTGGATATACAGAAAGCATCGGGTGCTTTTAATTTGGAATTTTTGGATGGAATGACAAATGTTTATCAGGATTTACAGAATGTTGTTGTTAAGATAGGATCGAAGATTAATTCATCGCATAGTTTGTTGATAAATTGCCATTTTGACTCGGTCGTCGATAGTCCAGGTAAGTTATCATAAATCATATATTTTAATAGATTATATAAACACCAATTTAGACATTAATAGCAAATTTATTAATAAAATTTTAAAAGAAAATAAATATAGTATTTTCGCAATGGGTACGAAGTAATAAATCTTTCGGTTCAGGCAGGATCAGGTGTGGGTAGGGTTGCCAACTTTTTTTAGATGAACAATAGTATTTTTAAAATAAAAGTAAAAAAAATATAGTACTCGGGAAAAAAATATAGTACAAATATGATAAATTTGACAAGATTGACAGTTTATAGTTTGACATTTTAGTGTGAAAAATGACAATATTGACATTTGACGTTATATTGACAGTTTAGTGACAAAAATAGTCAATAGTTTGTTTACTGACAAGATTAACAAGTGATACTTTGTTATTTTAGAGTAAAAAATGAGAAGATTGACACTATAGGTATAGTTTGATATTTTAGTGTAAAAAGTGACAAGATTGACAGTTTATAGGGATATTTTAGTGTGAAAATTGATAAGATTGACATTTTATGATCTATTTACTGTTTACTGTCAAAACTCGTAAATAGTTTGTTTACTGACAAGATTGACAGTTTATGGTTTGACATTTTGTTGTGAAAAGCTACAAGTTTGACATTTGACGTTATATTGACAGTTTAGTCTCAAAAATAGTAAATATTTTGTTATCTGACAAGATTGACATTTAAAAGTTTGACATTTTCGTGTGAAACGTTACAAGATTAATATTTGACGTTATATTGAGTTTCATGACAGTGTACTGTCAAAAATAGTGAATAATTTGTTTAGTTATAAGATTTACAGTTGATAGTTTTAAATTTTAGTGTGAAAAATGACAAGGTTGACATTTGACGTTATATTATTAGTTTAATGACAGTTTACTGTCAAAAATAGTGAATAATTTGTTTACTGAGAAGATTGACAGTTTATAGTATGACATTTTAGTATGAAAAATGACAAGATTGACATTTGACGTTATATTGTTAGTTTAATGACAGTTTACTGTCAAAAATAGTGAATAATTTGTTTACTGAGAAGATTGACAGTTTATAGTATGACATTTTATTGTGAAAAGAGACAAGATTGACATTTGACGTAATATTGTTAGTTTAATAATAGAATAGTGTCAAAAATAGTAAATAGTTTGTTTACCGACAAGATTGACATTTTAATGTAAAAAGTAACTAGATTGAGATTTGACAGTTTTGATATTTGATATTTGACCCCAAAATTTCACATTGACATACGTTTATGACTCTTTTTGACATTTGACAATACAAATATGACATTTTCACATACCTATAATCAATATTTTATATTTGACACAACAATTTTGACATTTGACGATACAAGTTTGACATTTGACACATTGATATGTCACTTTTTATTATTTAACACTGCAGATATGATAGTTTTGGCATTTTTACAAAGTTATATCTCAATACTTAATATTTGACATTACAATTTTGACATTTAACGCTACAAATATGAAAAGATTGACATCTGACATACTTGAATGTCATTTTTTGATAATTGACACTTTTGACAATTTTCACATACTTATATATCAATATTTGAGATTTGACAAACTTTCGGTATTTCGGTACTTTTTTAAAAATTGATATAGCAAGTTTTGTTCCTTTTTTCCAATAGAAAATCGTAATTAAATCACATTTTGAATTTTGTAAATATCTTAATAAACTACCGAGATACAGTAATTTTTCTCATAAGACAAAACACGATAAACTTTTTATATTATTTTATATTATAGAAAATTTTATCTAGATTACAAATCTTTGTCAATTTTGCAAATATCTACATCAACAACTGAGATAAAGCGATTTTTCTTAGGAAACACAACACAACCAAGTTTTTTAAAAATTAAGATAGCGAGCTGCCGTTTATTTTATTCGATAGATAATCTTATCTTAATCACAAATCTTTTTAAGTTTTGCAAATATGTTAATAAACAATTGAGGTACAGCGATTTTTTAAAACAAAACATCAACTCTTTTGTTTATAATCTTCAAGCTTTTTTTTTAATACATATTTTTTTTTCAACATGCCTGCTTAAACCTATTTCAATATTTTTGATAAAAATCATTATGGCGGATATGTAGACGATAAATTACAAAAATATTAATTTATACGTTGCTTTTAATCTTTAATACAGTTCCAGTTGTTAAAAAAATAAATAAGATTATTTACGTAAGCTTTCTGTATCAAATTTTTTATCATTCATTTTTCCAGATAATTTTTATGCTTATAATAAAAGATTTTTTTGGAACTGTAATAACCGAATATATTTACATGATCGATTACAGTTTTTTTGTATTTCCTAATAAATAAGTAAATCAATATAACCAATATTTATAGTTTATCTTTCTTATCATAATTATATAATTTTATATCAAATCAAATATTTACTTTGTGTGTAACATTTAACTTGTATGAATATACCAAAAAAAAGTGTTTACAAAGAAAATATATTTGTTTTAATCGTCTCTGTAAAATTTTAAATTTTAATTGATTATCGGGCAATAAGGAGTTATAAGGCGTAAAGGGTTTTTATTTTACATCAAACATGAATGGTATGAAAATAATTTTAACCCGATGAACTGGGGTTGGAAATTTTCTAAAATGAAATAATCAACTTTTGGGGACCCACTGTTACCTACTATAAAAACCCTTTTAATTCTTGAAGAATCATAGAGAAGCCCTATATCTCTTGAAGAATCATAGAGAAGCCCTATATCACTTGAAGAATCATAGAGAATTATCCGGCTCGAAGGACCATGTACAAATTAGGGAGAATTAATTGATTACCCGACAGGAGTTAATTTCAGTTTTAGTTCCTTATCCTGTGACATAATTGATAGCATAAATTTATATAAATTTGACACACTACTCTTTTTTAATTCTCACAAAAGCTAAGAGCCGAGGGAATATAAGAAAATATAATAACGATATACCCGAGAGAATAAAATGAGAACCATACCATAAGAAACACTTTTATTTTTATTAGCGGAAAATTGTTTAATTTTTGTTAGTTAACATCTGATATGCCATTTTTTATAATTAATTCTGAATGCTTTTTTGTCATATACTAACTAGAGGTAGGTTTCAATGCTTGGAGCGTGATACGAGTAACGAGAAAGAGAGAAAATGCTCTCACTCGCACCTCTAAAGTTAGCATATCCTATAGCAATCAAAAAGAGGTGTTAGACAGATACCACGTAGTTTCATTTTCATAATCTCGCGATTAAAACATTAAAGACTGTCTCTACTTAGTATATGCTCGGTATTCGCCTTACTAAAGGCTGTCGACCACGCCCGAAACCGTGGCTGGGTAGGGGAGAGGATAACTTTCTTTTCAGATAGCTAGGCTGTACTGCTGGCCTTAAAACAATTTTGGGTTAGTTCCTAGCTGATCTGGGAGTGCATACAAAACCACAACGAACTGGCTAGACACAACAGGGTCTTCTTGGAGTGGGTGCTAAGTGTTTTGAAGGCAATGAAATCGCGGACCTTCTGGCCAAGAAGGGAGCGGATACACGATTCATTGGTCCAGAACCTGTATTGGGACTACCTAGAGCCTGGCTAAGGACCAAAGTCAGCAACTGGGTCTGGAAAGAGTCGACAAAACACTGGAGTAATACTGTAGGGCTGAGGCATTCGAAGCTGACGCTCAAAGCATACTCCGAAAAACTGACGTCTGACATACTGAATCTTGGCAGGAGTCAGATAAGAGTACTGGATTGGTGGGCCTGCTCACTGGGCATGGACCATTCAGACTACACCTTCGAAGGATGGGGATTCTGACACAGGAACCCACCTCGTGCCGATTGTGCACCATTTACGATGAGACGGCAACTTACATTCTATTCGAGTGTGAGGTCTTGGACCATAAACGGTTCCTCATCTTCGGTGACACGAACCCTGAATCCTATCACCACTTCGAGGAGCTAGTCACAGGACTCAGATCTCTTATAAAGGGAACTGCGCTGTGGCAACAGTAATTCAAGGATGGTCATCCAAATAAGAACTTGGGACACCTGAAGATCAGCGGTAGTGATGATCTTCAGCTGAACAAACTATAGTCCTGCACGCATCGGGTGCATGCAAGGACTCTTGGTGCCGAACCTGGTCACAATATGCCCATAGGAAGCAATGCTTAAACATGGAGCTCCACAGGAGAGACCATGCCAGGTTTACTTAGATTAGATTAGTATATGCTCTAAAGAAATAATTCTATAATTCTAATAAAAGACTCGCTAAATTACTTTTTAGGCGCAAGTGACGATGGGGCAGGTTGTGCTGTTATGCTTGAAATTTTAAGAGTTTTATCAAAATCTAAGAAGATTTTAAGGCATAATATTATATTTTTATTCAATGGTGGTGAAGAAAATTTCATGCCAGCATCTCATGGTTTTATCACTCAACACAAATGGGCCAAAGAAGTAAGTCATGACAAACTGATACTAAAAATATTTAAATTTGTTTAGTATTGCTTTTCTTTCTGAAAATATTATTTATTTACGATAGGTAAGAGCTTTCATAAATTTGGAAGCCTGTGGAGCTGGAGGACGAGAAGTTCTATTCCAAGCAGGACCTAATCATCCTTGGATACTGGAAACTTACTCAGAAGAAGTGCCTTATCCATATGCTTCTTCCATGGCTCAAGAAATTTTCCAAAGTGGAATTATTCCAGGTGACACCGACTTCAGGATTTTCCGAGATTTTGGTAATCTCTCAGGTAAGGAATTAAATTCTTATATTCGGTTTACATTATGCTTGCTCACAGTTTGGAAAAGGGATTCTCTATAACTATTTATCAAAGGGTCGTGGATATTCGTGAACATTTGTGCATTATGTTCCCTAAACCTCCAAAAATTTATATATCCAGCTTTCAATAATTCACTCTAAGGAGGATACAAATCACGGTACATATTTTTTTATCTCTTATGTATTCTGTATTTAACTTCAATAATTTGTACACTATCAGTTTTGTAAAAACCAGTAAAAGAGTTAAGGAGAAGTTGGATAAGTTTAGAAACTAGTTACAATGCTTTATTATTGACAAAATTTTATTTTAGGTTTGGATTTTGCTTGGTCAGCGAACGGTTACGTATACCACACAAAATACGATGCTGTTGAAGCAGTTCCTCTTGGTTCTCTTCAAAGAACCGGGGACAATATCTTAGCACTTGCTAATGGAATGGCACGAGGTCACCAGATGTCCAATATTCATAAATTTCAGCCTGGAAATTTAGTTTTCTTTGATTTTTTGGGTGCATTTGTTATTAGGTGGCCTATGATAATTGCTGATATAGTTAACATATCGACTGTGATATTTTCTTTATATACTATTTATAGAAATATGCTGGAAGCCAGGATTACAGATGGTAAGTGTTCAATTTAGAGTAGTTTGTTCTCTGAAGTATACTATTTATGTCTGGTGACAGATTTATGTTTTTATTTAACTTTTTCCCCCGGATATTGATTAGTCGCTTTGAAGACATCCCATGGCCACCGAGGTCACCTTACTTATTCCCATTGAATTTTTTCTTTGAGGCTACCTCAAAGAGAACAACCTTCGAGCTATTGTCGATATAAAAGAAAATATTGGCGCGATACACAAGCCTCCGCTTTGAACAGTGTGTGCAACTGGACGGAAAACATCATCTTTAAAAATTGAAATTTCTCTTCTAGTGTTTACTGTTTTAATTATGTCAAATATTAGAAAAGGAAGTTTGAAAACATAAATGTGCTACCAGACTCCCTTTATTAAGAACATCAACATCTTGCAACATCTTTGCTTATTTAAAGATATCCCAACTGAATGGGTGAATTATTTTGTTTCTTTACGTTGTTACTAATTCTAAAATCTCTACGTTGGAGTCGTCTTTCAAAAATTCTTAATTACACTTAGTATTTACAGGTTGGTTGAAAAGTTTTGAAAGCAAAAATGCAAGAATGTGTATTTCTGGTGTTGATGCACTTTTTGGATGTGCACTATCACTTTCAAACTCTAAAACCCATCGATGCACAGTTTGAAATAAAGAACCAGATTCCTTTAACACTTTTACCATTTTTGTATAAATTTCTGTTACTGATAAACCTTCCAAAACAAAGAATTTTATTACTGTACGAATTCGTTTTTTTTCCATTGTACAAAATATACTGACACGTCTACTTCAACTGGCTTGTAAACAAAAAATGAATTGAAAGAGAAAAACATTCATATCTCAAATGTGGTCCAATGGTAATACCAAGGAAAACTTAAAGTCTAGTACCACAAAAATATTTTATTTAAAGGGCTACTAGTTTCTGGAATATTCCCATCAACAGTAAACACAAAAAAGAAGTAACATTCGAAAATGTAGAATTGCAGTCAACTATTTCCGTTAGCAGTTAGAGGCACAACATAACTTATAGACCGGTTTCGGCCTATTGGGCCTCGTTAGTACAAGGTATATGTTGTCGTCAGCGAGCTTAAGGCATAATCGCTGACTGAAGAATGCACTAAAATCACGATCTATATATAACCACAGAGTGATGGAAATATAAACGATGCAGTGACATCTTCACCTCCAACTGCAAAACAGAAATCGATTTGACTGAAATCAATTCACACATATTCGGTGTTCAAAGAAATTACAAAAATGACGGATGATGATCGCTGACGACAACATATACCTTGTACTGACGAGGCCCAATAGGCCGAAACCGGTCTACAAGTTATGTTGTCCCTCTAACTGCAAACGGGAATAGTTGACTGCAATTCCATATTTTCGAATGTTACTTCTTTTTTGTGTTTACTTTTGAGGGCCTGTTGATGGGAATATTCCCGAAACTAGTAGCCCTTTAAATAAAATATTTTGGTGCTACTAGACTTTGAGTTTTCCTTGGTATTAAAAAATGAATTGACAAATCAAAGTAGATTTTTTTGTGTATTTAAATGAAAGATAGATTATTAAACTAGCGAATAAATTTTGATTCCTCTACTTGTTAATAGGTGTCGCTTTCAAAACTTTTCAACCAACCTTTATTTTGTTTTACTAAGATTGTTATAGTTATTTTTATTATTTTAGGATTAACTAAACACGTGTATATAAGAAAACTTATAGGATGTATGATAATAGGTTGTTTATCGTGGATATTTTGTCTCATAACAACCGGTAGCATTGCTGGTCTAATTACATGTCTTGGTCGAACAATGAGCTGGTATGCTCGTCCTTTGTGGATTTTCTTCTTATATGTGATACCCACTCTAGTCATATCGATGGCCACCGTATTGTTGCACTCCAAACTATATAATAAGGTATTTATCTTTATATTGAAAAAAAAAATCAATTTATGGGTATTAGTCCCATGCGAGAACTTTATTGAAACAAAAAGTATAAGATTAGGCAAATTGCAATTACTATTTCCAAAATTTGAAAAGATATTTATTGGGATTTTTGATATAACGCAAGACATTTTCTCAGATAGTTAAATTGGGGTGAAGAAAACGTAATGGGTTACCTTTAAGGATACACTACTTAAACTTAGAAATATGATTCAAAATTTTAATTTTATTTAAGATTTCTTAAGTTATTTTTTGTATTGATAGCGCTAAATTAAGTGTAATATATATATTTTTATAGGATATAGATGCTTCACCTTGGACTGTATTTCAATTATATTACGATGCATATCAACTAATATGGACTCTTGTGCTAATAGTTGGCATAGCAGTTAGATTAAGATCTAGTTTTATAGCATTACTATGGGTATTTGCAGCTGCGTTAGGAAACGCTTTGAAATCTGTTTTCTTTACTAGATGGAGAGGTAATGTATTTAATAGAAAATTTTATATATAATTTCCATTTACTGTTTTATTTCCAGATGCAAAATGGCTTTTTCTTCACATATCTGTCTTTGGACTACCATTTGTGCAAACATTCTACTTAAGTTTAATGGCAATATATTTATTTATACCAATATTAGGTAGAGCTGGATCCGGTAGTCATGCTGAATTTGTAATTTCTGCTTTAATTACATCAATTTTTTCGTCGTTATTTAGTTTTGTGACACCATTAGGTCTGTTGGTTCGTGGTGTTGAAAGGATTTTTAGTCTTTTAACGGGACTGTTTCTACTTTCACTGGCTTTATTAATTTTAACTCCTCTTGGGTTCCCCTATTCTGGTGATCACGGATCGTTGGCACCTCAGAGATTCATGATCGCAGTAAGTATTGAATAATTATGTGTAGAAGTTTTTTTGCAAACTAACTTTGTCTTGTGACGTATAATTGAGTATTGGGTGGTTGATTATCTTTTAAGAGTATTACCAGTCTCTTGTTAAACATGTAATTAAGGGCGTCAAGAACAAACCCCAAAAATTAAACTCAAAAACCACTTTAAAGTCTTTATTAAATAAAAAAAAACGTGTGCGTCTCAGGACTTCCACTTCAACTAATGTAAAAATTAAAAAACTACAAAAGTTTGAAAGTTCGATGAATTTTTTATTTGTAAACGTACAAAAAGTTGTAACCTATCAGAAGATAGGAAATTTTCTCAAAAATTTAGAAATGTTACTATTTTTTTAATAACTTTTCTAGTTTTCGATATACGAGGGAATGACAAATTTAAACAAAAATTTAATAATTCCCCCGTATATTGAAAACTATAAAAGATATGAAAAAACTAATTAGAATTTTGGATTTTTGAGAAAATTTCCTTACGTTTGATAGGTTATAACTTTTTGTACGTACTAGACATAGTGGCACCGTAACGCGTTACGTTACAAAGCATTTTATCCTCCCATAAGAAGTTATAACTTCAAAAAGATAATCCATTAATCTACGCAAGGTTATTCTGACTTATTTACCTTCTCGCTGTTGCCATATCTCTTTCTTCTTTTTTATTTACTAAGAGAATATTAATGTTTATGTAAAATCTCGCTAGATGTCGAGACTCTTTGCTTTTATTAATTTTACATCCCCATTTTCCACTTTAAACTCTTTTTGAACAACACATCCTTATCTAATAGAGTGAATTTTATCATTTCTGCGTTTAATTATTCTATTATTTTTATAGCATACTCATAGAACATTCCATGATATATCAGGAAAAATTCAAAGTGAATCATCTGGATTCTGGATAGCAGATATGGATATAAACAGTCCCCATACTGTAGATAGACATGTTCCAGATATGCAAAATGCTCAATTAGTTACCAAAGATTGTGACGATTACTTATATTGTGGATTACCATATTTTGTACCTGTTCTAAGTATGATTTGGAAGACTCATTGGTTACCAGGACCTAAACCTATTCTTTTAAAACCTGTTAAAATGAATGTTTTAAATAGGACTGCGTTGAGTGATGGAGAAAGGCTTACCTTTAAATTCGAAGGTATAAAATTGAGAATACTAATATTCTAATACTAATAATCCCACTAGGATATACTACCTCTTTTATCTCTTCTATTTTGACCACTGACTATAAATTTTATTACTTTTTAATAAATTAAAAATCTTTTTCAATAAAACAAAGATTTAATAAAACTGTCTAACAAAAACTAGACATTTAACTACAAAAAAGAAAACTGACAGTTTCACAACATTATATTTGTTTGCTACTCGCCATCATCTTCTCCAATAATGTTGACTAAGTATGAAAATAACTAAATGTTGAAATCATATTTTTACTATTTTAGGACCTTGCCACATAGGTGTTATGTTATCTCCTGTAGATGGAGTAAGTGTAAAATCCTGGAGTTTACCCACAGATGGACCTTTATCTGGACCGTTATGGAATGGTAGACAAACTTATTTCATTTATTACGCCCATGGATTAGAACAAGTACCACTAATGTTTTCCGTGGATTTTCAGGTACATATATTTTCCATATATCTAAAAAGAATGCTATGTATTAAATGACTTATATCAAATTATCCAATTACGTACAAAAAATCCAAATCATACAGAAAGTTCACTCGTTCTCAACTCTCTACTCTCAAGCACTTTTTTATTTCGCAAGTTTTCCTTCCAATCTCTCTTTCACACGGTCTACAATCACAATATCATCCTTATACATACTCTTATCCCTTCAGTCATAAGTCATAACATCCATCACAATACTAAACATATAGGTGTTTAGTACCGACCCCTGGTGGAGCACCACAAATTTTATTTCCGTTTTTGTTTCCTTATATACTCTTCACCTAATCGAACATACTTTTCCAGCACACCTTTTACCCGCATACATTTCCACAGTTCTGGTTTCGACACTCGCTCATACGCTTTTTCTAAGTCTATTCTTCTTATAGCAAAAACAGTGTTAGTCGTGTTTCTTCCAGGCATAAATCCAAATTGCTCTTCACTGATACTCCTCTCTTCTCAGCTATTCTCTCTCAAATTTTCAAAGTACGCGACATCAATTTAATACCTCTATAGTTCTTGCACATCCTCTTTCCTTTATAAATTGGTACAAGTAGGCTTTTACTCCACTCACTCGGTATTTTCTCTTGATTTATTACTTATCTCATCAGGTCTAACAGAACATCCACTCCATCCGCACCATGCACCTTCCATAGTTCTTTTGGTATCCCATCCGTTTCCACCGCCTTTCCATTGTCAGAATGTTTAGATTAAGTAGAAAACACACCCTGTTAATTTATTTTATTGTGGTTGTAGGTACCGAAAAACCATAAAGGAGCCATACTGGACTTAGCAGTAACATCCCATTACCTTTTTGGGCCAGGAAAAACTACAGAAGAGTTAAAAAAACTGGTAAGTCAGTTTCCAAATTGGACGGCAGTAACATCGTGGACAGCGTCATATGAATCATGGATAATCTAAAAGAACAAAAATATTGAATTAATAATTTCGTTATAGAAACATATTTTGGGAAACAATATTTATTTATATAATGTAATTTGTTTATTTTTCAGTGTTGGTTTTTATTTCACAAATTACTTAATTTTAATACTATTGTATAATTCCAGTATATTTGTTTATTCTATTTCTAGAAATTTTTCCATTACGAATGTAACTTATTTACAATAATTATTAACAACAACTGTATTATATTTTTATTAGTTTTTAGTTATTATTACCAAAAAAAGTTTTGATTTATAATTATACTGAAGTTTATATTAAAAAATACTGCTTATTTGAACAATCATTAGGTTTAATCTAAAGAAATCTGTGAGATTAATAACAAAATTCGGTTAAAGAATCTTTAAAGTCACTTGGAAACTGCGGATAGTCCATAAATCCGATCCTTTATTCAACCCTTACAGCGAGCAGACAATGCACTCATGATTTTACATTCCATTGTTTAAATGTAAAAAATATATATATGATTACTTTTTTAAAAATAAAATAAATAGATATCAGAAACGTAAAGATAATTTTTTTCTGATTTCATATATAATACTTACGGGTGCATTAATCGCCCGTTGTGAGGGTTGAGAAGAGTTCGGATTTATGGACTGCTAGCAGTTCCCAGGTAAGGGGTGATTTCAAAGACTATTTAACCCAAAATTCTTTTATTAAGGTAATAAACAATAAATTTATTAACGCACATTATTTTTTATTTATACGTTAAATGTTTAAATCTTTAAATTCGTCTTTTTACAAATCTATGAGTTTTTAAACCCTTGTAATTGTTCATATTTTTGTAGAAAATCTATTTGTCATTAACGTATTTATAAAAGGCTGATCATTCAGCCAAAACAACAATATATTCTAAGCTATCCAGTGTTCATTATTTTATAAATAACACTGCACAACAAAATTGAACCTTTTTTTGTTGCTTGTGATGTATCACCTGTTGTTTCACTATTTTTTTCTGTTTGCTCTATAGTAAACGTAACTTAGCTTAATAATTATTTCAATAGTGTTTGTCATATTTAAATTTAAATCATATAATTTTTAATTAACTTTAATAAAAATAAATAAAAAAACTCATGTGTTCCATCACCGCTCAAAAATTCTCTCTTCTTCTGCTACTATCCATTAATGGATGTTTGCGACTACGTTTGATCATTCTTCTCTGTCTCTTGCTGTTTGTATTAGGTCTCCCATATTTCGTAGTCCTGTTCATTATCTGACATTACGAAGCCACGACTTCTTTCTTCCGACTCCCCGCTTTCCTTCTGGTATTTCATTATGCATTACATATCCCTAGTATGCGGTTTTTCTGCTTTTTATTGTGTTTAACAGTTCTCTTTCCACTCTTCTCAATATCTCTTCATTCGTCACTCTAGCCGTCCACGAAACTTTAAAGATTCTACGATAAGTCCACATTTCGAACGTCTCCAATCTGTTTATTGTGGCCATCTTCAGTGTCCAAGCTTCCATGCCATATAATATTGTTGACCACACATAGCATTTTACGAATCTTAACCTAAGGTTAAACGAAAGAAGTAAGTTGCGATTGGTAGCGATAAGCCAAGCGACAGAAATAAATAAACAACAGAACATGGAACAGCGGAAAGTTTGCAAGAAATTGCTTAGGGAGAAGAAAAGGAACTATAAAGAAAGCCAGCTTTGTGAAATAGAAGAATTACATAAAAATAAGGTAAATAAGAAATTTATATCAAGGTGTAAAAAGACAAAAAACGGCTACGAAGCAAAACCAGTGTTTATAAGGGGTAAGGATGGACAACTCATTGCAGATGAAGAAAAAATGTTAGCAAGATGGAAAAACTACTTAGAGGAACTGCTGAATGAAAAGGAGTGGGATGACAACAATCACGAAGTAATCAATTTCGAGGAACAGCAAATTGGGTTAGAAGAAAAACCAGACTTACAGGATATAAAAAAGGTTCTAGGTAGCTTAAAATCAAATAAAAATGCTGGTATAGATGAAATCACAGGCTAAAATTTGGAGGGAACAACTTGATTGAGAAAATATATAGTTTGATAAAGGAAATTTGGGAAACAGAAAGAATGCCGCGTGATTGGAATGAGGCGTTAATAAGCCCAATGTTTAAAAAAAGCGATAAAACAAATTGCAAGAAGTATAGAGGCATAGCCTTATTGAATGTTAGCGACCTGTATAAATAGTAGACTTTCAGCGAAAATGGATGGAAGAATAGGAGAGTACCAATGTGGGTTTAGGGCAGAAAGAGGAGTAGTGGACCAAATTTTTACACTTAGAGAGATCCAGGCTGAGAGTTACCAACATCAAAAAGAGACATATGTATTATTTATAGATTTTAAAACTGCATATGATACAATCAGAACATCGGCAGTATACCAAGCACTAGGAGAATTAGGAGGGAAAAATGATCATTTGCAGAAGCATAGGAGGAAAAAAGAGAAGAGGGAGACCAAAGGAAAGATGGAAGAGGGAAGTGGAGGCAGATTTGAGAACCTTAGGTGTACAAAACTGGAAACGCATGCGCCAAAATAAGAAGAAATGGAGAGAAATGACAAATAAAGCCTTGGGCTATGTATATATATAACCTAAGGTTGAGGTGGAAATCTGAGTTAGTATAGACTTTTTTAAGTTTAACGAATGAGCTTTAGGCGTTTTCTATTCGACATTTAATTTCCATATCCGATGTCCAGTCTTCACACAGCGGGGTTCCCAAGTAATTAAATTTATGTAGGTACTTGTTCAATAGGCTGGTTGTAATGTGTGAGATTTATGTCATAATATTGTTCTAGTGTACGGGAAACTATCAAGAATTTGGTCTTCTTCGTGTTAATATTTAGTCCTAATCCCCTGCTGTATTTTCAGACGAGATTGAGGTCGTGAATGTTGTCTGCTATTAGAACTGTGTCATCTGCGTATCTTATGTTGTTGACCCATGTACCATTAATTTTGATACCTAGGTCTTATTCTTCAAGTACCTCCCTTCTGAATAGATGTTGAACAGGAGCGGCGAAAGAACGCATCCCTGTCTAACACCTCGGAGAATCTTTTGTGTTTCTGTTGTTTTGCTACCTACTTTTAATTTAACTGTTTGATTTCAGTAGAGGTTTTCTATGCAACGGATGTCTTTTTGATCAAAGCCTTTTCAGTATTGAAATTAGCTTTGCATGTTGAACTTTGTCAAACGCTTTTTCGTAATCTATGAAGCATATCATTACGTTTTTCCTTTGCTCATAACTGTTCTAAACGAATACTTGTGTTGCCACTAGAAAAGACTCGGTATTGAATAACCTTGAGAAATATTTTCAGTGTGTTTTTCATTAGTCCGTGATCTTCACATTTGGTTGCATTGTTCTTTTTAAAAAGGGGAATAAAGCTAAATGTGAGCCATTTACTAGGAAATTTTCCTGTAAAACTTGATTAAAGAACTTTTGAAGCACCACCAGGTCATCGTTATCTAGTAGTTTGAGCAATTCGGCGGGCACCCAATCCGGTTCTACTGCCTGCTTATCTTTTGAAGTGTTTATTGCTAATTTCTTCAATTGTGATGGAAGCGCTAGTCATATTTTCTTCTTGTGGTTCTCCAAGTTCAGAACGTTCATCTGTAAAAAGGTTATTGATGTATTATTTCCAGGTCGTCTTCTTTTGTTGGTCGTCTTGTCCCTGTCCATTCTGTATGTTAGAGAATGGCCTTTTTCTGTATATCTCAGCTGTTTCTTTTATCTTTTTATGTAGATTGCTCAAAAATTAGGTGATATTTTTTTACCCGATTAATTAATGGCAATTTTTAAAGTTCCTAATATTACTTTGACAAACTTTATTGAAATCTATTTTTATTTGTATTGTTTTTATACATTCACATATTTATTTCGACCGTTATTTAATTTATTTTTTAGCCATATTATTTGTGCCTTAGATTTAACATTTCTCAATTAAAAATATACATACAACAAGTCAACTAATTATATATTAGTATATAGTTGGAAAATTTTTAAAACCTTGTCAAAAGTTTTATTTCTGTGTCTTTTATAAGCACATTAATGATTTCTGTGATTATTATTTAATATAATTATCTAAAATTTTGACTGATTTGTGGGTTGAACTGTGTAGATGTAATCTATCCAATGTTAATTGAAACATGAAGATATAGAAACTAATAGGGTCTGAATATGAAACCGCTATTTCTTTTGAAGTTTACTCCTTAAGAAACGATACATAAGGCGCCTGGTATGAAAAAAAATTGGATAGTAAAATCGTGTGAAACAGTCACGTTGAGAAAAGTGTCACACGCAAGTATAGTGAAACAGAATAATATTATCATTTCTCTCTCTCTCTCTCTCTCTCTCTCTCTCTCTATGCTTTCCCCAAACATCTTATACTTAACGCATAGAGAAAGCACTTCTTGAATTTTTCAAGATTTTCAAAATGATTGAATTTTTTAAAATTTTCAAAAGTTGCATCTTGATTACTCGTTTCAAACGGTCAAAACGCCATAGTATTATCATTAATTAGCGGAAAAAATATATAATTTATAACGAAATGAAAGATTATCACAGGTATACAAACAAGTAAAATGATTGTTAGCAATCGCGGTGTTGCCATCATCAAACCCTATATCGGCCGCTTTCAGTTTTAATGTATTAATGTATGTAACCACGTTATCCTATGTCTTTTTCTCGAAATTGCTTTTTTTAACCAATGTATTTTAAGTACGTCTAAGTTCATTTGCTTTGGTGGTGATAAAAAGACATTTCTATTTGACACCTTCTTCATGATGTGGCAATTTTTTTATTTTAAAAATAAGAACCTAAAAAGCCAAGAACTAACAAAAAATCTTTCTTTACATACTCTCACTTGTGAAAAATTAAATGAGAAATCATATCCAAGAGTGTTAACGCTGAAACCATCAAAATGGCAACGTCAGTTTAAAACTCCTCAAGCAAAATTACTTTATCATGTTTGGTGACCCATTTTGGTCATTTTTCTTTTAAATTTCAGTTTAAATGTATTAGTTGTTGTCGATAAGGGTCCCCAGTTATTATTTCACCAGATTTTAGAAGCTTGCTGTACACCATTTTCTTCTGATTCTACCAAACACACTTTTTGGCCATGAATATTCTGTTTTGCGGCCGATGTTGATGGTTGGCCTAGGTCAACCCATGGTTTTTTGTGCTTTGAATTCTTACTTTTTCCATTGATTTATGGTACCCATTTCAGAATCTTAGTTTACTGTACTAATTTGTACAGGTTTAGAAGATGGGAGTCATTCTGAAGTGTTCATAGTCGAATGCTTAGTTATAGAGAGAATTTTTCATAAGTGCGTTTTCGATTTTTCAATTGTCTTTCGGTCAATTCATATGGAACCCATTTTCCTTCCTTTTAATTCTTCCCCATAGCTTTTAAACGTTTGTGAATTGTTGTACGGTCAACATTAACGTTTCTGCCATTTTTTCTTTAAGTTAAAGTTGCATCTTCATCCAAAATTGCTTGCAATACAGCGTCTTCAATTTTTTTCTAATCTTCCACGTTCTTTGTTATTGAAATCGAAATCATCACTTAAAAAAAAAACTTCTCTCTCGCGTAATCGATCCCATTACGACCATTACGATAACATAACAGAACTTATCTGAGCTATGAACAACTTATTTGAAACCTTTCAAAATGATAATATATATACACAACTTAAATCATATTTAATAACAATTCAGTATAAATTTCAAAATCTATGTATATGCCTAAACACACTTAAAACATGCATTGTCATCCAGTTCTTAACTATCCTGAAAATTTCAGAGCTCTAGGTAGTCGGGAAATAGGTTTAAATTCGATTACAAAACTCTACGGAATGACAAAGAGACACAGAACACGGCGAAAATATAAAAACTTTCTAAAATGGTTGTTTCCTTTTCTCAAGGCTCACATTTATCTGTGCTGTCATCTATGAGTGAACGGAGGTTTCATATTGACATACCTATTAGTTTGACATTTCAAGCGTTTTTATACTAACTGGGGGTTATATTTGAAACTTAAGATTAAGATTTTTAATAAAAAATCACTGCAGTTTCGTAAGATTCGTACTAATTACAGTTAAAAGTGAAAAGTTGAGGAGAATTTATTAGAAATTTTCATTCAAAAAAGCTGCAATACTTGGTGATGTTATGTCATCCCTTGATGTTCATCGAAACACAGCTCTGATACTTATAGACTACTCGAAGGCATTTGATACTGTTGACCATGATCTACTTTTGGCTATTCTTCACTATTTAGGTCTCTCCGACAATGCTGTATCCTTTTTTGCCAGTTATTTGGATTGTAGGTCACAGAGGGTAAAGATTTCTGAAGAGTTGTCTGATTCACTGATGTTGCATCGTGGTGTTCCTCAGGGTTCTGTTCTCGGTCCTCTCTTATTTTCAATTTACACTTGTCATCTTTATAACTGTCTCGAGGTTTGTAAGTTTCATTTATATGCTGATGACTCCCAGCTTTATTACTCTTTTGATACCAAGGATGTTGCTACAGCGGAGTTGGTCATTAATAAAGATGTACAGAATCTTTTATTGTATCGTCCAAACATGGCCTCAAAATAAATCATGCAAAATCGTCTGTGCTGCTATTTTGTAGCAATAAGGATCGCAACTTTCTTCAAGAAAATCTTCGCTTGTCATTCGATGGTAATCTTCTGGAATTTTCTTCTGTAGCCAGGGACCTTAGATTGTATATTGACACTGAGCTCAGGTTCAGAGAACATGTTGCTAAAATAACTAATCGTGCGTATAATTCTCTTAGAACTATTTATTCTTTTCGTCATTCTTTGTCACCTCCAGTACGAAAAATGCTCTGTGATTCTCTCGTTTTGAGTCATTTTAATTTTTGTGATATTGTATATGGCCCATGTCTTGATGTTTACACTTCTTCTCGGATACAAAAAGTCCAAAATTCATGTTTAAGGTTTATTTATGGCATACAAAGGGGGCAGCATGTATCCCATGCTTTGTTGTGGTCCGGCTGGCTAAACATGGAAAACAGAAGGAGTCTTCATTTTCTTTCTTTTTGCCATAAGGTAATCATCTTCAAAACACCACCGTACCTGTTTGATCGAATTTCATTTAGGACGGATGTTCATAATCTTAATTTACGTCATTGTGGTCTTCTCACTAAACTCTGAAACGGTAGATCATTATTTCGCCGTTCGTTTTCATTTAATATCGCATCGTCTTATAACAATATCCCTGCTGAATTTAAATTATTGAGTCCGTCCGTATTTCATCGGAAAATGAGAATGATGCTATTGGTTTAACTGTGCGTTTGACTCTGTGTGTTGGTGGCTCAAGCATATATCTAAATTACATTATGTAGAATAGGGTGTAGAGCAGACAGTGTGCTAAGAATATCCTACTTTTAAGAATTATTTTTTTTTGTGGATTTATTTGGGTTCTGGGAGTAGAGAGAGGCATCTGCACTTGTTGCAGGTGAATCTATCCAGAACCTATTGTCATGAAAAAGTTTAATACCTTTATTCAATTAAAATCTATGTTTTTCTTACAAACTAAATTATGACTGCCATCATGTCACATAGATTGTTATATTTTTGTATTTTTTATCTTGACAATAAACAGCTATTATTATTATTATTATATCAAGAATATTATCAGCTTTATAGCGTTTTCCCTTATTCCCTGTTATATTTTTAATTGTTTCAATTAGTATTGTATAAACTATATACCAAGTTAAATATAATAATAATTAATAATTAGATATATGCATACCGAATTTAAACCTCCTAGCTGTAGTAGTAGTAGTAGTAGTGTTATTTCGTCAAAATGCTTTATTAATATGGATAATTTTTTTAGGAAAGTAGATTAGTTGGTACTTAATAAATATTAGTGTGAAGTGATAATTAAACAAACACCAAAAACTTTTGATACTTTCTAACATATTCGGTGATAAAACGCACACCAATTGTTAAGTATAAATTATTCAAATACTATTACCATTGTTATTGAATTTAATAAATACAATTTGATTTAAATTATTGTTTTATTTTTATCTTTTACCCGCGAAATTTCTGTATTAAGTAGAGAAACCTTCAAATGACGACCAAGTGCCTTCCAAACTCCATACCCTCGTGCTTTATACATACACGCTTCATGTTTAACTGATATGCTTCCAGTCTAAGCTGAACCCTATTTAATATGATTGATCATATAGATCTGTGCTCTATTTTACTTCGTCTTCATTTGTTAACCGATTAGAATTAAAAAAAAAAAAACGAAATGTTAAGTTGAGCCCAGCACAATATATTCTTAAAAATTGCAATCAAATCAGTTCAGCCGTTTTTGAGATTAGCGTTAACAAACATTTACGAGATTTGTTCAAAAAGAAACGAGAATTTTGAATTTCACGGGCTACGTACATTCGATTCAATTTTAAGACATATAGTTCCAAATTTTGGAATCTGGGAGAAAAAATCATCCCTATAGAATAGTTACCGTTACATATCAGTCAATTCAAGGGTTTCTGAAGACTTTCATTATATAGATAAGATAATAATTAATTGTTTAATTGCGCTCGGTTTTTCGTGACGGTGTGCACGCTCAAAATTTAGTCTAATCAGTTTTTTCTAACACGCCAAAAGAAGTATAACGTCAAAAATAAAAAACAAAAAAAAACTAGTGTGGCAGTCAGTGGGACTGCCGGCAGAAGTTATACTTCTATATCATATTCGTGGTAAGCGACTCAAAAAAACCACCGAGTACCAAGTGTGCACTGATTTCATACAGAATTTACATAAAACCCCAGGAGAAGAGGTAAATACCCTAGACACCAAGTGCCGCAGAGACGTTTTGAATCTTGATATTAGTGTTCAACGACTCCAAAATTGAACCCATTTTCAGCAATACTTACCGAGTTGTAAATTTTCTCTCTATTGTCTGAATGTACTTTTCGAATGCAGAAATGCAATTTTCATTTTTACATTAATAAATATAGCGACAAATTTCCTGATACTTTAACGAATCCAATGCAAAAAAAACGCATTCCGATCCATCTTACGTTACAAAATTCGGAGGTTTTGGTGCTTTATTTCCTCCACTATTGGTAAAATACAATACAATACTCATTAGGTACTGAATATTATTATTAATATAAAATGCTATAAACTTTATATGTATACTTACGTGACAGAATTATAAAATAATCTGTCAAATAATCATGTGGTCCGTCACTATGGGTGCTTTCCATTTAGGAACACAATTCGACACAGTGTCGAGTTGTGTAGCTTTGTGTACCACTCGACCGTTCCATTTAGAGACACAACCGGACACAGGCAAACTTGTGTTTAAACGACAGTCGTACCAACAATACCGAAAAATTACCATTTTATTATTATTTCTTTTTTATTTCACTCATATATTATACAATAATACATATATTCACAATTTACGTTTCTTTTCCTGAATGCTTGTATACGATTCATAGCAACTTTATTTTAAAATAAAAAAAAACTACGATAAAAGTGCACTCTCGCGGCTGTGTCATGAACTTCAGTGTTCCATTTAGCACCATTTAGAACTAGACACAAACCAACACAATATGTAACACAACACGACACTGTGTCGAGTTGTGTTCCTAAATGGAAAGCACCCTATGATATTCATACATTAGTTCAGACTGTTTTTTGTATATCTACCCCTTTTCAATGTACTGAATGTTTAAAGGGTATTCAAAGGACTTATAGTTATGACTATAATAACCAATATACCTTATAAGTGTTTCTGTCTCTCTCTTACTCACACCATTACATATGTAATGATTTTTCCCATTTAACTATACACAATCTTTTTCTACAGGGTGTTCGAATAGAAGTATAACTTCAAAAAGTGTGCGTGTAACCTTTACGCGCGATTGAAGTAAAACTTATTTGACGTAACTATCGTAAAATAAATATTAAATTACAATTCAATTATATTTATTGTCAATATACTTTACAAAAAATGATATAATGTTATATTTATATTATTCATTAGAAATGGGAATTTGAAAGTTATCATTATTTTTTATATATGAAATAATAGGTTTATGATAACTAAAATGTGAAATATAGATTTTACTCTCTAAATACCTTTAATGTATTTGAAACTGAAAGAAGATTATAATACAAAACCATTTTTACTCGAACAGAATAGTATCTAATAGTTAAAGAATACATAATTACAAGATTACCATAATAAAATTTATAAACCTCTAAACAAACTTTAATTCCACTAAAATGTCAATGCAAATTTGTTTTGTTTGGATAGGTTTTTAAGCTCCTCCCATAGCTGACGTCACACCGTTACTTCCGTCAGAAAGAAATCTAAGTTATACCCTCTAGTCGCGCCTAAGGAAGTTTTACTTCAAAAATGCATAAAATGAACCACAATAATTTTTTGGGATACCATGTAATAAACGATTCTGTGTTAATTGAAGTAGGCTTAAATGTACATTTTGTCAAGAACTCTCATGTGCTTTTTGTTTATTCTTTTAATTAACATTCAATAACCTTGTCTCGCAGTATTATAACTGTTTAACAGTATTTCAAATAAATGACAATTTTTTTGCCATGTCATTACTTAAAGAGTGTCAATGTAATTAAAATTAACAAAGAAAATTAATCAGTTTTCTGGTTAAGTACACTTTCATAAATTTATTGTCGACACTTACACCAATATAAATTTAACTTTTCAAGAACAAAATTTGGAGGTGTATATTCTCAAAAAATATTTGATTCTAGAATAACTTCTGAGTGTTTGGTTTTGATTTTTGGACATCGTATGAGTACCGGGAATGCCGTTATGTTATTACATTCAAAATAGTTTGCGTACTACGCTAATACTATTGCATACAAAAATAATGAAGATATACAGGGTGTAAATAAATAAATAATAGATAGTTAAAAAACCAAAAAACACACTTTGGTGAAAAAACTAAAAATTAAAAAATTACTCTGCGGTTACAGATACCATGTTCAGCCGTTTTATCTAGAAAGTCACAGAAACAGTTCGTCCACTTTGCCCATTTTATAAAGATGGTATAGTTTATCCAAAACCACTTGAATAGGCGTGGTCAACGCTCTTTTCGAATTTTCAAGAATTCTCTTCATGGGCGTACAGGTGCGAGTCGGGAAGTTAAAAGGAACATTAAATAGATATTTTACTAGGTTCGTTCATATAATGACGTTCTTTTGAGTTTTCCCTGGTAAAATCGTAAAAATAATTCCTATCCAAGTGGGTCTAGTTATACTATACCTAAGTGGACAATGTCCTTGAGTATTGCTGCGAATATTGAAGCTCTAAGAGTAATTAAGAGTAGTGCATCAAAGGTCATATTAACCTTTTTACTTGCCTTTGATCTGGAGTGTTTTTTCAATAGGTTACACTGAGTTTCTTTTCCCAATTACAAATTTCATGCATAATGGCGCATTTTGAGGTGCCATAGAAAGGTTCAGGTACAATAAAAAGAGTACTAGCTCCTTCTTTTGCAAAACTATCAGCGATCTTAATCCCTTTCTTCTTTAGTTTCTTTGTTTTGTTTAGTCATTTGCTTAAGAGAGTGTTCGCAGTTTCAGGCTATTTGTAGAGCTCGCAAAAGCAGCTTGGGATCCTTTTGTGAGTTGAGCGATTTCATTTTTGGTTAACTCACACTTATTAATATTTGAAGTGAGTTCGAAATCTTGCCTTTGTAGGTATGTTTATGAATTGGATTGCTAAAACCCTTAAAATTTCAAGATGTCCGTTTTATCAACAGAGTCACAGAAACAGTTTGTCCACTTTGCTCGCTCATTTTACTAAGATGGTACCTCAGTGGACAATGAGTATTGCTGCGAATATTGAAGCTCTAAGAAAAATTAAGAGTAGCGCAGTAAAGGCCATATTAACCTTTCTACTAAGTCTACACTGAGTTTCTTTTCCCAATTACGAATTTCAACCATAATGTGTCATTTTGAGGTGCCACAGAAAGGTTCAGATACAATAAAAAGAGTACTAGCTCCTTCTTTTGCAAAACTATCAGCGATCTTAATCCCTTTCTTCTTTAGTTTCTTTGTTTTGTTTAGCCATTTGCTTAAGAGAGTGTTCGCAGTTTCAGGCTGTTTGTAGAGCTCGCAAAAGCAGCTTGGGATCCTTTTGTGAGTTGAGCGATTTCATTTTTGGTTAACTCACACTTATTAATATTTGAAGTGAGTTCGAAATCTTGTCTTTGTAGGTATGTTTATGAATTGGATTGCTAAAACCCTTAAAATTTCAAGATGTCCGTTTTATCAACAGAGTCACAGAAACAGTTTGTCCACTTTGCTCGCCCATTTTACTAAGATGGTACCTCAGTGGACAATGAGTATTGCTGCGAATATTGAAGCTCTAAGAAAAATTAAGAGTAGCGCAGTAAAGGCCATATTAACCTTTCTACTAAGTCTACACTGAGTTTCTTTTCCCAATTACGAATTTCAACCATAATGTGTCATTTTGAGGTGCCACAGAAAGGTTCAGATACAATAAAAAGAGTACTAGCTCCTTCTTTTGCAAAACTATCAGCGATCTTAATCCCTTTCTTCTTTAGTTTCTTTGTTTTGTTTAGCCATTTGCTTAAGAGAGTGTTCGCAGTTTCAGGCTGTTTGTAGAGCTCGCAAAAGCAGCTTGGGATCCTTTTGTGAGTTGAGCGATTTCATTTTTGGTTAACTCACACTTATTAATATTTGAAGTGAGTTCGAAATCTTGTCTTTGTAGGTATGTTTATGAATTGGATTGCTAAAACCCTTAAAATTTCAAGATGTCCGTTTTATCAACAGAGTCACAGAAACAGTTTGTCCACTTTGCTCGCCCATTTTACTAAGATGGTACCTCAGTGGACAATGAGTATTGCTGCGAATATTGAAGCTCTAAGAAAAATTAAGAGTAGCGCAGTAAAGGCCATATTAACCTTTCTACTAAGTCTACACTGAGTTTCTTTTCCCAATTACGAATTTCAACCATAATGTGTCATTTTGAGGTGCCACAGAAATGTTCAGGTCCAATAAAAGGAGTACTAGCTCCTTCTTTTGCGAGACTATCAGTGATCTTAATCTCTTTCTTCTTTAGTTTCTTTGTTGTGTTTAGCCATTTGCTTAAGTGTTCGCAGTTTCAGGGCTGTTTCAGACTCGAACATGGTAGATTGTAGAGCTCGCAAAGCAGCTTGGGCTCCTTTTGTGAGTAGAGCGATTTTATTTTTACTTAACTCATACTCATTAAAATTTAGTGTGAATTCGAAATCTCGTCTTTGTACGCATTTTATGAATGCCTTTTATGAAAACCTTAAAATGCCAAGATGTCCTGTAGGATCGCCGGATTTTAAAAACTTACTCCTTATAACCTAAAGGCACTTTTCAAATCTTCTTTATATGTAAATACAAGCAGAGGAGGCCTAAAATTACCTCATTGCGCCAGTGATTCCTATAAAAGCCAATCTTGTCACCTTTTGCAACTTCTATATTTGCTTGGTTGCGTTGTTATCCATCAAACCAGCGCAGGTTAGGTTCTTAGAGGTCTGACAACCGTTAGATATTACCAATAGATCCTTTTAGGTTTAAAACTCCGTATTTTGCTAAAAAATCTACGAAAGGTCCACATAGTCTTTATAGCTTTAGAGGAGTGGATTCCTCGTTTCCTGCGGAGGATAACTCCGAGGTATTTTATCTTTTATGAGATTGCACCACTCTATTCATAACTGGAGGTTAAATCATTGATTTCCTTCTGCAGGTAAATGAAATGAGTGAATATTATCTTGATAGGATTGGCTGTAAGTCCTTTCTTCGAACACCAATTAATGATCTACAGTTGATTATAGAAAAGTTAAGTTGGCTTGATGAGACACAGCCGAGAAAAATAAATCAGCTATGCCGACATCTTGCCTACCTAAAATTTTCTAATTTCAAATACTCAATAAAGGGTTCTGTGAGAGTAACGAATAATTATGCTATAAAAGTACCTACCTAAAATTATAATAAAGGAAGAAGGAAAACTTTGAATGATATTAATATTTCTTTTAAATAAAGTAAGTACTTTCTACGAATATTTAAACAATTTGTTATCTTCAATTTATCAATTAAATTTTAACATTTTTTTCAAACCGACAACCACTGTGATTCATAAATTTCAGTAGCCCGAACAGTGGAACTGAGGAGAATACTAATTATATCATGATTAAATGGGTGCGGTTACCACAAAATTCTTTAACGTATTTACCAAATACACTTTATTGTATTTTATACAGAGTGATCCAACCAGTCTTAAACAAATCAATTATATATGTGGTTATTGTTGTACATTATTTTTATTATCTTTTCTATATTATCTATCATTTTGGTACTGATGATTAGGTTTTCTACCCTGTTCTTTTGTTATCAAAAAATGTATCTCTTTATATTTTTAAATTTCTAAATTTTGGCAATTAGAAGAAGGTTCGGATCGAAAACTTCTCACTCCTGATGTCAAAATAGCAGAGGTAGTGATAAGTAAACGAAGACCAAGACCAATACATGGGCAATTTTGATCTTGGTCTTCGTCTTGCCCAAATATGTCGGGTCTGCGTCTTGGTCTTGCTTAAATATGTCTGGTGTTGGTTTTGATCTTGCTTATTTAGCCTTGGTCTTGGCCTTGCATATCAAATCTGAGTCTGGCTCATTTTATGTCATTTTTTTTAAGATGGTCATAATTATAAATTTAAAATAATATACAATCTATTATTAATTTCCTTTGTCTTTTAACCATGTATTATCTAGACGTTTGGACACAAAATACTTACTATTGGAACATTTTTGGATATCCTCTTTTTTCAGAAAGTGTTAAACTTTTTTTGTTTTTCAATATAACGTTAAAATCAACTCGATATGCCAACTAAATCATTTTGAAAAAACCATATCTTCACGATATTGGAAATACTTTATCTCATAAAAGCATGGTGAGTAAGAATTTTTGGTTGTCTTGCGTATTTGGTCTTGGTCTACCATAATCGGTTTTGGTATTGGTTTTGTTCTTGTTGATTCTGTCTTCTTTTGGTATTGCTAGCCTAAGGAAAGTATTGGCGTTGCTTTTTCAAGATTGCAAGACTTAAAGACTTCAACACCTAAAGACTGCAAGACCAAGACTGGAGAACTAAGAATGCAATACCAAGACTGTAAGACCAAGACTGCAAGACCAAGACCAATTTTGCACTGAGCAGAGGCTTTTTTTGCCAATACTAACTGAAATCGAGGTTGGTTATTAATTTGAAATGGAAAAAGGCAATGTGGCCCAATTATTACATTTATTATCTGATAAAACAAAAAAATTTGCTTATAGATATTGTGTAAAAAGAGTTTTACACATATATAAAATTAAGTAGTATCAGACGAAGATTATTCACCCTGTAAAACGTCACAGTGTCGTGGTGTCGACAATGTAACAATGTGTAATATGTAAGCTTTATATGTAAATTTATTTGTTTAATATTTATTAGAGGTTGATAATTGAATGACTAATAGCCTTAGGTTTTATGAAAAACATTATTTATAAATTTATTCATCCAAATTTATTTGTTACAAGTATACGAGTCAAGTGCTTAAAAATCCTAAGGAGAACATAATAGGTGAATGTTTTATAAAAATAATCTATTAGTCTAGGCCTTTTCTCCAGGCAATCATCATGGCTATCTGGACCTTGTTTACCACTGCTCAAAACAGGCCAGTGGTTGATATTGAAAACCATGTAAATTTTTAAACCATAAGATCCGTCTACTACCTGGATCTCTGTTCCCCATGATTTTCCCTTGTAGGATCAGTTGTAGGAACTCGTTGTTTCGCATAATATGTCCCAAATACTCCAATTTTCACATCTTTATCTTTATACTATTTATTACTTCGCGTTGTGTCTGTATTTTATGGATTACCACCAAATTCAAAATGTGGTCCACCTAGGGTTTTTTAAAATGCGTCTATACAAACACACCTTCAATGCCTGAAGCTTCTTAATAGATGTCACTGTCAGTGACCATGTCTACGCACCATATGAAATCATAGGAAAACATAGTATTGAAGTAGAAAATTAAGGTTGAAATCTTTACTCATCCGTATGAAGGCTTTTTTAATTTTGCATCTGATTTCTCTCGAATGTCTCTATTAAGCGTTCATATTGCTTGGCAGATAAGTGTACGGTGTTATGGTTTCTATCTGTTTCGGGTTTACTTGTAGTCTTTGCTGATCTTCATTTATTTAGTCATTTTCTGTTAAGATCCTGTCTATAACTCTGATTCACGTCTGTGACTTGGTTGATTTTCCCCCTACTCTAGGTGCAGCTTTGGGAACGGTTTCTGTTAAAGTGCTGGTTTCGCATTTGCTAGTGCTGTGTTTTTTTACCAGTTTTAGTGCTCTTTTTCTGCTCCTTAGCAGCACAAATAGTTCGTCGCGCTTTACTAAATTCTGGCCTTTGATTTCTCTTGGTCATAATGACATTCAATGAAGCACCAACAATAACTCTTTGGAATTTTTGTGTCCTCTTTGATCTCTTTTTGGTAGATTCTTCTTTTTGTCTCTACCCATGTTTTCCTTTGTATAAAATAGTCCATGTTACTTTACGAAGGTTTCTTTGCATTAAATTTGTCCTTTCACATTTTAAATTGAGGAAAATGAAAGTCTTTCCATAAACTTTACCCATTGTTTTACCAAGTCCTGTGTAAATTTTGTACCCACTGTAGGCACACATTTTGGACTTAAATTGTTGCTAAATTTTTGAACTTATATTGTAATTATATTTCACAATTAATATGTATAACACTGTAAAACTACTGTCAGTACTTTCAAATTTTAAGGACATAAAAGAAACAAATTTAGCTAACCTTATAAGGATTCTGATATTTTCTTTCAGAATCCTTTTTGAAAATACTTTTAGTACTTTATTATGTAATTATATTTTAGTATTTTTAATTTTGTTTCGACACCAATGAGTTACTAACTTCTTATTTTTAATTTTTTCAGCTAAACCCGACTGCTAACAATTGGAATGTTATAATTGAACAGCAAATATGTGATAATGCACGTTAGTTCTATTAGGTTGCTTGTTTAAGAAAGTTGAGTATGTTTACTTTTCTCGATCTTGGTTTTTTACGTAAGATTTAATATACTACGCGACCCAAAATCATAAAGTTATAATAAATTAAATTTATATATTTTCTTAAATTCAACGGAAAAAGCAACAATTTTATGTTCTTAAAATTGAGACAGCTTATTTATTATTTATATTTAATTTAGGTACTAAGTTTTTTTAACTAAATTAGTGACAAATAGTGTTTTGCATTGATTATAATACTATAGAATAGTTTATGTTCAAACACATATGGAAGCAGTAAAATTTAGATTACATTAATGTCTGTAGATAAATTAAACAATTTTCATCTCTAATCTTTAATAAGAAACCAAAAACTATTTTATCGAGTACTGAAAACTGTAAGAACTGGAAGACAAGATAGGACTAACCATATAAAATCCGCCAGAGAACTCAGATATAATGAACAGCTTGGAAAACTGTTTCGAAAGTATATTAAACACAAATGACAGTAATCTTAAACCAGAAGTAGAAGAACTTGTAGAAATAGAAGACTTAGAAGAACAAAATGAAATACAAATAGATGGAATACAAATATATAGATTTGCTAAAGCGAGGAAAGACGACAGACAGAACACGATAGGATAACATCAGAAATGGCTAAAATTCTAGGTAGACTTGGAATAGAAATACTAAAAGACTTCTTCTTCTTCTTCTTCTTTAGCAGCCCCTTCTAGTCCACTCCTGGACATAGCTCTCCCCCTGTCTTTTCCAACTGCGTCTGTCTTGAGCTAACTGGTGCCAGTTACTCCCTGCATTTTTCTTGATGTCATCGGTCTATCTTTTTTGTGGTCTTCCTGTACCTCGTTTATGTTCTCTTGGCCTCTGTATTATTCGCTTTGTCCATTTTTCTTAGTTCTCTTGTGCCACGTGTCCAGCCCATCTTCACTTGAATTTTGCAATGATTTCAGCAACATCGGCTACTTTGGTTTTTCTTCTTAAATCCTCATTTCTTACATGGTCTCTTAAGCTTACATTTGTCATAATTCTCTCTATAGCTCTTTGAGTTGTTCTAATTCTATTGAGAGAATTGTTAGTAAGTGTCATGGTTTCCATTCCATAGGTCAGGACAGGAAGGATATATGTATAAAAAACTCTTCTTTTTAAGTTAATTGGGATTTTTGGATCTTTTATAATAAAACTTAATTTATCTGTTGCTACTCAGGCCATTCATAAGCGCCTTGTAATTTCCACCGTTTGATTTTGTTTAGCTTATTTTATTTCATGCCCCAAGTATATATACTTTTACATTTTCAATCTTCTTGTCGTCTAGAATGATATCCACTTCTTCTGTTGTCAGTACCTTAGTTTTTTTGATATTCATTGTTAGCCTCACTTCTTCGGATACTTGTTTTAATTCTGTTAATATTTCTTTCGACAGACTTATTCAATAAAATATGGAATATAGGAATTTACCAGAAGCCTGGGAAATAGGAATATTGCTACCAATATACAAAAAAGGTGACAGAGACTATGTAAAAACTACAGGGTAATAACGAAACTTAGCACAATAAAAGATAAACGAAAGAGTTCTGGAAGGAAGGCTAAAGGAAAAATGGAATAGGTTTTCAGTTAAATCAAGTAATAATCAAAACGCCTACTAACCACTATGTAGGTATTTCCGTTGCGCATCGATTAAGTCGCTGCCACGTTAGGATAGATTTTGCAGGTTCGATTCCTGTCGAATATAGTACGTTTTCAATTTTTCCTTAATGTCATTTCTTGTCCGTCCAATTTCTAAATTAAATTTCAAAAATGCTGGCTATAATTCGTGAATGAATCTGACTACATCTCCTCCGAATAAACGCAAATAAACTTTTATAACATATGTAGGTATATTTTAGAACCTATTGGACAATCGTGATTTGTGAGTTTAACTGTCACTATAGTAAAAATGTGTTAATAAAAAATAATTATAAGTTTCCATTTTGTTTATTTTATATCGAGTGCCATTGTTAGTTCATCTATTAGTGTTGTTGTATAAATATGAACTTCACAAGTGCTTTTTTCCACATCAATTATTATTTGTGTCTCCGACCGCTCCTATATGGCACGTTACCTATTGCTTTCAACTTTAAAAAATGTATTTTTAAAATGATGTGTTGCTTTTTAATGTGATATAAATGGAAAAAATCATAATTTGGTTATAAAGCTTAAACATGAATCCTGACATTTTTTGTCTAAAACCGTTTTTTGATGAATTTATTTCATAGGTAGCTATTTGTAATGTGGTTAAAAGTTATTCAGATAGGAAAACACAAATTTAATTTTAAAAAATATTACACTTTAGAGTTAATACATAAGCATAAACATATGTTACCGACTAATAAATGCGATTTTTACGGTTCCGTAGCCAAATTGCAAAAAACGGAACCATTATAGATTCGTCATGTCTGTCTGTCTGTCTGTCGGTCTGTCTGTCTGTCTGCCTGCCTGTCTGTCTGTCTGTCTGTCTGTCTGTCCGTCCGTATGTCACAGCCATGTTTTACCGAAATTTTAAGAACTATTCTGCTAAAACTTGGTAAGTAGATTTATTCTGTGAACTGCATTAAAATTTTACACAAAAATAGAAAAAAAAATTTGGGGGTTCCCATACTTAAAACTAATACTCAATGTTTTTTCATCAAACCCATACGTGTGGGTATCTATGGATAGGTCTTCAAAAATGATATTTAGGTTTCTATTATCATTTTTTTCAAACTGAATAGTTTGCACGAGAGATACTTCCAAAATGGTAAAATATGTGTCTCCCCCTGTAACTTCTGGAATAAGAGAATTATAAAACTATAAAAAATATATGATGTACATTAGCATGTAAACTTCCATCTGAAATTAGTTTGACCGAGATCTAGTACGTAGTTTTTTATTTAGAATATCCCGACTTCGTTAAAGCTTAAGAAAATGCATATTAAAAAAATAGAAATAAATAATAAAAAAATATTACTTAAATCAGTAAACCTGGTTAACTATAAAACTATAAAGTACTTACCTATACGTACCTATTTTTTTACAAGTTTATAAAAGCATGTTTTTTAAAGAAAAGTTCAAATTTTTCATTTTCAAAAAATGGAAACTTATAAAAAAATATAACTTCGGAAGTATACTATAAATGAATATTCCAGGCGTTTAAAATTTAATTAATTAACAAATTAAATATAATGCAGCGTAGAGTTAATATTTAATTTATAATTTAGCTCACCTTTCTGTAAATCCAAAGTTTATCTAATCACTTTTATACATTAACAATTAATATAAGTAATAATAATACTAAAATCCAATCACCGTTCTGATTGGTGTCGCGCCACAGACTGTTTTGTTTTTTGTAGTTTTGCGGTTAAGCAGAGGATGAGCCTTAATAGTTAATGGTTAACGTCAACCGTTTTAGCTTCCTCTTTGCGATGACGGTACCCGGTGGCACGTGTTTTGCCTTAGATGCGCGAGGAAAAGCCCGATTTGGGGTACCACCCGCAGTAGCACTATGTACCGGGGTTTTCAATAAATTAATAAAAAATCGTGTGAATTAAACTGGTCAAACACTTTTTTAATTAAAACTAAAAAAGTAAATTTCTAAATATAACAAAAAATATATATGTCTTCAGCCGAAAAATATTCAACAATGAGTGTAAGTAGCCTACAACCTCTGCACATCGTCACATTAAATTGCCAACTATCTCTCTTTGGATATTAAGCCATTACTCCTGAAGCATGTCTGCAAGTTGGTTCAAATTTTGGGGAGTCAGATTTTTCTTTGAAGAGAATCCCAAAGATACTCAATCGGGTTAAGATCGGGAGAGTTAGCTAGCCAATCCAAAAAATTAATATTGCTGTTCTCAAGGAATTGCTTTACTATCTAGGCAGTGTGAGGTTCAAATCATCACATTAAATTGCTAACTGTCTCTCTTCGGATATTAAGCCATTCCTCCTAATGCATGTCTGCAAGTTGGTTCAAATTTTGGGAAGTCATATGTTTCTTTGAAGTGAATCCCAAAGATACTCAATCGAGTTAAGATCGGGAGAGTTAGCTAGCCAATCCAAAACATCAATATTGCTGTTCTCAAGGAATTACGTTACTATCAAGGCAGTGTGAGGTTCACATCGTCACATTAAATTGCTAACTGTCTCTCTTCGGATATTAAACCATTCCTCCTAAAGCATGTCTGCAAGTTGGTTCAAATTTTGAGGGGTCAGATTTTTCTTTGAAGTGAATCCCTTGGATACTCAATAGGGTTAAGATCAGGAGAGTTAGCTAGTCTATCCAAAACATCAATATTGCTGTTCTTAAGGAATTACGTTACTATCAAGGCAGTGTAAGATCTTGCGTTATCGTACTTCAAAATGAATTGTAGCCTTTTCTCTTCGGTAAATGGCAATATATGATTTAACAATGTCATCTAAATAAATCGGTGCGTTTACATTGCCATCATCAAACACATGTAGATTGGTAGGCCCAACACTATAACAGAGCCACTTCCAAAACGAGTGGTTTCTCTCACACTTGCGTCATCGTGGCTTAATCTAAATCTGGATTCATCTATGAAGAGAACAGGACGCCACTGATCCATAGTCCATATTTAAATGAATGCGGCAAAACTGAGTTGAGCTCAAAGGTGTGCCTGAGTTAACTGTGGCAACACAGTTTTAACTCTGGATCGCATACCAGCTGTATGAAGTGTATTTCTTACAGTTTGGGTAGAAATTCATCGTCCCGTTGCTTGCGTCAAAATATAAGTTTACGATGTCCGATGTCCCTTGCTGTGTTTGACGTGTTTTGCAAATCTCACTGTAGTTTAAATTTAGTTCAAATATCATTTTCAATGTGTTTTTTAACATTTTCAACCGCTTTAACTAAAAAAAATGTGGTCTAACTTTTATTCTTTTCCTCAAAATAGATACCTTTCTTATAAATTAATTAAATCAATAATAACTACAACCTTAAATAGTATTATTTGTTCATGCAACGTACCTATTCTAACATTTTTTTACCAATTACGTATAAAGTTCAAATAAGTGCTTGTTCCTATAAGTACTTACATTAGTATATTAAAGTTGTTGTTCCCTTTTAAAGTATAACCGACTTCATTCTCGTTGATTGTAACAATGACCTCTAACGGTGTATAGAAGATAAGAAAAAATTCATTTGTAGATATCCAATAGCAACTTAAAAACCCGCTTTTGATATTCAGAAAAATAGTTACTTCAAAATATAATATACAAATTCTCCAGTTGGATAAATTAAAATTAGGGTAAAAATTAACGCAAAAAGCGTATTTCCGATAGTTGTATTGTGCCTCAGATTTTTTCGCGAATAATGTTTCCTAAAAGTTAGCTGGTACTCGTTTGAGTCCAGGAAATAACTCAATACAGGACTGAATCCATGAAATTTTTACTTCCCGAATTGCTTTAAAAAACACAATATTCACATTTTAGAGCTGGTATTCCTTCTTATACTAAGCAGAAGACTTGGTAGGCACCAATTTACTAATTGCTGCAGTACGTTTTAGTTTGATTTTTTCCATTTTTTCAAAATACGCACGGGATGGCAAACTGTTTTGGTTATTTTTGTTTTTACATCATGTTTTTGCATCACTAAGCAACGCAAATTTAAAGATATGTGATAAAACACGGTTGAACTTACACTCAACAAAATGAGAAGACGGGCGTCCCTCCTAGGTGCCCTGCGCGGTAGACTCGGAAGAGGTGACACCAAAACCCTATTCCATACATAGAAAACCTTTATCAGACCTGCCCTCCCTAAGAGACTTATTCACTCTATTCATGCCACAGAGAGAGCGATCATACGTAAAGTGAAAAATCTACACTTTCTCTATCCAAGCCACCTTGTCTACAACAACACAAACAAACTGCCTCTTCCTTCTCCATACATTTAAAACCTTTATCAGACCTCTGGTCGACTATAAGGCAGTGCCATACTCTGCCCTCCCTAAGAGACTTCTTCACTCTATTCGTGCCACAGAGAGAGCGATCATACGTAAAGTGAAAAATCTACACTTCCTCTACCCAAGCCACCCTGTCTACAACAACACAAACATATTGCGTCTTCCTTCTCGTTTTCAGACGTTACAACATCGATACGTTACTCGGACTCTTCAGGGAAAGAATACCACAGCCCACAGGACGCTCTATACCCACTGGAATGGAGGAGTCCGAAGAAGATCCAGAGTAACGAAAAACAACCTGAGACTCCTCCAAACGGTAGACAAGGACCTTCCTGAAGACCTGGAAACCCTCATAGATACCTTTAAAATAGCAATTTTGCAGGTGTCAACTGAAGACTGGAATAACTGTTTTACCAATTGGTTTGAACGCATGCAAAAGTGTACCGATCTTGGTGGGACATATTTTAAACAGCAATAAAGTATTTTTTGTCTTTATGACTATATGCAAAACTAAAAGGTATACTCCTGCGTGCATTATATATTTATTTTTTAACATAAAACATTCCTATAAATATGTACTTACTAGAAAAAATAATTCTATTCTAATTCCTGCTGATATCTGTACATTACCTGTAATAATATTTAATGTTTTACAACACATATTAACAAACACATTATATTTATAAACACCAGATAATTTTAAATATTTAAATCATTATGAATCACTTTCAAATTCTTACATCTGAAACGGTACTACCTCAAAAAATTAATGCATTATTTTAAGTTTTTGATCTAACTTAGCTATACGCTTATCTACTTGTTTGCTTATTTTATGATATTGACCAACATTATCACTATGGTTCAAAATGTAGGTATGTAGGTGCTCAGAAAGTTTCCTGTGTACAATAGGCACAAAAAAATGAATCATTATCTCGTAAAAACAACAATATATTGGTCTAAGAGATAAGTGGACGTGTAAATAAAAAATATATATTACACGTTTATTTGCAAAAGTTATTTTATTAAAAAAAAATGTACATAATTTGTTTCTTTTTTATGCTGAGGCTTATCTTCACTTGCTCTACGTAATAGTATTTAATTTTCTATGTTTTACTTCATCTACTTCTTTTTGTATTAGCTTACCATCTACGTTTTCTTTACGTTCTATTAGTTTTTCTGCTATTTGTGTCTGAACGTTCTATTGGTGGCACCTTCTTATAGCGGCTACATGCAAAATTAAAAAGGCAAATTTCGTATTTCTTTGTTACTTTTTATTAACACTTTCTTGGTACACACAAGAAGAGGAAACAGTAGAACATATAGTATATGACTGCTCTGCTTTTTCTGAAATCAGAAGATCCGTATTGGGCGAGTACTGGCTTACACCAGCTGATGCCAGGAAGATTCTCCTCGGGAGCCTCATCACCTATTTTAAATCACCAGGCCTGGTGACAGCCTGAGGTGAGGATATCCCTACACACGGGAGGATGCACAATGGGCCATATGTGACCTCAGTGCTTGCTAAGCACTAGCTCGCCCCTCCCCAAATTTTTAGATCCAGATCCAGAAGTGTTTTATTTTCTATGTTTTACTTCATATTCTTCTTTTTGTATTAGCTTACTAACTACATTTTCTTTATGTTCCATTAGTTTCTCTGCTATTTATGTCTGAACGTTCTATTGGTGCCACCTTTTAAGCGGCTTTATGCAAAACTAAAATGGCAACTTTCGTAGTATAGTACAGTACTTTGCTACTTATTACTAACACTTTCTTGGCACACCAATTTTGCTGACAACCTTAAAATTTAAAGATAAAGAGTACTTTTGTTTTGACTGCTATTTTGGATGGACCTAACTTGGATTCGTCCCTGAGACTGGTGCGACCACGTTGAAATTTTCAATACCAGCGGGAAATAGTTGACTACTGACTGCTGTGGTACTTCATTCCCAAACACAGAAACCATTGTCACGGGCTAATTTTTCACTTAGTTCAATTATTTAAATTCTTAATAAAATAGGTACTTACCGTGTTCAGTTAAATGTCATTCGGGAATATAACCAAGTTTGATCTTTTATTTCTCAATAATTTCAATTTATTACTTTCCTAAAGCTTTATTATATCCAATCTTCGTTCTAACTTCATCGGATTTACTATTTTTGTATATTTTAGAATCATTATTATTATGATAAGCTGCATATTTTAATATGTAAATAGACAGTTATGTCTATTTCTTCTTCTATTTTCTTTCCGCTATATCCGATCTACCGTAGATGCAGCGTTCATTTAAATTAACAATAGAATAGTAAAAGGCCTTGTGGCAGTTACTTGATGCCAATGCGGTAGACTTTTCTTTCACTTCCTTGGCCGCCTTCTTGTTGAAAAGTGCTAATTGTGTTTATTGGAGGGATTTTGTCTGGTTGGATTTTAAATCATGGAACATCTATGGCACTAAATTGTGGATATTAAAATCATATAGTCGATTCAGATAGAAGTGTCATCAAGTGGGCTGGGTACGTGTGAGATCATCTTTAACTTTATTACTAGATTCAATGGAAACAGAACTTTAGTTAGGGAATTATATGTCATCGCGATGTGTCAAAATGTTTATAGTTATATTGAGCATTGAGCAAGCTGGCTAATATTGCGATTCAAATTTCACTAAACGTGGGTGCTGCCACTACAAATTTGAATTTTCCAGAGACTACTTGATGACACTTCTATTTGAATCAACTATACCCTTATTTTCAACTGGGCCATTGTGTTAATCTACGCTTGGTTGTTATTTTGTTGATTTTCTCCGTGTTCAGTTGGAAAATACCACGTGTGGGATTTGTACAAGATTCCCCTCGATTCAACATCGTTACATTATAAGGCGACTTTTGGATTTAAAAGAATTCAACGTCCCGGACTATTGAACGTCCTCGAGGTAGAATATCCTTTTTCCACCTAGGGTCCTTGGTACAGACTTAAGTCCTTGGTACAGGCTTAATTCCTTGGTACAGGCTTACTTGACCTCAAACATTTGATTTTCATTAAAGGAGGGTCTAGTTTTGAAACTGATTGTTTTATTTAGCTCACTTTATTTCATTTCGTGGGATTGTGTAAGAGTTGTTAGTGCCTATTAAATCTAGGGGTTTCCGGCTTGTACCGTCGAAGTCGGTGGCGCGGCTCACTTGTGTATCATCCCTCTGCGGCTGAGCTGGGCATAATTTGCCAGTAGAGTGACCACTAACAACCCTCGTGCAATTCATCTATTGTTGATTGGATTTTCTTTAATAATTATTTTATTCTTACATGAACCTTAGCAGATAGCAAAGGAAAAACCGTGGCACCATTTTAGCGAGACATTGGGATAATCCTCTTCCAAAATTGTATATTGGGTATAGTTATTTTTACGAAAATGACATCGTTTACATGCTTAAAAATGAGTTAAGAAAGACAGTTTCTATTGCAGTAGTAGAAAATGTTTCGGACAATAACATTCGATTTATTGTTTAAATAATCAGTTTTAATGTAAGTAACAGTTATACAGTTATAACCACCTTATAAAACTATGATTTATTAACAAAACATAACAAAACTAAAGTCCCGTATTTGCGTTTATAGATAAAACAAACCCGTATTATTTCCGAAACAAATCAGTTATGTCGGTATGTATTTGGCTAAAGCTGAGAAGTGAGCATTGACGTACATAAAGTACTTACTTACATTGTATGTTTAATGAGATTTTGAACGCAAATTGAAAAAAAAGTATGTCATATAACGTTTAGTTGAGGACATGACGACACCTGAAAAAAAAACGTATAATTGAACAAATAAACTTGGATTTGATTTGATTTTGAGGATCACAAGTTGAAATTCTCCAGTTCATACTCTAGACCAGAGGTTCCCAATTTTTTTTCTCATATTTTGTTGGTTCCGGTGGATCCCCTGCAGCTAGATTTCAACCATCTTTCCAAAAACGTATAAATATGTACCTAAAGATTAGATCTCACTATGAAAATTTGCGTTGTGGCTGATTTCCAACCTCGAATTAACAGTTATCGAAAAATGTGAGGAATGATTGATTAGTTAATTAATTGTGCTGTGATTGGATGCCAAAAAAGTAAAGTTGGTTAATCAAAAAAATGGTTCCATCCAACTTTACAATGGAAATCACAAAATAGTTATAATTTTAATGGGAGGGATGTACTATGGATTGACATTAAGTTATCAATATTTGGCTTCAGTTTTGTTAGGATTAACCACAAATCTTCCCGTTATGTGATATTGATGTGATATTTTGCTTGTTAAAAGGTTTGTAACTATACTAGAACTTTTTTCAACAAGGTATGACGAGGGAAGCGCTGTCAGAAATTTTCCTGGATATATCCGTTAGGGTAATACGATATGAGCCAAAATCTTCTTCCTCATGACATGAAGATTCTATATACCAAATTCCATGACCCTGTGACCTTTCGTTCAAGGTTTTTACATGCAACAGTCACTAAGCTTCTTAAAATTTTATCTGTTCTACATTGATAGTTGAAGTCAAACTAACATAGAATCTAAAATCTAGATCTTTCTCTTACGAATTGCGAACCCCCATTTTTTGCTCACGCCAACGTAGACCGCTGTTGAGTCTCCCGTGGACCTCTGGGGAACCTCTTTTGTAGATTTACGTTGCAAAATGTTATTTATGATTTTCCGTTGATTTGTACATTTTTTTGTTTTTTTTTAAGGTCTTTTAACTTGAATTCAATTCCTTGTTAAATGGACGCAGGTGTATGCCTAACGCAAAGTTGATTTATTAATAGAAATAAAACTAATTCTAAACATAATTGATATTCCTACGACCGAGCGTATAAAAAGCGGTACTGTAACGATTTTTAGCAATCAATATTTATTAATGTAAAGAACCCAGTTCTTACACATACATTTTCTATTCAAAACTCTTAGAATATAATTCCTATTAAAAACATTCTTATAATTTGGTGAAACTATTTTTTTATCCACGTAATTTTCAAATTCTTATGATCACTCTAACTTACCTTTATTTTTTGAATACCTATATACGTACGTTGGCGTCTTGCCTACGTGATTTGAAATAATTAAATAAAAAATGTTATAATACGGTTTTTATTCAAAAGTATATCCAAAAATGCAAATATTAAGTTCAACTAGTTAAGAAATTTGTCAATTTAATACATTTTTTAAAACTCTATATAAAGTTAATAGCGTTTTTATGCATTATGTGTAAAAGTGGTTCTTTTGCTTATAAGTAAATACATAGTTATCTTTCTGAAGTAATAACCTTCAAATTTGAATATCAAGTACCACTTTTTGTTTTATTGGGATATTACTTTATTACTGTGTATTTCTTGTTTAGTAATAAAGTACGTAGCAACAGTTTTGTGTCAGGGCCATAACAAATAATGTTTTGATACATTCTTATACTTAAACTTTTTTGGAACCCACTGTAGGAACCGGCACCCATAGAGATAGTCTGTGGAGGGAATCGCTGAAGGCGATACCACTCTTAAAGACAGACACAGATGCCGTCGTACCAAGATTTGTCTTCGACAATCCCTGCAAAATATTAAGCGACAAAACAGCAGACCCCATCACCCATACGTATGGGTCAAAAACACAGCAAGGTGTGGGATGTGGAATTTGCTCTAGATGGCTTGTCAAGTGTGGTTCAGTCAGAACTCACAGGCATAATCATAACTGCAAAAGAATTAATCAGTAGGAAAATCACAGGCAGGAATGTAAATATTTACACGTAGGTACTGCCGACAAGCACTACTGATCTTGAATAGACCACGCATTAGTTCAAGTTTAGTATTAGTATGTCACCAAACTCTAACTGTGGCCAGCCAGAATAAAGTGGTTACTGTAAGCTGGATCAAAGGGCATGGAAACTCTAAAGGTAACCGCATTGCGGACGATTAAGCAAGGAGGGCTGCGGGCTATAAATATGTTATTCCTCGCCCATCTATCAAGCTAACAATGTCCGCAGTCGTGGACCTTATCAAACAGCTTTCTCAACAGAACTTTATACAGTGCTGGAATGAAACAACGAACTGTAGACTGGCCAAAAAGTTACTACCTCATCCTGGCGAGGAAACAGCAAGAAAATTTAAGGCATTGACCAAACAAAATCTCCCAACAGCTGTGGGAATCTTAAATGGTCATTGACAACTGCGACATCGCTTTAGGACGAAAATAGCTGAATCGCCGCTATGCAGAGGTTGCGAACAAGAAGAGAAAACAGTGAAGCATATAATGTATGACTGCTTTGCTTTATTTATTTCTTTATTCGGGGATCTTTTTGCCACTAAAACAAACTTATAAAAAATATAAATCAATATTATGAAAATGACCCTTGCTTGTTGATCTTGATAGATATGTCAAATTTGTCAAGGGTCGTCTTTTAAAACTGAAAATGCCTAACAAAAATGAAAATAATTTGTTTAAAAATAATTCTTCTGAGCTTTCGACAACCAGATCGGTTGTCGTTTTCAAAGATAAAAATTTTTTTACTATACACTTCTTTATGCGTTGAGATTTTAAAATTTTTTGATTTGTTTTTTTGGTAACTATAGATATATAGATTATTAACTTATTCTTTTTTTAAGGTGGTTAGCCAAGATCTAGATAAATCCAAAGTAAAATTTGAAATACATTTTTGTTTCAGTCCATTTTATTTTGTGATTTAGAAAATTAAAAGCATGTTCACAAATTTTAGATTTATCTATATCTCCTTTTTTAAGATAATTTTTGTGTTCATTGAGGCGAACTTCAAGAGGTCTTCCTGATTCCCCAATGTAGACTTTGCCACAATCACATGGTATACTATATACACAATTTTTTGTTTTTTGATCTTAATTAACCGGTTTTGTTTTGGATAAAATTGATCTTATTGTATTATTTGTTTGAAAAATTGTCCTTATATTAAAAGCATTACCAATTTTTTGAATTTTTTCAGAAATACCTTTTATATATGGAATTTTTGTTGTTTTTAAATTTTGTGTATGGTCAATTTGGTTATCCAATCTCTGAGGGTTTTCAATTTTATTAAAAGTTGATTTAATTAATTTTTCGGGATACCCATTATTCATTAAAACTGTTTTTATTGTTTCTTTTTCGTCTTTTAAAGAAGCAATATTTGAACATACTATTTTAGCTCTGTCATATAAACTTTTTATAATTCCTTTTTTAAAAAACTCAAAATTAGCAAGGACTTTAAACAGTATAACCTTTTTATGCAAATGCCGACAAAATCAATTAATACCAAAAGGATTAAGACTAAAACCACCATTTAGAAGTAAGAAATGAGAATACATAATAAATAAAGCATCTCTATCTTTGGTAAGAGAAAGGATATTTTCATAGAGATGAAAAGGTATTAATTTTAAGAAACATAAGATATATAGAAAATCAACTCCTTTATTTAGATAACATAGACTACAATCATATCATAAATTGCACAAAAATAGTTTTCAGAAATACCTTTGCAAAAAATAAACAAATTCATTTCAAAAAATTCAATGATTTAATTCAAGAAAAACATATCGAAATTCAAAATTTACAAAACAACACATTATCAAAAACCGTTATAAATTTATCTAATAAAGAACTAACCAATTCAGAAATTTCAGTTTTATCAAAAGGGTTAAATTTTTCAATAACCCATAAAAAGATTCCAAAATTAGATTTCATTACATCTATTGAGGAAACAGCTCAAAAATTACCATTTGATGAAGGAAATGAGTACAGAATTCGATGCAAAATTGAATTAGAAAAAGATATTAAAATAGAACAAAATCTATCATCATATGAATTTAAGGCTCTAAATTTTTTAAAAAAATATGATGAAATAAAAATTTTACCAGCTGATAAAGGAAATGCTACAGTTATCTTAAATACAAATGATTATGAGATGAAATTAGAGAATTTACTGGAAGACCCAACTTATACCAAAATTAATAACGACATAACAAAATCGTTAGAAAATAAAATATATAAATCTCTTTTTAAACATAAAAACGAATTGAATGACTTACAAAGAAGACAACTAACTCCACATTATAGTAAACCACCTCATTTTTATGGTTTACCTAAAATTCATAAAGAAGGAATACCACTCCGTCCAATTGTAAGTTCAATCAATTCTCCTTTCAGTAAATTATCAAAATTTTTACTCAATATCATCAATCCTTTATCTAATAACACTGACTCATTCATTAAAAACAATAAACATTTTTTAGAAAAATTATCAAATATTAATATAAATAAAAATCATCTTATGGTAAGTTTTGATGTTGTAAGCCTTTTTACAAACGTACCTGTTGATAAAACGTTACAAATTGTCAAACAATTATTAGAAAATGATAATAGCTTAAATCAAAGAACGAATTTATCCATAGATACCATTATGGAATTGTTAACTATGTGTATCGAATCAACTTATTTTCAATATAAAAATAATTTTTATAAACAAAAAACAGGAATGGCAATGGGAAGTTGTCTTTCACCAATATTAAGTAATATTTATATGGAATTTTTTGAAAAGAATTTTATTGAAACATCATATTTTAAACCAAAAATATGGTGGAGATATGTAGATGATGTTTTTACAATTTGGCCTTACAATCTCAATTTATTAGACAGATTTCTTGAAAATATTAACAATAAAGTACCATCTATTAAATTTACTATTGAAATTGATAGAGATGAGAAATTACCATTTCTTGATATATTAATTACGAAGGAAACCGATTATTTAATTAATACTAACATTTTTCGTAAAAAAACACATACTAACAGATATTTGAATTTTAATTCCAATCACAGTATGACGGTTAAAAAAGGAATTATAAAAAGTTTATATGACAGAGCTAAAATAGTATGTTCAAATATTGCTTCTTTAAAAGACGAAAAAGAAACAATAAAAACAGTTTTAATGAATAATGGGTATCCCGAAAAATTAATTAAATCAACTTTTAATAAAATTGAAAACCCTCAGAGATTGGATAACCAAATTGACCATACACAAAATTTAAAAACAACAAAAATTCCATATATAAAAGGTATTTCTGAAAAAATTCAAAAAATTGGTAATGCTTTTAATATAAGGACAATTTTTCAAACAAATAATACAATAAGATCAATTTTATCCAAAACAAAACCGGTTAATTTAGATCAAAAAACAAAAAATTGTGTATATAGTATACCATGTGATTGTGGCAAAGTCTACATTGGGGAATCAGGAAGACCTCTTGAAGTTCGCCTCAATGAACACAAAAATTATCTTAAAAAAGGAGATATAGATAAATCTAAAATTTGTGAACATGCTTTTAATTTTCTAAATCACAAAATAAAATGGACTGAAACAAAAATTTTATGTAAAGAAGAAAATTCTATAAAAAGAAAATTAAAAGAAACAGCACACATTTTATTAAATCCAAATGAATGTATTTCAAATTTTACTTTGGATTTATCTAGATCTTGGCTAACCACCTTAAAAAAAGAATAAGTTAATAATCTATATATCTATAGTTACCAAAAAAACAAATCAAAAAATTTTAAAATCTCAACGCATAAAGAAGTGTATAGTAAAAAAATTTTTATCTTTGAAAACGACAACCGATCTGGTTGTCGAAAGCTCAGAAGAATTATTTTTAAACAAATTATTTTCATTTTTGTTAGGCATTTTCAGTTTTAAAAGACGACCCTTGACAAATTTGACATATCTATCAAGATCAACAAGCAAGGGTCATTTTCATAATATTGATTTATATTTTTTATAAGTTTGTTTTAATGGCAAAAAGATCCCCGAATAAAGAAATAAATAGACATTATTATGCCACAAAGAAGCTATCGAGAATGCTTTGCTTTTTCTAAAATCAGAAGATCCGTGTTGGCCGAGTACTGGCTTATACCAGCCGATGTCAGGGAAATCCCCCGATGTCACCTATTTTAAATCTCTAGGCCTGATGACAGCCTGAGGTGTGAATATCCCTACACACGGGAGGATGCACAATGGGCCATATGCCATATGTGGCCTCAGTACTGGCAGAGCACCTGCTCGCCCCTCTCCAAATTTCTAGATACTTAAATTTTAAATTTTATAGTGGATATCTCTGGTATATGAAGTACTAATTAATTAAATTGAATTTTGTTGACTCTGTCTTAGTTATGAAGTCTAATAAAAATTAATATGCTTCTCAGGTAGGCATTAGTAAATTTTATAGCTTTCATACATAAATAACTAATATCCATCTCGACTGTAATAACCGTTAATGACTCTTTAAATGTTTGCGTAGTATAAAATTTTCAAATAATTAACTTCTATAATATAGTTATTTTTTAATACAAATTGAACCTACAACATCCAATTTATTATCAAAGCACAGTTAACAAACCATTCTCTTATACTTCCACTATTGTGCGTTTAGCAAGTTAATAATAAGCGATAAGTTATTCATTAGGTGTACGGCAAAAGTGTCTTTATAAGTACTGGTTTCGTAACTATAAAATATTGTTTTATTACAGGAAGTCGATAGTGTGCAGACCATTGCATGAGAAACGTTTAGTGATAAAAAATACGAGGGGAATATCTAAAAATAATTAAGTTCATGATATGGGTTTTATCCAATGGTACTGTTAAAATCAAACTAATTATTTCTGATTTATTCCTTACTTAAAATTATGTTTATTGACCAACTGAAAAGATTAAGTAAGCATGCAGTATTAACAGAGCGTTTTTTTTGACAGGTGTTATACATAAAATCATGAAAAAATGGTACAAACGTATCTCACGCCATAATGTCAATGCAATTCAGATGTACTGATGAGCTCTAATAGAGTAAAACACGGTGTCTACCGTTTGGTTTTGACCTTGTATGCACTGATTAATATTTATACCTATGTCGCAGTAGAATAGCACAAAAAGCAAGGGAATACAATAAAGAACTACACGTAGTTTTCATAGACTTCAAAAGCGCTTTCGACACAGTAAAAAGACAAAAATTGTTTGAATAGCTAGAGAAACTTGGGATCCCAACAAAAATAAGTAAGATGGTAGCACTGACTCTTAAGAATAGCACTGCGAAAGTCAGATTCAATGGAACAATTTCCAAAAAAATAAAAATAAATAAAGAAGTGAAGCAAGGAAATGCTATGTCACCGACACTCTTAACTTAATTTTAGAAGTAATAATAAGGAAGGAAAAGCTAGACAATAAAAATATCATCACAAATCAACTCCAAATACTAGCCTACGCATATGACCTAGCCATCATTGCAAACACAAAAACAGCACTAATAAATGCAATTGAAAAACTAGACAAAGAGGCAAAACAAATGGGTTTAGAGATAAATGAAAATAAAACAAAATACGTGATGATAGGTAAGGAAGAGATAACTCCATAGGAAAAATTGATCACTATAGGCTTGAAGCGATACATATCTTTAACTATTTAGGAGTCACAATAGGAAAGACCGGGAAGAGGAGAGTGTAAGAAACAATCTTAAAAGGCAATCAGGCATTCGGTATAAACAGAAACCTTCTGAGAAGTAAAGTATTGACAAAACAAATACGAAAATGAATCTGTATAAGATCCTAATACGACCAGTAGTTACATACTCATTGGAGACAACAACACTAAATAAAAAGGAGGAAGACAGTCTACTAAAAATTGAGAGAAAAATAATGCAAACAATACTAGGTTCCGACACAACAAGCGAAGGAGAAAGAAGACTTAAAACAAACATTACAATAGACAAAGAACAACATGGTGAAAACATAGTTGGATATAATAAATCACGCCGTCTAGAATGGATTGGGCATATACTCAGAAAACCACACAAAGAAATGCTTCGAAGAATAACGAACTGGACACCGTTATGGCCCAGATGCAGAGGAAGACCAAGAACAAGATGGTTAGATGATGTAGAAGAGGACGTAAAAGCCATGAACGTTTCAGATTGGTAAGCTCAATGCAGGAACCGGAAACAATAGAAGAAAATCACAACAGCAGCAAAAACACACAACAAATTATAATAAACTAGCAGCCCGCCCCGGCTTTGCACGGGGATTAAAGAAAAATAACAAAAGCCATTAAATTTATTGGGTCAACGCTTCCCAATAAACGATATTATATGTTGTTTTATTTTCTGGCAGCAAAATAAATTGATTTTCAGGTGCTTCGACCCGCCTTAGGCGGTTGGCCATGAGGAAAACCGATCCCTACTAATTGGAAGGTTTGACCTTGAGACTTATTATTAGTAAAAGCGAAAGATGTTTTGATAGGAAATTGCAGCGGTTTAAATGGATTTGGTAGATCAGTTGGGATCATCGGTATCCTCAGTGTATAAGCTAGTTGACCAGCTGGTGGTTCAGTTATAATGGTTGCTACAACTTAATTGTCCCTTAATTCCTTTATAAGTAGCCTCGTCCCATTGCACATGCTAAATTCGTGATTATGAAATAAGTTATTTTGATAAGGATTAATACCAAGATAAAAACTTTTAAAAAATTAAAAAATAGTTATTGTGACGTAATTATAACAGTTAGACATATGCTGTTGCGCATTTTTTGTCGATATTTATATATTCTTCAAAATCGTAGTACATTATTTTATTCTATAATCAATAGTATTCTCAGCGCACGCTGATTTTAGGGTAATTTTTGGTTACATTAATGGCCTTTTAGTAAGGATCCCTAATTTTTTTGAAAAAAAATGAAACATAGCCTATGTCACTCGGGAATAGTGTAGCTTGCCAACGGTGAAAGAATTTTTGAAATCGGTCCAGTAGTTTCGGAGCCTATTCATTTCAAACAAACAAACAAACAAACAAACAAACAAACAAACAAACAAAAAATCAAACCTTTCCTCTTTATAATATTAGTATAGAAGTATGTCGGAATGGCCCGTTCTGGCGCGACCGATCTGGCGCGGCCGTACTGGCGCAGGTCCGTTGGGGCGCAGACCACTTCGGGCGCAAGGCCTATCTGGCGCAGGAACGTTCTGGCGTGAGGACTGTATGGCGCAAATAATTGAAAACATAACTTAGATTCAAGGCACTTAAATTTCTTTTATTTTAGGAAGGTGTTAATTTAATAAAGTTAAAAATACTAAAACGTCAACAAACAAAACCATTTAAGGAGGTCCTTTCGCTCCAGTTTAGTCAAAACAACTGTTGTAGTCAATACTCGATAAATTAAAATAAAAAGCCCATAAAAATTACTAAAATTAAAAAATAAATAGTATATGAAGCATTGATAATTGAAATTTTGAAAATTAAAAAAAAAATAGTAAAATACAAAAGTTAATTTGACTTTTGTAAATCAGCTGTTAATACCCTGTCCGTGATTTGACAACGCTGTCTCTCGATTGTTTGTATTTTTATCCACACAATATAACCTTAACCACGTATAAGCTTTTACCTTTGAATATAAATATTCAAAGGCTTTTACCCACGACTCATAAGTAAATTGCGTATTTTTTAACCTATAACTCTGTCAGTAAGTGGCAAATTATTAAGGAGTTGTGTTATAGTTTCATTTACTAAACTAGTGGAGTAAGTAAATAGAAACCTGTATTATTATGTTGGTTACCTACAGTTTTCATTCAATTAAACTAACATTTGACATTTCTTAGACAGAACTGTCTGCGAAATCGAATATTTTTGTCAAAATTTAAAGTTTATATTTTTGTTATTTTTAGTTTTATACAAAACCATTTCGTAAGTCGTGGGTAAAGAATAGTACTTCACTCGAGGAACAAATTGCATATTTAGCTCGTTTCTTTAGCCCCTTCGCTCGCAAGCTCGCTCATGGGCCAAACACACTCGCTGTAATATGCAATTTACTCCACTCGTAAAGTAATATACTATACCTGTCAATGTGGTGAATGAGTAAATTAAATAAAAATGATTAATCATAATATTCGAATGTATCGTGGCAAGGATGCTGGTAAATTTGTGAGTCTTAAACGTAAACAATGGTGTGATAATGCTGTAAGTGCAAAAAAAAGAAAAGTTTACATTGAAGGTATTCAATGGTTTGAAGTTCGCGCGCTACGCAACGTTGCCAAATGTTTTGACTCCATTTTAATGTAGGTTACTTGAGATTTTTTGTGATTTTTAATTATTAATTTCTCAGTAATTTCTCAAAAATTTGCAGAGTAAGGTGTAATTAAAACTTCACAATTTGATAAATAAGGTCTTTAACTATAAAAAAAAATTATTCATAATCTAATATTTTTTATTTAACATTGGCGGCGAAAGGATCACTTTAAAAATCGGAACGTTTTAAAAACCTGATCTGATGCATTTAAGTTAGAAAAAAATGCATATGAAGAAGTTAAAATGTCAACAGAAATAATTATTGCCAATATTAAAAATGGCATAAGCGAAATAAGTAAACTAGATTATAGAAATTTAATAAGATAAAATTTTTAAAAATATCACAAATCAAACTAACAAAATAAAAAATAAACTAATAATAATGATTTAGGCATCCATATTATAATTATAGGATAATCCTCTTAAATATTCTATCACTCCTATATTATTGAAATTCTCTACAATATTCTTAATTCTATTATCACATTCAATGTATTTTCTAAGTTTTTTAGGGGGTGCGTGTCCGGCTATTAATTGTTCAATATACATATCTCTTGAGACCTGCACCTTCTTCAGTAGATCAATAAATGACCAAATTAATGGATGGTCCATCGATAACTCCGTTTGAAGCCTCCTGTGAGAAGCTTCAGCAAAATTGTTGGTTCTGTGAATGTCGTTGGTAACCCTTCCATAAACAGACCATAAAGTTGGTGGAAACATAGGTGGTCTTTGCCCACCTCCACGTCTGTTTGGTCGCCCCACATAAAAATCTTCGAACCAATCGAGCATTGGCAACAATTCTGGTTGAATTTCTTTTGTAAGACTCTCTAGCGCCTCATCGAGATTTTCGATAGGTACAAAGGCCAAAGAAGTTATCATTTTTGCCATGTTGGCAAAATCTGGTTCGTTCTGGTATCTACCCAAAAGATTTATTTCAGCAAGATGTTTTTTAAAATTCTTGACCAAGTGAAAGAAACAGCCTTGCATTTGAACGTCTTGGAATTTTTCTTGGAAAGCATTTATTGCAGCCAATTCAAAATCACAAGAAATTTGCTGTGGATTTAAGTGTACTTCTAGTTCAAGCAACATATCCAAGAGACGTCTGTATGTTCCAGTTTGTTTATTTGGCAGTAAGGCATATATTATTGGATGAACCCCACCTAATTTTTCTGCTAGAATGACGTACACTTGGTAGAATAGTGGAGGAGTAGAACGAAAGGTTCCATCGATGAACCACTGTTTGGATTCACGTAAAATCTGGAAAAATAATAACACATAACAATACATTATGTCATAGATAAATCTGCAAAGATACAAAATTTTCATAACCTATACTACTATTGAATGCAGGAAAAACGGTCCCGCGGAAAAAAGCATCGGGAAACAATAGGCCCGCGGTAAAAAATAAAATCAAAACTTGAAGTGTACTGATTCTTAATGTACCTAATGTACAAAATAATTAAACCATTAAAATCTTTATAAAAATTTAAATACAATTGTTCAAGATGTATTTAAATAGTATTTAAAATAAAAAAAAACAATTGTGTTTCTATTTGTATTTAAATAATTTCAAAAAAGTATTTTTAAAAACCCTGCTAATAATGTTAAATTATAAAGTTATTAAAATTCAAGATATCAGACAAAATTAAAAAAAAAATACGTTTTACTTTAATAATTCGAAAACGGTTAAACTTGGTTTTGATATAAACAAAACTTTCTTCATTTAAGCAACTCTGTAGGTATCTCTTATGGTCTCCGATATCCCAATGGTGAGAATTGAATTTGGGATATCCTGTATATGTAAAAACGGCTTGTTTCTGGTAGAAATGTGGGCAGATGCGTGTGTTAATGATCGTACTACTAGGACTTTGTGAGTCTTTTTACAGTAAATTCGAATAATAAACCTGTATTTGTTCCCCATTAAAAATAATTATATTAAATTTTCATATGTTTGAAAGCCAATAAACTCAATTTATTTTTAAATTAAAACATGTTTCGGAAATATGGTACAATTTTCATATACAGTTAGATAATGTTTTAAAACATAAACTTATATAATACAAAAGTCTACTTCCAAAACATGTTTTAATTTAAGAATTATTGGCTTTCAAAAATATAAAAATTTAATATCAGAATAATCTACAAAATGAATGAATGAATTATTATAATAATATAAAATTAATCATGTAAATAATTAAATATGACAAATTTTATTTAATTAGTTACATATTTAAAGGAATAAAGCATAAATTAGCAGTCAAACGTACCTTTAAATTCTCTCGTCTTCCAAAAATTATGATTCTTGCTGGGCTTGCTAAACTATCCGCCAGAAGAAAATCTTCTTCCACGTTATTTCTTTCCACAATGGTTTTGCATTTTTCTGGAATTTCTAGTTCCTCCAAGCTCCGTGGAACGTCTGATCATCTTCTTTAATGCTGTTTGCACGGGCAATGATGCTAAGACACTTCTTGACACATTTTTACCGTCAGAACCCAAAACATGATTAATAATTTGAGCAGGCGCTTCCATTGTTGACGTGGCTCTATCTTTAATTTGAGTTTTGATCTTAAGGACTTCAACAGTAGCAGCTGAACTATCATGTGTGTGATGGTTTATACTTTTCACTGTTGTGCCATCTTGTGTATGTATTCTCACACGACAACCATCACCCTTTCTACCGCAACGCCAGAACTTTTTTGTTCCACACGCACTGTTTCTATCAAATACATACAAAAATCCATTTTCGAAAAACTTCTCGCGTCCTTGTTTGCTTTTAATTTGTACTTCCATTTTTAACACCGTATAGAAGTATAGACATAAACTGAACAATAAGCTACAAACCAAAACTGCTTCGTACAAAGAATGAATAAATACAAACTTAATAATTCAAATTATATTTACCAGATTCGAAACTTCCCACTTAGGTAAAAAACATTAAGTAAGGGTGGATTTGTTAAAATCTGGTTGGTCATTTAAAAGCAATTTAGAATGTTTACATATATTTATTAATCTCCAGAGATTCTAAGAGGTTCAGTTTATGGCCTTTCGGTTGTATACAATTTTTTTGAACTTTACAATCTATTATAATAAAAAGCCATTGATATTTTATTATTGACCCAAAGTTTTATTACAGAAAGGTTAGGCAATAAAATAATATCGTGGGAAGTAGCATAATTTTTTTAAAAAAAACACATATTGGCAGAATTTACGAAAAAAGATAAAAAGTACAGAAAATACCTATAATAGGCAAAAAAAGGCATTTTGCTTATAATCCGAGCTTTAATAATGATATATGAACTCTCGAACCATGTTTTAATAAAATATAATTTTTGACTAAAATGTACCTAACTAATTTATTGGTTAATGTGCGAAATATAAATAAAAACATTAATGTGCGCCATAAAGTCCTTGCGCCAGAACGTACCTGCGCCAGATAGGCCTTGCGCCCGAAGCGGTCTGCGCCCGAACGGACCTGCGCCATTACGGCCGCGCCAAATCGGTCGCGCCAGATCGGTCGCGCCAGAACGTCCTAGACCGGAAGTATGTATAGATTAAAACGAAGAAAAAAAGGATTGTTGAACGCCCAGGCGTTAGCCATTATCTTAGAGACTGTAAGGCTATGATGATGATTGATGATGATGTCGCAGTAGTCTGTGCTTAGAGTTAGGAATTCTAATCAGGCACAAATCAAGGTTATATATCTGGAATACATTGAAAGCATGACGCTAGATACGTTTGTATCACTTTTTTCATGATTATAATATATACAGTTCTAAAAGTCAGAGAATACTTAAACAATGCTAACATCGCCTAGATGGAATCCTATCGAACACGTATGGGATATGCTCGGTAGACGAATTCGAAGACTGGAACCTGTACCTGGAATTCTAGAAGAAATACGATGAGAATTCTTGGAACAATGGGCAGCTATTCTTAAAGAGAATAAAAACGGTGTAGTGGCATCCTGAAAAGAATAAATACTGTGCTAGTATTAATTTTGGTTTCGTATTTTATTATTATGCCTTATTATTTAATTAAGTTGGTTAAATTTTTTGATTCAAATTAAATTACTTTAAATTGTTTCTTGAAGACTGTGTATCAGAAAATTCTTTCATTCTTTCAGTTTTGTATAATCTAAGGATGATTATGAAGTTATGATTTTCCAGTTTTTTGTTGAGGTTTCTGGTCAACTGACCTCGGATTTGTAATCAGTCACCAAAAAACCTTATAGATGCCATTTTTAATCTAGAACTAAAAAATTGACAAAGTTGTAAAATTGCTTTTCAGTTAAGCCTTCAAACTAACAAACCTTGGATTATGGATCAAACACTCAACAAAAAACTCGTAGACACCATTTTCAATCTTTAAAATATACACTTTTTTCACTCCATTTTTTAGTGTTAATTTGGGGTTATTGTAAAGAGGCTACTTGACGTTGCTGAGGTAGCCTGGATTTAGCTAGTCACGAATGATCTTTAGCGTTCATACAACTTCATGAAAAAAATGGGATTAATTTGAGCTTTTCTAACCATTTTCCCTAATTATGCCTTTTCTCCAACTCATAGCCTAGACTGTATTTTACCAAAATAAGAATACAAACATCAGATAAAAAAATACTAATTTGATAAGTATGAGTACATCTACAACTAATGGGAATTTATTTTATATTAATGAATACTATATATATATATATATTCTCTTGTAATACGATCTAGTTTTAATAAAAAACTTAATACTATTCAAGTTTAAAGTGTTTGTATCGATCCATAATTTCATCAATAAAACCTCGTCTGCAATTTTATACTTCTATATCATATAATATTTAATAACTAACTCTTACTAACTTTACCCATTGTATTTTGTCGAAATAAAGACATTAGTATGCGTGTGTTGTTCGTTTGCCTACATTTATCCATATATATTGTTTGGTGACGATTGGTACCCTGCGCATCTCATTACAATTGAATTCTGACGGAAACCCATACATACGTGACTTCCATGGGCTGTCTTTTTATGGGCAGGTATTTTTATTCCTCAAATTGACTGTACCTTTGCATACAAATAAAAAATGTCCAACAGAGATGGACTCAACAAGGGTATTTTTTTCTGGTATTTGCTATTTTCTTTATCTAATCTTGTATTTTCTAGATTCTCATCTGTTTTCAGCTGTGATAAATTTCTAATTTATACAACGCACACAGGTACTCATTTATTTTAGTTGTTATATTGTTTTAAAGAATTATCTTTTATAACTTTCTATTAGGAATCTGATTTTTTATGTTGTATTTGAAGCTATAAAATTGTTTATTACATCGATTTGCTTTAGCTTAACAAAAGTATGACCCAGACAATAGCTATTTGTGTATTAATTAACAGCAGAAAGTGATCTTTGCCGCTTGAGATAATAAGTTGCCGCAAGACGTGTTAGCTGAGAGCGACTGCGGATTTAGGAGTGAAAAATCCTAAGAAAAGTCTTTGGCCCGTTACTGAATGGGACAACGGGATAATGTGGAATAAGAGCAAACAAAGAGCTAGAAGAGTTATACGCAAACGTCAACATAGTAAAAGAAATAAAGTCTAGAAGACTCCAGTGGACAGGCTACCCCATAAGACATTCTAACGAAAGAATAGTAAGACTGGTGTGGGAAAAAACCTCAACTGGAAAAAGAGCACTTTGACGAACTCAGCTTCGGTGGCGGGATAACATAGCAGGAGTCCTTAAAGCTGGGGACGTAGAGAACTTGATGGAACTAGCAAAGGACAGAGTAAAAAAAATAAAGTCTAGATCTAGAAGACTCCAGTGGCCAGGCCACCTTATAAGACATTCTCACGAAAGAATAGTAAGACTGGTGTGGGAAGAAACCCCTACTGGAAAAAGACCACTTGGTCGACCTCATCTCCGGTGGCGGAATAACATTGCAGGAGATCTGAAAACTATGAATGTATAGAACTGGATGGAGCTAGCAAAGGAAAGAGTAAAAGAAATAAAGTCTAGAAGACTCCAGTGGGCAGGCCACCTCATAAGACATTCTAACGAAAGAATAGTGAAACTGGAGTGGGAAGAAACCCCAACTGGAAAAAGACCACTTGGACGACCTCATCTCCGGTGGCGGGATAACATAACAGGAGACCTTAGATCTATGGACTTAGAGAACTTGATGGAACTAGCAAAGGAAAGAGTAAAATAAATTAATCTAGAAGACCACCTCATAAGACATTCTAACGAAAGAATAGTAAGACTGGTGTGGGAAGAAACCCCAACTGGAATAATAAATAATTATTCAAAATATTACTAAAATAAAAATATGCTTACTGGGTGTTCGGATTTCTATATCACAAACATAAAGATAGACAGACAGACAGACAGACAGACATACAACAAAAAATCTAACCACATTTTTGGGTTCTATATCGATGTACCCGCGACGTCGTTCGATTGTTGTATAAAAATTTCTCCCCCACACCGTAAAAGTGGTTTTCCCAACATTTCCCTTCACTGCTCTGCTCCTATTAATTGTAGCGTGATGTAAAGTATCCTATAACCTGCTCAGGAGTATGAAAAATAATTGTACCAAGTTTCGTTAAAATCCGTCGAGTAGTTTTTGTTTCTATAACGGTTATACAGACAGATAGACAGACAGACAAAAATTTTACTGATTTCATTTTTGGCATCAGTATCGATCCATAATCACCCCCTAATAGTTAGTTTGAAAATATATTTCATGTACAGAATTGACCTCTCTACAGATTTATTATAAGTATAGATTAAAAGTTAAATTTAATATTCTAAGTAAAAGCCATTTTACTAGCCCTCATTTCATTCTGTTTTATACCTTGCAATACTTAAACGTCTTGATATTTTTACACGTCTTTTTTTGTTGGAATCCAAAGTATTTTTCACAAGTGTCAACAATTTTGTAACATTTTCAACAATTTTTTATCATTTTTGGCAGTTATTTTAACATTTTCTGTATGACTTTCGACATTTTTTCACCATTTTTAACAACTTTTGAAGATTCCAACAGTTTTTTACGATTTTCAACAATTTTTTTTTACAATTTTTAACATCTTATCAATAGGAGTCCGCATAATAATTTTTATAGAAAACGTAGTAATTTTTTGATATTATTCATCCAAAGTTCTCTAATAAACCATAAAACACGTGTTCAATGAAATATTTTTAAGAGTCTGAATTTCAATTTTTAAAAATCGGTGCCGATTTAAAGATTTTTCCATACAAATATTCAACCCCTATTTCACCCCTTCAGTGTTAAATTTGTTCAAAATCCCTTCTTAGTGAGTGTTCACATTATGAAAATAAACATCTGTCCAAATTTCAAGTTTCCACCATCAGGGGTTACGGCTGTGTGTGCGAGTATACCTCAATCAGTGGGAACTTCTGTTTTTATATATAGAGATATTATTTACGCCACCTTCCCGTGGCGTCGTGCTACTTAAATGAGAATTGCTTATTTGCTATTAACTGCTATTACTCGTTTAAATATATAAGATAATAAAATAGACTGTTAAGACTTGTACACACTTACTGAAGTTAAAGAAAAGAAAGGAAAACAAGTATTTTGGTGTGTAAAAAAAATTTTAAATTATTAGCTGAGCAGTTTCGGACTAACACCGGCCATCAACAGAGCTAAAAGTCCAAAGTGAAAAGATCGATAGACCATTCAACAATCAGGAACTGAAGCCAACAAATCCCGTTTGCAGTTAAAGGGACAACATAACTTGTAGACCGGTTTCGCCCTATTCGGGCTCGTCAGTACAAGGTATATGTTGTCGTCAGCGAGCTTAAAGCATAATCGCTGACTGAAAATGAACTAAAATCACGATCTATTTATAACCACCGAGTAGTGGAAGTGTAAAAGGTGTGATAGTAGTGACATCTTCACCTCTAACTCTAAACTAGAACTCGATTTGACTATAAACAATTCCCACAGATGGTGTTCATTGTTAAATTAACTTTTAGCTCTGTTGATGGCCGGTGTTAGTCCGAAACTGCTCAGCTAATAATTTAAAATTTTTTTTACACACTAAAATACTTGTTTTCCTTTCTTTTCTTTAACTTCAGTAAGTGTGTACAAGTCTTAACAAACTATTTTATTATATTTACACAGTATGGTGTTTGACTTTAATCGATACCTTAGACTGTCCAGAGGGATAGAATTGATCGTCTTAGACAGTTGATTTTACACCTATTCATCAGGCTAAAGTGACCCCAACTTTCGCTGATTTGAATTTAACAATGAACACCATCTGTGGGAATTGTTTATAGTCAAATCGAGTTCTAGTTTGGAGTTAGAGGTGAAGATGTCACTACTATCACATCTTTTACACTTCCACTACTCGGTGGTTATAAATAGATCGTGATTTTAGTTCATTTTCAGTCAGCGATTATGCTTTAAGCTCGCTGACGACAACATATACCTTGTACTGACGAGCCCCAATAGGGCGAAACCGGTCTACAAGTTATGTTGTCCCTTTAACTGCAAACGGGATTTGTTGGCTTCAGTTCCTGATTGTTGAATGGTCTATCGATCTTTTCACTTCTGGGGTATTGATTAACCTTTGGACTTTTAGCTCTGTTGATGGCCGGTGTTAGTCCGAAACTGCTCAGCTAATAATTAAAAATTTTTTTTACACACTAAAATACTTGTTTTCCTTTCTTTTCTTTAAATATATAAGATATTAACTGGGCCATCTTACGGTGAAGTTTTTTTACTTCGTTTAGGAAGGTATTTTCTTGGCTTTCTTTGGTCTTTATTAATATTTTTCATTTTATTTTAGTTTCTCGTTTATAGGTTTATTCTTAATAAATACAACACCATCTTCTGTGTTTTCACTCAACCTATATGTTAAATAATCTAGAAATCAAAACACAGTGTCATCTTTTTAGGAGGAGATCGGTGACATAGGTACACACACGAACAAAGTAATGTTAACAATGTTTCAGGATAAAAAATATTTGTTATCAAAAAATCCTGTTTGTTTTATTGTTAACCAATATACGGGCTTTGAGTTGATAATGATGATAGCTCGGAAATTGATGAGCATATTATACAGTTCAGATTAAGCGGAGGTAATCGGATCGGTACAGAGAAATTCTATCTGAACAAACTAATTCTCGATCGGAATTATACTCTTAACAAACAACAAATCGATTTGATTAATTATATCACAATCCAGTTTACCAATAAAATTGAGTATAGACTCTGTTTTTAACATTACTTCTAAGCTACGCAGGGTATGCCTAAAGTACCTAAATTTTATTGGTAGGAAGAGTACCTACCTTATTATTGGGAGTAAGGAACACTTAAAAAAAGAGGTGCAGTACTTCGGAAATAATGCGCATAACTTTTTTAACGCTCTGAAGCATTATTTGACCAAACATAAAACTTGCAATGACTTAAAATTTAAAATCACTTGGAAAAATAAAATGTGGTACTCCTGAAATTTTAAAGGAGGGTACGCATAACTTTCTTAAGGTCCTGAGGTATTATTTGACCAAACATACGTATAAAAAGCTTGCATTGACTTAAAATCACTTAAAAAACGAAATTTGGTACTCTGGAAATGATAAAGGAGGATGGACTTAACTTTCTTAACGCTTTGAAGTATTTTTTTGACCAAACTTACCTATAAGAAACATGCTTGCAATCACGAATTCCTAATAGATGGCGATGTAAATTAACTTATCGATACAAATCTATAAAATTGACTGAAATCTAGGTTGTGAAAACACCCGATAGATAGCGTTATAGGCATTTTAATTCAGTTAGAAAGGTTTTCCTGATGAATACTAGAAGAAAAGTTATTTTTTGACATACCATTAGAAAAGTGCTTCGCTCAGTCGATCAGGCAATTAATAGCCATTTTCTACCCTTTCCCAATCGTCCTCGGTGAAGAACTAATATTATCTTTTATAATTGACATTGTTATACTAATTGAACCAACAAAATTTACTTTCAGTTATTCAAATTGAAAATATTTGTTGTTAAAATGTAAAATAAAGTAAAAACGTCCCGGGATGACAATAACAAACTCCTGATACACAAACTAGATTAATTTACAAAACAAACTAAAAGAGGAACATGATAATCTGCATAGTAATTAATTTCAGACATCAAACACAAACGCTTGTTTCAGTTAAATTAATGTCAGGAACATGATAGAAAAATAATCGTTGATTAAGAGCTTTCTTTAAAGTGAGTCTCAGTAATTAAAATAAATTATTAATTTACTAATAGACTTAATAAATAAAATACAAATGATGAAACCTTTGAAATAGAAAACAGATTATCCAAAGAAAATAGATCACTTGGAGCATTAAATAGAATACTAAAATCGAAACCATTACCAAAAAAAGACAAAATGAGAGTATATAGAACGATAATAAGACCGACTGAACTGAGGAAAGTTTCAGAAAGTATTAGGAGGTAAAAGATTGGAGGATGGCACTTGGAGAAGGCAGACGAACAAAGAATGAAATTAAAGAAGCTTATGGGTAACCCGATACTGTTAAATAAATTAAAGCACAACGTGTTAGATGGTTGGGGTATATATATAAAATGTCACAAACTAGACATACCAGTACTGCAATTTTGGAATAAAAAGGAGACAGAAAACGAAGACGTAGACTGAGGAAGAAATGGCTGAATGCGGTAGTAGATGACATAAAGAAGAAGGGATTCGACAAGAGATATATAGAACGATAATAAGACCGATTGAAGTCTATGGCTGTGAATCCAGGATTCTAATTCAAAACAACGAAACTAAGATCGAGACGTGGGAAAGGAAATTTTCAGACAGGTATTAGGAGGTAAAAGATTGGAGGATGGCACTTGGAGAATGCAGACGAACAAAGAAAAAAATTAAAGAAGCTTATAGGTACCACTATATTGTTAAATAAATTAGAGCACAACTTGTCAGATGGTTGCATGGGAGATATATGAAAAATGTCAAAAACTAGACATACTAGTACGGCGATTTTGGAATAAAAAGGAGACAGAAAACGAAGAGGAAACTGTGGAAGAGATGGCTGAATGCGGTAGTAGATGACATGAAGAAGAAGGGATTCGACAAGAGATATTATAGAACGATAATAAGCCCTATGACTTTGAATCCAGGATTCTAATTCAAAACAACGAAACTAAGATCGAGACGTGGGAAAGGAAATTTTCAGACAGGTATTAGGGGGTAAAAGATTGGAGGATTGCACTTGCAGAAGGCAGACGAACAAAGAAAGAAATTAAAGAAGCTTATGGGTACCCCGATATTGTTAAATAAATTAAAGCACAACGTGTCAGATGGTTGGGAGATATATGAAAAATGTAAAAAAACTAGACATACTAGTACAGCGATTTTGGAATAAAAAGGAGACAGAAAACGAAGAGGTAGACCAGAAAACGAAGAGGAAACTAAGGAAGAGGTGGCTGCATGCGATATTAGATGTCATAAAGACGAAGGGATTTGACAAGAGCTGCCAAAGATAGGAAAATGTAGAGAAACCTGGTAAGAACAATAGTTGTCACACTTCATCGATTCCCTTTCTATCCCCTAACATTTGACTTATGGATACCCCTTTATTTGTAATGAAAGTTTATGAAAACTTTCCTTTCTCCGATATGAACTCAATAGGCTGCCAAAAGATTCTATAAATCTAAAAAACCTAAATAAATTAAAAACTAATAAATTAAGTTTTTTTCTAATTTAGTTGTCTTTAAAATTTGTATTTAAAAAGACTATACAGAACCACGATATGGAAAGTGATATTAATATAAAAATAAATGAGTTAATGTTGCATGTAGGTTTAACATGTTTTAAATTTTAACGTTTCTAATACAACTCTACAAACATTTAATATTTTATTTAAGTAATTAATTAAATTCGACCTAGTTTCGAAGTTTTATTTTTTAGTTAGAGCTTCATGAAAAATATGTCCATTGCATTGAAATGTAAATAGAGATGGTATTAATTAAAAAGCTTCACTCAGCAGCTTTTATGTTGTCGTTATTTAAATGCATTAGAACATGAAATGAAACGATACGATTTACTTTAGAGTGATTTTTATAAAAGAGGTGGTTTGGTAATGTTTTGTTTTTTTATTCTTATAGACTAATTATAAAAAATTGATAAAAATGATTTAAAAAAGAACTTTATCGTGATTACCACTTGATACTCATAAAGGTTAGGAGTTCTATATTTTGTTTTTAAAGCGATCTACAAACTTCCAAAAGTCGTTTAAATTTAGTCCTTGAGTACGAAATTTCGAAAGCAAAAATGAAAGAATGTGTATTTTTTATGAAATTTGTTTTCTTATTCAATAAAATCTACCTCAGCTTGAACACATTTATTCTAATGATCCTCCAGTAAATCTCTGTAATGATTTTTCGGTTGAAATAGCTTCTTCATTTGACAAAAAATGCTTTCCACGAAGGAATTGTTTCCAGTTTGTAAAGAGGCAAATCTGTAGGAGCCAAATCAGGTGAAGACGGTGGGTGTTCAAGCAACTCATACTTTAATCCGTTCAATTTAATCATCGTCAACAAACTTGTGAGAACACGTGCATTGTCTTGATGAAAAATGATTGTTTTCATCTGTTAACTGGATCTTTTTTCACGAATGTTTTTATCCAACTGTTTCAAAAGTTGCAATAAAATTCAGATTTACTTCTTTCAAGATAATCAATCAACAAAACCCTTTTTGCATCCCAAGAAACTGATGCCATAACCTTCACATGTTTTGCAGCTGAAGAACCAGCTTCAGTCCACTGTTAACGATTTTGTTTCAGTTCAAGATGATGATGTTAGATCCAAGTCTCATCCACAGGTATAAAAAGATGCATACAATCGGTTTTATTCTGCATAACAGGTTTAAGTCGCGCTATAAAAATGGATAGTGAAAAATCCAAGTTCTGGAACGATCTAAAAGGACCCCTATTCTGTTATCCTATTCTGTTACCCTTTTATCGGTTCCAGGACACATAGAATTAGAAGGAAACGAAACAGCAGACAAGCTGGCAAAAGAAGGAGCTGAAACCACATACTTGGAACCAGAATCATCCTGTGGAACCAGCAGCAGTACAATCTTAGAAAAACTAAGGAAAAAATAGATAGCGAGAAATCCAAGTACTGGAACGATCTAGAGGGACTAAGACAATCGTAGAGGCTTCTGGGAAACTACAACCAGAAGAGATCTCTCAGCTGTCTTAACCTTAGTAAGAAGAACCTCCTTATTCTAACAGGAATATTAACCGTGCCGATTAAGAGGACACATGAAGAAACTTGGATTAGTAGATGAAGCAAAGTGCAGATTCTGTAAGGTAGATGATGAAACCTCAATACACATACTTTCAGAATGCATTGCATTGCGTAATTTTAGGGTCAGATACCTAGGGTTATACGAAATAGAAGAGTAAGATCTACCTAACTTGATGCCCAACAATATTCTAAGAAAGATAGGACTAGAAGAGCTGCTATAAGAATGAGGAAACATCAGAAGTATAGCAAGAAAAGGGGGTTACAATAGATCTTATGATTTGCTCATATGTAGGTACCTACATACATCCTCATAAATTTTTTTGGTTCTACTCTTTTTCTTCCTAAAGAACATCCATTAGACCAATTTTTAAGGATTACCAAACCACGTCATTGTTTGGATATGTCGTAGTAACCTCTTTTAAAAAAAAAATAACCTCTTTTAAATTATATAAGAAACAGAAGGTCTCAGTTTCAAAAAAATTTTTTACCAGTCATAACAGAGAGACATTAAATAGTGTTTCTTTAGGATTTATGTGTTCGATTTGTTTACAAATTATTAAAATGTTTAGAGTAGAATTCGATTAGGTCCAAAGGATTAACATGCAGCTAACCTACTTTGCTTTCTTTTAATAAAATCATTATTCATTTTTTATTATACCATTAGGTACATTTTAAATGTATTCTATTTCAGATTATATTCTAGCGGGAAAACTGTCTGAGAGTCTACTCAATTTCTCTAACTTTAAATAGAATGCTTCATCAAATTACAGACTGTGAAATATCACTTGAACTAAGAGCGGAAGTTACTTAGCTTTCTCTCAACTGTGACAAAATGCCAATTTTCTACCCTTATATAAAATGTTCAATTTAAACCTAAATTGCGTAATTTTTCGTAAAAATATTTCTTAATAGAAAAACGTACAGAATTCGCAGAAGAATCTTATTATTTAATTACTTTGTTAATTCAAGTAAACCCATCAGCTTTTATAGGAAGATACACACGCAGAATCACTTGCGGGGTTTTATAAGAACTGCATTGCTCACGTGATCAATCCTGTTTTCGATAGCTGTATTAACACATGTTTGTTAAAAAATTTCTCGGGTTTGTTATTCACGTACAATTTGATTTTATTAAAATCTTAGCCTCCAGTAAAAACAGTTTTCCCTAATGCAAATTTTCTTGATTTACACCACATTTTCCCCCTTCTATAACTTTGACAGATCGATATTCTGGTGCCGTAATGTCAGTTGATGTTCGGGAGTTGGGGGTGCAGCACGCTTTCCCTTTGTTATAACCTACAAACACGCGGCGCCGATTTTCCGATAGAAAAATGACCTCTTCTAGTGCTGATTTCTTTTTTTGTTATTCAAAATCGTGGGTTAGGTTAAGAGTTACTGTTATGTAATTATATGAAGAAATTTTACTTACTGTTCTGCTTGGTATCTTCCTATGAAATGATTCCGTCTAAATACTGTGATCCTACTGCTTCCAGTAAGATTATTTTTCAAGATTAATTTGTTGTTAGTTTACAGTTACACAAGAACATTTAAACACAGTGACATTTACTTACATATTTGGAAACAAACAGAAACAGGTACAGGTATAAATAAATAAATTTTAAACAAATTCTATAAGACAATGATAAACAAACGATCCAAGATCAAATAAATTGAATAAGTCCAATAAGCTTGAGGCAGATGTAAAGTATTTAAAGAAAGTTGATAAGAAAATATCCAAAAAATAATTGGCTACGAACCCCAAGCTTAGTCTAATAAAAAAATATATTCTGTAAAAGTCTTAAATGACAGAGAAACAATTCAATACATTGAAGATCCTTGAACTTATTTTATCAAATTACTTTCCTAATTACCATATAATTCAAAAATAATGTCTTAGAAGGTCTATAGCTAAAGGAATCTACATAATGATCCTATTATAATCGACTCGGGATAAACCTTTTACAACTGATGTATCAAGTGGTAAACGTTAGATTGAAAACTATTAAAGTTTTCCAGAACAAATATTTAAATTTTAAATACAGGTTGGTTGCAATGTTTTGAAAGCAAAAATGAAAGAAGGTATATTTGTTATTCAATATAATCTCTTTAAGCTTAAACACACTTATTCAAATGATCCTCCAGTAATTTTATATCATCTCTCTAATGACTTTCCGGAAGCTTTGCAAAATATTGTTCCACGGCTGTAATAGCTTCTTCATTCGACGAAGAACGCTTTCCACGAAGGAATTGTTTCAAATTTCTAAATAGATAATAGTCGGAGGGGACCAAATCTGGCGATTACGGTGGGTGTTCAAGCAGTTCTTACATTAATTCGTACAATTTAGCTATTGTCATCAAATTTATGTGATCGGTTCCAATGTTTTTCGACTCCAATGGAAATTTCTTCTTGCTCTTCTGTTAGCAAATAAGAAATGAGGGATTCAACCAGAAACCAACGTCGTAAAAGCCAGTTCATGTAGGATCTTTTGGATCAAGGTCTTTAATTTCTTTTTATTTAAGGATGTCCTCGTAGGTATAGACCTAAATACAAATTAACCGAAAACATTTATTGGGACAAAAAAGTTAATTTAATAATTTGGCTGCAAGTTAGGGCGAGTGAAGAAGACGTGGGAAGGTAAGGAGTTCCACAATTTGGAGACCCAGGGGATGAAGGAACGATCGAATCGATCCGTTCTCGATGTCTGGCACTGAACAGTATAAGGATGCATGGAGTTGGCACGTTGCGTTGCTCTGGCTGGTCTGGTAAGTGGAGGCACTATAGAGCGGAGTTCTTCTGAGCAAAATCCGTTTATGTATCGGTAAAACAAGGAGAGATCAGACACTGCTCTTCGGTGGGACAATGGGGCTAGGTTTTTGGTGATACTGGTGTCGTTTATTAGTCAAACTTGTCTTCTCTGTATTGCACCAAGAACTGTGATCCTTGACGGAGCCACCGATCCCCATACATGCAGTATTCAAGATTAGGTCGTATTTGGGCTTTGTAAAGAGTAGCTAAGTTGGATGGATAGAAATATTTCCGTGCTCTAAAAAGACAGCCTAACTTCTTTCCTGCTGCAGTTGCTATGGATGCAATATGTTTGTTCCAAAGTAAGTCTTGGAAGATCGTTATACCATCCTCTATCTTCCAGTGTGTTACACGGTGGTCATCCTTAATTAGCTGACAGCATCAATGTTTTGTTGTGTGGCTGCTGTTTTCGGTGGACCTAGCTTGTATTCGTAGCTTAGACTAGAGCGACCATTATGAAATTTGTAACACCAGCGGGCAATAGTTGACTGGTGTGGTGTTTCATTCCTTAATACAGAATCCATTTCAGCGAGACGTTGCTGTTCGGATAATCCTCTCCAAAAATGGTAAAAAAATATCGCTCGTAAATGTTCTCGACTAAGATCCATTTTTTGACCGACTTGCTTATTTCAAAAATTCACTGTACTCACACGACTTGTTGTAGTGCAATGAAACTCTGGATTTGTGTCAACAAAAGATTGAGGTTAGATTTGTGTCTGAAGATTCTATCGGTGGTGCCTTCTAAGCGGCTAAATGCAAAACTAAAAACTCTTAATTAAAATTTTATTTAGTAAATAATGTTAGTTGTCTCTCATCATCCCATATTAAACTACATATAAGTAAGTCACGAAATTTGGACATTTATATTTTCAAAACGGTACGGCCAAAAAAATTTAATAAACTCAGATGGTTTTAGAGTAGCGAAGAATGTTGTACGAAATTTTCAAAAGGATCCCTTAATTTTGCTGAAATCGTACAACGCCCTTAGCCCAAACTGTGTAACAAAAATAATATATAGCAACTATTGCCAGCTTTGTATTTTCTGAAATAGCGTGAATGTAATCAATTCTAAAAAGGAAAATCAATATTTTAACAAAATGTCTCGCATTTTCACATATATATTCATGATTAATATAATACTGGGGATTTTTAAAAATATACCCTATAGTAAAAGTATGGATTGATATTGATATCCATAACACGACCATTATCGAAATTATATGTAATTTTGTTGTAGTTTGTTTATTATATACTACTATAAGGTTAAAAGCTGACTTATTGTTTGGTTATTTTAGCAAACATTAACACTTTTTTGTTTACTTAAACAATTCCAGAATTTTAAATTATAGTGTCTAATAAATGTAGTGAGATCACAACAGAAATGATAGCAATAATTTTTTATTATCTACCAAATCAAGACAACCATTAAGGACAAGTCCGTATAATATATTTATTTAATCGATATGGTGTTCCAAAACACTATTAACTATTCATGAATAAACATATAGCACATTAGATGTTATTGTATATAAATTGTTTTCCTATTCTTACAGAATTATGGTTTTTGTTCAATTTGTTTCATATAAAGTTCATGCACTAATTTATATCGTTGCTTAACATTCACTTACTTGTTTTTGAACGAAGTTCCTTACGACAGGCTTGGAGGAGATAGAGATTTTGCTGCGCGACCGAACTGAAAAAAATGTAATAGTAAAACCGTAAGAATAAGTCCGTGGAATAAAACCGTTAAATGAGACGTGCGCAGGCGCTACAGTTGTATACACAAGCGAGTAGTGTCGATTCTACATTAGCCGAAGGAACTTCGTTCCTACCTGGTGTCCCACGACACCATTATACTTTTCTATCTCTTCTTTTAATTTTTAATATTTATCTATTTTGGACTATCTCAAAGTATGTCAAGCTTCCATATCCATTTCATTGGGCCCGATTGCAACCACAACCATAATTTATCGCTAATTTATTACGCAAAACAACTTGCTCCAACTCTTTTCGAAAAACAATGGTTTTGTTAGCTTGACAGTCAAGCTAGCATAGCTATAGCTGTATCTCGGGAATCAAAAGGTCTACGAGGTTCGTAAAGTGGCAAAATGTATTTGCTTCCGAATAGTATATCGACCAACCATAAAAAAACATCCCCTACCGCGAATCTTACACCAAAAAACCGAGAAATCGATTAGTAACCAAACAAAAGCAAACCAAACTTAATTGTTATTTTATTCCTACGAAAAATATACTGCTTTAACCCTTTATAGCACAGCCGTAAGTGTATTCGGGAAACAAAATGATTCCGAAGCTCGTATAGGTATCATATTTTATTGCTAATTATTTGCTCTCGGATTGTATATCAACTAACCCTCAAAAACTACCCTAACGTAAATTGTACCCCTATAAAAATGCCTAGATGGAGAAATCGATTGATAAGTGAACAACAAGCAAACCAGATTGCTGACAATCCGGTGCAAAAATTCAGCCTGAGCTCGTTTTTCCCCAATTTTGGTCTCTCTCTGGATCTGGAAATTTGGGGTGTGGCGAGCTAGTGCTCAGCCAGCACTGAGGCCACATATGACCCATTGTGCATCCTCCCGTAATTTTGGCCGAATCCAATAAAAAATTCCATTTGCATTCGCCATGAAGAGTATCTAATCAAGATGGTGATTGCAGGTAAATATCTCAAGGCTCCTTAGTTCTGTGCCTTCTAAGTTTCTTATTCGATAAATATCAAACCCTAGATTTTAGAGGGTTTATGTTAAGCCTTGCAGTTAAGGTCCATTCCCGGACAACATTCATAGCCTTTTAGTTAAAAAATCTTACAGCTCTTTTTTTGTGATAATTTGATAATTTTGAACTAAATTCAAACAACTTCCTTCAATAAATTCTTGTTTTCAGTAACTACACTGTGTAAATATAGTGCACAAACTATGCAGAAGATATGTTAAATTGTTGTATTTTAATATTGATATTGATTTCTATCAGAGAATTTTTCAATAACATTTGCAACTATAAAGGATTTTAATACTGTTCAAAAGTTCTAACTTCATTTTTTTCTAAAAACTTTTTGCATAAGTTTCTAAACAAAATAATTTAATTTTATCGCGTTTTGCTCAGTTTGTCTTTCTTGTATCGACTTTTTGTTACTTGTTCACTCTGGTGACAGCTAAAGTCTTCCTTATTCAATCCACGCTCTTTTTGTATCATAAAATATCTTATGACGGCAGTTATGTAAGTGCCTTTTTGAAGTATTACTTCTATTCGTGCACACTGCGGAAAAGATTTGTGTTAAATGGGTAAAATCATTACATATGTAATGGTGTGAGTGAGAGAGAGACAGAAACACATATATGGTATATTGGTCGGTACAAACAAAATGAAATATTGACTACATGTTATTAGTTATAACTAAGTCCTTTGAATACCATTTAAACATTTATTACATTGAAAAGAGATAGAAATACAAAAAACAGTCTGAGCTAATGTTTTGAATATCATAGTGACGTATTACATTGTGTGTGACAGATTATTTTATAATTCTGTTACGTAAGTAAACATATAATGTTTAGTATTTTATATTAATAATATTAATAATAATATTCAGTAATGAGTATCGTATTGTAGTCCATAGTACCGTCACATGGTTGCATTATATCCTACACTATGCTTTTGAGGTTGTTGGATACACAAACAGAGTTTTTAAGAATAGTTGAAAATTGTATTCCGAACAGACAACAGATAGAAAAATTAAAACTCGGTAAGTATTCCAAATGGGTTCAATTTATGTATTCGGGGTTTTTGGGGTCGTTGAACACGAATATCATGATGTCGAAAGCCTCCGCGGCACTTGGTGCCTAGGGTATTTACCTCTTCTCCTGAGGTTTTATGTTAATTCTGTACAAAATCAGTGCACACTTGGAACTCGGCGTTTTTTTGGGTCGCTGAATACGAATATGATAATGGCGATGGTGTCCGAAACACCTGGTGTTTAAGATGGACCTCGCCTCCAGGAATTTTATGCAAATTCGATACAAAATGTGCACTCGGTACTAGGAGGTTTTTGAGATCGCTGAACACGAATATCATATAATGATTTTGCTAAATTATTCGCATACAAATTTATGAATTCCGGCGCGTGCATAGAAGTATAGTTTCTGCCGGCAGTCCCACTGACTGCCACACCATTTTTTCTTTTTCATTCTTTACAGATTCTTGTTATGAACAAAGTAAATTTGCACAGTCCGTAATAGTGGGGAATTCTGAGTAATACATTATATTTATAAATTAAAAGCAAAAAACCTTTTATTTAAACGATACTATAACTTCTTTAACCCGTCTGAAAAATCCGTTTTCTGGAGGTCTGTAATGTATAGGCCTCCGTGGCGACGATAACCTGACTCAAATTTCTGTCCAGCAAGTGACTTTTTCAAGTTTGGAAACAAAAAGAAGTCGCACGTGGCCAAATCTGGAGAATACGGTGGATGGGGCAGCAGTTTGCAGCCCAATTCGATCAGTTTGACCGTGGTGACGGCGGAGGTGTGAGCCGGTGCGTTATCATGGTGGAAGAGCATTTTTTTCTTCCCCAAATAAGGCCGTTTCTTCTGCAATTCTGCGTTGAATTAGTCCAATACTTCGGCATCCGGTGATCGTTTTGCTCTTCTCCAGGTAGTTGATGTAGATTATACCTTTTGAATACCAAAAACCGGTGTCCATCACTTTTCCGGCCGATGGGACAGTCTTCGCCTTCTTTGGAGCAAGTTCGCCGGATCAGTCCACTGTTGCGACTGTTCCTTGGTCTATGGTGTGTACCAGTAGATCCATGATTCATCAATGGTATCGTAATGACGCAGAAACTCCTTCGGATTGCGTTTAAACAGCGTCAAACACTGCTCTGAAGTGGTCTCATGGATGCGCTTGTTGTAAGGAGTGAGCAAACGTGGAACCCATCGCACCGACAGCTTTCTCATGCCCAAAATTTTATGCAGAATATCCACACGGTCTTTTGACGTGCCTACTATCTCAGCTATCTCGCGCACCTTCAATCGGCGATCTGCCAATACGAGATCATGGATTTTTGTCAAGTTATCCTTCGTGGTACCCGTTTTCGGGGCACCTGGGCGTCCAAAACCGACGTGCTACCACGTTGAAATTCGTTAAACCAATTTGTGACGGTAGCCATAGAAGGAGAAGAGTCACAGTACACAGCATCCAAGCGTTCTTTGATTTCGCTGGACGATTTCCCTTCCAAAAAAAAAAATCGAATCACCGACCGATATTTTTTTCCATTTTTCTGAAATTCATTGACACGCTCGCCTCTACACGCGATCAAAACAAAATTACGAGTCTGATTCGGCTGAAATTATTACAGCATCCGCTTACGAGAACGTACTACACGATAGCAAAGTTCACTTGCGCTAATGGTGCCATCTGGCGGTGAGGTTAAGTAATTATCGGACCACTCTCGTACGTACATTGCAAGTTATATAAAAGCTTTTAAAATACGATCACAATTTGGTACAGACGTATTTATTGTTGTTTTATTTATAATTATTATTAGGCATTACAATAATTTGGTGAAAATATTTTTCAAACAATTAATACAAAAAAGTACTTCGTTATGCTTTCTGTTGCTTATTAGTGTATAAAATGCACCTTCCAAATTGCGAGTTTATTTATAAGTCTTTATCATTTTCAAAGTCCTATTATCAATGTATACGATACATTGCATTTCGGTATATTGTGGTATGTATACCTACCAACACCAGTGTTGTAGAATAGGGAGTTAATTAATTATCCTGAAATGTTCATATTTTCATTTGCCTAACAAATCGATTTTTAATGCTAATGTGTTTCACTATGCTAGTATATGAATATAATTAGATTAACAAAAACGTGTTTCATTTTTCTTTCTAAATACAAACATAACTGACATCGATTCCAATATTTTACTTTTCAAAATTTATTTTCCCTTATTCGTAAGATTTCGTGGATGAATTAAATGGCTATCTAGTGCTAGATAGGAGGCTATTATGTTACACAATGGTTGGGAATATGGATTCCTAAAGAAAATGGGTCATTGGTAATAATAAGGGTTTGGCCCATAACCATAATGAAACGAATAGAAAACCTTAATTTCGGAAACCAACTATTAGAATGGCGATATTGTATAAAAGTTAAAATAAAGGAAAGTTCCTTTACAGATAGATTTAGTATTTAACAACTATCTTTTCCGCATCGTTTTTTGAAGAGGTACAAAATAGGAAAGAGGATATATAGTAAAGATATTATGGCTAACTGCAACTCACTAAAAATTGATATTAAGTTTTGTTAAAAATTATGTTGCTAAGATTTAAAATACTTATCGTATAGTTTGATTTACCAACATAAACACATCTCCTAATCCTATCAAAGTGACCGTCTTTCGGATCAAGATTGTCAGATATAGTTCCTAATACTCCTAAGTTTATTTATTTAAAAAGCTCAACAGATCTTGGAGGCCTAGAAAGAGCTAAAAAGATTAGTAACATTTTTTTAAGTCTTTTTATGCATTCTTTTATCACTTTCTTCCATTCACTTCTGTCCAATGGTTTTTCTTTTCAGTTCTCAATGTTACTTCTTTGCAAGTCATCATATTCATCTTTTTCTTGGTCTACCTTTCCTTCTCTTTTGTATTGGCATTTGTTAGAGTATCATTTTTGATATTCTTTCTTTTCCCATTCTTTCGATGTGTCCTAAATATCGTATTCTCTGAGATTTAATTACAGTTGTTATTTTTGGATCTTTATATAATTCTTCTAATTCTTTGTTATTTCTCCTTCTTCTCTGATCCTCTATTTTCACACCTCCATATATTAATCTTTGTATTTTTCTCTCCCATCTATCTAAAAGGTTTATTTCTGGATTTGTTGAGCACCTATGTTTCGCTGGCAAAGTTTATAAATTATGAGAATGTTCTCTTTACCCTAATATTCAATTGTTAGCCAATAACACTCTTAGAAAGATAATATGAAAATATTCTTAAAAAATATATAAAATAATTAACTCGGTACCTAATATTTCAATGGAGTCTTTACTAATGAATTAAAGCAACTTTGTGGATATTACTTATACCTAAAGACATTTTTAAGTTTTTGGAAATAAGAGAAAAGTTATCGAAAACTGATTTTCATAAATCAATAATTACACGATTTACTTAAACTCTACATAGTTGATTAAAAAATCCATTTTCAGTGGTTAACTACTTTTCAAATACAGTAGATTGTAAAAAGAGTTCGTTATTTTTTCAAATCAATTTTTTTCTACAAATTTCGCTCTACTGTTGATAAGGAAATTGTCAAGACATTACCGAAGTACAGATCTTTTTCTAGAAAATTGCTTTTCTATTTTCTTGTGATTTTCTTTAGAACCGACATAGCTTTATTTAATGCGGTAGCGTGACAGATGAATGTATTATGTTCCATTAAGCTTATTCCTGTGAACAAGGCAATCTGTTGAAAGTTTATTGGAGTCGTTAAATTTTAATGAAGTTTCAAACGAATAAGAAATTTCATTTATTTCAGTTTCTTAAGTATTCACTTATATCGAATTTAACACGTCGACACCATAACACTTTATCGTTAATAACATCTAACCGACTCGAAGTTAACAATGAGAATAGTTTGAGATTTTATATTTGGAAAAACCAGTTAAACTGACATGTGGCAAATAACAGATCAAGTAATAAGTGTAAAATGGGCATAGAGATATTATAGACAAAGTATGTAAGACAAACGCTCCGGCGAGTAGAAAGAGAGAGATGAACACAGTACTATATCTGTCTGTGTAAGATGAACATAAAGATAATATTGATAAAGTAGGTAAGACAAATGGTTGTGTAAGATGGGTATAAAGATGTAAGACAAACGGATGCCTGTAAGTGTGATCGTCCACTGGGAAGAAAGAGAGAGAAGATGGCAGTACTCGATCTGTTTGTGTATGATGGGAATAGAGATATTATAGTTAAAGTATGTAAGACAAATGGCTGTGTAAGATGGGTATAGAGATTTCTAGATGAAGTATGTAAGACAAACAGTTGCCTGTAAGTGGGAACGTCCGATAGGTAGAAAAGAAAAAGAAAGACACACTGCGGCCTGCAATGGGGAACGTCCGATGGGTAGAAAGAGCGAGAAAATCGCTGCACTCTATCTGCTTGTATACCATGGCCATACATATACTATAGATAAAGTGGGTAAGCCAAACGACTGTGTAAGATGGGCAACGAGATATTCTAGATTAAATATGTAGGTTGCCTGTAAGTGGGAACGTCCGATAGGTAGAAACAGAGAGAAAGACAAACTGCTGCCTTTAATGGGGAACGTCCGATGGGTAGAAAGAGAGAGAAGATCGGAGTACTATATCTAACTGTGTAAGATGAGCATAAAAGTAATATAGATAAAGTAGGCGTAAGATGGGCATAGAGATGTATGACAAACGGGTGCCTGTAAGTGTGATCGTCCGCTGAGAAGAAAGAGAGAGAAGATGGCAGTACTCTATATCTGTCTGTGTACCATGGCCATAGAGATACTATAGATAAAGTAGTTAAGCGAAACGACTGTGAAGATGGGCAACGAGATATTCTAGATAAAATATGTAAGACAAACGGTTGCCTGTAAGTGGGAACGTCTGATAGGTAGAAACAGAGAGAAAGACAAACTGCTGCCTGTAATGAGGAACGTCCGATGGGTAGAAAGGGCGAGAAGATTACTGTACTCTGTCTGTGTATCATGGGCATAGACATACTATAGATAAAGTAGATAAACAAACGGCTGTGTAAGATGGGCATAGAGATATTCTAGATAAAGTATGTAAGACAAACGGATGCCTGTAAGTGGGAACGTCCGATGGGTAGAAAAAGCCAGGAGATCGCAGTAGTCTATCTGATTATGTAAGATGGGCATAGAACTATTGTAGACAAAGAAGGTAAGAGAAAAAGCTCTGTAAGAAGGTCATATATAAAGTATGTAAGAGAAACGGCTGTCTGTAAGTGGGAACGTTCGATGAGTAAAAAGAGAGAGAAAATCGCAGTACTCCACCTCTCTGTGTAAGATGGGCATAGAGTAAATAAATAGATAAAGTAAGTAAGAGAAACGGCTTTCTGAGATGGGCATAGAGATATTGTAGATAAAGTAAATAAGACAAACGGCGGCCTGTAAGTGGGAAAGTCCGACGAGTAAAAAGAAAGAGAAGATCGCAGTTACCTATCTACAGGAACAAAGATGTAGATATTTCAATGAGTTGTCAACAGCCTTTAAATAACCCACGCAAAACTAGTTCTAAGATGCCATCAAATCCCATTTGAGATTTCCAAAAGAAACTCAATTAGTTTGAACTAGATCAAAGGACATGACTACTGTTTAATTAAAATTAGTTTCATCTTTGTAGGCGCCACTGGAACTATATACCTACTAACGAATCAACATATACATAATACATAATCAAGCTCTTTCTCTTATCATTTTCGTACTTCCTATATACAAATTTACAAAACTTTGGTTAGTTTTCCATCGTCGCGTCGGTTTGTTTGTTCCAATGTATTTTCCGTGTTTTGTGTTAATTATACATTGATAATTTCTTCCCCTTCTACTGCCAGATTTGTTGTTTAATTCTGTATTTATCGTATTAGAATATTGAAGTGCTGAACATGTTATTTATAGATCATCAAAGATATCAATAGATTCCCACAAATTATGCATAAAAATAAATTAATTTCAGGCTATTTTTGAATGATTTTCGTATTAACTCTTAGCTTAGATTCATAGTTCTCTGTTTCAAATTTATTTAAATTTATTCAATTCAATGTTTTTATGGAATATATTATTAAATTTAGAAAAAAGGATACTTAATAATCGCGTGTTGCATAAATGTGAAACATATTTGAATCATCGTCTTTTCGATAAACTCTTTTCTAATTTTAATACAAAAATTAACTACGAGCACAAAAGAGTTCGGAAAACGTATCAGATTTGATTATTCCGACTTTTATACTTAAAACAATCTACTGGAAATTTTAAATTCAATAGTGCTAATGATAAACATAAAAATTTTCCTGTAAACAATATAAGAATTGCAGTGAATTGTGGAGAAAATAGATGTGTTTATGGTGTTTAAAAAAAAGAAAAAATATGTCACATTTTTCACAAACTAAAAAGCTCTTTATTGACAATGAAACTATACTGGAAGAAAAGGAAGAAGATTTAGAAAAAGAGATGAAAGAAGATATACAAGAAATGAAGAAAGTGAAAAGTAAAAGTGTTGAGAATATTTTATTAAATAGCGATAAACCAGATCCAGACGAAGATATGGATGGGACAGGTGGGATAATTATTTTAAACAATTTTAATTGTTGGTTTTTAAAATAATATATTTTATTTAGAACATTACATACTTTTGTTTATTCGTGTTGATTTAAGACAAATTTAAATTGCTATTTTCTTCACAATCAAAATTGGAAGCATCCGAATTGTGGTTAAAAAACCTTTGGTATATAAAATTAGCACATCCGAGTTGCGGTCAGATAATTTAAATTTTTATTATTATTTATTATTATAGCCTTCTACCTAATCACATGGTATTAAACATTTTTAAAAATCAAATGAATTCAATAATTAAACAAAAACAAATTTTAGAATTATAAAGATATTAAAAAAAGAGTGTGCGTGTAACCTTTACGCGCGATTGAAGTAAAACTTGTTGACGTAGGTACGTATCGGAAAATAAAGATTTAATTACAATTCATTTATATTTATTGTCTATATACTTTACAAAAAATGAGATGTTATATTTATATTATTCATTAGAAATAGGAATTTGAAAGTTATCATTATTTTTTATATATGAAATAATAGGTTTATGATAACTAAAATGTGAAACATAGATTTTACTCTCTAAATACCATTAATGTATTTGAAACCGTTTGAAAATTTTGAAAATTTCATAAATAAATTTCGAAAATTTAAGCTCCTCCCATGGCTGAAATCACACCGTTACTTCCATCAGAATCTTCCGTTAGAATCTAACGTTAGAGTTACCCCTAGTCGCGCCTAAAGAAGTTTTGCTTCAATAATAGGTAAACAATATTAAAAATATACACACATTACGTTTAGAATGTGTGACTTTGTAGCTGTATCTACCTTATTGTAATACAACACAACACAAGAGCCTTCGATAGTTAGATAACCATTTCATTTTGTAGCATTTTATAGCATATTCCATAAAATTTAAAATCCTGAGTTGGGTTTGTTTTCTTCAGTTCTACGAAGGATCTGTTATTGCTGGTAAAAGAACAGCCATCCTGACTAGTGGTTTTATGGCCTTTATGGCTACGTAACCAAACCTAAAATAAGTATAAGCAAGTGTTAAAACATTACGAATATTATTATTTTATGAACAAAAACGTGCAACATGCTTCTTTACTTAACGTAAAGCTTCCCTATAAACAATTATTTACTATCATAATATGTATGTATGTATATAAACTTACTTAATCAAATCATAATGAATGTCGCTGTCTCGTCTTTTTTTCATTTTCATTTTTCTTCAAATCTTTCTGGCGCTTATAATATGCCCTTTAACGTTCACAATTTCTTTTTCTTTTTAGCTCTTTAATTCTATAAAACGAAAATAGCTAGGTATAAATAATAGGTATACATAATTAGGTATAAATAGTGTAATTACACACCAAAAATAACATTTATGCATATAGAGTACCTACTCACTCATTTTCATTCAATATTTTTTCACTTTCTTCATTAATAAATCCACTTTGTTTATTCATATTTAAAACAAACACTTTATACACAAATTTAAACTATTTACCACCAATGTATTTTGGTTGACAAGATGACAAGCTGTCAATTCATACAATTACAGATTTAATTTTATTTAATATAGTAGGCGGAATCGTGTTAGGTATTTTGTATCAGGTTTTGTTTCCGGTACGCGGTACATTAGAATGACGTCACGTCCGTTAGAATTACTGAGTTACCCCTAGTCGCCGCTAAAGAAGTTTTACTTCAAAAATAAATAAAAACATGATATTAAAAATCAAACATTTTGTGATATTTGTGAAATCGACCAATTTGACGCGCCAGACAGAAATTTTGAAAAACGATCTTCGTCAGACTGCTTAAAAAGTAGTTTTTAATTATGTTATTGAATTATGTTAAGTCTTCTGAAAAAAATAGATGGTTATGTATAAATTTTGTATGGTTCGTTCTTCATTTCTTAACTTTCATATTTTATATATTTATAAAAATATTATTGCGAAAATCGCTCAAACATGCACGGCTTGCGCGCAGCTTAGTACCTGGATCTGGATCTGGAAATTTGGGGAGAGGCGAGCTAGTGCTTAGCCAGCACTGAGGCCACATATGACCCATTGTGCATCCTCCCGTATTGTAGGGATATCCTCACCTCAGGCTGTCACCAGGCCTAGTGATTTAAAATAGGTGATGAGGCTCCCGAGGGGGATCTCCCTGACATCGGCTGGTGTAAGCCAATACTCGCTCAACACGGATCTTCTAATTTCAGAAAAAGCAGAGCAGTCATACATAATGTGTTCTACTGTTTCCTCTTCTTGTTCGCAGCCTCTGCATAGCGGCGATTCTATTAATTTCATCCTAAAGAGATGTTGTCGCAGTTGGCAGTGACCTGTCAAGATTCCCACAGCTGTTCGGAGATTTTGTCTGGTAAATGCCTTAAATTTTTTTGCTGTTTCCTCGCCAGGATGAGGTAATAACTCTCTGGCCAGTCTACAGTTTGTAGTTTCATCCCAGCACTGTATAAATTTTTGGTGAGAGTACTGTTTGATAAGGTCCATGACTGCGGACAATGTTAGCTTGGTAGATTGCGAGGGCTAACATATTTGTAGCCCGCAGCCCTCCTCGCTAAATTGTTCGCAATGCGGTTGCCTTTAGAGTTCCCATGTCCTTTGATCCAGCTGAGAGTGACCACGTTATTCTGGCTGGCCTCAGTTAGAGATTGGTGACATTCTAGTACTAAATTTGAGGTGAAACGTGGTCTATTCAAGGTGTATATATTTATATTCCTGCCTGTGATGTTCCTATTGATTAATTCTTTTGCAGCTATGGTTATGCCTGTGAGTTCTGACTGAACCACACTTGACAAGCCATCCATAGCCCATTTTATTTTTAGGTTTAAGGATCTAGAGTAAATTCCAGATCCTACACCTTGCTTTGTTTTTGTAGGAGTGGTATCACTTTTATCGATTCCCTCCACAGACTGTCCCTATGGGTGCCAGTCCCTACAGTGGGTTCGATACCAACCGTGCGAAAGCGTACCATGGTCATCAATGCGATCTCCTTAACAAATATATCAAGGGGGTGAGACCGAGTATGACTTCAATTGCGCTGGTCGGTGTGCTTCGCATGGCTCCTGTTACGAGAAGGCATGCTGATCTTTGAATTTGGTTTAATTTTTTGATAGCTGTCGTTTGTTTCACTTTAGGCCACCACACGACAGCACCATATGTTAGCATAGGTCTTATGATTGCCGTGTAGATCCACATGGTGACCTTGGGGGATAATCCCCAGGTCTGTCCTATGGTTCGGCGAGTTCCAAGTCAGCTTGCTGTCAAGGATAACACCTAAGTATTTCACTTCTGTAGCAAAGCTTAATTTAACGTTAAAAAGACTAGGTGCGTTTAAGTCCCTAGGTTTCGTTTTCTTCGTGAAGAGAACCATTTCTGTCTTTTTGGGGTTAATATACAGCGATTGCTCTTTACACCATGTCTCTAAAGTTCTGAAAGCCACTTGCATTCTGTTGCAAAGGGTGCTTTCAAACTTTCCTGTTGGCAGCTTAGTATCTGATTTCCCTCTGGGAAAATTATAAATATTGACCATTGAGTTTCAGCTTCTAGGACTTTTTTTCTTCTTTTTGAATATTGTTACAGATTTTAAAAATCTCATTTTTTTGCCCTTTGTCTCATCTAATTGTTTCCATCTACTCCTCTCGGGTGCCGATCTTCACCACATCAACCCCACATGTCTCTTGAAGTCATCTCCTCATCCTCATCTATAATCAGGTCTTCCCCTTCCTCTTCTTCCATAGTACGAACGCCAACTTTGGATTTGCGTATTCCATCTTTCATCTGTGCTTTTCTCGTTGTGGCCAGCCCAAACTTCATTTCAGCTTAGCCGCTTGTTCGGCTATATAGATTACTTTCATTTGATCTCTGATTCAAATGTTTCTTTTTTGCTGTTTTTGCCAGAAGAAGCCTCCGATGCCTTCAAAACAGCGATTTTACAAAACTAAAAAGACAACCCTCGTACACTATGAAATAAATTCAAAAAGTGTGGAATCTGCTAACTTTTATTCACTTCTTATTGTGTTCAACTATTTGTTAAACTGCTTTATTGAGACCAACCGAGCATTTTGAAATACTTGGCAACGAACTGAGTTTTTATTAAATGAAAGGCAAGATTTATTGGATAATACTATGTACATAGTGTGACTCAGCTACCCCACCCCAGTTATTCTTACATAAAAAGCTGTTGTTAAATTACTTGTTACCCTTAATTTATGGCCTCGTGATTCGTCTAGTAATCCAAGTTGTATTGTTGTGGTCCCACATTCTTATTTAGAGTTTGGTATAGAAATTGTGAAATAAAAGAGTTAAATTCAACCAATTATTTATTCATTACCTATATTTATAATTCTACCTTTATATATTTTTATTATGAAATTTGAACCTATACAGGAGGAGCTTATTTTGATATCACTCCCTTCCTCAAAACCATACAATAAAAATCGTTTCTGACTAAACTCATTTTGAGTTATACCTAATTTATCTTTGATTACTTTTTGTCGGGAATATCTTTAGATACACTTCGTTTTACATTTTTATTAAATGACTTATGTATTTTCTCATTACCTTTTTGTTATTGATATAGTTAAGTAGATACCTGAATATTTTTGTTATATTATTCAACTTAATACCTTATAATAGCGAAAATGGGCTAAATCAAGTGGCCTATTCCGGTCAGAGGACGCGAGAATGCATGGGGTCCTTAGCGGACTCTTACATGCACTTTCAAGGGGCTCCATATTTGTTACCTCGTTGGGTTAACTGGAGTATAGGTGTAAGACTCTGTCGAACACATGCCACAAAATTCTCCCACAACACCATTATCACGAATTTTGGTCTTCAACTTGGAAAACTACTTTTTAAAAACTATTTATTCACAAAAATAACTAAAACTAATGATTACAATGTCGTACTTCTATGTTACAGACAACTTCAGTAATGCTAATGATTTACATTTTCGGTTCTTTTATACAAAATATATTAATTTGGAATATTTGAAATAGTAATTATAATCTAATATAAATGTTACGATAATTAAAAGGAAAAATACGTGAGGGGAATTTTGTATATTATAACTCCTCCCTTCGCAGATCAGAAAATAGGGGCTCTTCTATTTTCTGGGTGGCTTCTATTTCCTGGGTGGCTTTTTCCTCTCTTCTTCTTCTTCTTCTTGGATGATATTTCTTTATATACAAGTATACTATGATGATTGAAAGTATGGCAAGTATAACCAGTGAGGTTGTCATATTAATCCATGTATGTCCTGAAGGAGTAACTTCTAGATCTCTTGTTTTTAGAAGTTCGCCTAATGATTTTACTTTATTAATTTCGTCCATGTCGAGTTGTTTAAGATGGATTGTTTCTTGTTCTTCATCTTTTTCTGGCTGGTTGATTTCTATCTGGGGTAGTTGAAACACAAATTGTTCATGGCTAGTTTTTTCGGATTGAAAGGTTTTTCCGTTAACTGAGATTTTACATTTTCCTATCGATATGGTACATGGCTTAGATACTTCATATATTCCATCGGTATCGCAGGATGTTTTGATTGTCGTCTTATTTGCTGGTATTATTAGGATCGTTTTCGAATTTATTTGTGATGTTGTTGTCTCGGAGAAGTGCAATTTTGTTTGTGGACATGAGTTTCTTCCCGTCTTGATTAGGTCTGCTAGGCAGGCTTGATGCTTATTTAGGTTGGTCTTAAGACAGAAATACCAATCTTCTATTTCTGGGCATATCTCTGAGGTGGTCCAGAATTCTTCGGTATTGAGCAACATATAGGGTTGTTCAGGAATGATGGTGTAATTTGATATAGGTATAGGATACAAATGAAATAGTTTATATTGGGAATTGATTAGAGGAACATGAATTTTAAATAAAATTATTTTATTATGAATGATTACTTGCGTGGACAATAAAGAGTAATAATTTAGTAATTGTTTTAATTTTGGTACTTGTATACTTCCATATATTTGCTCTAGTTTTTCAAGCATTGTTTCTATATAATTAGGTTCTATTATTGAACTATGCATAATGTTTATTCTTGCAAAAGAAATTGCAGTTTCTAAATTATTCAATATGTGTTCAATTGATTGTAATTGTATTAATAAATTATCTATAATATTGGAAAATGAGAAAGAATGTTCTAAGTCTATAAGTGAACTGATTTCTTTTGATAAATTCTTAACTTGAATTTCTAAAGTTATTTGATTTTCATTTAGTTTGTCGAAGTTATTACTATATGTTTCCGAAAGTTGCTGTATGAGACTTTGTTGGGTTTTTAAGTCTTCGTACAGGGTCTGTTCATTTGCATGTAATTTCATTAAGTATTGTTCTATATATTCTCCGTCATCTGAATCTAAGTTACCAAAAAGCCATTTTTGCATTTTTCCTATAAAGTTCATCAAAGCTCTTTTTACTCGTTTGTTTTCTGAGAAAGAATTTAATTTCCTAGAAATGATGTCAGTAATTGTTTGTGCATTTTTAAGTTTTTGTTTCAAAAAGGTTGAAAAGTGGTTAGTTGTCTTTGAGTCATAAAGTGTAGTTTCTAATTTTGTCAATGCATTTTTAATTTGAGAAAGTGAGTCTTCTGGGTACGTTAAGTTAATGTGATAGAGAAAGGTATGTCTTGAGGTAATTACGTGTGCTCGTCCAATGTATACAGGTAACAGGGGGTTGTTAATTTCGTTTATGTCTAGTGCTTCTAGTGCCTTTAGAACGAAGAGTGTAGCGATGACGTATTGGTTCATCTCTTCTTCCTAAAATGTGACGTTGTGGTTTTAATAAGTTTTTATGGTAAGTTTTGGACTTTGATTTAATTTTTATATCATTGACTACAGTGGGGTCTTCTAACTTATCGTAGCGATTTGTTCTTTTCTTTTCTGAGGCATTTTTATTCCTAATTTTGTATAAAGGTTGTTTAGTGTCTATCTCTACGGTTGGTTTTCTATTTTCGTTAATCTTGTCAAGAGTATTCTTTTGTTTTGTTTCTAATTTTTGTTTTATAAGATCGTTTAAAGTTCGCAGGTTTTGGGTGTGGTCTTGTATGTATTGCGTGATTTTTGTTTTATCGTCTATTTCGAAAGGGTTTCGGTAATCAAGTCTTCCACGAATAATTTGAAATGGGGTATAACCAGTAGCAGAGTGTATAGAATTATTATAGGATAGTAAAGCTAAATTCATAAGTGATTCGATTGGTTCTTGAGGTTTCGAATTTTTTAGGGTGAGAATTATTTCGCTTAAAGTTGAATGAAATCTTTCAACGGGGCTATTGCTATTAGGGTTGTAAGGGGTTGTGTAGTGAATTTCTATATGGTGAGTTTTGCATAAGCCTTGTACTACTTCATTTTTCCACTCTGTGCCGTTGTCAGTTGTTATTCGTCTAGGAAGTCCAAAGTGACTAAAGTATTGTATAAGTTTATTTGCCACTTCTACTGAATTGGGGGTTTTTAGAGGGTAGGCCTGACCAAATTTAGAAAAGCTGTCTATAATTGTGATAAAATATTGCCCGTGTGTTTTGTACGTGTCTGTATAAATGTGATCAAAGGATTCACATCCTATAGGTGTTGGTTTGAATATTAGTTTTGTGGGGTGTCTTTCATATTTTGTCACTTGACATATCTCACATGAATTCACGTAGTCTCTAACGTCTTGTTCTAATCTGGGCCAATAGAATATTCGCTTGATGGCGTTTATATTTTCCTGTATGCCTCTATGACTAGTTTTTGTTTCGTGATAAAGTTTTAGTTTTTCTTTTTGTTCGTCTTCGTCTGTAACGTCGGTGAGAATCGTGTCTGTTTTAAATAAAGTAAATGCATTATTTTTAAAATAATTTTGGAAAATTCTAATGAAAATTGTTTCTAAAGATTTGTCTTTGAAGAGGAAACAATAGGTTTGTTTAGGGACAAGATATTCTCTAATAAAGTCTATGATAATAGATTCATTATCCGATTTGGGAATGGATAGTTGTATTCGGTTTTTCTCGAAGATTTTTTCTCTAATTACCTTTCGATGATTATTTTCTGTATTTGTGTGACTTGAAATAATAATTTGATTTTTGAAAGTATTAATAGATTTATTCGTTTGAGGAATACCTATGATCGGATTTTCGTGACTAGAGTGTACAGTTTCATTGTCGGTGTCTGGGAAATTGTCATTGTTTGGAAGTTGAATGTTTTCTGGGATAATTTCATCTTCTGGTGTTTTGTTGTCGGTTTTAATTTGTTCTTCTTCAGGTGGTGTAGAATCCTTTCCTGCTTTTATAAGTTTATTGCTGTTAATTATTATTTTAGGTTTTTGGTTTTGTGGGGATTTCTCCAGATTTATTTGTATTGAATCCAGAAGGGATTCGATTTCGTTATAGTCAAAATCTGTTAATTTGTCTAGATCTTCAGGGTTTGCGACTAATGATAGGTTGTCTATGTCTACGTCTTCGAATTCGATTGGATTAATTTCCACTCGAGAAAGTGCATCTGCGTTTGTGTTTGCCTTTCCTTTTTTATAGACGATTTCGTAGTCATATTCTTCCAATTTCAGTCTCCAACGGACTAATTTGGAATTTGGCTCTTTAAGTGAAAATAGCCATTGTAGTGGTTTGTGATCACTTATAATTTTGAATTTTACGCCAAAAAGGTAAGGTCGAAAGTATTTTGTTGCCCAAACGATTGCTAGGAGCTCTTTTTCGATTGTGCTGTAGTTAGTTTCAGCAGGGTTTAATGTTCGGGATGCATATGCAATTGGGAGATCAGATCCGATAGGTCCTTGAGACAAAACGGCTCCGATTGCATAATTTGAAGCGTCGGTTGTTAAATTAAACTGTTTCGAAAAGTCAGGATATTGTAAGATGGGGTCATTCATTAATATTTTCTTACAAGTATTGAAAGCATTAACGAATTCTGGAGTGTGTTCTACCTTTTGATTTTTCTTTAGGCAGTTTGTTAGTGGTTTGGTTAGTTTAGCAAAGTTTTTTATGAACTTTCGGTAATAACCAACTAAACCAAGGAACGATTTTATTTCCTTAGGATTCTTGGGAATAGGGAATTTTTCAATTGCCGCTATTTTTCTCGGATTTGGTTTAATACCTTCCGGTGTAATTACGTGTCCTAGGAATTCGACTGAGTCTTTTAGGAATTCGGACTTATCTAATTGAATTTTTAGTTGTGCTTCTTTTAATCTGTCGAAAACTTGTTTTAGGTTATTGATATGTTCCTGAAGGGAAGTTGAAAATATTATTATGTCATCCATATAGACTAAACATACTTTACCAATTAAACCTTTTAGAATGTTGTCCATAGCTCTTGAAAAAGTAGCAGGAGCATTTTTTAGTCCAAACGGCATTCTAAGATACTCGTAATGTCCGTTTTCAACGTTAAATGCTGTTTTAGCGATGGAGTCTGGATGCATTTCGATTTGGTGGAATCCTGAGGCTAAGTCGAGGGTTGTGAAATACTGGCATCTTCCCAGTTTATCTAGGATATCCGTAATGTTCGGTAATGGGTACCTATCATCCACGGTTTTTTCATTAATTTTCCTATAGTCCACCACTATTCTCCACTTCTTTTTTCCGCTGGCGTCCACTTTCTTTGGTACGATCCAGATGGGGGAACTCCAGGGTGATTGTGACGGTCGAATAATGCCATCTTCCAGCATTTTTGAAATTTGCTTCTGGACTTCTTCCTTATGGATAAAGGGGTATCTATATGACTTAGTGTGTACGGGTACTTCATCTGTGGTTTTAATTTGGTGTTTAATTTTATTGGTAAAGGATAATTTTTGGTCTGGTCTATGTAGAATATCCTTATATTTAATTAGGAGGTTTTTTATGGCTGTTTTTTCTTCGGGGTTCAAATGATTTGTTCTAAATAGGGAAAAGTCAAAGTCATTGTTTTGTTGGTCTATTTGTTTTGGTAATACTTCTTCTATATTAAAGCATTCAAATTCGTCATTTTGATATTTATTAGCGAATGGATTTAAAAAGTTTTCATCTATTTGCAAAAGTACAGTTTTAGACGTAGGGTTGGAAAATTCTAATATTGTTGAATTATTTTTAATTTCTAAAATTGAACTGGGTATCGTAATGGTATTATTTGATATTGCGGGGATGATAATCTCACTATCTGGTAAACTAGTATTTATTTTTTTTATAGTTGACGTATATGGAGGAATTTCGATTTTTTGGATGTTGAACTGCTTTCTATAGAGTAAGGGTATTTTTATGTTAGTGTTGTAAAGAATTTTATTTTCTAAATCTATATTTAATTTGAATCTACGAAGATCTCGTATGCCTATTATTCCATCGAAATAGTCATGGAAATTGTATAAAATAAATTCTAAATTTCCTTTAAGGGGTTTAAATTCATCAAAAAGGGGTATGTCGGCTTTAGAATCCGCGTTGCTATTGCCATTGCAAGTGACAATAGGGGTGTTATAATGAAAAATTTTATTTGGAAAATATTTTTCTGCAACAAAGGGACGAAGTAAGGAAGGATGACAACCAGTGTCGATAAGTAATTTGAGGGGTGGATTTGAAATTTGAATATAAGGCAAGGAATTGGGTAAAAAATTATTAAGATCTACTTTTCGTTTATTTGAGGATCGAGTATTTGAAAATTTTGTTGTTGGGCTAATTCTTGGTTTAATTCGACAGGATGTTGTTCGAATTCTTCAGGCGTATATTCGTCGTAATAATTAGTGTCATTAGTTGGGTAATGGTCATTATATTGATGATCGGAATAATTTGGCTGATCATCGGAATAGTTTGGCTGATTATCGGAAAAATTTTGTAAATAATTATTATTTTCGGTTTCTACATTTGTCAGTTCTTCAAAGGAAAATGGTAATTTTGCATTATTGGAATACTGATTTTGAAAATGATTTTGAGGTCTTTTGTAATTTTGGGAAAAATTTTTATTTGAGGGTAATCTACTGGTTGTAGACATTGGTTCTGGTTTTCCTGTAGGTTTGTAGGAATTTTTGGGTGAGAAGACATTAGTTGGTTTTCCAAAAACTTGTTCGTTAGTGAAAAATTTCTGTGGAACTGGTCTAGTCTGAATATTTATGGGCTGACTAGGAAATGTGTTTGTTTGGACATTGGGGAAGTTTGACGATTGATTTTGATAAGTGGGGTGTTGTTGATGTCCTCTTGGTGGATAGTGTGGGGTTCTGAATGAATTAATATGTTGCTGGGGTCTTGAAAAATAGTTGGGCTGAATGGGTTTATTATTTTGGAAATTATATTTTTGAGAGGGTTTAGGATTGGGCTGATTGAAATGTTTTAAGTTGACTTGTTGTTCTAGAAGAGAATGATTAATAACTAAGGATGTAGCTTCTTCTATTGTTCTTGGATTTTTAAGTAAAAGAAGGGTTCGTAACTCAGAATGGGAGTTCGATATTAATACGGTTATAGCTGTTATTTCATTTTGATTTATTAACACTAATTTTGTAGGTTGGTCGATTGTGGGGTCAGAATTAATTTTTAAATTAAGTCTCATTTTAACTAATTTTAATCTTTCTAAAAAGTCTGGCATTGATTCATTTTTAAATCTATTTAAATATATAAATTGTTGTTGCAATACGTGTCTATCTACCTTGTCGCCAAATTTTTCGCGGAGGGCAGTTTTTACTTGCGGCCACGTAGCTAAATCAGGGCGGCATAACAAAAAGTCTCCGGCCTCATCAACAATTTTGGAACATATAGCAGCAAAGACAAATTCGCTTAGACTATTGTCCGTTGTATTTCCATATCTATTAAAAAATTTATCAGTCGCATTTATGAACGACTCTAAATGTTCACTACGCCCGGAAAAGTTACGGAGGGTGTGTGCAATTTCTTTGGCTGCTGCAATTGTTGCCATTTCGGAATTAATATTTAAATTATTTAAAGTGTTAGTTAATTGATCTACGTTCATAGAAATTTTATGCCAAGAATATACTTTTGCTTTTGTTGCAAGTAACAACGCAAAAAAATCAAAACTTGAAACGTATACAAAAATAAAATAAAAAAAATAAAAATAGAGTATTTATATGGTTTTTTAGGAAAATTCGTTTTCTATTCAAAGAAAAAATTATACCTTTATACCAAAATTAAAAATATCATAAAATAAAAGAAATAAAGATTTTTCTCAACTATGAATTTAAAATTCACTTGGGAAAAAGGGAAAAAATGGGAAAAACGAAGGAAATATGTGCTCAACACTTACTATTACTTGTTCAGAGATCCTATTTCTTCGTGTTTCCTGTGGTTCTTCTACGTCCAGGTAAATTGGTTGAAACCAAAGGTGAAAACAGTTTTTCTTCTCAATTTCCACTCCTGGATCCTACTGTGACTGCGCCAATTTTGGTCTTCAACTTGGAAAACTACTTTTTAAAAACTATTTATTCACAAAAATAACTAAAACTAATGATTACAATGTCGTACTTCTATGTTACAGACAACTTCAGTAATGCTAATGATTTACATTTTCGGTTCTTTTATACAAAATATATTAATTTGGAATATTTGAAATAGTAATTATAATCTAATATAAATGTTACGATAATTAAAAGGAAAAATACGTGAGGGGAATTTTGTATATTATAACTCACGGTAGTGTGTATGTGTGTATTCTGAGAGTGGAATTGCATGCAAAGTACCAATTTAAATAATATAACTTTTGTGTTTAATTACTGCTTAGGTAAAGTGTGTGTACCTCATACTCGCGGTCTAAAAAGTATTATTGTATTTCATTTATGACTGTCGGTCAACTCTTAACAAATGAAAGCGTCCCTCCGTTTTAACATCTGTTGAACCTTCCGACAGTGTAGCAAATAGCATTGAATAGAAGTGAATAGAAACGGTCATTATCACAATAATTTAGAGGAAGCAAGTGGTTTCTTTGTAAAGAACCCTGTTTACAATACCAAAGTGAATAATAAAGAAATAAAATTTAATATAGATGAATTTGAAAGCAAAATTACTGAAATAAAAAAATAAAATAAAATGAATGTTATTTATATTCATTCCATCTCTGGCTTTTGGAACGATATTTTACCAAGTGTGTCGAAGTCCATAGTCACCTGTGCGGCGGGTTGGTTAACCTTACCACCGGTGGTCCTAGTCAGGGGTCCAGCGGCGTCTCGGGGGATGGTCACCTTCCGGGCGTCCAGGTAGAGGTTCCGGGTCATCGGGTGGTCGGCGTCGGCGGCGTCTACTCTCGTCTGGGATGGTCCGTAGTCCAACAGGTGTTGAGCGTCGTGGTCGGTGTGGGTTCTCGTCGGGGTTGTCGTCCGTGGTACGTGGCAGGTGTTGAGCGTCGTGGCTCTCATCAGGTGTCGTCCATGGTCCTTGGTCCGCGTCAGGTGTGGGTCGTCGTGGTCCGTGGGGGTCCTCGTCAGGGGTCGCAGGTTGTGGTCCGTGGGGGTCCTCGTCAGGGGTCGCAGGCCGTGGTCCTGGTTCCGCGTCAGGTGTAGGGCGTCGTGGTTGGAAGGGGTCCTCGTCAGGTGCAGGGCGTCGTGGTTGGCGGGGGTCCTCGTCTCGTGTCGGCTGTCGTGGTCGGTGGGGGTCCTCGTTGGGGGTCGTGTTCCGTGGTCCATGGTTCTCGTCAGGTGTAGTGGGTCGTAGCTGGCAGCGGCTCGGTCCTCAATATAGCAGGCAAGGGTTGAATCACCTGGTCAACGGTGTCGTCGTGTCGCTGTTCTTGCTACGGCGGATTATTGCGTGATAAGTTCGCTATCTCGCAGTATTATGCAGTGGATGTAGATTAAACCAATTTCGTTATAATCGGTGGTACTACGTAATCAACTCTAACGAAATCAATTTCTTAATAATCTTGGCTCTACGAAGTAAACTTTGCGAAAACCAAAATCTTAATGCCTTTTTGTGTTAGAAGCTCGGTTATTTATATTGCTCCAAGTGGCGTTTTCTCCCCCTTGAAATTGTCTTACTTTCTTCTAAAATTTTGTTCCCATAACGTCTGGTTGTCAGTGATTTGTGTAAAAGCTATTATTTTATGACATCTGGTATTTGTATCGCTTTGTTTCTTGCATTTCAAATTGCCATTTATTAACTTAAAACCCATTATTGCTGACACTTTTAAAAACGTAGTTTCCGGGCGTATTGTATTTGTAAACGCTCGTACCATTGTGTAAACTTTTGGCTCAGCAGGTAGCGGCACATGTGCGTCGTCCTTATTGTAATATTTAAAAGTTTCTGCACTTGTTCGTGTTTATTATATGATACTGATATTAATTTATACGATTTTAAATAATTTTATATGCAGACTGGGGTAGGATAGCTTCAATAGTTTAATATATTCTCGTAGGGATTTGAGTTAAGTTTCACTTCACACTCAGGAAACTAATCTAATAATCGTTTACTTAGGTACTACACATTTTTTTCTTGCAACTGATTTATTCGACATCTTTATTATACAAAAAAAAATTACAAGAAATGATATGAAGCAAAAATAAAAAATATAACATCCAACAGGACTCGAACCTAGGATCTCTACCATTTGCCTCTTGGATTATCTCTGGCTAAACGATTAAAGACGCTATCGGCTACCATTTTTTTAACTGTTGATTACTGCCATTTCTTATTTGTATAATTTTTAAATTTTAAAAATCATGAAAGATATCTCTGATAATTCAATTACTAAAAATCTGTGGGCTGAATAAGGCAAGGCACAAAAAAATATTCAAAAGGCCATAACGACTGTATCTCGTAAACGGCCGAACAATTTTCGGTGTGTGACGTGTCTTTATAAAAGGGAAGAGCAATAGGTTAAGATAAAGTGTCAAAAAGACCGTAACTGCCAAAAAAGCTTTAAAATTGTATCTCGTAAACGGCGTGTAACGGATTATTGTAAAAGGCTTGCTGCCCTTTTGCAATTTCATTACGGTTTTTTTGACACTTCACCTTGCCTCATTACAACGATACATAACACGCCAAAATCTGTTTGGCTGTTTACGAAAAACAATTCTAATGCCTTTTTAATATTTAAGGTCTTTTTGACACTTTTAACCACTCTTTATCGCAACCCCGTTACAATGATACGTCACACTCCAAAATCCGTTCAGCCTTTTATAAGATACAGTCATAAGGTCCTTTTGGCAGTTAGGATCTTTTTAACCCATTGCTTCTCCCCTTTACAACGATCCGTCACACTCCGAAATCCGTTCGTCCGTTTACAAGATAAAGTCGTAGTGTCCTTATGGCAGTTATGGATTTTTTGACACTTCATCTCAACCTACCCTTCATTCCCTTTACAACGATACGTCACACGCCAAAATCCGTTCTGCCGTTTACGAGATACAACCCTAATGCCCTTTTGGCAGTTACGGTTTTACACGGTTTTAACACTTCATCTCCCTCTAAGATTATATCCTTTACAATGGTACGTCACTCTCCGAAATCCGTTCAGCCATTTTAGAGTTAACCGATTCAAATGCCCTGGTCAGACCAATAAATGAGCCTCTACTGTTTTGCCTCACTACTAATAACAAGTAAAAATACATTTGACAATATTGTAGTCGCATTTATAACGTTCAGAAAAGTCCTTTATCCGTTTTGAGTGGTTTTCTTATCAAGACATCTAAAATTTTCTATACATTACACTCATTCCACTCTCCTCAGTTACTTTCACAGACACATATTTCTGTTAAGACATAAAAATAATTATAATTTATTTTCAGAAAAAGCTCTTCATTCCACTTTCCTCAGTTACTTTCACAGACACATATTTCTGTTTAAGACATAATAATAATTATAATTTATTTTCAGAAAGAGCTCTGGAGGTATGTGAGCTCGAAAATATGTCTACGTCTCCCACAATGCGTGGTCGACACCTTAGTAAATCAACATCGGAATTAAGTAGCCCGAGGGAAACTGAAGAATTTCGACCACAATCTGCAGCCCCACCGGAGACTTCACATATATCAGTTTATCAAAAGGCACATAGTTTTCTAGCACAAATCAAGGTTAGATCAATACTTTATAATTCAATTAGAATAGAATTGGTGAATTTAGTGATTATATAAAAGATGTGTTATTCAAAGTCGAGATTATATGCAAATTTATTTTTTACTGAAAATAAATGACCGAGCCGTGATCTGCTTTCTTATTCAGTTTGCTTCTCCTTTGCATTGTGATTATTGCGGCTAATAACCATTTTCAGAATTGACAAATTACACAATTTTTATGTTTTATTCGACGTTAAATCGTGCAACAAATTTAACAAATTTATTTTAGGTTTAAAAGCAAAAGTTCAATAAGTATGTTTTATGACTTATGTGCTAATGTGTGAAACACAAAGACAATTTTCGATTTTTTAATTTTTAACTTCCCGCTAAAAAAATTTAAAATCGGGAAGTTATTGGTTTTACCCCGTTTTTCAAAAATCGAGTTTTCATCGGATCTCCACGTTTTGAGGTCTTTGGAACCTCCCCTGACTATTTTTACGAGGGTGTCTGTATGTGTGTTTCTGTGTGTCCCCATTATTAAATATTTTTTTTTGTATTTCATAAAATTCAATTTTTTTCATTAACACCTATTAAAAGTATTACTTTATCTTTAATCACTTAAAACTGTCGTCCATCAATTTATGTACAGTAATAAATAATTAAGTCTGTATTTTTTAAATTGAAAGCATTTGCAATGTATATAACGCTATAAAATATATTTATATATAGCCTCCGTGGCGCAATTGGCTAGCGCGTTCGGCTGTTAACCGAAAGGTTGGTGGTTCGAGCCCACCCGGGGGCGAATACCTTTTGCTTTTATGAAACTTTATTGTCCATATGTTTATTGTACAGTATTCAATATATATGTATTTTATTTGTTAACAGTAAGTTGTGGTATAATAGGTGCCAGTTAACTTAATAACACGATTTTCTTTTTCTAGTCTTAGGCCGACTACACTCATAATAATTTGAAGCAGTTTTTAATGGGCTCTAAAGAATTTTAACGGTTCTGTAACCAGTCGTCACATACTTGAAAAAAACAGTATCCCCTAGCTTTAGTTTTCCTTCAATTTTGTATCTCTCATGGAAATTTAAAATACCATTAGAGATGTCTCAATATAATGGGTTTAATAAAAATCTATGGATTTGGTCCCCTAACTGAATAAACATATAAGCCAGGGCAAAAAAGTGACTTACAGTTTGATGTTTTAATTGCTAATTTGACAAAATAATCTCTTTTATTAACGTTATATATTCGCTTAAGGAGGAATTGAATAAGTGTTGTATGTAACATATCTTGTAATAAGATCTGATCAAAAACTCCGACTAATCACTGAGGCGTCTGTGGTCGAATGGTTAAGGGTGCTACCGACTGTATAGTTTCGTTCAAAGTTCACACTTCACGCCGACAAAAGATTTCGTTTGTCGGCATTCTTTGTCGAGATCACATGTTCGAGCTCTAAACAAAACACAATAATAACTAAGACAGAAAAGGGATTGTCATACAATTAAAATTTCTTCTTTCTAGCTTTGACAACTCCAAACTCAGCAATAACTTCTTCGAAATCTAAATTTTGTATTGCCTCGTGTTCGATGACTAATATACCAAGAATGCTAAGCTGCGACTGGGTCATCGTTTTTTATTAATTTTAATTTAATTTAATTCTGTAAAATCCCATTCTACACTAAACTTTAAAAAAGCTAGAGACACCCAATCAGTAACCGTAACTACCGTAACATTAGCGGCTTTTAAGTGTCTTCGCAGTCTTGGTATCTTCAAAAGTAATTCGGTTTCTGAGATCTCATCATAAAAATCAGTAAATTTAAAGGAAGCTAATTTCAGTTCTTCAGTATTCTCTAAAAGCAAAGCATTACAATCTCGGACCACGAATCTACATCTTGAAGAGACTTCGATCTTGTTTGAAGTTCAACTCTGAAGCGGTTGAAATATCGTAGTCTTCTGATCAATGTCTTCCACAATGTGATCCCGTTTTTCTTCGATATAAACACGAAGTGCATCTATTTTTGAAGCAGTTTCGTCAACAGTCAAGCCTTTACTTTGCAATGCAATCTGTGCAGCATTTATTCCCCGAAGAACATCATACCTTTTTAATCTTCACAAAACAGCATTTAAGTTTCTAAAATATATTTTATTCTTTTTATTATCTATCACTATAGAACAATACACGTTTAACAACTCACGCCAACCAAACACTACACACTTTACGAAACAAATGAGAAATAGTATAGTACGGGGAATCCCCCACGACAGCGTCAGGCTCTTTTGCGGGAATCCCCGAATTATACATAGAGCTGAGCTAGTGCTAATGAAGGAATCCCCGAAAAAGAAATTTTTGTGCGTTTTTGTTTGTTTGTACATTGTTCTTAAAGTTGAGAGACCGGATGGGCGTTACCCCAAAAAAGATGCCATCCGGTGCGGCTTCACCGCCGACCCCCTTTGCTATGCCACTGATATGTTCTGGGTAGATTAATCCGACTGGGTATTCTATTTTATTTCTATGTTCCGCCATATTTTGTTTTCTTGTTATGCTATTGATTTAAAATCTCCTAGTCGCTACAAAGTAACCTAAATCAAATAAAGCACTGTTTAGCTTTTGTTTCATAAGTGAATATTTCGTTTCGAAACAGCAGCAACTTGTTACAAAAGTTTAATAATCTAATATCCAATACATTCAGAAAATAGGAAAGTTCAGGCAACAGTGTTATCAACGACTGGTTTGTATTTTGTGTTGCAGAGTCGATTGGGGCATTCCAGTAAGCGCGATCGCAGCAGACACAAGTCACCGGGTCGGCAGGATTCCACGGATTACGCTGCCGATCTCAGCAGTGACCACAGCACGCCGAGCACACAAAGTCCGAGACATCGAGCACACAGCAGGCCAGGTACGACTGTGTTTCTAATGCACACACTGAGCTGTAGATGGCACTATTAACAAATACATGCACAAGCACTTTTTAAAATTATTGTAGCAATTTTATATATTTAACAGTTACTTTCCTTTTGACTCTTTATACAGAACTTTTCGTATCGATGTGTACTAAAGACTACTGTACTATTGTTTCACCAAATGGAACATGGGTATAGTTTGGATCAAAGTTAAATTTTTCCTTTTTTTCCTTCACACTTGATGCCGACAAAAGATTTTCTTTGGCGGCATTTTTTGTCGGCATTTATCCTTTCTCGGCATCCTTTGTCGACATGATGTGTAAATGCAAAAAAGCAAAAATTAACTTTGAACGAAACTATACAAGTTGGTTGAAAAGTTTTGAAAGTAAAAATAAATTGATGTGTATTTATTAATGAATTTGTTTTTTTTATTCATTATAATCTCCCTCATTATGAATACACTTATTCCATTTTCCGGAAACCCTGCAAAATATTGTTCCACGCAATAGCTTCTTTATTCGACGAAAAACGCTTTCCACGAAGGAATTGTTTCAAGTTTCCGAAGAGGGAATAGTCGGATGGACCCAAATCCGAAGAATACACTGGTTCGCATTTGGTACTATAATTCTCTCAATTTAGCCAACTTGTGTGAACAAGTCAATTTTTTTATGAAAAATTATTGTTTTCTTCTGTAAACCGGGTCTTTTTTCAAGAGTTTTTTTGTCCAATTGGTCCAAAGGTTGCAGTAACAGACTTAATGGTTTTATCTTTTTCAAAATAATAAATTAATAAAACTCCTTTTGCATACCAAAAAACTGATGCCATAATCATTTTTGTCGATCGTTCTGACTTCACTTGTTTTAGAGTTGAAGAACCCGCTTCAGTCCACTTTAAATCCACTTTAAACGTTTTTGTTTCAATCAAGGATCATGATGACAGATTCAAGTCCCATCCATAGTTATAAAACGACTTGTAAAATCGGTTTTATTCTGCTTAAAACGCTCCAAATTACGCTGAGAAATTTGTTTTAGTTTTCCGAACAGCTTTTCATATGTAATTCTTCGTGTAAAATATGGAGTACTCGTTCATGGAATCATAAATTTCCCGCTTAGTTAAACTTGGATCTTTAAAAATTGTATCATAGACTTGCTCAATGATTTCAATTGTTGTTGCACTTTTTGAACATCCACTCCGTGGTTCATTTTCGACCACGTTTAAACCCATCGATGCACAGTTGGAAATGAAGGAACAGTTCCTTTAACATTTTTATCCTTTTTGTATGAATTTCTGTTGCTAGTAAACCTCCCAAAACAAAGAATTTTATCATTGCACGATATTAACTTTTTTTCTTTGTAACAAAATACACTGACACGACAACTTCAAATGTCTTGTAAACAAAGTATGAATTGTGTTTTCAAATGGAAGATGAAATATTAAAATAGCGTATATATTTTGATTCCTCCACTGGTTAATAGGTGTCGCTTTCAAAAATTTTCAAACCAAATCTATACATTGTTCCCTATTTCACAGTTGTATATAATAAACTAAAATCTTGATATTATTTAAAATTAATTTAATCGGTATTTACTGTCAAACAATGACAAAAATTATTACCTATTGGTAATTGTCTAAGTATCAAATCTGACTCTATCAGTGTTAATCTGTATATAAAGATATATACTCGTAGTCAACGAAATAAATTATTTTACCTCTGTTAATTCTCTGTATTCTGTTAGTGTCTTCGCGAAGATTTTCTATGAATAAATAATATAGCAGTGGTGACAGGATTACGTCTAGTTGGATTTCTAATTTATTTGATTGTCAGTGTTCTATTTTAATTGCAGCTCATTGTTTTCAGTATAAGATTTTTGTATTATTTATTTCATTGCTGTGAAGACTTCGTCTTTCTAGATATTTAAATTTAATATTTTGACTGATGTGATTAACGAACAAGTTAAAAAGGTAAGGTCTCAAATAAGAACCTTGAGGCACACCAGACAAAACATTTAAAGCATTAACGTCCGTTCTGTGTGAATTGGGCCTTAGAAAAGACATTGTAAAAGCATTTTTAATAAAGTTATAAGATAAGCTAAAGTTGATCTACACGACAAAATCCATGCTGCTCATCAATAAGTAAAATATGAATTCTCAGGTTAGAAGTCTGAAAATAAAATAATCTAAAAGTTTAGGAATCACAGGTTGAATACAAACAGCTCTGTAATTCTCAATATTATCCTTAGGTCCACTCTTATAGATTTGGTTTAAGAAAGCTGCTCTTTCAAAAATCAGGAAATAGACCACTTGAGAGATACAAATTAAAAATTTTTGATAGGGGAATGACCAGAGTAAAAACACAATTTTTTATAAGAAAAGTTGGAATTCCATTAGGAACATGTGAAAACTTTGTAGGCAGACTGATATCCTGTAATCCTCAATATTATCCTTAGGTCAACTCTTATAGATAGGTTTAAAAAAGCTGCTCTTCCAAAAATCAGGAAATAGACCCTTGAGGAAAAAAAATATTTTTTATAAGAAAAGTTGGAATTCGATCAGGACCATAAAAAGACCCAAGGCGCAGTTTTGCGTAAGGGGTAAACTGGCTACTGTTTTCCAGGCTGAAGTTGTTGCCCCATTCGAGTGTGCAAGAGTGTGTTTGGAGCGTGGTCTGACAGGCCACACCACAGTTTTTACTTTACCTCTAAGGCAGTATGGGACTGTCATCAGGTCATGAAAACCCTGGGAGAGAACAACAAGGTTATCCTTAGTTGGGTTCCGGGGCACAAAGGTATTGCTGGCAATGAGGGAGCTGACAAGTGAGCAAAAAAAGAAGCTGAAAGCCCGCTCATTGGTCCAGAGCCGACGTGAGGTATTGCTTACAACACAGCACGAAGAGCTGTTCGCCAGTGGATGGGCATAGAACATCGAAAGAGCTGGGAAAGAACAGAAGGCAAAATACAGTCAAAGAGAATGCTGCAGACACCTACTGGTGCTATAGCGGCAGATGCCCTTGGGCTGAGGAGAAAGACCCTGCGAAAGGTGGTTGGCTTCATCAGCGACCACTGGGTATTCCGCGGACATCTTCATAAGATGAGAATTCAAGTTGAAAACCTCTTATGTAGAAAATGCGGTGAGGAGGAGGAGACAGCCTTCCACGTGATATTCATGTACCCAGCCCTGCAAGGTCTGCGTGTGAGATCCCTTGGCCTATCGACCGGAGATCAAAGGGAAGAACGGGAACCATAGTCAAAAGGATCTCGTGGTTCATTAAGAACCTGGGATTTGACGGAGAATGAGGACCTGTGAATGAGGGTGCACAATAAGCTGTACTAGCTGCGATGCAATCCCATGGTCGACCCCTAAGCCTGGCCCTCTGTTAAAAAAAAAGGACCATAAAAAACTTTGTAGGCAGACTAATAATCCTATCAATAAAAATCAGCAACTGCGACAGAAAAGTTGTTAAAATTTATAGTTCTCTCTTTAGTTTCCTTAATGCTTTATTAAAAGTTTCAAAAATTACTATTGATGTAAACCAGCTACGAGCTTTCATGTCCATATGATACAAAACCTCGACATAAATATTTATAGAAATGATCAGTATTTTTTATTTTTATTAACAACAAAATCTGAATGTTTTAATGATATAAATACAATAACACTTCAATAACATATCCATCCATCGTTTTAGCATATTTATAACAAAAAAAAAAATGCATTTCAAAATAACAAAAACATTTAATTGTAAGTAATGGGAATCTCATGTTGTTGATAAAAAAAACTTAGTTTTATTAATATGTAGGTAGTTATTTCTGGTTAGTCTAATACGCGTAACGATGAATACAAAGTCAAAAAATCGAAAAGTGTATTATTATTTATATCCGTTTATTTTCCTTAGTCATATTGGAAAATCTGTTAAATAGACACAAAAGTTTGTTTATTCAAAGTGTTATTTTTAGAGTGTTTCTGGATATCTGTAAACCTAAGATTAGTTATATGGGTAAGAATTATTTAAGTATATTTCTTTTAATATTTTTTTTACACCAATAATTGAAAAAACATGGAAGATTCAATGCTTTTAAAAAAAAATACTAAATTTATATGCACAAGATTTTTTAAAACCAATAAAAAATTGTGCGTTATAGTAAAATAATCATCTTACCGTATTTAAATCGAACAAATGTTGCAAAATGTAGAATATTAGTTATTCTATCGCTTTACTATACCCGAGACGCTCAAAAGATGGAATTCAAGGACGCGTGATCAGTGACTGACTGACGTAATCCTACTATGCCACGCCTTCCAAACTGAAATAACGAAGAACAGTTTACACTGTACTCATACCAGAGATAATATAAACTGTAAGCATCGAGGGTGGGTACTTTTTTGTTGAGTGGTGTAAATCGGACTTGTGACGTTGGTTGGGGAGATTAATATTCAAACAGTGCGTGCCGTTCACGTGATCATTCCATCTTTTAGACGGCTGGAGTATAGTTTTGAAAAATATTTTCAAAAACATTGACCATTTAACTAGGAAGAAACAACCTATTGGGTCTCGTCAGTACAAGGTATAGTTTAACTAATATTAATGTGAAAAGACCACCACGCCTTCTAACCCCAACAAAGGAACCGACTTTCGAATCTAGGTTGCCAGATATATTTTCGAAAATTCCTAAATTTATATATTTTGAAAATGTTCTCTTTACTTTACTATTCAATTGTTCGTCAATGACTCTTAGAAAGATAATATAAAAATATTCTTAAAAAATATATACTTAAATTAATTAACTAGGTTCTTCATATTTAAACAGTTTTCACTTCTAATGATATCAATTTTGTATATATTACTTATACTTAAAGACATTTTGGAGTAAAGGCAACATTATGTATATAGTTTGAGATTTCAAAGTCGGTGCGCACCCCTTTGATATTAATGTAAAGTAATGCCGACGGCTCTTACTAAGCGCGGCGGTACATGAAACGAAACATCAAAGAGGAAAATTGCGTGAGTTAAATACCACGCTTGGTCTTGTTCCCCATTATAGTACACAGTAGCGTTAGTGATTTTTATTTTAGATATATTTTACGGTTGGCTTGATAGTACTTAATATAGTAAGAATTTCTCGTTTAAATATATAAGATAACAACTGCGCCACCTTACGGTGGCGTTATATTATTTGATTTAGAAAGGTATTTTTTTTAGACTTTATTTTTTTCGCATTTTTTGTTTTTAATTTTCCACTTTCTTTTAGTTTTTTGTTTATTTATTTATTTATAAATCGAAATTCAACACTATCTATTGGGTTTTCTTACAATTCAGTAATTGTTATGGACAATGCGTCGTATCATTTCCGCATATTAAACAAAATACCTAATAACACAAAAAAGAATGAAATTTTAAGATTTATGGCAATCTTTACAACTCACAATTTTTCTGAAAAAAAAAATGTTGCTTTTATTTGTTCGTTGAAGTTAAATTTAATTAATTCCAACGAAAATATCAGCTTGTTATCCTTAAAACATAGTTTCAATGTTGATTTTGTCTATGTTATTTTAGTAACGTAGCGAAATTTTAGAATAGTTAAAAATATTGATTAACGTTTTTTCGTTTAATAAAATACTAGCAGCCCGCCCCAGCTTTGCACGGGGATTAAAGAAAAATAACAAAAGCCATTAAATTTATTGGGTCAACGCTTCCCTGTAAACAATATTATATGTTGTTGTTTTATTTTCTGGCAGCAAAATAAATTGATTTTCAGGTGCTCCGACCCGCCTTAGGCGGTTGGCCATAAGGAAAACCGATCCCTACTAATTGGAAGGTTTGACCTTGAGACTTATTATTAGTAAAAGCGAAAGATGTTTTGATAGGAAATTGAAGCGGTTTAAATGGATTTGGTAGATCAGTTGGGATCATCGGTATCCTCAGTGTATGAGCTAGTTGACCAGCTGGTGGTTCAGTTATATTGGTTGCTACAACTTAATTGTCATTTAATTCCTTTATAAGTAGCCTCGTCCCATTGCACATGCTAAATTTGTGATTTGTGATTATGAAATAAGTTATTTTGATAAGGATTAATACCAAGATAAAAACTTTTAAAAAATTAAAAATTAGTTATTGTGACGTAACTATAACAGTTAGACATATGCTGTCGCGGCATTTTTTGTAGATATTTATATATTCTTCAAATCGTAGTACATTATTTTATTCTATAATCAATAGTATTCTCAGCGCACGCGATGTAAGGATTTTAAGGTCATTTTTGGTTACATTAATGGCATTTTAGTAAGGATCCCTATTTTTTTTTTAATAAAACATAGCCTATGTCACTCGGGAATATTGTAGCTTGCCAACGGTAAAAGAATTTCTGAAATCGGTCCAGTAGTTTCGGAGCCTATTCATTTCAAACAAACAAAAAATCAAACCTTTCCTCTTTATAATATTAGTATAGATGTTAAGTTGCGATAGTAAGTCCTTGTTCAAAGGCCATCTTTAAAAACTGGCAAATAAAATATAAACTAATCAAAAACAAATAAAATTAAGAAAACTACTTTAATAATGAGTACTCCACCTCTGGCTCCAAGAACTTTAGTACAACGATAAGGCATGTTTTCCACCAAATTTCTGATTAGTTATTGTAGTTACTGCTCGTAACTTGTCAAAACAGCATCTGCAACTTGGTTCAGATTTTGTAAAGGTAGTGATCCTTTAAACGTCTTTCCAGTTTATGCTCAATAGGATTTAGATCCGAGCTATTAGCTTGTCATCTCAAGACATTAATATTGTGTACTTATAAGAAAATTCTCACGACCCTGGCTACGTGTGGTCTCGCATTTTCTTGTTGTAGAATAAACCCTGCGGGAAAAGGGACGACATGGGGTTCCAACTGGACAGGCGTTAAAGTAGCTTTCCGAAATACCACAAGGTCCGTGTGTCCTGACAAAGTTAAACTAGCCCATATGATTATCGATCCACCACAATTTCTTGTACACAGTCATCCAAATATAGTTCGTCGGGACGCCTCCATACCCAAACACGCCTTTTACTATTGAATAACATGTTTTTTTTCATCTGTAAACACAACATTGGCCCTCTGCTCTTAATTCCAATTAAAATGCTCTTGACAAATCTTTCTATGATTTCCTTGATGAGCTGGAATAAATATAGGTGCTCTAACAGCCGTGTTGTACGGAGTTGCCCTTGGTGAAGTTGGTTTCGTATCGTTTGCTCCGAAATTCGTGTTTCCGTTGCTTCTTTAAAGCGATTTTGCAGTAGAATTGCCCAAAGTCGTAAAATACGATCTTCTTTCTGGGTTGTTGTTTTTTGTCGATTGTGATAAGAGGATCCCCTTCTTACTATGCTGTAAATTTAGTAGCGATTCCTAGCTCTGGAAACCTCAGACTTAAGCATTTGGGCTACACGATACCTTGAATACCCTACTTCGATCAATGCCAGTGCACTAGCAACTTAAATTCGTTACTTTTCTTTCTTGCAAATATTCTTCATCGAGACGTCTTCATACCCAAACAAGCCATTCATTATTGAATAACATAATTTTTTTCTTCTGTAAACATAATATGGCGCCCTCCTCTAAATTCCAATTAAGGTGGTTTTGAAAAAAGTTTCTACGTTTTACTCGTTGGGCTGGAGATAATCTAGGTGCTGTAGCTGGTCATCTTGTACGGAGCTGTCCTTCGTGAAGTCGGTTTCGTATCAATTTATGTTCTTGTAGCTTCTATAAGGCGATTTTGCATCAGTATTCTATCAGTAAAATTGTCCAAATTCGTAAAATACGATCTTCTCTCTGAGTTCTTGCTCTTTGTCGATTGTAATAAGAGGATCTTCTTACTATGCTGTAAATTTGGTAGCGATTCCAAGCTCTGGACAATGCAGAATGACTCACATTTACATTGCATTTGGGCTACACGACACCTTGAATACCATATTTCGATCAATGCCACTGCTCTAGCAACTTCAAATTCCTCCTTGCACACAGTCATCCGAATATTCTTCACCGGGACGTCTCCATACCCAAACATGCCATTCATTATTGAATAATATATTTTTTTCTTCTGTAAACATAACATTGCCCCCTGCTCTAAATTACAATTAAGATTGTCTTGAAAAAAGTTTCTACGACTGCCTCGTTGAGCTGGAGATAATCTAGGTGCTTTAGCTGGTCGTCTTGTACGGAGTTGTCCTTTGTTAAGTCGGTTTCGTATCGTTCAGCTCCGAAATTCATATTCCCGTAGCTGCTATAAGGTGATTTTGCAGTATTCTATTAGTAGAATTGCCCAAATTCGTAAAATACCATCTACTCTCTGGGTTGTTTTTCTTTGTCAATTGTAATATGAGGACTTACATTAAGCATTTGGGCTTACTTCGATCAATGCCACTGCTCTAGCAACTTGAAATTCGTTGAGGTACCTTACGTATAGGTACTCCTTGTACACAGTGATTCAAATATTTTTCACCGGGACGTCCCCATACCCGAACACGTCCTTTATTAGTGAAAAACATGATTTTGTTTTACATCTGTAAACATAACATTGGCCCCCTGCTCCAAATCGCAATTAAGATGCTCTTGACAAAAGTTTCTTCAAATTCCTCGATGAGCTGTAGTTAATCTAGAGGCTCTAGTAGGTTATCTTGTACAGATTTGTCCTTCGTGAAGTCGGTTTCTTATCGTTTGCTCCCAAATTCGTGTTCTTAGAGCTTCTATAAGACGATTTTGCGATTTTCTAGCAGTAGCGGTGCGACTTCTAATTACCAAAAGTCGTAAAATACGATCTTCTAACTGTGTTGTGGCCCTTTGTTGATTAAGATAAAGGTAGAATTTCGTTGCGACGTCCTGCGTTCGCGGCCAGTCGTGGCGTTTGGCAGCGACGGCCAGCCGTTACATTCGCATGATTTGGTTGAAACGACTAGTGTCGGCGTTCGTCAGTCATTTTCTTGTACATCGCCCACAAAAATGGACCGGGTAACATTGGCGGCGCTCATATTGGACGAAGATGAAGAAGACGATGATATTCTTAGGTTATTGTTGTCAATGTGGGAAGAAACCCACGAATTATTTAAATCTAGAACCGATAAGGGATATTACAGATTACTTATCAAAACCCACCTTGAGATCGATGATGAAAAATTTCGTGGGTTTTTTAGGCTCAACAAAAAAAATTTGATTTTGTTTTAAATTTGATTCATGAAGATTTAATAAAGCAGTCAACAAATAGTGTGAAATTCCCAATTGCTCCAGATGAAAAATTATTACTGGGACTATAGTAAGCAAGGTCGATGGTGAACATCCCAATATGACTCCACGAGTTTTCGCGAATCTGAAAGTCTTTATTTTAATGGTTATATAAACAGTTAAAACTACGCACTTGATCTATCAATATTTCGTCGTCAACGTCCGAAATTTTTTTTGACATTTTGACACCTATTCACCCAGCAAACGAACAGGCACTGTCGACGTCCGCGTCCCGACTTCTTCCTCGGCAGTAGGGACGTAGCCGTCGACGGCTGGCCGTCGCGTTCGCTGGACGAGCCGCTTTAACGAAATTATTACAATTGAAAAGACACTGTAGCAGTGCTCGACGGCTGGACGTTACGGCTGGCCGCGAACGCCGGACGTCGCAACGAAATTCTACCTTAAGGGGATCTTCTTATTTTGTTGTAAGTTTGGTAGCGATATCAAGCTCTGGAAACCGCAGAATGACTCACATTAAGCATTTGGGCTCCACAACACCTTGAATACCCTACATCGATGTTGGAAGTAATATTTATGCTCAATATATTAATTATAAACGGTTAAAACTGAAATTAATAAAAGATTTCGTTGGTATATAAAACCGACCGGAAAAGTATTGGCATATAGATGGCACTGGTGTTTCTAATCAATGGTAATGTTTAAAACTGATACTGAAATTTAAATTTATTGACAACTTTAACAAAAGTAAAGGATAACGATTGTAAAATCCATGGAGACTACACAAGGAGTACGCACTCGACCGGGGGAATTGCCAAAATCTGTCCACGGTATCGTACATATTAGGTTTACTTTTTTCACCACTAGCGTCGCTAGTGTTCCTTTTGTACCGGTATGAATATAGACAATTAACTAATCGTGAATTATTAAATTGGTTTTTATTATTTATATCTGAATGATCGAACTATTTTTTTCATTGTGTAAATAAATGAATAATGAAATAATTAAAAATTATTTATTTGATTTCAAACTACGTCCTCATTGGTCGTCATCTTGGTACAAATGGAACACCAGCGCCCTCTTATTTTAGTAGCCCTATTTGCATACATGGAGTTCGTACTCCTTGTCTAGTCTCCATGGTAAAATCGTTAAAGTATCTGAAATAAATTTGTTTGAAGGAAATGTCAAAACTTTTTTTCTGGATTAGTGTAGGTAATCTAATAAAAGATAAATCTTGCGCCTGTTATGATTTAATAAGCTTATCGTAACAATATATTGATTTTTTATTAGATTATATCTATCTATCTATATGATTAAACCAGTACTTTCGTAATCTTTTTTGATCGTAGTAATACCCGTATTTATTTACTCCTTTTATGTCGACAGGACTACACGGTCATTTCTCATTATTATCCTGTCGTGAATTTCCTTTCGCCTGTCCTTTAACGTCTATGTTTGTTTGGTGGAGTTACACAGAGTACACAGCAAAGCTTGGCGCCATGCCATTAGAAATAATGACGTGACGAAATGTTTTAAGTGATAAAAAAAAAAAAACATAAGGAAATGTAGCCTAATAGAAAGTAATAGTAAAAAATAAATTAAGGAGCATCTAGATGAAAAATCTTGTTGATAAGATCAGTATAAAGGAAATACTTTGCGAAGTATTAAAAGAAGCTGTGCAAGATTGACAGAAGTAATTTGTTTTGAGTAAACTGTTTTTACTTGAATGGAATTTTTTGCTATTTCTGCAGATATGATTATTTGTATGTAACGTCCTTTGTTTAACATTTTATATTAACTTAAATTCATTCGTTTTCTTCCATAAGGTGACGTCCTTCATCTTTTTATTGTAAATTTGTAAATCTATTAACAATGATAACTTTAACACTACTTATTAAAATAATATCGTGCCGGAAAATTTTTCTTCAAACAGCTTTACACTACTTAAAATTTAGGGCCAGTCAAATTTTAGTGATCACATGCCTCAAATAGAGCGTAAGTTTTCAGTTTTTTTTTTTGAGTGATGTGAAAACATTCAGGACAACCTTAGTCCTCTGTGCATTGTTTTGGATAAAACTTCAACCGGACGTAGTTTTTTTAGACTCAGAGCCTCAATAGCCTCAAGTGATAAAAAAAATTTCTCACTTTTATCTCCTCTCTCTTCAGGCAAAGACTTGACATCTTATTTTTGTCTCTAACGCTTGAAAAAACAGAGAAGATGTGTTTACAGACAGACGGACGGACAGACAGACAAAATGATTCTACGATTTCACTATTTGATGTTGGGATAAAAAAAATGTAGAAAGCAATACAAAAATTGAAACAACATATAAAATGATTGACATGAAAAGAAGTAAAATCGTCAGTATTTTATATAGTTCTACTTTTCCTCATATTTTAGTGTTTCCATGCTTTATTTGTATATATTTTTTTCTTATATTTCTTTTAATTTTACCTTTTGCTACTAATACTTATTATAATTGATTACTCAAAACAAAATTTAAATTTTAACTTCTTTTAGAAACATTGTACTCTTGCATATATGTAAGAGTATCGACAATCTGTGTTCTATTTAATGTTCACATGAGTGGAAGACTTTTTTTAATTTTATTTTGTTTATAATTTGCAGACATCCCTCAAAGTCGTTTGGGAGGCAGTGGAGTAGGAGGCGACACCAGTTCACCGGGTGGATCTCCAAGACCAAGGCCGCCTACCCCCGGAGCCGTGGCTGGATTAGACTTGTTGCCTGTGAGTTTCTTTTAATTTTTTCCATGAAATAAATGATTAGATTATTATTAATAACAGAGTACATATAAAAACAAACTGTAATATTGGTTATATTAAAAATTACCAGTATAGTCTTTCGTGGCTAACAATGAACCCTGGGAGTAAAAAACTCTGTCCCATAATCAAGATTTTCTATTTAGATAAGTAAAACGAAACTTTTTTTATAGCTAACAACCAACGATGAAGTCACCAGAAGGAGGGAGTTGGCGCTGCGGCAACACTCCTTTTTCCAACTCCGGATTCACCTGCGACGAGGTCAGGGTTTGGCTTCCATGGATAAAAACGGTATAAAAATATTATTTTATATATTTAAATAGACTAAATTATTTGTATTTAATTGAATTTATTTTCTAAATCGCTTCTAATTTTTTTATAAAACAAATGAAAAGTTGCACATTTAATATGAATACCAACTTTTAATTATAATCTAAAATTATAGAATGGGATAAAAAAATTACTATAATAAAACTCAGTGCCTTGTGGGTAATTACCTATATTTTCTAGGTTGTCAGATAAATGAAGTCCTTTTTAATAAAAAAAATATTTTTTCATGATTCCTTCTTTTTTAAGAAATAGGTTTATTTTTTTGTTTTTAGTGCATTTTTCTTTTTGAAGGCGGTTCAAGTTTTTATTTTATCATTTTTAGTTGCCACTTGGCTTTGTCAGATTTACTATCTTCAAAACCTTCCAAATACCAATTTTAAATCAAATTGAAATGTTGAATAGTTCGTTGGTTACAAAAAATTCGCCATATCGAATGTTTAACAATCTTATTTTAATTAAAAACTTTAAAAGTTATAACAGAAAAACTGAGATCAAATTTATATATACAAACTTTTTGTTTGACCCTGTATTTCTCGAAAAGTATCAGTTTTTTCGAAAAAACTCAGGAATACTTTTTTGTGTAAAGCTAAATTCTACATTAAAAAATATAAAAGAATCTCAATTTAATTAAAAACTTTAAAAGTTATGACAGAAAAACTGAGATCAAATTTATATTTACAAACTTTTTGTTTGACCCTGTATATCTCGAAAAGTATCAGTTTCTTCGAAAAAACTCAATTATACTTTTTTGTGTAAAGCTAAATTCTATATCAAAAAATATAAAAGAATCTTATTTTAATTAAAAACTTTAAAAGTTATCACAGAAAAACTGATATCAAATTTATATATACAAACTTTTTGTTTGACCCTGTATTTCTCGAAAAGTATCAGTTTTTTCGAAAAAACTCAGGAATACTTTTTTGTGTAAAGCTAAATTCTACATTAAAAAATATAAAAGAATCTTAATTTAATTAAAAACTTTAAAAGTTATGACAGAAAAACTGAGATCAAATTTATATTTACAAACTTTTTGTTTGACCCTGTATATCTCGAAAAGTATCAGTTTCTTCGAAAAAACTCAATTATACTTTTTTGTGTAAAGCTAAATTCTATATCAAAAAATATAAAAGAATTTTATTTTAATTAAAAACTTTAAAAGTTATGACAGAAAAACTGAGATCAAATTTATATTTACAAACTTTTTGTTTGACCCTGTATATCTCGAAAAGTATCAGTTTCTTCGAAAAAACTCAACCATACTTTTTTGTGTAAAGCTAAATTCTATATCAAAAAATATAAAAGAATTTTATTTTAATTAAAAACTTTAAAAGTTATGACAGAAAAACTGAGATTAAATTTATATTTACAAACTTTTTGTTTGACCCTGTATATCTCGAAAAGTATCAGTTTCTTCGAAAAAACTCAAGAATACTTTTTTGTGTAAAGCTAAATTCTACATTAAAAAATATAAAAGAATCTCAATTTGATTAAAAACTTTAAAAGTTATGACAGAAAAACTGAGATCAAATTTGTATTTACAAACTTTTTGTTTGACCCTGTATATCTCGAAAAGTATCAGTTTCTTCGAAAAAACTCAACCATACTTTTTTGTGTAAAGCTAAATTCTACATCAAAAAATATAAAAAAATCTTATTTTAATTAAAAACTTTAAAAGTTATGACAGAAAAACTGAGATAGAATTTATATTTACAAACTTTTTGTTTGACCCTGTATATCTCGAAAAGTATCAGTTTCTTCGAAAAAACTCAATTATACTTTTTTGTGTAAAGCTAAATTCTATATCAAAAAATATAAAAGAATTTCATTTTAATTAAAAACTTTAAAAGTTATGACAGAAAAACTGAGATCAGATTTATATTTACAAACTTTTTGTTTGACCCCGTACATCTCGAAAAGTATTAGTTTTTTCGAAAAAACTCAATTATACTTTTTTGTGTAAAGCTAAATTCTATATCAAAAAATATAAAGGAATTTTATTTTAATTAAAAACTTTAAAAGTTATGACAGAAAAACTGAGATCAAATTTATATTTACACACTTTTTGTTTGACCCTGTATATCTCAACAAAAAAATAAATTATGATTTACTCCTTTGAAAACCAATAGATCAAGCTGAGAATTTTTGTTTTTTAATTCAGTTAATGAATATGGAATTTATTTAATTAAAAATTATAGAGGTGTTATTCTAATAAATGGTGAATGCGCATTTGCTCTCACCAATTTTTTAATAGTGAAAGTTCATTTCGACTTCTCAGGTTTGCCAATATCGAACCCTATTTTTTTTATTATGAGACTACCTTTAAAATATCTTTTTTCCAACAAAAAAAGAATAATGGAAATCGGTTCATAAGTGATAAAATTATTCGCGAACAAACATAAAAAAGCATATATATGCCGTCAAATTAAGAAACATCCTTGTTTGAATTTGATTAAAAATAAAATAATTATGATAAGAAATTATTTGGATCATTTACAATTTTTATCGAGATTTCAACCAACAAAAAAACATGATTTACTCCTTTAAAAAAACTCAATATTGATTCAGTTAATCGTGAGATAATCGCGGACAAACATAAATACATTCAGGTCAAGCTTAGAAGTCGTTTAATAAATAGCGAATTTATTTAAATAAAAACTATAATAGAGGTTTTATTCTAATAAATGGTGGATGCGCATTTGCTCTCACCAATTTCTTAATGGTGAAGGTTTCCCTCGATTTCTCTGGTTTGTCATCATTAGATCCTGATTTCTTTATCATAAAACCACGTTTAAAATATAATCTTTCCAACAAAAAAAATACATCAAAATCGGTTCATAAACGACGAAGTTATCCGCAAACAAACATATATACGATCGAATTGAGAAACCTCCTCCTTTTTTTTGAAGTCGGTTAAAAACGAATACAATAAAGGAGCCATTTGCCAACATCAGAATTTCAATCTTTATATCCGGAAAAGAAATATTAAAAAGCAATTAAAAAGAAAGGTAATTTAGAGAGAAGTGTATGAAGTTTTCGGAATTATACCTGAGACGAGTGACGAGATTAAAATTGCCGTTTGAAATATTATTATATGGATAAATGAGCAATATAAATGGCATTATATTAGAATAAACTCTACTTAATGGGTGTATTTAACTGATAACAATTTTAATAACAATTTTCACTACTGATGACATCTATAAGGTATCCTTTCAATTCGAAAGCATTCTTCGATATAAATTTTAAAAAGGTTTATAAAATCTCAGCAAATTTAAGAAAAAGCCACATCATTTTTTATTAAAATTTAAAGAACAAATTAACTTTATAAATATTAAAAGGATTAAAAGGATCTTCTTTTAAAACAGAAATAAAAAGAAATTTTAATAAATATTTATTAAGTATCCTTAATAAAGTTACATTAATATATACAAGTAATATACTACAATATATAATACTTATAAACATCAAGTTTCTGGATTATACATATTGTGTATTTTAACCAACTTTTTAACAGCAGAATGAGTCCCTTTAAATCGATATTTATACTTATTATCTTCACCCAATTTCATTAACAAACGGCTTTGTACATTTTCAGACACAATATTTTTAATACTGGATTCTAATCCTTTTGATATTTCCTGAATTTTATTTGGATGATCCTTTCTCATTTTTGTCCTCGATATTAACACTTCCTTAACAGCATGAAATATGCTTATATATTCTACTTTATCCTCAACTTTTCCAGTGACTTCATATTTTAACTTGGACCTGTCTTTGGCATGGATTATCTTTGATAAATAATAATTTTTTTCTGGTAATTTTTTACTTTTTTCCCGATGAACAGTATTTTTTGTTGAATTTTCACTTTTTAACACTGGTTGCTTTTTAACAGAATCTAATTGATTATCTGGTTTGTTTTCTGCGTCCATGGTTATTGATGAACTGATCATTAGTTGTTTTGATTTTGTGTTTATAGACACCACCTGAATGTTATTAACGTTAATGGTATTTTAATTGACGGATTATCTCAATCGCAATTAATGGGGGTAAGAATAGTAAAGTAAGAATAATTTTAAAATGAACTGAGATTTAAATAAGCACAATTTATATGATTTAAAGGATACAGTATAAAATTATAAATTATTTTGCTTTTTAAAACCGTGTGGCAGAAAAGAATTTTGTAATCGATTTTAAACACACTTCCAGCATCGTCATCTGTTGAGAAAAGTTTAAACTAGTTTACCAGATAAAATGAAAAATTAGTCGAAATTGTAATTAAACCTAAATACATCTGTCTAAAAACACTTAAATCTTGCGATACTGAAAGTTTCAGAACGATATTTAGTCGGGAAGTAAGTTTAAAATGGATTATAATATTTCACTCGGACTGATATAAAGATAAAAAGAAAACAAGCGAAGAATATAAAAAGGTACTAAAAATTAAACTAGAACATTAGATACTACGGTCAAAATAGACATTGAAGGTTACATTAATTCGCACCTTGCTAAAAATTGGCATGAATGTTGGGAACCCTATTATACACAATTTGTCAATTATCCACATCAATGCGAAATGTGAAAAAAAAATTATCCAAGGTCAAATGTTGCAAAAATCGTTTTTTTGAGTTTTCCAGCTAAACGGTAAGTTTTATAATAAAAATAGGTAAAACAAAAATTATTTATCACGGAATTATCTATAAAAATTGTCCCCACACTTTTTTTCCTAAGAATCACCATTTCGGAGATACAGCGATGCAAAATGTTAAAAAAGTTGTATACTTCATAATATGGACACGTTTCCGCGCCACCCGTGAGGTAGTGTACATGGCGCGTTTTTTTACGTGGTTTCCCTGGTAGGCCTATTCCACGATCTATTGTGCTTCTGTTGAGTAAAGCTATTGTAATAAATTGAAAATGGTACTATTGTAAATAACAAGAGCAGTGTAAGTAAGTAATGCGTAAATTATTCGTCTAATCGATACTCTTCTAATGAAAAATAATCCATACTGTCTTGCTCTTCTTCTCCTTCTCCTTCTTCTTCTTTCTGCAGGGTGCAGATAAATTGTTCAAAGAGCGATGCATCAGATGTCTCCTCGCCTACCTATATCGTAAGAATCCTCTTCTACTGGCGATTCAATATTGGAGCACGATTGGCCTCGACAACTGATACATGCGAATGAACAAAACAAATTAACTTTTTACAGCCGCATATAGCATTACACTCCGTTTTGCAATTGCAAATTCAGGAGTTTTTCCGGTGCAGAAGGGAGTAAAGTATGAACTGGTTCCAATATATTGTCATTTAACTTCCAACCCCAGTCTTCTGGGTTTAGTTTATTACCAAGCCATACTTAAACTTGATAATATACCCGAAATAGATGTTGATGAGCAGAAGCAGAGGTTGGAGGAAGACAAGCTAATTGTACTTGTTTCGTTTTATACGTATTTTTTGCAAAAGATAAGTATCGAAACTTATCTAAGCACGTAATTTTTTTTGGAGCTCCGTAAATTGAAAGAAGAAAGCGAATTCCGTTGGTGATTACAGCTTGTAGAGTAGAGGTACTTTCTTTCAAAACGTCAGCACAATCAACTAAATCTTGTCTCTCAAACAATTTCAAAACTGATTTCTTACCTCTCCTGAAAAATGCTGATGTCGTGTCGCAACCAGTTACTGCATGTAGAAATAAGATATGATTTTGGCATTTTGAAAAAGCAGATAAACTCTTGGATGAATATATTTTTGATTGTTGTTGAGCCTTCCCAGGTTTTAAAAAATAAATATTTTTTTCAGTTGGCGTTTGAACAGTAAGTAATACCAACAAATCAACATCTTCACCAACAAAAATAGTTGGATTTGTCGAGTTAAATTGTTCTATTGCTGTTTTAACTATCAGGACATCAGCATCATTATCAGCTTGCTTTAAAGAGATATTTTCAGACGTAAATTTTTCTTTCAACATTGAAATGATCTGTATAATATGTATGTATACGCTACGAAAATTAATATTTTTACTTATATTATTGTTCTGTAACGTATATTACGGTAATTGACATGCATATTATGAAGAATACAACTTTTTCAACATTTTGCATCGCTGTATCTCCCGGGATATACGAATTCCTAACCGCGGTCATAAAATTTGGGGATTAGTAAGTAATTCGGTAATCCTATGTCCGAATTCCTAACTCAACATCTTCTACCTGATCTTGGCGACTACTTTAGATTTCTTAATCGGATTGTATTTATCTTAATATATATAAATTACGTGTCACGTTGTTTGTCCGCAATGGACTCCTAAACTACTTAACCGATTTTAATCAAATTTGCACACCGTGTGCAGTTTGATCCAACTTGAAAAATAGGATAGCTTACATTTTAATTTATAGTTGCAATATTATTTTATTGCAAATTAATTGTTTATTGAATTGTTGTTATATTAAATATGACATTATCATTTTGAAAGTTTTCATGTAAGGTCTTAGTAGCTAATTTGGATCAGCGGCTGATTATGACATTTCGCTTGGGTTATTGTAATGGGATCGATTACGCCAGAGGGAAGTTTTTTTTTTGTTATTTTTTTTTTTGTTTTTGCATGTCAAAACAGTAAATATTATTTTAATTTTAACTGTTAATAAAATTAACTATTTTAGAAAGTTTTTAGATACAACTACCCTTGATTTTGTTAACAAGGAAACAATCCTCTCTCACAGCGTTGTATGACTTAATATTTTTGCAATATCAAGGATGCTGTGCATTGTTGAGATGACACTTATATAAATTCAGTTTAAATTATTGAAAAGTTTTAACATAAAAAGTTGTAAACATGCGCGTACGATTGCAAAATGATCCATCAGCACAAATATTTTCCGAACAATTATTAGATATTGGGAACGGTAAAATAGAACTGCAACCAAATACGCAATTCATTAAACTGCCAGACAATTTCTGCACTGTTCTTCAGGAAAAAAATGAACTGATTCAGAGTATTTTTCCGAAAATACAGAATAATTACTTGAATCATGACTGGCTCAGTCATCGGGCGATTTTGGCAGCCAAAAATGTTGATGTTGACGAAATTAATTTCCAGTTACAACAGTTGTTACCAGGCGATCTGATGTCTTTTAATTCAATCGATACTGTTGTTGATGAAAATCAAAGTGTAAATTTTCCATTTGAATTTTTAAATTCACTAGATATACCTGGAATGCCACCACATAATCTTCGATTAAAGATTGGTTCCCCTATTATTTTCCTACGTAATTTGAACCCACCTCCATTATGTAACGGTACGCGTTTGGTCATCAAAAAGATCACCGGAAATATTCTTAAAGCAACCATTTTAACTGGGAAGTTTAAAGGAAAAGTGGTCCTGTTGCCACGTACCTATATTCCGTATATACCGTCAGATTCTACTATACCCTTTAGAAGGCTACAGTTTCCAATTCGTTTAGCTTTTACCATGTCGATAAATAAGTCACAAGATCAAACAATGTCCATTTGTGGTTTAGACTTGGACAATCAATGTTTTTCTCATGGGCAACTATATGTTGCATGTTCACGTGTAGGGAAACCGTCGAATTTGTTTGTGTTAGCTAAAGACAGGTTAACCAAAAATATTGTGCACCGATTAGTGCTAAATTAAATTGAAAATAAAAGTAATTATAATTTAAAATAATAAATATTATTGTTAAAGACTTAAGACTATCTAAGACTATTTAAGACTATCTGCCCTCATTCATAAGTTAAAGTGTTACATGTTATTTACTTTGTAATGTCACATAGGTGATAGGGTAGTTTTGCCCTACATATTAATTTATTAGTTTATATTTTACTGTATTGTTATGTATTACATTTTACTAGGTCAAAGTCATTACGTTAGATCTCGGCACGTGTTTAAATAGTTTAATTTTTATTCTCAAGTAAAATATAAATTGGCTATAAAAGCTGGTTGTTGAGGTCAGACACCAGGAGTTTTTAGTCTGAGGTTGTCTGTAAGGGTCGCCCTTTGGGGTGTCCCTAAAACAGACCCTTGGGTCAGGGCCATTGTGCCTCTTGACGTATTTTCGTGAGTAAGTGTGACATGCCACCATGTAGTTTATTTGGTAAGATTAGTAAAGATTATTGTATTCAGTTATTCCCTAAGTATTCGTAATGTTTGTTACTCATTCTTATTGCTTATTTATTCGTCAATATATTTGTTGTTTGTTTCCTGTTGTTTATCTCATCTTCCCCTTGGTTAGTTTTTTCTGCCTTCAGCAGGATACCTAGCCGGGAGTGCTTTTAGTAAGCTACCCCTCATCCTATAATACTAAGGAACATTCTCCCAAATATCTCCAGGCGTGACAGTAATATACTCATTTGTTAGAAACTTGAATAAAAATTTTAAAATTCTTTTATATTGATTTTTGCTTAATATCAATCCAGTGAATTTTTATACCCGCTTTAACGTTTCCGTCTTCATTCGTAAATAATAATTTCATTGTATTAAGAGGTTGCAGTAGTAGAAAATCTGTCATGAAGGTTGCCATATTTTTTGTAAATGGCATCTATGTAAACAAGCATGGTGGTCCCCATGACTGATGTTCTCCTACTGTTCCTCTTAAATAGATTACTACAATGTAATATAACAAAAACCTTAGCCACAGCAACGCGTGGCCGGGTCAGCTAGTGTATATATATATTTTAACTATTTTTTTATATATTTTGACATGTATGTATGTACATATTTTATCAAATTAATGAAAATAAATATATATTTGCAATTTTGAAATTTCTTTAATTTTATTAATCACACGAATTTAGAAAAAAAAAATAGAAAAATAAAAATATAATTGCAATTTTGAACTTTTTTTTTAATTTTATTAATCACACAAAATTAGAAAAAAAATACTTCAAACAGTTTATCTTCTACTATAATCTTCACTAAAAACGTTCACTTCAAGATTTTAACGCGCGATACTTTTACGACTCAAATCTAATCGTATAAAAAAAAATAATATAAAATTTTCCAAAACACATTTCGTTTTTAAAATTTTGAAGACTTTTTTAGATTTATTAAATTCAGAATGAAATAATATTAGTACAATATTACAGTTAGGAATTCGGACATAGGATTAACGGAGAGGGTCTGAGCCCGGTAGCTCAGCTGGGGGTCGATCGTAACGATCTGACCATAGTTAGGAATTCGGTACTACCCGTATCTCCGAAATGGTGATTCTTAGGAAAAAAAGTGTGTGAACAATTTTTATAGATAATTGTATGATGAATAATTTTTATTATAAAACTTACCGTTTAGCTGGAAAACTCAAAAAACCGCTTTTTGCAACATTTGACCTTGAATAAATTTTTTTCCACACTTCGCATTGATGTGGATAATTTACAAATTGTATATAATAGGGTTCCCAATATTAATGCCAATTTTTAGCAAGGTGCGAATTAATGTAACCTTACCCCTATTTTTGATGCTAACTTGACCGGACTATAAAAATAATTCATAAAAAATCAAAAAGGGTTAAAAAAAGTAAAAATCGTTAAGGATCTTATAAAAATCACAGAAAACATAATGAATCGAAAAAAAGTCTGTATAATCTAAACACAATCGTAAAACTTGTTAACAGTCATTAAGAAATAGTTGAAAAGCTTTAAAAATCGCTGAGAATCACAAGATTGTTTTAAAATCCATGCAAATCTTAAAGAAAACGCAAAAAACTGAAAAAAAAATGAGGCAATTCATAAAAAATCTTAAGAATCTTACAAGAAACTTAAAAAATATTGAATGTAATGGAAAACCATAGAAAATTGTGAAAACCCATAGAAATCACAAAGAAATTAATTTTTAATTCTCTTTTTACTAAAGAGGTATTTTTAATAGCTGAAATTTTGAAATTATTTTATGTTTAACCTAATTCAAAAAAGGAGGTTTCTCAATTTGACCGTATATATGCTTTTTTATGTTTGTTCGCGAATAATTTCGTCATTTATGAACCGATTTTGATTATTCTTTTTTTGTTGGAAAGAAGATATTTTAAAAGTGGTTCCATAATAAAAAAATTGGGGTCTGATAATAGCAGACCAGAGAAGTCAAGAAGAACTTTCACTATTAAAAAACTGGTGAGAGCAAATGGGCATTCACCATTTATTGGAAGTGAAAATTGATATCAACATTGTTATCAGTTAAATACACTCATTAAGTAGGGGTAATTCTAATTTAATGCCTTTTATATTGAACATTTATCCATATCATGATATTTCAAACGGCAATTTTAATCTCGTCTTTAAATTAACTTTCTTTTTAATATTTCTTTTCTGGAATATAAAGATTGAAATTCTGATGTTGGCAAATGGCTCCTTTATTGTATTGTTTTTTTTTTCACTATCTTCAAAAAAGAAGAAGGTTTCTCAATTCGACAATATTTTTTTATGTTTGTTGGCGGATAACTTCGTCGTTTATGAACCGATTTTGATGTATTTTTTTTTGTTGGTAAAAAGATAGTTTAAAGTTGGTCCCATGATAAGGAAATCATGGTCTAATGAAGCGGAGCAGAGAAATCGAGGGAAACCTTCACTATTAAAAAGTTGGTGAGAGCAAATGCGCATTCACCATTTATTAGAATAACACCTCTTAATTAAATAAATTCGATATTCCTTCTCAGCTCGATTTATTGGTTTTTAAAGATGTAAATCATGTTTTTTTTTTGTTTTTAAACATTCGACATGGCGAATTTTTTATAAACGATGACCTACTCAACATTTCAACTTGATTTAAAATTGGTATGCAGAATGTTTTGAAGATAGTACATCATAAATTTACGCCCACATCTGACAAAGCCAAGTAGCAACTAAAAAGGATACGTTTATTATTTTATAAAACCAAGAAATTGTGTATCAAATTATCTTCTCGAAATATAATTGATTTAAGAATCAAATTTTACAACTTTAAATAGAACTGCATCCACGTACGATTGATTCCACTCTCATTTTAATATTTTTTAACTTCTCGCTTTAAAAATAAAAAATAAAAAAATCTGGATGTTATTGGTTTTAACCCGATTTTTAAAAATCGAATTTTTACCAAATCTTCACGTATAGACTTGTGTTACACTGTCCAACATGGCTAAATGTTTATAGTCTATTTGTTTGCAGTTGGCAACTAAGAAAAGTCATTAAATCGTAAAATGTTTTAAACAAGACCCTAAATCAGTAGCGCACGTACTTATTTATATCGGTATTAAGAAATTTCTTTTAATCATCATAATTTAATCTTCTTAGGTAAGGAATAAGTAGTCATAATACGATATTTAGAATAATTTGTTTTTCAATTTTACTTTTTAATATGTAGCATATTTTTATTTTAATTTAAATTATGCTTTAAAAAAAACTTCGGTTCTACGGTCATGGGATCTACGCAGCTACCTGTTGTGGCAATATTATCTAGGGTTTCTATTGTGTTTGGGTTAATTAATCCCTAATTACAGGGTGGACTCTTTGATAAATACCAACTATGGGTATGTTTCAATAGAAATGTATACTACTTTTAGTTATTTTTTATGAACTACTCTTGCTTGGGCTTAGAAGGATTTGCATTTATAATGAATTCACTGTACTGCTCACTGCAAACAAATAGACTTTAAAATAAATAAATATTTAAAATATTTAATATCCCTGGATTTTAAGCATGTGTGTAGTATTAAAGTTTTTAATTTTTAGTTGTGTTAATAGTCATAAAAAGAAGTATATAACATTAAAATTTAATATCAATTTAAAATATATTTTTCTAACGTTGAAATTGTAATCCTAAAATTATAAAATATAGAAGTGTTAGGTATAAAAATGATATTACTTGGAAACAATAACTGATAAGATCGCTTTTCTTATTTCTTAATCCTGAAAGTTGTTTCAAAGGATTTTATTACTTTATTACCTGTTATATTTAAGACTGGTTAATCCTTAAAATTGGAAAGATTTACCTAGAAGAACTAAAAATGGGATTCCAATTATATACAAAAGTGTATACTTATAAATTGTAAAATAACTTAGGTACTATAGATTTATTACACCTGGATTAGGTGTTTGTAACATTTTATAAGTTTAAATACCGAATTAATTGCAGTTAGAAATTTTCAAAATTTCAATAGGTAATATATCATAAATAAAATATACCTAAAAGGTTTTAATGTAAAAGTTATCGTAGCTTTTTGAAGTTATACTTCTATTCGTGCACTCGGCGGAAAAGAATGTGTAGAGTTAAATGGGAAAAATCATTACATATGTAATGGTGTGAGTAAGTGAGAGACAGAAACACATATAAGGTATATTGGTCGGTAAAAACAAAGATGAAATATTTACTACATGTTATTAGTCATAACTATAAGTTCACTGAATACCGTTTAAACATTCAGTACATTGTATGTATGTATGTATGTATGTATGTATGGTGTTAGGGGTGACAGATACACCTGCGACCTATAAGATCTATTGTGTCCCCCTTTTCTTGCTATATTTCTGATGATTCCTCAGACTTATAGCAGCTCTTCTAGTCCTATCTTCCTTAGAAAGTTTAGGATATCATTGGGTTTTAAATTAGGTAGTTCTTCCCTTTCTATTTCGTATGACCCTAGGTATTTGACCCTAGAATTACTTAATGCCATGCATTCTGAAAGTATATGTATTGAGGTTTCATCCTCTACCTCACAGAATCTGCAGTTTGCTTCATCTACTAATCCTAGTTTCTTCATATGTCCTCTTAATCGACAGTGACCGGTTAGTATTCCTGTTATAATTCGGAGGTTTTTCTTACTCAGGTTAAGACAGCTGTTCTTCTGGTTATAGTTTCCCCAGGAGCGTCTTCGATTGTCTTAGTTCTTTTAGATCATTCCAGTACTTGGATTTTTCGCTATTCATTTTTTTCCGTAGTTTTTCTAAGATTGTACTACTGCTGATCCCACAGGATGGTTCTGGTCCCAGGTATGGGGTTTCAGCTCCTTTTTTTGCCACCTTGTCTGCTAATTCATTTCCTTCTATTCCTACGTGTCCTGGAACCCATAGGAGGGTAACAGTGTTATTCCGTCCTAGTTCATTTAATTTGCCTAGGCATTCCCAGACCATCTTTGAATTGATTGTATCTGAGTTCAGAGCTTTGATGGCTGCTTGACTATCTGACATGATTACTTCAGTACATTGAAAAGAGATAGATATACAAAAAACAGTCTGAGCTAATGTTTTGAATATTATAGTGACGTATCACATTGTGTTTGACAACTTATTTTATAATTCTGTCAAGTAATTTAACATATTAAATTTAGTATTTTATATTAATAGTAATATTCAGTAATGAGTACTGTATTGTAGTCTATAGTACCGTCTCATGGTTGCAGTATATCCTGCACTATGTTTTTGTTTTTGAGGTTGTGGCTACATAAACAGAGGTTTTTCGAATAGTCGAAGAAATATTAGCAAAACTTCCGAATTTTGTAACGTAAGATGGATCGTGAAGCGTTTTTTATATTGGATTGGGTAGAATATCAGGAAATTTGTCGGTATTTTTCATAATGTAAAAATGGAAAATTGCATTTCTGTATTTGAAAAGTGCATTTCGTACAGAGAGAAAAATTACAACTCGGTAAGTATTGCCGAAAATGGGCTCAATTTATGTAGGTACTCGGGGTTTTTGGGGTCGGTGAACACGAATATCATGATGCCGAAAGTCTTATGTAAATTCTGTACAAACACCTAGTGCTTAAGACGGACCTCGTCTCCAGGAAGTTTATGCAAATTCGATACAAAACGAGTGTGCGTTCGGTACTATGAGGTTTTTGAGGTCGCTGAACACGAATATCATATACTGATTTTGCTAAATCAATCACATACAAATTTATGAATCCGAGCGCGTGCATAGAAGTATAATTTCTACCGGCAGTCTCACTGACTGCCACACCCGTTTTTTTTTTTAATAAACTAGCGGTAGAATTAATACTACTATCTATTAAAATATGCATTTTAGAAAAAAAATTGCTTGGAGCATCGGAAATTTAGAAAAAATTTACACAATAAACTTGTTTCTAAAATTAAAGTTGTTATTGACCAATTTCTTTATAATGCTCAAAGAGTTGAGCTTGGATCTCATTAACACGCTATGTGAAAACGTGGGTGGAATTAATTTCCTCGTAATTTGCTTTTAAAAAATTTATCAAAGTAAATTCACAAAACAAACTGAAAATGAAAGAAGAATGCCAGAGTTTACGTCTATTATTACGACATTACGAGTAATTTTTTAAATATAAAACGTTATATTAAAGCTTTGTAAAAGCTTTTATGATAGCTTACGATATGCTTTGTACAATGCGTTAAGTAACAGCGGGCTATTTACAGTTATAAGTGTTATAGATTTCCTGGGGGGAATATTTAAGATAAGTGTTACCTTATGATATATTCCAAAAGAAAATTAATCTCTGCTTTATTCCTAAGAGTGGGAAACGTCTTCTGAAGGAACCAAAGTCATATAGATTTATATATAAAAGCGAAAGTTCACTCATCACCGTATCTCAGAAACTATAAGACATACAAACTTGAAATTTGGCAGGTAGGTTGCTTATAGGGTCTAGACGTCCGCTAAGAAAGGATTTTACGAAATTCTACCCCAAAGGGGGTAAAACGGGGGTTGGAAGTTTGTATGGAAGTCCTATGTTTTTGAAATAAGGGACTTAAAAATAAAATGTATTCTTTAGAGGTTGTGGAGGTGTACAAGTTTCGTTCCAAATTAGTTAGTAATATTTGTTTTTTTCTTCGTTGATTAAAATTAGGTTTATTTCAAAATTTCATGATAATTAGGTGCTAGCTTAGATTTGTTTATTTTTTATTGATTATACTGACATTTATATCAAAGTGTCATATCGATTACTTACTTAAAGAAGTTTGTATTTTTCGTTAAGTAGAATTACATTTGTTTGAAAAATGGATGGAGAAATTGTAACAGTCACAGTTCAAGGATTAGCAATCCGATGTAGAGTAAAAGAGATACCTGGCGATGGAGCGTGTTTATTTTCATCTCTGTCTTATTTGCTTTATGGAAATATTTCAATATCTGCTCAAGTTAGAGCTAATATAGTAAGCCACGTGTCCAACTATTGGCAAAGATTTAGGTGTTTTACTATGGACCGATCCGGGACCCCTTACTATACATAACGCCTTTATGTATAGTAGCCGATATGGGTAGGTTGTATACTTATGGCACAACTTGCGAACTGAAAGCAGCTGGAGAAATATTTCCATTTGAATTCCAACTGTTTCAAAGTAGCAGACTTATTGCCAGATTTGAAGAGTCGATACAAGGGATAAAAAGAATGCGTTTTGACGGACATTTCAACGAAGGACATTTTGACGTATTGATTCCTATAAAAGCCATATCCATGACCATATCTCAGAAACTATAAGACCTACAAACTTGAAATTTGGTAGGTAGGTTCCTAATAGAATCTAGACGTCCGCTAAGAAAGGTTTTTACGAAAATCTACCCCTAAGGAGGTAAAACAGGGGTTGGAAATTTGTATCAAAGTCCTATGTTTTTTGAAGTAAGGGACTAGAAAATTAAAATGTGTGCTCTTAAGAGCATGTGGAGGTATACTTATATTGTATTTTTAGAAATTAACCTCTTTCAAGGATTGAACAGGGGTCGGATACTTTTTATACAACAATCAACACGCGGGTACATCGATATAGAACCCAAAAATGTGGTTAGATTTTTTATTGTCTGTCTGTCTATATGTTTGTGCGCGCATCATATGAAAACTACTTATTCGCTTCGAATGCGGTTTTCACAGATGTATTTGTTTTCTTTCAACTTAACATCTGGTGTATAAAAATTTCTTTCCCCCCCCTTTTACCAGGACAATAGAAGGGTTTCAGATTTTGTATGAAAGTATCTCATTGATACATTTAAAAATACCACTGAAATAATACACAACATGCATACATACGTGCTATAATTTAGTTTTGATAATCGAAACTAGAAGGCGCTATGATGTTATTAAAACAAATGACTCACAAATTACTATATCCCACAGATGATTAGATCAATATTATAATATAGTCATAGTCGGTGTTGTATGATTTATTATTATCAAAATCTGTTCACAGGTTGAAGCGTGATTGACTGACACCCATTAAATTAAAAAAAAAAATAAAAGTAGCTATATATGCCAGACTTATTTTACTAGGGATACTTATACCTACAGAATGATTAAAATTAAAATTTTATATGTAAAATAGATAGTCATTAAATCATTTGTGAATATCTCAATTTCACGCGAGCAAAGCCGCGGGTAAAAGCTAGTAGATTTATAAATCTAACGTCCTTTCTACTAAAAAGTATGTAAAAAAATACTTGACACGCATATAAAAAATAGATATCTATTAAAGATACCACTTCACGAGAACTTATTTGCCTATCAACTTGGCAAATTTACAATAGATGTCTTGCATTATCTCGTTAACGATCTTGAAAAGGCTATTTGCACAAAGGAAGTGTCTTTATAAGTTTGGAGATGTAGAGGTATCATTCGATAACACCTTTTATGATCTATTAGCCTACCAGCAACTAAAATGTGTATAGAACCTACCATTATCGAATGGATCTAATCCATGCAAAATATAGATACCTAACGTGAAAATCAATCAAAACCCATAAAAGCAGTGAAAGGGTGTCCCCAAGAAGGAGTTTTATCACCTTTACTGTGGTCAATGGTAGTTGACGGTCACATAGAAAAGCTTTAAAGTGAAAGTGCCTTAAATTTTATAACTTTTTGGTGTTCCAAGAAAGGACTTTTTAGCCAATCTTAACAAAATAACACTTATTTTATTTACCAACAGAAGAAAATCAATAATTCACTCACCTGTTATGGTTGGAGTACTACTTTCATTCAAAAAAGAGGTATAATACCTCGGAGTTATCGTCGATAGGAAACTTACGTGGAATCCACACCTCGCAAATATAACCTTTATGTGGACCTACTTTAGGCTTTTTGGAAAAACATGGGTTCTTAAACCTAAAATGATATTTTGGAACCCATGCTGCGCTGGTTTGGGGGAACAAAACAACGCAACAAAAGGCAATAATCGAGTTGCAAAAGCTGCAACCTCTCGCTTGTATAGAGATCAGTGGTGTAATGAGATCGTATCCTAGTGCGACTCTGGAGGTAATTCTAGACATTTCCCCTTTGCATTTACATATAGAGAGGATTACTCTGGAAAAGCCTATGGAGTAACAAGAACTAAGTCTGTAAAACCCAGTAATCTAAAAGGATATCTTGGGATTCTTAAGGTGGGAGGAACCCATATCATAAAGATGCCAACAATGTCTCCAAAACGTGTTTAAACAAATGTTTTACAAATACATTTTAATTCGCTTTTATTCATTTTTATACAGATGTTTGTATGTTTGCGGGCAAATGTATGTAGGTCTGGACTAGGCTTTAGAGTAGAAACAATATGTCTCCAATAATCAAGAGGCACTAATGATTTTTTGAAGTTATACTTCTATTCATGCACTCGGTGGAAAAAATTTGTGTACAGTTACATGGGAAAAAACATTACTTATGTAATGGTGTTAGTAAGAGAGAAACAGACACACTTATAAGGTATATTGGTCGGTAAAAACAAAGATGAAATATTTATCACATGTTATTAGTCATAACTATAAGTCCTTTGAATACCGTTTCAACATTCAGTACATTGCAAAGGGAAAGATATACAAAAAACAGTCTGAACTAATGTATGAATAACATAGTGACGGACCACATGATTATTTGACAGATTATTTTATAATTCTGTCACGTGAGTTAACATATTAAGTTTAGTATTTTATATTAATAATAATATTCAGTAATGAGTATTGTTTTCAAGTCTAAAATAACATCACATGGTTGCAGTATATCCTGCACTATGCTTTTGAGGTTGTTGGCGACATAAACAGAGTTTTTACGAATAAGATGGATCGGAATACATTTTATTGCATTGGATTAGGAAATTTGTCGCTATATTTTATAATATAAAAATGGAAATTGCATTTCTGCATTCGAAAAGTACATTCCGAACAGACAATAAAGAGAAAACTTACAACTCGGTAAATATTGCTGAAAATGGGTTCAATTTATATACTCGGGGTTTTTGGAGTCGCTGAACACGAATATCACGATTCCGAAAGTCTCCGTGGCATTTGGTGTCTAGGGTATTTACCTATTTTTCTGGGGTTTTATGTAAATTCCGTACGAAATCAGTGCACACTTGGTACTCGGTGGTTTTTTGAGTCGCTAAATACGATTATAATAATGGCGATGGTGTTCGAAACACCTGGTGCTTAAGAGGAACCTCGTCTCCAGGAATTTTATGCAAATTCGATACAAAAAGAGTATGTACACGGTACTAGGAGGTTTTTAGGGTCGCTTACCACGAATATCATATAATGAGTTTGCTAAATCATTCGCATACAAATTTATGAATCCATGCGCGTGCATAGAAGTGTAACTTCTGCCGGTAGTCCCACTGACTGCCACACTACTTTTTTATTTAGTTATTCTGGTTGTTTTCTAAGAAAATAGCATCTAATTTTAGTCAATAAATTTAAATTTGCATCTCAAATTTTTAGTTGGAACTCAATGTAGGTAATCAATATCGCCACACAGATGTCATTCTAATGATCTAATTAAAAGGAAATCATTAATTTCGAATCATAAAAAGATACTTTTCTTCAATAATCTAAAACAGGAAGTCTACAAAAATATATTCTAACAAAAAGTTTCCAATTTTCCAAAAATTTTAAGTAGGTAAATGATGTCTATTAGTCTACGAACCAACAGTAAAAACTCCATTAAACAAAATGATTATGCTTTTGTATCTGTCTGGTGTAACAAATTAGATTTACTTAATGGACCGAGACGCTGTAAACTTTGTGTCATTAATTTGTCATAAAACCAAATTAAAAGTTAACCCCTTTGGTCTCGAATGGTAATTAGCGAAAATTGCCTATTCATGGATCTATAGGTACCTACTCATACGTATTAATTATTCCTGACTCTCCACTCTCATTAATAAATCTATAATTTAATTCAATGTCGATTGAGGATTATCGTCGAATTTCCCATTTCAAATGTAATACAGATGTTACAATGAACCAGAGTTGTTTTGATGCATATTCTCTATTCTCTTGTTAATATAGCTTTGTTATGCAATTCCGTTAATTGGTTTGATATTCGGCCCCTGCAGGTTTTTGTTTCATGTAACAATACCACTCAAGAGTAACAATTTGTATTTAATTAATTAACTTACTTATACTTTATGCAAAACCAAGATTATTGCACTTCACTAATTTCGTAATAATTGTCAAGCATTGTTATCAACTTTCACAATAAATCATCCATTCAATAAGTGAATATAAAATATTAACTTTTATCTAAAAAGATTGTATTCATGTCAGATATTCAAGCAGCAATCAAAGCATTGAACTCATACAAAATCAGGTTAAAAATGGTTTGGGAATGCTTACGCAAGCAAACTATTTAACTTTTAAGGGGTTCCAGGACACATAGAAATGGAAGGTAACAAAACAGCAGATAAGCTGGCAAAAAAAGAAGCTAAAACTCGCTGTTTGGGACCAGCACCATCTTGTGAAATTAATAGTATATACAGTCTTAGAAAAACTAAGGAAAGAAGTGGATAAAAAAAGCAAAATACTAGAACGATCTAGAAGGACTAAGACAACCGAAGATACTTCTGGGAAACTATTACCAGAAGAGATCTTTCAGCTTTCCAAACATCAGTAAAAACAACCTCCGTATTATAACGATTAAGAGGACAGATGAAGAAACTAGGATTTGTAGATAAAACTAAGTAAAGATTCTGTGAGGAAGAGGACAAAACCTCAATACCTACACATACTCTCAGAATACATTGCATTACGTAATTATATGGGCAGATACCTAGGATTAAACGAAATAGAAGAGGAAGATCGACTTAACTTGAAGCCCAACGGGATCCTAAACTTTCTAAGAAAGGTAGAACTAGAAGAGCTGCTATAAGAATGAGAAAACTTCAGAATAGCAAGAAAATGGGGACATGATGGCCGGTGTAACTGTTACCTTTGATTACGCAAATACATACCTACTTACATACACACATACATCTCAATAAGTTTGGTAGCACCGATTGTGAAATCACGGAGTTGCCACAAACAGTACAATAAAAGAAAAAAATAAGAAAGCAACTATAAGTATGTTCAAACACACCAAAGAACCATTCTAGAACCGTCCAGGAACTGTGCAGTAGACGAAATCTCAATACCTTTAACGTACCGAGTTGTTTCGTAACGGTTCTAGAACGGTTTTGGAACAGACCTTATATGATCGCTAGGAGCTTTTTTTGATACATTTTTTTGAACAAAAACGGGACCATTGTGGCCCTTTTATACCTGTTACTTCTATTCGATAGGTAAGTATAAAATTCTGGGAGTATATTAAAAAAATATGATTTTTTTATTTGAATGTGTGGCAGCTGATTTCAACCTCAGTGTGGCTACATTTTTCAGTATTTTAATAACTGTAAAAGAACATGGAATTTTAAAGTTGTCTCTAAAGAAACGTATATACGAAATTGGTCAAATAAGAATTAACTTAAGAATAAATAGAAAAAATGTTACATCCGGTAGGATTCGAACCTGCTACCCCTACCTACAGCCGGATGTAAATTTCCCCTCTAATCTCAATTCTTGTTGGTCTAATTTATAAATTTCAAAAATTGTTTTATTTTATTTTTCGTTTGATTCCTATTAGACTAATTGCAATTTATTCTTTTTTCTCATTTTTTTACATTTTATCTATTTGTTGTTTTTTTTTTTGAAGTTATACTTCTATTCGTGCACTCGGCGGAACAGATTTGTGTGGGGTTAAATGTGGAAAATCATTACATATGTAATGGTGTGAATAAGAGAGAAACAGAAACACATATAAGGTATATTGGTTCGTAAAAACAAAGATGAAATATTTACCACATGTTTAGTCATAACTATAAGTCCTTTGAATACCGTTTACACATTCAGTACATTGAAAAGAGATAGATATACAAAAAACAGTCTGAGCTAATGTTTTGAATATCATAGTGACGTGTCGCATTGTGTTTGACAGATTATTTTACAATTCTGTCACATAAACTTTAGTATTTTATATTAATAATAATATTCAGTAATGAGTATCGTATAGTAGTCCATAGTGCCGTCACATGGTTGCATTATATCCTGCACTATACGTTTGAGGTTGTTGGCTACATAAACAGAGTTTTTAAGAATAGTCGAAAAGTGCATTCTGAACAGACAGTAGATAGAAAAATTACAACTCGGCAAGTATTCGAAATGGGTTCACTTTATGTACTTTGGGGTTTTTATGGTCGCTGAACACGATTATCCTGATGTCGAAAGTCCTCGCGACACTTGGTGCCTATTGTATTTACCTCTTCTCCTGGGGTTTTATGTAAAGTCTGTACAAAATCAGTGCACACTTGGAACTCGGCGTTTTTTTTGGTCGCTGAATACGAATATGATAATGGCGATGGTGTACGAAACACCTGGTGCTTAAGACGGACCTCGTCTCCAGGAATTTTATGCAAATTCGATACAAAATGAGTGTGCACTCGGTACTAGGAGTTTTTTGAGGTCGCTGAACACGAATATCATATAATGATTTTGCTAAATCATTCGCATACACATTTATTAATCCGGGCGCGTGCATAGAAGTATAACTTCTGCCGACAGTCCCACTGACTGCCACACCTGTTTTTTTTTGTAACTTTTATAAATTTTTACAAATTTTGTTCGGTTATTTATTTTAATTTTTGTATTTGTGTACTTTAGCACTATTTTTTTTACTGTTTATAGTTTTTTATTCGATTATACACATTTTTTTTCAAATCTTGCGATTCTTTTGTCGTTTTTTTTTATTTTGCCTTCTTCTGCGTTCTTTACTGTAGAAGGCTAGGAATCGAAACGTAGCGCTATCTGCGGGATATCTTCGCAATCTATAGATGTTAAACGATGGATTCTTTTTTGATAGCAGAGTTTTTGTTTTACAGTATAAAATGGATTATGGATTATTTTAAACAGTAATTCCCAAAATATCACAACCCAATTTTTTAAAGTAAAACTTTTATTACATCGTTTTTTGGTCTGTGTTAGTGCATTTCGCATGTCGGTCGACCGCCGAGTAGGTATAAAGTATAAAGTAGGCGGCGCCTATAGTTTAATACAAAAATGTACGGGAGTGAGCAGATCTGCTAATGAAAACAATTCTACCTATTCGTATTAATACGAACTTCGTCTGCGTAAGTATCTACGACATGTAACGTCGACGGTTATATTCTACCTATTCGTATTAATACGAACTTCGACTGCGTAAGTATCTACGACATGTAACGTCGACGGTTATATTCTACCTATTCGTATTAATACGAACTTCGACTGCGTAAGTATCTACGACATGTAACGTCTACGGTTATATTCTAACTATTCGTATTAATACGAACTTCAACTGCGTAAGTATCTACGACATGTAACGTCGACGGTTATATTCTACCTATTCGTATTAATACGAACTTCAACTGCGTAAGTATCTACGACATGTAACGTTTTAAAAATATTACAGTCGTAAATAATAATTTTTGAAACTGTAAATATGGAACTTGAGCAATAAATTATGTAACATATATTAAACTAGCGGACCCGGCGAACTTCGCATCGCCTAACACTAATGTTTTTTCCAATTTTTTTTTATTTTACGATTAATTTTTTGTATTTTTTATCATATTTTCTCGTTAGTTACCAGTTTTTACTATTATTTATAGTACTTTGTAATTTATGGGTTAGGTATATTATATATTAACTGCGCCATCTAACGGTGGCGTCATTGTTCTTAGGTAAGTAAGTTTTGCTCTTTTAAATATACGAGATATCAACTGCGCCACCTTACGGTGGCGTCATAGTACTTACTTATATAAGAAATACAACTGCGCCACCTTAGGGTAGCGTCATAATGATTAATTTCGTAATAAACGCATCCGATCGCTGCCAAATTCAAAGTGCTATAGGGAAAATCGCGGCCTCCGATGCGCTATTTATACTATTTATAGGCACGCTTCCGCCGTCCCGGCCGGCCAGTACCACCGCAAGCGCTACGCCCGCAATTTTAAATCTGTAATATCTTCGAAAAGATTCATTTAAATCTTATGCTGTAAAGGACCATATAGATCTATGTTAAATTAACAATGTATTTAAGCTATTTAGTTGGATAAGGATTAATGCTGTATTGGTTAAAATCGCTTCGAAAATTAGCCAATATTTGTCGTAAAAAGTAAATGACAAAAAACTGTTATTGTGGGATATACATAAGAGATAGACATATACCATCCCGGAGTTTTCTGTAGACCTTTTCCATGTGTACAAATAATTAGTACCTTATTTTGATAAATCTCGTAGGGTTCAGCCTGCGTTTGCAATGTAAGCGGAAAAAAATTGATAATTAACGACATCACATTAGAAACCTCAAAAATAACAGTATTTCTCCACCATTTAATGGATGTTTTTATACACATAAACCTTCCTCTTGAATCACTCTATCTATTAAAAAAACCGCATCCAAATCCGTTACGTTTTTTTTTAAGATTTAAGCATACAAAGGGACATAGGGACAGAGAAAGCGACTTTGTTTTATACTATGTAGTGATTTTTAGGGTTTAACGATCATTTTGCACTGTTTTACACTTTTTACGCGTTTTTTCGTCGATTTTAAGCGAAATTCGATCACATTTTGTGTTTACTAAACGTAAATGTCAACTTCTGTTAACTGACTGGTTTTAGATGGCGTTTTACTTGTCAGCCGAATTGACAGATAATCGATTTTCTTAATATAATTCGTAAAATTAACGACATCACATTAGAAACCTCAAAAATAACAGTATTTCTCCACTATTTAATGGATGTTATTATGCATATAAACCTTCCTCTTGAATCACTCTATCTATAAAAAAAAACCGCAACAAAATCCGTTGGGTAGTTTTAAAGATTTAAGCATACAAAGGGAAATAGGGACAGAAAAAGCGACTTTGTTTTATACTATGTATTGATTGATGATTGATAAAATATCTTTTAAAATTAATCAAAACACTTTTGATTTTGATTTAGATTTCGATTTCGATTTCAATTTCGATTTCGATTTCAACGCCTATAGTTTGCAGCAGCTGACAGTGTAGTGTGCTCCAAGCTATATTATTTGTGTTTAATTTTATTTATATTCGGTCCATTCCAATTTCCCAAGTATAAAATTAAGATTGATAAAGCGATTTTTATACCCTTAATGGAATATTATTCGAAAAATTTTTAGTTAAATGTCTATAGTGTGAAAAAAAGTTTCACTTTTACCGTGCTTTCATAAAACCACACAATGCTTTGTTTTCGTATACCAAATTTAATGAGATTTACTTTACCTGTAAATGCATATAGTAATAACTCACTGGCAGCCAGATCGATTTTCAATAAAATCTGGAAAGCTAACTCTTTGAATAAATAGTAGATTAACCCGAGGGAATTCCAAATATAGGTTTAATAAAACTGTATAAAACACTTAAATAATTTATTAACTCCTGTTATTTTTAGTTTAAAGCTCACTGGAAAAGCTCGTCTTTCAGTAAACAACAAATAATAAATGTTCTTAAATATAATTAATATTTACAAATGATTTATACATAAAATAAAAACTTTTTAGTATTATCTTATCACTGGAAAAGCTAGCTTTTCCGTAACAAACAAACAATTAATATATTAACATATCATTATACATATCCGTTTTAAAAAAATATAAAATTATATATAAAATAAAAAATGTATTTTAACCAGTTAAATTCATTTTTCAAAACCCCTTGAAAACTTGTCTTTGTAAAATTTTATTTAATTTAGCACTTTAACTTTAAAAGCATTTATGTATTTTCTGAAATTTTAAAAATTATACAAATAAGAATATATAAAATGACATTAAGGAGAAATTGAAAAAAACAGCAGGACTCGAACCCGCAACCTTAGCGTCTAAGCGGCAACGCTTTAACCACTAACCTATAAATGTTATTTAGCTTTTTGGTCCTTATTGACACTTACTTAATTTAACGACCAAGAACCTCAATAAGTACTAATCGTTTATAGCTTAATGGTTAAAGCGTCGCCGCATAGTAGCAAAGGTTGCGGGTTTGAGTCCTGCAGGATGCGACATTTTTTCAATTTCTCCTTAATGTCGATAAATCTATCCTTGTATGTATACTTACTAAAATTTCGAGAAATCCCATGAGAAATATCTCGTTTCCTAAGCTGTCAAGCATAATTCCTTCCAATCAAATTAGAGAAGTATACAAACGACTCACTCAAAATACTATTAAAAAAATAAATAAGGTACTTACATCAAGTACGAAACATTTAGGTACTTAAAAAATCAAATTAATGCATTAACAAAAATTATAAACTAATATCAAAAGTTTCCCCCAATTCTAGTTCTTTCTTTATAACTTCTTCTACGTTACAATTTAAGTGGCCTTGAAACGATTCTACTTGAATACTATCAATATCTTGAATAGGATTCATATCACTTTGAAAATTTTGTGTGTTTTCTGGCTGAATAACACTCATGGCGTATTGATATCCAGTATGTACTCTTTGGTAGAAATAGTCATTATTATTGGGATATTCTGTAGAAGCAGTTTGTAGAGATACATTTGCTTGAAAAGTATCCGAAAGGTTATCGAAATTTTGATCAGTTGTATATTGAGGTAATTGGTATGTTTGTGCTGGTGAGTAATTCTGTGAGTAATCTTGAAAGTCACTATAAGAAGACCCAGCGGAATAACACCTGTGTCTAAACTGATCATAATTTTGATACAACTGATGATAAAGAGGAGCGTCAATTTTACCTTCAGAAAAATTAGATATACTTTCTGCAGAGGGTATAGTTGACAAAATCGTCGTACAATTTGAAACATTAGACCAAGTTCTTTGACGATAAGATTCACTGAATTGATGAACTGGACGTACATAAACAGGTGAACTTTCTGTTTGTGGCAATACATAATGTTGAGTAGCTTCCAATTCAGGAACTACAGACTGTTGACTATTATTTATTTCTTTTTTATTCTTAGATTTTTTAAACGCAGATACTAAAAATCGCTTTGCTCGTTGTCGATATTTTTCGAATTTATTTCCCATTGAATCGGAACGTTTTCTTCCTGTAAAAAATATATTATAATAAGTTATTATATCTTTTGTAATGTAATTTAGGAACGCAGAGCACTGGTGCCTTTTTGGTGTATCAAGAACTAAAAGCAGCAAAACAAGTTTGAAACTTTTGTAATCATGCGACAGTTGTTAAGACTCTTGGGAAACCAAATTAAGAACAGAAAAAAAAACAAATAGAAGTAAAAACTAATAAAAAAACGAATTCACAGAATCCAATTTGAGTTCAAGAGTAAAAAAGTGCCATGACATTAGATTGCAAAAAAGAATTTTAAAATTTTTGAATATCATTAAGAATAAATTGAAACAATGTCGCATCGGGCAGGACTCGAACCCGCAACATTTACTTCTACGCGGTAACGATCTACCCACTAAGCTACATAAAGATTGAACATGAGTTGTGTATACCAGACCAAAATTCTGACTAATTACTAAGTCATTTGTGGTATAGTAAATAGAGCGTTACAGCTTAGTGGTAAAGGTTGCGACATTTTTTAAATTTCTCCTTGATGTCTTGTTTAAATTAATCTAAGAATATACTCAAAATATCCTTACCTATACTTTCTTTCTTTTGAGGAGCGGTGTTTAAAGTCCAGTAAAATGTTTTTCCACAATTTGGGGATTGAACCCTGACAAACTTACTATGCAACGATAGATTATGTCTGACAGAATTCTTCCAGCTTGCTGTTGCATATCCTTGAGGTCGATTACGAAAAACTGGCACATTTTCGATCATCCACTCATAAATTTTAGCCAAACTGAGTCGTTTTTCTGGAGATGACAATATAGCCTGGGTGATAAGATCAGCGTAGCTAAATTCACCATAGATGTTACGACGTCCTAAGATAATAAGGAAATTATTTATTACCTTTTTAAATATAAATTTTGCAAGTAAACAGAATTCGATTAATTTTTCTATTTCAATTATCAGCTAATTAATACATATAAAAAATTCATCAATCCCACCAAGCATTTTTAAGGCCCTTATGGTGTGCAGAAAATTTGCAGGAAAAAATTGGGTTTGTAATCCAAGAACATTGCAATGGACGTACACGGCAATTGAGATTAATCATCACTTATGGGGCAGTAACAAATATAAAGTGTAAAGAAGAAAACAATAAATAGAATGACCAAAGAAGGAACAATCAAGGAAAGATCTCGATCACTTCAATTTGGTATATAGATGGCTCCAAGACAGATAAGGGAACAGGAGCAGGGGTTTTTGGACCTACAGCCAAATACTCAAAAAGCCTGGGTGCATACCCAAACATTTTTCAAGCTTGTCATTGAAATATATGTAGAATTTAATATAGAAAGGAACTATTGTAGACAAAAGATTGTAATCATGTCAGATAGCCAAGCAGTCATGAAGGCTCTTTTCTCACACAAAATCAGTTCAAAGATGGTCTGGGAATGCCTATGACAAAATAAGACTATTATCCATTTGTGGGTTTCAGGAAAATGCTGTAGGAAATCGTAAACATAAAACTCTAATAAAATGTACAGCACGATAAGCTTTCTGTTCATTTTGCTTGTTAGGTTCGGGAACATTTGGACGAAAGTTTTCCAGGGTGTGGAATTGATCGTGGAGGTCTTATTACCTGGCATCCCAGATCTCCAGACCTCACACCATTAGACTTTTGTTTATAAGGCTAGTTCAAAAATGAAGTATACAAGGTAAAAATCACTTGGGATGCACTAATTCAACGGCAGCGATATCAAATAAAGACAAACAGAAAATGTTTGGATGCCAATGGTGGTATTTTTATTAATGTTACGATAGAAGATTTTGTTATAACACTATAACTTATAAACAAAGGAGAACTGGATAACAAAACTAGAGTTTTTGAAGTAAAACTTCTTTAGGCGCGACTAGGGGTAACTCAGTAATTCTAACGGACGTCATTCTAATGTACCGCGTACCGGAAACAAAACCTGATACAAAATACCTAACACGATTTCGCCTACTATATTAAATAAAATTAAATCTGTAATTGTATGAATTGACAGCTTGTCAAACAAAATACATTGGTGGTAAATAGTTTAAATTTGTGTATAAAGTGTTTGTTTTAAATATGAATAAACAAAGTGGATTTATTAATGAAAAAAGTGATGAAAAAATATTGAATGAAAATGAGTGAGTACCTACTCTATATGCATACATTTTATTTTTGGTGTGTAATTACACTATTTATACCTAATTATTTATACCTAGCTATTTTCGTTTTATAGACTTAAAGAGCTAAAAAGAAAAAGAAATTGTGAACGTCAAAGGGCATATTATCAGCGCCAGAAAGATTTGAAGAAAACTGAAAATGAAAAAAAGACGAGACAGCGACATTCATTATGATTGATTAAGTAAGTTTATATACATACATACATACATATTATGATAGTAAATAATTGTTTATAGGGAAGCTTTACGTTAAGTAAAGAAGCATGTTGCACGTTTTTGTTCATAAAATAATAATATTCGAAATGTTTTAATACTTGCTTATACTTATTTTAGGTTTGGTTAAGTAGCCATAAAGGCCATAAAACCACTAGTCAGTATGGCTGATCTTTTACCAGCAATAACAGATCCTTCGTAGAACTGAAGAAAACAAACTCAACTCAGGATTTTAAATTTTATGGAATATGCTATAAAATGCTACAAAATGAAATGGTTATCTAACTATCGAAGGCTCTTGTGTTGTGTTGTATTACAATAAGGTAGATACAGCTACAAAATCACACATTCTAAACGTAATGTGTGTATATTTTTAATATTGTTTACCTATTATTGAAGCAAAACTTCTTTAAGCGCGACTAGGGGTAACTCTTACGTTAGATTCTAACGGAAGATTCTGATGGAAGTAACGGTGTGATTTCAGCTATGGGAGGAGCTTAAATTTTCAAAATTTATTTATGAAATTTTCAAAATTTTCAAACGGTTTCTAATACATTAATGGTATTTAGAGAGTAAAATCTATGTTTCACATTTTAGTTATCATAAACCTATTATTTCATATATAAAAAATAATGATAACTTTCAAATTCCTATTTCTAATGAATAATATAAATATAACATCTCATTTTTTGTAAAGTATATAGACAATAAATATAATTGAATTGTAATTAAATATTTATTTTCCGATACGTACGTCAAAAAGTTTTACTTCAATCGCGCGTAAAGGTTACACGCACACTCTTTTTTTAAATTATTTTTACATGTACCTATAGTATAATCCTGGAGTTTGGTGTGATTAACCTGTATAAAAGCACAGGCAATAAGACGGCTAAGAGAATTTAAAAGGAAGAGGAAAAGAAAAACAACAAAATACACTAAAAAATAACAAAAGGAAAGTTTACATAAGTAATAATAATGTAAAGATGTTGAAAAAAGCATTAGAGAAATGACCAATTGACGATTAATTACTATAAATTTTATAATATCACTTATAAAAATAGATATTTTACTACCGATAAAAAAAATAAGCTTAGGAAATAATCTTCAGGTAAACTTATCTTTATATACCAACTTAATTATCTGTATTTATTTATTTATACAACCAGTAGGCCAAGGCCCATTTACAGGTGTTCATAATAGTTTTTTTTTTAATATAAACAATGTACCATGACACAAAAAAAAGAATACATTGATTACAAATATGTAGTTTCCTAATTAATTAAATACTAAACTCAAGATTTGTCTCTTAAATTGAGAATAAGACAAAAAAAAATAAATAAAAATAAATAAATCTGCAGTGGCTACTTGATTGTAAGTTCTGCACAAAGTTGATAGTGGAGAGTAAAAATGATGCTGAGTGTTTGGAGTTTCTATTCGGAATGTTATATTAGAACGCGAAGTAACTCGCGGTACATTAAAATCTAATAAAGAAAGAAGAGCTGACGAATCAATTTGACCATTTAGTAACTTATAAATAAATAGCAAATCATTTACCTCCCTGCGTTTTTTTAGAGAGGGCAAATGAAATTCATTTAGCAAGGCATCGTATTCAAAGCCTCTTTGTGGATATTGGCCGTATTTTTATTTTTTAATTAACACGCTTTTATTAACTTCACCTGTATGTATGTATGTATGTTTGTAACTCTCCACTCCGCGGCAGCTGCCTAGTGCGCGGTTTGCGCATGTCTGCAGTTTGGGCTAATATTTCGCTCGAACACTCGACACAGCACAAGAAGCCAGAGGTTCAAGGCAGCTGTGTACTCATCTTGTTTGCTTCTTATCAAAATGATTTTAAATGTTGCAAGAAATTATTACAAAAGATATTTAATAATACAATAACATAAAAAAACAATATTTTTTTTAATCTTTAATCTATGTACCGCTTATCACCAAATTTTATTAACTGGGTGTGTAGCTCAGATGGTAAAGCGCTCGCTTAGCATGCGAGAGGTACCGGGATCGATGCCTGGCAACTCCATTTTTTTTTGTTCTGGTTAATTTGGTAAAGATGTGATTATTATTTTTAAATATATAAGACTACCCGTATTACATCAACTTTATCGTAAAAAAGATGACGAATAAATTCAAGGTCGCTATTTCATATGGTTTCATACAAATTTTCGAATTAGCACTTGTTTTAATGTTCATCAAATTTTATTATTATTAATTAATTTCACCTGTATATATGTATGTATGTATGTATGTTTGTTTGTTTGTAACTCTCCACTCCGCGGCTGCTGCCTCGGGTGAGTCCCATATCGTTATTTTTAGTCACTACCTCCCCGTGCCGGGAGTGGGTAATAAACAATACGTTTAATTATAAACGATATGAATAAAATTGTTTTAGAATTAATCTAACAATTCTTTAGATTTCACAATAGTAATTTTTTTTCCAAGTTCTGAAAACAATACGTTTAATTATAAACAATATGAATGAAATTGTCTTAGAATTAATCTAACAATTTTTTAGATTTCACAATAATAATTTTTTTTTTCCAAGTGATTGAAAAAATATGTTTAATCATCAACAATATGAATACAATAAATATAATTTGAGAAATCAAAAAAACACGCTTTCAAAGCATTTCCAACTAAATAAACGAATAATGATTGAGTGAGGGTCTTGTAATCGTCACAGCAAATTAACGAATCTATTGAAATAAAATAAATTGGACTAAAAAGTAAAAAATAAATATAGTTTAAAAAAACTAAAAAACACGCTTTTATAAAGCATGTTTCTGAAAAACATCGAACTAAAAAGTTAAAAATAATTTTCAAAATAAAATTAAAACAAAAATAAATGAAAAATACTAGTATTATTGTGAAAAAAGCGTGGGTGCTTGACATTCGAAAAATATGGTATTCAGCGCCCACGCTTTTTTCACAATAATACTAGTATTTTTCATTTATTTTTGTTTTAATTTTATTTTGAAAATTATTTTTAACTTTTTAGTTCGATGTTTTTCAGAAACATGCTTTATAAAAGCGTGTTTTTTAGTTTTTTTAAACTATATTTATTTTAAGTACCTATGCAAATTTTAAAAATTTTCTTTGTACCGATTCAATTTTTGCTGAGTATGTATGATAACAGGGATTCCAAACAACACTGCAATACTCCAATTTACTCCTAACCAGTGCACAATAAACTGACTTAAGAGCATCGTAGGAACTAAATTCTCTGCAAGTTCTAATTAAAAAACCAATACTTTTCATAGCGCTATTAACAATAGATTGAATGTGTGAGGAAAAAATTAGTTTTTGGTCAAATAAAACACCAGTAACTTCAGTAACTCTTACTAAATTGTTATTATTCAAATTGTAATTATACACATTAGGAAATAACTTTCTCGATAATGATAATATTTTACATTTGCTGCAGTTTAGAAATAATTTATTTTCCTCACACCATTCATCTAGTTTATACAGATCTTCTTGCAGTAGAATACAATCGAATACATCGTTAATTGCTTTGTAAAATTTTAAATCATCCGCGAACATAAGTTTTTCTGATGTAATATTGTCACATATATCATTGACAAATAAAATAAAAAGCAATGGTCCCAAGTTTGATCCCTAAGGGACCCCTGAAGTAGCAAAATAGACAAAAGTTTTTATTTCCTCATATTCCACATACAATTTTCTATCCCTTAGATATGACCTTATAAGAGATTGGGTATCAGATGAAATGCCAAATCTAGAAAGTTTACTAACAAGCCGACTGTGAGATACACGGTCAAGAGCCTTGCTAAAGACCTCCATCAAGGTGGCTGACCCAAAGTGGAGAAATTTGTCGAAATTTATTTCAAAATTAGGTGCATATTAGGTGCTATTTAGGTGCGCAAAACAAAAATTAGTTGCACTAACCGTTTTTGAAATATTTACGAAAAACCATGGGCCAGCCAGCCTTTAACAACCTAGCTGACCCATAAGAAAAAAAAACAAAAAACAAGGATTAAATAATCTTTAAATTAGGTGCTAATTAAGTGTTTTTTAAAACACGAAACATAAAATAAAAAATTTAAAAATTAAACGTCTTAAAATTGAATATATTGATTGTGTATGGCAAAATGCCACATTTCTTCTTGCACTTTGAACCAAAATGGACATCGGCAGTTTAAGAACAGTTAGAAATCGGTAAAAATTTCTTGTCCTGTAATTTTTTTAATGGATAATTCGGAAGGTCACCACAATTTTTTTTTTATTTTTTTTAACTCGGACCGCTGAGCGAGACTTGCAACCGGTCATTTCCGGAAATGATGATTAATATAAAATTCACTTTGTCAGAGATTTAAGTGCTTATTAAGTGCAATAGTTTCACGAGCAAAATAAACTGCTAATGAGCAATTTCAACTGAAAATATTTGGCCAAAGTTTTCTTGCGTCTCAAGTGTCAATCTGCACTTTTTAAGCACATGATCAAGATCATTAAAATTTTCTTGTAATTCTATTACTTAATAATTCTCTCCTCCGAAATGAAATAATTTTTCTTTTATTCGGTTTATTTCTGTTTTTTTTTCTGTCAACTTTAAATCTAAATTAGCGTCGATCAAATTCTCGTTTGCATCTTTTGTAGGAAATTGTTTAACTTTAATGCAAAGTTTTTGATGAAAATGATAATAATCAGGATTTTCTTTGAAATTTTCGACTTTCTTGTTCGATATCAAACCTTTATTTATATTTTTGCTTGTTCGTAGGATGTGCTCAGGTAGTTTGAACAGGAGACCCTCATTTTGCCTATGTTTTTGAACGTTTGCAAAACGTTTTCGCATGTTGTCAAACAAACTGAATATGATAAAATCACTCGTCCTACGGACTCGTGATTTTATCACATTTCAGTTTGTTTTCGTATTTTTGCCAAATAAAAAAGTTTTCGTGGAAACTAAAAATTTATCGATAAAATTTTAAGGACTCGTGGTATTACCTTTGATAAAACATTTCTAGCTAAAATTTAAATAAAAAAAATAATTACCTATTGAGAAGTTTTTTAATTGTTCGAATTTTTTAGTTGAAATGTCTTGGAGGAGAAAAGTAATGGTATAAATAATTTTTGAGTAATTCAAATAGGTGCGCTTCATTTTGAGTACAGATAAAAACGGCAGAGAAGTTTTAAGTCCAGATTAAATCAATTAATTATCGGAACTACGCGCAAAAAAACTATGCAAATTTTATGGGATTATTTCGTAGGTATTTGTACCAGTTGTAATAAAACATCTCTTTCATATATTTATTCATGAGTTTTACTTCTTAATTATATTAAAAACACATCTTACCAGTTTAATAGTTTTTATTAAAAAGCCCCGATTTTCGGTCACTCACTCCGACGAGTTCATAACTCTTGCTGAGTCGTCGGAATTCGTGACGACATAATTTACATTATTTCTAAATACTAATATGCTTAACTAAACTTAAATAGTTTCTCAATAATCGTAATAAATCTACTGAGTGTTTCCTAATTAATTATAGATATAAATACATAAACCTATAAATATAAATATAAATACAATTACAAATATAAATACCCTTATAAATATAGCTCTATATTACATCTCCCACGGGAAGGAGAAAAAAAAAATATTCTTTACTTAACCAATTAGACATATATATATATTTTTTTTTTTTTTTAACTATTATATAACTTTATCCTATTTTTGTGAATCTCTATTATACGGTTGTCTATTTTTATAAAAATATTGGGATCTTTCTCCTCAATCACCGTATATGGACCTATATACAATGGTTCTAATTTATTTTTAATTACATTTTTTAACATTACTTTATCCCCTACTTTATATTTTACAGATTTTATGTCTTTATCATACATAGATTTTCGTTTGCTTTTTGATACCTCTAGATTGTGTTTTGCATCATTACATGCTTGTTGTAATCTATATTTTAGTTCGTGAGGGTAATCTTCAAAATTATATATAGGGTCTATCCAAGAATTTAAATTAGAGGGGATTTTTGCGAGTTTTCCGAAAATAAGTTCGTAAGGGGTATATTTTGTTTCAGTGTGTACTGTTGTGTTGTAAGCGAAACACCAATACGGAACCCAAGAACTCCATGCATTCTGAAATTTTGCAACTTGAATTCGCAAATAAGCACCCAAATTCTTATGAGAGTTCTCAAGAGCGCCTAGTGTCTCGTGATGATACGCGGTTGAATTAAGTTTCTTAATTTGTAAAATTTGACAGACTTCTTTAAAAATACACGCCATAAATTCAGTACCTTGATCTGAGACAATTTCATCTGGAATGCCGTAACGTAATATGAAATTATTAGTTAGTGTAGTTGCCACTGTATTAGCTTCCTTGTTTTTTAATGGATATGCCTCTACAAATTTAGTTAACTCACACTGTATCGTTAAAATATATTTATTATTTTCTACATCTTCTTGGAGTGGACCAACTAAGTCTATAAAAATTTTTTGAAATCCTGATGAAGCAGTTGTGGTTATAGATAAAGGTTCTTTGTTTGGATTGAAATGTTTACACCTTTGACAATGGTCGCATCTTTTTACAAAACTTTCTACATCCTTATTTAAATTTTGCCAAAAATACCTCTTTTTAATATTATTGTACATCCTGTTTATACCTGCATGTCCTCCAGTAGGGAGAATATGAAAATCATTTAGAATAATTTGTCTAGTTTCATTATCTAAGATATTTTCTACATCTTTTATAATAGATATTTTGATACCTATATTTTTAATCTCGTTACGGAATTTCATTAACAATTTAATTACTTGTGCACTTTTTCGATTCTTTAAAATAATTAATTCCGGAATTTTATTTTTATTATAAATATATTTCAGGTCTCTCAACATCGTACCTAAGTCTGATGATGATCGAGGATCCTGATAAAAATATATGATTCGCGAATCTTTATCACATATTAAGTTTCCAACTATATAATTACCTTTTTTATTTTTACGTACTAAATTGTCAAATTCCTTTTTTGAAATTATATTTAAACTAAACGAATCTTTAGGCGGTTTCAATAATTCTAAAACTCCAGGGTGATCAATCCTTTCGTCAGAATCATCTTTAAAACTACTTAAAAATTCTTTTTCGACGTTTTTTGATTGTGCTCTTGTGGTAACAAAAATTGAATCGCACACTTCTTTATTTAAATTTTTTAGTTCTTCTGAAGATATATCGATACGTGATAGCGCGTCCGCTACAACATTATCTTTACCCTTAATATATTTTACTGTAAAATCGTATTCTTCGAGAATGAGTCTAAACTTAATTAATCTACTGCTGGGATTTGTCATTCCAAATAAATAAACTAACGGTCTATGGTCGCTCAAGATCAAAAATTTTCTACCAAATAGGTAAGGTCTAAAGTGTTTTACTGCGAAAACGATTGCTAAAAGCTCCTTCTCTATAACGCTATAGTTTTTCTCGGCTTTATTAAGAGATCGACTTGCAAATGCAACAGGTCTATCATCTGAATTAGATAGTACAGCACCTAATGCATAATTTGATGCGTCGGTTTTAAGTATAAATTCATTTTCTGGTGCAAAGTTTGGATATTGTAGAACCGGTGGATTACTTAGAGCCTTTTTTAGATTTTCGAAAGAATTTTGACAATCGTTAGTCCAAATGAAAGGAACATTTTTTCTCGTGAGATAATTTAAAGGTTGAGCAATTTTTGCAAAATTTTTTACATATTTTCTATAGTAGTTAGTAAAAGCAACGAATCTTTTAACCTCTTGGGAATCTTTGGGCAGTGGAAATTTTTGAATAGATTCTATTTTAGAAGAATCAGGAGAGACACCTTCTGAAGATATTTGGTGACCTAAGTAAAGAATTTCTTTTTTCAAAAATTCACATTTATTCGGATTTAATTTTAAATTAACCTGTCTTAATCTTTGAAAAACTTTTACCAAATTTTTATTATGATTAATTAAATTATTTGCAAAAACTACTAAATCATCAAGATAAACGAAACAACATTCGTAGTTTAGTCCCGACATTGCGATTGTCATTGCCCGTGAAAATGAACTGGGACTTGTTTTTAATCCCATGGGGAGTCGAGTCATTTGATATTGACCTCTATCGGTTGCAAAAGCTGTATATTTCCTGCTATTTTTGTCTAGTTCGATCTGATAATAACCCTGAGATAAGTCAAGATGAGAAAAATACATTGCTCCTGATAATGAGTCCAAAATTTCAGATATACAAGGCAATGGAAATTTATCATCCTCTATTTGCTGGTTTAATTGTCTATAATCTATCACAATTCTAGCCTTTCTAACACCATTCTCATCAAAACCCTTTTTAGGAACAATTAACAAAGGTGATTGAAACTCTGACCTACATTCCTCTATAATCCCGTCGCGAAGCATTTTATCTATTTCATTATGAATTTGTGTTTTTTGTGCATGTGGCAGTCTGTAAGGTTTAATAAAATGTGGTTTTGTTGATTCTTTAAGTATAATTTTTTCTTTATAAATATTGCACACCGTGAGCGGATCATTTTCAAGATGAAATACGTCTGAATATTTTACTAAAATTTTTTGTAATGAGTCTCTTTCGTCCGAATTCAAATGCTGGAAATTTATTGAATTTAACAGTTTATCTGCTCTACTGACAGAATTTGTTGGCTTTGCTTTAAATTCGCATAAATTATAGCAATCTATTGTTTCTAATTTTGGATTAAAATTTTTTAAGATAACTTCTTGATCTCTAACATTTAAAATTTTAATAGGGATTATATTTTGGTTAGCACGAACTAAAGCTCCCGCTACAAATACTCCTTCACACAGTTCACCCGGCAGAACAACATAATCTCCGTTGGTTTGAACTTTAAAATATTTAACTATTTCGCATCTACTAGGAATTGATATATACAATTGTTGTTCCGACACAAGAGGAATTACTTGTCTGGTCTTATATAAATTAAATGAGAATAAGCACTTTTCATAGTCTATCGTAGCTCCGTAGTCATAAAAGAAATCTGATCCCAAAATACCGTGCATTTCAATGTCATTTGCAAGGCCGTCTAGGAGTTGGAATTCCTGACAAAGTTCTATTTTATTTATTTGTAATGAAAGATGTACTGTGCCAACTGATACTACTGACCCACATAATCCATTAATATGCATTTTCTTTGATGAATTAATTCTTTCGCTAATAACTACTTTATTTTTAAAAATTACACTTACACTAGCGCCTGTATCAAGTAAAAATATAAGTTTAGTACCATTATAAAATAAATTAATAAAATTCAATCCATTTAAAGCAAAAATATTATAAAATGTTTCTGAATTATTGTTGGTCACGAAAAAATGGTTGAGATATTTGAGGATTTTCTGAATATTCACCATTTGTATTAGCATTAGAATTATTTAGGTGAAATACCCTTCTATTATTATTATTATTATTGAACGTATTATTATTAGTATTATTATTATTATTATTACCCCTAAAATTATTTGATCTGTAATTGGTACCCCTATAAGAATTTCTGTTACCATTGTTTCCTCTAAAGTTATTTCCTCTAACATTATATGGTCTAAAATTATTTCCTCTGCTATTATTATTACCCCTAAAACTATTACCTCTAAAATTCCTATGTTCTCTTATCTGATAGATTTGGTCATTACTTTTGCAACAGTTATTAAGTTCTTCTTCTTTTGCACCTTGTATTGCTTGACTTAAATTTGTATAATTTCGTGCTTTGACAATTATTTGTAAATTATTATTTCTAAGCCCATTTGCAAAAGTATTGATTGCAATCTTTTCGTTAACTTGATTTAAAATATTACTATGACTTAAATTATCGCCAGCTTGAGAAAGTGTTAGCTCTGCTAATAGTTTTTCTAACGTTTTTCCAAACTGATCAATAGTCTTTGACCCTTGTTTAGCATTGTGTAATTGACTAGCTAAGGATGTTTCAGATTTTTTAGTTATAAAATATTTCTTTAAATCATTTACTAGAGCCCCATTATCAGTGTAAGTTTTATTTAATCTAATTTTTGCATTTTCACTTAAACTTTTCTTTAAAATATAAGTAGTTAATAATATTTTACCATTTGCATCAAGCATAGAATCATACAATTCAATTCCATCAATAAGTTGTTTGGTTACAGTTTCAGAACCGTCCATAACCGGTAGCAGACTTGCCGCTGTTCTCAAATCGAATTTTTCCGTCATTTTATTAATTGAACAATCTAAATTTGATACACTATTACCCTGTACAATTTGCTCAGTATGCTGCAAAACCCGTAATCTTTCTGTTAAACTATTTTCTATTGCATTAATTAATTTTTCTATTGTAATAGCAAGTTCTTTAATATTAGTTTTAATACGAAAATCTATGTCTGATTTATTAAACAAATCTTTTAAATTCTTATAACTATTTTTACACTTAGCTAAAGTTTCTAACTTACGATTTGTAACACTTTCATCCGTCCTTCTTTCGGTATTGTCTTTTATTAAGTTCTTATAAAACACTTTTAGTTCTTCAGCAAAATTTTGGAATTGTCTTTCTAGATCCATTCATTTTATACTTAATTGCAAAACCTAAAAATAAAATCTTCTCTATCTTCTTAAACTAACTCTTGGCTCGCCCTTATATGTCTGTCGATTTTCCTTTCTACCATATTTTTACATTTACGGTATAAATATGCTAATACCATAAGAAAAGCCAATGTAATAAATATAATTTCTAGTACCTCCTTTACTCCATTGGATTGAGTATTATTTGTTTGGCCTCCACTGTTACCAGCTTGTGCAATTATAACTTCCTCTTTTGATTCTTGTTGTCCCATTTTATTTATTAAAATAACAGAGTAGCCCATTAACATTAACCAAAGTGATAACGCTGGACTGGCAGGATCGCCATGTAATAAAACATCTCTTTCATATATTTATTCATGAGTTTTACTTCTTAATTATATTAAAAACACATCTTACCAGTTTAATAGTTTTTATTAAAAAGCCCCGATTTTCGGTCACTCACTCCGACGAGTTCATAACTCTTGCTGAGTCGTCGGAATTCGTGACGACATAATTTACATTATTTCTAAATACTAATATGCTTAACTAAACTTAAATAGTTTCTCAATAATCGTAATAAATCTACTGAGTGTTTCCTAATTAATTATAGATATAAATACATAAACCTATAAATATAAATATAAATACAATTACAAATATAAATACCCTTATAAATATAGCTCTATATTACACAGTTTTTAAGTGCTTAGAAAGTGCAGAATGACACACTTGGTTTAAGACTTAGGCTAAGAATTTCAAGTTGACTTGTGTCATCAGCGGTTTGTTCTGTTATTGAGTCTGTTGCCCTTACTGAGCACTTAAATATTTGACAAAAAGTTTTTTAATATAATAATTATTATATTTGGAAGTGACCGGTAACAAGCTCAGCAGTCCCAGTTAAAAAAAAATTAAAAAAATTATTTCATTTCGGACGAGAGAATTATTAAGTAATAGAATTACAAGAAAATTTTAATGATCTTGATCTTGATCATGTGCTTAAAAAGTGCAGATTGACACTCTTAGTTGAGACGCAAGAAAACTTTGGACAAATATTTTCAGTTGAAATTGCTCATTAGCAGTTTATTTTGCTCGTGAAACTATTGCACTTAATAAGCACTTAAATCTCTGACAAAGTGAATTTTATATTAAACATCATTTCCGGAAATGACCGGTTGCAAGTCTCGCTCAGCGGTCCGAGTTAAAAAAAATAAAAAAAAATTTTGTGGTGACCTTCCGAATTATCCATTAAAAAAATTACAGGACAAGAAATTTTTACCGATTTCTAACTGTTCTTAAACTGCCGATGTCCATTTTGGTTCAAAGTGCAAGAAGAAATGTGGCATTTTGCCATACACAATCAATATATTCAATTTTAAGACGTTTAATTTTTAAATTTTTTATTTTATGTTTCGTGTTTTAAAAAGCACTTAATTAGCACCTAATTTAAAGATTATTTAATCCTTGTTTTTTGTTTTTTTTTCTTATGGGTCAGCTAGGTTGTTAAAGGCTGGCTGGCCCATGGTTTTTCGTAAATATTTCAAAAACGGTTAGTGCACCTAATTTTTGTTTTGCGCACCTAAATAGCACCTAAAATGCACCTAATTTTGAAATAAATTTCGACAAATTTCTCCACTTTGGGTCAGCCACCTTGATGGAGGTTTGCTAAAGTCCGTGTAAATCACGTCGACCTGTTTTTGGCGATCTAAAGCGGATGAAACATATTGAGTAAAAGATGAAAAGATTTGTGGCTGTACTTCTAGATGTAACAAAACCGTGCTGATATTCACCAATTACATTCTTTACATGTAAATAAATTGTATCGTATAATACAATTTCAAATAATTTAGAAAAAACTGATATTAATGCAACTGGCTTGTAGTTGGTTATGTCTACTGAATTTCCACTTTTAAATATAGGACATATCTTTGAGATCTTCCAAGCTGAAGGAAAAGTTAATGTTTTAACTATTAAATTGTAAATTTTAAATAAGGGATAAGAAAAAAGCTGAATATGTTTCTTAATTATTACACCAGGTACACCGTCAGGACCTGAGGACCATTTGTTTTTTAATTTCTTTGGAGCAGACACAATTTGTTGCTCTGTTACAGTATTAAATATTAAATAAACATTTAGGGTTTCTGCTCCATTTGTATTAATTGAAGGATCCGTATGGTTATCAGTGGTATAAGCACATTTAAAATAATTTGCAAAAGCATTTACAATATCAGTAGCAGAAGAAAGTTTTTCGTTATTATATGCCATGTTACCAGGTATCCGAGACTTTTTATTTTTCGAGTTTACAAAATTCCAGAAGGATTGTGGATTATCCTTAAGTTGATTCTCTGCATTTTTAATATAATTAATATAAGCATGTTTTATTTTTAATTTTATGGATCTTCTAAGGTTTTGCAAACGTTCGAGGTAAAAGTGATAATGTCGCCTTCTGTATAAAGCTTCAAATAATGATTTTTAGATTTTATTTCGTATATGATTTCTTTTGTAAAACAAATTGGATATTTATATGATACACATTTATGTAATGGAACAGATTCCTTTATTATTTTTTCTAAAGCGTCACAAAAAGCGGGTAGTACCGAATTCCTAACTATGGTCAGATCATTACGATCGACCCCCAGCTGGGCTACCGAACTCAGACCCTCTCCGTTAATCCTATGTCCGAATTCCTAACTGCATACAAATATTATTTAATTCTGAATTTAATATATCTAAAATAGTCTTTAAAATTTTAAAAACGAAATGGGTTTTGGAAAATTTTTCATTATTTTTTTTTTGTACGATTTATTAATTAATTAGATTTTACTCGTAAAAGTATAGCGCGTTAAAATCTTAAAGTGAAGATAAACTGTATGAAGCATTTTTTTTCTAACTTCGTGTGATTAATAAAATTAAAAAAGTTCAAAATTGCAATTATATTTTTATTTTTGGAATTTTATTCTATCCTCGTTTAATTAATAAAATTAAAGAAATTTCAAAATTGCAAATATATATTTATTTTTGTTAATTTGATAAAATATCTACATACATGTCAAAATATATAAAAAAATAGTTGAAATAAATATATACATACCTACTTAAATAAATTAATTTTAAATTAAAAATTATTAAATTTATACGAAATACATTTGATAAGTTTCAAGCACTACTTAGATGAAATATTTCTATTCTTCAATTCGATTAAGAAAATCTAAAGTAGTCGCCAAGAACAGGTAAAAAATGTTTAGTTAGGAATTCGGACATAGGATTACCGAATTACTTACTAATCCCCAAATGTTATGACCACGGTTAGGAATTCGTATATCCCGCAAAAAGCGGCACATGCAACATCAACATCAGAGCAGTTACCCAATAAGAGATTAGTGGACTAATTGCTTTTTAAAATATTGCTACCAACTTATTATAAACATAACTTATGTAATCTGATGTTCTTAAAACTTCGTAGTACATACATAAATTTGAATTTCAATGAAGAGGTTTACAAGTTTAAATGATACGGGTTTATGTATTCTAGTGGCACACATCAGTAAAAACTGAAAAATCCACAAAACAGACTTTACAATGTTGAAGAAGAAAAAAATCACTAAAGCGGGATTTACATTACGAAACAAGTGTCATGCATGATAAATCTAGTTTCTTGAAACTAATTGTAGCACATGTGAAACTTCTTTCGTTGAAAATTTAGTGTCATGAAATCATTAGTATTGCGTAGATAATGGCCCTGTCAATATCAGAGCTATTTGTCTGCTATCCAACAAAAAACCACACGTCTGCACAGGCACTGTCGCGACACTAGTTTCGCGTCGCATTTTACATCATGAAATTAGTTGCATGATATTTGTTTCAGTTTCACTAAAAATATGCGCATAGCAAGAAACTACTCCAGTGTCACAAAAGTAATGCATGCATTGTAAAACAGAATGTTTACACGTGAAATTACTGGTTAAATTAGTTTTATCAAACTAATTTCAAGCCACTAGTTTCGTAATGTAAATCCCGCTTAAGACAGCTTTTGGCAGCTGTATCAAAAAGAAAGCGATGTGTAAATTCTCGAAGCGACCCTTCAAGCTTCTAAAAAAATCAAACTGATTTTGATATTAACAGCAAGGATCTAGGAGAAATGTCTAGTTAGTAAATAAATACCATCGTTATCCAAAGGTCAAAAGAAAAATGAGATAAAGTCAATAAAGTGAAGAACTTAAAAACCTCGTAATAAGAAGTTGTCTGCTGCTAACATAAGTAACGCTTAACAAAAAAAGTTTCTCAAGACATAAAACACAATCAACTTTTTTTTAAACTGAGATAGCGATTTGCGGTTTATTTTATGTGATAGATAATCTTATCCAGATCACAACACTTCTTAAATTCAGAAAATATCTTAAAAAACAACCAAGATATACCGATTTTTCTCAAAAAAACAAAACACTATCAACTTTTTTAAAAATGAAGATAGCAAGTAGCGTTTTTTTAACTTCCCGCTAAAAAAATTTATTTTTTTTTTTAAATCGGGAAGTTATTGGTTTCACCCCGTTTTTCGAAAGTCGAGTTTTCATCGGATCTCAACGTTTTGAGGTCTTAGGAATCTCCCCTGACTATTTTTACGAGGGTGTCTGTATGTCTGTATGTACGTGTGGATGTGTGTGTGGATGTATGTAAACCTCTTACAACTTTTGAACGGCTTGACCGATCGGAATGAAATAAAAAGCATTCCAAAGAGTTCCATCTAACTTAGATTTCCTGTAAGTTTGAACCGATTCAAACCGGTAGATTTCGAGAAATTTCAAAATAACCGAAAAAAACAATTGGTAAAAATGATGTTTTTTGGGCATATCTTTTTGGCTATTGCATCGATCAATTTCATAACCTAATCAGCTCTCAAGCTTAAAAAGCCACGTCGAATGCCGTTTTGCAAATTAAAATCGGTTGATTCGTTCGTGAGATATCGTTGTCGAAAAATTTCAAAAAAAGTGTATTTTTTTTAATAACTTAGAGGTTTTTCGACTAATCGATTTTGCACTCCTAATAACATTTTTAGGTCTCAAAAAACTGCGCCGAATGCCATCTTGAACATCAAAATCGAATAACGCGTTAAAAAGTTATGGCTTTTTAAACATTTCAAAAAAAGTCAAAAACGTCAAAATACGTCACGTTACTATATAGCTTTGCGGTTAAAACTAGCGGGAAGTTGCAAGGATGGCCTTTAAGGTCAACCTCTTTTCGAATTTTTTATATAATAATCATCTTAATTAGATCACAAATCTTCTTAAATTTCACAAATATCTTAATAAATAATTGAGATACAGCTTTTTTTTATCTCCAATATGAAAACTAGAGTTAAAAGAAGCTGAATAGAATACTCAGTCACAGCACAAATATAATAATAGAATTATTTAAAATCACTTTTTAAATAAAATATTAAAAAATTAAACTAACCGTAATGTTGTTGTCCTTCAATATTATTATTATTGTTTTCAAGTTCAGGTTGGATATTTCTAGGCCAAGTGTTAGATCTCGATCTAGAACAACCTTGGTAAGTTAAGTTTTTGTCTTCCATTTCTTCCTTTTTGTCACTTTAAACACTGATAACTACAACAAACTTTACTTTTCTGAAGTCCAGACAGTAATAACACCAGGAGACACTGGGTTTGCCATAAAATAGGTGAGACTTAAAGGTAAGTCTTTAAGTCATTAAGGGAATAATGCTACCAATAGGAATATTTGACTAAATTATAGGTAAGAGTACCACCCTCGAGGGTGGGTTTTTCTTATCTTTATTCTCTAAATAAATTGTGCTTTTGCCACATTTCGAAACTTTGATTAAACTTAATTTGTCTTTCAGTTTTTACCAGTTTCTCTATAGTTTATTAACGAATATAAAAATGTTTGTTTTGACATTTTTTTCTACATTCTGAAACCAATTTTCTTCTTTTCTGACTGTCGATGATTTTAGATTTTGTATAAATAAATCTATTCTTATTTCATTATCTTAATTTTTTTAATTTATTTCTTTTTTAAATAATGTGAAAACAAATTCTACGAAAGGCAAGTATAGGTTTTCCTTATTTAAGTATTTATTTACTAAGAAACTTTTTACTTACTTGGATAACTTACAGTCAAAAAGGTATAGGTTTTCTTTATTTAGGTATTTATTTACTAAGAAACTTTACACGTAATTTGATAAATCACATTCGTGAACAAGATCTGGTTTTCCTTGTTTTTCTAAACTAATTTTAAAGAAGTACGAACCTGGCAACCAAACATTGATAAGTTAAAGCCGAGAGTAAAATTCCGATAATAGCACGTGCCACTGAGATACTTGATTTAAAAGTTATACTTCTATTCATGCACTGGATTTGTGTGGGGTTAAATGGTAAAAATCATTACATATGTAATGGTGTGAGTAAGAGAGAGACAGAAACACATATAAGGTATATTGGTCGGTAAAAACAAAGATGAAATATTCACCACATGTTTAAATATTCAGTATATTGAAAAGAGATAGATATACAAAAAACAGTCTGAGCTAATGTTTTGAATATCATAGTGACGTATAACATTGTGTTTGACAGATTATTTTATAATTCTGTCACGTTAGTATACATACTTATAAAGTTTAGTATTTTATATTATTGATATAAATAATAATATTCAGTAATGAGTTTTGTATTGTAGTCCATAGTACCGTCACATGGTTGCATTATATCCCGCACTATGTTTTTGAGGTTTTTGGCTACATAAACAGGGTTTTTAAGAATAGTCGAAAAGTGCATTCCGAACAGACAATAGATAGAAAAATTACAACTCGGTAAGTACTCCAAATGGGTTTAATTTATGTACTCGGGGTTTTTGGGATCGCTGAACATGAATAACATGATGTTGAAAGTCTCCGCGCCACTTGGTGGTATTTACCTCTTCTCCTGGGGTTTTATGTACATTCTGTACAAAATCAGTGCACACTTGGAACTCAGCGGTTTTTTGGTCGCTGAATACGAATATGATAATGGCGATGTTGTCCGAAACACCTGGTGCTTAAGACGGACCTCGTCTCCAGGAATTTTATGCAAAATCGATACAAAATGAGTGAGCACTCGGTACTAGGAGGTTATTGAGGTCGCAGAACACGAATAGCATATAATGATTTTACTAAATTATTCGCATACAAATTTATGAATCCTGGCGTATTCATAGAAGTATAACTTCTGCCGGCAGTCCCACTGACTGCCATACTCGTTTTTTTTTCTATAATCTTTTTTTTTAATAGCAATCGCTATTAAATTACCTTTTTAAACTACAGAGTGTCTGAAAAGGTATAGAATAAATCTAAAAATAGATAGTACTGATCAAGTAAGTAAAAAAACGATATAAATGCCTATTATCCTAGATAATAAAGTTCAGAAAAAACAATCGTCAGAAATTTGGGTGAAGATACATTTAAAAAAGAAAAGATTTTTTTAGAGTAATCTAGTTACATAACTTGACCTCGACTATAGCAGACGGGCACTCTCCGATTTTGGATTTTTTGGTGTCAAATGATAATTTTTAACTCTCTGATTCCAGAAATGATGGTTATTTTTTGCGAGATCAATAATAATTACGTTATTTCTCACGTGAAAAGGTGTATTTAGGGTTTTAAACGGGTACAATCAAAAATTTTACCAAACCCAAATCGTTTATGTGATCCTTATTGAATGTTGTTCTTTTTTCAGTTTAGGGTAGAATAGAATATTTTGGTTTATTATCTGTAAACTTTTAAGAACCTTAGAAAAAAAGGAAGTTGAAATAAATCATCTTTTTATTTAAATATTGTCTATAACTTCTTTTAGCATCAACTATATATATTTACTTTTGCCACTAAGTTCAAAATGATAAATCAATATGTGGAAATTGACCCTTGGGTAATTATCTTGAAGAATATGTCAAATTTGTAAAGGTTCGTAACAAAAATTAAAATAATTTTCCCTTCTGAGCTTTCGACCGGCGCACACTAGTTGGCTCCCGTGGTCAGAAAACCCTTTTAATGGTATACTAGTTGGCTCCGATGACCGTATCCTAATTGGCTCCGGTGGTTAAGAGGATTAGGTACCTATCTACTTTTTTCTGGGAATACCAAAACTCAAAATAAACAATTGTTCTAATAATATAATATAAATTTATTTTTATATACCTACTTAGGTACATATAATTATTAAATTTCAAATGTTTGGATGGAATTTATTTGACATTAGTTTTACAAATTCAAATTTGCTTATTTCATTATTCTTTAAGGATAATATTTTTTCCTCCACAAATTGTTTTTTTTTTAAACGACCCTGCGTTACAGCTTTTTCCGTTGACTGACACTCCGCATTTTAATGTAAGCATCAATTTGAATATTTTTCCAATTTTCCAAAAATTAGTACATATTTCGATGGTGACTATAAAACAGTGAATTAAATTTAGCGTGGAAACTTTCGCAAGCGTTTGTGGTACGCTCCAGTGACGGACTCTTTTCGGCCCAAATGTGAGGTGGAAAATCAGCGTCCTCCGAGATGTAATTCTCCACCAAGTAATCAGCAAATTCGTAAAGTGCAGGACGATTTGGTAACACTTCGGCGAAATCATACGCGAAACAGTCACACTCCTCGGAGGGATCCAAAAATGGAAGACCAAATACATATTTAAGATATTTTCCAACATCTGTGTCTTCTTGAAATGCATTTGACAACCCTAACTTCTGTATTTACCTCCACCTACAGGCAAACGAACAAACATTAAAACCTATTATTCCTTTAAATGAAGAAACATTTTTTTTGTAATACAAAATATGGATTTTAAGAACATAACTCAAATATATTTACGTACTTATGTTTAAAATTATTTTTTTTTTAGAAAACACAACAAAGTTACCACGACTGCCCAAGATGAAATCTTTCTCCCCCAATTCAGCAGAAGGAAAGACTCGACGTACAGCAGATTACTAATGCCTTCCCTGCCTTCCGTACTAGTAATCTTTAATCTGGATTAGCGATACTTTACCTTAATTCCTAGAATCGGCAACGGGAGCCAACTAACCTAAGACCATTTTAAAAATAGGGATTAAAATCTGACCGCCGCCGGAGCCAACTAGCATGCACCCAAATTTCCACCTATTGATTTATTATTTTTTTATTTTGATTTTAGTGGCAAAAGTTCCTCAATAAAAAGAGTAAATCATTTTTTTATCAGAAGTATTTTATTTATTAATGGAGACACTCTTATAAAACAGAATAGATTAATTGCAATAAAACTTATTTTAGTTGTTAGGTAGGTATATGAAGTTAAAATACTACAACAATATCTGACAGTCAACTTTGGGACATTGTAAAGAAATTATCAATCACTTTCTGTATAATTCTATTGCTCTTTATAAACCTTTGGATAAAGATAAGTCGAAATGAATCACAAGAGTAGTTTATTTAGCATTTGGAGACATCCTGTATAGTGTAGAACACCTTTAGTGTGATAAAACTGATTTAATAATTATATTTAGTCAAAATGTTCAATAATATCGGACTGTCACCTTTAGGTTGGGACATTGTAAACAAATTCTTATCGACAAGGTGCTAAATTAAAATGCTGTAATGATTAACTTTATCTTATCAACAAATGCATTATTTGAGGGTAAATTGTACTTTATTTTGAGACTATGTATATACTTTTCTTCTTACCCATAATAACCAAACTATTTTAATTATAAAAACCCACCCCTACTACTTTAATAGGTACCTTTTAATGCTTTCAAATACTAATATAATTTACATCCTTTATATTCACATGGTGAAAGTTTTAGGAATTTTAACAATAGTTATCAGTTTGGCTGGGAATCCCACAGTTAAATAATAAAATTTTAGAAATTGTACCTAAATAAAACAAAGACCTCCTCCTTTTATACCGGCAATAGAAGGATTAACGTTCATAGAACCGATCACATGCTGGTTTACTTTTACCTAACGCTGAGATTATATTCCCTTACTTACCCATTTATTACTAATGGCACTTTACCTGATTGAAATACTGACCAATTTTTATAATAATTTTTAACGTTTTTCACAAATTTTACGATGGTGCAAATTAGAAAAATAAAATTTCATATTTTTGGTAAAAGGCGCATATCGATATATACTTTAGCGAGTGAGATATGAGCGTTTGAATCTGGTTTGAGTAATGCAATTGTTTAATCAAGTTTATCAAAAAAAGTACGAGGGTGCAAATTAAAAAAATATATTTTTGAAAGGTGCAAATAAACAGCTTTGTATAGATATAAACTATTTTTTGTTTAAAGTTATTTTTAGGGCTGAACAGAGGTGGTATGACAACCCCACATTCCGGGAGCTTCGCATTAAATTATTGCATTTTTTAAATTTATTTTCAGACATTCTGAATAAGTAACAATATACCTACAATAAAATAATAATTTCAGATGTTTTATTTAGATTTTAATAAATTTAAGGAATATAGTGTTTATTTACATAAACATAAACCCACTTTTGTTGCAGGTCTCAGTGACCCCTACGTAAAATTTAAATGTGGTGGACGATTAGTGTATAAATCCAGGACAGTCTACAGGGATTTGAATCCACTTTGGGATGAAAGCTTCACTGTGCCTATAGAGGATCCTTTTGTACCAATAGGAATTAAAGTTTTTGACTACGATTGGGGCCTACAGGTAAAGCAAATAATACAAATAAATTGGTTATATCAAGTTTTTTCTATAAATTAGAATCAACCACAAGTTTTTATTTATATATTTAAATGTCTTCTGATTTAAACTTGATTTTATCTACCTTTAAGGATGATTTTATGGGATCTGCAACATTGGATCTCACCACGCTAGATCTAGGCAGAACTGTAGATTTGGTTTTACCACTTCACGACCCAGCAAAACCAGACGCAACATTAGGAGAAATTTGTTTGGCTGTGACTCTTTATCCCAAAACTCAAGAAGATAAAGAACAGGTAAATAACTTTATAAAACAATGCAGACGCGTTAAACTTTGGTCGATATTTGATTAGTATTATACTAAAGAACTTTTTGACCTACGAATTTTATGTCTAGGTATACATTCGATATATAAACAAATTTTGATACATATAAAAAGCAAAATATATCCTTTAGACACCACTTTATATCCTAGGCTTATCGTAGACAAATCGTTGCGTAGTCTAGTTCCAGAGTTTCCAAATGTATGTATGTATGAGCAAAATAAGGGGAAACAGATGCACCAGCGACCTATAAGATCTATTGTGTCCCCCTTTTCCTGCTATAATTCTGATGTTTACTCAGACTTATAGCAGCTCTTCTAGTCCTTTCTTTCTTAGAACGTTTAGGATATCGTTGGGCTTCAAGTTCGGTAGATCTTCTACTTCTATTTCGTATGACCCTAGAATTACGTAATGCAATGCAATCTGAGAGTATGTATATCGTCTACCTCACAGAGGTTCTTCTTACTAAGGTTTAGACAGCTGAAAGATCTTTCCTGGTTAAAGTTTCCATTGTCTTAGTCCTTCTAGAACGTTCCAGTACTTGGATTTTTCACTATCCACTTTTGTCCTTAATTTTTCTAAGACTGCTATGCTGATACCACAAGACCTTTCTAGTCCCAACTATGGATTTCAGCTCCTTTTTCTGCCAGATTATCTGCTGTTTTGTTTTCTTCTATTCCTATGTGTCCTGGAACCGATAAGAGGGTAACAGTGTTATTTTGTCCTAGTTCATTTAGTTCATTCCCAAACTATCTTTGAACTGATTGTGTGTGAGTTCAGAGCTTTGATGGCTGCTTGACTATCTGACATGATAACAATCTTTTGTCTACGATAGTTTCTTTCTATATTAAATTCTACACATCTCTCAATGCCACGGATTTCGATGTAGGGCTGTTTGATCTAAGGGATTTGGTATCCTGTTTTCCTACGTTTGGATTGAAGGTGACTTTGGCCCTCCTTCATGCTTCTGGTATATACTCCTGTTCAAAACTGCTCGGACTGATTCAGATCAAATCAGAAAGAATTGTTCCAGGGGTTTTGTATGACTGAAAGATGTTCATAGTCCATCTCAACCGTATTCACTGCATATATGTTTTGCCATTGCAGTGTCTTCCCTGGTTGGTCTTTTAGTTTTATAACTCGTATTTTCTGGAGTGATTTTTCCTGCAGGAAAGTGAGTCTCTTACAGGAGCATGGTTTGTTCTTTTTCGCTTTCTGTGAAGCGTCCATCTGGCTTTCGCTGTGCCATTACTGTATCTACTCTTCCTTTTGACAGGACTTTGTGTAGCATTGCATAAGAAGTTGTACAGTCTACTTCTTCGCAGATTTTCCTGAAGCTATTTCTCTTAGATTTCATGATCTCAAAAAAGTAACTTAGACTTTGATGTTAAATTTTCGATTTGAAAAATAATCTCTTTCATTAACTTCAACATATTTGTGCTAAAGGAGGAAGTGAGTAAGTGTCACATGTGATATGAGTTGAATATAAAAGACCGGAAATGCGTTTAACCATCTCAACCAATAAATGAAAGCTTGAGGAATAGGAAATAAATGATGGCACCTTTTTACTTACTTACTTGCCCCTTTATAATTTTGTATGATAAAATCTCGAACAATATTCCGAAAATAAAAGAAGAAATGTATTTTGGTTCAGTCACAGGAACTTTGGGGTAAAATCATAATTGTAGGATTCTATATGAATAAAACATTAGTATATTGAACAATATTATTTAAGGAAATTTAAGCAATTTATTTATATACGCCACTTAGGCTAGTTGACTGAAACGGAAATATATATTTATTTAACACAACTATTGCAAAATCAAGGTTAAGTGTGTTGATGTTTTAAACAATTACCAATCTACCGAATGGTTATCTCTTATAGTGACTCATGTGTTATTTTTCTATTTCTACATAGGTACGATTGGTACGAACTTATTTTCATTATAGTGAACGATTTTAACGAGAATGAGCCATGTGTAGTGAATTTATAGAAATAAAAATAACATAATCCGATTATTTAGTACGTGTTACAACTATTCGTGTGTAATAACAGGTTTGTAGTATTTAACTTTCTCCATTACCAATTCACAGATTATTTTTAGAAGTTCAAACCAGGTTAAACGAATATTGATTAGCTCTAGTAAAAATGATAAGCTATACTTCAACGAGTCGCATCCGTCGGAAAATGAAGTCGAAATTGAACAGCTTCAGGGATAAGCTTAACGAGGAGTTAGGTTACTCCTTGGAGCATTTAGAAACTGACAACTTTAAAATGTGCTTAAAACGTATTGTAAGAAAAGACAGTTCTAGCTCTAGCTCATCGTTAGAGGAAGAGCCTGTCTCGGATACAGATTTTAGAACGAATAATAAAATGAGGTGAGAATATGCTTGAAAAATTTCAGTAAATAAACAGGATAGTTTTATCGACAGAATTTTAATATTTTTAAATTATAGTTTGACATGATTAATGCAGTTTAACTTTGCATTAGATCATTTTATCCATATCTGGATTATCACAAAATTTAACCTTTATTTTAGGATTTTGGATAGTTCTTCTAGTGATGATAATAATGAAAATCGACCCACTTATAGATACGTTTTAGACGATCCTGATCAAGTTAATATTGTATATAAAATGGCTTCAAAATTACGTGACAGAAAGGATAGAATTAACGGGGTAATACATTGATAAATATTTCCATATTTGCATGGAGATTTTTTTAACATACTCGTTAGGATAAAGTCTATAATAAGAACAGCACTGTTTTACTTCAATAGCTTTTATAAAACTATATTTCATAATTTCTTTTTTCTCGATTCCTATTTAACTCAGGACAGAATTCGAAAAGTTTTTTCGTGTATCACTCTCGAAAGGTGATTTTTTTCCAACTTGACTTGTAGAATTTTTAACTCCTTTTAATCCTTCATATGTGAGTGTTTAAGAATGATTTTTAACAATTTTTCATAACTCTGTATTTTTATAAACAAAAATTATTTTCTTCAATGCAAGTACGAGGGTTGTCTGAAGAATATAGGCTGAAGAATATAGAGATTGGTATGTAAAAGGGGATAATTTTATAGGAGTATGGTAGGTAAGAGGACCCTGCTGTAGGACTTAGGTATGTCCTTTTCAGGGAATGGATGGGAGTGTTTGGATGGTGTTAGTATCTGTCGTCGGCCCTGCTGTCACAAATTTTCCCATTTGCAGAAGGTTGGAATGCTCTTGTGTCTTCTCTCCATCCGTGGCGCTTGAACGTACCCAAACAGTCTTCTTTCTTTGGTGAGAGTGTAGGTATGTTGCAGTGTAACCCACGTGGTGCAATGTGGAGTTGGGAGCTTGACGCTGTGGCCCTTCCATTTGGCAAGGAACAAGGGAACCACAGAAACCTTCGCGAAGGGTCCATATTTTATACCAAGTTAAAACCGTAATTAAAGCAGAGCTGGATTGAAGGTTATTGGAATCCGTTTCTCTCTTTTCTATGCTCGGGCAGCACAAACGGTTTTTCTAAAACTTGACAGAACTGCCTGAATGTAATTGAACATTGAAATTAACAAACAGCTGGTATTGCTCACATTGGAGCAACAACCGAATCGTTTGATCATTTGGTACGTTTTTTCATAACTGTTAATAAGGCAACTAAAACCAAAGAACGGTCTAAATAATGAGCACACAAAGGTTCTCCTGCACCAAAGAATTCAGCATAAGATTACCTATAACAAATGTATTTTCGTATTTACTTGGATTTACATATCGAGTCGATTTGTTGCAAAAACTAATCCATTTTAAAGATTTGGATTTACTTGCTTATATGAAAAGCATTGCTGATTTGACATATCTTTAGAGCAGACAGTACAGCTGACAGAACGACTCATGGCTGGTGATAATTCCGCCCTTAAGATATGGAGTAAGCTCTTAACTGTAATGCTGTTATCGGTCTGGTTAATTATCCAAGCAAATAAATTCAGGGTCGTATTCAATTACTGAGGTGTTTTTCTTTTAAAACGCCACCTAACACGAAAAATAGCTCAAAGCCTGAAACCACAGATCATTTATTAACAGAAATCCAGAGTTTCATTGCGATACAAGTCGAGGCGAGGATTATTTCAACAACAATGTCTAGCTGGAATGGTTTCTATGTTTGGCACCACACCAGTCAACTATTTCCTGCTGCTATTGCGAATTTCAAAGTATTTGCTCCAGTCTCAGTGACGAATCCAGGCTAGGTCCCAAAACAGCAGTCACACAACAAAACATTGATGCACTTCTTCAGCTAATTAAGGATAAGCGCCGTATAACATACCGAGAGATTGAGGAATCTTTGGGCATTTCAAAGACCTCCAATCAAACGATCCTATATGAAGAACAGAAAAGCGGTTCGCCTCAATTGGTGTCGAAAAACATTTGAAAGGTTTCACAATGCCGAAAATTAAAAGAAACTGGATACACAGGAGAAGAAGATTGTCTTAGTAAAGTAGTTAAATCAATGGGATCCCGCTTGAGAAAAACGAAAACTAATAGAAAAATATTAATGGAAAGACATGATATTAGTGAATTTTTTACGTGTAGACTATCATATACAATAAAATCGTTTTTATCAAAAATATTTTCGTTTTTTATGCTATGTTAAATAAATAATAAGAGAATCCTTTTTCAAAATATATTTTTACATTCTAAAAATTACAAAGTTCACCCCAAGAATCTCGTTTCAGTAAAACGTTATCATTTTCCCCAAATGATCTGGGTTTGAAAAAAATGTCCGATAAAATCATTTCTTCGGTTTTTAATTTATCGTTGATAGCTACACATCCACCGCATCGTATAGTAGTGGTATATGGGCTACTAGAATTACTAGTAGTACTATTAGTGGTACTATTTGAAGTATTTAATTCTTCAACCGTTTGTATTTCTGCTTCTGTAACTTCTGGTTTCTTGGTTGCTTCAACTAGTAAGTTATTAAGATCGTTAATTACAGTAACAGAATATTTTACTTTTTCTTTGTATTTATTGGATTTTTCTTGTAATTCATCTCTTTCTTTATTTAATTGTTGTACAGTTACTTTTAAGTCTTCCATTTGTTTTTCTAATTTTGATATATTTTCCAACTGTTTATCTTTCTCACGAATTTTAATTTGTAATGTTAGAATCTCTTGAGATAAATCAATTATTTCTTTATTCAGTATCTTTTGTGTGTACTGAGAATTTATTTTATTTTCCTCAAGAGATTTTTTAGCATTTAGTAACTCCTCATTCAATTGGTTTATTTCTTTTTTCAATTTTTCGTCGGTTTCGTCTACAAAATAAATCTAAAATTAAATAGAGCGAAGAAGTTTCAAATTTTTAGTTCAATTTCGATTTTTAAAACAATAAACGATTTGAAAAAAACGAAAACTTACTCAACAACACCGTTAATTCTTCATTTCTTTCTCGCAAATTTTCAGAATCACTAGACAAAACTTCGATTTGATCTTTCAACAGTTTGTTTTCATCTACTACCTCTTTGTAGGCGACAATTAATTCTGATTGCTCACATAATCTTAAAGGAGGTGTTTTGTTTTTATTTGCAATATATTTTGAATTCTCTCTTGGTTTTGGTTTAGTATTGTAATCACCGCGTAGGATTTGGGGATACATATTTAAAATTTTGATAACCCTTACCGTCCACTTGGCAAATTTATACAAGTGACAGATAATACCAAAAAATAAAATATGACAAATACGTGTATTTGTAGTAGGTAGCAGAGGTACATAATAAAATGTTAAGCGACCAATAAAGCCTTGTTTGTTTAATATTTCTTAACCATCAGCTAGCAAGGCCAAAAATAGAAGTTTATAGATATTAACAGTAATTGTCGATTATGACCAAAACAAGAAAAAATGTGATTTTAAAGCTAACAGGAAGCAATATTAAACCCATTAATTCACAGTTTGTTGTTATGAGCTAGCGACGAATAAGACTGCAAAATAAAGAGTTACAGTAATACAAAAGCAAGAGAAATAGATAAATCTTAAGAGTATTAATTAGATTAAACGTCACTTGTTTGTTACTCTATTTATTTTTCTGTTGTTTGGTTGTCTTGGTCTCTTTATCTCGTCTCCCTCAATTCCACTTTCTGACTGTTCTTTCTTCTTGGTTGGTTGTTTCCTATTCTCTCGTGGTCTCTTGCCGCGTCTACCTTAAATCCAATTTCTCACTGTTCTTTCCCTTTTGGTTGGTTGTTTGTCTTTTTATTACGGCCCCACCCTGCGTTTTTTTGACAGTCTTATACATAAAGTCATGAAAAAATTATTCAAACGTATCTCGTGCCAAGCGACCACCAGAGTGAAAATGGCTCTACATACGATTATGTTTTAATTTCGCAAGTAAAACTAACAAGTATCAGTCGGTCTATACCGAGGATGTTTCTTGATTAGTGACTGAGAGACATAACCTGTACTGTACTGATGAGCTCTAATAGAGTGAAACACAGTATCTACAGTTTGGTTTTGCCCTTATTTTGGGTCTTTCCCGTTATCTTCTTTCATCTGGTATCCATTTCATTATCAAGTTGGAAAGTCGTTTTTTATACATGCGTTCCACCAGTCTTTTCAAGACTAACTGTCGACGTTGGATTTCATCGATAACAGTTCCCTGGGTCTTCATTGTCTCCCTAATTCTGTTGTTTGCCACTCTTTCCATTTTTGATCTATCAGCCCATCTTTTCCAGAAATCCATTTCTAATGCCATCAACCATCGTTCTAGTCCTTTTGTTAATTGCCACGTTTCAAATCCTAGAGTACTCTATATACTTAAAAGTTTTTTCTCTCGCGAAATATTCTTTTACCACAAAACTGACTTTAAGCAGATTACCTTTCTACATTTTAATAATCGTTGTATAGATATCGCAAGCTTCTATTGACTTATTTTCGTCCAATTCTAGGTTTCCAACATCTTCTCCAATTCATAATTGATTTGTTTTAGTTTTATTTACAAGAATGAGTATAATAAATTATTTTATGCATTAATGCAATTTAAAAACAGAAAAAAAATGGTGGATGATTCAAATTTAAACTAATTCTTCTGATTTTAGAGATTTTTGTGTTTATTTAAACGAATACGATAGGATCCAATTAATGACTTTTTTCTTTTTTAATTCTTTCTGTGTCACTGGAAAGTTAAAGACTGGATAATACTCTGTAACATTAAAAGTTCCCAAAGGGCGTTATTTCCGTAGTTAGCTCATAAGTCGTGGGTTATCTTTTAAGAGGATTACCAGTCTCCCCCAAACATGTAATTAAGGGAGCCAAAGTACAAACGAATATTATATCAAAGAAGATTAATGATATTTATTAAAGAATGAATTATTTCTTTCTCATTAATGGAAGTCTTCAAAAACCCTTGAATTTACTCATATGTATCGGTATCTATTGTATCGGGTTAATTTTTTTTCCAATTTTCAAAATTCAGAATTAAATTCTCTCTTCCTTTTCCTTCACAAAATGGCTAGAACTTATATTATAGTGGACCTCTTCGAATAAATTGAAAAGTCCCCTAATACAAACTAATAATCAATCCCTCACCGTATTTATAACCAAGTAAAATCAGCTTCTCGCCAAATGGGATTTTTTCACTCTGTATTAAGAGTAAATTAAACCTTAAAGCATGTCTAAACACCGGCCCTGACTATGATGAATAATAAAAAAACAACTGATGTTTGGCTATATTGAAACTACTTAATTTTGGTTAATTTCAATAAAATATCTCCCTTTTTTACATATTCACAATAAATACAATTATATCAAAGGAATCATTATTACTTGTATTTAGAAGAAGTTAAACACAAAAGATCCAGACTGTTTGACGAACTAACTCGTAATAGAATGAGAATTACTAATCACGACTAGACAAATGGGGATAATTTAACTGCAACACCGCTCACAGCACATTTTTGAACTACAACTATTAAGCTAAGTAATTCTCACCGATATAGGCATGGTAACAATAGTTTGGTGAAATTATTCTTAATATAAAACGATTAGATAGATCGCCACCCATCATTAGCTGCTGAGCTATTCTTTCATCCAACCGCTCCATTGTCTTTCTCGTAAATGCAGTTCCTGCATAAAAAGGTACACTTCTCCTTCCTGTGCGCATGTGTCCCGTAGAATGAGACATTTAATTCAAGAAAGAAATTAAATTTAAAAATAAGTAATGAGTACTTATTTCTGTTTACAAAAAAAAGTGTAAGACGGAGATGACAAACAATTTAAAAACCTTGGTGAAAACTTATAAACAAAATAATTATTTAATTTAAAAAGCAAATAAAATTGTGTTTATCAATAATCCACGTAATCAAAACTGAGTACAACAAATATTGAAACGTGTATAATTATATGTTTACTGTAATTTTTTGTTTCAGTACTTCCACAAAACCAGTCGAACTCAAGACGTCAATAAAAGACTTAAATCTCAAATATGGAGTTCAGTAGTGACAATAGTTTTAGTAGAAGGAAAGAATCTCTTGCCATGTGATCCTGAGACAGCAACATCGGATCCATATTGTAAATTTAGGTAAAAATACATTATCGATTTCTATTTTTGGTTTTCCAATCCTGCACTCGACCTTTTCAGTATCAAAAATGTTTTGTCCATCAAAGTTAAGTCTTAACATTTTTGGTTTTTACTATCAAAACAAAAAATATTTTCGTGGACCTCCACTTAAAACTTGGGAACCCCCGTTTTTTTTTCTAGCCAAGGTAGACCTCCATCGAGTCTCCCATGGACCCCTGGACCACTTTGGAAATCACTGAGTTAGATTTATTTTGGAACTACTTGTTTCTTTTCCTACTCATTCATGTTTTATCATTTTTTATTACTGAATTATAGATACAGTTATTGATGGTTGTATTATATATGGTGTTTTTACTCTTAGGTTAGGTAACGAAAAGTACAAAAGTAGAGTAGTATGGAAGTCGTTAAATCCACGTTGGTTAGAACAGCTAGATCTTCATTTATACGACGACGGCGATCAACAGTTGGAAATTACCGTCTGGGATAAAGATAGAGCTAGAGATGATTTTATTGGAAGGTAAAGATTAAATACTGAATATAAATTTTATTTATTTAGTAGCAACCGCTTCATTAACAGTAATGAAAGTGAAAGTAGCGAACTTAGATGTTTTTAAAATTGATAAGTTTCTGTAATAATAATGTTTAACTTATTTTAAGATGCGTCATAGATTTAACATCATATGAGAGGGAAAAGACACATAGCACTTGGCAACAACTAGAAGACGGAGCTGGTTCGTTACATTTATTGTTAACAATCAGTGGTACAACTGCATCAGAGACAATATCAGATCTTACCACATACGAAGAGAATACCAGAGAGAAACAAAATATTCTTGACAGATATGTAAGTACTACACTAAAAAATAATATCTATAATGTGTGATTCCCTGGTTTATATTATGAATTTTTATAGTCTAAGAGCTGGAGCCAAAATTTCGCCGTAATCCGTAATATCACATTTTTCACTTACACCATGTTCATTCCAACCAGCTTGGGCGGACACCCTTGTGGATACAGCGCCTAGCGATAAATGGCAAAAGTTGACAATTTTTTATGGGAAATTGCCGCCATCGATAATATGAACGAAAATTTTCCCACTCAAAGGTGTTGATACGAAAATTCGAAATCACGACGGACCTGAGTGGATACAAAGAAAGTAAAGGGGCCAAAATTTGGGCAGAAAATCGTCATTGATAATATGTTCCGCCATTTCTACCACGTAATTTTGGATGCTTGAGAAGCCTTAATCCAAAACGTCGCACAGCTGGGTGGGTACAAAAGAGGTGGTGGACAACGGTCAAGAGGACCAAAATTTGGGCTAAAAATCGACATTGATAATATGCTTGCCATTTTTACCACGTAATGTTGGACCATTTAGAAGCCTAAATCCAAAATGGCGGACAGCCAAACTTTGTCCTTCTTTACCCTTGTCCGCTACGTATTTTGTATTCACTCAGCTGTCCGCCATTTTAAATTTATGCTTCTCAAGGGTCCAATATTACGTGGTAAGAATGGCTAGCATATTATCGATGACGATGTTTTGCCCAAATTTTGGCCCTCTTTACCTTTACCCAGCACTCAGGTGTTCGTCTATTGGGATTTTGAATTGTCGTATAAACACTTTCGGCTAGGATTATTTTCATTTATATTATCGATGACGACAATTTACTGTAAAAATTGGCAACTTTCACTCCTTATAACTACTCCCTGTATGAATGAACATGTTGAAAAGGAGAAATGACATATTAGAATGATGGTAAAATTTCGGCTCTAGCTCTCTTGCTACTACTTTAATATAAATTACTTTTAGGCTTGGCAGAGGACGTTTCACAACATTAAAGACGTAGGACATCTTACCGTAAAAGTCTTTAAGGCACAGGGTCTCGCTTCTGCTGATCTAGGAGGAAAAAGTGATCCTTTTTGCGTTTTAGAACTTGGAAACGCCCGTTTACAGACTCAAACAGAATACAAAACACTTACTCCATCTTGGAATAAGATATTTACATTTAATGTTAAAGATATTAACAATGTTTTGGAAATAACAGTTTACGATGAAGATAGGGATCATAAAGTTGAATTTTTAGGTAACTTACAAGAAATTGGATTGAATTGAATGTAGATAATGTTTAATCAAACTTTTTTTGTTTAGGTAAAGTAGCTATTCCTCTCTTAAGGATACGAAATGGCGAGAAAAGATGGTACGCTTTGAAAGACAAAAAGTTACGAACTAGAGCTAAAGGTAATGGACCACAGATCCTGTTGGAAATGCAAATCATCTGGAACCCGATTAGGGCTTGTATCAGAACACTAAATCCAAAAGAAGAAAAATATATGCAAACCGAAATTAAATTCAAACGACAAGTATTTGTTAAGAATGTCCTAAGGCTCAAAGTGTTTGTAATTTATTTTTTGGAATTCGGAAAAATGCTTCAGTAAGTAACGTAGAGTCAATTCTATAAATAATTATCTTGCAATTTGTTGTCTCCAAGCTAACTCGTATAACTTATTAAGAGAAAATCAAATAAAACTATATTAAAATGAAATAATTTTTTTGCAGAAATTGTTTTGAATGGGAATCTACAATACAAAGTTTCGCTGCATTAGTAGTATGGTTGATCCTTTGTTATTATTTTCAACCTTGGATGTTTCCAACTTTAATATTGCTTATATTTGCGAAGCAATATATGGTAAGATCTTTAGCAGGACCACTTCAAGTTGCGTGGGATGAATCACAAGACTCCGACTTGGATGATGATGATGAAGAAGATAAAGAAAAAGAAGAGAAAAAAAGCTTAAAGGAACGATTACAAGCCATACAGGAAGTTACACAGGGTGTTCAGAATGCTATAGGAAGAATAGCTTCATTATTAGAAGGGGTTAAAAAGTAAGACTTGTTTCTAATGTCACATTATATGAGTCATATATACAGAATTTCTCCCCTGGAACTTCAAATCAATAAAATCTCCGGGTTCGTGGATTTTGCACTTAAAAAACTCGATTGCTATTAAAAAAACTACACACCACCAAAATATATTTTTTTTCTTTCTGTTGCTGGTCTTCTTCTTACTTCCCTACTTTCCACCTTGTCCTTTCTGCGGCTCTACTTTGTAACTCCTTTTCTTTTCTCCTCCAATTTCTTGCTCTGGCTTCTTCTTCTGTTTGCCCAGATTTGTGTTTTTAATTATGATTTCAATTACTCCCTGAAAGATATATGTGTACCTTAGGAAAAATCCAATCCTGAGGATTGGCGTTTATTTTTTGGTTCGTAGGAGAAAATCCAAGATTCACCGCCACTATCAATACTATAAACGTTTTTGAAACTTCCTTTGTTTAACCCTTCCAATGTTTTTCGGCACCAATTGACGCGAACCGCTTTTTGCTCTTCTGTGAGCAAAAGTGAAATCCAACAGGAAACCAACTTCGTAATACCCAGTTCTTCATGTAGGATCTTTTGGATATAAGGATCTTTTTAGATTCTATCAGTATAGATAAGCTCTAGAGATACGGGACCAATCATAATAATTACATTTATATCGAGACTTCTTCGAAACTGAGACGGGATCGAGACGAGTAATTTTTATTAATTCGCTCAATCGAGATGAGACAAATCTAAGTCTCGGTCTCGTGCATATATCATATAATTAATTTTACGTTTTTTTTAGTATGTTTAATTTCACCGTTCCGTACCTGTCTGGTATAGCGATATTCCTCCTAATGGTGGCTGCCATAGTATTATATATAATGCCTATTAGATATCTATTGATGCTTTGGGGAACTAACAAGTTTTTCAGAAGGATCTTACGACCCCATTCAGTACCAAATAATGAGTTGCTTGACCTTCTGTCCAGAATACCTGATGATGAAATGTTGGTACGTATACTTCTTTCAAAACATATATATTATTGTTTCATTTAATACTAATCCAAACATTAAATCGTTTATTTTTATATGTACAAAAGAATAAAACAAAATAAGCTATTTCTCTTGTACCCCTTTTAATTTAGTTAAATTAAATTCATTGTGTAGTCCAACTTTGCCCAATAGGGGGTTGGGAAATTAACGAAAGTACAGAAACCTTTGTCGAAGGTTGAGTTATTATTGGGAGTTGAAGTAGAAGAGTGGAATGTTGTCCACAGTAGCTCAAGCTCCGTAGGGAGCCACCGTACAAAGGATGAGTTATTAATGGGGGTTGGAAGTTATTAGTAGAAGAGTGGGGTGTTGTCCACAGTAGCTCGAGCTCTGTAGGGAGTCACCGATCTACTGTACAAAGGCTGAGTTCTTGTTGGGGATTGGAGGTTATCAATAGAAGAGAGGAGTGTTGTCTAGAGTAGCTCGAGCTCGTTAGGGAGTCACCAATCCACTGTACAAAGGCTGAGTTATTGTTGGGGATTGAAATTTATCAGTAGAAGAGTGGAGTGTTGTCCACAGTAGCTCAAGCTCCGTAGGGAGTTACCGATCCATTTTACAAAGACTGAGTTATAGTTGTGGGGTTGGAGGTTATCAGTAGAAGAGTAAAATGTTGTCGACAGTAGCTCGAGCTCCGTAAGAAGTTACCGTACAAAGGATGAGTTATTAATGGGAGGTTGGAGGTTATCAGTAGAAGAATGGGTGTTGTCCTCAGTAGCTCGAGCTCCGTAGGCAGTCACCGATCTACTGTACAAAGGCTGAGTTCTTGTTGGAGATTGGAGGTTATCAATAGAAGAGAGGAGTGTTGTCCAGAGTAGCTCGAGCTCCGTAGGGAGTCACCAATCCACTATACAAAGGCTGAGTTATTGTTGGAGATTAAAGGTTATCAGTAGTACAGTGGAGTGTTCTCCACAGTAGGTCGATTTTTGTAGGGAGCCACCGTACAAAGGATGAGTTATTAATGGGGGGTTGGAAGTTATTAGTAGAAGAGTGGAATGTTGTCCACAGTAGCTCGAGCTTTGTAGGGAGTCACCGATCTACTCTACAAAGGCTGAGTTCTTGTTGGGTATTGGAGGTTATCAATAGAAGAGAGAAGTGTTGTACTGAGTAGCTCGAGCTCCGTAGGGAGTCACCAATCCACTATACAAAGGCTGAGTTATTGTTGGAGGTTATCAGTAGAAGAGTGTAGAGATCCGTAAGAAGTTACCGATCCACTATACAAAGGCTGAGTTATTGTTGGGGGTTATAGGTAACCAGTAGAAGAGTGTAGAGTTCCGTAAGAAGTTACCGATCCACTGTACAAAGGCTGAGCTATTGTTGGGAGTTGCAGGTTATCAGTAGATGATTGGAGTGTTGTTGACAGTAGCTCGTGCTCCTAGGGAATCATCCATTCACTGTACAAAGAATTTCAGCTCACAAGTAAAAAATAACTTTAAGTGCAATAAAAGATTGAGCCTCTTTAGGATCTCCAGAAAGTATTCATGTGATCCTTATTAATATCTGTTTTATCACTTTTATCTGATGTTCTTTACCCATCCTTCAAAAATTCAAAAGATAAATTCTTTTTTTATTATTTTTTAATTTACCTACCATCTTTTAATTTTTTATCCAAAATGGATTTTTATAAAAATAAACGATAGCTAATAACAAATTTTATCTATACTAATATCTCCAAATAAAAAAGAAAAATACGAATGTGTTATTGTATGACAATTTATGTTTCATTATTAATATCTATAAAACCATTTGTTATTTTTCTTTAAGTTAAAGGTCTGCGGGTGTCATAGTTTAGAAAAAATGTAATTCCTTGGTAAAGGTACATATCAACATATTTCCTGGTATTGTAATAACATCATTTTTTGGTCAAACTCAAACAGGTACACATACAGACAATATAAATTTGCATGTGACGACCTACAAAAATTTTGATTCTTTAGGTGGTGGACTATATTGTGGTATACTGAAGGTGGCTTCCATGTAAGTTATATTTAAAGTAATACGGTAATGGTGGTGTTGTCGTATAAAATAAATATTTATATCAATATTTGCAACCCAGAAAATACTACTCCAGGAGAGCAACATTTACAACTATAAGATCTCTATTAATTATACTGCTCCTAATAATCAGCAATATTCAAGAACGTATCTGGATTGATCTTTGTAAGATATCTTGATCAAAGTTTATGTTTGCTATTGTTGTTTTCTTATTAAAAGTTGCTGTGATGGTATTTCTGGGTTTTATCAGTGAGTCAAAAACTAAACTAGGTAAAAAATGACACCTGCAGACTTACATAAAATTACTGGCCTCCGGCCTATCGACACACCTGGGTCGCTTGACAGTTATAAGAGGATACTTGCAGTTGGACTACAAGGATTTGAAACTTCTCATGAGCAACGACACTGATAGACGAAGAGAACCAAAAAAGAAGCAGAAAAGTTCCTAGTGGTCACTTACGAATGTCAAAGACAGATGGAAAGTGCGCTTTGAAAAAATTCATGAAAAGTCTGATTAGCATCTTTAGTCGATTTAAATATAAATTGGTAGATGGTGTTTTATTATCTTGTAGACATTTATTTTTTATTCGGCACTAAATGGATAACTCAAAAATGTTTTTATGTTGATAAAATCAAATGAAGGCGTTGTTGGTATAATCAGTTGATAAAAAAATTTTTACAAACCTATAATGGTAGGTTCACATGCTTGGCAAGTGTTTACAAGCGTGTAAAAGGTGTTTGGCTTGGCTTGCGTGAGATGGAAAGAGCTTGTTGCTGATCCAAAGCAGTGTCGATTATCGAACACAGATCAAATGAAGCTTGCAATATATTTACACCTTGGTGCATGTTTAGTGCCTCTCACGCCGTACCTTTGTGTGCTGAAACAACTTCAACATCTGCCATGTTTGCCTGTCCGTAACACACTAGCGCACTCGCAAGCGTGTAAATGGCATTTTAATCGTTTGTAAAGACTTGTGGTTGCTTGCGAAGATTGGCCAAGCGTGTAAACCTACCATAAGCGTTTGTTCCGAACGTATTAGTACATTACGAAAGTCGATCGTCTCTCCCTGCGAACAAAATTGACCTTCTAGGTACCTATCCTATTTGGTCGAAAATTTATAACCAATTCAAGGCAAACAGTGCACATGTTGCGAAAAACACCGACTTTCGGAGTTTTTGACCAGGGTAAAAAAATACTTTTGTCATTAAATAATATTTAATACTGTTATCAATAATTAAATATGCTTAACTATACAGGGTGTCCAGTAAAGAATGGGCCAAACTTCGGATATAGTTAATTTGGACCAAAATATGACGATTTAAGTCAACTTACCTTAGTGCAATTTTGCTTGCTTTAGAAGTTACAGGGTGTAACAAATTCCTTAACAAATTATTGTAAATTATGTAAAACTAAAGTCGAAAGTGCGACTAAGTACATTTGACAGTTACTTACTAGATTGAACAGTCTGAAATTAAGAAGTCCTAGAGTTTTAAGTAGAAAGTAGGTTCTCCATACATTCGCAGGGTCAGATCAAAGTTAAGTTATCTCTGAAATGGTGCATTTTAGCGACATGTAACAAGAATAACTTTTTTAAAGCAAATAGAATGAGGATTCAAAGTAACTGTCCATTTTCCAAAAATTTGTGTTCCTAAAAAAATTGAAAAAAAAAACTACTAGTGGCATGGGAGTTCTGAACACCCTGTACATCTATCATAAGAAATAAGCCTATATTCGTGTACAGCACCCCAAAAAACCTGTTTTGCCAGAAACTTGAGTGCATTTACTCAACAAAATAACTTCATTATCTCAAAAAAACGAAATAAAAAAGTTATGTTCTACACCCTGTAACTTCTAAAGCAAGCAAAATTGCACTAAGGTAAGTTGACTTAAATCGTCATATTTTGGTCCAAATTAACTATATCCGAATTTTGGCCCATTCTTTACTGGACACCCTGTATAGCTGTTGACGAAAACCTGTATAAATTATCAAATCATAACACAGTACAGTATAAAATTTAAAATATTGTTGTCTATTTTTTACTAAAATATTTTTAGGTAGGGATAAATGAATCTAAAAGTATTAAAATAAGATATTGAAATCAATTAGAGATTTAAAAACAAAACGAAAATAATGTTTGATAAAATGCGGACTATCAATCAAAATACAATTTAATCTTGTAAACAGTAGAAGTAGAGTAGTAGATACCATGACCACTGCCTCATATAATGACAAACAGCCGAAATCAATTGACCAATATAAAATTATCGATATATGTAGTAGTATATAAATATAAAGACATCATTTCAAATAGTTATTGACAAGCCTTAATGAATCTGTTACTTAAATTAATCAAGGTATATTTTTTTGCATTAATGTTTTCTTGAATACCTACCATCAGTTTCCGTGAATGTTTATTCAGGACAGCTGCTTTAATTTGGGATAAAAGAAAACAAAAATTTTTTGATTAAAAAATATCTTTACTCTTTGCTATACAGATATAGAGGAAGTTCAAAAGATTGAGGTGTTGGTGGGAGTGTTGGATGTAAGGACCTGTTGTAGGACTTATGTCCTTTTCAGAGAGTTGATGGGAAGATTTGGATCGTGTTAGCATCGATAGCTGGCCTCGCTCTCACAAACTTCTCCATTTGTAGCAGGCTGATGTTGCTTCTTCTGTAGCTCCTGTGTCTTCTAATTACAAAGATTCTAAACCGTCATTCTTTTTTGGGTGTCGTTGTGAGTGTGTGACCCATGTGGTGCAATGTGGGTTTGGGAGATTGACGCTGTGGCGTGTCTCCTCTGAGGCCTTCCATTTGGCAGAGACGAAGGAAGCCACAGACACCTTCGCCAAGGGCTCACTTTTTTTGTATGCATTTCATCATGTTGGCACCATCAACCATCTATTTGTAGGAGTGTGGGGATTCATCAACGAGGGCTTTTAGGTCTTTGGGAAGTTCCCTATCTACTGTTTAGAGGAGTCTTAGGTTGGAAAGGAGGATCTTGTTTTTCGGAACTCTTGATCTTCTTTGGAGTCCTCCATTCCAGTGTGTATAAAGGGTCCTCTGTGCTGCCTTGTTTGTATCCTGGAAAGTCCGAGCAACGTAGCGTTGTTGTAACGTCTGAAAACGAGAGGGGAGAGGCAGTATATTTGTGTTATGATAGACATGACGGCTTGAGTAAAGGTAGTGTAGGTTTTTGGCTTTGCGTATGATTGCTCTCTCTGCGGCATGAAGAGAATGGAGAAGTCTCTGAAGAAGGGCAGAGTATGGCACGGCCTTATAATCGACCAGGGGTCGGATAAAACTTTTATAAGTGTGTAGTAGGATTTTGGTGTTACATCACCATCCAGGGCACCTAGGAGGGACGCTCGTCTTCTCATTTTATTGATTGTAAGTTCAACATCAGCATCACATCTGAGCGGTCGAGTAAATCGCAGTCCCAAGTAGGTCACCTGATCTTGAGGAACGAGCTGTTTCCCCCATAATGACAGGTTGATATGATCGAAAGTGAGATTTTCTCGTCGACTGAGGTTTGCATGTCTGAAGATGATGGTTTGGGTTTGAATGAATGAATTAATTTTATGGCTGGAATGGGAAATTGGATGTCGTTTAACTTTCTGATAAGACCAGCATGCCAAACCTTGTCGAAGGTCTTTTGGACATCCAGACTTTTCTCTGATTTAGGGCAGAGGCGGTAAAAGATTGAAGTTCTAGAATCGGGTTTTGGTTAGAGTGGTTTGGTCTGAATCCATGTTGGAAGGAGGAATTATGGAGTTGGTGTCTAGAAAGTACCTGATTCTATCTAAGAGTAGGAGTTCAAAGAGTCTTTTGTTTACAATAGTTCTTTTCGATACAAAATTGTATACATATTTCAAGCGGATTTCCGCTTGAAAGATGCTTGAGTATGCACCCAGACTTTCTAAGTATTTGGCTCTATGTCCAAAAACTCCTGCTCCTTTTCCTTTATCTGACTTGGAGCCATCCGTATACAATTTTATGGCATTTTGACTAAGTCTCAATATGGTGTCTTTGTCCCATTCAGATTTACTACCCAGTTTTGTGGTGTATTTTCTCATAAAGTTAAATTTCTTTGGCAAGTCATCTTGTGGCATTTCCCAAGTTTGATCATAGCCGAATTCATAGAATCCAAGTATTACAAAGGCTTTTTTATTGTTTTATCGCTACTATAAACATGAACAGTTACTGTAGGCAAGGGACATAATGAAAGAAGTTCAGTTTATATGCATATTGTAAAAAATAGTATAATCTATTATTATAGAAACAAAAAAATTATCACCTCTCCCAAATTGTTAAGATTGTTTTAACTAATGTAATTTATTATAATTTTGATTGATAGACTGTAAAACTATACCTAGTCCTGGTCATTTTTATTAAAATTATTCTCCAGTTCAATAATATAATATTGATACATCATCATTATTATTATTATTATTATTAAAACCACAAATATGTAAAATCAATCGATTACTACTAATCAAAATAGTGTAGTTTCTTTTGTATATATGTAATTATTCATCTTATTATTAGGGGAATAACACCAATTTTCAGATAAATTTGTCTGTTACAGAGACTGGCCAAAATTGTATTTCACTAAATTTTGTAGTTAAATGAATTTAATTTATTTTTTTGTGAAAGATTATAGATTATTAGTTGTATTTTTCAGATATCATTTTTGTAACTTGTTAAATTTTTTACCTATATAAATTTTAAGTCTTTTATACCCCTTAGATTAGAATTTTTAAAAAAATATATTAATATAGATGTATATTACTATTTTTCATGCAAATTATATATTTATCAAAAGCTACATGTTTCGTTTTTGACTTGCCTGTAATATTTTATATTCTAATTGTTGTGATAAAAAACAGGGGGTCTAACCAGGAAGGCACCTAAAGCGCACCTGTAGAATCTACTAAGAAGTTTATATATTTTGATTAAAAAAATAAATAAAAGTAGTTTCTACAATATCTCCATTAACTTCCTGGTGGGACAATCTGTTCCTTATTTTAAATAAACTTAGAGCTAATTCGAATTATATATAGGTGTATAAACCATCTCAGAGAAGTAATTAATTTTGAAAAATAATTGTTACTTTTGCGTAAATAAAAATTCAATTTTTACTGTTTGTGATTGAAATTTTTGCAACTTGCACTTATTTTTATTTGCACAATATTTGAATTCTTGACAATTATATAAGATAGGACACACTGTTGTTATGTTAGGTTTAGATGCTTGGGAAGTCTCGGCAAGCTTCCACAAACACAATGGGGTGCTTGGCTTGGCTTGCGGAGACTTGCCAAGCATGACAACCTACCATTAGACAAAACTTTATAGGATTAAAAATATACCTGTATGGTTTCTACGAGTGCTGTCAATTATGAACCAGTGAGTAACATTTGTTTCAATAATTGATATGTAGCTTAAAAAACAGCAAAAATCAAAGTCACAGATATAAAAGTGTGGCTATTTTCCTTTTTTATCATTCTCAAATATAATATTTGCTCTTTGCTAAATAAGTTATGAAGCTTATCTTAAAAAATTGTTAAAGAGTGTACAGGATTAAATACGAATTTATTTTTGCTCTCTAAATTGATTGTTATTAGTCCTATTACAACAAAAATCCTGTACATACTTTCTGTTGGGTTTATGTATTGTATCTACATCATGCTTGTCTATTTTTCTTATACAAATTGATTACATAATATGCAAAATATTTTATTGATGTTTTTATGAATATATTTACTAAATTTAAATCACACGGTGTTTCTTTTAAATCCTATTAAAGATTAAGTAAATTATTTTATTCACAAAGAAGAAAAACGTACACTAAAGATAAAAGTCAATTAGGATACAACTTAAGTTATCAAAATTGATGTTGCTCAAGATAGGACGAGACTGTATCGATCATTAATAAAAATGCATGTCTTGTCTCGATAATCAAAAAAATTACTGGGTAAAATGGCTAATAGACTGAAAAAGATAAAATCGAAAAAACAGAAGAAAAATAGAAAAGATTTTAAAAACACAGATTATTACACTATATTTGCAAGGGCAAAAGATGACAAATGTTTATTACTTTTCTATCATATAATAGTTTTTGTAGTACCGAAACGGTCCATCGGCACAACTATAGACGGTGGCCCATTTAGATATCAAGTTGAGACATACCTCGTTTGAAAGTTTATGATGAGTGCTTTTCAACAAGTTAGGTATATCACAACCATACCACACATTCTAATCCTCAGATATTGATGAAATTTTGTAGAGTAATTTCGTGAAATTACAATGTTAAAGTAGGGTACATTGACATAACCTATCCAAAATCCAACCTAATCTAACCTAGGTTAGATTAGGTTAACCTGAGTGGAGGGTTTTTGAGGTTTTTTTTTTTAGATATGGGTTTTAAGCATAATGCGTGGTATGGTTGTGACATACCTTGTTGAAAAGCACTCATCATAAGCTTTCAAACGAGGTATGTCTCAAATTGATATCTTAATGGGCCACCGTCTATAGCGCTGCCGGTCCATCAACATACCTATTGTGACTAAGGCGTAAAGTTTGTGATATTTTAATAAATAAATTGGTGCTTTGATAAAACTTAGAAAGACACTAATATATTATTTATCAATAGTTATTTGAACTGGTGGTAAAATATATTACAATACAAACGAAAGAATCAATAATTACCACTGATTGTAGAGTTAGAAGATCCAATATCATTCCAATATACTATAACTATAGATGTTAGATAGTTTTCAAATACATAAATTTCAAACAATAATTAAAAAATGTCAACATGCAACATGTTATCAGTTTAACCAACTTATTTAACTCACTTAGTTTCCTTTTCTGTATTACGTTATTAGAAAAGGATAAACTGAATACAAATAAACTGTTCTGTAATACTGACATATGATATTGACAACTGACGTCATCAACGTGACGAAAAAAAATGTCGAGAGGTGTTTGTTGACTTACATTTATTTTATTAATTAATCTATTCTTCTAATTTTATCATTAATTTTTATACAAAATAGGTCAAATAAAAATGAGTAATCACCACAATGGTACAAGAACAGGAGAAACTGAACAGATGGCTCAGTCCCAATGTCTAAAAGTATTTATTCAAAGAGACTACAGTGAAGGAACTCTTGTAAAATTTCAGAATAGGTTTCCACAGGAATTAGAAGGACGGGTAAGTTATTGTTATCGTATGTAAAGTAATAAGGTAGATGTGAGTTTTTTATTTTAGCTTGAAAGGCAGGCATTTGAAACTACTGTGAACAGGTTAAATTCATATTTTGCTGAGGCTGAAAAAGCTACTTGCTCTACTTATTGTGAGGGTTGTTTAGCTTGTTTAACTGCATACTTAATATATATCTGCAAAGAAACCCATTATGAAAAGGTAATTTAGATTTATTAACAGGTTAAACTGTTGTTAGTTATTTACTATAGTGTTACTATGCAAATTATATTTTAGTGTTTGAAAAAAGTGTCAAAATACATAGCTGAGCAAAATGAAAGGGTATATGAACCGAGAGGCTTAAAATTAACAGATCCAAGTATGAGAGGCTTAAGAGTACTAGAAATCAGCTGTCTAGACAGACCACCTAACGCATGACTTACATTATCACACTCCACACAGGAGTTTTTTATGTGAAACTCTTATAAAATAGCATACTCATGATTGCTGACATTCATCAAATGCCAAAGTGGCTCAAGACTGTATTTGTATATGCCTATTTGGCTAACTTTTATATACATTTAGCCCATTCTGGATACAGAAGAAATGCTTTTAATTTTTTATAAATAAATAAAACTATTTAACTCATGGAAGATAACATTTCTATCCTAATGTAATCAGTTTAATATAATTTTAAGAATTTTTGGTGCAATCTAATCGAGAATAATATATTTTGGACGTGTAAATTTTCTTGTGATAGTTCATCAAATATAATTTTAACTATGATGTTTACTATTATGTATCGATCTCACTTTTGTTTTGGATTAAAAACACGGTATTATTCTCCTAAAATTAATTGAAAGTATGATGAATTTTGCGGCAACATGTTTAATAATTCTTGTCTATTCTAATTAACTCAATTTAGATTTCCTAATTAATAAAATTATAATCTAAAATTATACTGTTTTATAATTTTAAAAATAAAAAAATTACAAAGACTAACTAATAGACAAGAATTACTCAGCTAACATTTTGTGAATGTATTCTATTAAATCTAAATGTATAATGATTAGCATTTTTGTTGTGTCTTCCATGCTTTGATTGCACATTTTTAATGATTTTAAACTGAATAAAATGAATCATGTCTTGATAAATGATATTAAAGTATTTGTATGAAAACATGGTTTACTTTTTAAAATTCGGTCAAAGACTGTCTTAATATTTTAAAAGAAAATATAAGACAATCTGTATTTATATATTTATTGTTTTTCTTATATTTATATAAATTGTTTGGTAATACTGTATATTAATAATCAACTGTAAATGATTAAATTGTATAAATAAATTATGTTTTTGTAAAAAAATTATTTTCTGATCACATTATGTTCTCAATATAAAAAAATCGTTATTTGTTTCAAACAAGAAAAATAATTAGTGATGAATTTTTTATTAAACATCACAAAATCTCTGAAATCAACTGAAAAAGTATTTTTTTTTAACACTTCAACAGTATTTACAATATCTTGAAAACTAAAGACATAAAACAATGTTATTTTTTTAATTTTGCATCGACTTTACAAACAAAAAAAATAGTATATTAAAGTATAAGTGCATAAAAAGGTCTTTAAAACACGCGCGATTTTTCAAGCACGACGGCGCAGCCGGAGTGCTTGAAATAGAGCAAGTGTTTTTAAGACTAGTTATGCACGAATACTTTACGCTATTTTTTTTTATTGGTGCAGTTTTAAATCATAAATACTGGTATTATTACTAAAAAAAATGGGAGTTAAAAATGGTCGAATTCGTGATATGAAATAAATATACCTTTGGTTGTTATGGAAATGAGAATATCAAAAATTGATCGCAATCTGTCATCAAAGAATAATTGTTGTCACCGCAGTGCTTAAAAATGAATTCTAATATCGATTTTTTAAATAGTAAAGCAGAATCGCGGTTGATACCGCAAAAATCTAAAGACGCATATGAAAAAGAATACGCCAAGTTTATCACATGGTTGGAAGATCAAAAGGTAACAGATATAAATGAACGAGTTATGCTTGCTTACCTTCAGAAAATGTCGGAGCAATACAAGGCGTCGACTATGTGGGCTATCCATTCGAAATTGCAATGTTTGTTGAGGTTAAACAAAGGAGTTGATATAAAATCATTTGTAAAAGTGCACGCATTCATGAAGGCAATTAGCAAGAATGATGTAGCCAAGAAGGCGTATGTTTTCAAAGAAAATGATTTGCGGAAGTTTTTCATAGATGCGCCGGACATAACGTATTTATTTTTGAAGGTGGTAGCCATTTTCGGCATCTTTGGGTCTTCTAGAAGATGTGAATTATGCGATTTGCGCTTACATGATATCAAAGAAGAAGGAAGCGTATTGGTTATTACTATCCGACCGTCTAAGACAATAAAGGCTCGGCGTTTTACTGTAGCCGATAATGATGCAATTAGTTATGTGCGTTTGGTGAAGCAGTATTTATCATTGCGCCCGCAAAATGTAAGTACAGACCGAGTTTTCTTACGATATGATAAAGGGAAATGTACCAATCAAGTAGTTGGTATTAATACATTTGGATCATGTCCGTTGCAAATTGCACGTTATCTTAAATTGGATGATCCTGAGAAATACACGGGACATGCATTTCGACGTACGTCCGCTACCATTATGGCAAATAGTGGCATGACAATAGATCAAATCCAACGACAAGTAGGATGGAAATCGGCAGCTGTAGCGAGTGGTTACGTTGAAGAGAGCATTAACAATAAGAATCATGTTTCAAACGTTATTGGTAGTGCCATTAATGGAAGTGAAACCTCATTGTGTTCAGAGAGTGTTAGCGGTATTAATTTAAATAGCAATTCCTCCGATTTAAAAAATCGACAAATTACTATATCAAACAATACTAACTGCACTATTCATATTCATTTAAAAAATTAAAATTACTGTTAAATAATGTTTGAATAAAGGTTTTAAATTTGTTAGTAATATTTTATTTGACGTTACAAGTATACTCCTGTCAAATCAATAATAAAAAAATTGTCATTTACAATGAACGTTTTTGAATTTGTTATGTTGCCATGGTAACTTTAAAAAACGCGCGTGTTTGAAAGTTCGATTTAAACACGCACAGGCGTGCTTTAAAAAGGCAAAATAGGGTCCCAATAAAAAAAACAATTTTAAATTCACAACTTTGAACTTTGAAGTCAAAATTCTCTCTAACCACCAAATTTTAAGGAATTTGTATTTTGTAAAAGCAGAGCAGTCATACGTTATACGCTCTGCTGTTTCCTCTTCTTGTTCACAACCTCTAAATAGAGGCGATTCTGCTAATTTCATTTTTAAGAGATGTGGTCGCAATTGGCAGTGACCTGTTAAAATTCCCACCGCTATTAGGAGATATTATCTGGTCATTGCCTTAATTTTAAAAAAGTCTATTGTACGTTTGTAACCTGCTCAGATACTAAGAAAATCTGTCTCAGATAATCTGCAGATACAGATAATAGGTTCAGCCGTTTCCACTACCCACTTTGCCCATTTTACAGAAATGGTACCTCAGTGGACAATGTCCTGTGAGAATTCCTACGGTTACTTTGAGTTCAGGCTTCTGAAGCTCTAAAAGTAATTTAGAGTAGCGCAGTAAAGGCTCTATTAACATTTTTCCTTGTCTTTGGCCTGAAGTGTTTTTTTAATAGACTGCTCCAAGAAAGGTTCAGATCCAATAAAAGGAGTAGGTACTTCTTCTTTTGAAAGACTATCAGCAATCTGGTTTAAGTAACAATGCTGTTAAGAGTTAATTTTTCATAAAGTAACGCGTTAACACACAATTTTAAAAAGCCTCTAAAGTAATTGTGAAGAATCCTGAACTATTCAATCGCAAAATGAGAATAATGCAAGTGCTCAGATTGCCCAAAAGACAATCGAATTTTTGGATTGTTTTTTCTTCATAATATACGATTATGACCAATTGTTTATGAAAATCAATTCCTTAACCATTAAAACTAGGAAGCGGTGGAGGTGGTCCCCTTGGAGGAAACATAGATCTTGATACACCAAAACCAGGGGGTGGTGGTGGAGGTGGCGGCCTACTACAATGGAGTTTGAAGCAGCCACCCTAATTGCAAGAATTAGTGAAATAAATTCTTTCATACATTTATGTATACTCTAAATCTAACTAGAAATCCATTAGGTCTAGACTTTTGAGAAAGTCGATTATCATCTACATTTTGCCCATTTTACAGAGAATTACGAACTTAATTCATAATGCAGCATTTTAAGAAGCCACATAGAGTTTCAGGTTCGATAAAAGGAGTACTAGCTCCTTCTTTTGCTAGACAATCAGCAATCTTGTTTCTGGTACACACAACAAACATACTTCTTTGTGTTTAACCAGTTGCATAAGAAACTGTTTGCAGTTCCAGGCTTTTTTAGACTCGAACGTGAAAAATTGTAGAGCTTTCGGAGGCAATAAATTAACTAACTAAATTAAGGCGTTTTTTAGTACACCCTTGAGCACAGGAGTCTTTTGCTAGTAGCTCCCCTTGGAAGATTGTAATAGGGCTATTCAGAGCCTAAAATACAGGTTTTTTAACTTCCCGCCAAAAAAAATTAAAATTTTTTTTAAAATCGGGAAGTTATTGGTTTTACCCCGTTTTTCGAAAATCGAGTTTTCATCGTATCTCAACGTTTTGAGGTATTTGGAACCTCCCCTGACAATTTTTACGAGGGTGTCTGTATGTCTGGATGTACGTGTGGATGTGTGTGTGGATGTGTGTGTGTGTGTGTGGATGTATGTAAACCTCTTATAACTTTTGAACGGCTTGACCGATCGAAATGAAATAAAACGCGTTCCAAAGAGTTCTATCTAACTTAGACTCCCTGTAAGTTTGAGCCGATTCGAACAGGTAGATTTTGAGAAATTTCAAAATAACCGAAAAAAACAATTGGTAAAAATGATGTTTTTTGGGCATATCTTTTTGGCTATTACATCGATCATTTCCATAACCTAATCAGCTCTCAAGCTTAAAAAAACACGTCGAATGCCGTTTTGCAAATTAAAATCGGTTGATTCGTTCGTGAGATATCGTTGTCGAAAAATTTCAAAAAAAGTGTTTTTTTTTAATAACTTACAGGTTTTTCTACTAATCGATTTTGCACTCCCAGTAACATTTTTAGGTCTCAAAAAACTGCGTCGAATGCCATCTTGAACATCAAAATCGAATAACGCGTTAAAAAGTTATGGCTTTTTAAACATTTCAAAAAAAGTCAAAAACGTCAAAATACGTCACGTTACTATAGCTTTGCGGTTAAAACTAGCGGGAAGTTGCAAGGATGGCCTTAAGGTCAACCTCTTTTCGAATTTTTTTTTAATTAATTAATGATATGGATTCTGGTACTACAAATATTGATTGCAATAACAAAAAAAAATAATATAAAAAAATATTTTTTTTTTCTTTTCTTCACACTCCACTTTTTTTTAACTCTTTCTTCCTTTCTATCTCTTCCCTCTCTGCTCTACCACTTTTCAGCTCTGGCCTCTATATGTAATTGCTCCTTCCTTTTTTATTTCTAATTATACCTTTTTGACCAATACTCCTCTATATTTGCTTGTTTCTTCTTATTATAATTTAAAATTCAAAATAAATCAAATCAAATATGCTTTATTGTCAAAAAATGTGTCTAGACAAAGCCAACAACAGATAAATATAATAAATAGAACTAGGAACTAGTTCTACTTTATATACATATATACACGAAGTATTTCGTGATACACATAAATATAAACATCGTTAGTCTCAGAGTATATCGGATAGCTCTTTTTTTGAAGTCTGAATATACCTATACGATCGAATTGAGCCCGAGGGCAGGTGCCCCAGAAAGGAAGAGCATATATCGCAAATGTGATTCGAACAGAGCAAAGTAGACTGTTCTAGCTATTGATGTGTTAAGCTGCCCGGAGACCGATCGTAATGCAAAACATGCCGAACTGTTTTTTTTGATAGACTATCAATGTGCGTTTGCCACTTCAGTGTATTGTCCACAATAAGACCTAAGAACTTTACAGACTCTACGATATCGACAATATTGTTATCAAGCACAAAAAGTTGTAACGTACTGTTACATGACAAAATTTTTGTTTTCGCAACGTTAAAGCATAGAAGGTTCGAATCGCACCATGACTTGATGGTCGCAGCAAATCATTAGACACAGTTCTATACAGAGTTTACTTCAAGTAAAACTAGTACCTATCATCAGCAAAAAGACAGATTTTTCCGCTAATGTCCAGATAAGCAATGTCGTTGATGAACAACAAATAGAATGGGGCCTAAAACAGAGCCTTGAGGCACCCCACAATCTATTTGTTTGCATGAAGAGGTGGATGAATCAAAACTGACCAGCTGATTTCTATTGTTTAGGTAAGACTTGAGCCATTGCAAAGGAGTGCCACGGATTCCATAGTGCCGCAACTTATTGATCAGGATATTATGATTAACACAGTCAAATACTTTAGAGAAATCGTCAAACCGCTTTAGATGGGATTGTTCGTGAATTTTTTAAGGTGAGATAATGAGCGCATATTCTTTTGTAGATATCCTTAAGCCTTTGGTAGACCAAGGTTTATGTTTTTTAATTTTAATTTTTCTAATGGGACAAGCTCTGTCCACCAGACTAGACAGTTTGTTTATAAATAAAGAAAATGCCGAATTAATGTCTTCAATGTGGCAATGCCAGTCAGTTGATGAACATAGCTGCTTGAAATTGAAAAAATTCTTTCTTGAGAAAATTCGACCTGATTTGTAAAAGGGATCTCTATGCTTAGATTTTACATAAAAACTTGTTAATACTGCTTTGTGATATGTAATTTGTAACAATTCCACAGTTCCATACTCCATCATCTGACATAACTCTACCTAATTTCTAATGACAAACTAATAAGAATAAAATCTATAACAAAAACTTCTCAAAAACATATCTTTACAAAGAATAACTTAATCTAGACAACCAATATTTAAATGCAGGATTACATACCCAGAATTCTAATGAGGGAACGTGTCACCGAAGAAAAATCCATATTAATATATTTACTAATTATAATAAAGAATATTAATTTAAAGAAGTGTCGGTAACTTAAAAAAATGGTAAAAATAACTAACCAAAACCAAACCATCTATATATACTTCTAATAAAATTTATTTATAAAGTAGATGTATAAAAAATAATTAGATAAAAAAATTTATGATTTTATTCAGTTTTCTATAAAATTTCTTCTTTCCAAATAACCACAAAAATTTTAAATGTTTTTGCTCCACTTACACAAATTATTATACAGTGCAATTTATTTAATTTACAATATTTTATTAAATTATACGTAAAGACATTGACCTTCCCAGTGAAAGTGTTAAAAGAAATAACTTTTTTGGATCCTTTAGGCTATTTCTTCCGTCATACCATTTCTCTATAAATAACGATGTGCTTCAACGCTGCCAAATAAATAAATTGCATTAGCATTTTCTATTAATAACTTTGACTTGTGTATAAAATTTTAATATCTGAAAATCTAAATAAATTTTTTTTTAAAGATATTTAATGGATGAATTATAATGAAATATATGGCTCCATCACTTAACAACTGATTTAATCCAGTAATCACTTTTTCGTCTCTCCTGATAATGAGCACTGATTAACATTTATTTCAGTAGTAAGTAATGCATATAAAAAAGGTAAAGTTTTGGTGATTTTAAAATAACTGTGGGCTTATGGTTATTTATAGGATACTAAGAACCAAAGTTTTTGAAAATTGTCCCTCTGTCTGTCGTTCTGTTTGTCCATGATAATTTCTGGAACGAAAGATAGATGAAGCATGCAAAAGTTAAAATCATATAAGGCAATAATTAAAACAGCAGATCATCATCACTATAGCCTTACAATCTCTAAGATTATGGCTAACGCCTGCGTGTTCAACAATCCTATTTTTTAGAGGTGGATTATTCCTCTGTCTTCGTTTTAATTTATCATAATTTGTTGTGTGTTTTTGCTGCTATTGTGATTTTCTTTCATTGTTTCCGGTCCCTGAATTGAGCTTTCCAATCTGTAACGTTCAAAGCTTTTGCGTCCTCTTCATCTGGGCCATAACGGTGTCCAGTTCATTATTCTTCGAAGCATTTCTTTGTGTGGCCTTCTGAGTATATGTCCAATCCATTCTAGACGGCCTGGCCTGATTTAGTGTATCTAACTATGTTTTCACCATTTTGTTGTTTGTCTATTGTAATGTTTGTTTTAAGTCTTCTTTCTCCTTCTCTTGTTGTGTCGGGTACTAGTATTGTTCTCATAATTTTTCTTTTAAATTTCTTCCTCTTTTTTTATTTAGTGTTGTTGTCTCCAAAGTGTATGTAATTACTGGTCGTATTAGGGTCTTATACAGATTCATTTTCGTTGTTTTGGTCAATACTTTACTTCTCAGAAGGTTTCTGTTCAAACCGAATGCCTGATTGTCTTTTAAGATTCTTTCTTCCACTCTCTCCTTCCCGGTCTTTCCTCTTATGACTCCTAAATAGTTAAAGGTGTGTACCGCTTCAAGCCTATAGTTTTTTGTGATCAATTTTTCCTGTGGAGTTATCTTTTCCTTACCTATCTTCATGTATTTTGTTTTATATTCATTTATCTCTAAACCCATTTGTTTTGCCTCTTTGTCCAGTTTTTCAATTGCATTTATTAGTGCTGTCCTTGTGTTTGCAATGATGGCCAGGTCATTTGTGTAAGCTATTATTTGGAGTTGATTCGTGATAATATTTTTATTTTCTAGCTTTGCCTTCCTTATTATTACTTCTAAAATTAAGTTAAAAAGTGTCGGTGACATAGCATCTCCTTGCTTCACTCCTTTATTTATTTTAATTTCTTTGAAAAGTGTTCCATTGAATCTGACTTTCGCGGTGGTATTTTTAAGAGTCAGTGCTATCATCTACCTTATTTTTGTTGGGATCCGAAGTTTCTCAAGTTCTTCCACCAATTTTTGTCTTTTTACTGTGTCGAATGCGCTTTTGCAGTCTATGAAAACTACGTGTAGTTCTCTATTGTATTCCCTTGCTTTTTGTGCTATTTGTTCTAGTGTATGTATTGCGTTAATTGTCGATCTGCCTGGCCTAAAGTCCTTTTGGTAGTCTCCCAGGATTCCTTCTACTTGTCTTTTCAGTCTGGAGTTTATTGTATTGGCCAGTATCTTATATGCAATGTTTAACAGGGATATTGTTCTATAGATTTATAGATAAGTTCGCAAAATGGGGAGCTGAAACTTTGCACTAAGACAACGCTCAATAGAAACAACCTCTGTATTGTAACGGGAATATTAATCGGACTTTGCCGATTAAGAGGGCATGAAGAAACTAGGATTAGTAGATGAAGCAAAGTGTAGATTTTGTGAGGGATATTCACACCTCAGACTGTCATCAGGAATGAAGATTTAAATAGGTAACATTTCACTCACCCAACATGGATCCTTTGATTTCAGTAAAAGCAGAGCATTCATACATTATATACTCTACTGTCTTCTCTTCTTGGTCACAACCTCTGCATAGGGGTGATTTTGCTAATTTGATCCTAAACAGATGTTTTCGCAATTGGCAGTGACCTGTTAAGATTACCACCGCTGTTCGGAGATTAAATTTTCTTGCTGTTTTCTCGCCATGATGAGGTAATAACTCTCTGGTCAATCTTTATTTCATTATACCAGCACTGTATAAAGTTTTGGTGAGAGTGCTGTTTGATAAGGTCCACGACAGTGAACATTGTTAGCTTGGTAGATGGGCGAGAGTCAACATTTGTAGCCCGCAGCCATCCATGCTAAATTGTCCCGGTTCCCATCTCCTTTGATCCAGCTCAGAGTGACCACGTTATTCTGGCTGGCCTCAGTTAGAGATTGGTGACAATCTAGTACTAAACTTGAAGTAATTATTTTGCAGTTATGGTTATGCCTGTGAGTTATGACTGAACTACACTTGACAAGCCATCCATAGCTCATTTCATTTTTAGACTCAGGGATCTACTCTCCAATGTATTAACTTGCATATTTCTTGGATCAGATACCTAGGATCATACGAAATAGAAGAGGAAGATCTACCTAACTTGAAGCACACAGTATTCTTTGATGTCTTTATTTAATAAATGAACTCAGATTCTTTCTTAGGTGAATAGTTCAAAACAACTTTGCTGAGATACAATTTTTATTTATTTATAATACTGCTTAAAGAAGTGTTGTTTTATATTTAAATAGATATTCCATTTATCTTAAAATCTCAATAAGGTAAGTAAATGTATGTACACATACATACATAAAAATAGAAAGGAAGAAAGTTTCTTTGAAACAAGTTGAAGGTCACCTACTGCCAAGGGCTTTCGTTTCTGTTTCTTTTTTTGGACAATCGAGTAAATTTGTATTTCAACAAATTGGAAAAATCAAGAACTATTTTCTTAACTTCAATACATACAACAGACACTAAAATCAATTAAAACTTACATAAAGAAAATAGAAAAGGATATTTAAACAAACTTTTCAATATTTAACCTAATTATGTTAGCAATAAAATCATGTATTTATGTCATTTTGAGCATGTTTAAATATGCTTGTATGAACAAAGCGTGTTTGGTGTTAAGATTTAAGGGGATAACCAAATAAATAAATATCAGAGCGTGAAAAGTCGAGACAAATTTCCAAGCAGAGCACAAACATTTCATAAATTAATTAGCTGTGAAAACTTAATAGATCCTAATTGCCTTTCGTATAAGTGATTATTGTTCGACAGGTTTTAATTTTAATATTAGTTTTATAATTTCGACCTAATTATTAACATTCTTGTATTATAAATTAACAGTATCATTACTGCCTTAAAAATATAGCTTTCTTTATTGTTAGTAATATAAATAATGATATATTTTATTGTGTGCTTTCGTGAAATCAATGAGAGTTGGATTGTAATTTGAAATTTTGAAATTTTGTCTTTAAAGTTACTAATGATAATTACAATTTTTTATCAAGACATGATAGAGATTTTTTGCGGAATAACTAAAAACTGTCACCAACAATGAGATTTTAAAATTTTAAAAGTGAAAGTAGTTTCTATCATACAATGAACATTTTATACAAAAGTGTAGAAATGAGAGATAACAAGAAATAAATGAAGATTAATCAGCATTTCTAAACAGGATCTTAAACTGAGACGCATTCTTACTTAGTTGTTAGTTTTTACTACCGGTTTAATTAAAAATGGTATCGACCAAGAGGACAAAATTGCATAAAAGTCAGTATTGCTCATTTTTGCAAAAGTTTAAATTTTCATTTAAAGTTATAAAATATTGTATCCTTAAAATATACACAATATTATGCATTATTAAAAGCGATAAAATAACATCTCAGTAAACGTTCAAACTTTATTGACGAACATCTTAAAGAAATGCTATTCATTTTTGATACCATCTTGTTGTATAGGTATACCAAAAATATATAAAGAGATAAATTCAAAGAATCTTTTTGTCATTCCTCTATTCAGGATATGGTTAAAGTTTCCAGCTCGTTAGAACTGCTGGGGCAGCTTGAATCTTTTGAGCTAAGTTACCCATTTGGCTTGGGCTCAGGGAAACCCCAGAAGACCTGAGCCATATTTTAAATGTAGGTATTCTTGTCGAGACTTGTCTCTCAGGTGAGGGACATTGGGCGGCGAGGGCAGATGGCGGCTTGGGCTAAAGGTGTCTACATTTGTTGGAGGGCGCGGGCTGAAGCTGAGGCCTTTGTTGTCATCTAATGAATAATGGAACGACGTCTAGAAATTCTTGTAGTGCAGTGGGCGGCTTGGGCTAAAGCTGTTACGTCTGGATGTTTGTTCTGATTTATTGTGTTGTTGTCTACAGTTGTTGGATAGCGTGGGCTGAAGCTGAGGTTTTTGTTGTAATCTAATAGAAAATGGAGCGTCTAGAAGTTCTTGTAGTGCAGGGAGCACATGTGGATGTTTATTCTGGTTGATTATGTTGTCGTATACAGTTGTTGGAGGGCGCGAACTGAAGCTGAGGCGTTTGTTGTCATCTGCTGGGTAATGGGGCTGCGTCTAGAAGTTCTTGTAGTCTTGTGGGCGACGTGGACAGGAAGCGGCTTGGGCTAAAGCTGTTACGTCTGAATGTTTGTTCTGGTTGATGATGTTGTAGTCTACAGTTTTTGAATTATGTGGGTTTAAGCTGAGGTGTTTGTTGTCACCTAATGAAAAATGAAGCGACGTATAAAAGTTCTTGTAGAGCAGGGAGCAGCTTGGGTTAAAGCTGTTACATCTGGATGTTTATTCTGGTTGATTAGGATGTCGTCTACAGTTGTTGGATGGCGCGGGCTGAAGCTGAGGCGTTTTTTGTCATCTAATGGATAATAGGTTGGCGGTTAGATGTTCTTGTAGTGTGGCCTCAACACTAAAGCTATTATGACTGGATCTTTATTGTGCTTGATTATGTGGTCATCGAAAGTTGTTAGATGGCGCGGGCTGAAGTTGAGGCGTTTGTTGTCATCTCGCTAATGGATAATGTAGCGGCATCTAAAAGTTCTTTTAGGTGTATTGAATATTTGGCGTCAGGTGTTTGAAGAATCTTTAATGATGGCATTGTGAGTTTCCTTTTTGGTTTTCTCTGAAGTGGTACTGGTTGGTGGCGGTCAGTTGTTGGTCTATCCATGGTATGGCAAAGTTGTTATCAGCGAAGGTTCTTGTGACATACTTTAAATTATTGGTTACAATATTTGATATGGGTGGCGAAAATGCATCTTTTGGATTTTTCTCACTAGTCTACGTTCTGTGGTGGATATGGCGTGAAGTTTAGGAAGCGGTAGTCGATGATTAGTCCGATGAATGTTTTATATGTATGAAGAAATGTATTGGAGAAACATCGAAGAAATTTACTGACCAAGGCTCAGATAAGAGCAGCTCGTCCTCTCTCTTAGTTAAGTGTTTTTAGTTAAAAGTGCAAGTAAATTGCATCAAACAACCATAAAAGAAGAAAAAAAAAATTGTATTTTTGTTTGTAGATTTTTGTAATAGCAGTCGATTTCTTTAAGGTACTGCATTCACAAACCAGAATTTACATTTATTGAAAGGTCTCCCAGGGAGAGTTCAATATCAACATATTATCTAGAGTCAACCTTTAATGCTCTGAACGCTAACTCTCTAGCATACCTAGCTCTGGATAACTACACGAACATTTCGTTTAAGAGTAGGATCTTGCCCATGCACTAAGACTAAACAAATTACTTTCTATTTTTATCTCAGTAGATCATAATTTTATTTATTTGGGTGTGTGTTTCTAAAATTACCAAATTGCATAAACTGACATTTTCATTTAAACACGGACAGATTAAATCGCAAATTTTTATTAAGATTGTTTGATTAAAAAGTATTTTGAAAAATTACATCTACACTTGAAACCAACCGTCAGTAATACCTATATCGCACACGTATTTGTAAAAAGTGACAACCGGAAAATTTGTATTCTCGGGTTATGATTATGAAACCTTTAATTTGTTACATATGATCTCATCATATCATCTCTTGGATAGGATTAAGGCACCTTGTCTAACTATGCCCTCCTAATAAGACTGAATAACCATGACAGTGGCCTCTTCACGTAAATTGGAGCAACCGGTATTCTTTAATGAACACTTTGGCTTGTCACCGGTGATTTTTACCATCACTCCTGGGCCTTCTCAAGCATGCATTTCTTAATGGCTGCCTTTCTCAACATGTCAGCAACCCCCACGAATGGTTCCCGGAAAATCAGTGGGATATTAGATCCCACTCGTTCCAATTCAAAAGCCTTCTCATTGCCCCAAAGCCCTGAATGTCCTGATACCCATGCCAGTGTCAGAGGATTCCAAATTGCAGAGTGTTTTAGGGCTCTAACGCAGTCCCCCACCAGCTTCCAGCGTTTAGCTTCTTTGTGCCCAAACTATCGCCTTTGGAGCTGATTTCTTAATTTTTGAGCCATCTGTATACCAGATCGATTCCCCCTTGAATTTAGGGGCCATGAATCCCTTTTCAGTAATACTACTCGAAAGTTTCTTGCAAAGTTATACCTGGAGACTCTCCTATCCTGAGGCATACTCATTATTTGATCCGCCTTATCCCTATCATATAGCTATGTAGCTATTTTCTCCTCAATAAGGTTATGGGAGCCTGGTCTTGTAGCAGCGACACGTGGATTAGAGAAGTTGAAGAAAGGGCATTTATCTGAACGTGGGTACAATATTTTCACTGAAAGCCTCGTACCAACTAGAAACGAGAAAGAAATTATTTGAATAGAAGGTACTGAAATAAATTAATATTTTTGAAAGTATATCTATAACTCAATAAACGACATCATAAAATAAAGATCAAAATAATTATTTAAGAACTTCCTCAATAGTTTATTTTTTAATGGCTTAATGTTTAGGGTGTGAATCAGAAATATTCGGATTTATTGCCACTCCTCTAACAACTACTCTCAAAGCAACTTACTTTAATTGTAAAATTATAGGTGGAGGCGTTGACGCTTCAACCAGAAAAAAAGAAAGTTTATCACATTATAATGTCAAAAAGAAATTTATTCTGTAATATTTTAACATAATTTTGTATTATAAAACCAAGGAACGCCCAACAATATTTAAAAACCTAAATTTGACAGTGGTGTACAAACCAGATCAGTTTTTGTTTGATATTGATATTAACTCAATAATAATAAAATTGTAAAATTAAAAACAGTTAATAAAATACAAATAACTTAAAAAAGTCTTCATTGTTATATGTAACATCACGCTGAAAAATGCATCTCAGGATGGTTTTGCAAAAAGAAAGCATTTGTTAAAGCTTGGGTATAGGTATTAAAAACATTCAAAAATGGGATACATTCCACAATTTTTTAATAATTTTTGGAAGCAATCAAACTATCACAACAAAATACTTTTATGAAAACCATACCATAAGGGTCAATCCTCTAAAGTCGATTTAATTGGTAGAAGTATGTGTGTGGGAGTGTGGGTCATCTACTCATCCTCTGTGGTTTATGGTCCATGAATGATATCAAAGAACAGCTTCAAATGCACATCAATCAAGTTAAAAGCTGAGTACAAAAAAAGTCCATTGGATTCAAATCCGGGCTACTTGGTGGCCAAGGAATGTCTCTTCTTCGAGATACCACTTTGTTAGGCAAAATAAGTTGATTGACAACGGGCATAAGGGTGTTAGAGGTATAGGCAGTTGCGCCATCTTGTTGAAACCAGATCCGGGTATTGAAACTAGAAAAATTCTGTAACTCTGGTGTAAAAAAATTCTCGACCATGTTTGTTTTCAAAGAAGTATGGGCCTATGATGCCATGCGCTGACATAGCCGTCCAAACTGTGACTACAGGCCTTTAGAGCCTTTGATGTTTGCGAGTTGGGTTTTAGAGGCTACTCCAGTAGCGACAATTTCATCTATTGACATGGCCGTTGAAGTGATGGTGAGCCTCATCAGAAAATAACACGTTGTTACACGAAGAAAAACGGTTCATCATTTCATTCACGAAATTAGGTCTATTGGTAGGATCAGTATCTTTTAATTCCTGTACCAACTGAATTTTGTATGGATGAAATTTTTTGTTATTCTTTAAAATGCGCTGTAACGTCGATCTGGGTATCTCTCTCTAGATCTGGAAATTTGGGAAGGGCGAGCTAGTGCTCAGCCAGCACTGAGGCCACATATGACCCATTGTGCATCCTCCCGTATGTAGGGATATCCTCACCTCAGGATGTCACCAGGCCTATTGATTTAAAATAGGTGATGAGGCTCCCGAGGGGGATCTCCCTGACATCGGCTGGTGTAAGCCGTCGATCTGGGTATATTTAATACACTGGAACGCTTACGAATAGATTGAGTAAGATTTTCACGAATTGACTCTTGCACTAGGTCGATGTTTTTTTCCGTCCGTGATGTCCTTGATCATTGTTTACCCAACGTAGAGCCTCGAACTTTTGAACCCAATTCTTAATCGTTTGGACACTAGGACAGTCATTAAACGTGCGTAAATTGCGATACGTCGGTGGCCGAATCATTGTTGCGATAAAACTCACGCACACAAAAAAGACAGTGCACTCCGGTAAAACGCTCCATGTAGGATATAGTAATTTATGGCTCCATGGCGACTGAATTCCGAAAGACCGTTGGTGTTTCCCCCGCACCCCATGCGCCATTCCTGCGCGCCATTTGAATTATATGTGAAATTTAAATTTCAAAGGACTTATGGGACACCCTGTATAATAAAATATATATTTGGAATCATTTTTCAATCATTTTTCAAACAACCTGTCACATAGCGGACATTTAATAACAAGTTACAAATTCCTTTTGGTATACTTTCACTGATTCTAATACACAGAAATTATGGAAACTTGATACATTCACTAGATAAACGTCTCAATTGGATGAATCAAAATAATAGTAAAATCTATGAACTTGCATAAGCTTTTACAAGACATTAAGAAATTTAATAGTTTAATAAAATTGAATTGTTTTGGTAATACCTACATATATTGTCAGAAAGTGAATTTAATGAAAATAGAAATTACAGTTGTTGTTATTACTTCTATGTTCATACAGTTTATTAAACGTTTATAAAACTATCAATTTCGAAGTAATTAATTTTTTTATATCTAGGTTTTTTTTATAACCCCTAATGGATTCTGCAATCTGCCGGAAAGGCAATAAGCGTTTGCTATGACAGATGTGAGACTGACATGTAGAGTATCTCTGCAGTGTGTGATCTTCTTTTAAAAACTAGCTAAAATTAAATTTACTGTACTTATTAGTGTTTATATTTCCTTAGAAGCTAAAACTTATCTGACTCCTGTAGACAGATCGGCACGCAAAAGACGTATAAGTCTACGCACTTCGTTGGCCATCATCTTAGGATGCACTAACACTCTTTCACTGTAACGAACACTGAACTGGTAGATGACATCCTTGATGGATTCCAGCTTGATGTCGTTTAAAATGATCCTATTGGAGATGTAGAATAGTGCATCAACGATGGTTCGCAAGACTTTTGTTTTGAAATCTTTGAAAGATGTCAATGTTGGAGTTACTGGTCCCTAAAGTTGTATACCATACGTCCACACAGGTTTAAGAATGGCCTTATACAACAGTAATTTGTTGTTCAATAATAATTTTAATTTGCGTCCAATCAGCCAATACATTTTGCTTAATTTAAGGCTTAGCTGTTTTCTTTTAACGAGTATATGCTTCTTTCAAGTCAGCCGTCGGTCCAAACCCAAGAGTTACTGCTCCTTAAAGTTGTATACCATATGTCCACACAGGTTTGAGAATGGTCTTATACAACAGTAATTTGTTGTCCAATGATAATTTAGATCAGCCAATACATTTTGCTAAATTTAAGTCATAGCTGTTTTCTTTTGGAAGTATATGCTTCTTCCAAGTCAGTCTTCGGTCCAAACTCAAGATATTTAGCATCGTCTTTGTGGGAGTGAGCCGTCGTTGATTTTTACTGATGAAAATGTGAATTTTACTTGTGTAGATTTTGTTTTATTAACTCTGATACGTCATGTTTTTAGCCACTTTTGGATTTTGTTAGGGTTTGTCTGAAGGTTCTTTGAGGCTGAGGATGGATTGGTGTGAGATACCAAATACCACCGTGTCATCAACGAATGTTGCTACATTAGTGGTTCTTGGGAAATCAGCTGTATAAAGGAGGAACAATATAGGTCCCAAGACGCTACCTTGAGGAACGCCAGAACATATTGGATGTAATTCAGTAAGTTCACTCCCTTGTTTCCCGAAGAAATGTCTGTCTGATATGTAGGTGGTGATAGGGTATGAGGTCTTTCAGATTAAATAGTAGGCCGTTATGCCATACTTTGTCAAAAGCCTGTGATATATCCAAGAAGGCTACTAAGCAATATCTTTTACCGTTCAGATCCCTGTAGATTAGGTTAGCTAATCTGTGTAAGTACCTGCTCAATTGTTTCATGCTCTTTTCGAAATCCAAATTGGTGATATGGAATCATTTTTTTTTAACTTTAGTATTATTTTGAGCCTATTCTCCTAGAGCTATTCAAAGATAGGGGAAGTAACTCGTCCGTAGCATTGCGTTGAATATGAATGTTATGAGCAGGTGAGCTAAGAAATAAGATCCAATCCAGGTGCCTGTTTTATGTTGATTTCATGCTTTACAATGTGTTCGACTTCTTTTACAGTAAATTTATGTATAGACAAGTCCATTTAAAATGGGACATCTAGATAGTCCATTATTTCTTTTTCTTCTGCGGTGGATATCTCGGAAGGAAATGGTTTAAATACATTAATTAGACGTTCCACGAAGACATAAGCTTTTTCTTTATTACTTTTGGCCCATGTATTATTGAAGTTTTTGATAGGTGGATTTGGTAAATGTTGCGTTTTTTGTTTTCTCGTTGCTTTCCATAATGAGTATTCCGTTGGTTCTGTACGTGTAAGACTTATCTAGATAATCTTGAATGCCTTGGTTTATCTCTTATTGAATTTGTTGTTTTAATTCTTTGGTTACTTCTTGTTTTCACCAGTCCTTGTCTGTTGCCATTGTCTCCGTAATTGTCTTTTAACAGCATTTTTTTCTTTAATTCAGGGAGATACTTCACTTTTGCCTAGAGGTGTTTCATAGTTTGTAGTGGCTTAGCAAGCTGCTTCTTGAATATTCTTTATCAGGTTTTCGACTGCTGTTTCAATGTCTAGTTCAGTTTTTAACGATAAATATCTAGGTTAGCAATAAAAATGTAATGTTTCACTCCCAGCAAATCAGTTACCAGTTGTCGGAAAGAGTACCTACTAGTTACTAAAAAGCTTCAAAAAAAAGGGAACAATAAGATTCTTAAAGATATAAAAACTTAAATGTTTTCATCCATTCAAATAAGTATCTTAGACAAGGAAATATTATGTTGATTTAATCTCTTATTTTTTGTTACTTATACATAACCATAATTAAATAGCAGAAAATTAAATCGTTTCAAGAAATTTTACCATTTTGCATGGAATTTATCAAGGATATCAACTTTTATTATGTATTAGATTATGAAATATTAAATTGTACCTACCGCTTTATCAGGAAATTCTGACTTAAATGTCGAAACTAAAACAGTTCTAGTTGGTCTACTTCGAAGAAATAAAATGAATAATAATATAATCATTCATTTAATGAAACGGTATACATTATGCGTTTCATTTATTTTTTTTCCACTTTGTTTTAGCGATAGCTAATAAAGTTATTTTTTTAAAACCGGCCCGAAATTAGTACTTTCCGGTTTATTTTTAGGTCAGAAAATCTCATTGTGTCGGACGAGGCCAGAAAATAAAAATGAGTCCGGTAATAGTATTATACGTTACAAGGTCGGTAGGTGACTTATTACAGTACAAGTTAGTTTACGGACGAGGCGACGTAGGAGCCAAGTCCGGAAATAAAAACGAGTACTGTAATAACATCTAACGACCATGTATAGTATTATATTTTATTTCATCCTGTTTTTATAAATTAACAAATTCATAAAAATTTTAAAAGTAGTTCGTAACTTGACTAAAAATAGTTCGTAACTTGATTAGTTAGGTCAAATTACCTTGAAAGGCATCTGTCACTGTCAAATATTTTTTTTATTATTAAGATTTAATTCTTAATATAAAATTGAATAACATTGACTTCTTTTTAAATATGGCAGTAAAAGTAAGTAATTGATTATTTTATTTTTATTTTATAGTCATTATAGTATTTTTAAATGTCAAAAATTAAAAGTAATTGTCTTCTCTTAAGCAATCAGAGCAGCGTTGCTAGGCAACACATTACAGTACCTGATACCGTAATGTTTTACTTACCGGCGCCAAATTGATTATAGGAAAGTGTATTTACTGGACAGGATGAAATAAAAGCTTTTACCGGACTGATTTTTATTTAATTGAAATTATACCAAATGAAAGATTGTACGTAATACGTCCCAAAAGTGCTTTACTGGACTCGCATACTTGCAGGACTCGCATACTTGCAGGACTAGCATACTTGCAGGACTCGCATACTTGCAGGACTCGCCTGCGCCTTGCCCTGCAATTTGCCCACTCGTCCAGTTAAAGACCACTTTCGGGACTTGTTACGTAAACTACTATTTTTTTCCTCAATAATAATCTGTTGACAAAAATACTAACCTTATTGAAACTGTTACGGATGAAACTATGAAACTGAAAAGTATTCAAAATATAGTTATTTATAACTATTAAAACGGGTTTCTTAAAAAAATAATTACTTCAAAAAAATTACCCATGTAACTATTTATCATGCAAAACTAGTTTATATGTACAAATATTGCATTGTATCATAGTAATAAACGTGTCCTTCTTTTTAAAAAATCCTAGAAAAGTATACTTTGGTAACCTACAATTTAAAGTGATTACAATGTTTTATAGTTGTGACAACACCCACAGTACAAATGTAATTACAATCAAAATTAACAAAGCACAAATCTCGTGTCGCCCAGTCCAGTCCGGTTTCTTTTTTCTAAATTAAACCTACAATCTACAATATAGAAGCAGTAAGCAGTGTAAGTGAAACGGTTTGCTTTCACTGCTACGTATTATAATATAGAACTACCGAAAGGTATAATATAAAAGAAAAATAAAAACATTATTGTGGTAGCAACAAACTAAAATCAGCTTTTCTTTAGATACAAATCGTGTAGGTACAGTGAATTTGGAAATTGCAAATTGGTGGATTTTAGCCGAGAACATTTGCGAGCAATAACTTTTTACAATTTTCGGGGAGGATTATCTCAATAGCAAGAATAAAAATCACAATTTATAAGACAGTTGTACGACCTACCGACATGTATGATAGTGAAACCTGGACGCTTACAAAAGAAAACGAAAGGAGACTAAGAATCTTTGAGAGGAAAGTGCTACGCAAGATATTCGGACCGCTGCGAACCCCACTAACAGAACAGTACCGAAGAAGAATCAACCAAGAAATAATGGAACTATATCGTGAAGGAGATGAAAGCGAAGACAACCGGAAGAACGAATGTTAAAGAGAGCCTGGGAAAGGGTACCAATTAGAAGACCCCTAGGAAGCCCTAGAATGAGGTGGCGAGATAACATACAAGCAGACCTAAGAAGTATGGGGATTGAATATGACCTAACCTTAATGGAAGATAGACAACGATGGAAGCAAATAGTACAGACGGCCAAGACCCCCAGACGGGTTGTAGAGCCAAGCAGTAAGTAAGTAAGTAATGTCTCGTTGAAATGGTTTCAGTGTTTTGGACAAAAGCACCACACCAGTCAACTATTTCCCACTGGTATTGCGAATTCAACGTGGTCGTTCCAGTCTCAGAGACGAATTCAGGCTAGATTCACCCAAAAGAGTAGTTACACAGCACAATATTGATATAATCTTTAACTGGGAGGTAGAGGCATCTTTGGACATTTAAACGACCTTTTACTTTGCTGTATTACACTGGTATTCTATATTTATAAAATGTTGTCTCTCTCTTAAAGCTCCAAGGTCGATTTATAACAGTAGTGTGTGTTCTGTTTTGTACTTTTATTATAAATATCATATAGGACTTAATAATAGCTAGGTAGACATGGTATGGTTTGTGTTACGCCTACATTGGCGATAAGGTTTAGCTCTATAATATCAAATAGGAAATAAAATTATGTTTATCTATGATGTAATAAAAACAAAAATATAATCATAATATTCAATATTTAAGTCATTTTTATTACAGGCTATACCTACCGGAAATTAAGTAAACCGGAGAACAACTTCAGCTATCTAAAGAGTAGATATGTATTTTATATTGGATTATTAATGATATTTTTCGAAGAAAAATAAAAACAGAATGAAAGTATTATGGAAGTAAAAGTTACCAAAGTAATACAGGAAATTATGTCGACAATGAATGCCGACAAAGGATTTATGCTGACAAAAAATGCTGCCAAAGTATATTATTTGTCGCCATTTTTTGTCGGCTTAACGTATGAATGTAAAAAAAGCAAAAATTAATTTGGAACGAAACTATACTTGCCGGACACTTTTTCTTTGAAACCAACCATGAATTTTTAATAAAAAATTATCTTCGACCCCTTCTGATCTGGATCTGGAAATTTGGGGAGGGGCGAGCAAGTGCTTAGCCAGCACTGAGGCCACATATGACCCATTGTGCATCCTCCCGTATTGTAGGGATATCCTCACCTCAGGCTGTCACCAGGCCTAGTGATTTAAAATAGGTGATGAGGCTCCCGAGGGGGATCTCCCTGACATCGGCTGGTGTAAGCCAATACTCGCCCAACACGGATCTTCTGATTTCAGAAAAAGCAGAGCAGTCATACATAATGTGTTCTACTGTTTCCTCTTCTTGTTCGCAGCCTCTGCATAGCGGCGATTCTGTTAATTTCATCCTAAAGAGATGTTGTCGCAATTGGCAGTGACCTGTCAAGATTCCCACAGCTGTTCGGAGATTTTGTCTGGTCAATGCCTTAAATTTTTTTGCTGTTTCCTCGCCAGGATGAGGTAATAACTCTCTGGCCAGTCTACAGTTCGTAGTTTCATCCCAGCACTGTATAAATTTTTGGTGAGAGTGCTGTTTGATAAGGTCCACGACTGCGGACAATGTTAGCTTGGTAGATGGGCGAGGGCTAACATATCTGTAGCCCGCAGCCCTCCTTGCTAAATTGTTCGCAATGTGGTTGCCTTTAGAGTTCCCATGTCCTTTGATCCAGCTGAGAGTGACCACGTTATTCTGGCTAGCCTCAGTTAGAGATTGGTGACATTCTAGTACTAAACTTGAAGTGAAACGTGGTCTATTCAAGGTCAGTAGTGCTTGTCGGCAGTCTGTGTATATATTTATATTCCTGCCTGTGATGTTCCTATTGATTAATTCTTTTGCAGCTATGGTTATGCCTGTGAGTTCTGACTGAACCACACTTGACAAGCCATCCATAGCCCATTTTATTTTTAGGTTTAAGGATCTAGAGTAAATTCCACATCCTACACCTTGCTTTGTTTTTGATCCATCCGTATATACGCTCAGATCGTCCACTACGTTGGGGTCTGCTGTCTTGTTTGTTAATATTTTGTACGGTTTGTCAAAGACAAATCTTGGTGCGACGGCTTCTGTGTCTGCCTGTAGGAGTGGTATCACTTTTATCGATTCCCTCCACAGACTGTTCCTACGGGTGCCAGTCCCTACAGTGGGTTCGATACCAACCGTGCGAAAGCGTACCATGGTCATCAATGCAACCTCCTTAACAAATATATCAAGGGGGGTGAGACCGAGTATGACTTCCATTGCGCTGGTCGGTGTGCTTCGCATGGCTCCTGTTACGAGAAGACATGCTGATCTTTGGATTTGGTTTAATTTTTTGATAGCTGTCGTTTCTTTCACTTTAGGCCACCACACGACAGCACCATATGTTAGCATAGGCCTTATGATTGCCGTGTAGATCCACATGGTGACTTTGGGGGATAATCCCCAGGTCTGTCCTATGGTTCGGCGGCATTGCTCATAAGATATAAATGCTTTTTTAACTCTGCTTTCTATGTGTGAGTTCCAAGTCAGCTTGCTATCCAGGATAACACCTAAGTATTTCACCCCTAGGTTTCGTTTTCTTCGTGAAAAGAACCATTTCTGTCTTTTTGGGGTTAATGACAGCGATTGTTCTTTACACCATGTCTCTAAAGTTCTGAAAGCCACTTGCATTCTGTCGCAAAGCGTGCTTTCAAACTTTCCTGTTGGCAGAATAACAATGTCGTCTGCGTAGGCTACTGTATAGATTTTGTCATGTTCATTGAGGCGGTGAATTAGGCTGTCTAGAAGAATGTTCCATAGTAGAGGTGATAAAACCCCTCCCTGTGGACAGGCCCTTGTAACCTTGCCTCGTATCTTGACATCATTTACAGTTATTTTTATTGCACGCATGGAGAGCATGCTGAGAATCCATCCGCTTACTGTTGTAGGTACATTTCGATCAGTAAGCGAGTGCATTATTTTAGGGAACGTGGTTTTGTCGAAAGCTCCCTCGATATCTATGAATACGCCCAGGGTGGACTCTTTCTTGTCCAATGATCGCTCGATCTGACCAACCACATGATGTAGGGCCGTATCGGTGGATTTCCCTGTTGTGTATATAGATTAGAAAAAAAATGTTGTTTTCAATGGATATCCATGTGATTTCAGTTTTGTGAATAAGATTTAAATGTGCAAAACATAAACAAAGAAACAAAGAAGTTCAAATATATTTATTGAGTTACCGCTATTTAAATTCTAATACAGAATTCACTAATAGCCTCATTGTAAAGTGTAATTCAGTGATACCTAAAGAGTGTTATTAGTAAATGGAAATCATGAATTCAGGTCTGTTTAACTAGTGCTTGATGGTAATGTAATCAACCTTACATAATTTATGCCGCATTAAATACAAATTAAAACCATCTATATTGCATATAAAATACCACAAAAACTACTAAACTTTATCCTACTTATTTAAATAGTCATTATTAAAGACACAGGTGCGTATTCATAAATCTATCTGGACAATAAATGCAAAATTACCTATACAATTTTGTATACGAGCTATGTTCAGAAAAAAAACGAGAATTTTTGAATCTTTACTTATTCATCAATATCTATTTTTTTCCTCTTCAAAGTAATCCCCTCAGATATGACACACTTGTGCCAGCGCTTTTTCCAGTCTTGGAAGCACTTCTGGAAATCGATTTTGGATATGGCCATCAGGTCTTTCTTCGACGCGGACTTTATCTCCTCAATTGTGGCAAAACGTCGTCCTTTTATCAGTTTCTTTAGTTTTGGGAATAGAAAAAGTCGCAGACGGCCAAGTCCGGAAAATACGGTGGTTGAGGGATGGTAACGGTGGTGTTTTTGGACAAAATTGCAAAATCCATGACTGGTTTTCACACAAATGCTTGCGTTTAAGTCGTATTGCTTCGCACAAACGTCTCATAACTTCCTTGTTGAACGTACGACCTTGTGGCAAGAACTCATGATGCACTACGCCATCGAAAAAAACAGTGAGGAAAACCTTCACATTCGACCGAACTTGAAGTGCTTTTTTGGTCTTGGCCACTCTGGACACTTCCATTGGGATGATTGGGCTTTGGTTTCGATGTCACAGCCATATACCCAGTTATAATCCCTTTGAGGTAATCTGGATCATCAGCTCCTGAGCGATACTTATGCGACGTTGTTTTTAGTGAAAACTGAGCAATTGTGGAACCATCTTCGCTGCCACACGTTTCATACCCAAAACATCCGATACAATTGCAAGACATGATCCAGTTGATATGCCAACATCCTCAGCAACTTCCTCAATAGTAATTCGATGATCTTCCAAAACCATTGGTCATCGTCATCAATGTCTTTTCGGCTTTTTTGAAGCGTTTATACCATTCCTACACTCTTGTTTAGATTTAAAAACTGTACTATCTGATTGTTTAGTTAAATTACCTTTAAAGTCGGTTCTGAGAAACGCATAGATAGAATACTAATTTTCTTGGTAATTTCGTAAATTTTCGACAAAGCTTCGGTATTCACTAAGTAAAGTCTTAATTAAGCAAGTCATATACAAACGAATTCTTATCAGATCTTTAACTTTTTCAGGGTCTCTCACGATTTATTAACAAATTTTTAATTGGAAATTTAATTTGTTTATTGAGTATTTGTATTTGGAAATAAATTTATGTATGTGGTTGTTTAGGTACACAAGTATGTAACTGCACAAACTTTGTTCGTATTAGTTCATTTCAGTATTAGGAAATTACTTTGGTATTTTCAGGTCAAACCGATCAATGAGTTATTGTTGTTTTAGGTAAGCTTTTGAAATAGTTTAACCATACTTATTAACAGAATATTTAAAATATAATTAAGTGCAATACATTTGTACTTTCTTTGAATATATAAATTTTAAAGGAACCAAACTCACTTTTATTTAACTCTTCTTTTTAGGTTTTTTAGTCATAGAAAGAAAATTTTAGAAGTTGTAAGGCAAATTTCGAAGCTCTCACTGTATTCTTCACAAACTTGTTCTTCTTTCAATTGTATTTCATTTTTTATAAATAATATTTTTTCATCTTCTTCAACAGAAAAACAAAATGGTTATCGCCAAAGAACCCATAAGGTGCAAACTGGCAGTCGACCACAAAATAATTCAGCAAGTGAGAAGATTCAACTACCTGGAAGTAGAGGTATCAAGAGAAAGAAATTTGATTGAAGAAAGAAGAACACAAGCCCTAAAAGCAACAAGAGTCAGCGGATACCTGAGAGATATCATATTGCAAAACAAAATGATGACTACAAAGAGCAAGATGAGAATATACAAAACATGCTTAAGACCTATACTAACGTACGCCACAGAAACCAGAGCTGAAACATCCAAAAACGAAAAGAATAATGAGGACCACCGAAATAAAAATACTAAGAACCCCCAAGGATCGAATAAGGAGCCAGAACATCAGGGAGGAACTGGGAATACCGGATGTGGAAAGATGGGTTAGAACATGCAAGCGGTTTTGGAGAGACCATGAAGAAAGGATGCCAAAAAAAAGATGGGCAAAGTAGGCAAAACAGCAAAAACTAAATACGCGAAGACCGGTAGGTGGACCACCCAAAAAATTGTACGAAAGTTGGAGCTCAATATCACTGAAAGAGCTCCAAAAGAGGCTAAACATATCGGATTAAAACAGTTCTAGGTCCTATTATAAGCAGCAAGAGCATCAGGGAGGAACTAGGAATAGAGGATGTGGTAAGATGGGTTAGAACATGCAAGCGGTGTTGGAGAGACCATGTAGAAAGGATGCCAGAAGAAAGATGGGCAAAGTGGGCAAAATAGCAAAAACCAAATACGCGAAGACCGGTAGGCGGACCACCCAAGAAATGGTACGAAAATTGAAGCTCAATATCACTGAAAGAGCTCCAAAGGAGGCTAAAAATATCGGATTAAAACAGTTCTAGGTCCTATTATAAGGAGCCAGAACATCAGGGAGGAACTGGGAATAGAGGATGTGGTAAGATGGGTTAGAACATGCAAGCGGTGTTGGAGAGACCATGTAGAAAGGATGCCACAAGAAAGATGGGCAAAATAGCAAAAACCAAATACGCGAAGACCGGTAGGCGGACCACCCAAAAAATGGTACGAAAGTTGGAGCTCAATATCACTGAAAGAGCTCAAAAGAGACTAAACATATCGAATTAAAACAGTTCTAGGTCCTATTATAAGGAGCCAGAACACCAGGGAGGAACTGGGAATACTGGATATGGAAAGATGGGTTAGAACATGCAAGCGGTTTTGGAGAGACCATGAAGAAAGGATGCCAAAAAAAAAGATGGGCAAAGAGAGCAAAATAGCAAAAACTAAATACGCGAAGACCGGTAGGCGGACCACCCATAAAATGGTACGAAAGGAGCTCAATATCACTGAAAGAGCTCCAAAAGATGCTAAACATATTGGATTAAAACAGTTCTAGGTCCTATTATAAGCAGCCAGAGCATCAGGGAGGAACTGGGAATAGAGGATGTGGTAAGATGGGTTAGAACATGCAAGCGGTGTTGGAGAAACCATGTAGAAAGGATGCCAGAAGAAAGATGGGCAAAGTGGGCTAAATAGCAAAAACCAAATACGCGAAGAACAGTAGCGGACCACCCAAAAAATGATACAAAAGTTAGAGCTCAATATCACATATAGGATTAAAACAGTTCTAAGTCCTATTATAAGAAGACGAAGAAGAAGATATGTATACAAAGTTATTCAGAAGTTTATATTCTAAAAACTCATTGTTTAATTATTCTTCCTTTTATTAACTAAAACATCATATTTAAAAGCTCTTAATTGTCTCCTTGAAATAAGATTTTTAGTCTGATTCTATTTAATTTATAATTGTGAACAAACTTGCCAAAAATTGTTCTGTTCATCACACCGTCAAATCTACTTTCTCCCAATATTTAATAAGGATTTTTTTTTTAAGCGTTTAAAACAAATTAATAGTAATCAATCAAATTAGTCTGCCGCAAGAGTTATTTAGAAATGTGATATGGTTAAGGTGTAGATTTCTTTTTAAGTGCAGGTGGTTGCTATTGTGTTTTAATGCAACCGTGTCCATATTAGTTTTTCTGAGATAAACACCAATCGCGTGATTATCAAAAATGAAAGTATTGTTGACAATCGTAATTAAGTATATTTGCTTACTAGAAAAAGTGAAATCAAATAAGTATTATTTTAACTATATACTCATTCACTTTTTTGGTTTTGTAATATCTATTGTAATTTTTCACTTTTTTTATTTGGTAGATTTTGTTTTAAAATGATTCGTTCTGATTCATATCCTACTTAAAAAAACATTTATTTTGAAATTTTACAGACCCATAATTGAAAACAAGTTGATGAATGTTTAATATCCCTATTTTAGGTTCTATTTGATATAATTTAACTATTCTAATCTAAGGAGTGGTACCATAGAGGCAGGTACTTCGAGATGTCCATTAAGATGCTTGGAGAAAGTATTATACATCCAGTGCAACGACACAGATCCGTGAAAATTTTTTTTTCTTTCAATCCGAAGGTCGTAGTCAACATTTAATTATATCGGCAATTAAAATGTTCCTCGACATTGCTTAGAAGAAAGTGAACTTATTTTTTATAAGTAAATTTCGAAACTATTTCGTTATGTCTGGTGTTAAGAGAAAAGTTATAATAATAATACGACGAAAATTATATTTATTTAAGAAAACATTGCAACATCGCAAACAAAGTGAACTCACAAAAGTTCTAAGTGAAAATTTTCAAGATTTATCGTGGTTTAAGGAGGGAAATTAGGTTTAATAACGTAGGTACTTACCAAAGTCGATTCCCTATTTTATGTCTGTATATCAAAAAATACACAACAAATTTAAGTTCGGTCGGTTTAATTATAAAGCTGGGCCAAATATGATTTGATTACAATATTAGTGCAAAATGATATCGTGCAAATGTTTGCGTTTTTTCTTGATAGAGCTCGTTTTTTGGCATTTTCCATGACTTTTTTCAATGTTTCGGCGCGTATGGCTGCAATTTCTTGTTCAATATTGCATTTCAAATCAAGTCTGTATATACCTTACCCTTCTAACATCCCCATAGAAAGAAGTCCAGAAGAGTCAAATCAGGCGAACACGGCTGCAAGTCAAATTCGTATTTTTTTGACACTAAACGGTCTGAGATCATTTTGTTCAACAAATCGATGATTTCTCAAGCAGTATAAAGCCTAGCACCATCCTGTTGGAACCATTGGTCTTTCAGGCCATTATTCTCGACCTCTTCATGCAAAAAACTGTTGATCATATCAAGAGAACGGGCACCATTTACCGAAATGACTTCACCATCGTCTCCATCAAAGAAAAACGCCCAATGATGCAATCAGAGTATATTCCAGCCCAACTGTCACTCTTTTGTCATGGAGAGGTTCCTCACGAACTAAAGAAACTGATGAAAGGACGACGTTTTGCTACAATTGAGGAGATAAAGGCCGCATCGAAGAAAGAGCTAATGACCATATACAAAATCGAGTTCCAGTAGTGCTTCGAAGAAGCACTGGCACAAGTGTGTTACATCTGAGGGGGATTACTTTGAAGGGGGCAAAATAGATATTAAGAAAAAATAAAGATTTTATAAGTTATTCAAAAATCCTCGTTTTGTTTTAACATTCCAATATCGTCAACTTTAGGGACGCTAATGATGCTGAAACTTCCATTTTGAATTTATTAATTTATTCTATTTCTTCGCAGGTCTTTTTATTAAATGGTAATTTAAACTATATAATACCACAACTAATTATATCGATATTTAATTTGATGCATTTATCATGATGCAATTGTAAATTATATAAACGAATAAAACAGATTTAGATTGATTTTCTGGCAAGTTTCGTATTTATCTCTCGTTGATTTAAAATGGTCAATAATTAGATTCACTGCGTTATATTGCATAAGATTTGACTCATTGAATAACGGTACAATATTTATTCAATTAAATGCTGTTATTATTAAACTATTGCTTTATTTATTTAAATAATAGCCGATTTGCTTATGCAAAGAATAGGATTTTATTATGCTTTTGTACTTTTTGTAATAACAGTACCTATTATGGTTATGCTGATTTCTTATGTAATACTGGAAACAACTTGATAATAGAATTTCCGTTATACTTTTTTGTTTCTTATTGTCCGTGATGTATAATGATGGCTATTTAGTTAATTTTTTTGTTATAGAAAGTGGCAATTTGAAGATTTACATTATTTTTTAAACCAAATTAAAATTGGATTGAATACGTTTTTTGTACTTAATCTAACTCTCTATATAGTCCAGGTCAGATATGAGAATATTTGATAATGAAAATACTTAATAGAAAATAGGAGTGTGATTTAAATGTTGGGTTTAAGGACCCTGCTATAGGACTTGGTGTCCTTTTCAGACGGCATGGTTTGGATGGCGTTTCCTGGGTACTGTTGTTCCCGGAAAGTGCCTAAACTGTCAAAAGAGACATTCTTTTGGGTAAGTGTGTGTATTGGAGTGAAGCCCACGTGGTGCAATGAGAGTTTGGGAGATTGACGCTATGGGGAGTTTTCTCCGATGGGAAACCTCCCATTTGGAAAAGACAAAGGGATTTACATAACCCTTCGCCAAGATCTCATTTTTTTTTGTATCCTGTAGTTGTCTACCTATAAGAGCGGGTAGTTTTGTCCAGGAAGTCTTCCAATTCTGCAGGAAGGTTCCTGTCTACGGTTTAGAGAAGTCTTAAAGAGGAAAGGGTGAACTTGATTTTTGGAATTCTTGATCTTCCTCTGGGCGATAATGTTGGTACCCTTTAGAGTCCGAGCTACGTACCGTAGCGTCTGAAATCTAGAAGTAAGTGGAAGTATTTTTGTATTTTGTTAGACAAGGCGGCTTGGATACAGGTTGTGTAGGTTCTTGGCTTTAATGATAACGGCTCTCTCTGTGGCAAGAAGTAAATGGGGGAGTCTCCGAGAAAGAGTAGAGTATTGTACGGCCTTATAATCGACAAGAGATCGAATAAAAGTTATCTAGGTATGGAGTAGAGTTCTGGAGTGGCATCTTCCAAATCTACCACCCAGTGCATCTAGGAGTGACGCTCGTCTTCTCATTTTATTGATGATAAGTTCAACACCGGTGCCCCACATGAGTGTACAAGTGAATCGCACGCCTAAGTAGGTCACTGGATTTTGAAGAAAAAGCTGTTCCCCCCATAGTGGCAGGTTGATATGGTCGAAAGAGAGATTTTCTCGTCTGCTGAGATTCGGATGTCTAAAGATAATGGTTTGGGTTTTGGTGGAGTTGAGGACTACTCTCCATCTACTGCACCAGTTGGAGAACTGGTCCAGCAGTCTTTCAGTTTATTGGTTCAGAATTTCAGTCGGCGTTGCGGAGTTGACGGTCCTGTCGTCGGCATATAGTTGGATATTTTGCAGCTAAGAAGGGTGTAAGATTAACCCTTGTGAAAGTCCTGAAAGGGGGAGTAAAGGGTTCTGAAATTACATTTCCAACTTTAATGCGGATTATTATACGGATTATTCTGTTGGAGAGGTATGAGTGTATTATTTTTATAGCTGGAGTGGGTAATTGGAATTCATTTAACTTTCTGATAAGGCCAGCGTGCCAAACCTTGTCGAAAGTCTTTTGGACATCCATTAGTATGGCAGAGACGACTTTTCTCTGATTTCGGGCAGAGGCGGTAAAAGTTTAAAGTTCTAGAATCAGGTTTTAGGTACAGTGGTTTGGTCTGAATCCATGTTGAAAAGGGGGATTATAGAGTTGATGTCTAGAAACTCCCTGATTCTATCTAGGAGCATGAGTAAAAAGTTTGCCAATGACGTTAAGCAGAGAAATGGACTGTAGTTTTGTGTGTTAGTGGGATTTTTTCCAGGTTTAGTGAATAGGATGGTGTTTGTGGTTTTTATGATGGTGGGAAAGTATGTTTTGCTGAGACAACAAATTTTTTCACGCCAACGTAGACCCCCGTTGAGTCTCCCATGGACCCTTGGTGGTCCACCTGGACCACTTTGCGAATCACTGCAGTCTAAATCGTCTTATAAGAAGCATAGTTTCAATTACAATCTTTTAGTATACGTTTGGTAAAGATTTTATATATAAATTGAGTTTTTCATCTAATTTTTATCACAGAAATTTAAAATACCTAAAGCTGTTTGAAGTTTTTAGAGAAACACTGTATATTTAGTAGACACATCGTTTTTAATTAATTAATTATAAAGTATTCCTAATTCTCTTTTTCTATTAGCCCATAATACAAACGTTAGATAAGACTGAGCTAGAAATGTCTTCGTTATTTGAAAAAAATTAACTTTATTGTATTTTATTTCAATTACAAGCACGTATCTTAAAATACTTATAAGATTAATGTACTTGTTAAGGAAATTAAGTAATGGTTGAAATCGACGAAAATTTTTTTGTTCAATTTATACTTTCAATCGTCAATTTTTTTAAATTAGTATTGAAATTTTCTATAAAAAGTGTCCACATAATTACCAAATACACCTTTAAATATCCCCTCCGGTCGTGTTGCAGACCCCGCAGGCTTGTATAAAACCGTCCAGATAAGTTCTTACAAGACTTTCTTTAGCGGTTATACCCACTTATTTCTTTGATAGGGTTTCTTCGGTCATGACTCGGTGCAACTCCAGCCTCATTCAGTGATGTGACAGTGTCTACAAACAATCTCTTGTGAGCTTTGTGATTTAGTTTTCGTAGTTATAGTTTACTTTTTCATTAGTGCGTGTATGTGATCGTTATTTGGATTAAAAGAATTAAAAAATGGTAAGTGCGTGAATAGACACAGAGTGGTCGATTATTTATTTACGGTGGAAATAACACATTTTTAACGAAAAAAATATATGATTTTTAAAAAAATTATTACCTCATTAAGTAAGTAATTATCGTAAAACTATATTTTTTATATATACAGCAATGAAATCGATATGGGATATTATATAAAATAAATAGTAGATAATACAAAAAGAGATCCTAATCCGCGGAATAGATCTTCTTTTTTATATTTTTCTCTGATTTTATTTTCTGTTCGCTGCTTATCACTTAGAATCGAATTCTCTGTTTCCTATTTTGTCATTTGTGTTTATTTGCGATACCTTTGTTTTCCTTTATTTGTCTTTATCTTCTTACAATATAATTTAGTACAATTCCTTGCTAATGAAACCAAATTTTATGATAACTTGTGGACTTTATATTTCAATTATTATATATTACAATGTTTTTTTTTTACATAAATTTACTGCAAGAAGATGTTGGTGGATCATTGAAATGAACCAGTGGAGATGTGATACGAGAGTTGTCTTTCTAGCATATAGGTATAAAGACAAAAATATATAGACTTAAAGTACTTTATTGTTTTTCAAAATATGTCTCACCAAGATCGATACACTTTTGCATACGTTCAAACCAATTGCTAAAAAAAAGTTCCAGTCTTCAGATGACACCTGTAAAATGGCTTTTTATAGGCTTCTTTTGGCGACTGGAATTGCTACCCAACGAATTCTTAATCTTTGCAACGTCAAGAAGTCGTTGGGACTAACTATACGGTAAATGGTCTAACAGTTCGATGTTTTAAAGTTCCCAAACTCGATTGTCTTTTGGGCAATGTGAGCACTTGTATTATCTTGATGTAGGATGATTCGGAAGTAACCGTTATTCGATCTTCTAAAGTTATTGTTGCCACATGACCAGATTTTAACACAAAATTTTCTTCGGGAACAGATCATTTTTGTTGGTTTTTCCTTATCGAATTGGCATTTACTTTCCGGTTCTTAGGAGAAAATCCAAGATTCATCGCTACTAACAATACTATAAACGTTTTTTTGAGCTTCCTCTGTTAAACCGTTACAATGTTTTTTGACACCAATTGACGTGAACCACTTTTTGCTCTTCTGTGAACAAATGAGGGATTCAACATAACACCAAGCTCTTCATGTAGGATGTTTTGGATCGAGGTTGAAATTCGCAATATCAGAGGGATATAGTTGACTAGTGTGGTGATTCAACAAATTTTGACATTCGAGCCCGATAAAGTTACGGGCACTATACGATGTCCACACCTCACTTACGTGAGAGCGACCGCCTGAAAGAAAAGGTAAAGACGCTAAAGAAGACGACAGACATTGGCAAGACCACCTCAGCGATTAAGGTTTTTGAAGAGTAAAGACAGACAAAACTGCAACAGGGAAAAATGTCAGACAATCGAAAGGTCAAATCTGCAATAGCTCATGCCATTGAAGAGTCACGACAGAAACACATTAGTAAATCTTTGAATACCGAACTTACAGAAAAGTCTAGTAAAGACTCAAAGATCTTAAAAGCCCAAACAGAACTTGAAATAAGTAAGAAGAAAAAAGAAATAAAACATAAACATCATCAGATTAGATTTGGAGTTGGCAATGAAACTGGCCAAGTTGGAAGAGGAAGAAATTTTATGTGATTATGATTCAAGTTAGTCTTCTAACAATGGTCCCAATATTAACCAGTGGGTTAAAACACAAAAGGTTCCATAAATAAAAACCATTTCAGCGAGATATTTGGGATAATCCTCTCCGAAAATTGAAAAAAAAATATTGCTCGAAAATGTTCTCGGCTAAGCTATATTTCGACAGACTTGCTAATTTCAAAAATTCACTGTACCCACAAGACTTGTTGTATCGCAATGAAATTCTGGATTTTTGTCAACAAAAGATTGATCTTAGATTTGAGTCTAAAGATTCTATTTTAAGCAGCTATATGCAAAACTAAAAAGACAACCCTTGTAATCTACAATAGCTACAATAAATGAAACTATTAATTTAATATTAAGATAGGTTAGTGTTCTTCTGTTGGCACTCCTCGAGTATTGAATACTTACATATATCTTTTCATTTAATTCCATTAACATTATCTTTGTACTTTTAGAGAGCACTACTGATTTCAGCTATATTTTTATATGCATTAATGTCATATGTAAATATTCACATCTGATTATAATTACTAATTATAAATCTTCATGATTTCGGTAAACCACTAAAAACTTTCTTCTTTTACAACTCTTACTTCATTTTCATAAACATATTCACGAATAAACAAATAGGAGAGAATTAAGTTAAGAATTGAAGAACTACTTCTTTTTGAAATTGTAGTCAAAGGTCAAACATCAATTCAAGGTAATGAGGATAATCTTGACAATTTGAGCACGATTCATGAAATGAAGAGTGTAAAACCCGACATTGACATTTCAACTATATGCGACTAGAATTTGAAATAGAATCTATGTAACTGTAAATATAAAATTGATTGATTAGGATGTTAATGTTAAATTTAATTGAGTTTCGTAACAATTACTTCATTTATGTCCATCTTAAAAGAACAATAAAAATTAATCAACACTTAAGTCCTACAAGAAATGTTGCTAATAAACTAATTTTATAAAGAATCTAGGGTTAAAGAGTCTTTGAAGTCACCCCTTACCTGATCCCAGTGGGCGGTCTATAAATGAACTATAAAAGAGACCCTTTTTCGACCCTACACTCGAGATCCAGCATGTGATTGCATGAATTCATAATTTTACAATCTATGCAATGCAGAATATTTTGGTGTCTAGTCTGTAAACTTCAATATTTGCGTAAGTATTATATATGGTTGTAATAAGAAAAAAAATTATCTTTACGTTTCTGGTAGGTACCTATTTATTCATTTTTATTCATAAAAAATTAATCACATATACTTTTTAAATTTAAACAATAGATTGTAAAATTATGAATGCATACATCCACATGCCGGATCTCGAGTCTAGGGTCAAAAAAGGGTCTCTTTTATAGCTCATTTTTAGACCTCCCACTGGATTCAGGTAAGGGTGACTTCAAAGATTCTTTAAGCAAATTTAATATAGTATATACTACTAGAAAGTTGAATTAAAATTTTGCATTAGTTAGAATAGATCTTATTTGTGTAATTAAATTAGGTTATTACTTTAACTGTTTTATAAAAACTGATAATTGAGTAATCATAAGAAAGTGAAAATGAAAAATTATCTTATAAGGGAAATAGTATGGAATACAAATTGCAAGGATCTCACGCTCTAATTGTTAGAAGAGTTTATTTTCAGTTTATTCAAATATGTAATTTCGTGTTATTTGAATTTTTTCTTGCTATTATAAATATAATAATATAAAATTAGTTATAAACACGTAATAATAATATTTCGAAAAATAGTTAGATCTGACGTTTAAATAACGAGATTGGTTATAAAAAAAGGGTTTTATCACACAACTTTCCATACGTTTTTTTCATTGATCAAAGCAGAGTAAGTCTTCTTTGGTGAAAACCTTTAGGAGCTCTGCCGTTTTTGATTTATCGCTTCCATTGACTCAAATCGGGTCTCTTTTAAAGCAGATTTTGTCCTCGGAAACACAAAAAAAGCACTGGAGTGCGTTTATTGTCCAAATACTGCTTCACAGATAGTGTGTTATGGGCAGGTGCGTTATCCTGGTGAAAAATTCACGAATTGTTCTTCCACAACTTGAACCGTTTTTTACGAAGTCGTTCTAGCAATGTTGGCAAAACTGACAAAATAGTAAGCCTGGTTGACAGTTGGAAATCCTTGCTTTTTTGATTATGGGCGATTCAGTCGTCTTCCAATGCATCAGTTGCGGCTTTGTTTCAACATCGTATTGAAAAAATCCACTTTCCGTCGCTAGTAATAAAGTTCTTTTAACCTTTAAAGGAAATCTGAACAGACCTGTTGATGCACGAACTTTTTTTTTTAACAGAGGGCCAGGCTTAGGAGTAGTCCATGGGATTGCATCGCAGCTAGTACAGCTTATTGTGCACCCTTATTCACAGGTCCTCATTCTCCGTCAAATCCCAGGTTCTTAATGAACCAAGAGATCCTTTTGACTATGGTTGCCCGTTCTTCCCTTTGATCTCCAGTCGGTAGGCCAAGGGATCTCACACGCAGACCTTGCAGGGCTGGGCACATGAATATCACGTGGAAGGCTGTTTCCTCCTCCTCACCGCATTTTCTACATAGGAGGTTTTCAACTTGAATTCCCATCTTATGTAGATGTCCGCGGAATACCCAGTGGCCGCTAATGAAGCCAACCACTTTCCGCAGGGTCTTCCTCCTCAGCCCAAGGGCATCTGCCGCTATAGCACCAGTAGGTGTCTGCAGCATTCTCTTTGACTGTATTTTACCTTCTGTTCTTTCCCAGCTCTTTCGATGTTCTATGCCCATCCACTGGCGAACAGCTCTTCGTGCTGTTTTGTAGGCAATACCACACGTCGGCTCTGGGCCAATGAGCGGGCTTTCAGCTCCTTTGTTTGCCCACTTGTCTGCTCCCTCATTGCCAGCGATACCTTTGTGCCCCGGAACCCAACTAAGGATAACCTTGTTGTACTCTCCCAGGGTTTTCATGGCCTGATGACAGTCCCATACTGCTTTAGAGGTAAAGTCAAAACTGTCAAGTGCCATTATCGCTGTTGATGCACGAACTTTTGGTGAGGAGTCAGGTTTTTTGGTACCAACTTTGTACATACTTTTATCATGTGTAATTCTTTGTAATTCTTTATCGGCGTTTACATTCTCGGCAATTATCCGGATGCTCATTCCACGATCTGCACATACAATTTGGTTCATTTCGGTCACTCTTTCTGGAGTTAAAACAGTGACAGGACGACCTGGGCGCTGGTCATCTTTAGTGCTGTCTCGGCCTTCACTGAAGCGCTTGTAATACTCAAAAATACGCACACGAGAAAGAGAATTGTCTCTATAGCTCTCTTAAAACAATTTATAGCACTCAATGGGAGTTTTTTTCAATTTAACGAGAAATTAGAGATTGTTTTTCGCCACACATTCATTCGAACCGATACTGCAAAAATACTATAATAGTTACGAAAACGTGGTTTGGCACGTGATTAAGAAGATCTCTAGGTACCCAACGCACTGCTGTTTTTTTTCTCCATCCCTCTAGGGTGCCGTCTAGGCATGCAGTCTCGTTATTTAATAGACAGACCTCGTACTGGATCGTAGAATGACTGCCTTGATTTTTTATCGAGTTTAAAGTGACATCACAAATATATGGCAACCATTTTTTAAACACTCTGTATATTGCTATTTTGGACATGTGGAAAAAGTCAAATATTTAAAGTGTTCATACAGAAATTTTGGATTCAACCATGGGTACTGCAATTTTAAATCCTTAAAAATAAATTTTGGATTTTATATTGTGGATTTTATATTTTAAAATATTGTAACTTAAATATTTCACAAATATTCAAAAAGTATTCAGTTCATACTAAAAAAAACTTTCACTCTCTGTAAGGATGTGCTTGTTCCATAGATTTTTTCCACCTATCTTTTAACAAACTATGGTAATATCTTTTCGTTATAATATTAATAGAATTATTAAACAATAAACAGATGGTTGATTAACCAGCTGGCAATATCTAAATTCAATTTCTATCATTTAACGAATTTACAATCCATTTTGGAATCCTGTTCCACGTAAAACTTGTTTTCTCTACATTTCTCCGCACTTTTTTATACTTTCCACGCTCTGTTTTGCTCAGGTTAGAAAACACATGTAGATACAACTAGACATTGGCATTGGCGCACTTCTGCTCATTTTGAAAGGAAAAGTTAAGTATTTTTTATTAACACAACTTATCTATGAAAAACATAGAATATTAACCGCAAGTTAAACTTGGATTTAAACTCATATTTTCGTTAAACACTTTTGTTTTATTTTTAAATTCAATCACTATTTATTAGTTATTTTAAACTTGAAGTGAATAGTTTGATAAATATATCCTTTTAGGCTCAAAGATCTTAAAAATAGTTAAATTTCATTAACCTCATGATAAAGTTGTCACAAATTCTATCTAGATAAAAGTAAAGGTGTTACTTTAACAAATAAAAATTTATGAACAAAGGAGATTACAAAGTGATATTAACAATATCAATTTTGAATAGAAAAGAAGCAAATCTTGATGTAATAATCGTGAAAATTGCTAACAATGCATAAAACACAATTCAATTTAAAGTTTATAATGTTATATAATATTAAATAACCAAATTCAACAACCTTAAAAAATTGATTTAATACAACGATTAAATTATAGCGCACGATTCTTTAATGATCCATTTATTTTATTGTGAAATATTTTTTTTTAATTAGTGTTATAAAAAAATTATGATTGATACCAATCTTATTATTGGATTTAATGTCTCTACTTGTCTTTGAATATATCTTGATGTATCTGTATGTATATATAAAATCCTATTTCTACAGGGATCAGTTCCTTGAATTATTTTATCTTTCCAACTATTTTTTCCACTTTTTTCTGCCCTTGGTTTATAATTACCATTGCTTTATTCCTGCCCTGAATAGGTCTTCTTTAACTTCTTTCAATCATTTTGACCAGGGCCGTCTGCGTTGCTTCTTTCCTCCTGAATTCCATTTTATCATTTTATATGACACTGTCTCCTTTCCTGCTCTCCAAATATGTCCCAACCATCTATGCTGTTATATTTTGGTCACAATGTCTTCTTTCAATTCTTGCATAATTTCTGTATTTGTTCTTCTCTTTATTTTTTTATATATATAAAAGCCCCCCAAACGGACGCATAGGTACATTACAATTTAATGATATTTATTAACTTGCCGCGAAAGTGGATACAAGTTACAGTTTTCAACTTCACAGTTGGTTCTTAAGCGATAAAATGATAGTGCATTTATGGACTTATACTAATATATAATTAGCTAGTTTAGCTTGTTATTTTTCCTGTAAACAACAGTGAAATTGTAATAGAAAACGTTATGGGTGAATAAATTTTTATTACGTGACCGTTTAATAAAAGCAGAAAATATTAGGTAATAAGGAATATAAGGATATGCTAAAAATGGTCATATTATGAAAGAAAATGTGTTAATCGACTTCTTAAAGTGCTTTTGTTAGATGGTTATAAAATATTTAGTAACATTTTAGAACAATGAATAGTTAGATAAGTATATCGGATTTTAAAACAAGTAGGTACCAGAAGATTAAATGGGGGGTAGAATGATCCTAGATATGCAAAAAATCCTAATAAACATATGTTCCAAAATTAACGGTTTTTAAGTTACGGATAGTTTCGTGTTGTTGTATGAGTATTATATCTTTTTTTCATTCTTAAAAACTTGCTTTGTTATCTTATCTAAAGTTTTGACACCTATTAACTAGTAGAGGAATCACAATTTATACACTATTTTAATATTTCATCTTCCATTTGAATACACAAAAATTCTATTTTGATTTGTCAATTCCAAGCCATTTAAAGTTGAGGTATCAGTGTATATTACAAATATTGTGCAGTGATAAAATTCTTTGTTTTGGAAGATTTTTCAGTGAAAGTGTTAATGGAATCTGCTTCTTCATTTCCAAGCGTTTTCCGTCGAATGAAGAAGCTGTGGTAGCCATGGAACAATATGCTGCAGATCTTCCGGAAAATCATTACAGAGATGGTATAAAATTACTGGAGGATCATTGGAATAAGTGTGTTCAAGCTAATGGAGATTTATTTAATAAAAAACATTTTCATTCAAAAATACACATTCCTTTAGTTTTGCTTTCAAAACTTTTCAACCAACATGTAGATACTATTTTCAACAATTATTTAGTAGTTGGTGAATTGAATTTTTATAATTTCCGCTCTAGTTGTTTACTCTAACTGAAGATAATTACTTAAATTTTGTACAGAACACATTAAGCATTCTTTTAGTTAATATTTCTCTACTACTTTTTACATGATTGTTGGGAATTTAAAAGAAGAATTATCAGTATATTTTTATTAATCGAACAATTATAATCAATTTTCGATATGAAGTTAGTGTTGCAACAAATGACTCACCTTCTAGAATGTGCATTAATGCAAAATCTACACCCAATAAATTATCTGCATATACCAATCGGGGACACAATAATCACAAGACTTTCTCTTATTGATTGTATTGTTAATTTTAAATATATATCTCTATATATCATAGCTTAAATTCCATCAACACGGAAACTGAAAAAAAAAATGTTCTATTTCAAAAAAATTATGTAACAAAAAAAGTGAATCTAGAACTGCACCATTGCACCACAATGCTGGTACAATTTATAACTTTTTTATACACATGCAGTATGAAGTAATGTAAGTGAAGGGATAATTTATTGATAGATAATTGTAAACGACACAAATGACAATATCTTTGGACAAAAGTGGGCCAATTATATTGTTAATTTAATGCAAATACATTAATAAGTACTTTCATTTCATAAAATATTTGAATATACAAAGTGTTTCCTTAAGGATCGCTAGCGACTATTTATCAGAAAATACTGTACATAGAAAGTTGAGAAAAGCGACCATGAGAAATTTTTAAGTTCGCAATTTACCAGGAGATAGCGCAATCAAAAGTTAAATATTAAAATGTTCAACTAGAAAGCTGAGAGAATTCTGCATCATTTTGATCTAATGCTTATTAGTGTACCGACATTAATAAGGGTTGGCGCCCTCTAGGAAAGTTGATGAAAATTTTAAGTTATAAATAAATACCTCTACTAAACAGGTTTTTGACCTCCATCAAGGTGGCTGACCCAAAGTGGAGAAATTTGTCGAAATTTATTTCAAAATTAGGTGCATTTTAGGTGCTATTTAGGTGCGCAAAACAAAAATTAGGTGCACTAACCGTTTTTGAAATATTTACGAAAAACCATGGGCCAGCCAGCCTTTAACAACCTAGCTGACCCATAAGAAAAAAAAACAAAAAACAAGGATTAAATAATCTTTAAATTAGGTGCTAATTAAGTGCTTTTTAAAACACGAAGCATAAAATAAAAATTTTAAAAATTAAACGTCTTAAAATTGAATATATTGATTGTGTATGGCAAAATGCCACATTTCTTCTTGCACTTTGAACCAAAATGGACATCGGCAGTTTAAGAACAGTTAGAAATCGGTAAAAATTTCTTGTCCTGTAATTTTTTTAATGGATAATTCGGAAGGTCACCACAATTTTTTTTTTTTTTTTTTTGAACTCGGACCGCTGAGCGAGACTTGCAACCGGTCATTTCCGGAAATGATGATTAATATAAAATTCACTTTGTCAGAGATTTAAGTGCTTATTAAGTGCAATAGTTTCACGAGCAAAATAAACTGCTAATGAGCAATTTCAACTGAAAATATTTGGCCAAAGTTTTCTTGCGTCTCAACTAAGAGTGTCAATCTGCACTTTTTAAGCACATGATCAAGATCAAGATCATTAAAATTTTCTTGTAATTCTATTACTTAATAATTCTCTCCTCCGAAATGAAATAATTTTTCTTTTATTCGGTTTATTTCTGTTTTTTTTTTCTGTCAACTTTAAATCTAAATTAGCGTCGATCAAATTCTCGTTTGCATCTTTTGTAGGAAATTGTTTAACTTTAATGCAAAGTTTTTGATGAAAATGATAATAATCAGGATTTTCTTTGAAATTTTCGACTTTCTTGTTCGATATCAAACCTTTATTTATATTTTTGCTTGTTCGTAGGATGTGCTCAGGTAGTTTGAACAGGAGACCCTCATTTTGCCTATGTTTTTGAACGTTTGCAAAACGTTTTCGCATGTTATCAAACAAACTGAATATGATAAAATCACTCGTCCTACGGACTCGTGATTTTATCACATTTCAGTTTGTTTTTGTATTTTTGCCAAATAAAAAAGTTTTCGTGGAAACTAAAAATTTATCGATAAAATTTTAAGGACTCGTGGTATTACCTTTGATAAAACATTTCTAGCTAAAATTTAAATAAAAAAAATAATTACCTATTGAGAAGTTTTTTAATTGTTCGAATTTTTTAGTTGAAATGTCTTGGAGGAGAAAAGTAATGGTATAAATAATTTTTGAGTAATTCAAATAGGTGCGCTTCATTTTGAGTACAGATAAAAAACGGCAGAGAAGTTTTAAGTCCAGATTAAAGTCAATTAATTATCGAAACTACGCGCAAAAAAACTATGGAAATTTTATGGGATTATTTCGTAGGTATTTGTACCAGTTTTTAAGTGCTTAGAAAGTGCAGAATGACACACTTGGTTTAAGACTTAGGCTAAGAATTTCAAGTTGACTTGTCTCATCAGCGGTTTGTTCTGTTATTGAGTCTGTTGCCCTTACTGAGCACTTAACTATTTGACAAAAAGTTTTTTATAATAATTATTATATTTGGAAGTGACCGGTAACAAGCTCAGCAGTCCCAGTTAAAAAAAAATTATTTCATTTCGGACGAGAGAATTATTAAGTAATAGAATTACAAGAAAATTTTAATGATCTTGATCTTGATCATGTGCTTAAAAAGTGCAGATTGACACTCTTAGTTGAGACGCAAGAAAACTTTGGACAAATATTTTCAGTTGAAATTGCTCATTAGCAGTTTATTTTGCTCGTGAAACTATTGCACTTAATAAGCACTTAAATCTCTGACAAAGTGAATTTTATATTAATCATCATTTCCGGAAATGACCGGTTGCACTTGCAAGTCTCGCTCAGCGGTCCGAGTTAAAAAAAATAAAAAAAAAAATTTGTGGTGACCTTCCGAATTATCCATTAAAAAAATTACAGGACAAGAAATTTTTACCGATTTCTAACTGTTCTTAAACTGCCGATGTCCATTTTGGTTCAAAGTGCAAGAAGAAATGTGGCATTTTGCCATACACAATCAATATATTCAATTTTAAGACGTTTAATTTTTAAATTTTTTATTTTATGTTTCGTGTTTTAAAAAGCACTTAATTAGCACCTAATTTAAAGATTATTTAATCCTTGTTTTTTGTTTTTTTTTTCTTATGGGTCAGCTAGGTTGTTAAAGGCTGGCTGGCCCATGGTTTTTCGTAAATATTTCAAAAACGGTTAGTGCACCTAATTTTTGTTTTGCGCACCTAAATAGCACCTAAAATGCACCTAATTTTGAAATAAATTTCGACAAATTTCTCCACTTTGGGTCAGCCACCTTGATGGAGGTAAGTTTTTGTTCTCTAAAATCGGGTAAGTCTTTTAGTGGTTACAACGATTTAAAGGATTACGCTTTCAGTAACTTTCCCCACTGTTATTAACGTCGGTATACTAATAAGTCTTTTGAAATTTTTAAAAGTTTTTAGAAAGTATACAAACAAGAATAAGTACTTATATTAAATGACATTAAGGAGAAATTGAAAAACTGTCGCATCCAGCGAGACTCGAACTCGCAACATTCAGCTCTACGCGCTGACGCTTTAACAACTAAGCTATGAATGCATAGCCATCAAATCGCTTATTGGTCGTTAAATTCTACTCCTGCTATATGTGCTTAAGGAGAAAGTGAGTTAGTGTCACAATTTAACGACAGATAAGCGATTTGATGGCTAGGTATTCATAGCTTAGTTGTTAGAGCGTCAGCGCGTAGAGCTGAAGGTTGCGAGTTCGAGTCTCGCTGGATCTGACTTTTTTCAATTCCTACTCCTGCTATATGTGCTTAGGGAGAAAGTGAGTTAGTGTCAGAATTTAACGACCGATAAGCGATTTGATGGATAGGCATTTATAGCTTAGTTGTTAGAGCGTCACCGCGTAGAGCCGAAGGTTGCCAGTTCGATTCTCGCTGGATCCGACATTTTTTTAATTTCTACTCCTGCTATATGTGCTTAGTGAGAAAGAGAGTTAGTGCCAGAATTTAACGACCGATAAGCGATTTGATGGCTAGGCATTCATAGCTTAGTTGTTAGAGTGTCAGCGCGTAGAGCTGAAGGTTGCGAGTTCGAGTCTCGCTGGATGCGACATTTTTTTCAATTTCTCCTTAACTATTCTTGTTTGTATACTTTCTAAAAACTTTTAGGAATTTAAATTTTTTTTAAAAATCCCATGAGAGATATCTCAAATAATCGTTTACTAACTAATGAGCCTTGAACAAATTGACGCAGAATTCTTTCAGCTTTCTAATGATGTCACGAAAATTAAGCCTTAACGTGGAAATTTTAATATTTGACTTTCGATTGACCCCTTTTGTAGTGAATTGCGGAACTTAAAAATAATTTCCAAAATTTTCTTATCGTCGTTTTATTTAACTTTCTGTATCCAGTAGTTTATCCGATATGGCCACTAGCCAGCCTTAACGAAATACCCTCTATATTTTGTTTGTGCTCTAATTATAATTTTTCTTTCAGTTAATAAGAAAATTTCAGTTGTTAATAGCAGCCAACTTATTATACCTAACAGTTTCTCAAAATGCCCGGTCCTACGATGAAAACGACTGGATTCCAGTTACAAAAAAATCAATTGACGATACCACGAAAAAAGCAGCTACTGGTCGTGTTTTGAACCTTGACTCGCCTGCACAAAAATTCTTCCCAGATGAGTTTCAGTACAAACAAACTAGACCTAATTTTCAGTCAAGGCCCAAACAAAAGGATAGGTATAATGTGCCCAAATATGAGAACACCTACAAGTTTGAGTTACCGTCAACACACCCACAAGCCGGTGAGTACCTACATCCATATTTTGTTATTAAATTGCATAATATCTATAAAAGTGAAAAATATAGGTGTTTCATTGTTCATATGGAAAAATAGAAAGGCATCTGCTGATTAGAGTACTGTAATATTAAATTTTAAGCCATTAAAACAAATTGTTTGTTTTCACAACAAATAAAACGAAACAAGATATACTTTCTAGCTTGTAACCTATTTTAAAACTAAATCTATTTAAAGCATTAGAAAAAGCGGAAATTTGAAACCAATTTTTGGCTTTCGCAACACAATTAATGTATCCTGACATCTTATAACAAAATTTTTATTATAATTATACTATATTGTATAAACATTCACTTTTGCTATAAGGTGGAGCTCAATGTCAATTTAATTAATACATTAACACATGGGCTTGACTACCAATGGCCACCAAACGCTGTTTTAAACAGGAACTTAGAAATGTCTCATTTTCTACAATATTAATTATGAAATATCTTCTTTTTCTTTATCTTGGAGGTTGGCAACAATTTCGTCGAATTGTGTAGGTACGATTCTGCGATGCTTTCAGGAGTACATTCGAATCAAGTCCTGTCCAGTCACGGATGTTCTTCAGCCACGAATATTGTCTTTAACCTCTGCGACCCTCTATTTTTTTTACCATGATAAGTTTTGGGAGCTCGTATCTGTGGTACTGAGATATATTTCCTAAATATGCGGTCTTTCTCATCTGAATTGCTGTTATTAACTTTCTATCTTTTTCCATTATTCCTAGAACTTCTTCATTCGTGACGTGATCTACCCAGGATATCCTGAGCATACGTCGAAATATCCACATTTCAAATATTATTATATCATATCAAATATAAAGCTTCAAATAATATATAGGAGTAAATATATTTTACAGTTTATTATTGATTTTCATTTGCAGGAGGTCCGAAATTCCAATATTACCCACAAGAAGTTAAACTTCCAAACTATCAACAACCACCACCATTAGAAGTCTACAGACCACCAGCGCCAAGACCTCAATATGTTCAAGATCCTCAAATAATGAGAGCGCCACCTCCTAATCAACCCATTACCTACCAGCAGTACACTATTCCATCATATAATACTACATTCTACCAAACTATTAGTCCAGTTACAATAAACCAAGAACTACTAAGCAATGTACAGTACCAAAATGTAAAAGAAGGACAAGGAAGACCATATTTAGGTACGACACCATTACCTGCAGGAAGTGCAAACGCAGAAATAGATAATGTACAACTGGTGTATGTTCCGTTGGAAAATTTAAAAGGAAATCAACAAGTTCAGAGTATTCAATCAATTGGAAATGTCCAAAATCTTCCAAGTATAAGTAATGTACAAAATCTACCACCTGCTGGAAATGTTCAGAACCTCCAAGCTTTAAATAAAATTCAAGCTCTTCCACAAATCTCAAATATTCAAAATATACAACCCGTTCCTCAAGGTACACAGAATATTTATAGACAGGTACGTTAGTTTTCTATTTGTTATAATATGAAATTAAGACAAGATAACTTTTAGATTGAATCACCGAAATACGAAAATTTTGATAAACAACGTCTAGCTGCCATAGAACAGGACTTTATTCAACAAGCTTTGCAGGCTACTAAATTACAGGAACAAATACAACAAGGTGAACCGTTATATTACGAAATACCTACTACTACACCTCAGCCAATAAAAAAGAAAAAACCACATCAACCTCCGTTAGCGGTATATTTGGAAGGAGAAAAACAACAAGCTGATTTATCAGATGTATTAGATGCACTTAAAGATGCTAAAAGTATTGTTGTACAGGATAATATTCAACCAGATTCACCGCAGATATTTATTGGACCGTCCACATTAGAATCACCAGAATATTCTAAATTCCCACTACCATATCTTAACACTATAGATGGTAATAGAATCAATAGAAATGTTGATAGCTTACCATTCTTTGTAGCTCCACTTAGCTTTAAAGCACCACCAGGTTATTCTAAAATTCCACTACCTGCTCCACACGTCGGTTCAATATTAGTTTCTAACAAAGATGACCATGGTAAACGATCAACACCAAGACCAAATCAATTTCAATCTGACTCTATTAAACAACAGGGTAAGGATGATATCGTCCCAGTTACAGTCAAACCGTCTTCAACTGAAACATTAACACCACAACCTTATCTTGGCCAGAATTACTACGAACAGCCACCTCATTACAGTTCACCAGATTATGCTGTTAACGATCAGATCAAGCAATATGAATATAATCCACAGGTAGTAGGTATGTAAAACATACATATTTTTTATATTTAAATTCTTTAAATATTAAATTTGGTTTCAGCTACTGACTACAACGTATCACCACAACCTCAACCTGAAGTTACCACTCAAGAAAACAGAAGATTACCTGTCAAACAGAATACACCAGAATCTGTATATCAGTACAGTTTTGTAGATGAAACTTCTAAACCGAATAAACAACCATATTCTCAACCTACAGAATCATCTGAAGAAGTGTATTCTCCTTCTAAATCATTTTCCTATACTGGTCCTCAAGTGTACGATCCAGTGGATGAAGTAAAGCCAACTCCAAATTACCAGTATTCAGATTATCAAAAACAAACTCAAGACCAGTATAGGTCACCTCAGCAAGTAAGATATGAACCTATATCAACAACTTTCGATAGTAGTCCAAGAAAACAACAAGAAGTCTCTCAACGACAAAAAGAGCCTCAAACAACCGAGAAGCCACGTATCAACGACTTTGTACCTTTGGAATTAGCAATAAATGATTATGAATTGCATCAAATAAATACTCAGTTAGAAGAAAGACCTAAGATTAGAACTCAACAAAATTATAAATCTCAAAACTCTGATCAAGAAGATTATAAATTTGATCCTGAGTTGCATCGATTTGCTGGTACACCAGCTTCTATTTTAAGAGACAGTTATGTTGAAACTACTGTGAGAACTACAACTAAACCTAGAAGTAGAATAAGGACAAGACCACCTAAAACTACTACTTCACCCCCTGCTGAAGTTGAATCATACACAGTACAAAAAAGTTTCTCATCTCCTCGGCAAAACCCTGAAGAGCAGTATATTCGAAATAATAACGTACCTAATCCATACAGAGGAACTGTAACAGAAATCGAAAATATACCTAGTAAAGTATATGATGTAAAAAGCAAATCGCCTGTTTATACTGAAGCTCCTAGTGTTGAATATGGTTACACTTTGGATCAAAAATTAATGGATCAGCAAATCTTACAAAGCGATACCAGACAAAATACTCCAGCATATGAACAACATGAACAACAAGGGCAATTTGAGGTTTCTCTTCATCGGGATCAAAAATTAAGGGATCAGCAAAGTGACATCAGACAAAATACCCCAAGATATGAACAACATGAACAACAAGGTCAATTTGAGGTATCTCCTCATCAGGATCAAAAATTAAGGAATCAACAAATCTTGCAAAGCGACATCAGACAAAATACCCCAAGATATGAACAACATGAACAACAAGGACAATTTGAGGTATCTCCTCATCAGGATACTTTCCAATCACACAAAGGGTCGACAAGAGAACAGGTAGTTGAGTATCCGCAGGATACCTCAAACAACCAACAAAATAATCTACTCGAATATCCGTATTCACTTGAAGATCCCTCAGTAAGAACTCTACTGGTACCACACTTATTAGTACCAACTACAACTAACGAAGCTACTTATACAGGACCTACGTACCTACCAACTACAGAGAAAATTAGATCTACTACTACTACTACTACTACCACCACTACTGAAAGGCCAATCGAAACAACCACCCAAATTCGAACACGAAGCAGAACAAGAGGTGGAAGTAGATTTAACACAGTCAGTACAACCAAAAGGTCGGTTAACAGAAGAAGACCTACAAGTAGGACAACTACTGAAAGAACTAGATCTATTCAAGATCCAGAATATAATCAAAAAGTTACTAGCAGTAAACAAAGATTCAGAACCAGAGGACGTACTACACCAAATTCCATAACTGAACGACAATCTACAACAGAACATGAGGTATGTAAATTTTCCTAATGACAGACATTCTAATCTTGATTTTATGGTTGTATGGCGGTATTTGTTATTAATGGTTATATCTAAAGGGGAAATAAGACGGGTTCTTTTGTTATTGCATTCATTGATCTTTGTCTTTGGCACGATTGCTAATATGAGTCCCAGTTTTTTGTATCTGCTTTCACTTATAGTTCTTTGTTCAAATTTGTATCTGCTTGTTGTATCTGCTTTCACTTATAGTTCTTTGTTCAAATTTGTTTCCAAATTTTTTATTATTAAACGTCTCTTCATGTTGTATCATTTCTATTATTACCGTTATTCTCTTCTTAGTTGATTTTTATTAACTCAACACTCTACTGCAATTACAATATAATATATTGTTACAGATACATCAAGAAAGTTCAACTTTAGCACCAGCTCCAGCACCAGTAAATATAAGAACACATCCGGATGGTTCACAATCGTACATGGAATATGAACATTCTGTACAACCCCAAAAAGTATTATTATCAGAATCTTCTCAAGAGGAATATCCAACAACTTCTGGACCAATTTTACAATACGATAACACTGGTTCTACAATACGTCCGGCTATAAATGTTCAAGTTACTCATCCAGGTGAAGAAGATGTATCTAGAGAAAAAGTTAGAGTTAGAGGAAGAATTAGAGACCGTACTAGACTATCGACTACTACAGAACAAGTGGTGACAAGAAGAACTTCTAGACCTGAGCCAATTAAAGAAAGTAGCGAAGAAGAGTTCTATGGGTTCTTTCGCAAACCAAACTTTGCAGCACCAGCAGAACCCACTACAACATTAACTCCAAGCAGGGTGTATGCATATCAAACACCAAGTCAACATGGTGAGGATTATCAATACAACTTAGATAATGTTCATGTAGAGACCTCTACAGTAAGATTCGTAGGTGAAATAGTACCTAAATATACAACAAGTAAAGAAGTAATTACAGAAACTGAAACTCCAAAACCAAGAATTCGAACTAGAACGAGAGCACCGCTAAGAAAACAGCAACAGACACAACAACAAGAACAAAATACCAGACGTTCCAATATAATTCGCTCAAGAGGAAAGACGCATTATAAACTTCCAGATAATTTAAAAAAGAATAAAGAAGAAAATGATGATGATGATGTAGAAGGCGGTAATTACCCTCAATCTTTCTTACAAGGAAGACAAGGAATAACTACTCCTTCTCCTAAATTTCAAATAACAGTAGCTCCAGAAGTAGAGGATCAAGATTTAAACCCATCTTTATACCAACCTAGTGTTGTTAACGTGGAACAATGGCATGATGCCTCAAAATATGACCCAGAAGAAGAAAGTAAGCTATATTTTTAATAATATTTGTGCATTTTGTATAGCAAGATTACTTTAGTTTCCTGATTGTCACATACTTTTTAAGTTTTTTTATTTTTTTATCTTCTGTTTCAACTTCTTCATACACTATTATTAAAAGAAACAATCTAATAACGATCTAAGTTAATTTTATTTTTATTTAAAGGAAAAACTGATGCCAACTTACTAGAAGTCGAAGAAGTTAAACAAGATCAACCAAATCAAGAAGATTCGGATCAACCTTATGCTTTACCAGTTAGAGCTATTACGACTGAAAAAATAGAAAGTGCTACTAATGATGAGGCATTTAAAGAAACTACAAGACAAATAGAAGAACAATTTGAAGCCATTAATAATTTTGATACAAAAAAACAACCCCCAAAAAAGCATAGGAAAGGAGTTTGGAAATTGGTTAAACATCGTCCAGTTGATAGGTTGGAAACTTCTGAATCACAGAACTATTTCTCAGTATTAAATTCGTATCATGATATAAAAAAAGTTAACGGTGAGACAAAAGTAGAACAGAAGGATAATGCTAATCAGTATTTTGAAGAAAATGTAGATGAAGAAACAACGGATGCAGTTAAGGCGCATAGTATAGACAGTACCACTATTTTACCAGAAGAAGAAAGTTTTACAACTATGGCGGTACAAGTAACAACCAACGGAAATGCTGAAAGTAAAAAACCTGAACAAGAAGAAGACTTCCTTGAATCTTTATATGAAATGTTTGGTGTGACACGTAATCATGAAGAAGTATCATCATCACTACCTCCTACTACTGAAACAAACCAAATTGTTACCACTACCCTTACTCCTACTTTTCCTGAAGAACTTACTGAATTACCTTCAACTTCCTCAACAGTAAACACCGTAAACACCACAGAGGTACCTATAGAAACAACTACTTTTCCTTTAGAAGACTTTTTTACCACTCCACAAATAGATGCTAAACACGAAATGAAAACATCAACTTTTGATGTATTACCATGGGATATGAAAGAAGTAAGAACAAGTACATCGACTGAAGTCTCACATGAAACTGAAATTTGCTACAAGGGTAGATGTATTAGGTCTCAAGATAGAAAAAAGAGGTTGTAAGATAACGTGTGATAATTGTTGTGGCCATGTTTTAATAGAAAGTTAATATCTGATCAAATTTTGTACTACAAGACTTTGAATCTCCAGTATTATTTTGAATTGATATTTGTTTTCAAGTAAATGAATACAATTATCTATTTCTGATATTAGTTTTCTTAAAAATATAGCCACTTTTGTAAATATGAGTACGTGATATGGAATGTATGATGTAAATTTTTACCAGGTTTATATATTATTCTATGATTATTTATTGTATTAATAAATTAACGTAAGAAAAGTTGATAATTTTAATAAAATAATAAACATTATATTATGTCAGATTATTTACACCTCCTTTCAATTTTAACAATTTAAAATCTCCCAGTTGGGATATAATTCATTAAAGGTAGGTATCAAAAATTAATTTTGAGTATGTTTTTTTATAAAATAATTGGTTAAAGTGTCTTTGAAGTTTTTGGCAACTGCGGGCAGTCCATAAATCCGAACCTTGTCTCGACTCTCACAGCGGGCGGTCAAGACACTCATGATTTTATATTCTAGTGTTTACATTAAAAAAAATATATTTGATTAACTACTTGATTTACAGTTTCCTGCTAATCAATTGTCATTTCAGTAAAACGTTTATCAAATAGATTTCAAAGATAATAATAGTTTAATACTATTATGACGTTTTACAGAGTCTTTGAAAATCAAAGAACATATAGACCGTTTACCAAGAACCAACAACTACTTCCCTGGCTATATGCCACGACGGACATTGAATTACAGTTCAAAGTTAAACGGGTTAGTATATCTGCAAGATAGAACTAACCATTTTAGTTTGCAATTCGAAAGGATATCACTTGTAGACCGGTTTCGACGTATATCTCCAGTCTAGATGCTCTTACAGCTTCTGGACGGATATCTTCCTTGTACTGATGAGACGCAATACGTCGAAACCGGTCTACAAGTGATATCCTTTCGGATTGCAAACTAAAATGGTTAGTTCTATCTTGCAGATATACTAACCCCGTTTAACTTTGGACTGTAATTCAATGTCCGTCGTGGCATATAGCCAGGGAAGTAGTTGTTGGTTCTTGGTAAACGGTCTATATGTTCTTTGATTTTCAAAGACTCTGTAAAACGTTATAATAGTATTATACTATTATTATCTTTGACATATAATTGATTAATTTTTTATAAATAAAAATAAATAGGTAAATAAATAAATGCTACACATGAAATTATTATTTTCGTTTCGTTATTTTTAAATACATGAAGTTGGAATTTTAAGATTTTAAGAATATATTATATATAAAATTATCCAAATTTAAATCGTAAAAAAATAAATATTACCCAAAATTAAAAGGTTAAAAAGTATCCTTTGTGCGTGATGATTAAAAAAATAAATAATAAGAAACATTATTTTTAAATAAACATTTCATTAGATATATACAAGTTATGTTTGATGTTTATATACCAAGTTTAAAAATAAAACAATTAATTTGTAAACTGTATAAAATACTTAATTGTTTACTGGCATTATTTTAATTGCAAATTGTATAGATTTTCAAAATGATGAAAGTGGTTTGTTTCTTCTATTTTATTGCTTCATTTTTTGTGTTAAATTTTGGTGAAGTACCAGAAATTGATCCTAGAGTAAGTACTGTTTTTATGTAGGTACCTACTCCTATTTTAAAATTTTTAAATTTTATAGTTTATTTGTTTTAACCATTACACTTGCCAAAATCAGTGAGAAAATTAATATTTATTCACTCCACCAACACACAAGAGTGTCCTGATAAAGCTAAATCTAAACAGCGGAAACTCGACCAACCTAAAAAGAAGTTTTTTATAATTCACGTTCACAAAGTTTTTATTTCGACACTAAAAACAGTATCGAAATAGATTCATTGTAACACTGTGTTTGGTAACTTTTTGTTTTACACAATTGGTTGCACTGCACTGATTGTCAACGAAAGAGTTCAGTTAGTAAATCAAGAAGTATTTTGTAGTACCTAAATTATTAACTACATTATCAGCGTTATTGCTAAATTCGGAATATTTTACCCTCCATAATTTTATACAAATTTGACAAACATTTAAATTTAAAATCATTAAAACTGTCAAGTGTCAAAAGTGTCAAGATTGCCAACATAAATAAATATTTCGAAAAACTCTTATTTTATTTATTTTTTTATACTTTTAAAAGTTCATTATAAAAAATAGTATGTAACACTCGAATTACAATGACGATTTGTAGTACTCGTTCTTTGCGAAAGTCACCGCTTCGCGGTTCGTTTCACAAACTGAACTCGTACTACGAAACCTGTCATTGTAACACTTGTATTACAATATACTATTCTTTTATCGCCACCCTCTGAATACGGTTCCCAATCTAATTAAGATATAGATACATTGTTTAAATTTAGTTTATTGATTCCCCCTAATTCCATCATTCTAGGTTTTTCTCAGTATGCCACGCTCTCTTCTATTGCATACTATTGCTTTCCATATACGTTTTACTTGTCTTTTTTCATTCATCCTATATACATGACTAATCCAATTAGGCCTATTTCTATCTATGATACTGAGAATTGGTTCTATTTGCACCTCTTGTCTCACAGTATTATTTTTCACCATATCCAGCCTTGTAATACCTTTTTCTTAACGAAGATATATCTATGGCATTCACTTTGCTTTAAGTTGCCCGATTCATTATCCAACTTTCGCTGCCATTTAGTAGAATTGGCCTGAACACAGTTTTGTAAATCATCATCTTGGTCTTCGTACTGACTTCTTTTGTACCAATAAACGTTCTACCTATGCTAGGAGACAAATGTGATGCGCTATAAATTCTTTGGTTAATTTCTTCTTCCATTCTTCCTTCATTGTCGTTTTCCACCCCTAGACAATTTTACACAAGTTGTATTCTTTGATCATTAAGTTCTATCGATATATCTTTCTTTTCATTACCAATTACTTTGATGACTTTGATTTTCTCATCATTTATCTTTAGGTTTCTGATTTCTAATTTCTTGTTTCATATATTTAGATAACGCTAAAGATCATTTTCCTTGTCACCCAAAATCATCAGGTTGTCAGCAAATGCAAATTCAGATATTCCTACAGATTCAAGTTTTCTGTAACCGAGATGATGTTTACGTATTTTCTTTCCTACTTCTTTGATAATATCATCCATAACCAAAATGATTAATGTAGGACTTATTTCTCTTCTCTACCTTAAGCCTTCATTTATTATGGAACTTTTCGGATTTTGGTGTTCTCTTTTCTGACGTAACATATGCAATTCTTATATAAACTCTCTATTGCTCTTTTCAGTCTTGGGTTGATGTTTCTTTGCTCTAAACTTCTCCAAATTTATTTTTGAGATACTTTATCGAACGCCTTTTCCAGATCAAGAAATGCATATTTCGGTATTTCTTATTCCTTTAAAAAGTCATCTTATTTCCCCTCTGGGACTTCTTTCATACAAGAATTAAACGTGAGCATAATTTTTTTTTACGAATTCTTCGCTTCTACATGACCATACCTCTCAAAAGTTGTCTGCGCTAATCTTCTGTTAATAGAAACAATTCTATTCTTCCACCTTTTTCACCGTAACATTATCCTTTATTACCGATCTATTCTTTTTTCAGAATATCTTTTAGGTTTATTTTAATTTTCATCTCTATCAACATATTTAAACAAGCTTGACACCTGAAAAATAAGAAAAAAAGTCTTACCAAAATTGAAGTGCCTATTGATATAGAATTCCTCCTATTGGACTCCTTCCAATCATAAAAATTCTCCCAGTTGTGGATTTACCACTTACGAAAATCGATCACTATGACAAAAAAAATTCTGTGGCTGGTCTCCTTTCTTGCTGTTTCTTTAATTGCTATCTCCAACTCCCAGTTCCTCTACCTCCTACTTCTTCTTCTACTATTTGTTCCTGATTACTGTTTTGATTAATATTGTTGTAATTGTTTATATATATTTTTATTTAAAATTCGAATTCATTCTTATCAATTCACATCCTTTATTACCTTTTAATTATCTATTCTATACAGTCTTTTTCATGAGAATCTAGTCAATATTAATCTCCTTAACAATCTAAACAAAAACTTATCTAACACAAACTCAAACTTGAACTATAGTCTGGCCGTCGAAAAGATGGAATGATCACGAGACAAATGTACTCCTTATTTCAGCCCACAGTTTATATCATCTTTGGTATGAGAACAGTCTAACTGTCCTTCGTTTACTGCAGTTTAGAAGGCGTTACATCGTAAGATTAAGCCGTTCAGATGCCCGTATTCACTGATCAAGAATCTTTGAATTCCATCTTTTCAGCGGCCGGGGTATAGTAACCGATTTCCTTAAGGGAGATTCACACTCCCGAAAACCATTGAAAAAATGTGTCCCCGAGAAAAAATTTATTTGATGTAAATTTTTTTACAAAATCATTCATTTTTAGTTTCAAGATCTCAGTGATGAACTTAAAAAAGTCATTGATCTGCTACATATGAATTGTAAAACGGAATCTGAGATAGATGAATCTACTATAAGCCAAATTCAGCGTGGGAATATCACAGATGATATAAAAACAAAGGTAAGATATTATAGTAATGTTTTTTGAAATTTAAAAAGTCTACAAACAAGAATATATTAAATGACATTAAGAAGAAATGTCGCATCCAGCAAGACTCGATCCATCAATCTTTACCTTTACGTAGTACCAATGTAACCACTAAGCTACAGATCACTTAGTCATTAGTAAGCCGTTTGATCGTTAAATTAAAAATTAAATGTCAATGATAGTAATGTGTTACATATATTTAAAAAAGGAAAATTAAAACTCCAAGAATTATATTATAATCTATGAAAATAATAAGATTAAAGAGTGTTTAAGTCAATCCTAACCTGGGAACAGCGAGTGGTTTATAAATGACACCCTTTTCTCAACCCTCGAGCGGCATGTGATTGTATGCACCCATAATTTTACAATCTATCGTTTAAATTTAAAATATAAATATAAATTTTTGCTGAAATAATTAATACCAATATCTGCTTTTAGAAATATTTGGCCTGTATATGGTTGGACTCAACGTTGGTAAGTAATAAATGAGTATCTAATAAAAAATAATAATAATTAATTACAGTATTAAAGAAAATTCTCATTTTGTTTTCAATATTAAGTGGATCAATGACCAATAAATATGTTTATTTTTAGATGGATGAAGATGGAGATCTTAACACAGATTTAATAAATGATCTTTGTCCCGAAAACTTTAAAGATCGGGTACCAAAAATGATTATAGATTGTCACGCTAAACAACCAGGTAAAGATTTTATATATTTTATAAATCATTTAAGTACATATTTTCGATTTTTAGTTACATTGGATTTAATTGACAGAATTTTTGGCATGGTGAAATGTTTATATGAAGCTGATCCAGAAGTAAGAAACTGTTGTGTTTATTATATATTTCCGCAAGTAGCTTTTTTTGTAATTGATTAGAAAAACTAAAGTTTACGTTTTACGTACGCGTATATGTTTTGTAAATAAATAAAACTAATCGTATGTATTTGTTTTTCAGAATTTTTTTATGATATGAAATAAACAACCTAAAAGAAAATTGAAACTGATTAGAAAATTAGATGAGAAGTAATTTATACGAAACAATAAAATATTAAAATGTTTTATATTTAAATTTGTATTTAAAGTTTTTTTTAATTGTTACATAGTGAAACAGCAATAAATTATTTATTTTTTATTTCTGCATTTATCTTTGTCCTTTCCTGGAGGTGCCCAGCCAAGTCGAGTGCAAAGTAACACTGCCGTACCATCCTTCTCTGGAACCATTTCGCTGCATTTTTCGGCTCCTATTTAAGAACCTCTGGCTAGGATTAGAACGCTGAAATTCTTGTCATCTAGTAAGCTATAATCACACACTAGAAATCCCAAATTTCAAGTCAGTAGATCATTTAGTTCCGAAGTTACGCTAATGCAAAGGAAAAAACTATCAAAATTGGGATCACAGAAGTTCTGGGGTTCCAGGTAACCCTGATGAGAAACCAAACTATTGACAGCATCGATCAATCAACTGTCGTTATTAAAAAGAAAACTAAAAGAATGAATGTTCGGCTTTTAACAGTATATCTTCAGATACTAAGTCCAGTTCCTCTGGATCTTTAGTAGAAAAAATAAATGTAGAGCCGTCTGCAAGAGGGACAGCATTGTCACTCATTAAGAGCTACCTTACAAACAGAAAGCAGGTTGTGTTCTGTAACAATAATTTTTCAGTTTTTAAACTAGTTAAACATGGTGTCTCTTTCGGTTTCTTTCTTGGGACCATTAATATTTATTATATACTAGCTGTAGCCGGCGCGCGTTGCTACGCCATCAACTAATAAAATAAATTTAAGAAAAATAAAAGAGAAGAAGAGATAGGGAAGGAAAGAAAGTTTATAGTTTTGTTTTACTTATCGCACCAACAATATATTTTAAGAACTTTTATTTGTACGAATTCGTATAGATATCTATTAAAAGCAGTATTGAACTTGATACATGGAAGCGCCAACTGGTAGTAACTTCCATTAATACGAATATCATATTCATCTTACCCATTATAAATACATCATCATACTGATTTTCGTGACAATCGGTTGAACGGGGCAGAAGTTGCTACTCTGCAGCACCTCCTAGTGGCGTGTGGCATCAATGAGCATATCATACAAACCTTCTTCGTGGAAAAATATATATACATACCAATTTTCATGACAATCGGTTGAACGGGACAGAAGTTGCTACTCTGCAGCGCCACCTGGTGGTGAGTGGCATCAATAAGCATATCATACAAACCTTCTCCGTGGAAAAATACATATGCATACCAATTTTCATGACAATCGGTTGAACAGGGCAGAAGTTGCTACTCTGCGGCGCCACCTGGTGGCGAGTGGCATCAATGAGCATATCATACAAACCTTCTCCGTGGAAAAATACATATACATACCAATTTTCATGACAATCGGTTGAACGGGACAGAAGTTGCTACTCTGCAGCGCCACCTGGTGGCGAGTGACATCAATGAGCATATCATACAAACCTTCTCCGTGGAAAAATACATATATACATACCAATTTTCATAATAATCGGTCCAGTAGTTTTTGAGTTCATTAAGTACATACAGACATACAGATATACAGACATACAGACAAACATTCATTTTTATATATATAGATAATTGACTTATCAAATTTTATAAACCCCTATAAAGCAGCCATGTCATTTATATGTATAATGAATAATAGAGGTCCTAAGACAGAACCCTGAGGGACACCATGTTTAACTGAAAAATTCTTGTTACAGAACACAGCCTGCATTCTGTTTGTAAGGTAGCTCTTATGAAGTGGCAATGCTGTCCCTCTTACACCATAGTAATAAAGTTTTTCTAATAAGATATTATGAGAAACGCAATCAAAGGCTTTGAAGAGGTCACACAGGCACCTGCTTCTAGGCCCTTAATCACATCCCTCACAATACTTAACACTGCTTGTGATGTGGAGTGGTTTTTTTCTAAATCCAAATTGAGATTTACTGAAAAAATTATATTTGTTAAAATAATCATATTCATTATGATAAGTTGATAAGTTCTGTTTCATCGAACTTTTTTCAAGATGATCCCTTCCTCTAATAACAAGTAAACAGTAAAATTAATTTGGTGTCAAGAAGTGAAAAGATGTAATAAATTTACATCTATATATATAAAACTCAAAGGTGACTGACTGACTGATTGACTGACTGATATAGTGATCTATCAACGCCGAGCCCAAACCGCTGAAGGGATGGGGCTGAAATTTGGCACGCAGGTAGATGTTATAACGTAGGCATCCGCTAAGAAAGGATTTTGATTAATTCCACCCCCAACGGGATAAAATAGGGGATAAAAGTTTGTATGATCTATCAACGCACAGCTCAAACCGCTGGACGAATGGGGCTGAAATTAGGCGTTCAGGTAGATGTTATGACGTAGGCATCCGCTAAGAAATAATTTTGATTAATTCCACCCCCAAGGGCATAAAATAGGGGATGAAGGTTTGTATGAAACTTTGTCAATTTTAAACCGTTCGGGCAAAAACTTTGCATGCATATAGTTACTACAACGAAGGCATCCCGTAAGAAAGGATTTTGATTAATTCCCCTCCTAAGGGAATAAAATAGGGGATAAAAGTTTTTATGAAACTCTGTCAATTTTAAACCAATCGGGCTAAGATTTTGCATGCAGATAGTTACTATATCGTAGGCATCCCTTAAGAAAGGATTTTGATTAATTCCATCTCTAAGGGGATAAAATGGGGGATGACATTTTGTATGAAGCTTTGTCAATTTTAAACCGATCGGGCTGAGATTTTGCATGAATGTAGCTACTATGACGTAGGCATCCCTTAAGAAAGGATTTTGATAAATTCCACCCATAAGGGGATAAAATAGGGGATGAAAGTTGGTATGAAACTGTGTCAGTTTTAAACCGATCGGGCTGAGATTTTGCATGCATATAGCTACTATGACTTAGGGATCCCCTAAGAAAGGATTTTGATAAACTCCACCCCTAAGGGATAAAATAGGAATGAAAGTTTGTATGAAACTTTGTCAATTTCAAACCGATCGGGCTAAGATTTTGCATGCATATAGCATGCAAGTTTTTAAAGTTTTAAAATAATAATAGTCTAATACCACTCGCGCTTTACTAAGCGGGGTGTGTGGAGCGGTGAGAAGGTAGCACGCTGCTGCTGGCCGACATGAAACTGTCGATAGACGCGTAGAGTCTTGAAAATTCGAGAATAAATTTGTTTTATTACGTAGTGGTGTACTTAGAAATTACTTTTTTAAATTCCATTCCTAAGGATTTAAAATAGGGGTTGCAAATTTGTATGAAACTCGGGGCAAAAAACTAAAGTCCACGCGGATGAAGTCGCGGGCGGCCGCTATCTATATATATAAAACTCAAAGGTGACTGACTGACTGATTGACTGACTGATATAGTGATCTATCAACGCCGAGCCCAAACCGCTGAAGGGATGGGGCTGAAATTTGGCACGCAGGTAGATGTTATAACGTAGGCATCCGCTAAGAAAGGATTTTAATTAATTCCACCCCCAACGGGATAAAATAGGGGATGAAAGTTTGTATGATCTATCAACGCACAGCTCAAACCGCTGGACGAATGGGGCTGAAATTAGGCGTTCAGGTAGATGTTATGACGTAGGCATCCGCTAAGAAATAATTTTGATTAATTCCACCCCCAAGGGCATAAAATAGGGGATGAAGGTTTGTATGAAACTTTGTCAATTTTAAACCGTTCGGGCAAAAACTTTGCATGCATATAGTTACTACAACGAAGGCATCCCGTAAGAAAGGATTTTGATTAATTCCCCTCCTAAGGGAATAAAATAGGGGATAAAAGTTTTTATGAAACTCTGTCAATTTTAAACCAATCGGGCTAAGATTTTGCATGGAGATAGTTACTATATCGTAGGCATCCCTTAAGAAAGGATTTTGATTAATTCCATCTCTAAGGGGATAAAATGGGGGATGAAATTTTGTATGAAGCTTTGTCAATTTTAAACCGATCGGGCTGAGATTTGGCATGAATGTAGCTACTATGACGTAGGCATCCCTTAAGAAAGGATTTTGATAAATTCCACCCATAAGGGGATAAAATAGGGGATGAAAGTTGGTATGACACTGTGTCAGTTTTAAACCGATCGGGCTGAGATTTTGCATGCATATAGCTACTATGACTTAGGGATCCCCTAAGAAAGGATTTTGATAAACTCCACCCCTAAGGGATAAAATAGGAATGAAAGTTTGTATGAAACTTTGTCAATTTCAAACCGATCGGGCTAAGATTTTGCATGCATATAGCATGCAAGTTTTTAAAGTTTTAAAATAATAATAGTCTAATACCACTCGCGCTTTACTAAGCGGGGTGTGTGGAGCGGTGAGAAGGTAGCACGCTGCTGCTGGCCGACATGAAACTGTCGATAGACGCGTAGAGTCTTGAAAATTCGAGAATAAATTTGTTTTATTACGTAGTGGTGTACTTAGAAATTACTTTTTTAAATTCCATCCCTAAGGATTTAAAATAGGGGTTGCAAATTTGTATGAAACTCGGTGGCAAAAAACTAAAGTCCACGCGGATGAAGTCGCGGGCGGCCGCTAGTATAACTATATATTGTAAAATGATGACAGTATAGGTATATACAAAAAAAACTATTTTTAAATCTATAACAGCTAAGTTTTAATCGCTCTATATATACTAGTATCATTAACTTTTAATAAGTCAAAGAAAAACTATAAATTTACCTCTAATATTTGCTAACAGATATTTTGATTTCGTTTTCTTCATTTTTCTGTAATGTTCTGTTTTATCGAGAAACTCTAGAAAATAATGTGTAGACCGAAAATACAAATTTCAGTAGCTAAAAGAAATTAGATTGTCAGTAGCTCTAAACTAACTATATTTTAATAATAATAATAATAATACTCAGCAATGTTTGAATTAACAATTTTAGCTGAATAAATGTAATAGTGGCCGTCAATTATAAATAGCTATAATCCCATTTGCTTTATTTTACCTTTAAAAAACAATCCATATTTATATCATAGAATCCAAAAGCAGAAAGCTGTGGAAATTTTTGTGAATGTTGAATAGTAAACATTATATCTCTTTTCATTTCCTTACTGGTCAATTCTTTCCAATTAGAACCGTATATGAAACTTGGTAAAGATGATGCCTACAAAACAGTCACATAGCAAAAAATTAAAAAAATAGGTGTATATTTATATTGTTCTTATTTCCTTGCCTGTGAAAACAACAGATTTCCCGTAGCACAATATAGAAGTAATTGATTCAGATACCCATACATGTAAAAGTACATTAAACATAATTGAGCTGAAGATAATGTTTCCTAAAAAAGGATTGATTAGGTTTGTAATAAAACGCATCCTTAGGTAGGTATGATATATTACATAGTACCTAGAAATTATAATAATAGTTAAAATATCAATAGCATGGAATAGTACTCTTAAAGTATTTCAGTTAAAACAACTTTCTACCTAAGGCTGATCATACATGAAGCTATGTATCACAACGGTTTTTTCGAGCGTAATCGCGAGTTTGATATATTCTACCGCAAGGAGTAAATAGACCGCAACGTGTGGAAGGGGGTCTCACCCAGTGTAAATTCATTCGCATTTAAAGCATTGGAGGTTCTGAGTCCAACAGGGTTCAATTCTAGCCCCAATTATATTCCTTATGTTCCCCCAATCGAACATTTCCTACAATATGCCAAAGACACAACACTGTACACCTCCGCAAAAACCACCCACCAACTTCTGCTCAAAACTCAAACTCTGCTAAACCATTTCTCGGAATGGTGCAGCAGGTGGAGAGTCTCCGTTAATCCTCAAAAGACCAAAGCAATTAACTTTCGACAACAGGACAAACATAGATACATCGAACCTGAGACCCATCAAGGCATCCTGAGGCTCTGGGGAGAAAAGCTAAAACTCCAGAAAAGTGTGGACTACTTAAGAGTGCAATTTAATTGTTCAAAAAAACACTTACTTAAACACTTAATAAAGTGAGAGTACGAGCTGCACTATAAATTAGATGACCACAGAGGCCTCTGGTTCAACTTCCACCATCCAACAACTTAAGAGAACCACAACTGACACTTCGACGGAATATCATTAGCCAAAGCCGCCCCTTATCCATGCCGACCCCTACACTACAGGAACTTCTAGACGCTACCCCTTCCATCCATGAGAGAACAACAAACGATCCAACTTCAGAGCGCACCTTCGGAAAAATCTACACGAAGTTAGAGAGAGTTAAAACAAGCATAACAGGTTACTACCCAAGTTGATAGGATTAAGTATTATTTTATACTACAAAGACAAGATCTGCAAGAGAGACAGTTAACATACTGACAAGTACTTACATTGGTTGTTAAAAGTAATGTTGCACATATTCCAACAATACTATTACCCATTTGTAACAGTGCAATAAAGCCAAGAAGATCATTAATTCTGTTCGTAAATCTTAAACAAAACGGATACAAGTTTTCGATAGCAAAATTTAAAATCAATTACAACAAAAGTCTTTCAAATAGGGGGAGGTCCCCGAGAATCGGACACTTAAAGAATAACAAAAATAAAAAAAATTGCATAATAGTCTAATTGATTTATTTCACTTAAGAAAGTTTTTAACTATACACCAAATTAAAACAGATAAATCAGCAGTCTTAAATCTTACTTTAAATGTAGTAAATATTGACTGAAAATTAACATAGAAAAAACGACGTTTCCAAAAATGTCCCCTAATGACGGACAGACAATTTTTCGTTTATTTTTAAACTTAAACATTATTTTAACAAATATTAAAACAAATACTTTGTTAATAAAGCAAACTAATCTTATGTATCAATGGTTTTTGGGCTGTTAGGCCGGCGTCGATTGTCTTGCTGACTTGACGTTTCGCCAACACGAGCGGTTGGCATCTTCAGAAGTTGCTTCCTGGTTGACAGTCCTCGAACTACCAGTAAAAATTAAAACATAATATAAGGTAGAGTAGATAAAAATAATAACTACAACAAAAAAAACTTGCTGTAAAACTGTCCGGTATTAGGGGACTTTGAGAGTGTCCGAACTTAGGGACCCTCAGGTACATACAAGAAAAATTCTCATACACATTGTGTGTTTAAGAATCATAAAAAAGGAATAAATTGTGTAAGATCAGAACAATAGCAATAATAATTAAAAATAATGAATATCATTCCACAGTTTAACTACTATTTAGAGACCCCGAAAAATTACTTGAAACAAAATTTATACTATCCTCAAAATTTGGACCACACTTCCTGACGAACGATTCGGCACTGACTATTGGCTTTCCCCCACCGCATTTCACTTGGGAAAACCTTTGTAACCGCAGCAAAAGCAACAAATTGGCGCGCTTTTTCGTTCTGATTTAAATTATGTCCGGCTTTAGGAGCCGTCCGAGCTTAGGGGACTTCCCCTTAAATTTGAGGTATGTAGTAACAAACTAATTATGAATGAGTTTATATATTGGTAAGTACTTACTTCTTCAATAACAAATGGTGCCTGACACATCTAACAAAATATTCTTTATGTTTATCTTCATAGATGTAGTCATAACCAGCTTGAAATTTGCGTAATTTGTCATTGATTTCCAGCATGGCAGGAGTATTGTAAGCTTTAAAACATTGTTGCAAAATTCTATACTGTGCTGTTGCACTTGCTCCAGAACTGATAAATATGCAGTCTGTGGCGATTCCACCTCCAAGTATTATAGGTATGGTAGTAATAACTTGGGTTATATATATCAATTCGTATATTGGGGATTTTTGCCATTCGAAAGGGTACTTTAAAAAAAAGTTATAATATATATAAAGCAGCGAAATATTGACTAATAAAATTAACAGAGACAAATTGTTGATTCCGCACAGTAGAGCGTGAGACAGTACTGGGAATGTAGTCAAGGAAGACAAAGGGTAAGCAGTAAAATTCTTTGTTAATAATCAAGCTTTCGAATCTTTGAGTCTCCATCAAGATTCTTGAGAACTTGAGTCGTAGAAACTCCTAAAGCATAAAGTTTTACTACTTACCCTTTGGCTTCCACGACTACATTCCCAGATCTGTCATACTCTCTTATGTAGTGGATCAAAAACTTGCTTGGAATTCCTTCTCTGGGACACCTTCCAGTCAATAATAATATCCGGGTCGAGGATGCTACACTTAAGGTAATCAGTTGCTGTTACAATCGAAACTACAAACAATATACTTATATTTTTTTCTTCTTTTGGCAAGTCTTATTTCCACTCTCCTACATTCCAGCTCCTTCTTTCTGCTGCTCTACTTTCTATCTCCTTTTTCCTGCTCCTCCACTTTCCAGCTACGGCCTCTTCTTCCACTGTGTTCTGCTTTTTGTGTTTTAGTTATTTTCCCTGATTTCCTATATAATAATCTCTCTGACAACACCTACAAAATTATCAAAAATCTATCTTTTACAAAAATTAAAATAAAACTCGCACCGATTTCCTTAACGGCGACTCACATCCCGAAAAGCTACCGAAAGAATGTGTCCCCGAGAAAAAATCCATATCAATTCAATACAGATATATACAAATGTGTTCTGCATACCATTGTTGGAAATACTAAGATCCTTTCTTTCGAAAATAAAGGTACAGTAGAAACAAATGTTATTAATATTACACATGTAACTACTAAAGAGAACTGGAGAATCGTTATTATATAATAGAATTGTTTTAAACTTCTTCCTTGTTTTTCGTTAATTAAATCGTAAGGCCAGAACATTTTCGTAATATCATCTACCAAGTCTCGTAATGTTGTTATTTTGTATCGAAGAATTAACAATTTATAAATGCTCTAAAACACAAATATACATTTTATGATACGTAAAGTCAGTTTCGCAACATTGTTATAATAACTAATAACCTAACACTATAAAAAAGTACAAATTGAATATACCTACCTCAAAAAATGTTGTTGCTATCATTATAGGATAAATGATATACTTGAGTCCTCGTACAGTTTTCACATAGTAAAACACACCAATTTCCAAAAATATAATAAATGGAATTAAAACAAAACATGCAATGGTACCTTTAGCCCTAAAATTTTTGGAATATGGCCATAGACCAGCCATCATTAAAGTTACTTTTGGCCATAACACAATTTTTTTTGTGTAATCTGGAGATTTGACGAATCTTTCAGACAATCCTTTAAACATTATAGAAATTATTAAGATTTTTTAACTTTGATTATATAATAAAAAATTTCAAAATGTAAATTTTGAGAAAAAGACACCGGAAGGAAAGTTTAAGAAGAGCGCATGAGAGTAGATGGTTTAGAATGAGTAGTAGAAGGCTGGGTATATGACAACAAACGAAACGAATAGACATTACAAATTGGGGTACCCCAAGGTAGCGTTCTGGGTCCAGTCTTGTATCTCCTGTATACTTCTGACCTCCCAACAACAGATTGCACTATAACAGGAACGTTTGCGATTCTGCCAGTTCATGAAAACTATATTAAGTACAGCATTATCAAATTTACAAGAACACCTATTTCGTGTAGAATAATGGCTTAAAAAATGGAAAATTAAAATTAATGAGACCAAATCACCTTCAAACTAAGAAGAGAACAGTGTGCTAAAGAATGGAATACAAATTCCAACAACAACATGCGTCAAGTACCTAGAAATCCACCTTGACAGTAGACTTAATTGGAAAAACCATTGGAAAGCAGATTGACATAGAAGTGAAAAAAATGTATTGGTTACTTGGCAGATCAAAAATGTCAATAGAAAACAAAACTTTGATATACAAAGCTGTGATGAGACCAATATGGACATATAGTATAAAACTTGGGAGCTGTGCCAGTAAATCGAATATTGCCATTTTGCAACGAGCTCAGTCAAAAATTCTCAGAACAATTACTAACGCTCCATGGTACGTTACAAATTACATGCTTAATCAAAACCTGCTTATACCTACCATTCAGGAGATGATTCAAGAAAAAAAGCAATAGACATCACCTAAAGTACTTCTACAAGAATTGACACAAAACCAGGGCAACAGAAGACTTAAAAGAAGTTGGTCAATAGATCTGAAATAAGAAGAAAGAGGTCTATCTCATTGGAGAAGCCTCATCATGTCAGAGGAAAAGCTACTACTAGTTAGTTCCCATGCTAGCATAATAGCTTATAGATTGCTGTTTTATTTGTCAATTTGCCACCTTTTTTGTATTCACCCAGCAATTTTGGATTTGGGTTTCGCATGGGTGGTAGAAATTGTGGACATATTATCAATGAAGATTATTTTTCCCAAACTTTAACCCTGTTTACTCTTCCGCTACCTCTTTTGTATCCACTTAGGTGTCTACCCGTCTGGATTGCGTATTGGCTGGAAAAATTTTCAACCATATTATCGATGACGATAATTTCCCATCAAAAATAAACACCTTTCACTCCTTATAGCAACACCACTAGGGTGTTCGCCTGTGCAGTATGTAAATACCTTTACGGAATGAAAAAAATGTCATATTATAGATGAGGGCGAAATTTCCGCTCTAGCTCTTAGACTATAATAAAACTAACACACAATGAAATTAATATATTAAATTGTTAAGAAATTTTTCTTATATGTATATTACTTACTGTCCAAAAACATTTTCTTTTAATTCTTATATGTATAGGTTGTCGACAACTGAGTTGTAGTTAATATCTTCATGGTTTATATAGTTTAGGTCAATAATATATATTATGTATATATGCATCTGTTATGACTATGATTATACAAAAAGTTGTATTTGTGTAAAAAGATCATGATAAAACATTCATAATTTGATTTGCACTTTGTGTCATAATTTTCATTTAATCTAATTAATTTTTAATGTGATAAATTATGTAGTATGAACTTTGGATTATACAAATTTAGTTAATTTAAAAGTATATATATATATATATATATATATATATATATATATATATATTGTTGGACTTACGTGGAAGTTATTTCTTGTTTTTTAATTTTTGTAGATGTATGATTTTTTTGTTTAGTTGAAAAGCTGTTTTAAAAGAAAAAAAAACAGTAAATATGCTTTTACTCTGAAAGTTAAAGCTCTATTTATCGGTTTTTCGTAACATTACCATTAAATAACATTTTTCTTGATAAAAGAACTATCAGGCATAAAGAAAATCAACAAAACCAATACTCTGGTGACTCAAAAGGATATTTAATTCCCGACATACAAGGCAAAAAAAGAAAATGGGAGGAATGCGTCCACACACTTCGAAGACGAGAGACAACATGAATTAGGTAATAGTAAACTTTTCGGAACAAAAACTCGAGTCCATTATAACGAGAGATGAAGTGATTCACGCAATAAAAATGGCAAAATCTATCAGGGATTCGGGTTTCAGAAATAATTAAATTATTTGCAGAAGATTAAGTTAATGTGTTGGTGGACTTATAGAATACTAGCTGTCCCGGTGGACTTCGTACCGCATAACACTGTCGTGACTTTTTATCATTTTTCGTTTTTTCGAATTTTTATTATTTTGTTTTTAGTGAGATAATAACTGCGCCACCTTACGGTGGCGTCATAGTTGTTAATGTAGTAGTAATTGCTCGTTTAAATATATGAGATATTAACTACGCCACCTTACGGTGACGTTATATTATTTAATTTAGAAAGGTATTTTTTGGCTTTATTTTTTCTGCATTTTTTCTGTTTTTTTAGTATTTTCCATTTTCTTTTTGAGATTTTTTGACAAACAATTTTTTTATTTTTCGTAAAAAACAAAAAATAATTTTTTTAATAAAAAGTATCTTCTAATACCTCCAAGAATATATGTACAAAGTTTCATGATGATCGGTTGAGTAGTTTTCGCGTGAAAGCGTAACAAACAAACTTACATTCACATTTATAATATTAGTAGGGATAATGTATAATACAGGCATTATACCTGACGAGTGACTTATATACATCAATATTCATCACACTGCCAAAGAATGCAATGATCATAGGATAATCAGTCTTATGAGGCCACCCGTAAAGTATTCTTGAAGATTATACACCTCCGAATCTACAAAAAACTGAAACAAGATATAAATGAATTCCAGTTCCGTTTCTGAAAAAAAAGAAGAGCCTGTTCGGATTTAATGTGCTGATGCAAAGGTGTATAGATGTCAATCAACCAATTTGTGCCTCTATTATCGATCATAATAAGGCCTTCGACAAAGTACGTCACAATCGACTCATGCAACTGTTGATGGAGAAGAACATGATAGAAAAGATCCAAGGATAAAAACATATCTACACTTTCGTCAGTCTGCTAGTGTTATGGTGTGTCCTCATAGGTGCTCTAGGTGGTAGAATCGAAAGAAGCGACACCAAAACCCTTTTACACACATATAAAACCTTTATCAGACCTCTTGTCGACTACAAGGCTGTGCCATACTCTGCTATTCCCCAGAGACTTCTACATTCCATCCAAGCCACAGAGAGAGCGATCTTACGGAAAGTGAGAAACCTACACTACCTCTATCCAAGCCATTGTCTACAATAACACAAAAATACTGCCTCTTCCTTCTCGTTTTCAGATGCTTTAACATCGCTATGTCGTCCGGACTCTACAGGGTACTAACACCGTAGCTCCATACACACTAGAATGGAGGACTCCAAAGAAGATCCAAAGTTCCGAAAAAGAAGATCCCCCTCCCTAACCTTACCTCTGATGTAGATAAATCAACAGCAGCAGAGCTCAGGCTGCCCCTTTCGGAGGTGACCAGCTCCGCTGAGGACGAGCTTCTGATGGAAACGGAGGAAGCTACATCCCCAAAAAAAGAGTCAGCATCCGCTGAATCTAATGAGGGGATAGGCCAACAGGTCGCAGGGCTCGACGTCGCCGTTGGGAACCTGCGCCTGAAGGCTAAAAGAAAAAGACCTTCTGGAGCGGCGAAACTGCGCAGAAGGAAGGAAAAGCTGGAAGCTGCCAAGGGGAGCTTGCCGGACGGTGGGAAACCACTGACGGCTGGATCCCCCAAGGCTGCAACTCCGGCTATACCAGGCAAGGAGGGGATTCCGTCAGAATTGATGGACCCCGAAAAACCTGGTCAACCCGCTGCAGCACACAGGCGCAAACCTAGTGGTGCTGAGCGGAGAAAAAAACAAAAGGAGAGGTCGGAGGCGCCCTCGGCGGGCATCACTACGACTTCAGGGGGGACGCCAGGTCCATCCGGCCTGAAAAGGGACAGGATGGATGGCGACACCCCAAACTCCGACAGGCAGCCACAAAAGAAATCTAAGGCTGACCCGGAGAAACCCACCTACAGTGAGGTGATGACGGCCATTAAGATGGTGGTCACTTCCGTAGACTACCCCCAACAACGGCTGAGTGAGGAGCAGTTCCTGCAGACTCAGGAGGCCTTGTTGGAAAAAATGACAGCCAAGAGCCACTTTAGGGGCGTCCGGCTTGAGGATGGAGCACTGATGCTCTATTGCACCGGCCAGGACACCGTGGAGTGGCTCATGAATACGGTGGATGGTCTTCCCCCTCTGGAAGGAACTAGGCTGATCGTAAGGTCAGCCAAGGAACTTCCAAGAGGGGGGAGAATCATCTTCCATGTCCCGGCTGTCATGAGCGAGAGAACCCCGGACGCTATTCTGTCCGCAGTGGCAAGGCAGAACGGGGATCTCGATACCTCAAGTTGGCAGTTTGTCAACGCGGTGAGGTTTGGGGATGATGGAAAGAGTCGAAAGATGAAATCCATCATCTTCAGGGTCAACCATGACTCGATGAGGGCACTGGAGGCCAGGGAGATGAAAATTTTCCTGGCCTTCGACGAAGTGCGTATCACGAGTCTGGAGAAGACTGCAAAAAAGACTGTGGGGAATCATTCAAATTAACCTCCACCACAGTAAGGCGGCGTCAGCCGCCCTTACCAAAGTACTTCTACAAGGACAGGTTGAGGTGGCCCTCATCCAGGAGCCCTGGGTGGTTCATGGCAGAGTGGCCGGACTCAGTGGGGTGCACGGAACTGTTATTTATGAGAAATCCGCTGACAAACCCAGAGACATACAATCAATCTGCAAGAAAAGAATGGGGGATTAAAGAATGAGATTAATCATAGAATTAAGTGTGGATGGATGAACTGGAGAAGACTAAGTGGGTTGTTTTGTGACAGAAATGTAAGTGCAAAAATGAACGGTAGACTGTACAAAAGTTAATGTGTAACTCAAAAACCTGGTCAATAACGAAAGAGCAAGAGAGAAACTTACAAGTGGCGGAGATGAAGATCTTGCGTTGGATGTGTGGATTAACGAGGAGAGATAGAGGAAGAAATGAGAAAGTAAGATGTAACGTGAAAGTGGGACAGCTGAGCAAGAAAATCCAGGAAAATAGGTTGAGTCGGTTTGGTCCTGTAGAGAGGAACGATGAGAATTATGTGAGTAAAAAAATAGTTAAATGTGAAATTTGGTGTAAGAGGAAGAGAAGAAGCTCGAAGTAGAAACAAAAAGAAATCATGGGAAAAGGGAAAGTTAGAAAAAATGTAAAAAGGTAGAGGAAATGGACTGGTCAGAGAGTTCTACAAAAATTTGAATGAAGAAAAGAAAGGATTCAAGTGGGAAATATGCTAAGCAATAGAGAAGCGATGTTAGAAGGATTAGCAGAATATTTTTCACACTTACTGAATGGCCACCTATATAATACAGCTACGACAGAAGACATTTAACCAAAAATGGGGTACTATTTTAAAACATGAACACAATAAAATTTATATATTATGTTGTAGAATATTTTTTTTATAATTATATTACTTACTCTCTAGAAACATAATTTCTGTTAATTAATCTATATGTTGTTTGTCGACAACTGAGTTGTAGTAAAAATCGTCATGGGTTATATACAGTATAAGTAAATAATATATTGTGATTGGAACATACCTACATATATTATATTATCACTATAATTATACAAAAAGTTTTTCTATTTTGGTATTTGTTCTGTAAGTTTCATTTTATACAATTAATTTTTAATTTGATATGAGATTACATGCTAGACATGTTTCATCTACTTGATTAATTTTGTATTTCTACTTCGTGTAGACGTATTTAAACTTTTATATATTTTTTATCTATATCGAATAGCTTAATGAACAGATCTATAGATCTCTTAGAAAATCAGTGTCCAAAGTTCTTTTTTTATGGATGTCCTCGTAGGTATAAACCTAAATACAAATGTACCGAGAACATCTATTGGGACAGAAGAGCCATTTTATTTATTTGTGATTTAAAGGACGAGTGGGGAAGACGTTGGAAGATAAGGAGTTCCAAAAGTTATTGAATTGGTAGAAGAAGAAGCAAGATTTAGAAAGATACTAGGAAGTTAGAGGCCTTGATAGAAATAGTTTAGTTACCAAATATTGGAACAGAAAGAGCAGAATGAACTTAACAGTTATTAAAAAGCAAAGAAGCCACAGTTGGAAAGCATTAGAGAGCATAAAGAAGAAGTTTACAGGTATAGAAATAAGGTTAACCAGAAAGGTAATAGGACAGAAGGTAGAGCAACAGAAAAAAAAGGAAGAAAGGGAAGAAGAGAAAGAAAAGATTTTTTATTTATGGTTTTTGTTTGTTAGAACAATCAATTTAGAAATTGTTGAATCCACGACCAATAATTGTATTAAAGGAGGGTGTTTCCACAGGAAGATCATTATCAATATATATATATATATATATATATATATATATATATATATATATATATATATTCGATACCTAGACGCCATTCCTTTCGGTCTATCCAAAGGTTTTTATCTAATTCTCTTTCTCGCATTTCTCGATGCGGTTTCGGTGAATCAAACTTCAGATATTTCTCACTTTTTTATTTTCAGAAGCATTTATTGGAGAATATCCGCACGCCTAATAACAAGTAAATAAAGTTGTGAAAAAGCATGCATGTGTCATAAACTAAATTGACTTCTAATATTTACTAACAAATATTTTTATTTCTTATACATTTTTCTGCGAGATTCTGTTTTATGGAGAAAGTTGTTTAAGCAGTGTGTAGACCGAAAATACAAATTTCAGTATCTGAAAGAAATTATATTATTAGTAGCTAAACTAACAGGACACTTGATTTTTATTTTGTAAACAGACCTGGAGAGTTTGTATTTTGAATTTTAGAAAAATATCCCTGATAGCACCAAGTTTGTTTAAACTGTACAATGGTTGAAAGAGAAAGTATGTAGAAGTACCTAATACGTAAAGAAGATTTGGAAATATCTTTTAGGCAACAGATGACTGTGAATTGGGAGTTGCTCCAAAGATGTTAAATCAAGTTAGAGACCAACCGGATGATATAAGGTCCGTTTATAGTTTTTAACCGAAATATAAGAGATTGGTTTAAATTTTAGACACAATTTAATAAAATTGATGAAGATTCTGATATAAAGGATAAAATTGAATATTTAATTCAATCTACTTTGTCTGGAAATAAAGCCAGACAAGTAGTTGAAAGATTTCCACCACTCGGTGAAAACTATCAAAAAATAATTTACAGTTTAACGTCTACCTTTATGTTAGAGAATTGTGTAAATTATTGTCACATAATGCTTTCTCAAAGCAGATTTCCAATCTATAAACTCTATACGAAAAAATTGAAACACACTTAAAACTATAGGTACCTTCTGGCCAAGAAGGGAGAGGATACACGATTCATTGGTCCAGAACCTGTACTGGTACTACCTAGAGCCTGGCTAAGGACCAAAGTCAGGAACTGGGTCTAGAAAGAGTCGACCAAACACTGGAGTAATACTGTAGGGCCGAGGCATTTACAGCTAAGGTTCAAAGGCTACTCCAAAAAACTGGATGCTGAATCTTGGCAGGAGTCATATAAGAGTACTGGTGGGCCTGCTCACTGCATGGACCATTTAGAGTATTTAGACTACACCTTCGAAGGATGGGGATTCCGACACAGGAATCCACCTCGTGCCACTGTGCGCCATGGAAGATGAGACGGCAACTCACAGTCTATTTGAGTGTGAGGCCTTAGACCATAAATGGTTCCTTTGGTGCACGAACCCTGAAACTTATTACCACCTTGAGGAATTAGTCACAGGACTCAGGTCTCTTATAAAGTTAACTGTCCTGTGGCAACAGTAACTCAAGGATAGTCATCCAAATCCTCAAGAACTTGGGACACCTGGATTTATTCCTACCTGAAGATCAGCGGTGGAGATGATCTTCAGCTGATCAAACTAGAGTCCTTTACGCATGGGGTGCATGCAAGGACTCTTGGTGACGAATCTGGTCACAATATTCCCATAGAAAGCAGTGTTTAAAACATGGAGCTCTACAGGTTCATTTAGATTAGATTAGATTAGAAAACTCTAGGTGTAACATCGAATAAATGTGCAGCTATGTTGTTTCCTTTAATTGAGTCCTGTTTACCCGATAATTTGTATAGAGCATTGCAAAGATCTTTTGAGTATTCAAATGGTCGTAATGGTTTGATACCAACTGGATTTGAATAAAATATACAGAAAACAAAATCGTATTTGTTTAAACCTACTGTATAATCGTATTTGCTTCATTTTACCTGTAGAAAACAATTCATATTTATATCATAAAGTCCAGAAGCAGATAGTTGTGGAAAGTTTTGTGAATGCTGAATAGTAAACATTACATCTGTTTTCATTTCCTTACTATTCAGTTCTTTCCAATTAGAATTGTAAATAAACTTCGGTAGAGATGATGCCTACAAATAGTCACAAATTAAAAAATAAATATTGCATTAGGTATACTATCCAATTTCCTTACCTGTGAAAACAACATATTTCCTGTAACACAATATAGAAGTAACTGATTCAGATATCCAAACATGTATACGTACATAATATATAATTGATCAGAAGGTAATGTTTCCTAAAAATTGATTAATATAGTTTGTACAAAAATACGCATCACTGTACATAACTAAGCAACTCCTAACATGTGCGAAAAAGTAGCACCTATCATGGGAGTATAGAGAGTATAAGTTTTACTTTCCAATGTGGTCGTAGGAAAAATATATTAACATATATATTTATTTATTTTTAGCTGCTCACGATGTTAAATTTTCAAAATACTTACATCGGTTGATAGAAGTAATGATGCACATATTACCATCATACTATTACCCATTTGTAACAGAGCAATTAAACCAAAAAGCTGATTAATTCTGTTTGTAAATCTTAAACAAAACAAACCAAATATCAAATAAGTTTTCTTATGGTTAAAGATACTATCTACTATCTACTATCTATACTATCTATACTATCTATACTATCTATACTATCTATACTATCTATACTATCTATACTATCTATACTATCTATACTATCTATACTATCTATACTATCTATACTATCTATACTATCTATACTATCTATACTATCTATACTATCTATACTATCTATACTATCTATACTATCTATACTATCTATATTATCTATACTATCTATACTATCTATACTATCTATACTATCTATACTATCTATACTATCTATACTATCTATACTATCTATACTATCTATACTATCTATACTATCTATACTATCTATATTATCTATACTATCTATACTTTCTATACTATCTATACTATCTATACTATCTATACTATCTATAGAAACGTCTGTCATGTAAATCTGAGTCACTATACCTATATATCATTCTGAAGCAATAAACCTACAAATTTTGCGCAGGCAAACCAATCAAAATGCACCTTTTTGCAATCGATTTGGGAAAGCGTCTGAAAAGTTTGTGAACTTAATCGGTTAGGTACAAACTATAGTTGCATTTTGTGCATAAGGAAAATGCATTTTCAAAAGTGCATCTAAAAGCTATGGAAAATGTACTATATGTAACTCGGGAAATATCGATGATTAATGTGTTCAATTCTTCTACTCGGGGGTTTTTGAGGTTGCTGAACACTAATTTCATGCCATCGATGGTCTCTAATATACCTGGTGCCCAGGGTGAACCTCGTCTCCTGGAGTTTTACGATAAGTTCATTCAAAATCAGTCGAAAATCATTATTGAAGTCGCTGAACACGAATTTCATGCCAGCGATGGTGGTCTATGATATACCTGGTGCGCAGGGTGAACCTCGCTGTCTGGAGTTTTACGATAAATTCATTCGAAATCAGTCGAAATGGCACACTTAACAAAACAGTGAGACGAATGGAGGAAGTTCGTTACCACCCTTTGTCCCAAAAAGGAATAATGGGTTTTAAATATATAAAGAGTTTACTGCGTATTAACAAACTAATTAAGAATGAGTTTATATATTGGTTAGTACTTACTTCTTAAGTAACAAATGATGCCTAACACATCTAACAAAATATTCTTTATGTTTATCTTCATAGATGTAATCATAACCAGCTTGAAATTTGCGTAATTTCTTATTGATTTCCAGCATAGCAGGAGTATTGTAAGCTTCAAAACATTGTTGCAAAATTTTATACTGCGCTGATGCACTTGCTCCTGAACTAATAAATATACAGTCTGGTGCTATTCCACCTCCAAATATTATAGGTATAGTAGTAACAATTTGACTCACATATATTAATTCGTATAAAGGAGACTTTTTCCAATCAAAAGAATACTTTAAAAAATTAATATAGATATATATTTAAAAGGTTCTATGTTATGTTGTATGCATACCAATGTTGGGAATGCTAAGAGCCTTTCTGTCGCAAATATAGGTTTAATAGCAGCAAATATTATTACTGTTAAACAAGTAGCTGCTAAAGAGAATTGAAGAATCGTTATTATATAATACAATTGTTTTAAACTCCTTTTTTGTTTTTCGTTAATTAAATCATAAGGCCAGAACTTTTTCGTAATATCATCTATCAACTCTCGTAATAATGATATTTTGAATCGAAGAATTAACAACTTATAAATGCTCTAAAACACAAATATATATTTTATGATACATAAAGACAATATCGGAAAGAATAACCGAAAGTTTGAAAAAGCCTTAACATCAACAACTATATCTGAATGAAATTTGGGACAGATTTAGAAATTCAATTTAATCAGGTAGATTAGCTTTTAGATTGGGCTTGACCAGGAATATGTTCACAGTAATCGTTGGTTGAACTGCAAATTCAGGTCTTCATCCGGCACTGGAACGTACTTTTTGGTAGGTACACCTAGAACAGGTTCTAAGTCCTTCCTTGCAAATTTATCAGCCTGATCGTTGTCTTGTATTCCTCTATGTTTTGGCACCTATACCATTCTAACATTGTTAAACTAAGAAAGTGAGTTTTATATAATGTATCAAAAAATCATAGCTTATCTATTTTAAGAGTAAAAAAAAATATACCTACCCCAAAAAAAGTTGTTACTAGCATTATCGGATAAACGATATACTTGAGTTCTCTTACAGTGAACACATAATTAAGCAGACCAACCTCCAAAAATATAATGCATGGAATTGTAACAACACATCCGATGGTACCTTTTGTACCAAAATTTTTAGAATATGGCCACAGTGCAACCATCTTTAAAAATATTTTTGGCCATAACATAAGTTTTTTATTGTAATCTTGGGATTTGACGAATCTCTCAGATAATCCTTTAAACATGTTAAACTTTAACAAAAAGTGAAAAATAAATATATTAACAAAAACAAAACTGGAAACACTCTATATCGAACTAGAAGTAAAAATAAACTTAAAATAATAATGAATGAAAACTTTTTGTAGAAGAATGGAAGACATGATTTATATCCACCATACATAAAAAAGGGAGACGGAATGAATTGACATCTACAGAGGCATGGCTATAACGAACTCGATTAACTGAATATAAGGAAAACTAATAAAAAATAAAGTAAAAAATAAATATAAAGATATAGAAGCTGAAGATTCAGAGCTGGAAGATCAACGGTCCACCATCTATTCTGCATTATGCAGATTATTAAGACAAAACTGGCCGTCAACCAGGAGGTACATCTGTTGTACGTGGACTTGAGAAAAGCCTATGATAGCATACCGCAAAAGAAACTAGAGAAAACCAACATAAGCGCAAATTTACTAACCGCAATGAAACAATTGTATACCAATACTACAGCAAGAGTGAAAGTTAGAAGCGGTCTATCAAGTGGATTCCAAATTAGCAAAGGCCTTTATTTAAGATCTACCTCAAACAAACTCTAAAATTTTGGAAACGTAAATGCAGAAACAATTGCAGACGACGACCAACTTGTACCAGAGCAAGAATACGATGATATATAATATATGACAGGGAAATATTAATCGAGAAGTAGAAAAAAGGAGGATTGGAAATAATAAATATAAAGATAAGACAGAATATATGTGTATCGGTGAGGTACAGCAAAGTGACATAAAGCGCCAAAGTTTTTTTGTACAAAAATACTAGTATTTTCTATTACTGCTAAATTATTTTTTAGCCAGATCAATCTATTACATTTACAGTATGCCTGGGCCCATAACCAGTTGGAAACTGCATTGAGTTGGATACTAATAATAAGTCGACAAGTTCGTAAGACCGTTTATTTCTTCTGTATATACTCGGAAATTCTCTAGCTCTAGCATTATTAAATCTTTTTTTAAAAAATTCTTCCTATCTAGGGAAAGTAGAATTCAACAAGAAAAGCAACACAAATATTTTTGTTTTCCTTAATTGTTCAAATTTAAAAACATTTTTTTGTGGACTAATCCGGAAATACTTTTGTATTTAGAACAGAACGCTGATGTTAGGCACTACTCATAAAAACACACAGAGACCAGGAGACTTAGCAAATTGGTCCTTTAGTAGCTTAGTAGCTCAGTTTCTTTGTTTTTAGCAATAAGAGTATAATTTAAAGTTTGAAACTCACTACAAACTACACAAAATGACATTTTATAAACATTAAAGTCTTTTTTTGAAATCTCAAATGCAGTATTTCCACTGCTATGGAAGAGAGGCACGAGGTGATATCGCCCGTCTTGGATGAACAATGGTATGAGTTTCGCAGTTTTCTTATGTTTCGTTATTGTTATATTGAATGCCTTCATATTGGCGGATAAAGTTATGCAAAATACAAACAGATTTTATGACATCAACCACTCTCTGTGCAATTCGGGTGCGAACGGGTCTGCTGAAATCTTGAAAACTTTTTGGCATAATTCCAAAAGCATACTCCACAGATTTTCTTCCTGTACTTACTCTATAATTACAAATTCTTTCAGCATTATTCTTTTGGGGGAATGCAGTGATATCGCCCCTCTTCGATGAACAATGGTATGAGTTTCGCAGTCTTCTTATGGTTCGTAATTGTTGTATTTGAAAGCCTTCACATTAGCAGATAAAGTTATGCAAAATGCAAACTGATTTTATGACATCAACCACTCTCTGCGTAATTCGAGTGCGAACTGGTCTGCTTAAGACTTGAAAATTTTTTGGAATGATTCCAAAAGCACACTCCACAGATTTCCTTCCTGTACTTAATCTATAATTAAAAACTCTTCCAGCATTTTTCTTTTGGGGTAAAGCCGCATTAAGTATCTTGACAAAGGAAAGGCTTCATCTCCAACGAAATAGTAAGGGAAGTTACACTCACTTTCATCATCTGGTAAATCTTGAAGGCGAGAAGAAACTGAATACTAATTTCATTTTGTTAGGAAACCCATGATTTCAGTAGTGTCTGTGTGAGTATGACAGACAACCAGAGTATTTAAGTCTCCAAGATGCTGTATGGTTTTAGTATCTCCGTATGAGTAGTGCCTAAATGTTATTTTAGGAAATATTAAAAAATGATTTTGATATTAAGTAAAGGAGGGGTGAAAAATGAGACATTGGGAAAACTAGATTATCACAAAATACCTAGAAAACAATGAAATAAGATGTAGGTACTAATAACAAACAAGGAATTCGTAGGCTTCAGCAAAGAAAAAGTAAAAGACAGAAAGACAGTAGAATATAATCAGTGTTAACAAATGATGAAATTCATGTATTAAATTGTTGAGAATTTTTTCTTATTACTATTATTCGTATATTACTTACGCCCCAAAATCATATTTCCTCTTTTCTATTAATTATGTGTAGGTTGTCGACAACTGAGTTGTATTTAATATCGTCATGGTTTATATATACAGTTTAAGTAAATTTGGGTAAATGGCTACAATAAAACATTTATAATTTGATAGCTATTGTGTTCTGTAATTTTCATTTTATCCATTTAATTTTTAATGTAATAAATTATATAGCTTCAACTTTGGATTAAAGTCCATATGTTTTATAAATTTAGTTAAAATTTAAAGAAGCAAATCCGATTATTGGTCTTACGTGTTAGATATGTCTCCTTAAATTAATCTAAACTAATTTGTGCATTTCTCTTATGTACTTAATTTCTTCTATAATTGTTTGTTGGTTTTAAAAATCGTTTTCATTAAAAAGTGAAAATGGCTAGATTGATTTATCTAATGATGAATACAAAGGAACAGAAACGGAGAGTCAGAAGGTCACCAATTGCGGATGGCACTCAGGGGGTAGGTGGAGAGCGAGTTGTGAATTTAAGATGTTAAGGTGGTCAGTAATGGATGGATAAAAGACTGTAAAATAAAAGGAAAATACATAGATGGATGGTTTATAGGAAAAATGAAAGTACTAAAAAGAATGTTAAATATATACATATTGTTAGGGGATAAACAAACAAAAAAGACTATTTGTTTAGGTTATGTTTTAGTAACTATATACCTACAAGGATATTCTAAGTTATTCTAGTATGTAGCAACATTGTAAAACTGTTTAGCAGAGTTCTTGTGAATCTGTAACAATATTGGTACATAAATTGTGTTAAAGTCCCCATAAGTTTTTCAAATTGGTGTCAGGTGTTGGGTGAAGATACAAGAATGCCTGGAAAGAAGATAAATGAACTATTGGTGGCTGAGCTCAGAAGAGAGTTCAAATAATTAGAGTTGGAAACTACTGGGTGTAAATCCGTATTGTTGAGTACCTAGGCTCCGTAAATAATTTGGACCCTGACGTTCTGGAGATTGAAGACCCGGTTCAAAAAGCAATTTCCCAGCTGTCGCAACGAATGACGAGCTAGCAAGAGGAGCTATCACAATGAATGATGAGCCAGCAAGAGGAACAGACTTTCCCAGTTGTCCAGTCAGATAATGAGCCAGCGCGAAGATATGTCCCAGCTATCACAACGGATGTCTACCCTACCAGAAGAGTTATCCAGTCCCTTCTCCAGCAAGTATCGCATCGCACTCTGAGCTTCGTGACGAGCAAACTCGGTGTCAGCAAGTGGTCAACTTGAATCAGCATGTGGCCAACTTGAGTCAGCCTATGGCCAACTTGCGAGACGATATCAACCAGCAAATGCAGTTCCAGAAACATGATCTAACCTAATTGCTACATACCAGAAGAATTTTCTTTAATAAAAAGTTATGTTGAATAATACATTGTACGAACCGTGTAACTAGCGCCCTCTATGAGAGTTAGATATAAAACAAATCCATGGGATAAATCAGGTTCCAAAACATATTCGTATAAAATTTCATTAAATGTTGCCAGTAGTTTCGGCAAAATCGTAAGAAATTTGTATTTTTTTTTCTTGAACACCCTTTATCTTGAAAACGGATTTTTTACTAAGCAAACCCCAATTATTTTTACCTATCCTAGAGACGGTGTTACCTTTTTTTAAAAAACCCTGTATAGACAAGAATAGTAGGATTACTCTTGCTAAAACTGGTTCCATGCCGCCGAAGCTCTCGGTCTGCATTTCAGTCTGTATCTTTGTCGCTCACCAGCGTTGACAACCGAAAATTTCTGAAATCGATTGATAGAAAAAACGTAGAAATCGGTAGATTTAAGAAAATGGCGGCCAATTTAAAAAAGTGTTCATTTAATAAAAAAAGGTACGTTTAAATTAAGAAACAAAAAACTTATATGCTTATAAAAAAAATTATAACCGTGTTTAGGTAGATTACTTCCTAAATCGTTAGATCTATTGAAAAATGGGTAAAGTTGGCATCGCTGCTCACCAGTTCTCAAAAAGATCCACAAAAAACGTCGGCAAACCAAATCGAAATATGAATCAAAGAATATAACAGGCGGCGCGCAGGTTCATCCTACTATGCTTGTCTAGTCTATATACGGCTGTAATGTGGGATATATAAATATATATATATATATAAAGAAAGGAACATTAAAACTTCAATTTCAAGAATTATGCTTTATAATATTAAAACAACTTCATGTTAAGTTTATAATTAGTGTTCATGTAAGCTATCTTGAATAATAAAATAAATAAGATAAAATTTTAAAACTACATTACATTAAAATCAAATAATGAATATATTGGTTAAAAAAGCAAGTTCATCCTGTTTTAAATTATCGCAAACTTTGATAATTAGGAAAAACTTCATAACCAGACATAATAAGACATATATTTCCTCGTAAATAATTAATAATTATATCTGCCTTTAGAAATATACGGCATGTATCTATATATTTAAAGTCCACCGTTGTTAGTAATAAGTGTCTAATATAAAAAATTACAATTAAGTACAGTATTTTTTTAAATTTAGAAATAAGAAAAACAAGAAATGGCATTAAGGAAAAATCTAAAAAAAGTATCATATCCTACAGGACTCGAATCTGCAATCTCTACCTACAGCCGGTAACGTCTCTAACAACTTTAGCCTTTAGTATTTAGTCGGCTTTTTTATCTTTTTGATTAAAGTCATGTCGCATATGACACTTACTTAATTCCTCCTTAAGCACACGCATGACGTATAGACAAAAGAATAAATGTAAGACTGTTTGATATACAGTGAAAATAAGGGAATACGTTGTAGTTGGGAGGGCGCAACATTCACTATTCTGCAATTTTCGTTGTCGGTAAGACAAGACGGGAGGTTATAAAATTTAATATTAAAAATACGCATATGTAACATCATCATAGCATTACAATCTCTAAGATTATGGTTGACGACTGGACCTTCAACAATCCTATTTTGTTTTTTTCGTTGAGGTGAATTCCTCTGTTTTAGTCATAATTTGTTGTGTGTTTTGCTGTTGTAATTTTTTTCCATTTTTTCCGGTCTCTACATTAAGCTTTCGAATCTGTAAAGTTCATGGCTTTTGCGTCTTCTCCCACATCATTTAACCATCTTTTTCTTGGTCGTTCTTATCATCTGGGTATTAATGGTGTCCAGTTATTCTTCAAAGCATTTCTTAATGTGGCTTTCTGAGTATATTCCCAATCGATTCTAGGCTGAGTGAATTGGTAGATCTAACTATGTTTTCGCCATTTAGTTCTTGTTCTATATTAATGTTTGGTTTTAAGTCTTATATAGATTTATTTTAATTTTTTACTTAATACTTTGCTTCTCGAAAGATTTCTGTTTATGCACAACGTCTGGTTGCCTTTTAAGATACTTTTTTCTATTCTCTCCTTCCTGTTCTTTCCTATTGTAACTTCTACAAAAAGCAGAAAAGTTGACCTTCTGAACCGGTAATGAAATATAGTAACACTCTAAATATTTAATCTTAGATTTGCAAAGTGCCTACCACAGACTGGAAATTCTGATAAGAAAGAAATATAAATGACAGATACAAATTTCAGTGAAAATTAAATACTGTATTTACTGTAATCGTTGATTCTGATACATTTTTTATGTGTTCAAACATGTATATAAATATTTAAAGAGAATGCTCGAGGTTTCCAGTTTATATTTTTGTAATCGTAATTATTGTAGCAAACTGGGTCAATATGAAAATGTTAAATAAATGATATTTTGAGTTTTAAATATTTGATATCCAATTATTTATTTTCTGTTTTGTAAATAAGTAAAAATTGGTGTAGGTACTTATACCTATTTATTTATATTTCAGATGTAAGGAAAATCACCTAGAAGAAAACTGGAAATGTTTGAAATTGTTTGAATTACGAGTAGTTGAATCGAAACAATAAACTTTTTAAATTTTACTTTAGACTACCACAAACAACAATAAATTAATTATTTTATTTTTGTATTTATCTTATTATTCAGTCCTGGTACATTGGCATGTAGATCACCAGCAAATCAACCCCAAAAGTGACGAACTTTTGGTAACCACAACTTACCAGTTTCATATTAAAAAATTCACCAAAAAATACATATTTTGAAAAAGTTTAGTCAATTTTTTTTACTGTAACAATCAGTCGAGCCAATAAAGCATGAATGTCAATTTCTTCTTTTAAACTGTTTCTATCAAAAATTAAGGGTGATATATCTGAACATACAACAATGAGGGATGGCCTAGTCGCCGACTTCTACATTCCATCCATGCCACAGAGAGAGAGCGATCTTACGTAAAGTAAAAAACCTTCACTACCTCTACCCAAGCCACCTTGTCTACAACAACACAAATATACTGCCTCTCCCGTCTCGTTTTCGGACGCTCCAACACCGATATGTCGTCACCGTAACCGTAACCCAGAGGACCCTCCATACACACACACTGGAATGGAAGACTCCAAAGACGATACAGAGTCCCGAAAAAGAAGATCCCCCTTTCCAACCTACGACTCCTAGATGGTGACCACCACTCCACAACTGGATACACCAAAAAAAAAATGGGCCCTTGGCGAAGGTTTCTGTGGTTCCCTTCGTCCTTGCCAAATGGAAGGGCTCCACGACGAAGGAGACACGCCACAGCGTCAATCTCCCAACCCAACATTGCACCACGTGGGTCACACTACCACACAACACGTACGCTCACACCAAATAAAGAAGACTGTCTAGGTACGTTCAAACACCATGGATGAAGAGAAGATTCAACCTGCTGCACATGGGAAATGCAAATGGGAAAGTTTGTGAAAGCGGGGCCGACGACAGATACTAACACACAGGGTTCTCTTACCTACCAAATTCCTAAAAAAATATCATCTTTTACCTTCCAAACAATAAACTTTTTAAATTTTACTTTAGACTACCACAAACAACAATAAATTAATTATTTTTGTATTTATCTTATTATTCAGTCCTGGTACATTGGCATGTGGATCACCAGCAAATCAACCCCAAAAGTGACGAACTTTTGGTAACTACAACTAACCAGTTTCACATTAAAAAAAATTCCAAAAAAATAAATATTTTAAGAAAGTTTGGTCAATTTTGTTTTAGTGTAACAATCAGTCGAGCCACTAAAGCATGAATGTCAATTTCCTCTTTTGGACTGTTTCTATCAAAAATTAAGGGTGATATATCTGAACATACAACAATGATGGATGGCCCAGTTGCTTCGCTTTTCGAGATGAAAAAACGTAACATTCAAGTTTTTTTTACATTTAAAGTCGGTTCTGCTGAATGAAACTTGGTGCAGTTTCCAGAAATTTATCACATTTGGTTTTCCACAGCTTTTTTGGAGATGATCCGCACTCTTAATAATTATTAGTAAATAGTGAAAGTAATTTGGTGTTATAAAGTGTGCAAGTGTAAGATTCAATTATTATTATATATATAGTGAAAAATTGATAGTGCAGTTACCAAAAAACTATTTTAACATCTATTTTTAACAGCTTAGTTTTAATGTCTATTTATGTATTGTTAACATTGACTTTTAATAAATCGAGTAACAAATATTTTCTTTTAGATTTTGTTTTAACGAGAAACTGTAGAAAGTAATGTGTAGACCGAAAATACAAATTTCAGTATCTAAAACAAATTGCATGTTTAAATGAACATTTTGATATAATTAACTTAAATAAGTATAAATATGAAGTAAAATTTTATCCGTTAAGGATAAATTTGGTACCCATACTGACTATAGTGAAACCAATATACCTATACAGTTCAAATGAGAAATTGAACCCCTCAATTCATATTTGAGTAGGTATAAAAATAGGGTGTTATGGTGGGAAAAATAGCTAGAATTTTCATAATTTACACATTTTGTCAAATGTCCCAACTCGATATGTATTCGTTGATGAAGGATGAAGACTTTTTAGGGATTGTTTTTGTTTGAAACTTTCTTTCCAAGTAATAAAAGCTTGATTGGTAGTTTGCATAGAGTCATCTAGCTTTGAAGTATCAGTTTTTAAAGGAATGGTTACTAAAAATCTACATTTTTTTATTTTTATTGATATTAGGTTGGAAATTTTGCTCACAAAAATATCTTCTTTTGAGAATTGGGATATCTGGGAATTTCCACAACTTTTCAATTTTTTGCTGAAGATCAAGTATTGAGATAGCAGGAACTTTTCGACGATGGTGCCTGAAAATATCCAGCCAAATTCAGTTTTTTGCAGGAGTGGGACATTTGAATCGAGCTTATGTTGACCTACACACACCAACTCCCAAAATATACACAGTTGACGATTATCTATTTCTTTAGAGACTACTTTTATCAATAATACTGCCCCAAAATAGAATTATGAATATATTAATACGTAGGTAGCACAAAAACTATGTGTCCATGTTTTTAGCCAATTGATCTACAGCATATTCTTGTCGAAAAAAATTACGATTACTTACTGGGACACTTTAAGAGACTGCTATAATTTAATCTTTCATAAATTAAAATGCAACCGTTTTTTTTTAGAATTTATATTCTTAAAAAGTTCGCTAAAAGTTGTTTGTTAAATGATTTTTCCAACCCAGCACTATGAGGAAGGTTTAGCAATGGTTACTGCGCTATTTTGAACTGATCTTAGTAAAAATGAAATAAATATTGATACGTTTTGGATTTACTAAACAGAATACAGACAATGTAAAAGAATTTTTTTATCGAAAACGTTTCTCTGAACTGTCTTTGTAATTATATTTGCTTCATTTTACCTTTAAAAAACAATCCATATTTATATCACAGAATCCAGATGCAGACAGCTGTGAAAATTTTTGGGAATGTTGCATAGTAAACATTAAATCCCTTTTCATTTCACTATTATTCAATTCCCTCCAATTAGAATCGTAAATATATCTTGGTAATGATGATGCCTACAGAACAGTCACAAAGTGAAGGATGATTATTTAGGTGCATATTTAAAATGTTTTTAATGCCTTACCTGTGAAAACAACAGATTTCCAGTAGCACAATATAGAAGTAATTGATTCAGATACCCATACATGAAGACGTACATTAAATATAATTGATTTGAAGGAATTGTCTTCTACAAATGAATTGATTTAGTTAGTACAGAAAGTACGCATGAGTACGCGTAATTAAGCATCTCCCTAACAGAAAAATAGTACAAGGTACCAAGAAATTATGTGCTAAGTGACATAAAAACCCGAACACCCAGTGTAAAATAATAATTCAGGAACAAATAATTAAATTTTCAATCCAACCTAATTAAAATTAAACCGAGTTTAATTGTTTTTATCTCTAATAACGGGTTGATGCATTACAGTGTGTTACACTCCTAAGGAACCTCATTCCAAGCTACCTCTACATGTTGAAGTGCCACCAAAGCTGGTGTAAATTTAGTAGTCTCCTACCGATAATGTCCCATACGTGTTCTATCAGGGATAAGACAGGGGATCTTGGGGGCCAGTGCAACACAACAATTTCAACATGTATCAATGGTTTTTGGGCTGTTAGGCCGGCGTCGATTGTCATTTCGACTTGACGTTTCGCCAACACGAGCGGTTGGCATCTTCAGAAGTTGCTTCCTGGTTGACAGTCTGCGAACTAATCAGAACTAATAAACTTTGCGTGATCGGAGTCCGTATTTATACGTCGGGAAGGAAGTGGGCGGGGCCTCAGTTGCTTTCGATTCCACTCGGTTCTGGTCGGTGTTGTTCGTTAAGGGTAGAGTTTTCGCACCCTTTATTATCGGGACCCATGTTTTGTTAATCTTGACTGCTTCTTCTTTTTTATTAAAGTTGTTCGGGTGCTTTTCTATCTCTATGGCTTCTCTATAGAGTCTGGAATGGTATGCTGATGTAGTAGCAAGGACTTGGGTCTCCTCAAACTTAATCCGATGGTCCATAGTGAGGGTATGTTCCGCTACGGCGGATTTGTCTGTCTGCCCCAGACGGCAATTGGCCTTGTGCTCTTTAATCCTGGTGTTGATCGAGCGTTTGGTGGTTCCTATGTACACGCTTCCACATGTGCGCGGAATGCGGTAAATTCCCGAAGCCGACAGTGGATCTCTTCTGTCTTTTGCCGATCGAAGACATTCTTTGATTTTTCTTGTTGGTTTGAAAATAGTTTTCACATTTTTCTTTCTTAGCAATCGACAAATTCTGTCTGTCACTCCCGGAATAAAAGGCAGAAATGCTTTTGCCACTGGTTGGATTTGCTCATTTTCCTTGGGTCTACGATTTGTTGGTCCAATCGATCTTTTGATTTCCCGTTCTGAATAACCATTGGCCCTTAAAGCATCATGAATATGAGTTAGCTCTGCGTTTAGTGCCTCGGGTTCGCAAATCCTTCTTGCCCTTTCTGCTAAGGTTTTGATGACTCCATATTTCTGACATGGGTGGTGGTTGGAATCCCTATGTAAATAACGATCCGTATGTGTAGGTTTTCTGTACACTGTGTGGCTTAATGATCTTCCTTTTCGTGATAATAACACATCAAGGAACGCCAGCTTGTTGTTGTCTTCGATTTCCATCGTAAACTGTATCTTTTCATGGATGCTGTTAATGTGTGTCAGAAATTCTTGCAATCTATCCTGCCCATGGCTCCAAATTACAAATGTGTCATCTACATATCTATACCAAACTTTTGGCTTGTATGGGGCACTGTCCAACGCCAGTTGTTCGAACTTTTCCATAAAGAAATTTGCTATAACCGGGCTGAGAGGGCTTCCCATTGCTACTCCTTCGATCTGTTCGTAAATCTTATTGTCCCATGAAAAATAAGTGGTGGTAAGGCAATGTTTAAACAAATTGGAGATGTCCTCTGGGAATTTATCATCTATATGATCCATTGCATTGCTTAGGGGCACTTTTGTAAAGAGAGATACTACATAAAAACTTACTAATATATCATTCTCTTCAAGAACTAAGTCTTTAATTTTTGAAATAAAATGTGTGGAATCTTTGACATACGAATCAGTAAGTCCGATGTATGGTTGCAGGAGTGATGACAGGTGTTTAGCCAAATCATATGTCGGTGAACCAATGGTGCTTACAATGGGACGCAGCGGAATGTTGGCTTTGTGTATCTTTGGCAAACCATAGAGTCTTGGTATAGCAGCTTCACTTTTACAAATTAATTTCATTGTCTGTTCTTCTAGACTTGACTTCTTCACTAAGGTCTTTGTTGTTCTTATTACGCGTTGTGTTGGATCATTGCGTAACTCCTTGTAACTGCTAGGATCTAAAGATCTCCAATTTGTTTAAACATTGCCTTACCACCACTTATTTTTCATGGGACAATAAGATTTACGAACAGATCGAAGGAGTAGCAATGGGAAGCCCTCTCAGTCCGGTAATAGCAAATTTCTTTATGGAAAAGTTCGAACAACTGGCGTTGGACAGTGCCCCATACAAGCCAAAAGTTTGGTATATATATGTAGATGACACATTTGTAATTTGGAGCCATGGGCAGGATAGATTGCAAGAATTTCTGACACACATTAACAGCATCCATGAAAAGATACAGTTAACGATGGAAATCGAAGACAACAACAAGCTGGCGTTCCTTGATGTGTTATTATCACGAAAAGGAAGATCATTAAGCCACACAGTGTACAGAAAACCTACACATACGGATCGTAATTTACATAGGGATTCCAACCACCACCCATGTCAGAAATATGGAGTCATCAAAACCTTAGCAGAAAGGGCAAGAAGGATTTGCGAACCCGAGGCACTAAACGCAGAGCTAACTCATATTCATGATGCTTTAAGGGCCAATGGTTATTCAGAACGGGAAATCAAAAGATCGATTGGACCAACAAATCGTAGACCCAAGGAAAATGAGCAAATCCAACCAGTGGCAAAAGCATTTCTGCCTTTTATTCCGGGAGTGGCAGACAGAATTGGTCGATTGCTAAGAAAGAAAAATGTGAAAACTATTTTCAAACCAACAAGAAAAATCAAAGAATGTCTTCGATCGGCAAAAGACAGAAGAGATCCACTGTCGGCTTCGGGAATTTACCGCATTCCGTGCACATGTGGAAGCGTGTACATAGGAACCACCAAACGCTCGATCAACACCAGGATTAAAGAGCACAAGGCCAATTGCCGTCTGGGGCAGACAGACAAATCCGCCGTAGCGGAACATACCCTCACTATGGACCATCGGATTAAGTTTGAGGAGACCCAAGTCCTTGCTACTACATCAGCATACCATTCCAGACTCTATAGAGAAGCCATAGAGATAGAAAAGCACCCGAACAACTTTAATAAAAAAGAAGAAGCAGTCAAGATTAACAAAACATGGGTCCCGATAATAAAGGGTGCGAAAACTCTACCCTTAACGAACAACACCGACCAGAACCGAGTGGAATCGAAAGCAACTGAGGCCCCGCCCACTTCCTTCCCGACGTATAAATACGGACTCCGATCACGCAAAGTTTATTAGTTCGCAGACTGTCAACCAGGAAGCAACTTCTGAAGATGCCAACCGCTCGTGTTGGCGAAACGTCAAGTCGAAATGACAATCGACGCCGGCCTAACAGCCCAAAAACCATTGATACATTAGACAATGGCCGCGAAAGCCTTTCACAGTTTAATTTCAACATGGTCAAAGTAGTTTAATGTTACTCTTACTATATGAAACCGGGTGTTGTTAAGTTGGGTTTTGGAGTGTATGGCACGAGATGAGGCTCTACAATTTCTTGGACGTAACGTTGTGCATTCATGCAACTTTTGATGAATACTAGAGATGATCTAGACCCATAAGGTATTGCACTCCATACCATAATTCAAACAGAGTGGTGAACAAAAACTGAGAAACATGGCTTTTACCACGCCACCATCACGCATGCCTAGACAAAATAAAGACTCGTCAGATAAGACTATTGTGTTTATGCACCTCGGTGTATTATACATTCATGGTCATTAATATCTTTCTGCGGAACCTCATTCTAGGCTTCCTCTACCTCATGCTGAAGTACTACCAAAGTTGGTGTAAATTTAGTAGTCTCCTACCAATAACGTCTCATACCTACGTGTTCCATCGGGGATAAGACAGGGGATCTTGGGGGCCAGTGCAACACACCAATTTTAGCATGGTCAAAATACTCTAATATGACTCTTGCTATATGATACCGGGTGTTGTGGAAAAGTTGGGTTTTGGAGTGTACTGAGATATGGCACGAGATGAGGCTCCACAATTTCTTGGACCTAACGTTGTGCAGTCATGTAACCTTTGATGATCTAGACGCATAAGGTATTGCACTCCATACCATAATTCAGACAGAGTGATGATCAAAAACTGAATAACATGGCTTTTACCACGCCGACTTCTCACACTTGTCCGTCCATCATGCATGCCTAGACAAAATCGAGTCACTTAAGACTATTGTGTTCAATTTCTGGTCTCACAATTACCGTTCCCTACACCACTCAAGTCGATTTCGTCTGTTCTGTTCTGAAGTGAGAGCTAACACTCAATGTGGACGGTCCAAACCTTCTAATACAATGATAAACAATACGAATTCCAATAGGCTTTCTATGGTCTCCAATAAACTGACTTTCAATTGTTGTGGTAGTGGGAAAACGATGTCTTAAAGCCAGCAATCTTAGTCTGCGATCTTCCCATTCTGTTATTCTGCGCCTTCATCCTGTACCTCTGGCTCTTTATATTTGGCCTTCTGGATGCTATGCCTGACAACATCTGATTACAGTCTTCTGTACACTAAACACATTTCGTAAAAGTTACAGACTCACAAAAATCTTAAATCTCCGCAAATCAATAATCAGATATTTATGCTAAAATTTTGCTTAGTGGGTGTTCGGAATTCTATGTCACTTAGTATAATAACAGTCAAAATACCAAGTAGACAATTTCTTAACTAAGCAGCACATTGCTATGGAATGCCATGCAATAGGTAGGTACTTAAGATAAAATAATCAAGTTAAACATGATATTCATTCACAAATCACAAAGGACATAAAAGTAAAAAAGTTGATAAAATGAAATTTCTATAGTCGATACTTCATCGTTTTTATGCCCGATTGTTGATTCAGTGTAGTCATTATAAACTAATAGATTATTTTGTCAAATATGTAAAGCTTTTATATATCTCAAATATACCAGGTACCTATTGAAAGGCATGTACATATTCAGATAGCGTCAATGTTTAAAATACTTACATCGGTTGTTAAAAGTAATGATGCACATATTCCAATAATACTGCTACCCATTTGTAACAAAGCAATAAAGCCGAGAAGGTCATTAATTCTGTTTGTAAATCTTAAACAAATTAAACACATATATAGACAAGAATAGTAGGATCACTCTTCCCGCTGGCTTTGATGTTCTTTGTACCACATTTCGCTCTGATTTGCCAACCTTTTTTTGTGCAGTTTTGTGAGAACTGGAAACTCCACCGATTTTACGGTAGATCTACTTTTTTTAGCACCTTAGTCACAAAAGCATCTTAGTCACAAAAGCTCAAAAACCTAATCTTAGCAACCGATTTCCTTAAGGGCGATTCACGCTCCCGCCGGAAAGTCACCGAAAGAGTGCGTCCCCAGAGGAATATCAGTTTCAATATATTTTCGAGTGATATGAATGGTTTTGAGTTATTTTCTACGAGTATAAAAGTCATCAGCTTGATTCTCTGACGAAAATATACTTCTGAACGAAGCAGCAAACTGAAGGTGTGACGTGTTAATAAAGTAATTTAAATGAGTTTCTTATATAGTTAAGTACTTACTTCTTAAGTAACAAGTGGTGTCTTACACATCTAACAAAATATTCTTTATGCTTATCTTCATAGATGCAATCATAACCAGCTTGAAATTTGCGTAATTTCTCATTTATTTTTAACATAGTAGGAGTATTGTAAACTTGAAAACATTGTTGTAAAATTCTGTATTGCGCTGTTACACTTGCTCCAGAACTAATAAATAAACAATCTGCAGCTATAATACCTCCAAATACTGAAGGTATACAAATAACAATCTGACTCACATATATTATTTCGTAGATTGGAGATTTTTGCCATTGGAAAGGGTACTTAAAAAATATAAATACATTTAAAAAAATATTTGTTAAAGAGGTATAATGTTCTTTGCATACCGTTGTTGGGAATACTAACATCCTTTCTTTCGAATATAGTGGTACAATAGACACAAATATTGCTATTACTAAACAATTAACTACGAAAGAGAACTGAAGAATGGTTATTATATAATAAAATTGTTTTAAACTTCTTGCTTGTTTTTCGTCAATCAAATCGTAAGGCCAAAATTTTTTAGTAATATCATTTACCAAGTCTCGTAATGATGATATTTTGCATCGAAGAATAATCAATTTGTAAATGCTCTAAAACATAGATATACATATTATTATACCAGAAGACTGAATATGAACAACTATCTAGTGTCTCACAATGGAACAATATATGTTTGACTGTTTCAGGTACTCTGCCCTGAACATAGCTCTGGATCGTATACTACTGTGACTGATACTTTTCTTGCCAGTTTATCCAGCTCTTCGCCGACGACACGGCCTTATACACTTCCGCATCATCGACTGAAACCCTTAATCGAAAAACTCAAAGATTGCTGGACCAGTTCTCCAACTGGTGCAGCATATGAAGAGTAGCTCTAAATCCAAACAAACCCCATCTTTAGACATCCTAACCTCATTCGACGAGAAAATCTCTATTTCGACTATATCAACCTGTCACTATGGGGGGAACAGCTCGTCCCTCAGGATCAGGTGACCTAACTGGGTGTTCGATTTACTCGAACACTCAGGATGGATGCCGATGTTAAACTTACACTCATCAAAATGAGAAGACGAGCGTCCATCCTAGGTGCTCTGGGTGGTAGAATCGGAGGAAGTGACACCAAAACCCTCCTACATACATGTAAAACCATTATCAGACCTCTGGTCGATTACAAGGCCGTGCCATACTCTGCTATTCCTCAAAGACTTCTACATTCCATCCATGCCACAGAGAGAGCGATCTTACGTAAAGTGAAAAACCTTCACTACCTCTACCCAAGCCACCTTATCTACAACAACACAAATATACTGCCTCTCCCTTCTCGTTTTCGGACGCTCCAACACCTATATGTCGTCACCGTAACCGTAACCGTAACCCAGAGGACCCTCCATAGACACTGGAATGGAGGACTTTAAAGAAGATACAGAGTCCCGAAAAAGAAGATCCCCCTTCCCAACCTACGACTCCTAGATGGTGCCCAACACTCCACAACTGAATGTTTCTGTGGTTCCCTTCGTCCTTGCCAAATGGAAGGGCCCCACGACGGAGGAGACACGCCACAGCGTCAATCTCCCAACCCCACATTGCACCACGTGGGTCACACTACCATCCAACACTCACACGAAAGAAAGAAGACTGTCTAGGTACGTTCAAACACCATGGATGAAGAAAAGATTCAACCTGCTGCACATGGGAAATGCAAATGGGAAAGTTTGTGAGAGCGGGACCGACGACAGATACTAACACCATCCTAATACTCCTATCCATTCCCTGAAAAAGACATAAGTCCTACAGCAGGGTCCTCTTACCAACCAAATTCCTAAAAAATTATCAGCTTTTACCTTCCAAACTCTATATTCTTCGACTTCGACTAGGATTGGTAGATGATGCAAAGTGCAGATTCTGTGAGGAAGAGGACGAAACCTCAATACTCATACTCTCAGAATGCCTTGCATTACGTAATTCTAGGATCAGATACCGAGGATCATACGAAATAGAAGAGAAAGGTCTATTTACATTGAAGCCCAACGATATCCTTAAGTCGTCGCAGGTGTATCTGTCATACATACATACATACATACACAATCAATTGCCAACTATACTTCTCAAGTGTCAGAGTGCTGTAAGGGTAAAAATGTAATATATACCTACTTCAAAAAATGTGCTAGTAACCATTGACGGATAAATTATGTACTTGAGCTCTCGCATACTGAACACATTGTAGAGCAGACCAATTTCCAAAAATAAAACTACTGGAATTGTAACCAAACATCCAATGGTACCTTTGGTTCTAAAGTTTTTAGAATGTGGCCAAAGACCAGCCAACATTAAAGTTATTTTTGGCCATAGCACAATTTTTTTCGTGTAGTCTTGGGATTTAACAAACCTTTCAGATAAACCTTTAAACATTTTAGAATAAAATGACATTTTTATTATTTTATTATACAGTACAAAATTTAAAAGAAAGATCTTAGATGAATATTACTTCAATAGTAAAATGTACCAAAATAAATTTGAAAATATTTTTGTGAATGGATAAAAGATAATAAAACAGTGTGTAAAACCTGAGAAAGGAGACAGCATTTTATACAAGCATATATCTCGGCACTATTAACATGTTCTTCGATTAAAACAAAAAACCTGTAATTTAGTGTCTTTTAAATCAAAAATATGTTTTTTTCTTTACGTTCTCGCTCAGGGGGACACCCTAGTGGATACAGGGGGTAGCTATAAGGGGTGAAAATTGTCATCAATGAAATGGATAAAAATTTTACTAGTCAAAGGTTTTGATATAATAATTCGAAATTCCGATAGGCGGATACCTGAGAATACAAAGGAGGGTAAAGAGGAACGAAATTTTGTATCAAACCGGCTTTCCGCGATTTTAGATTTAGATTTCTCAGGGGTAAAAATGACGGGCATATTCTCAATGACGATTTGTTGCCTCAAACTTTGGCATTCAACAGTGCCATCGCTTAACACATGAAATTAATAAGGCTATAGATCAGAAAAAGTATTGTTCAGCTGTTTTCCTGGATGTTAGTCAAGCCTTTGATAAAGTTTGGCACGAAGGCTTGTTGTATAAAATCAAATAGTTTCTTCCTTTATTATTATATGGTATGCTGAAATCGTATTTAACAGATAGATGGTTTAAGACAAGAGTAAATGCGAGATTTTTCTAAATTCCATCCCATCAAATTGGGGTACCCCAAGGTAGCGTTCTGGGTCCAGTCTTGTATCTCCTGTATACTTCTGACCCCCAACAACAGATTGCACTATAACAGGAACGTTTGCGATTCTGCCAGTTCATGAAAACTATATTAAGTACAGCATTATCAAATTTACAAGAACACCTATTTCGTGTAGAATAATGGCTTAAAAAATGGAAAATTAAAATTAATGAGACCAAATCACCTTCAAACTAAGAAGAGAACAGTGTGCTAAAGAATGGAATACAAATTCCAACAACAACATGCGTCAAGTACCTAGAAATCCACCTTGACAGTAGACTTAATTGGAAAAACCATTGGAAAGCAGATTGACCTAGAAGTGAAAAAAATGTATTGGTTACTTGGAAGATCAAAAATGTCAATAGAAAACAAAACTTTGATATACAAAGCTGTGATGAGACCAATATGGACATATAGTATGAAACTTTGGAGCTGTGCCAGTAAATCGAATATTGCCATTTTGCAACGAGCTCAGTCAAAAATTCTCAGAACAATTACTAACGCTCCATGGTACGTTACAAATTACATGCTTAATCAAAATCTGCTTATACCTACCATTCAGGAGATGATTCAAGAAAAAAGCAATAGACATCACCTAAAGTACTTCTACAAGAATTGACACAAAACCAGGGCAACAAAAGACTTAAAAGAAGTTGGTCAATAGATCTGAAATAAGAAGAAAGAGGTCTATCTCATTGGAGAAGCCTCATCATGTCAGAGGAAAAGCTACTACTAGTTAGTTCCCATGCTAGCATAATAGCTTATAGATTGCTGTTTTATTTGTTAATAAAAAAAAACTTTGGCACACTTATTTACCCTTGTCCGCCACCTTTTTTGTATCCACCCAGCAATTTTGGATTTAGGTTTCGCATACGTGGTAGAAATTGTGAACATATTATTAATGAAGATTATTTTTCCCAAACTTTGACCCTCTTTACTCTTCCGCTACTTCTTTTGTATCCACTTAGGTGTCTGGATTGCGTATTGGCTGGAAACATTTTCAACCATATTATCGATGACGACAATTTCCCATCAAAAATAAGCAACTTTCACTCCTTCCTTATAGCAACACCACTACGGTGTTCGCCTGAGCAGTATGTAAATACCTGTATGGAATGAACATGTTGCAAAAGAGAAATGTCATATTATAGATGAGGGCGAAATTTCCGCTCTAGCTCTTAGACTATAATAAAACTAACACACAATGAAATTAATATATTAAATTGTTAAGAAATTTTTCCTATATGTATATTACTTACTGTCCAAAAACATTTTCTTTTAATTCTTATATGTATAGGTTGTCGACAACTGAGTTGTAGTTAATATCTTCATGGTTTATATACTTTAGGTCAATAATATATATGTATATATGCATCTCTTATGACTATGATTATACAAAAAGTTGTATTTGTGTAAAAAGATCTTGATAAAACATTCATAATTTGATTTGCACTTTGTGTCATAATTTTCATTTAATCTAATTAATTTTTAATGTGATAAATTATGTAGTATGAACTTTGGATTATACAAATTTTTTTAATTTAAAAGAAAAACGAATTATATTGTTGGACTTACGTGGAAGTTATTTTTTGTTTCTTAATTTTTGTAGATGTATGTTTTTTTTGTTTAGTTGAAAAGCTGTTTTAAAAGAAAAAAAAACAGTAAATATGCTTTTACTCTGAAAGTTAAAGCTCTATTTATCGGTTTTTCGTAACATTACCATTAAATAACATTTTTCATGATAAACGAACTATCAGGCATAAAGAAAATCAACAAAACCAATACTCTGGTTCTGGTGACTCAAAAGGATATTTAATTCCCGACATACAAGGCAAATAAAGAAGATGGGAGGACTGCGTCCACAAACTTCGAAGACAAGAGACAACATGAATAAATAGTAAACTTTTCGGAACAAAAACTCGGGTCCATTATAACGAGAGATGAAGCGATTCACGCAATAAAAATGGCAAAATCTATCAGGGATTCGGGCTTCAGAAATAATTAAATTATTTGCAGAAGATGAAGTTAATGTGTTGGTGGACTTATAGAATATAATGTATAATACAGGCATTATACCTGACGAGTGACTTATATACATCAATATTCATCACACTGCCAAAGAATGCAATGATCATAGGAAAATCAGTCTTATGAGCCACCCGTAAAGTATTCTTGAAGATTATACACCTCCGAATCTACAAAAAACTGAAACAAGATATAAATGAATTCCAGTTCCGTTTCTGGAAAAAAGAAGAGCCTGTTCGGATTTAATGTGCTGATGCAAAGGTGTATAGATGTCAATCAACCAATTAATTTGTGGCTCTATTATCGATCATAATAACGCCTTCGACAAAGTACGTCACAATCGACTCATGCAACTGTTGAGGGAGAAGAACATGATAGAAAAAATCTAAGGATAAAAACATATCTACACTTGCGTCAGTCTGCTAGTGTTATGGTGTGTACTCCTAGGTGCTCTAGGTGGTAGAATCGGAAGAAGCGACACCAAAACCCTTTTACACACATATAAAACCTTTATCAGACCTCTTGTCGACTACAAGGCTGTGCCATACTCTGCTATTCCCCAGAGACTTCTACATTCCATCCATGCCACAGAGAGAGCGATCTTACGGAAAGTGAAAAACCTACACTACCTCTATCCAAGCCACCTTGTCTACAATAACACAAAAATACTGCCTCTCCCTTCTCGTTTTCAGACGCTTCAACATCGCTGTCGTCCGGACTCTACAGGGTACTAACACCGTAGCTCCATACACACTAGAATGGAGGACTCAAAAGAAGATCCAGAGTTCCGAAAAAGAAGATCCCCCTCCTCAACCATAGACTCCTCCTTAGACTCCGTTGTAGACTTAAACATTCCGAAAGATCTGAAAACCCTGCTGGATGAAACCCCCCTTTCCTACCGTTAGATGGTGCCCCAACCTCACACTGGACACTGGAAAAAATGGAAGGGCTCCACTACGGAGGAGACGCCACAGCGTCAATCTCCCAACTTCACATTGCACCACGTGGGTCATACTTCCACATACACCTACACTTACACCAAAGAAAAATGACTTTTTAGGCACGTTCAAGCACCATGGAGGGACGAAGTGAAGTTAGAAGATCCAACTCCACAGGAAATGCAAATGGAAAGTTTGTGAGAGCGGGGCCGACGACAGACAGATACTAACACCTTTCCAACATTCCATCCATCCCCTGAAAAGGACGTAAGCACTACAACAGGGTCCTCTTACATACCAAATTCCTAAACAACATCATACTTTTTTTCATAATATATACTCTTAAGTCTAAGTCTTATGGTGGGAAAGGAATAGAGATACAACGTGGAGTAAGGGGGTACATACTTTCATCATGTTGTTTAACCTGTACCCCGAAAAAGTACTGGAAACAACAAACGTTGGGATAAAAGTTAATGGTATCTAAGAACGATTGTTAATGAGAACGACTACACCAAAGAAATAAGAACAGAGCAGTCTTTCAGTCTTTAATTGAATGAAGAAAGTGCTTAGTAATAATGACCTCAGCCTGGAGCTCAAGATCAGAATGTTGCGTTGCTACATAGTTTCCGTTCTACTTTATGGATTGAAGGCATATACGCTAAAGAGAGAAATTAGTGACTGACTGGAGGCGTTTGAAATGTGAGTCTATCGAAAAAAGTTGGGTAGACAGAATAACGAGATTCTTAGAAGAATGAGAAAGGAAAAAGAAGTTCTAAATACCGTAAAAATAAGGAAACTTTAATATTCAGGTAATAATCCAATAATAATATACAACAAAAAAGAAGTGTAGGAAGAAGACGAACTTCCTGTAATACCGCAGACTTATTTCGAACTAGCATATCGAAAATTAAAATAGCCATGATAATTACCAATCTTCTAAGAGGAAATGGTATTTGAAGAAGAAGAATATGAAGAAACTAGAATTGGTAGATGAAGCAAAGTGCATATACTGTGAGGAAGAGGACGAAACCTCAATTCACATATTCTCAGAATCCAATTCATTACGTACCTAATTCAAGGGTTAGATACCTAGGATCATACGAAATAGAAGAGAAAGATCTACCTAACTTGAAGCCCAACGATATCCTAAATTTTCTAAGAAAGATAGGACTAGAAGTGTGAGAAAACATCAGACTTATAGCAAGAAAATGGGGACACAATAGATCTCATAGGTCGAAGGTATATCTGTCACTCCTGATTACTTAGATATACTTACATCTTCTTCTTAAGGTGCCTAATCCAATTAGTGGATATTGGCGACAATTCTGGCAAATTCCTCTCGATTTTGAGTGGCTCTAAAGAGTTCGTGGGCATCGAGGTTTGTCCAATCCCTGATGTTTTGAAGCCATGAGTGTTTTTTTCTTCCGATGCCCCGTTTTCTTTCTATCTTTCCTTCCATTATAAGCTCAAATAATTATGTTAGCAAAGCCAGGAAAACCTCTATATGAAACATATAGGCCAATAAGTCTACTGCCACTGCTATCTAAAGTTTTTGAAAGGATCCTTCTTAATAAAATCAGCGAACTTATACCTAAAGATAAACTGATACCTACACATCAATTTGGCTTCAGAGAAGAACATTCGACAATCCAACAATGCCACAGAATTGTAAATTATACCAAAGAAACCTTAGAACAAAAAAGCTACTGAGCCTCTGTATTCTTAGACATTGAACAAGCCTTAGATAAAGTATGGCACCAAGGATTGCTTTATAAGATAAAACAGTTATTACCCCACCACATTTTCCTACTACTCAAATCCTATCTAAGCAACCGATACATGCAAGTTAAAGTCCAAACCAGTCTATCTAACTACCAACCCATAAAATCAGGTGTCCCCCAAGGAAGTGTCCTTGGTCCTTCCCTTTACTTACTATATACTGCTGATGTTCCAACCACCGACAATACATTAATCGCCACCTTCGCTGATGATACAGCAATCATGACATCAGATCGAGATCCCATAAGAGCGTCAGAAAAGCTACAATCTCATCTCAACTTTTTACAAGAATGGCTGCAACAGTGGAGAATAAAAGTTAACAGTGACAAATCTACCCAAATTACGTTCACTACAAAACGCAGCGTATGCCCACAAGTTTACATCAACAACAACCTAATACCAGTTAAAACTGAAGTTAAATACCTCGGATTATATTTAGATCAAAAACTAACTTGGAAACCTCATATAAAAGCTAAAAAATAACACTTGTAGCTAAAAATACAAAAAATGAACTGGTTAATTGGACGTCATTCACAGTTATCAATTGAAAACAAGGTACTTCTGTACAAAACCATCCTGAAACCAATATGGACATATGGTATAGAGCTATGGTGCTGCAGCAAACCATCGAACACTAAAATATTACAAACGTTCCAATCAAAAATACTTCAAACAATAGCTAATGCCCCATGGTTTGTAAGTAACCACACAATTCATAATGATCTTAGAATTCCAACGATCAATGAAGTAATCCAAACCTCAGCAAACAAAAACAAAACTAGGAATGAACATCATACAAATCCATTGATATCCAACCTATACACGGAATCTATGAGACATAGAAGACTAAAACGTTGCTGGCCAAAAGACCTCTTAGAAGAATAGAAAAACTCCGGAGACCCATCGATGGATGGTGCCCGCCTCATGCCACCTAACGATAAACCATACCATTTACTTATTACTTTATTATTTTAAGTAGATTGTAAATTTGCAATATTAAAAAAAAAAAAATTGTAAGCTTTAAGAACTGGTACTTGGAATTTCGAAAAATATGCCCCAGATAAGCAGTTTTTCTTCTTTTTATTATTGGCAACAACTCTCTTTCTCTGCCCATTCGATTTAATACTTCAACATTTGTTGTGTGATCTGTCCAGGGAATTTTAAGTAATCTTCTAAATACCCACATTTCAAAAGCGATATCGAAGCGTTAAGTTGAGGCTACTGTTGCTTAGCAAGGTTCTCATATTAGTAAATGCTGTTCTGGCTTGCTCAATCCTGCTACGTATCTCTAGGTCTGGATCTAGATCTTCAGCTATCCAACTACCGAGACCTTGGAGACCTTTTGGATGTTCTTATTTTTTACCCTTATATTCAATTGCATATTTCGTGTTCTACTAACCACCATTATCTTCGTCTTGTCTATATTAATCTTCAATCCCAGTCGTTCTCCTTCAGTGTTTATTCTATTTATTAGTCGTTGTAGCGCTTCTTGGCTGTCGGCTATTATGACGGTATCAGCATAGCGAAGGTTGTTAACAATCTGTCCGTTGATTTTGATTCCATCTTCAATGTTACTTAAGGCTCTATCGAAAATCGTTTCCGAGTAAAGATTAAAAAGGAGGGGGGACAGAACACAGCCCTGTCGTACAGCTTTTTCGATTGGGAAATATGTAAATTCCTGTCCTACTCTCACGGATGCTACTTGATTCATGTAAAGGTTCCTTATGATTTTAAGATCATTCTCATCTATCAAACGTTCTTGGAACAATCTTATTAATTCTGAATGGTTAACACAGTCAAGCGCTTTCTGGTAGTCTATAAAGCATAGAAAGACATGTTTTTGCTGATCTCTGCATTTCTGAAGTAGGACAGTTAAATTATAAAGGGCTTCTCTTGTACCAAAACCCTTTCTGAAACCGAACTGTGTGGGGCTAATGTCTCTATACTTACATACATACATACAGACACATAAAGTTTTAATTTGAGAATTTTTAAATATGTTAATTAGTGTATTTGTTAAGTATCAAGTAACGTTACTAGGTTTATTCTTTGTTTGTCAAATATTGTATATAAAATATTTTTCGAGCTTTTCTCCCATTACCAATTGAACTGTTCTTATTTCAGAACGGGATAAAATTAATTAAAAGACAATCAAAATGAAACTAAATATATTGCTTAAGGAATATCCCATTTGATGACACAAACGCAATAATGAAATATTTACAACAAAAATTATTCCTATGGACTAACGAATACAACAGAATACTGATTATGATAACACTGAGTATGTATTGAGTATTTCTATAATTAGTTTATTTTTGCTGATCTGATATGAATCAATTACAAAAAATATCAATGTTCAATGATACATTTAATATTATCTTTAGTTATTACATAAATTTTATTGATCTATAACCATTTTTTAATAAACAAAATATGTAAAATCTTCTAAAAGTGTATATTTAGTTATTTTTTTATGCTTATTTATGACTAAATAGAAGATTATAAATCACATTTGACCACTAAACAGAATTTCATTTATTGAGCATAAAAAGATTTTAATAATAATAAATGTATCACTGAATAGTATGATCACTGCTTAACTTACACGAAAATATAAAATATCGTTTAACTTGAGCAGTTTCAAAAAACAGATATGATTATTTAAGATATTTAAATTGTGATTTACAATATATACAATTGTAATATTTATATATACAAAGGTACTGGGTTTATAATATGCTACGTTTCAATCGTTCTGGAACGGTTAAGAATTTTTTTTAATTAATTAATTAATTTTACTATAAAATGTGCGTTTTTTTATTATGTATTTTTTAATAAAGTAATCATTCTCTTTATTTATTTTATTTAATCACTTTTCATCTCATTACCATAACAGGAAATATAAATTTGGAATAAATACAATTAATAAATTGACGCAACACCAAAACGTAGTCTGATGTTTAAAATTAATTTTTGGTGGTGCGTTAATTTATTGGAGAAATGTGTAAAGAGAATAATCATATAAATATTAATCAGTTTAGTTAAAATAGTATATTGTGTGGCAAGGGGTGAAACAAGACGATTTCTGACTAAGGCGAGAGTTGACAGCCCGAGCAAAGCGAGGGTTGTCTTCTCCCGGTCAGAAATCGTCTTTGTTTTATCCCGTGGCACACACTATATTATTCATATCACATGCATTGAAACAGCGAGTTTTGATCTCTGTAGAGAGTTGAAGTTAGACTATTTCAGACAAACAGTGTAGTAATATCTTGACAACGATTTGTCGACACCTGTCAGACGATTATGATTTTATTCACTTTTGATTATTACAAATGCAATTCTAGCAGACTTGAAATAAAGACATAAATAATAAATAAATAAATGTGCCGGGCAGAAATAACGTTGTTTCTCCCCTAGGGCAGAAAAAACTGTGAGTTTCTGACTGACTGTTGCATTGCTCTGAAATTGTCCTGTTTCGACTGACAAAATAGGGATCAAAACAAGCTGTTTCAATGCATGTGATATGCAAAAGTTATTTATCCCGTTCAGAAACAATTACTCACAATAAAAAAAAAATATATTTAAGTAAATAATTATATAATTGAAATCTTAGTAACTATTAATAATAAAAATATTTAAAACAACTTAAGATATGTTTAAATTGATTAAATAAGTTCTAATAACATAAAAAATAAGAGTCTTTTAATAATAACAAATATTAACAAACATATCTACAGCTGGACAAGTATCTCGTGAAATAAGGTGAAGATGCGCCGTAACATATTTGAAAGTGGGGGTATGGTGGGCGTACACCAAAAACCATTTGTGTGGTATGCTTTTTGCTGTGAGCATCTCTCTATATCTACACTGTTCCTTGTTTCATTTACTCTTACTCGCGTTATTTAAATTTGATTGTGTGTATTCCGTTTTAATTTTACTTATTTTATAAAAAAAATAAGATTACCTCCACATCATCCAGATCTTAAACCAATTAAATTGGTCTGGGCCAGCTTAAAATTGTATGTTGCAATAAAAAATATTACATTCAATATTAATAATGTGAAAGAGTTATATGAAGAATTCTTTGCCACTTCCCTCCTACAGAGTGGCAAAGTCGATGCAACCATACAAAAAAATGTGGCCCGGTATTTTTGGTGCAACATCTGTTAATTTTTATTAATTTTTAAGCTTTGTTTACGTTTTCTTAATATTTTAAAAATGGATTCGGAAATTCCAAGTTGTAGTAATACATGTATTAGTTAACATACGATATGTCCGCAAGTACGTGAAATAATTAAAAACGTTTAATTATTTATATTTTAGTTTTAGGATATTTTTTTCCAAATAGGATCTTTTAAAATGAAAGTCTCTTGATTGACATCAAATCCCTATTTTTCTTCTACTAGTCACACCAGTCAAAATCATTCCCTTATCATTTCTTTTCAACTAATTTCTTTAAATATCATACTTAAAAACAGCCAATATTACTGTGATCATAAACATATTGACAACATTGCAAAAATTTTAAAGTCTGCTGAAATCTTATTAAGCGTTAATGTTCAGGTAAATTCCATCCTAGTCTGGCCGAATACTTGCTCTCTCTACGCACTGTAAGCTCCGCCTTGTCACGAGATACACGGACATTATCTAATTAAAAATAATATTGCAGTAAATATGTAAAGTACGTTTCAAGATATTTCGTCTTGACTTCTGTTTCCAATAATAAAATAATAAACCCTTAGTAAGGAGCCCTTATTTATTCCAAGTAGGCACTTAGGACGCAGGTAGATTTTGCATTAATGGGTGTAGAAAATACAAGAACTTATGGATGCAGATGACGAATTGAAAAATCATACAGTAAAACTCTTAATAAAAAACAACAACTATTTAAGAATTAAAAATTTACATAATTTTTACATTTACAAATAATTTTACATTCTTTTACCTGCGTAAGAAAAACCATTTTGTGCCATTAAGGCTACGGCCACATTAGCGGGATTTCAAGCTGCGTTTCGTTCACGCAGCGTGAATTCCAGTCATTATAAAAATAATAGGCCACACTAGCAGTTTTTTCACGCACGTGAAAACTGACTCATCCCTTGTCACACACGTCGGTTTTCAGTCTTCGCGTGTCGGGAAGCTGAGCTATTACAAAAATGAACATAAGTTCTCTTAACGAAAATCACGCCGCGTGAAATTCAACCCGTGTGTCAACCCAAGACAGCGTGAAAAGGCGCTCGAAAATGGAACCAGTCCTATTCGTGAGCGGGAGAGCTGGAAGACGCGTCTTTCGGGCGGGAATTCACGCCGTGTTTGGCCGGCCCAACTAACAACAGTATAGCCTATTTTTTTGGCGTGTTTTCACGTCAAAAAGCAGCGTGAAATCCCGCTAATGTGGCCGTAGCCTAATGCAAAATCTATCTGCGTCCTAAATGCCTAATTGGAATAAATAAGGGCTCCTTACTAAGGGTTTATTATTTTATTATTGTTGAATCATATTGGAAACAGAAGTCAAGACGAAATATCTTGAAACGTACTTTACCTATATTAATTAACATTAACACAGTTAACCTTTTTTTCAATATTATTTTTTAACCTGATTGAAAACAAAATATGTTTGTTAAAAAAACAATGATTTAAAATTTTCCTAAAATTAATACAAAAGTTATAGATAAAAAAAGTGAATTGATAAACATCACGTAATAACGTTAAAATGGCACTAATTTACTAGAATCTTAAAAACAATTATGTTTAACTAATACAAAAACATATTTCAATATATAATAAAAATATTAGTTTAATTTGGCACACAATTTTATATAAAATTAAAAATAAAGGATCTCGAATATTTTCTAAAGGGTTTTTTAATTGGCACGGGTAGATTTTGGCACCCCGTGGCGGCAATTTTGGTTTGGTGACATCTGTCAAATCTTTTGTTTATTGTTCAGTTATTAATGCCAAATCATCATGGCACGTTACACGATTGAACAGCACGTTTAAATTATAAAACTTTATTATCAAAATGAGTGTTCGTTAACGCAAACGTTGCGCCCATTTTACGGTAGACGTGGTGGTCCTTCACAGTCGACTATTTAACATATGGTGGCCAAATTTGAGACGACCAGTTTAGTAAACAATCAGCCAACATCCGTACGGTCATGGAATGCAAGATCGGCCGAGAACATCGCCGCGGTCCGTGAAAGTATACAGCAGAACCCGAGGCAGTCTATTCTTCGCCGTGCACAAGAACTCGGCCTTTCGCAGACTTCAGCTTGGCGAAATTTGCGGCGGGACTTGGGCCTACACCCGTACAAGATCCCAATTACCCAGAAGCTCAAAGTTCATGACCATCGATAACGTCGTTTGTTCACTGACTGGGCTTCGAATCGTTTGGACGAGGACCTCAATTTTGGCCGAAAAATCATCTTTAGTGACGAAGCGCATCTTTGGATGAATGGCTGTGTTAACAAGAAAAATTGCCATATATAGGACGACACCAACCCACTCGAGGTTAACCAGTTTACCAGTTAACCAGATTTTGGACCGGCGCCGGCGGCGTCTTTGGTCCGTACTTTTTTAAAAACGGCGTTGATGAGCGCTACAGAACGATGATAACCAATTTCTTATGGTCCAAATTGAACCATATGGACGGCGCTACGTGCCACACAGCAACGCCACGATTGACATTCTGCATGAACGATTTGCGGGTAAGGTTATCACTCGCAGGGGTGAAGTGATTTGGCCACCAAGGTTATGTGATTTGACCCCGCTAGACTTTTCCTGTGGAGTTTCTTGAAGTCGCAGGTCTATGCAAATAAACCACAATCGACCGATGCCCTAAAGCGGAATATAACACTGGCCATCGCTCAAATTCAGCCGGATCTATGCGGAAAATTGGATCACTCGGATCCATGCAACCGTAAGAAGCCAAGGCGGGGATTTGAATGATATCATATTCCACACTTAATGGCATACATGCGCCTTTTAAATAAAAAAAAATAATTTTGTTAATACCTCACAAACAGCTTGTTTTATTCCATTTCAACATCTACCCGCCCTTATTGAAAAACCCTTTAGCTCTTCATAAAATAAAATCTTAGTGTAAGGTTGATTGTCTATAATCGATTTTAATGAGCACAACCGTTTAAGTTGCAACAAACAAAAAACGATTTTGATTTACTTTTTAATTTATATGTAGAAAAGTAAGTGGATAATATTTCATTTCAAATATTTTTAACACTAGTTAATGATGATATACCAAATTTTTAATAAATAATATCAGTTAAAAAATAAAAAAGCGTTTATATATCAGTCTTAAAATAAGATTAGTAAAAATGGGTATAAAAACATTTTCGGGGCAAAAATATGAGAAATTCATCACTAAAAACTAATAATTTCTTTAACACCCAAATTACTGTATTATTTCTTATTATTAAAACCATAAAAACATATTTTTGGCATATCACCAATTATTCTTACGTATTTGTTAACTTGCAGTTTATCCCCTGATGAGTGTTAATTCTTTTTTTATTATTATGTAATGTTCTTTTTTTTTAATAGAATTCTGAAAATTTCAATTTTTCACACACAGATCTCCATATCTTCCATTTTAATTACTGTATCTGAACTAGCTAATTTTACCAAAGTCTTTTTTATTCTTAAGGCTGGTAATCTAACGTTAGGATTTTGATGCCAGCATTCTTTCATTAATTTTGACATACCAGATAGTAGCTGAAAAATTATAGAAACATATATGTTAATAATATTAGTTACTACATATAAAGAATTTCTCTTAATCAAAAATGACTTAAAACTTGTTTCAAGGTGATAATCAATGTTTCTGAATATTTCAGGAAAAAAAATTATAAAAAAATATTCCTTAATAAATAATTCCAACCAGAAATGTATCGTTTAAAACACACACCACAGTGTTTATGTGTATGAAACTGTTGTGAAAATGATTTTTAAGATAAAAAATGAATATTAAGGCTAAGGATAAATTAATAGAGTAAGATGTATCAAAATTGATTTGAGAATATAAAAACAAAAGTTTTATTACACTTCTTCTTACAATAGGACCCAGTTCTGTTTTAATCCGATATATTAAGACTCTTTGGAGCTCTTCCTATAATATTGAGCTCCAACTTTCTTAACATCTTTTGGGTGGTCTGCCTACCAGTCTTTGCATATTTGGCTTTTGCGACTTTGACCACTTTGCCCATCTTTCTTCTGGCATCCCTTCTACATGGTCTCTCCAAAACCTCTTGTGTGTTCGTGTTCTTACTCATCTTACCACATCCTCTATTCCCAGTTCCTCCCTGATGTCCTGGCTTCTTATTCGATCGCTGAGGGTTACACCCTTGATGGTTCTTAATTTTTTTATTTCGGTAGTACTCATTATTCTTTTCGTTTTTGATGTTTCAGTTCTGGTTTCTGTATAGGTCTTACGCATGTTTTTATATTCTCATCTTGCTCTTTGCAGTCATCATTTTGTTTCGCCATATGATATCTCTCATGTATCCGCTGACTCTTGTTGCTTTTAGGGCTTGTGTTATTGTTTCTACAATCAGATTTCTCTCACTTGATACCTCTATTCCCATTTAGTTGAATCTTCTCACTTGCTGAATTATTTTGTTGCCGGCTGCCAGTTTGCACCTTATGGATTATTGATTTTGTTTTTTCTGTTGCGGTGCTCATGTTAAGTTTATGTTTCATTTTGTGTACCAAACGCTGTAGGTCGTCTTCATTCTCTGCTACGACTATGGCGTCATCTGCAAAACATAGTACTTTAAGGGCTCGATTACGCCATTCTGTATCCAGCGTTAACTTTTTTAATATTTTCAATGATTTGGTCCATGACGATGTTGAACATGGTAGGACTAAGACTGTCTCCTTGTCTACCCAGACAGTCCTTCGTTCGTTTTTATTCTGGTTCTACTTTTGCTATTCAGTTCCTGTATGATTCTTTGGTACCTGTAATCGATGTTGTTTTAATCCAGAATCATCATTATATAATCTAATCGCACCCTGTCAAATGCCTTGGTCAAATCAACAAAACATATGAATATGGGATTTTTAACTCTATCGATTTTTATAACATTTGACGTAAGATGAATATTGCGTCCACCGTTGATCTATCCTTGCTGTTCTTCGGATATTGGGACCTTTTCCATGTTTATGTTTGCAATGATTTTGGTAAAAAGCTTAAGGACCGAGCTCAGTAGCGTTATATTTCTAAAGTTATTTGGGTTTCTTCTCTCTCCTTTTTTATGTATACTCCCGGATATAATTATTTTTTTAAAAGATCCATTTTTAGTCGCAGGTTAATAACCGATTATCGTAGCGTGAAATGTTTGCTGAACAAATAGTGAGACGACTTAACTTGTTATCATTTGTCAATTCATTTGTTTAATTTGCAAGTCTTTCCTAGCTGATGAAGATGCTAACGAATAGTTTCAGGAGACACATTGAACATTTTGTGGCACGTAGTCTTAGAATTTGCGTCCACAACCGGTCGAAGATTCTCTTTGTTCATAATTTTTGGTTTCCCCGAGTGCGGTTCATCGGTTAAACTGAGATCTCCCAAAGAAAATTTCTTGAACCACAACTGTACTAACGCCATCATCTCCGAGCGCGGTACATATTATTCGAGTGCCCGCTGGAACTTTTGTATCAAGTTTGTACTCATATAGTGAAACTAGGAATGTAATAATTTTCAGCAACTTTTTATGGGGGTAAGAAAAGAAGGATTTATAAACAATATCTATATGACAACGTGCCATATACAAAAACCACACGACCTTATTTGGTTACCTAATATAATAAATATATGATTTTAAAAACTGTTAAAAACGAGTAACAATATAAAACAAGGTAGAATAATATTAGTTAGTATGGCATAATAGATATATTTACCGTATCACTCGCCCATCTATTTGGCAAACTAGGCCTCTGTTGGTCAACACAAACAACTTTTCTCATATCCTCAAAACTAGGATCACTAGGCACAACATCATAGAAAGGTGGTTTATAATCCTCAGCGATACCATTACTAACAGTACGTCTACACATTTCCCACAATACTAAACCCAATGCGTAAATATCAGATCGTCTAAATGAATCAAAATGGTCCATACGAATCCTAAAATTTAACCAATTTAACACCCAATCAAATGAATATATTTTTAACAAAACTTACGTCTCATCCAGAACTTCCGGACTCATATAACGTTTAGTACCAACTCTAGGATTAGAACCAATATCTAACTCATCAGTTGATTGGTAATGTGTTACTGCTAATCCAAAATCAGCTATACAACAGGTACCATTATTCTTAACTAATATATTTTTGCTTTTAATATCTCTATGTGCTATAGCTAGCTTTCCCTGCAATAATATTAATAATATAACTAACTTTTAAAGCACTTATATGAAAGTGTAATTTTTTATCCTTTTACAAACCTGTGTTCCGAAGATTTCTGTATGTAAATGTACAAGACCATTAGCTAAAGACAAACATAGTCGCATCAGTTGCTGATGAGATAATGATGTATAACTTAGATAGTCATAGAGACTGCCCAGTTGATGATAGTGAGTAATCAGCCATAACTGTGTACATGAATTCCTTGAAGTCATATCTGAACCAATGTAACCGAGAATGTTTTCATGGCGAAGTAAAATTGTACTAAAAAAATATAAATCATTACTTTTATGCTTCGAGGAAATTGTTATAAATACAACAATACATGAATACAAACTTTTTATATTAAATGGTAGAAAATTTAATTCACCTGTATATCTCAGTTTCCCTTGACCAACTTGCTTCATCTCTGGAAAAAAATATTTTCACAGCTATATTATCACTATGCCAAACACCTCTCCAGACTTCTCCATATCTTCCTTTACCAATACATTCAACTAAAGATATTTGCTTAGCTAATGTACGTTGAATTAACAGAGGTAATCCAGAACCACTACCAGATGTCATAGATTGTTCCAAATATTCTCTTAAGGTACTGTCTCCAGCAGCGGTAGCCCTTAGTAAATCATCAGTAGCATAATAAGTATCAGGATCTGTTCTATTTTCATTACACAACCTAAAATTAGAATTAATATAGGGAATATCATCTATCTCAACATTTATATGCTTAATTTAACTTACCTATTTCTATAATATCTTCTCAAAAAATACAAAGCTAGCACTCCAATTGACCCGAATACTATTAACGGCCCCAAAACTGCAGCGGTTATCTTTAAACCATAAATAACACTTTCAGTATACTGACCACTACTCTCTTCGTAAATAACAGGTAGTTCCGGAAAAGGACCATCATTACAAAAGTCTCCAACACAACATTCTATTTGAAACTGCCCACTAGCATGTCGTTTATGCTGTACAGTAACAGAAGGTGTTCTACAATAAAAAAGCAACTGTTCTTGATCCACTGTACACCCTTTTGTGACACTTTCTTCCCCTGTACTTTCTCGTACTCTTGATTTCCAACACTGTAAAGCTTTCTTGCATATTGTTGGTTTAGAACAGTCAGGTGGCTCACAGGAATGACAAGAGTATCTTTCTGGATTACCGTGTTGAATTGAATTAATATTTGGTAATTTATTCAATAAATCAGGTGGAGGTTCTCCAGGTTCATTCTCGTTTAAGGGATCGTAATCATCATCTGCATCATCTCGTAATTCAGGTCTTTGAGGCTCACCTAGAATAGATTGCAGTAAATTAGCATACAGATAATACATTAACCATAAGTTGATGAACAAGTTATAGTTTACTTTATGTTCTTACCTACTACCAAACTTGTTATTAAAATAATAAACAAACAATTTATAACTTTTGAGGTAGCCATGATCCATTTGTTTTGCTCTTAAATGACAATTGACAATTTATTATATTAGGTACATGATCAGCTTTACAAAAAAGAAGAGATTTTTTGTTCTCGTATATTATAGTTACTTTTAACATAAATGTAAGTATTAAATACGAATGTACTCGTTCTGCTAATAAATAATGATTCTAATATATATTTATATACATATTTTTAAAACACAAAGTAAACAATATGTTTTTAGTGGTGGCCTCTATTCATACCGTATTATTGGTCAATTCTCCCATGTGTTGAGGTTGAGATTTAAAGGTTATGTTTTTATACGATTGGTGTTAATCTTTGAATATAAATTATATTCAAAGGTGTTAATATTCAAAGGTGTTAATAAATTGAATTATTTTAGTAGAAATGAGTAAAATAAACAAATTTGATACCATAATACGTACAATAGATGATGATGAAGAAGTTGAGAACTTATCTGATGATAGTGATGTCGAAGTAGAAGTAAGTATTTGTAAATTAAATTTTCTGTTATTCACTCAGGTGTCTAATAATTTTTTTTTTGCAGTTTCAACCTACTAAACAAAAATCTAAGAGTAAAGCTGATTTTGATAACGAGTTTAGCTTTGTGAATTCAATTGAGGAGTATAATAAAGATACTTGGAATGACTTAACCAAGTATATTAAACGTAAAGCTAAACAAAAAACCGATGATAAAATCAAAAAACTTCGTGTAACTCAATCCGATGAAACTGCAGACACTGAAGAAAATGGGGATGCGGAGTCCGATATTTCCCTATCAGATGATGAATTAAAACATGATAAAATCAAGCTTAAAGAACAAAAGAAGAAGAAAAAACAATTAGATGCAAATGGTAATGATGAAGAATTTTTTGAAGACGTACAGTTTAATTCAGGAGATAATGTCAGTTTCTATCAGATGAATTTATCACGACCTTTACTTAAAGCTATCAGTGAAATGAAATTTGTTCATCCTACACCAATTCAAGCTGCAACTATTCCTGTTGCTTTATTAGGTAAGGATATATATACATTTTTTACACTAATGTCATGGTTAGTAAAACTAAGTATTCTATTCTAGTTGATCAGTATTCAGTGGTTTTTGGTGATATTGTTCTTGTTAACCAATTTACTTTCTTTTATTATTAATACAAATTTTTTTACTATAACTTTTTTTAGGAAGAGACATTTGTGGTTGTGCAGCAACAGGTACCGGAAAAACCGCAGCTTACATGCTTCCAACATTAGAAAGACTCCTCTACCGTCCATTAGATGGCACTTCCGTTATAAGAGTACTAGTTCTCGTGCCAACTCGAGAATTGGGTGTCCAAGTATATCAGGTAACAAAACAGGTCAGCCAGTTTACTGATATTCAAGTAGGTTTGGCTGTAGGAGGATTAGATTTGAAAACACAAGAAAATATTTTAAGAAAGAATCCAGATATAGTTATCGCAACACCTGGTAGATTAATTGACCATTTAAAGAGTACTCCCAATTTTAGTTTGGATAGTATCGAAGTACTTATTCTAGACGAAGCTGATAGGATGTTGGATGAATATTTTGCAGAGCAAATGAATGAGATTGTTAAGCAATGTTCAAGAAAAAGACAGACGATGCTATTTTCAGCCACTATGACTGAAGAAGTTGAGAGTTTAGCGGCGGTGTCATTAACTAAACCTGTTAAATTGTTTGTGGATAGTAACAGAGATGTCGCGTTTAATTTACGTCAAGAATTTATTCGAATTAGAACCGATAATGAAATTGATAGGGAACCTATACTTGCTGCTTTAGTTTGTAGGACTTTTAGAGAGCATTGTATGGTTTTTGTACAAACTAAAAAACAAGCTCATCGTCTACATATTTTATTGGGACTTTTAGGTCTTAAGGTAGCTGAGTTGCATGGAAATTTAACTCAACCACAACGTTTAGAAAATTTAGATAGATTTAAAAGTAAACAAGTGGATGTTTTAATAGCAACAGATGTAGCTGCTCGTGGTCTTGATATAGTTGGGGTACAAACAGTAATAAATTTTGTAATGCCTGCCACTGTAGAACATTACATTCATAGAGTTGGTAGAACAGCTCGAGCTGGAAGAGCAGGGGTTTCGGTAAGTTTAGCTGGAGAAAAAGAACGAAAAATTGTTAAAGATGTGATTAAACGAGCAAAAAATCCTGTGAAAAGTAGAGTTATACCACCTGATATTTTAGATAAATACAGAACTAAAATCCAGGGGTTAGAACCACAGATTACGCAAATTTTACAGGAAGAATATGAAGAGAGAATGCTAAGTAAAGCTGAGAATCAAGCAAATAGAGCTGAGAAACTACTTAAAGGTGAAACACCTGAAGTTAGACCTTGGTTTCAAACAAAACAACAGAGAAAACAAGAAAAAGAAAAGTTAAGTTTGAAAAACACCGATAAAAGTGATAAACCTGCAAAATCTGGTGCAAAAAAGAAAAGTGTTAAAGGAAAAGAAGGACCGGAAGATAGAATATCAAATGAACTAAATAAAGTTGCTCTATTACAAGCAAGATTAGCAAAAAAGAAACAGAAGCAGAAGAAAATTAGCACAGTTAGAGATGAAAGTTTGCGAAGTGGACCTCTAACTAAGAAGCGAAAATCACATTTTTCTGATTTAGTAGATACTTCTCAGAAAAAAGCTAAGAAATTACGGTATGATAGTAATTTTAAACAAAAAATGAAGAATAAGGGCAAAGGAAATGTAGGTAATAAGAAAAATAAAATGTTTGGTAAACCGCAACAGAAAAAAAGGAAATAAATAATTTTTTAACAGTTATTAGTTTGTTTTCTATCCTTCCTAAACAAAAAGATCTTGGAAGTGTTCTTGAAGAAGATATTTTGGTAATTACTGCAAAAAGCTAAATTTGATTTGATGCCTCTTTTTGTTTTACACATTATATTTTTTTTTCTTTTAATCTCATTAACTGTTTTGGGAAGCCAGTTTTTGAATTAAACTCTGTTATGTGCTCCAATTCACGAACGGACAACATAAAATACACGAACTACGCATTTTTGGTTGTAGATCTAAAATCGAATTTATTTGTTAGGATATGTCTACGAAACCTTTCCTCCGACTAGAAAAATATTAGTTAAATATTTAAACTTTGACTCAATCTTCAATAATTTTTTTAAATTCTTTTTCGTTTAAAAGTTTGAGCCTTCCTTTATAAGTAAAAAATTGGTGACTATCTGAGAGCCTTATTTAGGGTTTAGTATAAATTTGTAAATTGCGATTTTTTTCCAGTAGGCTGGATTGCAAAATTAATATGCAAAAACTATCCGACCGATCTTATAATTTTTTCTCTAGAAGCAATATTTTTCGAATTATACACAAAAATAGGAGCAAAAAATGAGAAATTTTCAGATTTTTTGTAAATAAAATTATTATTATTATTTATGAGTAAGGGCGGAGGACAGATGTCTTATCTAATACCTATGGTAAAAACTAATTTAACACAACAATTTGAAAATAAAGATTAAACATTAAGAAAAAGAACTAATTAATGAATATATGTCCTGACCGTTTAAATTAATTTAAATGTAATAATTACTTGAAAATGGTATAATGCCGAAACATATGTAGTGTTAAAAAAATTTTTTTTAATAAATTGACCGAACCCCAGTAATTATTACATTTAAAAAGAACTAACTACTAAGGTCTATTAAAAAGATAAATGTCAATCGAATTTTTTAACTGGTTAACAGTCACTGAGTTGATTGCGATTAGAGGGAGGCTGTTCCATACATCGAAAATTCTGTTGTTAAAGAAGTTTTGTCTGGTGCGATTATGGAAAGTTTCTTTCTTCAGCTTCATAGGATGGCCACGCATTCGGATATCAGAGTTCAGTGTAAACATAAGTTACTATCGTTGAATTTTATTATCCTGAACGCTATTATCAGGTACCCTCGTAGGCGATGTTCTTGAAACGTAGTGAGATTGGCCATCACCATCCGCTCTTCATAACTTGGTCTCGTACGACCAAATGACAGTCTGGTAGCACACGGTTTGCGACTGGTGCATATCGTGGTAATCGATATTGGGATTCCAGCAAAAAATAGCTTCCTATGGAAAATGTCCAATCCAAAACAGATCCCACCTAGACTACTAGCTTTACTCCTTAGAGATTAGCAGAAATAGACAGACAGACAAAAATGGTAAAATATGTTATCTACACACAATAAAATTGTAACTGTCTGTACATGGAAAAAATAAATTTAAACTATTTAATGGTAGTTCTTTATATACGCAAGAGAACCGAAAACAATGTTTTTCCATTTCGTCTGTTTGTCTGTATGTTTGTTAACGCTAATCTCAGAAATGGCTTAACTGATTTGGATGCAGTTTTCAGGAATGTATTATGATGGACTTGACTTAACGTTTAGTGTCTTTTTTTATTAAATCGGTTAAGAAATAAAGAAATCATTTCATTTGGTTTTAACATATTTTTAACTAATAGATGCATATAGGTATATTTTTCGTCACATGTTAAGAAATGGTTCATTATCGTTGCGTGAAATGTTTGCTAAAGAAATGATGAGACGACTTTATTTGTTATCAATTCATGTGGGATCCATTTGCTTAACTTCCACACATTTCCTAGCTGATGAAGATACAAACGAATCACGGCTCACACTTAACATTTCTCAAAGTTCTTAGCGGGTTGTCTTGAAATTTGCGTCCACAATCTGTCCAAGATCTTCGTTGTTCGTGATTTTTGGTCTCCCTGAGTGCGATTCATCGGACAACTTAAGATCTACCGAAGATAACTTTTTGAACCACTTTTGTGCTGTTCGATCACTAAAGACATCATCTCCGAATCCGGTGCATAATTTTCACGCGCTGCAGCAGCTTTTATATCAAGTTTGTACTCATACAAACTAGGAATGTAACAATTTTTAGCAATTTTTTATGTGTGTGAGAAAAGAAGGATTCATACTAACGTGACATCAGGTAAGATAACGATCAGCAATATAAACATACAGAAACTGAACGAACTTTGGTTACTTTATAGCGGTTGGTTCATAAGAGCACATGAGCACGTGAACCCCCAACGTAAAAAATGGCCATAAAAAAAAAACGAAAACATATATTAATCTATTTGTGCATTAGAATGTATTTAAAGTTGCATCTTCTAGCTACTTCCTCGGCCATAAATAAAGTGAAAGAATTCCGCGTGCAGTGCTCAATACGATACAATATCTGATTCGTAGTGGCCAAGTTATAAAGTTTATTTGAGCACAGTGGCATTGTGATCTCAGTGATTTCTCGTCAGGGTAGAAGTACAGTCGTTCATCGTTTCGGTTTTATTAACGAGTACGTTACAATACGCGATAATTGTAAGAATGATGGGAGGTGCGGCGATCTCGGAAAGTTTTTGCGACAACGTGACCATTCAATATTTAAATACAATTAAATTTAATTCTATAACAGTAGAAAAAAAAATGTGGGTCGCTCAAAACCGAGTTTGGAAATTATGAAAATAAGTAAAGGAAAAAATCGGGATTATCAACGATTCGTTTAAAATCGACAAATATGAAAAAACTGACTTAGCAATTCGCACATTTCTCTTTTTAAATAAAAACTAATTAAAGACAGAATTAGAAATTATATACAAACGATCAGATTTAAAAAAGCATCCGTAGCACTGCTTTAATTTTTAATTAAAAATAATAATTTACAAACATTTCTCAAAAAGATTTCTAGTGCTACAAGCAATTGTTACGATGCCCAACGTTGCTGATCTACATTAAAACGGATCAAAACTTTCCTTAGAAGTACTATTTGTCAGGATAACTGCTCTAACAATGTTATCCTTTAAGAAACAAGTTTCAACGAATTGGTTACTGAAGAATTTATCAAAAAGAAGGATAGACGACTTCATTTGTGCTTGGCGAGGTACCTTTTTTTATTTAAGGATGTCCTCGTAGGTATAGAAGTATAAATACAAATGTACCGAGACATTCTATTGGGGCAGAAGAGGACGAGTGGGGAAGACGTGGGAAGGTAAGGAGTTCCACAATCTGAAGACCTTGGGGATGAAGAAACGATGGAATCGATCCATTCTCGATGTCTGGCACTGAGCAGTATATAAGGATGCATGGAGTAGGCACCTGGCGTGGCTCCGGCTGGTCTGGAAAATGGAGGCACTATAGAGTAGAGTTCTTTTGAGGTGAGTTTTTAATTTTTAACTCTTTAATAAGCTTTTTTATGCCATTTAATAAGCCCAAAAAACCTCGAATTGCGGCGCCAGTTAATAAATCGTTGCCTCGGGCAGAGCCGTCGGGGATGGTTAAAAAAATTGCAAATTTGAATATTGTTTTTCCATATCTGCTATCGGAATAAAAGTCTTATTTTTTTATTGGTCATTTGAATGTACTGTTTTAATTTTTCCTTCGTGAATTCGGGATAATTGATAAACAGCAGACAAACTTAACAATTTATTGGTAAACACACATAATAATTTCTTAAACTAATTTACACAATTACTGAATAACGTCTTTAAAATATCTATTACAACAATCCACACTTTATTGCTAGCTATTACCATTACAATTATTCTTCTCCGTCCAAAGCGATCCTTCTAGAAGTATCTCCAACGTTACTACGAAAAACAACCTTTCTAGAATCGAACTAGAATTTTCGATCGATCGGAAAGCAACTAGAAGCTACGAAAATTCTAAGAACTGGTGTTTGTCTGGCGCTACTTCCTGGGCGACAGGTCCGGCTCGGCTTGTAACAGTACGTTTAAGATTTTGTAGGGGGAGGAGGGCCAAAAATGCTTTTTCGACGGGTAGTTCTTAGCCTCTCGACGGCACTGGTCTCCGGCATTTTACCTGTGACCCCATTTTTTTTTTATTTGTTCCCTCCAAGATATTTCACTACTCGCCAGTGATAGCTTAGGTTTCTTTTTTTAGATAAGTTAAATAACTACATGAGAAATTAAATATTTGTATTTAGAGAATATTTAGAAGAATAAAGCCTGTTAATAATTGCCAATCTGTAATAGAAGTTTTTTTTTAAACCGGCCAGAAATTAGTACTTTCCGGTTTATTTTTAGGTCAGAAAATCTCATTTTGTCGGACAAGGCCAGAAAATAAAAATGAGTCCGGTAAAAGCTTTTGCCGGACTATAACAATAATTTTGTGGCCCGGTCCGACAAAATGAGATTTTCTGACCCAAAAATAAACTTGAAATTACTAAATTCTGGCCGGTTTAAAAAAAATTGTATGTAATACGTCCCAAAAGTGCTTTTACTGGGCTCGCAGGCCCACTCGTTCAGTAAAAGACCACTTTCGGGACTTAGTACGTAACCTACTATTACGTAACAAGTCCTGCGAGTCCAGCAAAAGCAATTTTGGGACGTATTACGTACAATATTTTTTTTTTATACCGGCCAGAATTTAGTATAATTTCCAGTTTATTTTTGGGTCAGAAAATCTCATTTTGCCGGTCCGGGCCTGAAAATTATTGTAATGGTCCGGTAAAAGTCCGATTTAAAAAAAAAATATTTGTTTGATAATCAAATATAATGCGCACATAGAAAATCAATAGGAAGCAAAAAGCATTCACGATCGTTAGTTCAGTATACACTCCCTAAAGCACGTGGAAATGATATCTGGGAAACCGGCATAGAGAAGGGAATCGCAAACGGTTAAATTTGCAGTACACACAAAAAACGTAAGAAAGAGGGGACCGAATTTTGTCTGACGTAAGTAAAGTCAGCTGAAAGTTATTTTTATTTTAATTTTTGTTACAGTTGAATTAACAAATATGCCCAATATTATTAACGAAATTAAACTAGATTTTAAGGATGTATTGTTACGGCCAAAAAGATCGACTATCAAAAGCAGAAACGATGTGAGTACGAGACTGCGTTAATAATTTTCGTATTGATTTTTAAAAAATTATAAAGCTGAGTTGTTGATGTTGCTATTTTGTTATTTTATTTGTAGAAACATGTACCTACTTTAATTGTATATTTTGCTCGTTTTGCATCCTTATTGTTTGGTATAAGAAAACGCTATTGATTAAAATAAAAAAGTAATTGTACAAGGGCACAAATTAATCCAAGAATTTGACCTTTTGCATGATATGTATAGTTTTATCTAATAAATTTATAGATAGCTTTATTTACTAGTCTAGTGTTAATTAAAGATTGATTACATTTTAATTGAAAACGGATGTTAATGGATTCGATCTTATCACATTTATACACAATTAAATACCTATACGATAATTGTTTCGATGTTCGCTAAAAGGAACAATTTTAAATTATATTTAAAAATATATTAAAATTGGAAAGTTTTTTTAATTATATTTTAGGGAAGACGGTAATATTTTTATCTACTCTACCTCATATTATGTATCAATTTTTAGTTCGTGAAAACTGTCATTATAGACAGCAGTGCGTGAAGGATTGAAAGTGTGCGTGAAGTAACAATGTATTTTAAATGGGATTTACTTTTTCGCACTGTTTTTGACACACCTTCATATAATCAAATATCCTTAGCATTCGCGTTGTCATGGTGTTGCTATGAGAGCATTACATTTCAACCAAAGTCATTCTGACAGTTTTGTAGTTTAAATTTTCAAATGTGAATTTCTAATTATTTTTTATTTGTTTATCGTAGATAAAATATTGTATGAAACTGTGCGTGAAGTGCTTTTTGCGCACTTACGCGATATATAGCACTCGCTTCGCTCGTGCTCTAAACATCGCGTGCGTGCGCAAAAAGCATACTTCACGAACTGTTTTATAAATAACTATTTTAATACAACCGAGAATAGATCTTCAGAGGCGCACTCTAAAATTTGAATTTTTTGTTGGATTTTTATTTATTGGCTTATAAATTGCTTTTATACGATTTTTTTATAGAAATTCTAAAATATTTTTAAGTGAGCAAAAATTTTTGTTTAAAAGAAATATTTTTTTGAAAATCGTAGGGAAATAATATATTTAAACTAGTTGTTTTCTTCTAATTTTTCGATTTTTTCCACTTTTTTTGATTGATTATAATAATTTATTACTGTTTTTCTTGATTTTATCATATTTTTTGTCTATTCACAGGTTTTTACTTTTTTTCTTGTGTTTTGTAATGTTTTGTCTCTTTTTTTAATAGTTTTTTTTATTTTTTACATTTTTCTTTTATTTACATTTTTTGTTCCTTTTTTTTTGTTTTTTTTTCGCTTTTTCAATTTTTGTTTATTTTTCATTATTATCTATTTTTTAAAATTTTTTTTTATTGGTTTTTATAATTTTGCTAGTTTTCATCTTTTTCTGTTTTTTTAGTTTTTTTCGTTTTTTAATTTTTTTTTCGTTTTTTTTCCATTTTTTTGATACCTACTCGTTTTTTAATTTACTTATTTTTTAATTTTTCTTTACCTTTTTACAATTTGTTACTATTTTTAATAATTTAACTTATTTTTAAGGATATTTAATAATATGTTAGGGTTTTACACGTTTGTTTTTTATTTCCTACTATTTTTCACATTTGTTAACAATTTTTTACGAATTTTCACTTATTTTAATGATTTTTGACAGTTTTTTTAACATTTCTGAACAATTTTCGACATTTTTTTCACCATTTTCAACAATTTTGAAAGATGTCAAATTTTTTCTGCGATTTTCATCAACTTTTTACGTTTTTCAACGTTTTTTCATTTTTAAGGATTTTTAACATTATATCACGACGATTCTCACAGTTTTTTACGTTTTCCATCAGTTTTTCTGGATTTTTAATCAATTGTCTCTTTTTTTAATTTCTAATAATTTTTTAATATTGTCAGGAATTTCTTACCATTATTCACGTTTTTCAAGATTTCTTTTTAAACTTTTAAACTACTAGCAGCCCGCCCCGGCTTTGCACGGGGATTAAAGAAAAATAACAAAAGCCATTAAATTTATTGGGTCAACGCTTCCCTGTAAACAATATTACTTGTTGTTTTATTTTCTGGCAGCAAAATAAATTGATTTTCAGGTGCTTAGGCGGTTGGCCATGAGGAAAACCGATCCCTACTATTTGGAAGGTTTGACCTTGAGACTTAACATAACATAAACATAAACAATCCTTTATTCAAACAGTAATACAAAATAATAATAATAATAATAATTTTCAATTAAAAAAAATAACATATATGATACGAGCTGTTTAAAAGAAAGGAAACTGTTCGATATGGACGGAGACACCACCTAGCACAAAATGCTGTGTGTGGCAAAAAAAGGTATTTCAAATTCATACGGGTTTCTTTTTAAATATTTATGTTATAAGTATCATGGATATAATAAGGTTTAGGTTTAAAAATTAGTTTGTTAAGAGCTGATAAATTTATTGGTACGTAAGGGATTTTAGCCATTGGTTTATAGTTTTTTTCGCACAAGAATTATTGTAGGTGATATTGTTCCGGGACAAAAAAGTTGTGAAATTATTGTAGATTTTATGTATTATGTAAATGAAGTATGTTTCTGTATGTGCTTTAAGATGTTTCTTTGGTCTGGCCATAATGTCTGCTGCAAATCTGGTATTGTGAGTGTGATCAGGGAATTCTAATATGGACAAATTGTTCATAGTATAACTGATCACCTCCCCACAATACAAATGCCTCACTGATGGCACCGCCGCGAGGTCGAAAAGCATGTCCGACGGAAAGTCCATAGGTTTATTAAATATTATTTTTAGTATAGTCTTTTGAATAACTTCAATATTATGAATAATATACTTACGTGCTCCTCCCCAGGTCAATATACCATATGATATAATTGACTGGACAAGTCCAAAATAGAATATTTTTAACTGACTATGATTAAAAATTTCACGGAGTTTTCTAAATAAAAAAATAGTTTTTCTAAGCCTGTTACAAATACTCGTGATATGAAAATTCCATCGGACATACTGATCGATCACCAGTCCCAAGTACTTAGTGGTTTCGACCCTGACTATCTTATTGGTGCAGACACAGCCTTCCAGCAAACATCGATCTGAATGAAATGTTAAGTCACTGAAATTTGATTGGGTAGTGGCGGAAGTAGAAAATGTTATGAAGTTTGATTTTTTGGTATTTAATAATAATTTATTATTATTTAACCAGGCCCTCAACATTCGTAGATCAGACTCTGCATGTCTCTTCACTAGTTCCCATGACTGCTCTTTTATAAAGAGTACCGTGTCATCGGCATATGCGATTATGTCAGAATATAGAGGAAGGTTAAATACATCATTAATGTATATTAAAAATAGTATGGGCCCCAAAACTGTTCCTTGGGGTACACCGCAAGAAACTACCCTCTTCTGACTTAGGTTGCCTGATATTTTTACACTCTGAGGTCTATCTTTTAAATAATTCTGGAATAGTTCAAGTGCCTTACCTCTACATCCGATATGCTCGAGTTTTCTCAATAATATTGAATGGTTGACCGTGTCAAAAGCTTTAGTTAAATCTAAGAAAATTGCTATGCATGGTGTCGAAGAGTCCAGACAATCATAGATTTTACTAGCTAATCGGGTGATAGCGTGAGTTGTTGAAAATCCCTGTCTAAAACCATACTGGTTTTCATTCAAAAAGTTATTTGTGGATAAGAAAGATAAAAGGCGATATTTTATTAATTTTTCTAGTAGTTTCGATATGTTAGGGAGCAAAGATATTAGTCTATAATTTCCTGGCTCATGTCTATTTCCATCTTTGTAAATGGGCACCACGACGGCCTCCTTCAATGACCGAGGGAACCACCCCTCCAAAAGGCACCTGTTAAATAGATCACAAAGTGGTTTGCTAATTATATTTACAGCAGTTTTTAATATTTTTGAGTCCACATCTCCACCACAAGAAGCAGATTTATTTTTTAGAGATTTAATACTTCTAGCCACCTCGCCCTCAGTGATAGGTGTGAGGAAGATAGTGCTAGTAATTTTGTTACTTAAGGGGATTCGAAAATTTATATCGATATCATCATTTATTTTGTCCGTTATACTAGATCCGATTTCAGTAAAATATTTATTAAAAGTGTTAGCAATTTCATATGGGTCTGTCACACTACTACCGTTATTATTTAAATTATTTATGTTATCATTTTTACTAAATCTGTTTAAGCAATTATTTGCAGTTTTCCAGATATTTTTTGGTGAGTTATTCATGTTAATTTTATTAATATAAAATTGTGTTTTAAGGCATTTTATTAATTTAGGTATCTGTCTCTTATAGTGGTGATATGCACTCAATAAATTTATGTTTTCTGGTTCAATTTTTAATAGTCTATATAGTCTGTCTCTCGTGTTAATGGATACAATCAAACCCTTTGTTATCCATGGAGAACGTTTTTTTGTTTTACTGTTATGACGTTTTATTATAGAGCATTGTGTTATAGATGTGTTCATACTGTTAATAAAATTATCAAAGCATTGGTCTATTGTTAAAGAGTTATTAATTACATTATTCCATGGTACCTAATGATTCTAAAACATGGTTTAATTTATTATAATCAATTAATTTGGTTTCGTAAATGTTGCCAGTTGGAGAAGTGCTACTCTCGCCCCCCAAAAGCACCAGCTTAGCGACTGTGGGGCAATGATCAGTGATCTTAGATTGTAATACCCTAGAATCAATGTTCTTTATAGGCAGGCTGTTCTTTAAAAATATGTGATCAATGTTAGTAGATGAATTATTAACCTCTCTGGTTGGTGCGTTAAGACTTATTATTAGTAAAAGCGAAAGATGTTTTGATAGGAAATTGAAGCGGTTTAAATGGATTTGGTAGATCAGTTGGGATCATCGGTATCCTCAGTGTATGAGCTAGTTGACCAGCTGGTGGTTCAGTTATATTGGTTGCTACAACTTAATTGTCCTTTAATTCCTTTATAAGTAGCCTCGTTCCATTGCACATGCTAAATTTGTGATATCTGTCGTGATTATGAAATACGTTATTTTGATAAGGAATAATACCAAGATAAAAACTTTTAAAAAATTAAAAATTAGTTATTGTGACGTAACTATAACAGTTAGACATATGCTGTCGCGGCATTTTTTGTAGATATTCATATATTCTTCAAAATCGTAGTACATTATTTTATTCTATAATCAATAGTTTTCTCAGCGCACGCGATGTAAGGATTTTAAGGTCATTTTTGGTTACATTAATGGCATTTTAGTAAGCATCCCTATTTTTTTTTAAATGAAACATAGCCTATGTCACTCGGGAATAGTGTAGCTTGCCAACGGTGAAAGAATTTTTGAAATCGGTCCAGTAGTTTCGGAGCCTATTCATTTCAAACAAACAAACATATAAACAAAAAATCAAACCTTTCCTTTTTATAATATTATTAGTATAGATTTATAACATTTTTTCAAGATCTTTAACATTTTTAACTTCCCGCTAAAAAAAATTAAAAATTTTTTAAAATCGGGAAGTTATTGGTTTCACCCCGTTTTTCGAAAATCGAGTTTTCATCGGATTTCAACGTTTTGAGGTCTTAGGAACCTCCCCTGACTATTTTTACGAGGGTGTCTGTATGTCTGTATGTACGTGTGGATGTGTGTGTGTGTGTGTGGATGTATGTAAACCTCTTATAACTTTTGAACGGCTTGACCGATCGAAATGAAATAAAAAGCATTTTAAAGAGTTCCATCTAACTTAGATTCCCTGTAAGTTTGAACCGATTCGAGCCAGTAGATTTCGAGAAACTTCAAAATAACCGAAAAAAACAATTGGTAAAAATGATGTTTTTTGGGCATATCTTTTTGGCTATTCCATCGATCAATTTCATAACCTAATCAGCTCTCAAGCTTAAAAAGCAACGTCGAATGCCGTTTGACAAATTAAAATCGGTTGATTCGTTCGTGAGATATCGTTGTCGAAAAATTTCAAAAAAAAATGTTTTTTTTTCAATAACTTAGAGATTTTTTGACTAACCGATTTTGCTCTCTCGGTAACGTTTTTAGGTCTCAAAAAACTGCGTCGAATGCTATCATCAAAATCTAATAAGGCGTTAAAAAGTTATGGCTTTTTAAACATTTCAAAAAAAAGTCAAAAACGTCAAAATACGTCACGGTACTATAGCTTTGCGGTTAAAACTAGCGGGAAGTTGCAAGGATGGCCTTTAAGGTCAACCTCTTTTCGAATTTTTTTTACGATTTTCAACAACTTTTTTATTTGCACCCTTCTATTCTTCTATTCTAATAAAAACTTGTTCAATAAAAATTGAATTTCAATTTTTATAAAAATCGGTGATGATTTAAAGATTTTTCCATACAAACTTTAACTTTTGACCCCTATTTCACCCCTTCTGAGTTGAAATTTCTTAAAATCCCCTCTTATTGTTCCCATTATGAAAATTAACATCCATCCAAATTTCACATTTGTACCATTAGCGGTTACGGCTATGTGCGCGACTATACCACAATCAGTGGGAACTTCTCCTTTTATATATAGAGATACTAACTACGCCACCTTTTGGTGGCGTCGTGCTAATTAAGTAAGAATTGCTTATGTGATATTAACTGCGCCACCTTACGGTGGCGCCATAGTACTTAATTAAGTAAGAATTGCTCATTTAAATATATAAGATATTAACTGCGTTTAGATGTCAAAGGTAATATGATTTTTTTTACTCTAAGTCATGACAAAATAAAAAAAATATTGTTAAACAAATTAAAGTTTTTAATTGACAAATCGTAGAGGTGTGAAAATTTAGGGTTGTATGTATTTTTGTAGGTACAATAAAAAATCTATCAGTTTTATTACAATAATACTATTTTTTGTTCATTTTACTACCTTTTTATATTCTTCGCTTGTTTTCTCTTTGTCTCTTTGTCTGTCCGGGTGGAATTTTCTAATCGATTTTAAACTTCCTTCCAGACTAAGTACACATCTGAAACTTTGAGGGTCGCTCAGATCTCGATGACAATGCATGATTTAATTGTTTTTAGACAGATGTATTGAGGTTTATTTCAAACTTTTCTCAATAGAAGGCGGTGCTATAAACTACGAAATAGTATATTACATAAAGAGTACGGAAAGTGAAATTGCGGGAAATACAACGAGTATGAAAAGTCACTTTCCGCACTAGTAATGTACACTATTTTTCCTACGACCACGATATAACTTTACCAAATATTGTGTTATGTGATTGTTTTATTTGTGACAGGCTCTACTATTCCGGTTCCATGTATTTAGTTTATATTATAAATTATGCTGTTTTATAATTTATTTAAAAACAAAACAATAACTAGGGACGATGCACAGATATGAAAACAATTTTAAGGTATTTTTAAGGTTATTTTTTAATACTTAATCAGACTTTAGAGCAAAATTAAAAATTGTAAAAATTCCAAAAAGATAGATACTTCAACTATGGAACTGAGCATATTTGTCGTGTTAATCTTGCTGTATAATTTTTGTCCGTTTGTGTTTTGTTTTATATTTCTTCTTCTTTCTCCTTCGACTAGGATTACTCCTGTTTGTCCAAATCTGCTTTGTTCAGTGATACATTTGTTTTTATTAAAGGTTGAAAATATTTATCTTCTTCTTCTTTCTCTTTCGACTAGTATTAGCCCTGTTTGTCTACCTCTATTCCGTTTCTGTGGTTATTGTCTGCCAGCTTTCTTTCCATCTTTTCGGCAGTCTTCCTTGAGGTCTTTTGCTATATGGTTTATTATCCCTGGAAATTTTCGGTCGTCTCTCCTTTTCCATTCTGTCCACGTGTTGATCCCATTGCTTTCGTCTGTTTTTTATAAATCTAATTATCCCACATTGTTCTCGTATGGTTTTATTTCTTTGTCTGTCCCTTAGTGAAACTCCTTTTATTGATCTTAGCACTTTCATTTCAATGTTTTTTTTATGTTTGCTCTTGTTTCTGCTGCATATGCTAGAATATGTCTCACGACTGTTTTGTATATTTTTACTTTACTTTCTGTGGTCATATGCTTGTTCTTCCATACTGTTACATAAAGACAACCGCTCACTTTTGCTGCTTTGTTGGCTTGTGCTATTACTTCTTTAATTATTTTCTTACTGCTTCTTACTTCAACCCCCCAAGTAATTGAATGTCGTAACCTGTTCTATTATTCTGTTGTCTAGTTCTAGTTTGCATGGTTTTGGTTCTTTGTTTATTATCTACCACCCATTTCGTTTTTTCAGATGATATCATCATGATAAGTCTTTTTGCTTGTATGGAGTTGCCTTTGTAGATCATCCTCGTTGTCCGCGATAAGAACTGCGTCATTCGCGTAACATATAATTATTATTTTGTGTGGTCCCATTCTGTAGCCTTCTTTCCTTTTGACTTTTCGTATAATTTGTTCATGATGAGGTTGAATAATAGAGGAACAATAGAGGACTGAGTGAGTCTCCCTGTCTTATTCCTAAATTCATGATTATAGGTTCTGTTTTTCCTTCTGGTATTATGACTTTTGTTACGTTGTTCTCATTAATTTCTTTTGTTTCTTGGTCCCGTAATATTTTTTAGGCGTCAGGTTTCCTTACTCTGCCGAAGGCATTCTTCAAATCTACGAAGCACATATATGCCGGTTTATTGTATTCAATTGATTTCTAGTTATCTTATTATGAATATACTCTGCTTCTGTTTTTCCTTGTTGTACTTCGGTATGTTTATTTCGTTTTCAATCTTATTCCTAAGAATTATAGTTAGTAGTTTTAATGTCGTGTTCATCAGACTTATTCTTTTTTAATTTTCAGGTTTTTTTCTTTCCCCTCTTTTAAATATCGGCATCAGTAGAGACTCTTTCCCGTCGGACGGTATCTTCTCATTGTTATTATATTATTAAACAATATTTTTATATTTGTAAATATAAATCAGAAAAGCGTGTTTGATTGCTTAGGTATACTTCCGTAACTTTTAATCACTCCGTGCGGAAAGCACTGCTTTCGACCATGCAGCACCGTGCGGAAAGCAATGCTTCCTTCAACGTTACGAAAGATAAAACTTATCATCACTCCGTGCGGAAAGCACTGCTTTCGACCATGCAGGACCGTGCGGAAAGCAATGAATGACCGAAACAGAGTTGATAAGTGTTTCCCAATCAAAAATAAATGAGATAGAAAGTGAATTAGGAGAAATTGAGGATGAATTTTCTAATAGTTTTGCTTTTGATAACGCGGTAGTAGATGAACCACGATATAATCAATCAAAAGTTTCATTACTAAATAAAGATTTTGTTGATTCTCAATTATTATTTAATATACTTAAGTTAAATAAAAAATTAAGCAACTGTTCAAATATTACATTTAACAAAGATTTATAGCTATACATAATTTTGTATTAAAAAAACTTTTATTTTAGACAAATTCAAGAGCTTTCCTCATGCAGTGATGCAAAATAGAATACGCAACTCGTGCGGTGCGCAGGTAATCCCATCACTCGTGCTTTTTATCGCCTTCGCCTTCGGCTCACGCGACAAACGCACTCGTGATGGGATCACCTGCTTTCCGCACTCGTTACGTAATGTACTATTTCGCACATGTGTGAAAAAGTAGCACTTTTCATGGGGGATAGAAAGTATCATATGAATTACTTTCCATTTGAAATTGATTTTCTTTATACAAAATGTACACTTTTCAGAAAAATATTTCAAATAAACAGAACAATTCATTTGTTTTCGTTTATAAGAGTTTTTTTGTTAAGTGGGTTTAAAATCGATTACATAATTCTTTTCCTTGGTTTTAAAAACCTGAATAATTTATAATTTTCCTATAAATGTCCTATAAATCATAAAAAAGTTTTTTTTGTACAACTGTCATTAAAAGTGACACTTTTAATGATAGCAAACAATGTTAAAAACGATTGTTTACATAGCAGCGTGTTAAAAATACTTTTAACACGTTGCCATGTAAACAAGTTTACTTTTAACACGGTTTAGTTTACTTTTAACACGGTTTGGTTTATTGTCATTGCAAATTCGCTAGTTTCATTATCAAAATAGGGAAGTTGTACAAAAAACATTGTATGGTATTTGTGTTAAAAGTGATTTTATTTTGTTCGTGAAATTGTTCAATTCGCTCCGCTCATTTCACAAACGCTTTCACTCACAAAATAAAACCTCACTTTTAACACTTATATCATAAATAACTATTTTATACATGGCGATTATTTTAGTTAGTTGAATTTCGATTTTAGTTTTAACTATTAGTATTGTTTTTAGGTAAATTTGTTTAGAAATATTACATTTAGAAATTCTAAACAAACTTACAATGGAATTCCGGTTATGGCATCGAATATGGATACGGTGGGCACTTTTAATGTTGCTAAAGCCTTATCTAAGGTAAGTTTTATAATTATTTATTATTTATTTATTAAAAATTCAGGTAACTTTTTACTTAGGTAGTCAGATAATCACGAAATGGAATAAAAAGTATATTACACTATCCTGTGTGAAGTATAAGTTACTGTACTGGTAATATCATTTTTTCTTTAATGTTTTATAGGCGAGTTTCTGCGAGACCAAGCGAGAGCGAGAGTATGGTATTTATGCCTTCGTCTCGTTTTAGCTCCTCCGCACACGGGTCAATGCTCGTTGTGGTCGACTCGCGTACGTCTCTCTTCCTCCTCTCAGGTTCCATCGTTAAGGCATTGATCTCCACAGACGGTACTGTTTGTGGTCGTTTAGAATCGCAAGAACCCTCGTTTTATGCGATTAAAATGAATCGACCAATGTGCGGAGTGCAAACGCTCGAGTCGCACATATGGTACATGACGAACATCACGTGCAAACTTTGAGACGCGATTTCAAACGATCCGTGTGCGGTGGCGCTTATTCTCTCTCGCGTCGCCACTAAATGTAATCACTTTTTGTAGAGACATACTAAAATTTCCACGTTAAGGTATAATTTTGGTAACACCATTAGAAATTCTGCATCAGTTTGATCTATAGCTCCTTAGTGTACCAACGTTAATAAGTGTGGGAGAAGCTATTGAAACCGCAATCCTTTAAATCGTTGTAACCACTAAACGATTTATCCTATGCTAGAGAAAGCTTTGTTTGGTAGAGAAAAGTAGTTATTTTAAACCGAAGTATACACTCATTTCTTAAAATTTTCAATAACTTTCTTAGAGTGTTCAATTTGTCATAATAACAGTTTTGTTAGTTTAGTTTTCGTTCCAAAGTAATGGCGAGCAGAATAATTTTGTACAATTAAAATTTAAAAAATTTATTGTTATCATGCCGATTTTATTGTCAAAAATTTTGTAATTTTTAGAATGGATTATTTACTTGCATCCATAAATACTACAGTATAGAAGAGTGGCAAAAATTCGCTGAGGAAAATCCTGATTGTCTAAAAAATATAGCAGCAAGTTCTGGAATGTCGGATAGTGATTTTGTAAAATTATCTGATATATTACACGCAATTCCCGGCATTACATTTATCTGTTTAGATGTTGCTAATGGATATTCTCAACATTTTGTTGATTATGTTAGAAAAGTGAGATCAGCATTCCCCACACATACGATTATTGTAAGTATAATTAACTCTATTTTTCATTTTACTACTGTTTCTAAAGCAAAGAAGCTTGTTACCTATCTCTTTCTTTCGTATTAATTTATTTGTATATAGCAGGAATATAATTTGGAAAGTACATCGGCAGACTGAAGTATACCAGTACGGTTCTATTTTATCCACACTTTCTTATTTAGGCTTTATGAAAATTCTGTTGCTCTCGTTCACAAACTTGTGTGAACACATATAGTGTCTTGATGATGGTTTTCGTCTGTAATTCGAGTCTTCTTTCACGAATTTTTTGATCCAACTGGTCCAAAAGGTTGCAATAATATTTAGAGTTAATTGTGTTACCTTTTTCAAGATAATCAGTCAACAAAACCTCTTTTTCTTCCCATCAAACTGATTCCATAATCTTTTTTAACGATCGTTCTGACTGCACCTGTTTTGAAGCAGAAGAATTAGCTTAAGTCCACTGTAAACCTTCTTGTTTCAGTTTAGGATCATGATGGTAGATGGTCTCATCCACAGTTATAAAGCGACGCAAAAAATTACGCTGAGAAATTTGTTTTTCAGTCAATTTTTGTTGATTTTTTTAGGAATGGGGCACTAACTTTCCGAACAGGTTTTGCATTTCTAATTCTTCGTTTAAAATATGGAGTACACGTTCATCAGCAATTTCACGCTTAGTCAAACTTGGATCTTTACAAATAATATCATAGACTTGCTCAATGATTTCTGGTGTTGTTGCACTTTTTTGACGTCCACTTCGTGGTTCATCTTCCACGCATTTGATTACTTGAGTGGTTAATAGATGTCGTTTTAAAACTTTTCAACCCATCTTTACGTTCCATATGTCTGTCTGCAACTTAAAAATCAATCGAAATACTAAATTTTTTAGGCTGGAAATGTAGTAACAGGCGAAATGGTGGAAGAGCTTATTTTATCAGGAGCTGATGTTATTAAAGTAGGTATTGGTCCAGGTTCTGTATGCACAACACGTATGAAAACTGGTGTTGGTTATCCTCAATTGTCAGCAGTAATTGAATGTGCTGATGCTGCTCATGGACTACAAGGTCATATTATTTCTGTAAGTTTTATATTATCCTTATTATTGGTTTTTGTAATAATCTTAGTCCTTTTTCTTGTAGGATGGTGGTTGTACTTGTGCAGGTGATGTAGCGAAGGCTTTTGGAGCTGGTGCTGACTTTGTCATGGCTGGTGGAATGTTTGCTGGACACGATCAGTGCGATGGCGAGATCATAGAGAGAGATGGCCAGAAGTTTAAGTTGTTTTATGGAATGTCTTCCAGCACCGCTATGGAGAAACATGCAGGTAATAAGAAATTATTATATTTTTATTATGAAATGTTATTATTTTATTAAGAAACAAAAAGTTAAAAGTTATTATTGAGGTTCTATCGGGAACTGAATATCAAGCCAAGCATTTTTTTATATCTCAAAAATTGATCATTTTTGGGCTTGGTGCCCATTGCTACTTTTGTTTTACTTACAAGGAACTATCTCTTCACACAATTTTCAGAAATTTGACGAGTAGTACTTTTCGGGGTTAAGGCTCTCTTTTAAATCTAAAAATGTTTTACAAATACCGATTATCTACAAAAAATATATTGACTTTCTTTTCGAAGCTTTTGACAACCAGATCGGTTATCGTTTTAGAAGATTCCCTTATTGTAAAAAAAAGTTACAACATTGCGACCGTTTTATTTTTCCATACGATAGCAGCGTTTACTTAATTATCTTTTTTTTTCCTTAATAAAAGAAGAAAAGTAGAAATTGGTGTTTTAAAAACAGAGATGTTTTAGAGAATATTTTAATATAACCCAACAAATTTTAAAATTTATGTTTACCTGTCTTTATCATCTTATTTTGATAAACCAAAGTTTAGAATTTTCATTGTTAAATATACTAAGTTATATAGAAATCCGAACACTTATTAAATGATATTTAGCAATTTTTTGTTTACATATTAATCATGGCAAAAGAAATATGTGATTCAATTTAAAGCCTTATCAGTTTAACGTTCTTGTTTTTATGCGGATTTTTATTGATTTGTGCTACTAAGCTATAAATGAAATTTAAAACTGCTGTGAGCTTTTAACTTATGCGAAGATTATTTTGTGCTTTTGTAAACATTCTTTAGAATGGTAGGATATGACGAAATCCAAATTGAAATGGATCGGATTGTCGGACTGCGAACGGCTTGTCTTTCATTCCAGGAAATTAAGGCCTAGTTGTTTGTGTGAAGGCTGTTACACACGGCTATAAATTTTGGTGGAGGAGACACGCCACAGCGTCAATCTCCCAACCCCACATTGCACCACGTGGGTTATACCTCCACATACACTCACGTCAAGAAGAAAAGACTCTTTAGGTACGTTCAAGCGTCATGGATGGCAAGAAGATACAAGAGCAACAGTTGCAGCTATCCAACCTGCTGCAAATGGAGAAGTTTTGGAGAGCGGGGCCGGTGACAGATACTAACATCATCCAAACATTCCCATCCACTCCCTGAAAAGGACAACACTCCTATAAAATTTCTTTCATCTACCAGTCAACCTCTTGCATTGTCTTGTCTTGTCAAACTTTGCCATAATCCTGCATAGATTCTCTCTATTTGCAGAATCGAATGCCTTCTTAATATCGATGAAGGCAATGTACATATTGTCCTCATACTCTAGTATTTTCTCTTACAGTTGTAGAAGGATAAAAATCAAATCAGAGAACGGTCACGAAACAACTCAGTACATCCAACGTATCGAGATTTTTTGTCTATTGCGCAGCTCCCGGACGGTTTTCGAAAGGTTCTTTGATCTCTTGGAACAAACCTTAAATTTACAACAGCCTCCTCAAACTCTAGGAACACTTCGGTTTGAGGTAGAGGTAGCCTGGAATGAGGTATCCTAGGAAAATAATAATCACCTCATTAGATCCATACTTAAACTTGGTCTAATTTTAATTAAATTGGATTGAAAATTTAATCATTTGCTAAGTAGAGCTTTCTAAATAACAAAATATTACTAAAATAAAAATATGTTTACTCTGTGTTTGGATTTATAATGTTTTTGATAATATTTGACTTTTATATATCTCTCTCTCGTAGCGTCACAACCCTTCGTGGGTTTTAGCTGCATCTACGACTTGCCTCCACCTATCCCTGTCCAACATCGCCTCCTTCCAGTCCCGTACTCCTAAGACTTTTACATCCTCTCTGATATTGTCTCTCCATCTGAGCCTTGGTCTTCCTAAAGTTCTCTTTCCTACTGGGTTCTCCTCCCATATCCTCTTGATAAGACGTTCGTTTGGTGATCTCTGTATGTGTCCGGCCCATCTGAGCCGTTGTGCTTTTATTTCGTTTACTAAACTCGGTCTTTTGTGTATGTTCTTAAGCTCCTTATTTGTTCTTATTCTATATTGGCCCATTCTCTGGTCTACTGTCTGCCCAAAGATTTTCCGCAGCATCTTTCTTTCGAAGCGTTTTAGCACTAGTTTGTTCTGCTTCGTCAGTGTCCATGTTTCCGAACCGTACATAATAATTGGCTTGATTACTGCTGAATACATCCGTATTTTACAGTTCCTAGATATTGTTCGGGACCTAAATAGATCTTGCAAGGCGAAAAAACATGTATTGGCCTTTTGTATTCTTGTTTTTATTTTGCTGGTGATATCGTTGTCCGAGGTTATAACTGCTCCTAGGTACTGAAATTGATCTACGCATTCGAAATTGTAGGTGTCCATGGTTATATTTTGCCCTATTCTGTCCCTTCCTGCTCTCCGTCTGACATGCATGTATTTAGTTTTGTCCTCGTTGATCGTGTGGCCCACCTTCTTGGTCTCCTTCTCTATGTTTATATGCTTTTGTTAATAAATGGAAATTTTAATTTATAAAAAAATCTATTTTAGGTGGAGTAGCCGAATATAGAGCTTCTGAAGGCAAAACAGTAAAAGTTCCTTACAGAGGGGATATCCAAGACACAGTGTATGATATTTTAGGTGGTTTACGAAGTGCTTGCACTTACACAGGTGCGATTAAATTAAAGGAATTACCTCGTAGAGCCACTTTTGTACGATGTACTCAACAGTTAAATACTATTTATAGTTAATTATAAATATTTATTATTTTAAAGTGTATTTTAATACAAGATACGACAAAATTATAATATTTACAATATATTACTAAAAGTAACTATTGTAGAATACGCTATATTCCACACAAGTGGAAAAGTTGATCATACGAGCTAAAAGCGAGTTACATAGTTTAGTTTTTCTACTACTACTTGTATTATCTATTTATGTTTTTGAAAATGTCCTTAAATTATTATTTTGTCGTGATATATGGATTTTTTTCAATTTATTCAAGATAACTTTTAATAATAATTATTCTCACATATAATGCGGCAAAATAAGCAGTTCTGATCTGAATATTAAAATTTTTCTTTTTATATAGTATACATAATATAGCTTTGCAAACATTATCACGACGACTTTCCCGATAAAACAGATGTTCAAGAATCCCTCCGTAGAGTTTCAAGCATATTTTGTAGCGTTCACGAATGTTCTTAATCATGTCTGTGAACGAAGGTTCTTGAATTGCACGAAAAAATCTTGAGTGGATCGATACTAAAAACAGCCTCCTTCAGCATTTCCCATATGTACGCACCAGGGGGCGGTAGGTCTGGTGAGTGCGATGCATATGAAACATCAGTGGCACGCGAAAAAAGGTGAACTCCAAAATGATTGCGCAGGATTAGAAGAGGCTTCCTCTCAGTGTGACAGGTTGCACCTTCCTGCTGAAACTATAGTTGATTAGCTAGTAGGTTCCTTCTTCTTCTCAGTGAAGGTTGGCGATGACTTCTGCAAATTCTTTTCTATTTTGAGCTTTTGTAATCACACTTTGGAGATCTAGACCTGTCCATTGCTTGATGTTACGCAAAAAGTTCATCTGACGTCTTCCAGGAGGGCGTCTGCCTTTTATTTCCCTTCCATTATTATTTGTAGGTAGAAGTATCTCTCGTGTCCAAAGTTTCTAACATAGTCGATCCATGGAATCCGTAGCATGCGTCGAAATATCCACATCTCGAACCTTTCGAGGCGTCGCAACGAACTGATAGTCAACGTTCAAGCCGCTATTCCGTATAACAGAACAATATATAAATAACATTTTATCATGCTATATCGAAGATTAAGATCACGGCTCCGCATTTCTGACCTGTTCTATTCTGCATTTAATATCTTTTTCTGGCTCTAAGGTCTTATGTATCCAGCATCCTAGATATTTAAACTTCTCAACTTGTTCAATTTGTTTTTGTTTACTAATATGTTTAAAATTAGTGTATTCCTCTTTGAGATCGCCATTGTTTTTGTTTTCTTTGCATTCATCCTAAGTTCGTATTGTTCACCTTCTTGTACTACTTTATTTAATAAACCCAGAGATAATGTAAACCTAAGCCTAAATGCGTCAACAACTGATTTTAAGCTTGGGGTCGTTCATAAAATGCGTCACGCTAAAATCAGCTTTTTTTGACCCCCTCCTCCCCTATTGTCACGTTGTGTCATACTTCCTGTAACCCCCCTAGAAATATTCCGTCACAAAAATCAAGACCCCCCCCCTGAATTTGACAAATTTCAATTAATAGTACACAAATTTTGAGAATTAAACATATTTATTTAGTCAGTCTTTTTTTGAGCATTTCATAATCTGTAAAACGTATTGCGATTCACGAACATGTTTACAGTACCAATCATCGATTAGGATTTGTACCTTTTCACTATCCTCTTCTGTTGGTGCAATATACTCGGCATCTACATCATAACCATCGACTTTCAAGGACTTCCAAACACTAGCCAAAGTTGTCCCTGCATATTCAAAGTTTTTTTTTTTTCTAAATCTTTATCTACAGTTTTACCGTAAGAGTCTAAATGCGATCCATAATGTTTATGGGGCAAAATCAAGCCAGCAAGCTCATGACTTAGTGGAGCCATTCTTCTTTCCACACGATTATAAGCACTTCTACCCGGTGCATTTGTAACGACAAATAAAGCATCTAAATTATAGCCCCGAAAATGCTGGATAGCATAAAATATTACTTTTCCATAGCGAGGATTTTGATCAGGACCCCCATCAGCAGATATGATTACTACAGGTTTTGTAGATCCAGTATTAGTGTAGGCCAAACTTGTAAATGATTACATTTCAAAAAATTTTTTGAAATCATCGGCATGTGTCTTGGCAGTCGAACTAGAATGCTTGCCACTTCGAATAGCTACAAATGTTGGTCCTGAATAGGTTACTTTTGACGGATTTCCAAAACCATTCGGTTCAATTACAATACCAGCGTATACAGACGGTATCAATTTATGTCCAGCAGCCACTACCCAGTCATGGTCTGGAAGAGAAACTCTATATTGCATGTGCATTAATAATGGTGCTTGTTTTGAAGCTGCTGTGAGTCCGAAAAAAAAAGTCGAAACAAATACAAATTTAAAATATTATAAGGAACGGCGAACGTCACGTTGCCGTAGACCCCTCCTCCCCTCCTTGTCACATCTAGTCACACTTAGCAAGACCCCTCCCCCCCTTGTATGCGAACGTATTTTATGAACGGCCCCCTTGGACCTTGGACCAGAATAGTAATCTAGATAAAAAAAATCTACAACACTAAGAACCATCTTGAAACACCTAACATAACACATGACGCTTGAAATACAAAAACAAAACACATTTCAGTACTGTTTATATCGCCTCATAGTGTAAAAGATTAATTACATGCTTAAAAATGTGTGAGGAATAACAGTATTCTATTGTAGTAGTAGTAGATAAAACATATTCTATAACAGTATTCGAAATAGTAACAAATTTAAAACATATACTCTGAATGTTGATATCAATTTGTTTAATTTCAAAATAATATTTATTCAATTTAATGCGCACCTAATGTTTGTGATTTACAAAAACAATATCAGTATAAAGCACAAGCCAAAAATAGAATACGTTTATATTATTTTATTATTGTTTTAAATTTACTTATACTTACCTCAATTTAATAATTTAATAGTTATATATATATATTCAGCTCTGCAGGCCTAGAAGGCCCATGGCTTGTTGCACTATTTCTCTCCATTTTTTCCTATCCATCACTTTATTTCTCCATCCTTGTGTAGCTAGTGTTTCAATATCATGCTCCACTTGAGTCCTCCATCTCTCTCTTGGCCGCCCTCTTCTCATCTTTCCTCCTATCTTCCGCTCAGTGACTAACTTGGGTACTCTATCCTGTTCCATTCTTAGTACGTGCCCAAACCATCTAATTCTTTGTGCCTTTATGACTGCCGTTATACTTGGTTCATTATAAAGCTCATATAGTTCTTGATTTGTTCTTCTCTCCCATACTTCATCTATTTTTTTGCCACCAAAGATTTTCCTAAGCACTTTCCTTTCCCATACTTCTAGCATACTAATATCGCTTTTTCTTAAGACCCATACTTCACTGGCGTAAGTTACTACTGGCCTTATCATAGTCTGGTACATGCGTATCTTTAACTTTCTTGAAATTAATTTGTTTCTAATCAAATTATTCAGACTGTATAGACATCTGTTACCTTTTAATATTCTTGCCCTAATTTCATCTTTTGAATCAGACTTTCTTGTAAACGTCGTACCCAAATACACAAAACTGTCCACTTCTTCAAATTTATACTCTTTGCCATGCCTGGTCCTTATCGTTATATAGCGACCCCTCTGAAAGTCACTGTCAGTCCATGCCATATATTTAGTTTTCTCCGCATTTATTTCAAGCCCTAAATCCCGACCTGCTTCTTCCAGTGCTACTACAACCTTTTGAAGCTCTGCTTTACTTCTGCATACAATTGCCAAGTCATCAGCGAAACTCAAACATTGGTGCTTCTTCGTATAGAGCATTCCCGATCTGTTAATATTTGCACTTCTAATTACTTCCTCTAGGGCAAAGTTAAACAGCACAGAAGAAAGCGGATCCCCTTGCCGCAGTCCGACTTCCACATTAAATTTACTTGAGGTCACTCCATTTATTTTGATTCGATTTTGAGTCTGCTGTAACGTCATTTTGACTAATCTAACAAGTTTTTGTTCTACCCCGAGTTTTTCCAAGATTTTATAAAGTTTTTGCCTTTTGATCATATCATATGCCTTCTTAAAGTCAATAAATAAAACGTGGGTTTGTTTTTGATGTTGGTAACTTTCCGTTTGCAGCTCTCTTAGTCTATATATTTGGTCAACAACTCCCCTGCCCCCTCTAAGACCGCATTGATATTCCCCTATTATGTCATTCAACTTTTTGGATAGCCTATTTTTTATACATTTTGCAAGTATTTTGTATGCTACATTTTGCAGGGCTATCCCCCTGTAATTTTGACAGTCAGTTCTCTGACCTTTTTTGTACAAGGGACTAATCAATGCTTCGCTCCAACTTTCCGGCATTTCTTCTTTGGCCCAGATTTCCTTTATTAGTTTGTACATTTCTTCTTTTAACTGTTCTCCCCCATACTTTATCATTTCAGTGGTTATCGCGTCTCCTCCTGGGCTCTTATTTGTTTTCAGGCTCACTAGGATGTTTCTGACGTCTTCCATCGTTGGTACCTCATTTTCCGTTTCTATTTGGTTTTCTACAAATTCAAATTCATCTTCTTCCTCTTCTCCTCCATTCAGTAATGTTTCGAAGTATTCTCTCCATCTTTCTAATACTTTTTCTTCTCCAGTGAGAAGCTCTCCCGTTTCGCTTTTGATGACTGTCATATTATTTTGCTGGCTTTTACTTTCTTTTTTAATACTTTGATACAGGTTTCTAATTTGCTTACAATATCAGTATAAAGCACAAGCCAAAAATAGAATACGTTTATATTATTTTATTATTGTTTTAAATTTACTTATACTTACCTCAATTTAATAATTTAATAGTTACTTTTTGTTATTGTTTTTTTTACATTAATTGTTGTATCTGGTTAGCAGATATATGTATTAAAACCAAAGATTGCCCTTAATGTATTTCTTTCTTAATTGCTTTGTCAATTATTCATACCAAATAAAATATAAACTGTTAAAATATGTTTTTTTATATATTGAGATGATATAAGATAATGTGCTATAATTAAAAAAAATAAATTAAATAAAGTTATGATCAAATTAATAAAACGAAGATATTCTTGATCCCAGGGCAGAATCCAAAGTTATAGATCTTGTATAAATTTGTTCAATTTTCTTCAGTACTATAAGTTTTTTATTAAGTTTTTCTTTCTTATTCCCTAAAAAAAGGAAAGACAAAATAAGAATATAGAATATTAGATTAGTTTTTGATGTGAAACATCTATAGCCGCACGTAAATCAGATTTCTGGCGTGGTGACGGTGACGTATGAGTGTATGACGTAAAAAAACTAACGCATCGATAATATATAATAAAGAGATGTACTGATATCTTATATGAAATTGGTCTCATGTTTTGAGCGACGCGACGGTGGCGCGCCAACAATAGGGGGAAGAAGCTCATCGATTCAAAAATTTGGCGGGACAGGGTATGAATTGTTTCATATAGAAATACACTTTTAAAGCTCATATTTTAATTTTTAATATTTTTACTGATGTGTAAAAATATTAAAAATTGAAATATAGACTTAAAAGTGCATTATCTATTCTATCTATATATCTAAAAATGAATGTTTGTCTGTATGTCTGTATGTACTCAATGAACTCAAAAACTACTGGGCCGATTATTATGAAAATTGGTATGTATATGTATTTTTCCACGGAGAAGGTTTGTATGATATGCTCATTGATGCCACTCGCCACCAGGTGGCGCTGCAGAGTAGCAACTTCTGTCCCGTTCAACCGATTGTCATGAAAATTGGTACGTATATAGTTGATTCAAATGGAAGTGTCATCAAGTAGTCTCTGGAAAATTGAAATTTGTAGTGGCAGTACCCACGTTTAGTGAAATTTGAATCACAATATTAGCCAGCTTGTGATCATATGCTCAATATAACTATAAACATTTTGACACATCGCGATGACATATAATTCTCTAACTAAAGTTCTGTTTCCATTGAATCTAGTAATAAAGTTAAAGATGATCTCACACGTACCCAGCCCACTTGATGACACTTCTATTTGAATCAACTATATGTATTTTTCCACGGAAAAGGTTTGTATGATATGCTCACTGATGCCACTCGCCACCAAGTGGCGCTGCAGACTAGCAACTTCTGTCCCATTCAACCGATTGTCATGAAAATTGGTATGTATATGTATTTTTCCACGGAAAAGGTTTATATGATATGCTTATTGATGCCACTCGCCACCAGGTGGCACTGCGGAGTAGCAACTTCTCTCCCGTACAACCGATTGTCATGAAAATTGGTATGTATATGTATTTTTCCACGGAGAAGGTTTGTATGATATGCTCATTGATGCCACTCGCCACCAGGTGGCGCTGCAGACTAGCAACTTCTGTCCCGTTCAACCTATTGTCAGGAAAATCAGTATGATGATGTATTTTTAGCGGGTAAGATGAATATGATATTCGTATTAATGAAAGTTACCACCAGATGGCGCTTCCATGTATTAAATTCAATACTGATTAATAGATATCTACACGAATTCGTATAAATATAAGTTCGAAAAATCTCTATCTCTTCTTCTCTTTTATTTTTCTTAAATTTATTTTAGTTGCTGCCGTATCAACGCGCGCCGGGTACAGCTAGTATCTTATAATATTTAGGTAAATAAATATAAAAACTAAATAATAAACAAATTTTGATCTGAAACATCTATAGCCGCACGTAAATCAGATTTCTGGCGTGGCGACGGTGACGCAAAAACCTAACACGACTCCGCATACTATCTATTCTATGTATAAAAATGAATGTTTGTCTATATGTTATCGATGAACTCAAAAACTACTGGACCAATTATTATGAAATATATTTATATATATATATATATATATATATATATATATATATATATATATATATATATATATATGTATTTTTCCACGGAAAAGGTATTTTTAAAATGTTCAAAATTGTGAAGATTTTTAGAATTTTTAAATTTTCAAAATTTGAAAATCATGATAATTTTGAAAATTTTCAAAATTTTAAAAATTTTTCAATGTTTACTTTAATCGCGCGTAAAGGTTACACGCACACATTCTTTTTTTATTGAATACTGCATACCTACCTATACTTTTACAAAATAATGTTGATGTTTTACATCTGCCAGGCGTCCCGTGACGGCTTCCCTTTTTTTTAATTAAAATAAGAAAATTAAATATTTTTAGAAAAAAGGTTTCATATAAAGTACAATGATACATATTGTTGTTTTGTAATAATTTAAATTAAAGAATTATATTTAAATAGAACAAGAAAGTGAATTGTGAAAATATCAATACTAAAGATATACAATTTCAAATAAAGAATAATTTAAATCATGGACTAAATTAAAAATTACTTACATTTACAATAATCAATATTGGAGTTTCAAAGCCATGATATTGTTTGTATTGATTTAATTTTGAAGAAAATGAAAAATTTTGAAATTTAAAAGTATTTTAGATTATAATTATATAAATATGAAATTGTAAGTTCATTTTAAATGTAATAGGATTTTGGATAAAAATAATTGTATAAATCTAAATCAAAAATCAAGTATTCGAATTTGTAATTTGTGTGACAAAATATCAAGTAGATTAAAACTAGATAGATAGGTAGTTTAAGTTTGTTATATTATTCAATTGTCTATTTGTTGATTTTGGAATCGTTCTCTTGTTTTTGATCGTTGAAGAAGTAAGATGTATTAAATTTTGTTCTTGTTTGAATTTGCGTTTTTATTGAAAAATAGTGAGATAAAAGAGTTTGATTAATATAAAAACATTACTAAAGCAAAGAAGAAGTTATTGAATACCTGGGGTAAGCAGAGATTTTGATTTATAATTAAAAATAAAGTCCAGAAAAGGCAAGAGCAAAGCAGCAAATTGTACGAGATGAATTTTGATTGAATTTAGAAGCGTATAATAGTTGATAATAGATTAAAAGTATCAGAATTTACGTACCTGTATAGCAGTTCCCATAATTAGCAGATTATCTAGAGGTTTGAACGAGTTTTATGGTTTTTGGAGATAGTCATATTCAGTCCTGGAGTGGAGACAATCCTAGGAGTGGAGAAGCACTCCAATATTAACGGTATCCAATTTTCATTTACGAATAAAGAACTTTCTGTGTTTTACTTTTTATATTTGATGAACATTTTTCACTGTTTCACTGTACACTATTTCTTTAGTTTATAAGATAAATTTCATTGTTTCAAGTGATAATAGTTACAAAATTTTAATTTTCATTCAACTTTATAAGTAAAGTTTTGAAATCAGTTATAATTATACCGTTCAAAGTAAAGTTAGGTTAATAAAATTCTTCAATTTCCAAATCTCAACAGTATTTTACCATTTGGTTCATTAGCATAAAATTTTTTTATGTTTTACATACAAAAGTAGATAATTAATCTAATTTAAACATTGAATTCTGCCCATGAGTAAAGAGTCATTGTCGGGAATTATAAAATAAATTTACAATATTTTAAAATCTAAAAAAACAATTTGTCTATATAAAAATTTTAATAAAAATTTTATTTTTCTTGAATTATAAATTTAAAGGCAAAGTTTATTTATGGCATATTAACTTATAATAAATATTCATAGCAAGTTATATATGTTATAATATGTACCTAAGAAGAGTAGAGCAAACAAAGCTCACAATTTCGACTATTTAGTTTGATGAGCAATGCCCTAAAAGTTCTACTCAAATCATACATCAACGCATATACAAAGAATGTGAACGAAATGTGAGTGACAATCAGTTTGGTTTTCGGATAGGACTTGGGACAAGGGAAGCACTTCATCGATTACGAAAAAGTCTTTGATCGTGTAAAGCACACGGAAATAATAAATATACTCACGCAATACGGAATAGACAATAAAAATGTTGCTCTTAGAACAAAATGTGGTCTTTAAAGTAGGCGACCATCTAAAAAAAAACACAGCAATAAAACGAGGAGTGAGCCAAGGATGTATACTCTCTCCACTCCTCAGGGTCGGACCTACCAATTTTTCATGGGGGGGACAAGCTTTTCATTTGGCGCCTCCCTGGCCTACATTCCAGGCCGATTTACGAAAAAGCGAAGGCTTATTACTACACGAGTCGTATACGAGGTTGAAATAATACATAATTGAAAACAATGCGAACAATTTAAAGCCCTAACTCAAAGATTAGATCCACAAGACCCTGGATTACATAATTCTTATTTTTCTGGCTTTCTTTGCTAAAAAAGTGTTCATTATTTCATCAAAAGAAAGCAAAGAAGCCCTTTCATATTCAATATTTATAATGCTTAAATTTGTTAGTCTTTGCTTTGTCATAGCATTTCTTAAGCAGGTTTTTATAAGTTTTAATTTACTGAAACTTCTCTCTCCAGATACAACAGAAACTGGAAGCGTTACAAATGTTTTTAGAGCAACACAAAAGTTAGGATAACCCTCTTTCAACTAGCTCTTATGCAATATTCTGAGTATAGATGCTGCTGTTGCGTCTTTCAGTCCATCTTCTAAAGTTAAGGCATAAAACTTAAAACTTTCTGTTTCATTTACAAGTTCTTTTCGTTCAAATTACTTGCATAGGTTTTAGCCAATTCTTTAGCCTTACTTTTTAAAATCGTAACGTTTAGTGTTTTAATTTGAGCCCTAAACAAAAAACTTGTGGTCAACCTTTTTTAAGGCAACACACCTGTTCCTTAACTCAGTAATAATTCTATCACAAATTTGAAAAAGTGGTCTTTTGAAAAGAACTTCTCCTGTGCAATTTGGATCATCATCTTCATGTCATTCTCCTGCCATTTTTTTTTCTTTCTTTTTCTTGTTTCCTTGTACTCTGCTGTTATTCTCATGTTACAAGATAAAAATTTTGCCTCATCAATTGCCTCTGAAACAGTCAGCTCCCTAGTTGAAGATAATGCCGTTAGAAGACCTTGTATGTTTCTTGTAGCATTGTCTACTGTTGTGTCTTCTCTCTGCAAAAACTTATTCACTCGATCAGTTTTCTTAAGTACTGAATACCGGAAGCATGTCATTATTACATAATCGAAGCAGTTTATGTTTTTAATAAGAAATTTAGCTTCAGCTCTTGTTTCTGGAAATGAAAATTCATGGGTGGTTAATTCTATAAGAGCAGAGAGCACCTGGTCTTTCGGGTACCTACTATATCGCGCAATTGAAACTTCAAATTGACAGTTACTTTCGGTATAAATTCTTTAAGTGGATTTTTTTTTAAATATTAAAATAGCAACCTCAACCCTTAATTTGGCGCCCTCCCTAACTAGGCGCCCGGGGCACATGCCCCCGCTGCCCCCCCCCCTGGATCCGGCCCTGCCACTCCTATTCAATATATACTCAGAACAAATATTTCAGACGTTCTTGGAAAATATGGAGAAGTGGGTTAAAGTCAGTGGAGTAAATATATATTAATAACTTTAGATATGCGGATGGCACTGTTATAATAGCGAACAACGTTGAAGATTTGCAACAAATATTGGACTCAGTGATAAGAGAAGGGGATAACATGGGACTGAAAGTGAACACAGCATAAACAAAAGTGATGGCTGTCACACGTACTTCAAGTCACCACCCGAACATCTATATTTATGGCAAACGAATAGAATATGTAAACAGGTTTCAAAACCTTGGATACTTGATCATGAAGTTAAGATACAAGCCAGAATAGAGAAGGCAAGACCAGCTTTTCAAAAAATGATGTGTTAGTAAGAGATTTCATCAACTAATTTTGATTTCCCTTGGAGATTCACAGTGATCAAGGAAGAAATTTTGAAAGACAGCTCTTCCAAGGAATTTGCAAGAATTTGGGTATGTATATGACAAAAACTACAGCATTACACCCGAAATCAGTTGGAATAGTAGAACGAATGAATAGTACCATTGGTGAATATCTATCGATCCGCTGTCAACGAACACCATTGAGATTTTGTTCGGACGTGAGATAAAGTTTTCATGCGACCTCGAATTTGGGTGCCGACCTGGAGAAGACATAGCTGGTAAAGGATTGTTCCCCAAAACTACAAAAGTCTTGAAAAGGTCCGAACGTCATCAGGCAATATAAACAGTACTGATGGATGTATCGGAAAAGCAAGATACTACTGAAAAGCAGCAAGATTTGTTCAGCCACAACTAGTCCACCGCGTTTCCGCTGCTTTTGGTGACGACCGAAGTATAGCGCCTGTCTTATTAAAGAAGTTTGGTCGACTATGAGAGCTTCGAAGTTCGTTATCAGCGACTGGGAAAGCTTTGACACTTTAAGATGTATCACGTTACCTCTTATATTTGGTTAACAAGGATACCATCATCCACCAATTTACCCAGTTGTATGGGAATCATTATATAACTTGAGAGAACACATATTAGAATCAAACGTGCAGAAGCTAGCCATGCCAAAGTTGGAGTACAATCAGTTGGACTGGAGGATCATTCGAAATATGGTGGAAGTAATTTTTCAAGACACCGGCATCCTAGTATTGGTATGCAGCCATTCGCTCAATGTCCAGTATACATCAAAAACCGTTCCCTGTTATTTCTATGGCACCTGGAGTTGCAGAAGAGGCTCTAGCTGTCCCTACCATCATTCATTTCCATTCCGAAACAGTTCCAGGAGCAACTATCTCTTAAGGAGGAGGCAATGTTTGTATCTTTGTAAAAGATTTGAGTTACTAACATTTCAAAATCTAGATTCAATAGCTAAGATTTAAATAGCAAGTAATTGGCCATTGGAGCCGACTTCAAGGAATTCGAAATCAGATACCTATAATCAAATCCTCTGCCCCTACAGTGGGACATTACCGGGCTGATTATTATGTTCTTATGTTAAACACCATTATTATGATATTAACTGCAGAGCTTATTCTGTTGATTTTTGAGGTGATGCCTGGAATATCTTCCACATTAAAGACCAAACCTTAACCAAATTTCTATGGGGCCACACGGACACTTTACTCTTTTGAATGAAAAAAGAGTTTTTCAAATCGGATTAAAAATACCGAAAATATGCCCTAACATACATAAAAAAATACAGTCGAATTGAGAACCTCCTCCCTTTTTGAAGTCGGTTAAAAATATTGTAATTTTGTAATTTGCAGATACTAAAAAATACTTGGGAAGAAAAATATAATGAAAATATTTGTTTACAACAACAGCTATGCACAGATAACGGTAGGTAGTTATCTAGTTATATCTAGTTGTAAAAATAAGACGTAACGAATGTGTTAAGTATATAATTGACAGTAATTTAAGGTAAATATTTATTAAAAAGGATCTAGGTGTTGTCTTTATGTTCCTGGTGGTATAAAATATAATAAACAAAACACAGATTTGTAGTTAGTGATCTTTGATATTTTCGTAAGTATCGAATCGACCTAAATTTCGCTTCTTGGAAACCCGTCAAACAATTTTATTTCACGTTTTCTTGCATTCCGGAACTACATGGCTAGTCTCTGATGAAATGGTTAGTTTGTCGGTTCAACGTTCTCTAGGAAGCGGTCATTGCCTGGTATCTTGTTAGGCCGATTCTTCGGCTTCGAGAGCCACCGGTACATTCAGTCACCTTGTTGGAAGACCTTGCCGATGCCATCAGGAGTGCCACTATTACTTACCACCGAAGACGACACATGTATTATCAAATAATATTTTATTATATTACTGTATATGTACATTTTCGAAGTATTAATAAAAGTACCTAGGTATACTTATTACGCAATGGTCCATATGCTTTAAATAATCGTATTGGTTAAGAAACTTAATATGTAAACTTTTCCACGAAAGATAGAAAAATATGCAGAAATAATTAATTTATTTCACTCAACTCAAAGAAATACATACCGTGCTAGTTAAAAATCGCCTCCCCCTCTTTTATCTTTTAACCGCTTATATTTGTAATATTGAAATTTGGAGAGAGGAAAGAAACGGACGTAGGCTACTTAATTAGTCATAATAGTAATAGATGACGTCACAAAACCATAATTTTAAATAAGACGTTATGGCAAGTGATATCCCTGTTGACAGGTATTAAATCATACTAATTTTGTTTGTGTTTAAGCTGATCTTGATAAATAATTTTAATAAATACAAAAATTGTGGTTTCGCACTTAATTAATAAAGATTTATGAACAACCTCTTATATTAAGTGTTCAAAATGTGCTCCATCTACTTCCTGATAGTACTGATAAACACTTGTCGTACTCGTTCAAATGTTTCGGGGAAAATTGCTCTTCATTCTACAACAATTCATTGTTTCAAATACTGTCGGATGGTGTAGCGTAAACCTTTTAGATATCAAGTACCCTCACAGAAAAAAATCCAATGGTGTAAGGTCCGGTGACCGAGCTGGCCATTCTATGAAATCTCATCGTCCAATCCATCTACCACGATATTCCTCATCAAAATAACGTCTTGTGGCACCATAATAGTGTCCAGGAATACCATCTTGTTAAAAGTTTCCAAATTCATCAGGATTAGCTTCCAGAATTTCAAGAATTTACGCCTGAATTGCGTTTTCTAACAACTCCAGGTACACTTCACCGGTTAAGTTAACGAAAAATTGAGTATGTTTTTCACGAAAAACGTGAGGATTTGTGTAACTCCAATACCTCATATATGTTATGTGTTAACATTTCCATGGAGGAAGAAAGTACTTTCGTCACTAAAACAAATTGTTCTTTTTGTAATCTGGTAGTTGGTTAATTTAACATATTTTCAAAGGATTTTAGTATTCGATTGGAGTCATCATCTGAAAGTTGGTGCACCATTTTTAATTTGTATATGAAGTAATAAATGAAGTCAGAAATTGTAATGAACAATATAATTCAACAAAAAGTGGTGCTTTTTTTATAACAGCTGAGTAAAAATTTAACCCAGGAATGGCAGAAGCAAAGACTAACTATTCCAACTCTAGGTCTACAATAGCGATTACTGATGTCTGTGGAGGAAATCCAAGGCAGCCCTCTATTTTAAAGCAGAATGCAATAGGATCTAGAAAATACTGTTACCATTATCCATATATGAACACAAGGATGTCGAAAGTAAGATGACTGACATGCAAAAAACATAGATGTGGTAAGCATTAAAATAAGAGTGTTAAGCTATCATCAGTAAGCGATTTCCAGAATAGCACATTTATTTTTTATTATAAAAATAAGTTTTACTTTAAAATAAATCTTTAAAACAAAAGGTTCCTTTTTGATGTTATACTTCTATTTATGCACTGGATTTGTGTGGGGTTAAATGGCAAAAATCATTACATATGTAATGGTGTGAGTAAGAGAGAGACAGAAACACATATAAGGTATCAGTACATTGAAAAGAGATAGATATACAAAAAACAATCTGAGCTAATGTTTTGGAATATCATAGTAACGTATTACATTGTGTTTGACAGATTACTTTATAATTCTGTCACGTAAGTAAACATATAAAGTTTAGTATTTTATATTAATAATATTAATCATAATATTCAATAATGAGTATTGATTGTAGTCCATACTACCGTCACATGGTTGCATTATATTTTGCACTATGGGGTTTTGTAAACACTTTTTATGTACATTGATCGTTTTACTGTTTAGTTTTCGTGTTTGAAGTAAGGACACACATCAACTGGTCTTATTTTTCTAAGTATTTATTTAATTAATTAAAAAAAAAATATATTTCTACTTGCCTGTGTTTGTAGTTATTAAGTTTTATTAGTTAACAGTGATGCCAGTGATATATATTTGATGGCGCCGAGTGATGATGATATAAATGTGAAAATTACATGCGCGAGTTGTAAACGATCTCTAAAAGGCGAATTAAAATGTACCAAATATGAAAAACAGTATCATCCTGCTTGCCTAGTTCGTCTAAGAGGCGCAAAATTGGTTGGTCAAAATTTAATCATCTGTCCATCATGTGCTGAAACTGAAAATGATGGCGACCATGCGTCATAATATAAAATAAAGTGCTATTTGTGATATTTGTTTGGTCAAGCACTTTCTTTTAACAGAAGAGGTTCAGCATCTAAGTGTCTTTGGTTATGACCCGAGCTCTTATTTTTGTCGTGTACAGAATAAACGTGGTGGAGCTATGATTTTGGCAAAACATGGTATGGAGGTAAATCCTTTAAAAATGATCGAAAACTTATCAGTTGAAGGACGAAACACCTGGTACTTAAGACGGACCTCGTCTCCAGGAAATGTTATGCAAATTTGAAACAAAATCAGTGTGTACTCGGTACTAGGAGGTTTTTGAGATCGCTGAACACGAATATCATATAATGATTTTGCTAAATCATTCGCATAAAAATTTATGAATCCGGGCGCGTGCATAGAAGTATAACTTCTGCCGGCAGTCCCACTGACTGCCACACCCTGTTTTTTCTAACCGGTAGGTACACGTAAAGTTGACGTATTCCTGGCAACAAGAGTCTATCGACAAACGCTGGCAATTTAGGGTTAAAAAATCTAAAACCATTCAAGTAAGAGCTTTTGAAGTCTCTGTAATTCGAATCTGGCATTACCCTTTTCTGACATGGTCATCCGGAGGTTTGTTGTTTTCTTTTAGAATTCTGATTTTTTCTAACCATTCTCTTATTTCTAGTATTTACTTTTTATGTTTTAATTTGTTGACGCTGTTAATTTCAGTTTGTATTCCAAATGTTGGTTAAAGTTGTTCTTTGACCGTAGTGTTTATATCTGCTCCTGATATAACTTATTTTATCTTTTTCTTTTGTATAGTCTTACTTTTATTTCCTTTGTGAGATTGTTTTTCTCATTTGCCCATACACATCTTGCTTTAGCTAGCTCAACTTATAAATGTTTTATCTTAGTTTTGTTACACATGTGTTTTCATACCTCCTAAGATTTGCTTAATGCTATATTTCTTTTTTTTATCGTTTATTTCCCAATTAATTTCTTGTTTGTTGTTCAAGAGTTTGGGCTTCTTGATAAAAATTTGTATAAGAAAACCCATATTGAAGATAGAATGAGAAATCAGCAAGGAAGTTTTTATTAAAAAAATGTGAATATGATGAAATATACCAAAAAGTAAAAATCATTCAGAATGTATTACCCATATTGAAGATAGAATGAGAAATCAGCAAGGAAGTTTTTATTAAAAAAATGTGAATATGATGAAATATACCAAAAAGTAAAAATCATTCAGAATGTATTACCTATAAAAGTTATAAAATGCGAAACCAATAGAGAAAATGACGTTAATAAGGCAAATGACTGTAAGAAATGCAATAAAAGAACAGACTCTAGTACCAGAAGAAATGTTAACTTTTTGTAAAATAATCCGTTAAATACATTTTGAATATAAATAACGTATCAAAATTAATGTATTAATGATTACAGTATTCCGAGAAAATTTATTTATTTCTTGTATTTACTCAACTTTTGAGTGGTATTAGCTAATGACTTCTTTTGAAAATATTTGCTATAACGACCGTACCTATTAATGTAAAAGTGGCAGATTAAAATTTTATTGATATTTAATGTTTTTTCAATTTATATTGTACGAAAATAGGAAATAGTAGGTAATATGTCTGGAAATTAAATCCTTAACATTTTGTATCCATAAGTAATTAGATTTTATAAATTTAGACGTCTATCTTTTTTTTTATTTAAGGATGTCCTCGTAGGTATACACCTAAACACAGATGTACCGAGAACATCTCTTGGGGCAGGAGAGACAATTTATTAATTTGAGATTTAAAGGACTGCAAGTTACGACCAGTGGAAAGGTAGGGAGTTCCACAATTTGGAGACCCTGGGGATGAAGGAACGATAGAATGGATCCGTTCTTGATGTCTGGCACTGAACAGTATAAGAGCACGTCGCATTGCACTGGCTTGTCTGACAAGTGAAGTCATTATAGAACGGAGTTCTTCTGAGCACAATCCGGTTAAGTATCGGTTAAACAGGGAAAGGTCAGACACTGCTCTTCAGTGGGACAATGGGCTAGGTTTTCTCTGCATTGCATCAAGAACTTTGAACCTTTACCGAGCCGCCGATCCCCATACATGCGAGCAGTATTCAAGATTAGGTCGTATTTGGGATTTGTAAAGAGTAGCTAACTTGGATGGATAAAAATATTTACGTGTTCTAAAAAGAAAGCCTAAATTCTTTCCTACTGCAGTTGCTATGGATGCTATATGTTCGTTTCAGAGTAAGTCCTTGGAGATCGTTATACCAACCAGCGTCTGATCGTTCATTGTGATGGATGAGTCGTATGTTTGTCTATTATTGAATAGGCAACATGTCTTTGTCTTGAAAGCGTTGAAATTAACAAGATTCTTTCTTCCCCGCTCGTCTACAATTCTGAAATCTTGATTGAGAGAAGCCGTCGTGGATCTTCTCTCCTCTTCCAGAATATCTAGGGACAAGGGACGGTTGTGCGCTTTGCTACAGTGTAGCTATCATCTGTAAAACCGTATATCGGGTTATTAGTTGCTTCTAGGAGATCATTAATGCGTAATAGGAATAGAGTAGGAGCTAAAGCCGATCCTTGGGGAACTTCAGTGTTGATCTTGTACAGGTTGGAGGAATATCCATCTACAACAACTTGGATGTGTCTGTCATCTGACGTTTTCCAGCACCGCGTCTGCCTTCTATGTTCCCTTCCATTATTATTTCTAGGAAGAAGTATCGCTCGTATCCAAATATTTGTCCAAAGCAAGATGTTTTGTGTTCTTTTAACAATTTCTAAAAGTTTACGATCCATACTCATACGCCTTAAAACCTCTTCATTTTTAACATAGTCGGTCCATGAAATGCGTCGAAATATCTACATCTCGAAGCTTTCCAGGCGTCCAAACCTCCATTCCGTATAACAGAACACATTTTATTATGCGATATCGAAGAGTTTGTTTCCTTTATTAGTTTTTGCAGAAAATTTAACAAAACAGATAACTTGGCAACATTGTACGTAGTAAATACTGACGAATTATTAAATTTAAGAAACTAATAATAACAGCGAACAAATTTTATAAAATTAAATTTTACATCCTAGTTTTTAATTAATTTTAAAACATATTTTTTTAAATATTTAATTCCATTAATTTTTTTAATTCAACTTACATCGTATTTAGTTAATTAATGAGAATCTAATAATAAAACTTTCCATGACAATAAAAACAAAATTAACAAAAAACTATCAAACAAAAACTAAACTAAAATTAGCAACCGATTTCCTTAAGGGAGACTCATACTTCTGGAAAGCTTCCGAAAGACTGCGCCTCCGAGTAAAATTCATATCAATATAATTTTGGTTACTATTCAATTCAATGATTTTTATTGGAGAAAATTTGACAAAACAGATAAATTGGCAACATTGTACGTAGTAAAAACTGACGAATTATTAAATTTAAAAAACAAAAAATTTAATATTTTAAAACAAATTTTATAAAATTAAGTTTTAGATCCTGGTTTTCTTTCTTAAATTGATTCTCTATTCTCCTGGTTTAATTCTACCTATATAATCTTTAATTTAAAAATTTCCAATTTTACAATTTAATTTTTAAACATCATAGAAAATTTTTTTGGGAAATTCTTTGGCAAATTTTAAAAAATACTTCATTTATTTTAGTAAGTAAATATCCTAGAAATTTTCTGATTCTTATGAAAATCTTTTGGTTGATTTCTAATCTAAGTTCTTTTGATCCCTTTATAATTCTTTTTTTAAATTTAAAAATTTGTATCAAGTTTAAAAAACACAAAAAAACAACAAATCAATTGCTACCATATTTAATAAAATTAATTTTTAGATTCTGATTTCCCGTGGTCTATAATTTAAAAATTCCGAATTGTAACTCTCTCTTTCAGAACATTTTTTGGGCTCTTATTACGTATGTGGTAAATTTTAAATTAAAAACTAAACGTAGGTATAGATTCAGGTTCAATAAACCCACATTAAATAATAAATAATATGTCTATTACCTACACCTCGTTAATTTTTTTTTTATAGGAAGTCATTACTTGCAAGCATATAAAAGAAATTAAAGGTATAATAAAAAACAGAAAATCTAATTTTTCAAAAGTCAATAAGTATCGAAGAAGTTCCATCTTTCTTATGAATGGCTCTTGAATAGAAATAAATAAAAAGCAGCAACATGCGGCAACCGAGGTCTAATTATATAACTATACCTATAGAATACGAGGTACAGTTAGTTACCTTGCAGACTGTACCTTTAATCTGATTGGTCGAAAGTTCAGGTAAACGTATACGCTGTCTCTTAGCGTGCACACTGAGACCAACCTATACATACCTGTATAGAAAATACACAAAACTCAACAAGTAGCCAGGCTGTGATCTGTGATCGTTTTGAAAACATTTATAAACAAAATTTGAACGGTTCTTTTAAACAATTTTCCGTGTGCGAGATAATTTTTCACCTGTAATTGTGGTAATAGTGTTGTTATAAAAGTGCTAAATATCATCTTATAATCAAAGTGGCAAGTTGTAAATACTCTATACAGAGAACCAAAACTCATATTAATTAAATAATTTAATATACTTCAAAATCGCACTTTAAAATTTTAAATTTTATTCCAAATACATTTTATTTAAAAAAAAATTGTGATACCTTATATTTTATTGTTGTTATATACTTTCGTTGTGTGCATTTAAGTGTGAACTAAGGTTAAGTTTCATATAACTATATATGAAAAAATAAGAAAAATCTGTGATCAAATTTTCCAAAACTAATTTTGTCGTGTTGAAACTTTCTAATTCAATATAGCGGAAAACCTGTATGTAAAAACGGCCATTCTTTTAACGGAATTACCTGAATCCAACAGGTGTCACGTGGCATTTATCGCAAAATGTCGGATTGTTTATTAGTTTAATAAACATGCGTTAATAATAATAGTTTTCCGGTAAAAGAAAATCATCAGATGAGTATCAAGGGATTGAATATGATTGGGCCCCATTACATATGTGTCTTGTATGTAACAACAGCGGGTCTTCAGGGTCCTCTTATGGGATCAGATGAGCAAGAAATTGTTCTTCTCATTTATATTATTGTGGATGTTGTGCAGAATAAGGTAAGGTCATATTTTTGGTAGTCGTATAAAACCGGTATCATTTATTTACGTCAAATTATTTTTATATTATTTTTACTAATTTTAAAGCAAACAATTTTATAATTGTATAATTTTACTAAATTATAATTTTTTCCACACCAATTAAACAATTTTTTATTAGTCTCTTTGATGATTTATTAGTTTTTAGATGTGCTAGTAATAAACCGATTTTTATATTAATTTGGCACATACTAAGAAACTTGTTTCTACTTTCTATAAATTTTCGAGATAACTTCAAACCTGTTGATGTTATCAAAATTTTCTTTACTATTTAATACTTCTTTACACTTTGGTATTATTTTCACACATATGTTTTATCAAAATAATCTTTTACTGTGAGTTTGGACTGATGTACACAAATATCCAATTTTTTGTTTTATATGAAATTTTGAGGTAACCAAAACTCACGGAGTTATATACTGATTTAACAAAATTTTCTGAACTCTTTAATACTACTTCACGCTTTGGTATTATTATTTTCACACATTTTTTATTCAAAATAATCTTTTACTGTGAGTTTGAACTGATGTACACAAATATCCAATTTTTTTTATTATATGAAATTTTGAGGTAACCATAACTCATGGAGTTATATACTGATTTAACAAAATTTTCTGTACTGTTTAATACTTTCCCACACTTTGATTTTATTATTTTCACACATTTTTTAATACAAAATAACATTTTACTGTGAGTTTAAACTGATGTACACAAATATCCAATTTTTGAGGTAACCAAACCTCATGGAATTATATACTGATTTAACAAAATTTTCTGTACTCTTTAATACGTCGTCACACTTTGGTTTTATTATTTTCACACATTTTTTTATTCAAAATAAACTTTTACTATGAGTTTGAACTGATGTACACAAATATTCAATTTTTTTGTATTATATGAAACTTTAAAGTAACCAAAACTCATGGAGTTATATACTGATTTAACAAAATTTTCTGTACTCTTTAATACGTCGTCACACTTTGGTTTTATTATTTTCACACATTTTTTTATTTAAAATAACCTTTTACTGTGAGTTTGAACTGATGTACACAAATATCCAATTTTTTGTTTTATATGAAATTTTGAGGTAACCAAAACTCATGGAGTTATATACTGATTTAACAAAATTTTCTGAACTCTTTAATACTACTTCACGCTTTGGGACCTATTATTATTTTCACACATTTTTTATTCAATATAATCTTTTACTGTGAGTTTGAACTGATGTACACAAATATCCAATTTTTTTTATTATATGAAATTTTGAGGTAACCAAAACCCATGGAGTTATATACAAATTTAACAAAATTTTCTGTACTGTTTAATACTTCCCCACACTTTGGTATTATTATTTTCACACATTTTTTTATTCAAAATAATCTTTTACTGTGAGTTTGAACTGATATACACAAATATCCAATTTTTTTTATTATTTAAAATTTTAAGATAACCAAAACTCATGGAGTTATATACTGATTTAACAAAATTGTCTTTACTGTTTAATACTTCCCCACACTTTAGTATTATTATTTTCGCACATTTTTTTATTCAATATAATCTTTTACTGTGAGTTTGAACTGATGTACACAAATATCCAATTTTTTGTTTTATATGAAATTTTGAGGTAACCAAAACTCATGGAGTTATATACAAATTTAACAAAATTTTCTGTACTGTTTAATACTTCCCCACACTTTGGTATTATTATTTTCACACATTTTTTTGTTCAAAATAATCTTTGACTGTGAGTTTGAACTAATGTACACAAATATCCAATTTTTTCAGCAATATTATAAAATTTTGAGGTAACCAAAACCCATGGAGTTATATACAAATTTAACAAAATTTTCTGTACTGTTTAATACTTCCCCACACTTTGGTATTATTATTTTCACACATTTTTTTATTCAAAATAATCTTTTACTGTGAGTTTGAACTGATATACACAAATATCCAATTTTTTTTTATTATTTAAAATTTTAAGATAACCAAAACTCATGGAGTTCTATATTAATTGTACAAAATTGTCTGTATTCTTTGATACGTCTTCACACTTTGGTTTCATTATTTCCACACATTGTTTTATTCAAAATAATTTTACAAAATCGCTGTTTTAAAGGCATCGATGGCTTCTTCTGGCGACTGGAATCGCTGCCCAGGCATTGAGTTGTTGATCTTTGGGAAAGTAAAGAAGTCGCTGGGTCTTAGGTCGAGACTATATGATGGATGGTCTAACAATTGAAGCTCCAAAACTTGATTGTTTTTTGGGCAGTGTGAGCACTTGCATTGTCCTGATGTAGGATGATTCGCTGTTGTATATTGCTTTGTCGGAGTTTGACAATAACTTCTGGTAAACAAACGTTTGTATACCAATCGAAAGTAACCGTTCTTCGATGTTCTAAAGCAATCGAATTACTGCTATCTTCACAATAAGCTATCGTAAAATCCCGAAATAAAACGACCAATTTGTAGCTGAATAACAGCAACAGAAAGATATGAAAATCGCCAAAACCTAGCTAATGGCTACTAATAATCACTATTCCAGCAACCCCAATACACAATTTTATTGACTTTCGGTCATTATAAATTAGAGATACCCAGGGAGCCAGCATAGCAACAGAAACAAAAATAACTGACCACTGAACAACAGAGTCCCTGCGGTAGCTGTTTTTGTTAAGTTTAAATGGTTGCGAATTTTGTACTAGCTTCAGAGATACCTAGAGAGCCAACAACAAAACAGAAACAAAAAATCGACTAAACCTAGTGATCGGGAAAGGGACATTAGAGTCTCCGCTGTCTTGATACCTAAACAAATAGATATTCTGATATATTAAAATTTTAAGCGATGTAACAGTGATAATATATGACAAAAATAAAGAAGGAGGGTGATGAAAGCTAGAAAATTAACAAAAATGCTCTAATTCCGTTACAATATCTACCAAGTTAGTTCAAAAATATTTTATCTACTCTACCTCAAATTATGTATATATCAATTTTTACTTCGTGAAAACTGTCATTATAGACAGCAGTGCGTGAACGATTGAAAGTGTGCGTGAAGTAACAATGTATTTTAAATGGGATTTACTTTTTCGCACTGTTTTTGACACACCTTCATATAATCAAATATCCTTAGCATTCGCGTTGCCATGGTGTTGCTATGAGAGCATTAGTTTTGTTAGTATCTTGTAAATGAATTGAAAATAAATTGCTTTCTTGTAATTATTTTTTATTTGATTATCGTAGATAAAATATTGTATGAAACTGTGCGTGAAGTGCTTTTTGCGCACTTACGCGATATATAGCACTCGCTTCGCTCGTGCTCTAAACATCGCGTGCGAGCGCAAAAAGCATACTTCACGAACTGTCTCATAAATAACTATTGGGAAACATCAAACAAAAAATGTGAGCCGTCACGGGACGCCTGACAGATGTGAAACATCGACATTAACCCGTGCCTAAATCATAAGACATTTCCAATTTAAATAACATGGCATTTTTGCACTTTTTGTCGTTATTTTTTTTACTGAAACAAATGTAGCTAAAAATAATTAAATATCTATTTCTTGTAGGAAATTTGCAATAAATTTGTCATCAGAGTTAAATTCACGATTTTTTTTTTGTAATTTTCACCATAATTTTTATTTATATCAAACTAAATACATATATATAGGTAATAAAATTAACAAATACAAAATTTGGATACAAAATAAAGTATATTATCGCTTATAAATAATAGTATCACAATATTTATTGCACGTTTTCTCAGATTGCTCACAGATGTCGTTAGATTACAGAACGAAAATAAATTTAAAACGTGATTTCGTTTAGCTTTTTATTTAATTGCCTTAAATTCAATAATCTTAAAAAAGGAAATTATGAAAACACAAATTTATATAGAAGTACGTTGCTATATTAATGTAATTGTAGTTACTTCATAATTTTAGTACAAACAAAAAGCGATAGTAAATAAAAAATAGGAAAATGATGAATTTAACTATGAATACAACTTTATCGTTGAATAACTTTTAAACGGTATTTAAATGGGAAATGTATTATGATTTAGACACGGGTTAATGTGAATATTAAGGGCTGGTTTGGGTCTGATAATTTTTGTTAGGTCATAATCTAAAAATTTGATGAGTGTTTGGAGAACAAAACCAAATTTGGGAAATAACGGGCACCCTAATGTATATAGAGTAGGTAGGTACTCACTCATTTTTATTCAATATTTTTTCATCACTTTCTTTATTAACACTTTGTTTATTCATATTTAAAACAAACACTTTATACACAAATTTTACAGGGACTATTCACCAACAATCTATTTTGATTCACAAGCTGTCAATTTTACAGGTCAGCAAAATATGTAGGTATATTATGTTGCCTATACAAACAAACATTTTTATATATATAGAATAGATAGTAGGCGGAATCGAGTTAGGTTTTTATGAAACAATTCATACCCTGTCCCGCCAAATTTTTGAATCGATGAGCTTCTTCCCCCTATTGTTGGCGCGCCACCGTCGGCGTCGCTCAAAACATGAGACCAATTTCATATAAGGTATCAGTACATCTCTTTATTATATATTATCGATGCGTTAGGTTTTTTACGTCATACGAATCATACGTCACCGTCGCCACGCGAGAAATCTGATTCACGTGCGGCTATAGATGTTTCACATCAAAAATTGATCAAATAATTTTGGAATATACTTAACAGTAATTATTTTTGTTTATACTATATATACGTTTAAAATATTATAGTCATGTAAACATATTGATAAATATTGTTTCAGTAAACTTTTCATTTATTCATTATTTTAAACGAATTATTTAAATTAATGTGGTTTTGGAATAATACTAGCTTCTTCAGAAAATGTATACCGCATAACGCAATTGTACTCAATTGTAGCAATTTGGAATACAAATTAGTATCATTTGTTATATTAAAACATATTCAAGATGTTATCTGCAAATATAAAACAAAAGTTACGAAATAGAAATATTCTTTACTAATTCTAAATGAGTTTTCTTTCGGTTGTTATTTACTTTTGTTTTACTTCTAGCAACATAAAAATCATAAAAAATCATATAATTAATATATTCATTATTCAGATTCACTTTACCTTAATTCGTGATAAGTATTGGGTAAAAGGAGGATACGTAGGGTATACTTCAACTAATTTCAAGTTGCTAGAGCATTAGAATTATTTATTGGAAATAGAATATTTAAGGCGTCGTGTATCCCAAACGCTTATTGTGATTCATTCTGCGGTTTACAGAACTTGGAATAGCTACCACATTTACGGCATAGTAAGAAGAGCCCCTTATCTCAATCGACAAAGGGCAACCACCAGAGAGTAGATCGTATTAACGACTTTGGGCATCACTATTGCTAAAACACTGCAAACTTATCTTATGGAATGCGAATTTTGAACCAAATGATACGAAACGGAATTCATGAAGTACAAGACGACCTGTATGCCGGAGTTTAACTCCAGCTCATCAAGGTAGAATTTTTTCTCAAGAGCATCTTAAATTGTAGTTTAGAGCAGTGGGCCAATGTTATGTTTTTCAATAATGACAAGCGTGTCGAGTATGACGATGTCTCAGAGAACGATATTTGGATGACTATGTGCAAGAAATTTTTCCATTTGGATGTGGATCAATAACGGTATAATCTGGTATAGCTTTGACTGGACACACGGACCTTCTGGTAAATTGGTCTTCATAACTCTTCTCACAGATATTCTATGCGACTTAAATCCGGATTATTGGGTGATTATAATTTGATTTTCTTATAAAAAAATCTCGAACGTATGTGGCGATATGAGGACCGGTATTATCCTGTTGAGAAATAAAATCTTTACCATAATTTTGTGCTTACTTTGGATTGTAAAAAAATATCGATTTGATGTAAAAGCATCTCTCTGAATTATAATTCAATTGGAACTTATTCCTCTTCATACTGTTACTGAACCTCCTCCAAAATGGCGAGTCTTTTGTATCTCATTGTCTTGGAATCTTTCATCTAGTCTTCTATAAACTCGAACACGTCCATCAGGTTCACACACTCGAAAACAAGAATTGTTTGAGAATAAACTAGTTGCTGTTCCTGTCCAGTCCAGTTTACACATTCATGGTAAAATTCTACTGTGTCGTTTTGTTTATTCTGGTACCCTTGCTGACCGTCTCAAACTTATACCAATTTCTCTTAAGTGAGTTTTTATTCTTGGATTTTGAATTACTAAAATACAGTCCTGACGAGGAGTGGTAATGCGTGCTCTGGTTGCATATGGCCTTCTTACTACATTACCAGTTTCCAAAAATCTATTTCGAATTCTTGAAATAATAGATTGGCTTATTCGAAGTTTGGCGACAATCTGTATATAATACAATGAATAAGAATGGATACTTGAAATGTATTTTACTGTCTTCTAGGTATATGTAGGTATGTATGTGCGTAATCTGGGGTGACAGATGTGACCTATTGTGTCCCCCTTTTCTTGCTAAAATTCTGATGTTTTCTAAAATATAGCAGGTCTTCTAGTCCTATCTTTCTTAGAAAGTTTAGGATATCGTTGAGCTTCAAGTTAGGTAGACCTTTTACTTCTGTTTCGTATGATCCTAGGTATCTAATTCTAGAATTACGTAATGCAGTGCTGCGAGTACATAATATGTGTATTGAGGTTACGTCCTCTTCCTAATAGAATTGGCAGTTTTCTTCATCTACCAATCCTGGTTTTTTCATGTATCCAGGCAGTGCCCTGTTAATATTTCCGTTATAATACGAATGTTGTTTTTACTAATGCTTAGAAAGCTAAAGATCTCTTCTGGTTCCAGTTCTTACCTATTTATCTATCCACTTCTTTCCTTAGTTTTTTTAAAACTGTACTTTTTAGGCATAATTCTTTAGCAATAACTAATACCTTGAGAATAAATATTATAATGTTACGAAATAGTTTTTCTTGTATCATTTGATATGTGGAAATAGCATAATTACATTAAAAGGAAACGTTACTTATTTGAAATTATCTATGTATTAAAATGACTACTTTTACATAGGAAACAATTATCAACCTTCATCTTCATCTATTAACAGTAATGATACTTTAATAGAAATACGCACAGTTTGTGACTACAATAGTATTTATGTAATACGAATAATAAGGTCTTTTTCAGACAGATAATACCTATTACTTCAGTTTTTATTGAATAAAATATCTACATATATGGAATTCTACAAATACTCACACCTTAATTTGAGTTAAAAATTGGAAAAAGCACACTTGTAAGATGCTTTTTTGGCTTTGGATGAACATATAAAACTTAAAAATCTCGCAAATATGGACTTTGTCTTGATCTTTGAAACACAGATAAAAATGACATAATGGTCAAAATATACAGTCGCTGTCTTAAAAGAATCGATGGCTTCTTCTGGCGACTGAAATCGTTGCCCACACATTGAATTCTTGATCTTTGGGAACGTGAAAAAGTCGTTGAGACTTAGGTCGTGTTGTGTGTTGTTTTGTCGGAGTTTCGCGATAACTTCTAGTAAACAAATGTTAATTTACCAACCGTTCTTCGATCTTGTAAAGCAATTGTTTCTACATGACCAGATTTTGACAAAACTTGCGACAATTGTCTTTGGTAAACTAACAGAACCAATCACTTGTTGATAAGTTGGTTTTTCCTCTTCAAAAACACCCACACAGTGGATTCAAGTTTATGTTCCGGTTCGTAGGAGTAAATCCAAAATCCATCGCCACTAACAATACTCGTTAGCGTTTTTTGAGCTATCTTTGTTGAACCGTATTGATGTTTCTAGACACCAATTGACGCAAATAGCTTTTTGCTCTTCTGCGAGCAAATGAGGTATCCAACACCAGTGCTTCGTGTAGTATCGATTGGATCGAGGTCTTTAAAATGCCCAAAAATGTCTCTATTTCTCGGTATGTTACATGGTGGTCATCTTTAATCAATGTTTTGCTGTGCGATCCCTGTTTTGGGTGGACCTAACTTGGATTCGCCGCTGAGACTGAAGCGACCACGTTAAAATTCGAAATATATGCGGGAAATAGTTGATTGGTATAGTGCTTCATGCCCAATACACAGATACCATTTCAGCGTGACATTGCTGTTTGGATAATCCTATCCAAAATTGTAAAAAATTATTGCTACAAAATGTTCTTGTGTCTGAAGGTTCTATTGGTGGCGCCTTCTAAGCGGCTATATGCAAAACTAAAAAGAGAACCCTCGTATAAGAAAATATTAGTTTTTTAACGAATAGATCACGGATTTAATTGAAACAACTTATTTTAATTAAAATTATTATTTCAAACCGTTCCGAATATTAAAAATATAAAGACAGAAAATCAGAAATATTACAGTATAAGTATTAAATATATAATATATTATTGGAATAATATCAAAATTTAATTACACGCTAGTTGTTTTTTTGCAATGCCGTATTCATAAGAAATGTTTAAATTTATTTGTATAAAAATTTTAGATACATAAAAATGCAGGTTTATATAAAATATCACCTTCAAGATCTTGCTCAATCACTTGACATAGATAAAGTTAATTGATGGATGCAAGTTTTGATATGAAACGCAGACATATACTTTCTAACGACCAAAAATATTACCCGAATGTAAAAGTAGCAGTACAGTCGTTTTCTAGACCTACAAAATTTTCGAGTTCAGTCGGTTTTTTTATACTGCAAAATAAAATTGGTTAATGAAGTATACAATACAAGATGAAGGATTTGTTGCATAAATTGTAAAATTTAAAAACAACAAGTATAAAAACTTTGTGATACTATATATTAATCAAACCAAAATTTAACTAAATTAACAGAAAATCAAAATAAATTTAATACATGAAAAAAGATGTGGTAAACTCGGAGAAATCCAGAGAAAGCAAAGTTTTCTATGCTACAAGTTGGTTGAAAAATGTTGAAAACAAATATAAAGGAATGAAATTGGTTTTTTATTGAAAATAATCTCACTCAGGTTGAACAAACTTATTCCAATGATCCTCCAGCAATTTTATACTATCTCTGCAATGATTTTCCGGAAGCTCTGAAAATATTGTTCCACTGCTTCAATAGCTTTTTCATTCGACGAAAAACGCTTTTCACGAAGGATTTTTTTCAAATTCAAAAGTTTTTTTAAAAACTCTTTTTTACAATTAAAATTCAAGTTATTTTTTATAAATGTACCAAGTTTTATTAAAATTCATATTTTGGAAATATTAAAAAAATCTTGTTAATTAAGTACAAGCAAATTTGATCATCGAAAAATGCATACGTTTATAAAAAGATCCTAAATTGAAAAAATTAGTTACAAATTTAAACAATTCATTCATAATATATAATAGCATAGTATTATCTATAAATGGATTAAATTTTATTACAATACCATACCTAGAAGTATTGTAAAAACTTTTATAAACTTTAGTTTGTAAACTTGATCTTTCTAGAAACTTTCTTGGTCGGACCGAAAACTTAACGATGCTTGAATAAATTGAATTACTTCGAGATAAAGAAAGATTTTTTAAAAATTCTTTTTTGCAGTTAAAATTCAAATTATTTTTTATAAATGTTCAAAGTTTTATTAGAATCCTTATTCGGGAAATATTTAAAAAATATTGTTAATTTAGTACAAACAAATTTGATCATCGAAAAATGCATACGTTTACAAAAATATCCATAATTAAAAAAATTAGTTGCATATTAAAAAAATTCGTTAATAATATATAATAACATAGTATTATCTACAAATAGATTCAATTTTATTACAATACTATACCTAGAAGTATTTAAAAAGCTTTTATAAACTTTAGTTTGTAAACTTGATATTTCTAGAAACTCTCTTGGTTGGACCGAAAACTTAACGATGCTTAAATAAATTGAATAACTTCGAGATTAAGAAAGATTTTTAAAAAACTTTTTTTTACAGTTAAAATTCAAGTTATTTTTTATAAATGTCAAAAGTTTTATTAGAATCCATATTCGGGAAATATTTAAAAAATCTTGTTAATTTAGTACAAACAAATTTGATCATCGAAAAATGCATACGTTTACAAAAATATCCATATTTAAAAAGATTAGTTGCATATTAAAAAAATTCGTTAATAATATATAATAACATAGTATTATCTACAAAAAGATTCAATTTTATTACAATACTATATCTAGAAGTATTTTAAAAACTTTTATAAACTTTAGTTTGTAAACTTGATCTTTCTAGAAACTTTCTTGGTCGGACCGAAAACTTAACGATGCTTGAATAAATTGAATTACTTCGAGATAAAGAAAGATTTTTTTAAAAATTCTTTTTTACAGTTAAAATTCAAGTTATTTTTTATAAATGTTCAAAGTTTTATTAGAATCCTTATTCGGGAAATATTTAAAAAATCTTGTTAATTTAGTACAAACAAATTTGATCATCGAAAAATGCATACGTTTACAAAAATATCCATAATTAAAAAAATTAGTTGCATATTAAAAAAACTCGTTAATAATATATAATAACATAGTATTATCTACAAATAGATTCCATTTTATTACAATACTATACCTAGAAGTATTTTAAAAACTTTTATAAACTTTAGTTTGTAAACTTGATATTTCTAGAAACTCTCTTGGTTGGACCGAAAACTTAACGATGCTTGAATAAATTAAATAACTTCGTGATTAAGAAAGATTTTTAAAAAATTCTTTTTTACAGTTAAAACTCAAGTTATTTTTTATGAATGTGTAAAGTTTTATTAGAATCCATATTCGGGAAATATTTAAAAAATCTTGTTAATTTAGTACAAACAAATTTGATCATCGAAAAATGCATACGTTTACAAAAATATCCATAATTAAAAAAATTAGTTGCATATTAAAAAAATTCGTTAATAATATATAATAACATAGTATTATCTACAAAAAGATTCAATTTTATTACAATACTATATCTAGAAGTATTTTAAAAACTTTTATAAACTTTAGTTTGTAAACTCGATCTTTCTAGAAACTTTCTTGGTCGGACCGAAAACTTAACGATGCTTGAATAAATTGAATTACTTCGAGATAAAGAAAGATTTTTTTAAAAATTCTTTTTTACAGTTAAAATTCAAGTTATTTTTTATAAATGTTCAAAGTTTTATTAGAATCCTTATTCGGGAAATATTTAAAAAATCTTGTTAATTTAGTACAAACAAATTTGATCATCGAAAAATGCATACGTTTACAAAAATATCCATAATTAAAAAAATTAGTTGCATATTAAAAAAACTCGTTAATAATATATAATAACATAGTATTATCTACAAACAGATTCCATTTTATTACAATACTATACCTAGAAGTATTTTAAAAACTTTTATAAACTTTAGTTTGTAAACTTGATATTTCTAGAAACTCTCTTGGTTGGACCGAAAACTTAACGATGCTTGAATAAATTAAATAACTTCGTGATTAAGAAAGATTTTTAAAAAATTCTTTTTTACAGTTAAAACTCAAGTTATTTTTTATAAATGTGTAAAGTTTTATTAGAATCCATATTCGGGAAATATTTAAAAAATCTTGTTAATTTAGTACAAACAAATTTGATCATCGAAAAATGCATACGTTTACAAAAATATCCATAATTAAAAAAATTAGTTGCATATTTAAAAAAATCGTTAATAATATATAATAACATAGTATTATTTACAAATAAATTTAATTTTATTACAATACCATACCTAGAAGTATTTAAAAAACTTTTATAAACTTTAGTTTGTAAACTTGATATTTCTAGAAACTCTCTTGGTTGGACCGAAAACTTAACGATGCTTGAATAAATTGAATATATTCGTGATTAAGAAAGATTTTTTAAAAAAATTTTTTTACAGTTAATATTCAAGTTATTTTTTATAAATGTCAAAATTTTATTAGAATCCATATTCGGGAAATATTTAAAAAATCTTGTTAATTTAGTACAAACAAATTTGATCATCGAAAAATGCATACGTTTACAAAAATATCCATAATTAAAAAAATTAGTTGCATATTAAAAAAATTCGTTAATAATATATAATAACATAGTATTATCTACAAATAGATTCAATTTTATTACAATACCATACTTAGAAGTATTTTAAAATCTTTTATAAACTTTAGTTTGTAAACTTGATATTTCTAGAAACTCTCTTGGTTGGACCGAAAACTTAACGATGCTTGAATAAATTGAATAACTTCGAGATTAAGAAAGATTTTTTAAAAAAATTTTTTTACAGTTAAAATTTAAGTTATTTTTTATAAATGTCAAAAGTTTTATTAGAATCCATATTCGGGAAATATTTAAAAAATCTTGTTAATTTAGTACAAACAAATTTGATCATCGAAAAATGCATACGTTTACAAAAATATCCATAATTAAAAAAATCAGTTGCAAATTAAAAAAATTCGTTAATAATATATAATAACATCTGGTGAATACAGTGGTTTTCCAAACAATTCGTAGTTTTATTTCTTTAGAAAAAAAATTATATTATAAAGTTAATCAAGTTTTTTATTAAGTATGGTAAACTTATGATTTCTATATGAAACAAAATAACATACATTTCACGTAATACATATTAAAAAAATATACAAAATATACAGAATACACAAATAGTTGTACGTGCTTTAGACTATTTTCGCCATTAGAAACTTTGCATAATAAATGATGATATATTTATTATCTTTCCAGAATCTTGTAAAATAGATAAAGTGACCCACTTTACAAAGACACAATGAATTACTTTCTCGCATAATATCAGTAGTAATTGTCAACAAATACATATAAGTATACAAATAAATCCTCGTTCCCACAGAAATTTGAAAATCATAAGCTAGAACTACGAGGTTATCTACAAGTCCTTGACAAAGGTTTGCAGTTACAAAATACATTATTTTCTATTACTACATGACGATATAATATTTTTCCTACTAACCGCTATAAAATAGAATAACGTATTGCCTAGGTGTTCCCTTCACGTACAAAAATGCAAAAACGTGTCATTTCGATCTAAAGCCCAAGGTGCACTGCATGTTAATGAATGGTCTAAACGATATTTTATTGACTATTAATGCTGAATCAATTCAGACTTTATATAGGATGTCTTTCGTTGTAAATTAAGTATAGTATAGTACCTTTAAAGCCATTTTAAATTCAGTAAAAAGCCAAATTTTTTATAGTTTAATAAATATACTTTATCTACTCCTTTGACAGTAAATGTCGTTTATAATCATTGTCACCATGCAGGGTAAGTAAGCTTTAACGCACAGTTGTGTGTAATGAAACGTCATGTTGAAATGACGTTTCATTAGCTTACTTACCCTGCAATGATTATAAACGACATTTATTGTCAAAGGAGTACGTCATTTATTTTTTAGAGATGTCAAATATTTAGAATTAAAATTAAAATATTGAGTCGTAGATAAAGCATAGTACATAACTCGAGTGGTAAGAGGTATTACGTACTCGTGTAATTACGCACTCACCGCTACACGGCTTCGTGCGTAACTTTTCCACTCGTACGTAATGTCCTACTTACCACTCTTGATACGTAATATAAGGTTCAAAGAAGGTTGTGAATCGCTGGAAGAAGACCAGCTGAAATTTGTGATAACGAAAAAGTGCTTCTGTTTATTAAAAATAAGCCACAATCTTCATTGAGATACATCTAAATGGAATTAAATATCTCCGATGATTCGATCTATTTGACCAGAAATGGGTATAAGAAAGGTGTGTTCACAGTTTGCTCCGCACAAGCTCACGGATAATGTTTCGAATTCAACATTCAAAAGACATCATTAAAGAGGCCAAGAAAGATAAAAACTTGTGACTGGTGACGAAATGTAATGTTTTCAATACGATCCTGAAACCAAACATCAAAGTTCTGCATGGAAACACCCGAGCGAACTAAATCCGAAAAAAAGCCATTTGGAAAAGTCAAATGTGAAGACTATGTTAATTTGTTTCTTCAATTCGAAGGGAATTATTCACAAAGAATTCGTTCCAGCAGACCAATCGCGAAGAAGGAATCTGGCGCTTGTTGCTCGATAATGCACCATCACATTGATCGACACTTGTGTCTGATTTTTTGACCATCAACTACTCTATATTTTCTCCAGATCAAATTAATTGATATAAAACTCCCCGAGGGACACTTTCCATAAGTGAAATCTCCAGGGTGTGGTTTACGCACCTTAAAGAAATCCGCTCTTCTTCTGCGTGTCTTTGGTCTTTGGTCTTCTTTCCTCGATTCAACTCTATTTCCGATTCTTTTCTATCCTTATTGTTTCAGACCCACATTGGATCTATGGTTTCTACTGCTAGGTATTCAAATTCATATTTTTCATTCCATTACATTTAATAGTATATTACGTATCAAGAGTGGTAAGTAGGACATTACGTACGAGTGGAGAGTGCGTAATTATACGAGTACGTAATACCTCTTACCAATCGAGTTACGTACTATGCTTTATCTACGACTCAATATTTTAAATTTTATTCTAAATATTTGACATCGCTAAAAAAATATATGACGTACGTACTGTACTGTTATCTACTCCTTTGACAGTAAATGCCATTTATACTTATTGTCACCATGCAGGGTAAGTAAGCTATAACGCACAGTTGTGCGTAATGAAACGTCATTCCAACATGACGTTTCATTACGTACAACTGTGCGTTATAGCTTACTTACCCTGCATGGTGACAATGACTCTAAATGACATTTACTGTCAAGGGAGTAAATAAAAATCTTTATGTGTTGTATTCAGTTCCTTTTCATTATATTTTCTTCTTACTTATTGGCCTTTCAATCCCATTATCACAAAGATTTTCTTAAGGGCAATTCACTCTTCCGGATAGTTACCGACAGAATGCGGCCTTAAGGAAAATTCATTTTATAATTTGTTTAATTAGATTTCGTACTAACGCAATATTAATTCAATACTATTTTAAAATAAAGTTCCAAGTATGTACCTATGCAAGAATAAAATTTTAATTTAACAACTGTTTAAAATATTGCTGAATCACTGGTGGGTATTTTAGTTAATTAGCTACCAGAAACGCAGTTACAAGTAATATGTAAAATTAATCTTAACGAAAACATAATTGCGCGTTTTAAAAATCTGATATTGTGGATGTCCCTGTCGAAATATCTAATTATTTTTATAAATATGATGGGAAATACTATTGATGATGGCCCCGATTTTAAGCCAGTAAAGAATTTAATGACTTTTTTTTATATATACATTAAATTTCGATTCAAATGTATCCGGTAATAACAAACTAAAAATAAAAAAAAGTAATAATTATAGATCTAATGATTAATACGAACTTCAAGGGAATTGTATTTCGCGTTAACCTTTGATTTTTTATTAGTATTCAAAATTCAATATTTTGGTCCTTGTTGTGATCTTTAAAGAACTAGAACTTGCTTGGTGTAGCCAGAAACAAGTTTAGTGTGGTAAATTTTATGTACGTTAATTTTGTTAATCATTACTTTAAGATAGATTGATAGATATTCATTGGAATAGGATTAGAGCACCTTGTCTTCTTGATGAGACTTCATAGCCTTGACAGTGGTCTCTCCACGTAACTTGGAGCAGTCGGTTTCTCCTCTCCTAATTCCAGATACCGCGTCCTTGCTGGGCCTTCACATTTTTTGCACAGTATCGATAATGGATAAAACATGTATCTTTAGCTGTTAATGGTATGAGTTTCCAGGGGTAGCTCTGGTGATGGTCAGGATTGATGATATCAGAAAGGGTTAAGGGTCTTGGTGGAGTAGTGCTTCTGAACAATTGGCTGAGGAAGTCGATACTGTCGGCGGACGGTGAAACCTCTTTGCGATGTTGTCCAAACGGGTTCACGTCTTTCTAGAGTTCACTGGCTTTACTGGTATGAGTTTTCAGGGGTAGCTCTGGATAGTCAGGATTGATGATGTGAGAAATCTTCGTCTGGTGTTAGTGTAAGAAACACCATACACTTAGCCAGAGTTTCTTGGTGTCTATGGAAGTGGTGTCACGGTGGAGGTGGAGGAGTCCTTCTGAAGAATTATCTGAGGAATGTGCTCTTTGACGTTCGTGTTATCAGAGCTTGTGATTTGAGACTGCCTTGTAATACCCTGGACGTATGAGTACCTGAGATGGATCGCTTAATATCTACCTAGGATAAAAGACTACTAGTTTCAACTCAGTGAGAATGTTCATGTCTGGTGTGTGTTAACCAGCGTTAACTTTCAGCGAGACTTTCTAGGATGCTTTAAAAATTTTCAATATATTTTTTGCTAAAAATATGGCTTCCAATAAATCTACTTATTCGCGTTAACGATCTAGAGACATATAATTATTATATTGAGTTTAATTATTAGATTTCTTTTGATTTGAATAAATTATAAATAACCTGTCAGTATAACTTTCGCTAAATTTAACTACCCACAATATATGTTTTATTTTGTTAAACTTAACAAAGAAAACAAACAAACTAATGTTTTGTTATTGTTTGTATTATATATTTAAATTATCCCAAACAGATAGGAAACATACACATGTGGGTATTGATTCTTAAGTTTATGTATACATATATGGGTACATAGGTACACACTATATTAAAAGTACCTTCATGAACGATATAAAAATTTCTACAAGTACGTTACTTAATGAAATGATTATTATGATAAAATAAATAATATATTATTCATAGATTACCTGTACATGCATTATTGGAGCAATGGGAACATGTCCCACTGCTTCAATGAAAGTAATCTTAAATCTCACGCCACTCCACATCCAAGAAGATAGTGTAAGAAGGTAAACTATATATAGAATGTTTAAAGAAGGAAAAACCTTGATGACTTCAATTTGATCAAACTTTGGAAATACCCCAAGATGACATGCCAAAGAAATTTATTTAGTGAGAAAACTGGGTAGTAAAACTGAATGGGACATCGACCAAAATATCATAAAAAAGTATACGAACGGTATAAGACAGATGAAGGAACTGGAACAGGAGTTTTTGGACCTAGAGCAAAATAATCAGGAAGCATAGGCATATCCAATCATTTTTTAAGCGGAAATTTGCGCCATTGACAAATGTGCAGAATTTAATATCGGAGATAAGAGAATGTAATGATGGAAACGAAACAGCAGATAAGCTAGCAAAAAAGTAACTGAAATCTCATATTTGGGACCAGAACCATTTTGTGGAATCAGCAGTAGTACAGTCTTAGAAAAACTATGGAAAAAAGGGGATAGAGAAAAATCCAAGTAATGGAATGATTTAGAAGGACTAAGACAAGCAAAGACGCTCCTGGGAAACTATAACCAGAAGAGATCTTTCAGCTGTCTTAACTTCAGTAATAAGAACCTCTATATTATAACGAAAATATTAACAGGGTGCTGCCTGATAAGAGGATACATAATAGGATTGGTAGATATAGCAATAAAGTACAGATTCTATGAGGAAGAGAACAAAACCTCAATACACATACCCTTAGAATGCCCTACGTGATACGAAATAGAAGAGAAGGGACTGTATAAGTCTTAGAAAAGATCAGAACTATATTAAGAAAAGGAGAACACAATCGACCTTTATTATGGGTCGCAGGTGTATATACTTGTCGTTAAATTAACCCAAAGTAAGATATTTAAAAAAAGTTTTAGAGATACAAGATTGTGTAAACTAGTTAATACAGTTTAAATTTCAACTACAAACTGAGTATGAAAAACTAATCCTCATTTTAATTATACAAAAAACAATCTTATAATCTAATCTTAAAATCTAAATCCAACTATTTGAGGTTCAATCTTATCAACATTTTTAAAGATTATTCTTCTGTAGAAATCATATGTAACTGTATCGAAGTTATTTTCGTCACGAGTCGAGATATCCAGTAATGATTTGTTTTAATAAAATAAACCGTTTTTTATTGTTATTATTTTAAGGTACAATGTGTGAAAATCATTTTACATGAACCATACAGCAACGGGAACTAATAGAAATGATTACAAAATTATCTGGTTAACCATTAAAAAAATAATGCAATTTTAAGTTTACTCACCTATTAACTGTTATCTGTTTGGAAAATTTTAGCTACTTAATATTATTATAAATAATATTTTATATATAGGAACGTTCAATAATAAATTTTATATATCAAGAATAGTTGTGAGATAGGAAATAGAACAAATTTCTCACGTAATTTAGAGCATTTTAAGCAGAATAAAACCAATTTTAATAACTATGGATGAGACTTGGATCTAACATCATGATCCTAAACTGAAACAACGTTTTTTTGTGGACTGAAACCGGTTCTTCAGCTGCAAAATAGAACGATCGGCAAAAAAGGTTATAGCATCAGTTTTTTGGGATACAAAAGTGGTTGTGTTGATTGTTTATCTTGAAAACGGTGAAACAGTTAACTCTGAACATTTTTGCAACCTTTTGGTGTAGTTGGATAAAAAAATTAGTGAAAACAGACCCGCTTTACAGAAGAAAACAAAAAATTTTCATGAAGACAATGCACGTATTCACACAAGTGTGTTAAGGATGGCTAAATTGGACAAATTGCTTGAATTCACCAGATATGGCTCCCTCGAACCTTTTCAGAAACTTAAAACAATTCCTTTATGAAAAGGATGAAACTATTGTAACCGTGGGCCAATATTTTGCAGAGCCTCAGGAAAATCATTACAGAGATATAAAATTACTGGATGATCATTAGAATAACTATGAAAATTATAAAAAAAAAAACAATTTCATGAAAAGATACACATTCTTTCAGTTTTGCTTTCAACTTTTCAAACCACCTGGAATATAGATATTTATGAATGAGAAACACCATAAAAAATAATCATTTCTGTCGGTCCGTCCCTCTACTACCTACTTTTTTGTTTATATTTTAACAACAATATATCCAGTTTTAAAAAGCTGCTGGTATGGGGCTATTAATTGAAAGACCTATTAAAAGAACTTAGTAATAAAAATATCTACCAATGAGAAACATGCTGGTCCCTGAATGTAATATGATACTTGAAATACTTAGCAATGTTTACGAATTTAAATGGGCGGCGTTTTTAATTTTGTACCGCCTTTCTGCTTATATTTTACTGATTTATAAAGAGATTGTTTTTTTTTTGGTTTAAACAGAAGATTATTATATAAAAGTTAATGCAAAAATATGTATTTGCAATAGGTGGAGAAGCTGTCTTGTCTTCTTATTATTAAAGCATTGTCTCTTTTGTATTTTAATGGAATTAAAACAAAACGATTTAGTTTATTCAATAATTCGTCGAAGTGGAAAAAGAAAACTTAAATTTCTACAGATTGGGGGGGAAATGTTTAAAAATGAATCATTTCGGACGATACTTAAAAAAATAAGTAAACCTTTTCGGGAAATTTTGGGAAATTCGTTTATAATATATACGAGCCCACTCTCAGGGAAGTGGACCGAAACAAAACAATAAATTTTCTACTTTACGTCATAGGTAACTAAACTGTTCTTTACCATATATTATTTTGAAATTTCCTACAGTATTGTTTAAACATGTGCAGTTGCTCTTGTTTTCAAATTGGACTTTAACAAAATAATTTGGTTTTAACAAAAAACACACCTAAATGTTCGCGGCACTATTACGAAATAAGTGGCCAGTTATGAAACAGATGGTAATATTTGACGTTTAATAATTGTAAATCAAGTAAGAGTAAAATTTATAGTTATTTTAACATATCTTTGTGGTGCAGGAAATAAATATACCTCGGGGTAAATGTGTTTATCTGAAGAAGCTGGAAAAGTGGTCATACATTTGCACATAAAATGAAAATCTGCGGCTCATATCGCTGACAATAGGTCTGTTTCAACAGACCAAAAAACGGTTCTAGAACCGTTACGAAACAACTCAGTACATCAAAAAAGTATCGAGATTTCGTCTACTGCGCAAAACTCCCGGACAGTTCTGGAATGGTTCTTTAGTCTGTTGGAACAAACCTAATGTTACCTTATCAAGAAATACGGTGGAAAATATTATTCAACTTAACAAAACAACTGGCTGTATGGTGCAGAAACAAAGAAATGGAAGCAAGCCTTGCTGTTCTAATATAAATCTAAAAGCATTAAAAAGGGTGATTACGCAAAATCGTTATGGAGAGTTAAGTCTTTTGTAGAGTGAGTTAACAAGTAAACGTTTTTGAAGAGCAACTTACCAGGGCTGCTCATAATCTAGAATTTAAGACTTACCTATAAGGTAAAGCATAAACATTTATCTTATTATTTTTCTTTGAGCTAGAGAGCACAGAACTTGGTCTCAAAATCAAAGGAATGCTATTTTGTGGAGCGATGAAGCGAGATTTGAAGTCTGCATTGGTGACACTCCAAACAGTCACAAGAACCAAAGAAGAAGTTTTTCATAAAGTTTTTTAAAAAGGAAAATCATGTTTCCTGCTTTTGTAATGGTCTGGGCTTGAATGGCCACTTATGGGGTGGGAAAATTGCACTTTGTATATGGAACACCTAATGAATGCTGATAAAAACATCAAGGTGCTACAAAATAATATGAAATTCCAAATGGTAAAAATGACTTTGAATAATGTTAATTGTAACTTTCAGCAAGACGGTGTTCCTTGCTACACTTGCCGAAAAGGCAACATAAAGCAACAGTAGTTTCATTTTTTTTGTTTATTAGCAATCTTAGGCAAAGCAAACAACTTTACTCACACAGAAGCAAAAAAATAGGCTTCTTTGAGCTAGAGAGCAAAGAATTTGGTCTCAAAATCAATGGAATGAAGTGTGCATTGGTGACACTCGAAACAGAGTCATAAGAATCAAAGAAGAAGTTTATCATAACGATTGTCATAAAAAAAGTCAAGTTTCCTGCTTCCGTACTGGTTGCATCTCAACTTATGGGGTGGGCAAATTGCACTGTGTATATTTAATAATGAATGCTAACAAATACATAAACGTGTTAAAATAGTATATTGTAATAAAAGTGTTACAATGACAGGTTTCGTAGTACGAGTGCAGTTTGTAAAACAAACCGCGAAGCGGTGAGTTTCGCAAAGAACGAGTACTACAAACCGTCATTGTAATTCGAGTGTTACATACTATTTTTTATAATGAACTTTTAAAAGTATAAAAAAATAAATAAAATGAGAGTTTTTCGAAATATTTATTTATGTTGGCCATCTGGACACTTTTGACACTTGACAGTTTTAATGATTTTAAATTTGAACGTTTGTCAAATTTGTATAAAATATTCTGAATTTCACAATATCGCTGATGATTATGTAGTTAATAATTTACTACAACATTATTCTTGATTTACTACCTGAACTCTTTCGTTGACAATCAGTGCAGTGCAACCAATTGTGTACAACAAAAAGTTACCAAAAACAATGTTACAATGTTTTTAGTGTCGAAAGTCGAAATAGAAACTTTGTGAACGTAAATTATAAAAAATAATTTGAAACCTTGGAAATGGTAGAAATGGCTTTGAATAATGTTAAATGTACATTTCAGTGCTTCTTACCACACGGCTAAAAAAAGAAAAGACTGATTCTCAGGTAATAATATTTCTCTTTTAAAATGGACATCTGGCACCCAAATCTATCGCCAATAGGAACTTTGGCATATCACAACCTGCAAGAACTGTTCAAGAATTGCGTGATTGCCTTTAAGAAAGTGGGATAGTTTTACTTCAATGGAATGCCAAACTTTGGTCAATATAAGACGTATTTAAGCAGTGATAAGCCGAAAAAGCAATGGCAGTTGAGCCGACTTCACTGATATTTAAATAATTATTACCTACTTTTAAAAGGGAACTTACATCTGTTTAATAAATATTATTTGTAATTTCATAATAAAGCATTTATCTCAAATCCTGTTATCTATGTTAAATGGTAACTAATCTTTTATCTGCCGTTGAAAATAAAATGATGCCATATATAATTAAATTTGTTAATTAAATTAAAAATTAAAATTAAGTTCTTCATTAAAAAATGTACGAATAAAACAGACATTAAACTAATAAATAAACAAATTTAATTAGGTAGTAGTTATTATTTTTTTTATTTATAAAAAAAAATAAACAGACAAATATATTTGTATATGTAATGTTAAGTAAAAAAATGCTTGGGATATTTACTTGGAACCCTATAAAAAAATTAATAAAACATAGAATAGTAGGCAACGTATAAAAATGATTTGATAATTGGATATATGCTTTCATTCTTCTGTTTAATTATGCTCAGGGTTAATGAAGAACAATTACAATGCATTTTATATAAACAGACGAAAACAATTTATATTGTATGTTGATTTTTTAACCGATTTCTCCATTTGGCCTTATTTGTTAACCAAATGAATTCAGTCAATAAGTAAAAACTAGAAACAGTACATAAATTGGATATGCAGGCATAGTTTTAAGGATAATTACCATAGCATGTTTTTGGTAAGGTTTATTGGCTGTTTTTTGGAAATTTTGTATTATTATGAAAGAAGTTTCAACAACAAAAACCCATTTGATTATATGTTAATCTTATGAATAAGTATATGTCGTAAATTAATTTGGACGTTATCAAAATTGTTAGTTTTTTTAAATTTTCGCGTTAAAAATTTTAAAAAATCAGGTTATTGGTTTCACCCCAATTTTCGAAAATTCAGTTTTCACTTCACCAGATCTCCACGTTTTGAGGTCCTAGGAAGTCATCCTGACTATTCACTCGTTGATGTCCGTATGTATGTATGTTAGTTAGTATGTATGTACAGTGATTTGACAAATTAATGTGGACACTATTAAGTTTTAAATAAATTAGATTTTATTATAATTAAAATTGGAGTATATTTAAACAAACAGTTTTTATATTTAAATATTCTCGATAGCTTCGTTGTGGCATAATAACATTTATTTACTTCTTTATTCGGGGATCTTTTTTGCCACTAAAAAAAATCTAAACTGCATAAAGAAGTATAGAGTAAAAAATTTTTTATCTTTGAAAACGACAACCGATCTGGTTTTCGAAAGCTCATAAACATTTTTAAACAAATTATTTTTATTTTTGTTAGGCATTTTCAGTTTTAAAAGACGACCCTTGACAAATTTGACATATCTATCAAGATCAATAAGCAAGGGTCATTTTCAAAATATTGATTTATATTTTTTATAAGTTTGTTTTAGTGGCAAAAAGATCCCCGAATAAAGAAGTAAATAAACAGTTTTTATATCTTGTTGAACCTACTTTTGTTTCTACTGCGCACACTCCTTTAGGCATGCTTTCAATACACTTAAGGCACATTTCTTTGAGATGTTGGTTGTGATTCAAATAATGGATTATTTGTTTAATAAAATCTCGTTTATTTGATATATTTTCTTTTGCAATTTCTCGTTTTAATTACTCGTAAACATTCTCTACTGGATTCAGGTCGGGGGTAAAATGGCCATTCCAATAGAGGAATGTTTTTGTCGTGGAAATATTTTTTAAAAGTTTTTGCGGTATGTCATCATGCTTCGTCTTGCATAAAGATGTGATCTTCTCCATTGGGAAACCATTCTTATAGTTCTCAAGTATGGAGATGTATTGGTCTTGTCTCATTATTCCGCTGACGATATGGAGCCTTCCAAGAGTTCCAAGACCTTTGGAGCTAATGATTGACCATATCATTATTGAAGTTGGATGTTTAACTGCCTTGATGACAGAAATTTCTCTGATGTTTGCCTTCGAAAAAACTGTGTCTTGTTTATCATTATCCGGATGGTACTTTTATCACTGAAGCAAAACCTATGAAAGATGACTTTTCCAGTAAAACAATTAACCAGGCCAAATTATTTACACAACAATTATCATAATAACATTTAACCCTTTTCCAATCGTTCCCTTTTGGTGCTTTTTAGTCCAATTTAATCTTTTTTCATCATTGTCTCAGTGAGTTTTGGTTTTCGTACCGGTCGACAACTTCTGAATTCGAAATCATTTATTCTTCTCTGCAGGGTTCAGGTTGATACTGATGCAATTCCAGCTACAACCATAATTTGTTTAATTGAAGCATTTTTAGTAGCAGTAGCAGTACAATCCAGAAGGTAATGCTTTTTTTCTTCCGTGTTGTTGGGTAAAGATCTTTTGGACAACCCATTGCTAAACGGACGGACGTACCAAAACTCGTCCCCGAAAAGAACAGGTACCAAAATGAGGATACCAAAATTCGTCCCCATCGGATTAAGGATTATAATTTTAATAAAATATAATAAATCACCAGTAAATGTTAATTTTTTAATTTATTGTTTTGAGAAAAATAGCCTACGTCCATTTGACAATTAACACAGTGTAAAAAAAATAAAAGCGAACAAATATTAGGTATAAAATATATTGCTATATTACAAAAAATATTTACAATTAAAACATACTCATTACATGTTTTTATAAAAATATGAAATACATTTGACAAAATTAAATCTGCTTATAACACCTCTTTTATATTCTTCTATTTTTTTTCGAATGCACTCTTTTCTTTTCCGCACCACTGGATCTCGTACTCTAGAGGGCTCGCCCAAACTTTGAATTTTTATATAGGAATCAGTTTGAAATTGCTTCAAACTTTCAATAAAATGAAACAGCGATGGGCGCTTGTTATAAAATTTGGCATAAAAAGATTCACAAGCGTTTGTGCTTCTTTCCAAGCTTTCACTTAATTCCGCCCACAAAGTAGGAGGAAAAGGGTATCTTCTGATATGTAGTTGTCAACTAAATAATCTGAGAAATTTTGTACACGTTTATCTTCTGGTTGTATTTTTGCAAACTCAAAGGCAAAACAATTGCCTACGTCTCTCGGATTTAAAAAAGGCAAACCAAATATATAGCGCAACCATTGTCCAATTTTACTACTTTCATCTCGGTAATGTGAGATAAGGCCTAGATTCTGAATTTTTCTAAACCAGGCTCGCCCCAAATGAAACCTACAACCTTTAATTTGGGAATTCATGAACACCGTTTTTATGCTGTTGCTGTTGTGGATTGCTATTTCAAAATCAGCTGTAATAACTTTTGGACTGAGATGTAAATTTAACTTTTCGCACTCATTCTTTAAAATATAGAAAATATTTTTATAGGAACACTCCTTTTTGTTTGGCAATAAACAAATTACTAGTGGTATGTAATGTTCATTTTGTAATACATGCAATGTAAACATTTGCAAAAAATGTGATGCGTAATAATTAAATGTACCATCGACATAAATAATTTCACTTTCACCTAAAAACAGATAAGTTGGTTTTACAAGAAAATATAACAATTTCTTTGTCTTCATCCGTTGCAAGTAAAAAATTTTCTTCCTTTAAAGTGTTAATAGACAGTTGTTTTAATTATTTTATTACTTCTGCCTTATTTTTTGGTAAAGATGGCAATACTTTTCGTATGTTATTGTACAAAGTATTTCGTAGGCTATGCATGTCTTGCACTGTCATAGTATCTAATCGATTATTGTTTTCTTTTATGGCGGAATGAATAATTTTTCACAAATATCATCAGCTGCTTTGCGCTTGACACTAGCACTAATTATTTGCCTGTTAAGCTTTTTAACATTTTTTCGCGGGTATGTTATTTTTCACTTCGTATCACTAAACTGTCTGTTCCCAGAGTGTATATTTTTGCTTTAGAGGAACGATCCGAACACCTCCAACAAACTTCACTGTGTTTTGTAAATTTAAATTAAAACAGTTTTTTCACGTTCGCTTACGGTTACAAAGGTTTCCATGATATTTAAATGAATAACACTAACTTCGAAAAAAAGACTTGTACTAATTTAAATTGAATAATACCAAATATTTATTGTCACCACCACAAATTGTTTAAATCCCTTATTGATATGTTTGTCTGCTAAGTATTTCTTAATTTCTTAGAAAGTATAATCCCTTGACCGGGGACGAATTTTGTTGTAGAATTCATTTAGTGCAATAAACATTCATATCAATTTAGGGTTGGATTATGTGGTAGCACCTGCTCGGACACGAGTTTTGGGCCGCCCTGCTAGGACAGATAAAAAATTGAGGATATTCTAGTAGATAATTGTAAATTAAAATTAAAAGGGACAGTCAAGGGACTGTATCTAACCCGTTTATTACTTTTGAACGGCTTGATAGATCGAAACGAGACTTACTGTGTTCGCAAAAGTTCCACTCAACTTGGACCTCCTGAGAATTTGAAGTAATTTATTTTAGTAGATTCCAAGAAATTTCAAAAAAATCGATAGACAAATATTCGAAAACGATGATTCATGATTCCATAACTTAATCATCTCTTAACCTCAAAAAATGACGTTTTGGAAATCAAAATTGGTTGATTCGTTCGTGAGATATCGTAGTTGAAAAATTTGGAAGAAAGCGTTATTGCGCAATAACTTTTTTGATTAATCAGTTTTGCACCGCGGTCACATCAAAATCGGTTAACGTGTAAATAAGTTATAGCTTTTCAAAAATCTCCAAAAAAAGTTATATATTTCCAGAGAAATTGAGTAATTATTGGTTTCACCCCGTTAATGGATGAACGAGTTTTCATCACATCTCGAGTTTTTTTTAAGCTCATGACCATTGAAACAGCTCAAAAAATATAATTTTAAACTCAAGGAACTCAAAACAGCTCAAAAAATACATTTTTGAGCTCAAGGAACTCAAAACAGCAAAAAAAAATACATTTTTGAGCTCAAAGAGCTCAAAAATATCATATACAAAAGCTTGGTGCCTAAAAGTAGCGGGAAGTTGCAAGAAGTGCCTTTTTTAAACCATCTATGCATTCTATGCTTTATAATTTCACTTCTTTTTACAAAAAAATCAAATTACAATTAAAACTTTAGTTAAAAGGTAATATAAGGTGAAAATTGGAAAATATAAACCTTTTATACACATTTTTCAGTTGTAGGTTAATATCAATTTAGCACTACACTCTACTTTGCATGTCAAATTGCGTTGCAAAAACCATAGAAATTGTATGTAAGAAACAGATAGAGAAGGAAATAGACACCATACTTAAATGACGAAGGGTACTCATCATAGTCGTTCTATATCATTAGTTAAAATTGCTTTGGTTACAAAATTTCAGGTAATTCACGGCAATTAAAAACAAATTATTTATGAATTAATGTGTGGAAAGTTGTGACATAGGATGTACATATTTATGGGTTTATTTTACATAAAAAATGGGTTAATAAGAAATAAATCGGTTACAGTAAAACACTCTCAACTACGCTTTCATCTTTTTATGTAGATCATCAAAAAATACGCTATTCCTAATTATTCCAAAACGATAATTTATTTATCGAAGACTTCTTTTTTTCTTTTTTCAAAAGTCTGATTTGTTTATGAAGCAAGTACAGCAGGCTATAAATTATCAGATTAACTATATAAGAATATAAAAAAGGGGCATTAAGTTTAATTTAAGATACGAATTATATAAAATTTATGGTACTGATGTAACATCCTGAACAAAATACTTATATATTAAACACTAGGTGTACCTGCGACGTCGTTCGCGTGTCGTGTTGATTGTTGTTTAAAAATTTCTTCACTCACCCCGTTAAAGGGGTGGGAGGAGAATTTTTTATACACCAGATGTTATGTTGAAAGATGACAAATACATCGGTAAAAACCGCATTCGAATCGGATCAGTAATTTTCATGTGATACGCGCACAAACATATAGATAGACAGACAGACGTACAAAAAAAATCTAACCACATTTTTGAGTTTTATATCGATGTACCCGTAACGTCGTTCGCTTGATGTATAGATTGTTGTATTCAAATTTACTCCCCCCCCCCCCCGTAAAAGAGTTGGGAAGAAATTTTTATACACCAGATGTTAAGTTAAAAGAAGACAAATACATATGTGGAAACCCCATTTAAATCGGATGAGTAGTTTTCTTGTGATGCGCGCACAAACATAAAGATAGACAGACAGACAGACGTACAACAAAAAATCTAACTACATTTTTGGGTTCTATATCGATGTACCCGTGACGTCGTTCGCGTGACGTATAGATTGTTGTATAAAAATTTCTCCCCCCACACCGTAAAAGTGGTTTTCCCAACATTTCCCTTTACTGCTCTGCTCCTATTGATTGTAGCGTGATGTAAAGTATTCTATAACCAGCTCAGGAGTATGAAAAATAATTGTAATCGTTAAACTCCGTCGAGTAGTTATTGTTTCTACAACGGTTATACAGACAGAAAGACAGACAAAATTATTACTGATTTCATTTTTGGCATCAGTATCGATCCCTAATCACACCCTTATAGTTATTTTGAAAATATATTTCATGTACAGAATTGACCTCTCTACAGATTTATTATAAGTATAGATAGATTACGTAACTAAACTTAAACATTAGAACTTGATAACGTCAACAACTGAAACTTTATTAAAACGCTTATATATTTTTCCAATTATAAACATTATTTAAATGGTTTCCTCTGTTTTTAATACAAAAAAAGGTCGATCAAGCTGGTAGTGAAAAGTCGGCAGAAACCATCGAAACATGATTGGGAATTTGTAGCTAAATAGTTGCTAATTATTTGCTAAAATCACGATTTTGTAGCTCTATTCAGTTCCACAAAAAACAAGTTACTGCTATCTTTACAATAAGCTAGCAGTAAAATGACAGGACTGGCCCAGAAAAAAAGGACTAATGCGTGTGAATTTGTTGCTAATTTGTTGCTCAAACCCAGTACAGGAAAAAATTCGAAAAACCCCAGAATTAGCTAGAAATAATTGTTAATAATAACTACCAACCAGTGTCCCTGCTATCGTAATATACAGTTTGTATTGACACATTGATGTTATGGATTTTGTTGCTGGTCGCAGATGTCATCAGCAGAGCCCAGGGAGCCAGCAACAAAATAAAAATTAAAAATCGGCCCAATCGGGTGACCGATAACTAACTCCTAGTGTCCATGCTGTCCGGACACGCAGTTCTTATTGACAAAACTCTTTTATGGATTTTGTTGCTGTTCGCAGATGTTATCAGCAGAGCCCAGAGAGCCAGCAACAAATTAAAAATTGGCCCAACCGGGTGACCGGTATCTAACTCCTAGTGTCCATGCTATTGTGACAAGCAGTTATTATTGACAGAACTCTGTCATGGATTTTGTTGCTGGTTGTGAAAAGCATCAGCAGAGCTCAGAGAGCCAGCAACAAAATAAAAATTAAAAATCGGCTCAACCGGGTGACCGGTAACTTACTCCTAGTGTCCATGCTATCGTGACACGCAGTTATTACTGACAGCACTCAGTCATGGATTTTGTTGCAGGTTGTGAAAAGCATCAGCAGAGCTCAGAAAGCCAGCAACAAAATAAAAATTAAAAATCGGTCCAACCGCGTGATCTATTGAAAAGAATGTTATGATTTTTTTTTTGTTGTTTCATCATATTTTGAATTTTTTCTTGGAAGAATATAAAGGTCCTTAATGCATTCTAAAGGATTGAAAAAAAAATAAAAAGATTTTTTTCTCCTTTTTGTAATTATTATTGCAATATTGCAACAAGGATAATAAATTTTGGACTTTCTAACTAATTGTTTCTTGTAGAAAATTTATTAACAAACATTTTCTTTTTGTATAACTTTTTTCCAAAACTTATAGTTTAAAAGTTATAAGCAAAAAAAGAAGAAAAAACAGTGATTTTTTACTTGTTTTTTTTATTTTTTTGAATATTTAACAATGTTGCGTAATTTTTCCAGAAGGAGGATAGTTTAATCATTGTTGTATAAGTTATTTTCAACTAATTTCAACAAAAATTAGCGGGTTCCCTCTCAAAAGCCAACTCAAAACAGATCCGCCCTGGTCTAATATAAAATTTAAAATTGTTGCGAGGGAGCCACTAATATTAAAGGCTATTTATTCTACAATTATTATCGTTCGCGGTGCTTTCGAGTTGTGGATCTGTTGTGAATTAAGCATGCGCACATCGTATACTGACAATTTGTTACCAACAAGTTCCTGACTTGTCGCGGATAGGTTCCGCAAACGAAGCTAATTTTGCGTTTTCCGTTTTAACTTAGGTACCTACATAAAAAAAAGAAAATCTCAAGTGAAAATGAACGGTAATACAACCCCCCTGAAAAAAGTTATAAAAAAATATATACAATATGTATAAAAAATATATTTTAAATAGCTGCGTGTCACAATAGCATGGAGACTAGGAGTTAGTTACCGGTCACCCGGTTGGGCCGATTTTTAATTGTTATTTTGTTGCTGGCTCTCTGAGCTCTGCTGATGCTTTTCACAACCAGCAACAAAATCCATGACAGAGTTCTGTCAGTAATAACTGCGTGTCACGATAGCATGGACACTAGGAGTAAGTTACCGGTCACCCGGTTGGGCCGATTTTTAATTTCTATTTTGTTGCTGGCTCTCTGGGCTCTGCTAATGACATCTGCGACCAGCAACAAAATCCATAAAAGAGTTTTGTCAATATGAACTGCGTGTCCCGACAGCATGGACACTAGGAGTTAGTTATCGGTCACCCGATTGGGCCGATTTTTAATTTTTATTTTGTTGCTGGCTCCCTGGGCTCTGCTGATGACATCTGCGGCCAGCAACAAAATCCATAACATCAATGTGTCAATACAAACTGTATGTTACGATAGCAGGGACACTGGTTGGTAGTTATTATTAACAATTTCTAGCTGATTCTAGGGTTTTTCTAATTTTTGCCTGTACTGGTTTTGAGCAACAAATTAGCAACAAATTCACACGCATTAGTCCAATTTTTCTGGGCTAGTCCTGTCATTTTACTGCTAGCTTGTTGTAAAGATAGCAGTAATTTGTTTTTTGTAGAAATGAATGGAGCTACAAAATCGTGATTTTAGCAACTAATTAGCAACTATTTAGCTACAAATTCCCACTCATGTTTCGATGGTTTCTGCCTACTTTTCACTGCCAGCTTTATAGACCTTACAAAAAATGCTCTCGAATCAATCTATGGAACCAAAAATATCACCGTTTTAAGTTGTATAAGAAAAAAACTTCCTTCTTTATTGTTGAATCTTTTAAAGCAAAAATACACTATTTTTTTTCTATGTGTCCTGTTAGATTCCTCGTATTTACAATGTTTTGAAGGGTGGGCTTCTATGAACTTCAACATTTTTTTGATCAAAACACAACAAAATAAAGCAGAGAATTGAAGGAATTTGGATGATAAAATTAGAGAACAACATTCTGTTTAAAGATAACAATCCAAATAGATATACATCAACGTTGGAAATGACATAATGCGAGTACTCATCCCAAGCTTCTGGGTTACATCTGGCTCATAGAAAACTGAAAAGTCACGAGTAGGAAAATCTGAACAATTATAATATACACTTCTGTATTTTAAGAATAGTATATGTATATATAGTGCAGCTATTGGTGACTAACCCTAAAGTGGTCTTCAGACTAGTATACGAGGTATATGTGTGCCAAAAAGAATTTGCTATTCTAGTGGACATAACACATTGCAAGAAAAAGAGTATTTACAATATTCCACGGTCCAGCGGCTGTTCGAGGGGTACCAAAAATTATGGTCAAAATAAATTAAATTGAACAGACGTGTGGTAGAAGAGCTGAAGCGCTGCTTATGCGTAGAACTAGCAGAAATCTGCTAACAGCTTTTACAGGATTCCTCACGAGCGATGCTCAGATAAAAGGCACCTGCAAACTAGGACATTATGGATACCCTAGTTGCAGATTATGCGATAGGGAACCTGAAACATATGGCACCCATCCAGTCCTGCATAAATTAGTGCAGCGTACCAAGATGATGGAGGAGTGACATGAGCCAATGAGTGAAGTATAGTAAACCTAATCAGGTTGCAATACGTGCAGTACCTAACTGCAGACGGATACCAAAGAAGGGTAGTATACCTACAGAGTCAGATTAGAGTATTTAAGCCCATTGCATTCATTCTTGATGTATTTCAATCTTGAAATTTACCGTTTCGATTATTTTAAACTCTTCGAAGATACATTTTCATACCTTAAGTTTCCTGAGCACTTTTGTGTACATATCGCCATAATATTTGACTATTTTCGAATATTTTTTGGTTGTAGTTATCATCATTTTATACACATACCGTTTACTTTTCAATGTTAAACAAGATTCGGCAGTTTTAACGTTTCTTTTTACCTACTTATTACCACCCTTAATTGTCAAATCTACATAATTTATCAATCGAAACGAAATTTTATTTGTTAAGCCAGGTTATAAACTATAATCAAACTGATTTCTAATATTAAAAACTGGTATTACTACTTAGTTATAGTGTGTGACCAGCAATACACTGAGCACTATTTTCTATCGTTTATTTTCAATATTATAGCTTAGATATTAGTGAGCAATGAAATGTTCTGTGACCTACTGTTTTTACTCCTTATTAAAGACTGCTGAAAACCGTTTCAAATTACAGAAATTTTGTTTCTTTATTATTCATCAGAGCTCAAACCTCACAAAGAATGTTTCTATGCCCATTTCCTTTTTTTCCATGGAAGCTCAGCGTCTCATATATGGACCATTGCATGCTAGACAGAAAGTAAATTTTTAGCAACAATCCTTCACAGTAACTAATCCAGTAGAAACTTTTGCTTACTTTCTGCAATGTATTTTTGACATCTCAGTGCTACCTAGTAGTTACATCGTAAGGATAACCTAACACTTTAGTAGATAAGTTCGTAAAATTAACAGTTGCTTTCTAGGTTTAAGTCTGGGAATCAAGCAAACCTTTCTTAATTACCCATTGCGCCCAACACGACTTCAGGTTCTAGGGCGACGACATACTCTCTTTCCAACTGAATTTATTTCAGGATTTATATATATACTAGCTTTCTTGACTTTACCTGATCTTTGAGGTTCTTAAAGTTAAAGAGCCAATTTATACTAGAGCCAGGAAAAATCGTCTTCCATATAAGTAATTTTAAAAGTGCTCCACAGATTTTACAGCCACCAGGTGTTCTTTCCTATAGTGACGCAGTAGTTGCGCTCTAGCTTTTGACAGCATTTTGCTAAAAGAACAGTACTCTTGTCTATTTATTCTGTATCTACGATGGCGCGTCGTCATTTTTCACATTATTTGCGTCGGTGTAAAAAATGAACTTTTCCAGCTCAGGATCGGAGTTAAACTCAGCTGCTTCTTCAGTGTGTCAAAGGCATCCCAGTAAAAGCTTTTGCCTTTCTTAGTCAACCGGGTTTAAACAGCCTCACACATAGACGAGAGAAAGAGCAAAGACCCAAAAATCTTCTGGGGTTAACGGTTGTTAGACTATACTTATCTTTTCTGGATATGCATCTACACCCTCTCTACGGGTGTCCTAGAAAGGCAACTGTCTTTTGAATTAGGTAACATTTGTCATTTTTAACCATTTGACCAATTAGTCGAACTCGAACTATTTTTATTGGTTAATCCATGGCGTCTTGCCATTAAAGGTGTATGGCTACATTCTTGTTTTAAAATCTCCTGGAATATTGGACTGTGGACGCTTTTCAACTGTGGAAACCCAATGGAAAAACGGATCTTTAATCGTCTAATTTTAATGATTGATGGAAAGTGGTTGCGCGACTTGTTTTAAGTTTCTGAAGTGTTAATGGGAGCCAAATCTGGTGAATACGGTGGGTGTTCAAGCAATTTGTTCAATTTAGCCATCCTTAACAAACTTGTGTGAATACTTGCTATCTCTTGATGAAAAATGTTTGTTTTCTTCTGTAAACCAGGCCTGTTTTCACGGTTTTTAGTTTTATGGAAAGTGGTGGCGCGACTTGTTCTTGTAATCTTGAAGCAGTTGAGTATTTATCCGTTGATAAGACTTTATTTTGTACGATACGCTATCTAAAGCCTTTTGATTTGGACAGAATGTGACGAAATGAAAAATCAATATACTTCATAGATTTATTTCTTTGGATATAAATAGATGTTGTTTGTTTAGTACTTTAATATTTTTTTGTCCTTCAAAACTTGTAGCATATTTCACAACGAATTTTGATTCCAAACTTTCCAAGCCTTTTACGGGTTGGATTTAAAGTTAAGTAGTCAATTAACTGCTAGTACTTTTTCAAGTTTTTTAATATTTATAATTAATATTTGTCAGCTTAAATCTGCCTGATACCTTAAAATTTAGTTTATTGGATTACCATAAAAACATGTAATTCCAATTTTAATTGATTTATTAATAACTTCAATTTAGCAACATATACTTTTTTAACTTTTACATCCAACCAATCGTCCTCGACTTTATTAAATATAATTAAAAAACTGCTTATTAAAAGTTATTTTTTTTAACAATTTTTGTGTTAAGTTTTACAGACAAGCTAGCGTAGTTCCTTAATCTTATGTCAACCAGTATTTCATGTTAATTTTTTAATATATCTGGTTTTTTAAATTCTTCGAGACTAATAGCAACTTCCTAAATCAGAAATTATTACCGAGGTCAACTGTTTAAACATCTCTTCAGATCATGATTTCAGTTAATGACTTTTAGAATTTAACACTTTAAGAGAATTATGAACATGCCAACTAATATAAAAGATGGTAATGAAATGTTATTATTTTTTAAGGTCGAAATTGAAGCCGTAAATAAATAAGGTATCAAACCTTTTACTTTTTGATGAAATAATAAGGAATTGCAACATTCCAGTTGTACTACAAATAAGTGGAGTGCCGCAGGGATCTATTCTAGACCCACTTTACTTTTTGATGAAATAATAAGGAATGCCAACATTTCATCATTGTATTACAAATAAGTAACGTACATCAGTAGCAAGTGGAGTGCCGCAGGGATCTAATCTAGACCCACTTTACTTTTTGATGTAATAATAAGGATTTGCAACATTTCATCGTTGTACTACAAATAAGTAACGTACATCAGGAGCAAGTGGAGTGTCGCAGGGATCTTTTCTAGACCCACTTTACTTTTTTATAAAATAATAAGGATTTGTAACGATTCATAGTTGTACTACAAATAAGTAACGTACATCAGTAGCAAGTGGAGTGCCGCAGGGATCTATTCTAGACCCACTTTATTTTTTGATGTAGTAATAAGGATTTGTAACATTCCATCTTTGTACTACAAATAAGTACCGTACATCAGGAGCAAGTGGAGTGTCGCAGGGATCTTTTCTAGACCCACTTTACTTGTTGATAAAATAATAAGGATTTGTAACATTCCATAGTTGTACTACAAATAAGTAACGTACATTAGTAGCAAGTGGAGTGTCGCAGGGATCTATTCTAGAACCACTTTACTTTTTTATATAATAATAAGGAATTGTAACATTCCATCGTTGTACTACAAATAAGTAACTTACGTCAGTAGCAAGTGGAGTGCCGCAGGGATCTATTCCAGACCCACTTTGGCCACTTTACTGTTTGATGTAATAATAACGAATTGTAACATTCCATCGTTGTACTACAAATAAGTTACGTACATCAGTAGCAAGTGGATTACCACAGGGATCTATTCTAGACCCACTTTACTTTTTGATAAAATAATAAGGAATTGAAATATTCCATCGTTGTACTACAAATAAGTAACGTACATCAGAAGCAAGTGGAGTGCCGCAGGGATCTATTCTAGACCCACTTTATTTTTTCCAAGTTTTACGATTTTTTCCCCATTTTTTTTTTTATTGATTTCCATGTTTTTTGTTTTTGTCGATGTTTTGGTTTCTGTTTCTAGGTTTTGTTTTTTTTTGTATTATATTTTATGATTTTTCCAGTTTTATCATTTTTTGATAGAGTTCGTTTGGTGTCATATATATGTGTAATACTTCTTTGTATAAAACTATAAAATTTACTGACGAGGTCTTTTAAAGAAAATCCACTTATTAAAATATAAAATCAATAAATAATAATGACTGATTAAATTATGTAATTAAAATCAGTTATACAGTATCATTTTGAAGCAAGACAACTACAAGAAAATAATTATTGTTTTTTAAATTAGTTATTGACAAATACACATAGAGTCCTCCTTGACCAATGACCGTTGTCCATTAGAATAATTGCTGTTATGCTATAAGTAGGATTAATTACAACAGAAAAAAATTAAGTTTCTTAAACAAATTATGCATGTAATTAAATATATATATATATATATATATATATATATATACGTCCACAAGCAGTGGCGTCGATACCTAAATAGGTATTAAAATAATATGTACTAAAAAACCTATTTAACATTTACGTCTCAATATTTCTTTGTAAAACATTAAAGTATGCAGATTATATTTTATACAAGAATCTCATCTCGATACACGTTATACTAAGATTAACATTAGAATTTAGATTTTATAAATAGTGAAAGTCTTTTAATTAAACCTTGGATGTTTTTTTGTTTGCATGTATAATTTGGCTTAAAAAATTTTGAAAGCAAAAATAAAAGAATGCATTTTTTAATGACATTGGTTGAAATTAAAGTAGCCATGACATAGGAATCTTTGGAGACTGTAGAAAAGTTTATAGTAGATGTGTTTTTAAATACAGATTTAAATTTTTCTATAGATAAAATTTTCAACATAATGTGTTTCTTGTACAGTATATCCAGAAGGTCACACGACATCTACATTATCTACTTCTTATAAGTGGTCATTCACTTCACACATTAATGAGCACGATCAGATCAAAACAATTACTAGATATATCTATGTGTTTTTCATGAAAGATTTGATAGAAATAAATAATTATATGTCATTTATCTATGGCTTCGGTTTTCTCACAAAGTCCTAAGAAGTCCTAGGAAGCCATTCTGACCATTCCCGCGATAATGTTGATATGTCCGAAGCAAAGATAGTGTGATGTTCTTAAAAAGGTTTAAAAACGGCCAATATCATTATTGAAGACTGAACACTTGAAGCTGCAAATAGGAATGAGTAGAGATACAGCATAGAAACAAAAGTCGCGTAACATTAAGAAAGAGTGATAGAAACAACCAAAGAAAACAGGCTAGAAAGACATGAGATGGACGACCAAATGGAGTGGAAGTGTCCCCTATATGAATTCAAAAGCCAGGGATTTCGCGGGAGACAGTTTGCCTTCTCACACCTTACACAGAATCATGGGGTAGGTTTAGCATTAAATGAAGCAGATAATAATACCACCTGAACAATCTGCAACCAAACAAATAAATCAAATTTAGGTCTACCCAGTCACATGCGCCATAAACCACAACAGCTGCGGACACAATAGAACTAGTCTGCCAACAACACACCAGATCAATCCAGTCAGTCCACTAGCAGAACTTATGACCTGCAATGTGCAGTTTATGGCCGCATTCTCAAAAATAAGTCTGGACTCAAATAATGTCACTTAAGAAATGTCAATTGCAAGAGAATTCTGGAAAGAGGCAACGTCGGACACGATGGTCGCCTATAAATCATGTATGTGTGTAACACTTTTGAACGAATTGACCGATCGGAACGAGACTTGTGGCGTTCGAAAGAGTTCCTGTCAACTTAGAACTCCTGACAATTTAAAGTTATTTGTTTGAGTAGATTTACAGAAAAAAAAAAAAAACGGTGTCCTTGAGAATAACTTTTTGCCGATGTTTTTTTACTATAATTTTCAAAATCGCTCAACGCATTAATAATAGCTTTTCAAAAACTTCCGTTTTTTTTTTCAAGAAGACTGAAACAGCACAAAAAAAACCTTGAGCTCAAGAAAAAATGAATTTTTAGTGTAAGAAATTAGCGAAAAGTTGCAAGGATGTCATGCAGGGTCAACTTCTTTTCGTTTTTTTTTTTTAATAAGGGTGGATTTGAAATTCAACCAACTACTATACCTGGATTTGCATTCACATGGAATTGACGTCATTCTGACGTATATGCAAGTAGAACCAATACAGGGTTAGAATGAAGCGTAGTTGCCAGGTTTAACTTAGAAAGACGTACTATCTTTATGTTATTAACGCGCAGTAGAAACAGATACTTTTAAGACAAATGGCAACCTGCACTAGCGCACTTAATAATATGTTAAAAGTATCTCTTTCTATTACGCGTTAATAAGACAAAATAGTAAGTCTTTCTAAGTTAAACCTGGTAACTACGCTTCATTCTAGCCCTGTATTGGTTCTACTTGCATATACGTCAAAATAACGTCAATGCCATGGGAATGCAAATCCAGGTATAACAAATAATTTTTCTTGTATATCAGTGATAAGTGTTTAGGATTTTAACTCCTCATTTAATTTATTGCTAATTAATTTTTAACTTTTAATTCATGACCGATTTGTTACTAACAAATAGATATAACATTGTAGGTATAAAGAACATGGTTCAATTGGTCAATTTATGGATTAAAAAAACCAATCGTTTCTAGACATAAACGATTAGTTAAAAAGCTTTTTTATTTTTCGTATTTTGATATTTTATTTCTTAATAAAAATTGGCGAGTCGACACAGGTTTGTCAACTAGATAAAAACAAAAAAATATAATAAATAAAACTTAACTGGTACGTTACCAGTGCAAACCTTGGACAGAAAAAAAAGTAAAACGAGTTCATTAATTACAGTAATTTTTATCAAAAGACGATTGCATGCTAATTAGTTATCATTGTACAAAATAAGCGCTTTAGTCAAATGCTAAAAAATAATTATACCTAATGTACTTGGTTTACAAGTAAAAACTATTGTAAAAAATATCTTTAGTTTAAGTAATAAATTTTAATGTTTAAAGTAGTTTGTTATGTACTTTTTAGCAGATTATTATACCTAATGAAAAAAACGAAAATAACTATAATGGTGAATATATTAAAGTTTTGTTTATACATAGAAAATATGTTTATAACTTTATAGAAGAAAGATACATAGTGAGTATCTCAATGAATTTCAAGTTGCTAGAACAGTGGTATTAATCATAAAAGGAATAAAAGAATCATTAAAGGATATTCCTAAATGTGTATCATTCTGCGGTTTACAGTGGTTGGATTCGCTACCAAATTTACGGCATTGCAAGAAGAGCCTCTTATCCCAATCGACAAAGAGTAATAACTAACAACCCAAAGAGAAGATATTATTTTACGACTTTGAGCAATTAGGGGTCGTTCCGCTACTGCTAGAATATTGCAACTCGCCTTAAAGAAGTTACGGGAACGCAAATTTCAAAGTAAACCATACGAAACCTACTTCACGAAGGAAAATTTTGCTAGAGCACCTAGATTAATTCCAGCTCATCGAGGAAATCGTAAAAACTTTTGTTGAGAGCATCTTAATTGGAATTTAGAGCACTGGGCCAATGTTCTGTTTACAAAAAAACATGTTATTCAACATCAACGGGCATGTTCGGGTATGAATACGTCCCGGTGAACGATATTTGGAGAACTTTGTGCAAGAAATTGTTCCATTTGGATATGAATGGATAATGGTATGGGATGGTATCAATTTGACAGGCCACACTGACCTTGTGGTATTTCGGAAAGGGCTGTCGGTTACATAGAAGAGATATTGGAACCATTTGTCCAAAATATGGGCGCTTGGTTCATTCTACAAGATAATGCCAGGCCAAATGTAGCCAGGATCGTAAGAAATTTCTTACAGAAGCACAATATTAATGCTATGAGATGATCAGCTAAACTGAATTCTTTTGAGTATCTCTGGGATCAACTGAAAGGACGTTTGAAGGATCATTAACCATCCCAAACCTGAACCAAGTAATTTGACGGTTTACGAAGAGGTAACCACAACAAATAATAAAAAAAATTGAGAAAGCATGCTTCATCGTTGTGTCGAAGTTTGTAGATATTCATCTTGAGTAGTTTAAATATAAAATATAATGATTTTCTGTCTTAGATTTTCTAAACTCGTAGAGCAACAGTTTTATGTTCCACATCTTTTTCTCCATCATTAAATAGTTATACTTACATTTATTCATTCTTGACTTCGCTTAAGCTTATTTTATCTGTTATCAAGTTTCGTTTATATCTAGCGAAATATAAAAATTTATTTTTTGAAATTAAAAAATTCAAAAAGGCTATCCTTGCAATTTTCCGCTAATTTATGAAAAACTATAAAAACGTTGAGCGATTTTAATGTTCGAGACTGCAAACGACGCAGTTCTTTTGAGTTCTAAAAGGGTTATCCGTAGTGCAAAATTGATTACTCAAACAATCTCACAGTTATTGTGGAAAAACACTTTATTCCAAAATTTCTTACGAACGAATTAACTGGTTTTGATTTCCGAAACGGCATTCGATAACATTTTTTGAGGTTAAGAGCTGATTAGGTTATGAAATTGATCGTTGCAACCGCGAAAAAGATATTGACAAAAAATCGTTTATGATTTCTTTTTGAAATTTCTCTTAATCTACTAAAACAAATGACTTCAAATTCTCAGGAGATCTAAGTTGAGTGGAACTCTTCCGAAAGCCATAAGTCTCGTTTCGATTGGTCCAGCTGTTCGTAAGTTATAAGAGGTTTACATACATACATACACCCATACATACATACGGATATAATCGCGGGAATAATCGGAATGGCTTCCTATAACTTCTCGATTTAAAAAAAAAAAATTCAGTTTTTACTGAAAGTTCAATAATTTTTTATTAAGAAATGAAAGAAATGCTATTCAAAGTTTTGAGGTACTTTTGAAAGTTTGACAATGATTGGTACCCAATTTTAATATATATTTTTTTTGTTCCAGGTTGTGGGTATTCAACAATACACAATTCGACCACAAGTAGCTGATATTAACGAAAATATATTATCACCTGAAGTGACATCAGAATCTGTCTTGACTGATGATATTATTAAATCGACGGGTCGACAACTCGAAGATGCTCTTAATGATTTTGATATTTATTGTAGTAATTTACATATTGGTAAGTAAATCAAACAGATTTTTTTGCCTTTTTAGTTTACTTAATACTTGCAAGTTGTTATAAAACAGACGTTATTTAGGTGGGTATAAATGTTATCAAAAACTGGAAAATATACCAGTTTGGAGTAGGTAACAAGTTTGCGTTTAGTACAGTTTTTAATTTACTGTTACTGTCAAACCTGTATAATTTTTATATAAGAATATTTCTCGGGTTTATAATTCTCGCATTCTCCTTAACCCATCGTTACTAACGTCTAGTCTTCAAGACCGACAAACTCGTTTATTACCCAATGAATTTTTGTGTTTAATACTTCTCAAACCAGTACTGTAAGATTTGTACTAAAAAAATAGATCATTTATGAGTTATAAGCCAACTAGCTTTGTGTGACCAAAGTTAGAATATGTATTTTATCGATATCTGCAGTGTCACTAAAAGAATGAGTAGAAGCTATAAAAAGAACAGATACAGATCAAAACTGGAATAACTTCTGGAAGCCTGATACGTGGAAAAGAGGATATCAAAATAATAAGAACAATTTAAAATGTATGCAAAAAACAAAAATTTATCAATCGAAGTTTTTATGAAAAAATTGACAACGGAACAAATAAAATAGGGAATGTGCCGTCCTCGTACATTTATGATGGCTCTACAGGGTTTTTCTATACTGAGGATCAAGTTATCCAGATCTTCTTAAGAAATCGCCATCTAGCACTGTTTAAGAGCTTGTTTAACAGCTGATTGAAATTTTGACATTGATTCTGGTCTTTGATGAAGCATATCACACGCATGCTCAATAGAATTGAGATCGGGCGATCGAGCTGGCTAGGGCAAAATTGAAATATTCTGCTCTTCCAAGCAATGTTTTGTCACTCTAGCTGTGGGTGGAGTAGCATTGTCATGCATCAAGATAAAATCCGGAACAAAGTTTAGTGCGTATGGAACAACTACAGGTTCTAGAACATTTAAAACGTTAATAAAAAACGATCCAGCAGAACAAGCTCAGGTCTACTGCCAAACGAAATTCCTGTCCATACAATAATTGTGCCTACTCTATAGCTGTGAACCTCTTGTGAATGCTGTATTCGATTTCTTGCACCAGGTTCTCTCCATACTGGTTTTCTTAATAAGGAATGTGACCTCCTTGTGCATTTATCATAGCTCTACAGTGTCTTTCCATACTGAGGATCAAGTTATCCAGATCTTCTTGAGGAATCGTCATCTAGCACTGTTTAAGAGCTTGAAACAGCTAATTGCAATTTTGACATTGATTCTGGTCTTGAAAAACTCTTCGCTGAAGCATATCCTACGCATGCTCAATAGAATTGAGATCGAGGAAACGAGCTGGCTAGGGCAAAATTGAAATATTCTGCTCTTTCATGCAATATCTTGTCACTCTAGCTGTATGTGGAGTAGATTGTGATGCATCAAGATAATATCCAGAAGAATGTTTTGCGTGTATGGAACAACTACAGGTTCTAAAACATGTAAAACGTTGATAAAAAACGATCCAGCAGAACGAGCGCTGTTCTACTGCCGAACGAAATTCCTGCACATACAATAATTGTGCCTTCTCTGTAGCTGTGAACCTCTTGTGTATGTTGCATTCGAATTCTTGCACCAGGTTCTCTCCATACGCGTTTTCTTCGAGAATCTGGACACAAACCAAACCGAGATTCATCGGTAAAAAGAACATTTTGTCATTGATTTTGCTCCCATAAAACATGTTCTTATCCCCGAAGTACTCGACAGGCGCAATTCTCTCGATCTAAAGGTTGGAATCCTCAAGGTCTTTGGCTAACTAAATTACCTTCTCTCAACCTTTTGTAGATGGTATGTCTGGAAATAGTCACAGTATGAGCTCCACGGAGTTGATTAATTAACTACTGTGCCGTCACTGTGTGATTTCTTCGCGCTTCTAACTAAACATATCGGTCCATGAGGAGTTATTATTCTTGGTAGTCCCAATTGCCTTTCCTGAACGCTTCCTGTTTTTGGATAACGAGTCCAGATAACGTTCTGATTGTTTTTTTTTTACGTTTGTCACATCAATTTGGCGCATTCCTGCCTCAATCAAACATCTTGCAAAGGAGAAATTTCTACTATAGGTCTCCTGCTATTATATTGTCTATGTATACTATTTTATTTGTTATATAAAAGGTAATTTTTATTTATATATATTGTTTTGTTTTAGATCCCCACAATTCGGGATTTAGGTTAGTAACAGATGGACAGCTGCCTTTAAGGCAGTGTCTACATCCTGAAGCATGTCGGAAAGAATTAGATCTGCCACCTTATTATAGTGTGTTCCATGACCTTAGAAAAGAAGTAGCGAAATATACAGGGAGGATAGATGATTCACCACAATCCGTTGCCTCTATGTTAGAATGTATCCTTTTTTTAATCAGTCTTTAATATAACATACAGGGTAAACAGTTAAAATGCAGTTCATGTGTATACGACGAAACTTAAATATTGTGTGTTTAAATATTGATTAATATTGATTTATAGAGGGAGCTAGTATAATTCTAATACTCCAGCTAACAAAAATTTATTAAAATTGAATTTATATGAATTTTAAATTCGATCAAAATTCGCTAGTCAAATATTGTTCTACATCCGTTTTATTTGCGTTAAATTATGTAAAATTAATTCGTTCCCAACCGCAGTATTTACATACCTATCTTATCATTTTTTTCCTTTAATCCTACTATATCACAAAGTTAACGTTTTTACATAGTTGCCAGGTGTTCTTTGGTAAATTTCTAGATACCCTTACAATTAGTGTAAAAATACACTTTCCCATAAAACCCTTCCATAAGAGTTACAACCAAAGTTATACCACAATTAATCATACAAAAATAAATAAATAAATAAGAAACAATGAAATAAAGAAAAATAGCAGAATAATTAAAAGACACTGCGCTAGTGCCGTTACTGCCGCTTGACATTTTTCTTAAAAGTATCTCTTTCTATTGCGCGTTAATAAGACAAAGATAGTAAGTCTCAATGATGTCACTGACAGACAATTGGGCCTGGTGCTTCAATTTTCGCATTAGTAACAAAAGCATCAAATTCGCAAATGCAGTACTAAATTATAAAAAAAATGCCGATTCAGCCAATTTGATTCTTCTAACTTTTTAGACATGCTTTTTTGATTATTTAAAAAAATTCTTATACACATCCATCAACACAAAGTTTTATATAAAATATATTGATTAAAACATATAGCTGGTGCCACCTTTATAAATATCGTGATAAGCACATTACTGATAAGATTTTCTTTATATACTTTTAAAATTGAATATCACTATTGACTACTAGATGGCATAACCAGTATAAGCTAGATTTGATTAATTTGGAAATTGCTCTAATTATCTCGTAAGAGAAAATCGAAATTGTACTAATGGTAGTAATTTAGCCTTTAGGAATATCCCTAAGCTTTCCCTTTAATTATTATTTTTGTGAAAGGATAACGAAGAGGATCGGATTATTTTCAAATTGGAGATCAGTGACTGGATTTGCTTCAATTAAATGTTTAGTTTACCTTAAACTAAAGTCTATTAATCAAATTTGGAGATTTCGTAATAGTTTCTTGAAAACTATTAAATTACATTTAGGGAGAAATTATCAGTGTGGATCTAAAAATTATATATAGTCAACTGAGTGTCGTGTTCAATTCAAATAACAAAATTTATTCTATTTAGGTCCTCTTCTAATCATTACTTTTTTGTTTTCCAGAACATACTCTATCCTTTGTACAAGGGAAGAGTATGTAGATATTCCTGCAATATAGGCAAATTGGTCTTGGTAAATAGGATTTTCAGCCAATACACCATCACTAATGTGGCCATCGAGCAGTTATTCTAAAGTCTTTAGTACAAACAACATTAAGCTTATTGGTCTTAGGGATTTCGCTCTATCCTATCCAGTTCTTTTAGGTTTATATATTAATGCTACCCTAATTGACTTCCACGATTTTGGTTTGTATCCAAATCTTAAGCTTGCCTTTATTTAAATACCAACTTAGTCATTCAGAGCTTTTAAATCGGTGAAGATTTCATTATTTGTAGGATAAAATACAAAATAGTTTCACAGATTTCTCTCTATCGTGTTCAATTCTTTTGAGTTTAGGTATGAATGTTACCCTAATTGACCTCCACGATTTTGGTTTTGATCCAAGTCTTAGGCTTGCCCTTAGTTACACACCAAGTTAGTTAAGCAGAGCTTTTAACGCTTGCTGATTATCAGTGAAGATTTTATTATTTGTAGGATAGATTTATACAACAAAGTTTCACAGATTTTGCTCTATAATGTCCAATTCTTTTAGGTTTAGGTATTAATTCTTCCCAAATTGACCTAAACGATTTTGGTTTGTATCTAAAGTCTTAGGCTTATCGGAGAAGATCTTATTAGCCGTAGAGGATAATCTAATCTAATCTTATCTAAATAAACCTGACATGGTCTCCCCTGTAGAACTCCATGTTTTAAACACTGCTTCTTATGGGAATATTGTGACCATATTCGGGACCAATAGTCCTTGCATGGCCATGCGTGCAGGACTCTAGTTTGATCAGCTGAAGATCATCACCACCGCTGATCTTCAGGTAGGCATAAATCCAGGTGTCCCAAAATCTTGAGGATTTGGATGACTATCCTTGAGTGTTACTGTTGCCACAGGGTAGTTCCCTTTATAAGAGATCTGAGTCCTGTGACTAATTCCTCAAGGTGGTAATAAGTTTCAGGGTTCGTGTCACCGATGATGAGGAACTATTTATGGTCCAAGGCCTCACACTCAAATAGAATGTGAGTTGCCTTCTCATCTTCCATGGCACGAGGTGGGTTCTTGTGTCAGAATCCCCATCCTTCGGAGGTGTAGTCTAAATGGTCCATGCCCAGTGAGTACTCTGATCTGACTCCTGCCACGATTCAGTATGTCAGACGTCAGTATTTTGGAGTAGCCTTTGAGCGTCAGCTTCGAATGCCTCAGCCCTACAGTGTTTGGTCGACCCTTCCCAGACCCATTTCCTGACTTTGGTCCTTACCCAGGCTCCAGGCAGTCCCAGTACAGGTTCTGGACCAATGAATCATGTATCCGCTCCCTTCTTGGCCAAAAGGTCCGCGATTTTATTGCTCTCAAATCCCTTATGCCCTGGCACCCACTCCAAGAAGACCTTGTTGTGTCTAGCCAGTTCATTGAGGTTTTGTATGCACTCCCAGATCAGCTTGGAACTAACCCGGATTTGTTTTCGTAGGATAAAATTTATACCAAATAGTTTCACTAATTTCTCTCGTTCCTTTTCACTTCTTTTAGCTTTAGTTATGAATACTACCCTAATTGACCTCTACGATTTTGGTTTGTATCCAAGTCTTAGGCTTATCGGAGAGGATTTTATTAGTCTTACCCTAATTGACCTCTACGATTTTGGTTTGTATCCAAGACTTAGGCTTATCGGAGAGGATTTTATGAGTCTTAGGATAAATTGATACCAAATAGTTTCACTAATTTCGCTCTTTCCTGTTCACTTCTTTTAGCTTTAATTATGAATGCTACCATAATTGACCTTTATTATTCGTACGATAAATTTATACATAATAGTTTCACAAACTAAAACGATTCTAATTTATTGCACTTCTTTATAAATATTTATTGTTACACATTACATTTTGTGCAACTCTGTATTATTACCTTAGTATTCCACCGCAGTAAATATTTTGCAAACATAAACAAAACACATAACAAATAAGTCACTTTGGATGTTTAATCCAACAAATTTGCTAACGTAAATAAGTACGTACGTACATTAAAGTATCCATTTTGCTGACAAACTAAAAAAAATTTATTTAATATTTTTAATATTATTTAAGTTGTGTTCGACACGTGTTGATTAATATTAGTATTGTCCATATTGTTTTAATTTACAGTTTATTAGTTTATATATTTGATAGCGGATTTTTTGGTCTAATTTATAATTTAACAACAATAAAATGATATGGTAAGTGTTTGTTTTTCCTTAACAATATTATAGATTTAGAATTAAAACCAGAGCCCGAAAATGAATTTTATAAAAAGGAAGCAAAGGATATGGTTAATATTGTACAAAGACTTATTTCACTGGGTAAGTGGACCAATTTTTTCATATTTACGTACTATTAAATCCTTTTATTTTGTGTAACAATACTTAAGATTTGTTTATTTCATATACAAAAAAATGTATTCAAAAACTGATAAACCTCTTTAAAAAGGTGATTTATTTCATGATATTTTGAAGAGATTTGGTTTTCATTATCTCCTCGAGATCTATTTCCACACAGTCATCCAAATATTGATCACCGGGTTGTCTCCATACCCATCATTATTGAATTTTATCTGATAACCTAACATTGTCCACTGCTCTAGATGCCAATTAAGATGCTCTAGAGAAAAGTTTCTTCCATGAGCTGGAGATTCTAGCAGTGGTCATTTGTCTCCACAGATTTGCTTTCTGTGTCTTCCCCATTCATTTCGTCTATTACAGTTTATTAAGTCTTTTTGTTGCTCTGTTGGTAACTTTTACCTTTTGTTATATAACTTGTACTTCAATGTTGGATCGCTAAAGACTAAAGAGCAATTATCTCAGTGATGAAAGCAATCGAATATACAAATATTATACATAGTTACCTAGTGTTTCTATTGGTCACTATAAAGTGGACATAACTATTTCTCCTTTACAAAATTTCATGTTATTTTTCTATCCACTCTTTTCCTCTCATTACAGCAATGAGCTGGGTGCAGTCTATTAAGCTTAGTCGAAAGTTGTCATTTGTTTCTACAGATTTTCTATCTGTGTCTTATCCATTCATTTCTCTTATTACAGTTAAGTAATTCTTTCGGTTGCCCTGTTGGCATCTTTAACCTTCGCTAGTTGCGATGGCTGACTTTCCTTTTATAATTTGTTCTTTAGGGTTGGATTTGTCTTTCAAAGGATAGGTTACCAGGCAGTACTTATTTTAGTAATCTGATTTTATTTATTCCTTTTATTATTTCTATCAGTAAATCAATGTGATTTTGAATTTTATCGTTTCTATAAAGCATTTAATACCTACTATGTTGTTATTTGTTTCAGAAGAGTGGTTTTCTGAGTCTAATTCATTCATTTCTACGTTTACATTTTAGTAATTCTTTCTGTTGTCCTGTTGGCATCTTTTACCTTTGCTAGTTATATTGCTATGGCAGTTTCGTTATATAATTTGTTACTTAGTGTTGAATTTTTGTCTTTCATATGTACATTATCAAACACTACTCATTTTGAGTAATCTGCTTTTAATTATTCCTTCTCAGTTAGTCACCCTCACTTCATTATTTCTCTCAGTTGTTATATGTTTCCACAGATTGGTTTTCTGATGTGTCTGCATTGTGGGGCTTTGGACACTGTACAAAATACGATGTTAGAGTGTGTAAGACAGAGATATCAGATAATTTGTCTATGGTGTAAGATTTGCAGGTAAAAGGAGAGTGCTGATGGAGTTCGGAAGGAACGGCAACTCACTAAGAGAGTTGCTGGAGCAAATGTTGAGAAAGGAGAAAGTATTGGAGTGTGTGCAAAGGTATGCGAAAATGGTGATTACAACGAAAGAATATGAGTAGAGATTGGTGAGGGCGAATGAGTCTAGATGAAGAAAATAAAAGGGCAGAATTGAGGACAAGACCTGCTTCCTGGAGTTTTATGTAAATTCTTTATAAAATTCATTTAAACTTGTTATTCCTGGGTTTTTGTAGTCGCTGAACACAAATATGGCTTTGGCGATCCTGTGCAAGGTACCAGATGCCCTGTATGTACGTTTTCTCTTGGAGTTTTATGTAAATTTTTTATAAAATTCGTTTAAACTTGTTATCCAATGGTATTTGTAGTAGCTGAACACAAATATTGCATCGGCGATCTTATGCAACGTAACTGGTGCTCGGTATGTATGTCTTCTCCTGGAGTTTTATGGAAATTCATTTAAACTTGTTATCTCGTGGTTTTTCTGGTCGCTGAACACAAATATCGTCTTGGCGATACTGTACAAGGTACCTGGTGCCCGGTATGTACATCTTCTCCTGAAGTTTTAATTATTTACTTCTGCTACTGTATACGAATTCATATTCTATTTATTATATTTTACTCTATTTTTTAACTAATTTTCTGATTTGTTTATTTGATTTTGTTGTTACGTTGGCAACTCCTAATCATTATTGGTATTTTGATGAAAATCATCTGCACATCTAAAATGAGTTAAATTTTCATAAAAATCAAATAAACCTCTATGAAATGATATAAAATCGAATACCCAAACATGTTTTTCCTGAATATAAATTAAAATTCTTTAATAATATATTTTTTAAATTTTGTAATAGTACTTTAAAAAATACGTATAGGCATATTTACTTTTATATGATATAAGTTCATTCCACTTGCTGATGTATGAAGAATAAAAGAAGCATACTTAGCAACTCTCGATGAAGGATTTGCGTAAAATAGGCATTTCGAACAATAAAAAAACGGTTGCTAAACAAATTTTCCTCTACATCAAACAAATCGAAATAAAATTGATTGTTTTCCAGCCCTTTTATTTTATATTATTATTTCTGGATTTTTGTATTGGAGTGTAATTTGCCGTATTTTATCGTTTAGAGTGCAACCTCTTGAAATTCTCTCTCTATAAACATCCCAATGTGTACCTGTATAAAGACCCGATGGGATCATAAATACAGCGAAAAGCTTAATAGGCCATTAAATTCTTACCATAAAATATTTATTAGATTGGTAACCAGAGAATGAAAACAAACAAAAATTCCTTTTGTATTATTGTTTTCAAGTCCGAAAACACATAAAATCGTTTGATAAATAAGCATGTTTGATTTGGCAGAAAATGTTACATGTTGGTGGAAATATTTAATAAGTATTATGCAACTTACTGTATTTTTTATTAACTATAACTTACTTTTGTGGATTTATTGATATTTATTTTTTGAAAATTCATTCTTTGGTTTTATATATTTATATTTTTTTATGGTTTCTTTTAATGCATAAACTTTAGATACAAACTTTTGTCCACCATTTGTACCTCTTAGAGGTTGATTTTTTTAAATTGTTACATACTGCAAAACCCCACCAAAAAGTTGCAGAGTTGGTTACGCCACTCACTAGATTTTACCCATCCGAAGAGTGTAACTATTACAGCACACGTATCGAACCCCTAATTTTTCCCCCTACTGAAAAGAGCTCAATACCGCTAAAGAAGTTTGGCCTTTAAAATCATTTATACGTGTATGTTCTTTCATATACTAACCCAAATAATGAGGCTTATCATGCTGACACTGACAGAAACGAGCAGCAGAGTAAAGATAAAGAAGGTGTCAAGAAGCTTCAGTTTTGAACGTGGAGTAAGGACAGGGGGATGTGATTTCTCCAATATTGTTTAATATAATCATTGATGAATCCTTGGGTGTGCTGCTTAAATTGATATCGTGGAAAGGTCTCTCAGAGCCCTTGAGGAAAGTTATGTGGCCTTGAAAGGTGCAACACAGGATCTGTGACTTGAGATCAGCCAGAGTAAAACAAAGTACATGTTGATGTCAAGAAGGAAACTAAGAGAAGTACTGGAGGAGATAAAGATAGGTGAGGATAAATTCAAGAGAACCAACAGATTTAAATATCTTGGGTCTCACATCAATAATAAGAACGATATGGCTGAAGAAGTAAGGAGCCGAATATCAGCAGGTAATCGCTGCTATATCTCCTTCATGCATGTTATAAAAAGCAGAGCAGTGAGCAGAAGAACCAAGAAACAGATCTATCTCACAGTAATACGTCCAGTGATTTTGTATGGAGCTGAGACATGGGCTCTGACAGCCCGAGATATTGAGATTCTGAGACGTTGGGAAAGGAAGATCTTTCGACGAATCTGTGAACCAGTGGGTGAGGAGGGAAGGAAAAAAATAAGAACAAATGAGAAACTGGTGGAGCTCTATGGTAGAGCAGATGTGTAGGCCGAGATCCGACGACAAGATTGAAATGGTTTGTCCTGTGGAAAGGATGCCAAAAGAGAGAGCAGCCAAAAAAGTCTATGAAGGAAACCCAGGTGCCATTTGGCTAAAGGGGAGGGCCGGACTAAGGTGGATAAATGGTGTGGAACAGGACCTCAGGAGAATGGAAGTAAGGAGATGGAGGAACTAGGCTTTGATGATGATGTGTTGCAAATGTTATATTTCTGTATACACTATAAAATAAAATTTGACAACATAATTTCTGCTCTGAAACTCTAGAAGTCTAGAACATTTATATCAATGAATGCATTTTATAGTTATTGGTTAATTTCCTGCACTTATTATCTTTCTTAGTTATTCCCTTCACTACAGTTTTGTATTTTAATATTTTATCTATAGATTTGTGATCATTTCACAACGATGTTGGAACCATCAAACATGTGTTTTCTGATAATTGTTCTTTACTTATAATATTAATGAATGTTTATCAAGAATCAGTAAACAGCTGATTATGCTTATCATTCAGTAATCAAATATTAAACATGAATTTTCAGCAATATCCACGCTGTCGCATATGTAACCTTCGGCAGAAATCTTACCGCTCGCTGTTATTATTTTTAATCAGTTAGACTCCTGCAGATTTACTGATTATTATTACTATTATAGCTAATTAAAATTTTTATCACCGAATTAATGATATTGGAACCGTTGTAAAACTCAGTTGGAAGATTATAATAGAATGTGAATACATATATGAAATTTCTGTGAAATTGTACCAAGAATGGACCAAGACCGATTCTATAGATTGAATATGAAGAAATTGTAAAACTGATATCAAACCGAGAGCTTATCGAGAACGGTGCGATAATAAGTGCAAATAAAAAAAATCAGATTTAAAGTAAAAAAAAAATTATCCTCTTAACGGCATTGTCAATGTTTTATGAAACGGTAAATTGATTGGATAAATCCCGAAGTATAAAAATTGTTTTTTTACACTTTTTTGGCAAACAAGCACCTCTCAAACCAGTTTTATTTCGGATATTTGTAACAAAAAGTATTTTGGTTCCAACAACGGGATACAAGGATTAACCATATTTGCGCGAACTACATACAAAGAACCTTAAAAACTGTTTTTACGCCGGAGGAGATACGCCACAGCGCCAGCGTCAATTTCCCAAACCACACACACTCACATTAAAAAATATTCTTTTTGACGGTTTAGCCACGTTCCAGAAAAGCCAGGAATTAGGAAACACCGTAACAACCAGAAATCAGAAACACTGAATCCAAACTACAACAATGTTCCAAACTGACGGTTCCCAATAAGAATAGTATGACCAGTCTCCTCCAAACCTGTAAATACAGAGCGATTAAGTACCTACAAACTCCACAAATTATATCTACTCAAACATCAGTTTTAAAAGATTTATTACAAAATTCAATTATAAAAAAAGACAGATGTTAATAAAAGAATTAATATTTCTCTTATTTTTATAATGGAAGTCTTCAGGCTTAAATGAAACGGTAACTTTTCTATAGGGATGGTTTTTCTTACAAATACCAAATTCGGGACGAAATGTCTTAATATTCTCTTTCACAATCTTAACCCCTTCCTATTCCTCCAAAATATTCGGAACTTATTTAATCTAGTAATTGTTCAGCTTCAGCACCTTGACTGAACCTCTTCGAATCAATTTGTGTTTCAAAGAGACTAAAACCGGAGTATTCACAAATGAACTAGATTGTTGGGCGTATAGTACAAACTCGTAAAGTGACCAGAATTATCAAGCACGACGATAACAGTCTGGTGAAATTATTCATAATATAAAACGATCAGATATAATCTTGTATAAATTGGGATATTGAGTTTTTATGTATATGATCCTGTTAACTATCCCGAAATATTTGGTTCCATAACTAAAATTTGGGTAGGATATATTATTTATGAAGTTCCTCCCAAGCTAGAAATTTGGATACATGTTTTTTTTTGCTGCAAATTTTTGAATTTCGACAACCTTCGCAATAGCTTCGATATCACGCGCAAACAGATATAGGAGCTATGGGAGTTATAATAAATAACGACTATTTAATACCTACTAAAATAGTTAAGCCGACCCTGAAAGTTTGGTTAGATAATCTCTTTGGGACAATTCCTTAACAATAGATGTTTACAAGAGGGTATTTATTTTTACTGTCCTTATCAAAATGACTTTTATAATGAAGGCACACTAAATGTGAACCAACTATATATTAATTTTTGTCCCACATCTGAATCCTTCATCAGCACAGTGGCGAGTTCATTTGAATAAATCTGGATTTTTGCAATTTATTTGGTTTATTTTCAATTTTTTTTTTTGTATAAAAAGTATATTTTTTTGTATCAGCTATAACGTGAAATGCTATATAACTTTTTGATGAACAATAACTTTTATATCCTTTTATTATTTGTTTCAGGACATCGATTTGATATCCCTGAAAATATCGATCTTACGCTGGAGCCAGGCATATGGTAAGTTTTTCATTAAACTAGTCAATACTGACATTAAAAAACTATCAAACGGTTGTTTAGATAACACACTTATTCTTCAACATTGTTATTATTATCAAATTAGTTGATAAGATTATGAAAAAATATTTCATGTATTTTTATATCAGGAAGATGGCATTTAGAAAGCCGAAGCACTAAAATAGAATACTTATTAGCAACCAAAATATTTTAAATTTACTTTTTATTTGATGTTTTCTATTAGACCGTGTGGGGAGCTTAAATAAGTGGGTCATAGCAAACCACCTCATATGATTGTGCACATGTATGACAAGAAACTTAAATTTTATACGATTAAATAGAGCTTAATACCACTTTTTTGAAAACAAATATACCAGACTCTAAGGGTGTCATTTCCCCCTCAGACACCTAATTTTGCGCCCTCTTTTGGGTGAGAAGAAACTATCTAGCATTGAAACATAGTGTCTGACATATTTTTTTGCTTAATAGGATTATGACATTAATATTGTGCTCGTGTAAGAAATTTCTCACGAGCCTAGCAACGCCTGGCCTGGCATTATCTTGTAGAATGAATATTTTGGGCAAATGGAACAACATATGGTTCCAATATATTCTCTATGTAATGGGCAGCCGTTAAAGGCCCTTTCTGAATTACACACAAGGTCCGTGTGTCCTGACAAAGGTATACCAACCGCTATTATCGATCCACTTGCAAAAGGAACAACTTATTGCACACAGTCATACAAATATCGTTCACTGGGACGTCTTCACCCCTGAACATTATTATAAAAAATGATTTTTTCCTCTGAACACAACTTTGGCCCACTGCTCTAAATTCCAATTAAGATGCTTTTGACAAAAAATTCTTTGATTTCCTCGATGAACTGGAGTTAATCTAGCGACTCTTGCAGGTCGTCTGTCACGTTGTCCTTCGTGAAGTCGGTTTCGTATAGTTTGCTTCAAAATTCTCGTTCCCGTATAAGACGATTTTGCAGTATTCTAGAAGTAGTGGAGCGACCCCTAAGCCCCAAGTCCTAAAATACGATCTTCTCTGTGGGTTGTTGCCCTTTGTCGATTAGGATAAGGGGCTCTTTTTACTTTGCAATTTCAACTTCTGGAAACCGTAGAATGTCTAACATTGAGCATTTGGGCTACACGAAACGTTGAATACCCTACTTTGAATTATTTCTTGCGATAATGTTATCATTTAAAAAAGTGTCTCAATAGTTTTACAATAATTATCAAGGATGTTTTTTATATAAACTTCCCTGTATGGAATATTGACCGGACGAGCAGTGTATGCACTTCAAACAAACTTATTTGGTAATTGATAATGTGAAGTGTCTGATATCAAAACTGTTCAATAAATGATATCTTTAACTAAATCAAAATATACCTACTGATAACAAAAAGACAATATTAGCTGTGCTTAAAATGTATTTATTTTATTTATAGGTGTCTGTATTGAATTGTTTGTTACTATTTATTACTTTTTATTTTATATTGCATTTTATAATTAGATTTGGATTTGCTTATTTATTAAATTTTTGTGATTTCTAATTATAAATTTGACAAAAATTTTAGCCCTAGCTGTTTCTTAAAAAAATGCAAACACTTAGACGCAAATAAAAACGAATATTGGAAATGCTTGTAAGAAGTTCGTGAATGCAGTACTAAGTGGCATCAAATAGATTTTTTAAGACCCAACAAACTTTTCTATCCAAGATTTTTTTTTAAATTTTTCCTTGTACCTATCCTTAATCAAATTCAAAGTCTTCACGCTACCCTATTCTTGGTGTTCTTTCTTGTTCCCATTTTTTCAATATATCTAAAGTTAGCTTTGGTTCAGTAAGGTCAATTCAATATAGATCTTTTGTAAATATGCTTTTATTCTTCATTTTTATCTTAAGTAGTTGTTTGACGCTAATACTGTGAATCACAGCTTTGTTATCTTATTATTTTCTTTATTTCATTAAATTTTTAAACATATAAATATTCCTACGCGTCTAAAGCTCCATTTCGAACTTCGAAGTTATTTCTACTTTGCTCTTTCTCTGAGAAATGGTATACCTCGATCTCGGTAAACAAACTTTTTCTTTCGAGAAAAATGAACTACTTTTAGTATCCAATAGACTATTTTTCTATACCCGTAGAAGATTTATTTATTGCGTAATCTCTTTTTTCATTATCCGATGTTTAAACCTCCACAATTCCTCCTAACATGACTCTTTTATACACTTACGATGCAACTCAATACTTCTCAAACATTTCAGTTCTCTTGATTTTAATTGAAAAAGATCACTCTTTCAGTTGCATTAATTTGTTATTCGAATATATCCTATTTCTTCTGGTTATGTTGAGCTGCATTGGTAACTCTTTCTAGTCCTCCACCATCGGTGTATACTACAGACAAAACATGCCTATTTCACCACACTCTGTGAGACATTTAATCACCCAGCAACTATTTGTTTATAATTTTATTATTTTTCTTTGTTATTAAATTTCTAAACATATAAATTTTCCTACGCTTCTAAAGCTCTATTTTGCCTTCGAAGTTCTTTCTACTCTGCACTTTTTCTACGAAATAGATCACCACGACCACGGTAAACAATTTTTTCTCACGAGAAAAATGAAATATCAAGTAAACAAATAAGTTCTGTATATCGAAATGTGATCGAACAGCACAGGATTGGTTCAAACAATTTTCGTCGGGAGATCTGAGTTTGACAACTGAACCACGCTCAGGGACACCAAAAATCATGAATAACGAGACAGTTTGACATGTTGTGAAATCAAATTCCAGGAAAACGTACCAAAAACTTGCAGAAATATCCTGAAACTATTTATTTGCATCTTCATTAGCTAGAAAAGACGTGGAAGTTGAGCAAATGGGTCCCACATGAATTATAAAAATCAAGTTGTTTCACCATTTCTTGAGCAATCATTTTACGTAAAGATAATGAACACTTCTTTATTGGTTATTTGCTGCGACGAAAGGCTTTCTAGCACTCAAACAAAGTTTAATTGTGTTTGGCGGACAGCAGTTTTTGGAAAGGGATCAAATCATCACTGCTAACTTCTATTGTGAACAGCTTTAATGAGTACAAGCAGCACTCATCCACAAACAGCCTTCTTTGAATAATAGGAAGAAAGTAATATTCTTACAGGATAACGCCAAGCCTCATAACGCAAGAGTGACCCGCCATATTCTCCCCATATTTCTCCAAGTGTTTATTACCTTCTTTTACCTGTTGACAACTTTTTAAGACACAGAGAGTTGACAACTCGAGATGGTGTAACAAATGCAATCCGCCAATTTTTTTATTCCAAATTCAGGGAGTGCTACAATACCAGCATACAAAAATTGGTTCCACGTTGGCAAAGGTCATTGAAGGTAGTTACTTTGACGAATATATAGTGTGTTATGATATTTTTCTACCAAAAACCGTACTTTATTTGGTTACCTGTTAATCTATTTTCCCGTAGAATTCTTACTTCTTTTTTCATTATTCGATGTTTACACCTCTTTTTGTTCTCCACAATTTCTCCAATCATGACTCATTTTATCCAATTCAATACATTTTAAACATCTTAGTTCTCTTGTGTTTATTTGTCCCTTAAGTCTTTCGGCTTTGAAACCTACTGCAAGAAAAACTGTTTCCTTCCTAAGTTAATTTCCATTTTTTTGAAGTTATACTTCTATTCGTGCACTCGGCGGAAAAGATTTGTGTAGAGTTAAATGGTAAAAATCATTACATATGTAATGGTGTGAGTAAGAGAGAGACAGAAACACATATATGGTATATTGGTCGGTACAAACAAAGATGAAATATTTACTACATGTTATCAGTCATAACTATAAGTCCTTTGAATACCGTTTAAACATTCAGTACATTGGAAAGAGATAGATATACAAAAAACAGTCTGTGCTAACGTTTTGAATAGCATAGTGACGTATCACATTGTGTTTGACAGATTATTTTATAATTCTGTCACGTAAGTATACATATAAAGTTTAGTATTTTATATTAATAATAATATTCAGTAATAAGTATTGTATAGTAGTCTATAGTACCGTCACATGGTTGCATTATATCCTGCACTATGCTTTTGAGGTTGTTGGCTACATAAACAGTTTTTAAGAATAGTCGAGGAAATAAAGCACTAAATCAGTAAAACCTCCGAAATTTGTAACGTAAGATGGATCGGAATGCGGTTTTTTGCATTGGATTTGTTAGAGTATCAGGAAATTTGTCGCTATTATTCATAATGTAAAAATGGGAAATGGCATTTTGCATTCGAAAAGCGAACAGACAATAGATAGAAAAATTACAACTCGGTAAGTATTGCTGAAAATGGATTCAATTTATGTACTCGGGGTTTTTGGGGTCGCTGAACACGAATATCATGATGCCGAAACTCTCTGCGGCACTTGGTGCCCAGGGTGCATGGTATTTACCTCTTCTCCTGGGGATTTATGCAAATTCTATACAAAATCAGTGCACTCTTGGTACCCGGTGGTTTTTTTGGGTCGCTGAATACGAATATAATGATGGCGATGGTCTCCGAGACACCTGGTGCAAATGCAAATTCGATCCAAAATGAGTGTGCACTCGGTACTAGGAGGTTTTTGAGGTCGCTGAACACGAATATGATATTTATGCATCCGGGCGCGTGCATAGAAGTATAACTTCTGCCGGCAGTCCCACTGACTGCCTTACCCGTTTTTTTATCTCGGTGTACTAATAATTCGTGGCATGTAGAAAATAATAGTAAAAAAATTAAGTGGTGATAAGAATTTTAATCGTAAAGTACGTATATGTAAGTATTTTTCGTGTGTAATCGCCTTTTTAGTCTTCCCATAATTACCAAAAATTGAGCCACTTTTCCTATAATTAATAGTTGTAGAAATAATTAGTTAATCTGCTATTTGCAATAGGGACATTTAAAGGGTCATTACTAAATGATAAATTATTTTTGTTAACCCTTTTAGGAGTTTAATATTTTTAACTATACGTCCCCCTTATAAATACATAAATGTAATTATCTAAATAAATTATAATTATACAAAAAATACAAAATTAATTAAAATCAAATAAATCTTAACCAACTACTTAATTAACTGTAATCTGTTATAAAATTTGCAATCATTTTGATTTAAACTAAATAAATATATTAGTAGATAGCGATTGAAGAAATTTTCGACTGTAAATAAATCAATGACACATAAAAATAAATTTTCTTCTAGTAAGATAGCCCCGTTTAATTTTAAGTAACTTCGCTTCGCTTGAAGTCGAATCGCCGAAAGCATGGCCTTCTTATCTTCGAACAACTTCTTATCATGTATTGAATTGAACCAATCGAATTTTATGTGACGTACCCCACTTTGAACTAGTTCGATAAAGACGTACTGAGCCGTACTCATTTATTTTTCTACTTACTACAATATTGGCACACAAATTTAAACTGTTTATCATAGGGAGTTTTCACTGTAAAACTGTTAAAATATAGAATGAATATATTCAGTACAATAAAATTCTCACATAAAACAAGATTATTTTTTTAAAATATTTAATTTAGTTCTTTATCTATACATATAGCAGTTACGAGTTACGAGTTCAATTTAACAATATACGCAGTATTCATTGATTTCAAGCAGGCTTATGACAGAATACACAAATATGAAATCTATAAAGGATTGAAGAACCTAGGTAATCCTTGCAAGCTAATAAGACTGACAAATATGACACTGAAAAATACTAAAAGTAGGGTACGCGTAAACAGGCAGAACTCTGAGGCTTTTAAAACAAACAGAGGAGTGAGGCAAGGGGACCCTCTATCCACAACACTTGTACTGCAAAATATTCTAAGGGAAAGATATATTCATAGACATCGACATTGTACTAATAACTAGAACAAAGCAAGAATTAAAAAACACTAGGTTGGAAGTTGCTGCAAAAAAAGTGGGTTAGAAATTAACGAACAGAAAATGTATATGGCGATGATAAGGGACAGAAAGTCAGAAAATGAGGACTTGATAATAAGTAACTGCTCAAACGGCAAAACTTATACTTTTGAAAACACAGAAAATTTTATTGACCTGGAAGTGAATATACAAAAATGACGAAAGCAGAGAAATTAATAATAGAATAAAGAAATGAAGCAGGAGTGCAGGGTCAAAAATGGTTTATAGAAGATCAAAAGAGAAGTTACCAGACCAGTAACTCTTTATGGGTGTAGTTTATAATAAAAATTTCTAAACTTTAATATAGAAACTTAAAATTTAAAATTTGGTCGTTAAATAAGACAGAAGAACAGAAATTAGAAATCTGGGAGAGGAAAATTCTACGGAGAATATATGGAGGGAAAAAAGCTGACCAAATATGGATAACAGAAACAATCTAGAAAAAAACCTTGAAAATCGTAAAACGTTGTTAAAAATCTTGAATACTTATAAGAAATTAAGAAATTCAGGATAATCTTGAAAAATAATCAAGAATAATAAAGAAATGGTAATCAAGAAAAATTTACGAAATACCTGAAAAAAATGTTAAAAATTCATTAGAATTATTGAAAATCTTAAAGAAAATGTTAAAATTGTAAGAGACGTTAATAAACTTAAAAAATTGTTGAAAATTATAAAAAATATTTTAAAATCCCAATATAATGTAAAAAATCCTGAAAAATAATATTAAAAATCTTGAAAACCCCTTGAAAATCATGGAAAATCATAAAAAATTGTTAAAAATTTTGAAAACCGTAAATACTTCTAACACATTGCGGATAATCTAGAAAAATTATCATGAATCATAAAAAAAATTGTAAAAAATTAAAAATCGAGAAAAATTTACGAAAATCCGGAAAAAAAATCATAAGCATTGTTGAAAATCGTAAAAAAAACTGTGAAAATTGTAATAGACGTTTATAATCTTAAAAAATTGTTGAAAATTATGAAAAATATTTGAAAATCCTGATTTAATGTAAACATTCCTGAAAATTAATGTTGAAAACCTTGAAAAACCGTTGAAAATCGTGAAAAATCATAAAAAATTGTTAAAAGCCTCGAAAAACGTAAATATTTGTAAGAAATTCTGTATAATCTCAAAAAATAATCAAGAATCGTAAAATAAATGTAAAAAAATGGCAATCGAGAAAAATTAACGAAAATCATGAAAAAAATTTTAAAAAGTTATTAAAATTGTTGGAAATCATAAAAAAAGCTGTGAAAATTGTAAGAGACGTTAATAATCTAATTTTTTTTTAAATTATGTAAAATATTTTAAAATCTTTATATAATGTTAAAAATCCTGAAAAATAATGTAGACAATCTTGAAAAATCGAGAAAAGTTAATAAAAATCGTAAAAAGTTGTTGACATCTTTAAAAATTATTGAAAATGGTGAAAATATGTTGGAACACGTAAATAATTGGTGAAAATGTGAAAAAAATTGTCAAAAGTCATATAGAAATCTGGAAAAACATGAAAAATTGTAAGAAATTCTTGACAATCTTAAAAAATTGATAAAAATGGTTAAAAAACTGTCAAAGATAATAAACAAAATGAAAATCGTAAAAAAATGTCGACAATTGTGAAAAACAGTTAAAAATAAAAAAAGTATAAAATCGTAAAACATTATTGTGTTTATAAAAAATTAGGGGTCCAATTTCACAAAATCCCATAAAAAGAAACCCCATGCAAAATTTTAAACTACTAGGACTCGCAGTAACGAAGTTTTACACAAATTATCAACTCCAAAAATAACCCCTTACGGTTCGAATTTCGCAAAAGCCCGTCTTAGTGAGCACCTACGTCCTAAAAAGAAACTGCATGAAATATTTGAAACTTCTAGCACTTATAGTAACGAAGTCTCATATAAACCTCAAAATACAACCCTTTAGGGGTTGAAATTCCGTCTTAGTAAGCACCTACGTCCCAAAAAGCACCCACATGTTCTGCTTTAAATTGAGTGATATTAAAGACTAATTTTAAAGTTCATTGTTTTAAATGAGAAAAAACTTTTAACCAAAATTTTCGTACTACTCACAGCTGTCACAAGAAGATTGTTTAAATCCGCATAATGTATTAAAATAACATTTTTTATACTGTTTATTGATATTACAATACTTAATTAAATAATTAGAGATTAATTTTTAGCTAAAATTAGTTTTGTAAGATTTTAATTATAAAACAACGCATTGTGCTACTCCGGTTCTGTATCGTTTACTACACGTTGACCAGCTCCTGTATTATTTGTGTTTAGAATTCTTCTGTAGTGACAAAGACAGAAAATTCAAAGTTTTTTCGATTTATCAGCATACTTGCTTTCTTTTCGTGCACGTATACGTGAGATTTGTCGAATTTTTACACATTTATTCAGAAAAATAATAAGAGCTGTGATATACTCTGTGTTATAGCATAAAAAAAATCTATATCGAAACGCGTTAGTACTTAAATAGTTATCGTGGAAAAATTACATCGACGGTACTTTGAAATCCTCGTGATTCTAGTTCTGGTTGGTGAGTTTTGGTTTTATTTTTTTATTTTTTTGTCTTTACCTTATCATTTTGACGTGGTAAAGAAATTTCCATGGGTTTAGTTCAACTTGGTATAAGGTTTCAGATTGATTGCAATTTGAAATTTGAGATTTTGCAATGATTTTAATTTCTGTTACGTAATTTATTTTACAAATCATTGAAATAAATTTTAATATGTAATAACAGAAGTATTCATTGTCCTGTACATACAATCCTGTGATTCCTCTAAGGACCAATCGCAAAACCGAATACCTAAATATTTCAGTATGATATTGACAACAGGTACTTCTGTCGGTTTTTCTATAAGAAAAAACAATACTAAAAAAATAAAAACAAATACTATTCGATTTAATGTTTATGAGAAATACACCTTTTATTCAACCAAAACATTTTCAACCTTTAACAAAAACAAATGTATCACTGAACAAACAGGATTTAGCCACCTGTTTGTGGTTTTTTCAATTCTAATCTACAACATAATATTTTTGTTCTACAAATATCAAAACAACATGTTTGTTATGTTATACAAAACGTGTGAAAAATTAGGGTTTATATTGTAACATATGTTTTTGACAAAAACTTATGATCAGCTGTCTTAAGTTGATAGAGTTTAAGCAACACATGCGCATTGTAAATATATCCGGATAGCAATAAGGACATTATATCTTTATGCCATTAAACTTATCTGAGATATCTTCCTCTGGGATTAATCGATCTTTGATAGGGTTTCACAGCTGTATTAGTTCTGTTAACCATCTTTTGCATGGCAAAGTGAAATAATGGATTTTCATCTGGATTTAATAAATAATTAGTGCGCCATTTCAGGTAGGATTGAAGTATTGTCATTATAAATAGAATTCTGGAAGCTCGATGAATTAATGTAACTCTCTGTCACTAAAGTCCCAGCAGTGTTTTTTAAGTAATGGATGCCATATACTTTATGGATTTCCATTATAGAATGTTTATTTATTATTTTTTATGTTTCCTATCAGTTATACTGACATTTTTTATATTTTGTTAATATAAAGTTCTACTGAAAAAGTATGTTTGTAGTATCATTTTTTTAATGAAATTGATAACTGGAGAGCTAAAAATGACTGTTTTTTATACAGTGTCTTTATTCCTTTTCCTTTGATACTTTAAAGCTTTCCCTATCAAAGGCACAACTACACAGTTTTGGCAGAAACATCATGACCAGTTAATGTCACTTTGATTTTAATGAGAATTGGGATTTGGTCAAACTGTAGTTACTAGAGCATAGACAAAGATAGTTACACGAACGGTACCAAGACAGATGAAAGAACTGAAGCAGGGGTTTTTAAACCAAGAATCAAATACTCAGAAAGCATTTTTCAAGCGGAAATCCGCGCCATTGGAAGATGTACAGAATTGGAAAAATCTATCGCAGACAAGAGATTGTAATTATTTCAAGCACTGAGCTCATACACAATCAGTTCGAAGATGGTCTCGGAATGATCAGACAGAGTAAATGAACTAGGTCAAAAGAACACTGTTACCCTCTTATGGGTTCCAGGACACATAGGAATAGAAGGAAACAATAATTGGGAACAAAACCATCTTGGTGAATCAACAGTCTTAAAAAAACAAAGAAAAGAAGTGGATAGAAAAAAATCCAAGTACTGGCACGATCTAGAAGGACTAAGACAAGCAAAGACGCTTCTGGGAAACTATAACCAAAAGAGATCTTTCAACTGTCTTAACCTCAATAAAAAAACGGGCACATGAAGAAACTAGGAATGGCAGATTCTGTGAATACTCTCAGAATGCATTGCCTTGTGTAACCCTGGGGTTAGATACCTAGGATCATACGAAATAGAAGAGAAAGATCTACCTAACTTCGCGCCCAACGGTATCCCAAACTTTCTAAGAAAGATAGAGCTGCTATAAGTCCGAGAAAACATCAGAATTATACCAAGAAAAGGGGGATCTTGTAGGTCGCACGTGTACCTGTCATCCCTAATTTCACATACATACGTACAAGAAAGTTTTGGTGTCTTTTTTTAACCTTAAAGACAAAAAATTAAAAGGATTGACAAATATATTGCTGGTTAAAGTTGCTGTATTTTTGATATTCTTAACAAAAGTCTTTGTTAAATTATCTGTTGTGATGCAATGGGTCTCATTGTAAAAAATAATTTTTGTCACATCATTAAAGTTTAGGTTTCAGATATCGAAGAGTTACTAATATATACCTAACTATAGTATTGAACTTTGCCATTAAATTTACTGTAAATTTTTGATTCTAAAAAGAGGTTTTAACGAAATTTTTCTTAAAGTACAATGTAGCTTTCCTTTTAAAAGAAACTCTAGTAAATTTTGACAGTAGTATAATTTTCTTTGTCCTTTTATTCTTTCAAGTTTCGACATTGGCTTCTTCTAGTTTTTTTTTATTTATTTCCGTTTTGTGCTTTTCATTTTTGGTGTGTTCCTCCAATTTTTTTGATATCTCCTCATCTAATCTGGGGTCATCCTTTTGCTCCTGTCCATAGTCTTCATGATTGTATCGTGTAGTCCAAGATCCCGATATAGGACGACCTTCACCGAGCTGGTTAATGGAACAAACATATTTTTTATGTAATTTAATATATCAAAAAATATATTGCATATGAGTTGCCTATCGAATTTCAGTCAAGGATATTTTTAATTAATTTTTAAAAATTTTTTGTGCGACTGAGAGGTCGCTACCTACCGTCCCATGCGATAGAAGAGGACACAACATAACAGCGTTTGAATCCCGGCCTTTTAAAGAGAAAGAGCTCTCTGCTCTCTGGTCTTGAAAACAAGAAGGATAGCGATAGACGCGTACAGTATATATCAGTATATATCTATAGATACATTAATTATATAGAGCAAATTGCTTTAATTTATTTCAGTTAATATTTTTAAATAGGAAAAAAAGAAATAAAATTTGTAAGATAAGAATTATATATGTATTGCTATAACCTTCTTATTAACTAAAGATTTATATATACTTTAATGTAACAAAATATATACACATATATATTTAATTGATTGAAAAAAAATTTAAAACTAATCCTTTATTTTAATATGAAACTACTCCAAAATAATGCTCAGAATGTACGCGTCTATCGCTATCCTTCTTGTCTTCAAGAGCAGAGAGCTCTCTCTCTTTAAAAGGCCGGGATACAAACGCTGTTATGTTGTGTCCTCTTCTATCGCATGGGACGGTAGGTAGGGACCTCTCAGTCGCACAAAATTTTTTTAAATATTAATTAAAAATATCCTTGACTGAAATTCGATAGGCAACTCATATGCAATATATTTTTTGATATATTAAATTACATAAGAAATATGTTTGGTCCATTAACCAGCTCGGTGAAGGTCGTCCTATATCGGGATCTTAGACTAGTGGTATTTCACACCTATTATCTGACTTTATGAACGAAAACATGTTGTGCTGCTTCTTTGACTTTTGTTTTGTTTTGTTTTATTTTTAATTGTTTTCATTTTGCCATTCACTTTTATTCACAGCATGGCTCTTTTTGTCTTTATTATTTTATCTATTTTTGATTCATTTAGTTCCATATTTGGCATGCATATCTAATAATTGAGACGCTGCACTGGTCGATAACTTTTGTTTTTAAGTATTTTTGTATTTTCTATTTTTATGTCTTTCAGTATTACGTTTCTAGTTACTTGTGTATTTATAATTGTTTTTTTGCGTAATAAATTTGTAGACCTACCAGTTCGGATTCCCTAACTAACCATGTATGACATGAAGACTTTCGGGTTGTAATAATATTATTTTTTGTTAAGTAATTATTATCAGATATCACCAAGACTTGGCCGATATGTTGATAAGGAAAAAGCAAATCATTAATTTTAATAAGATGTTATTCTAGTATATGGGTTTTTACTTTTACGTATTCTATATAAAAAGCATGATAGGTGTACAGGAAATTTGACAAAAGCATTTTTTAAGTTCTTTAGCATCGTAAAACATTAAAAAAATAACAAATGTTTGAACTACCTGTATTCTCATTTTAGTTCACAAATACATGGATATAGGACAAGTCAATACAAAAAAAGACAGATAAAATCAGAAAAATTAATCAGAAGACAAATTAAAATACAAAAATAAAAGAAAAGAAACAATATGAGCATTAGCAAATTATACATTTAAATTTAACTTTCTGACTGAAAAAATTCTTTCAGGGAATAAAAGGGATTTTTAGCTAGTAAATTTTTTAATTCAATTCTAAATTTATTTTCACTGTTTGTTTTAAGTTCATTATCATTACTGCATATATTTTTATTATGTACATATTTAACCATTGTACCAATCTACGCATATGCTCTGTACTGTTTAACAATTTAATATGAAGAATTAAAATGTACAAACAAACAGGGAAATTATATGTAGGTATACACAGAAAACAGTCCTCCTTGATATTTGGCCGTATTTATTAGATTTAAAAAAATGTGAAAACAGGTCGATTTTTGATCTAAGAGGGACAAATTTTTACGATATATGTCAATTGTCAACCCCTTCACTTCCTCAATCCTGCATGAATCAAAAACTCAGCAAGGGATGTGGAATATACTCTCGATTCCTGAGCCTAAAATTAAAATGGTCTCTGGATGGCTTGTCTAGGATAGTTTAGTCAGAACTTACAGTTATAACCATGGCTGCAAAAGGAACATCAAAAATATTTACAAGGTTTTCCAACAAGCACTATTGACCTTGAATACTTCAAGTGTAGTACTATGTAGAATGTCAGCAAACTCTAGCTGAGGCTAGCTCTGAGCTGGATCAAAGGACATGGGAACTCTAAAGGTAACTTATTTGAAGACAATTTAGCAAGGAGGGCTGTGGGCAATAAATATGTTAGCCCTCGCTCATTTACCAAGCTAACAATGTCCACTGTCGTGAACCTTATCAATCAGCACTTTCACTAAAACTTAATACAGTGCGGGGATGAAACAACGAACGATAGACTGACCAGAGAGTTATTACTTTATCCTGGCGAGGAAACAGCAAGAAAATTTTAGGCATTGACCAGACAAAATCTCCGAATAGCGATGGGAATCTTACAGGTCACTACCAATTGCGACAACATATCTTTAGCATGAAATTAGCAGAATCACCACTATGCAGAGGTTGCGAACAAGAAGAGGAAACAGAGCATATACTATGACAGTTCTGCTTTTTTTGAAATTAAACGATAAGTGTTGGGCAAATACTGGCTTACACCAGCCGATGTCCTCGGGAGTCTCATCACCTATTTTAAATTTGATGACAGCCTGATGTATAGCTATTCCTACACACGAGAAGCTGAATAATGGGCCATATGTGTCCTTAGAACCAGCAGAGCACTTGCTCGCCCCTCTCCAATTTTTCAGATTCAGATTGCGAGAAATAAGTAAATACTTAATCAATTATGTGCTATGACGCCACCGTAAGGTGGCGCAGGTAATATCTCATATATTTAAACGAGCAATTGTTACTAAATTAAGTAATATGTCGCCATTGTTAGGTGGCGCAGGTGATAATTAATATATTTAATCGATAAATTATAAAATATGACGAAAAAAATTGCCAAAACCTGGAAACTGACGAGAAAACGTGATGAAAACGATAACAATCAAAAACATAACAAGACAAAATATTAAAAATTAAAAAAAAAAGTAGAAAGACATTTAGGCGGTACAATATATATATTTAACGAGCTTTATAATCGAAATAATGTTTATGTCTACCTTTTAATTTTTATATTCATGACTTAATGACATCCACTACTTGTAAGTTTTTTTAATGACTTTACTTCGCTTTGCCTTATCAGCAAACTGAATAATTTTCGTTAATTTCCTTATGTTACTGAAAAATACTGTTTAACATGTTTAAAAGTTAGCGACAAACTTCCATTTAGATAACTGTTTACTTTACAGGTTCGTATTTTTTTTTGTATTTATGACGCTTAAAAATAAGTCCTTATAAAATATAAAAACTGATGCCATAAAGTGTTTTTGTACAACTGTCATTAAAAGTGACACTTTTAATGATAGCAAACAATGTTAAAAACGATTGTTTACATAGCAGCGTGTTAAAAATACTTTTAACACGTTGCCATGTAAACAAGTTTACTTTTAACACGGTTTAGTTTACTTTTAACACGGTTTATTGTCATTGCAAATTCGCTCGTTTCATTATCAAAATAGGGAAGTTGTACAAAAAACATTGTATGGTATTTGTGTTAAAAGTGATTTTATTTTGTTCGTGAAATTGTTCAATTCGCTCCGCTCATTTCACAAACGTTTTCACTCACAAAATAAAACCTCACTTTTAACACTCATATCATAAATAACTATTCTGTTACAATCTCCTTATTATTGTGCGATAATTTAAATTTTAAAACGCCCAATTTTGTGTTCGACAGCTTCTAAAAGATTCTTAATACATTTTAAAAATGACAATTTTTTATGCTAATGATTGAATAGGCTAATATTTACAAATATTTAATAAAAGAACTACAAAGATCTATTTGCAAATATTTTTTCTAGTTTGAGAAACTGATAAAAACATATATGTTTGTCGATTTTGTATGTTTTTTAAAATATATGTGGAATTATAATAATTTTATTATTTGAGATACATCTCATAGGAATTAGACAAACTGAAAATAATATTAAGGTCATATTATGTCACTTCCAGCTGATCTACGATCTATATCTATAACCGATAGCGTATTAAACCGTTTGGCTACGGATGATCATATAATGTTTCAACTAGAACACTTCCTCAACTCCTCTTTAAGCACATTACGTTAATGACAGATATTATTTTTCAAATCAAAAATTAAAACAATAATCTTCCAGTCATTTTTTTTGTGCTCTGTCGGAACCATAGATTTTAACTAAGTCATTGTTTAAGACATCTTTGGTGAGATTTTTCAATTTAGATTCATGGCAATCAGGAAATTTCTCATCCTGTTCAACTCGTATCTGTGATTCAATATTCTCTTGAACCATTTGGCCATAGATGATTCTAGCAGTTAGTCAACATTTTTGATAACATCTTAATTCAACTCATGTCGTCTAGAACGCTTACCTGTTTTCTATATTTACATATTTGTAGATTTTGTTTAGTGAGATTTCATATTTTTGGTAACTACGTAATTTTTATTTGAGGCTTTGAGTGGCTGTTAGAAGTTTTTCAGGTGTGACCCATTTATACAAACTTTCCCAAACCTTATTTCTAGGTTCACTGTCAAATGCCTTTTCTAGGTCGATAAATGCAAGATAGGCTTTTTCTTTTTGAGGTTTTCATCAATGATCTGATTTATTAAGAATATATGGTCTTGAACGCTTCTACCATTTCTAAGTCCACTCTGAGATTCATCAAATGTTGTTTCTATAATTATTCTTAGTCTTTTTTCCAAAACTCTTTCATACATTTTTTTATACCGTACTTAGTAAAGTAATTCCTCGGTAGTTCTTGTAGTCTTTCGTGTCACCTTTTTTGTAAATCGGTAGGATGATTCCTATATCCCAGTCTGCTGGTACCCGACCTCTTCTCCAGGCTTTGTTATAGATTTTAAGCAGTAAATATTTGCCTTGTATCCCATGTACTTTATTATCTTTGTCGTGATGAGATCATGACCTGGAGCTTTTACATTTTCCATGCAGCACATATATAACATTATGTTCGTTAACGTTTGTAAAATTTATAAATTTCAAATATATCTAAAGTAACTTTTGATGTTTTAAACCACTTTTAATATTCTTTAATTTAATCGTTAAGCAATCTATGATTGTGTAAAGAGTACCAGTTTAATGGCATTACAAATGTGTTGCCCCAAGATGACTTGCTAAAGAAATTTAATTTTGTGAGAAAAATCATCATAAAACTAGGTAGTAAATCTGAATCGGGCAAAGAAACCACATTGGGGTTAAACGAAAATGCCATAAAGTGGAACACGGACGGCTCTAAGACAGATGAAGGAGCTAAAGCTTAGGTTTTGGACCACAAGTCAAATATTTAGAAAGCGAAAATCCGCGCATTGGTTGATGTGTGGAATTAAATATCGTAGATAAAATAGTAATCATGTCAACTATCAAAGCACTGAACTCACACAACATCAGTTCAAAGATGGTCTGGGAATACTTAGGCAAACTAAATGAACTAGGACAAAATAATACTGTGAACCTCTTATGGATTCCAGGACACTAGGAATAGAAGGAAACAAAGCAGCAGATAAGCTGGCAAAAAAAGGAGCTGAAACCCCATATTTGAGACCAGAACCATCTTGTGGAATCAACAGTAGTACAGTCTTGGAAAAACCAAGGATAGAAGTGGATAGAGAAGAATTCAATTACTGGAATGATCTAGAAGGACTAAAAAAACCTAAGACGCTCCTGGGAAACTATAACCAGACAAGATCTTTCAACTGACTAACCCTCAGTAAAAAAAACCTCCGCATTATAACGAAAATATTAACTCGGTACAGCAGATTAAGAGTACACATGAAGAATCTAGAATTGGTAGATGAAGCAAAGTGCAGATTATATCAGGAAACCTCAATAGACATACTCTCAGAATTGCATTACTGAATTTTAGGTCAGATAGCTAGGATCATAAGAAATAGAAGATAATGATCTTACCTAACTTGACGCCCAACGATATCCTAAACTTTCTAAGAAAGATAGGAGCAGAAGAGCTGCTATAAATCTAAGGAAACATCGGAATTATGGCATGAAAAACGGGGACACAGTCGATCTAAGGTCGCAGGTGTATCTGTCACCCCTGATTACGCATATACGCATACGGACATACATTCACCAAGACTGTACCACTCCTGATGGTTCTGGTCAGGTCCTTTTTTTGCCAGTTTATCTGCTGTTTCGTTTCCTTCTATTTCTATGTGTCCTTGAACCCATAAGAGGTTAATAGAGTGTTATTTTGTCCTAGTTGATTTAGTTTGCCTAGTTATTCCCAGACCATCTTTGAACTGATTGTGTGTGAGTCCAGTGCTTTGATGGTTGCTGGATTATCTGACATAATTACAATCTTTTGTCACCAATAGTTCCTTCCGATATTACATCTTTGAATCTTTCAATGTCGCCACTTTCCGTTTAAAAAATGCTTGGGTTTCCACTCAGGCTTTTTGTCCAAAAACCTCTTGAGTACTCTCATACCGTATTTAATTCGACTAGCATAAAATTATATATTTTTTAGTTATTTTTACTTGCTGTGTTAATAATTTTTCTTTCCTTTTCAGTTCTAAAGACGATGAGATTGACAGTAACTGTGTAGTAAGAGCAAGGGGACTTCCGTGGCAAAGCAGTGATCAAGATATTGCCAAATTTTTTAGAGGTTTAAATGTCGCAAAGTAAGTATAAAACATTCTTTAAAACAAAAAAATAATAACAACCGTGTATAAACCGAAACAATGGTTTATAAAAAACTAATAAAATTTCATTACGGCTGATATTTTTTAAATTCTTTAAATTTTAGTCAAATATTTTTAGCGTTAATACATATTATCAGTATGTCTACTTTTATATTTATAAATTGATTAGTTTTTGATTATTACGTGCTTTTCTAACAATGTTAAATTCTTTGTTTGTCGATAAGTCTAAAAATAATGAATTTACCGAAAATAACTTCAGTAATATGGAAAAATTTACATACAAAATTGAATATTTTGTGAATGATCCATTTTTTTTAAACTCTTCTTTGTTAAACAAAAAAAGTAAAGTCATAAAATTATGTTTTAAGATATTACTTATAATTAATTTCTTAACAAAATATAATAATTAGTATTATAGGAGAGGAAATTATTTAAATAGTAATTGATTTTTGTTTTTATTGCTTATACGCCTTCTATCTGCTGTAAATCGATATCGATTTATGTTGTAATAAAAAAATCAATCAAAATTATCAAAAACAAAATATAATACATCTTAAATTTTTTATATAGCACACAGTTTAATGCATGGGTATGTTTCTGAGGTACGTAAATTTTTAATCGCTATATTTTTCACTATATTAATATGTGTTGAAAAACGACATTTGTAGAATACCAGTATACACCAGGTATAACTATTTGTAAAGCATAATAATATTATATAAATTATTTTTTTACTTGAATTTGTATATTATGTTGGAATTTTCTCTCCAGTTCTTAGCTTTCATGAAAATTTCGGAGCTCTAGGTGGTCGGGAAATGGGTTTAAATTCAATTACAAAATTCCACCCGGAATGACAAAGAGAAAGACAAAAAGACAAAAAACACGACGAAAATAAAAAATCTTTCTATTTCCCCATATAAAATTTAGAATTTCTTGAAATTGTATGAAAATCTCTTTGTATATGCCTAAACACACTTGAAACATGCATTGTCATCCAGTTCTTAGCTTTCCTAAAAATTTCAGAGCTCTAGGTGGTCGGGAAATAGGTTTAAATTCGATAACAAAATTCCATCCGGAATGACAAACAGAAAGACGAAGAACACGACGAAAATAAAAAACTTTGTATTTTCCCATATAAAATTTAGAATTTCCTGAAATTGTATCAAAATCTCTATCTATATGCCTAAACACACTTGAAACATGCATTGTCATCCAGTTGTTAGCTATCTTGAAAACTTCAGAGCTCTAGGTGCTCGGGCAATAGGTTTAAATTCGATTACAAAAGTCCATCCGGACTGACAAACAGAAAGACAAAGAGACAAAGAACACGACGAAAATAAAAAAACTTTCTATTTTCCCATATAAAATTTAGAATTTCTTTGCAAGTCTTCGTATACTTTGTCTTTCCATCTCTTTGTTGATCTACCTATCCTTATCTTTTGTATTGGCTTCCGTGAGAGTACAATTTTCAGTATTCTTTCTTTTCCCATTCTTTCGATGTGTCTCAAATATCGTATTCTCTGAGATTTATTTGCAGTCGTTATTTTTGGATCTTGATATAATTCTTCTAATTCTTTTTTATTTCTTCTTCTCCTCTGGTCATCTATTTTCACTCCTCCACATATTGATATATGTGTTTTTCTCTACCATCTGCCTAAAAGGTTTATTGAGCACCCATGTTTCGCTGGCATTTGTACTTGTGGGACCAATAATAACTGTCTTGTAAATTCTAGTTTTTACTTTTCTTGATACGTATTTGGATATCATAAGTTTTCGTAATGTTCCATACTTTTTGTTTGCTTCTGTAATTCTTGCCTTTATCTCCTGCTCTTCGTGTCACTTTTCATTTATCTGAAAACCAAGGTAATAAAGTAACTTCTTTAACTTTTTTGAACATGTATGTTTTTTCTCCGTCTATTTGTAATATGTTGTCATCTTTTTCTATTTCACCCATTACCATATATTTTGTCTTCTCTTTATTTATTGCAAGTCCAAGTTTTCTCTCTTCTTCTATTATATTTTTCATCAACCTTTTTAGCTCTTTCTTACTTGTTGTTAACAGTGTTAGGTCGTCTTATAAAAGATGAATGAATTACTCAAATTTATTCATCAACCAATAGCTATCTAGCTTCTGGTCAACATTTTTAGACAACCACAACTTCAACTGCTCATCACATCCTTACAATATCAATGTTCATCTATGAAGAGGACGTTAAATAATTTGACTTTACTACACACTAACTGAATAACCACTAATTGTATGGTAAATAGTGGCCTTTATACAAAGAGATTGCCTTAATAATTCAGAAAAAAGAATTTTACATGTGGTACATAAATTCTGACTTTTTCGGACCCATAGACTTTATCTTATTGTAGAGCGTTTGGTTTTGATTACATTTTGATCATAATAACCTTGAAACTCTTTTTAGGTGTCCATGCGCTTCTGGTATTTAGTTTTACAGACCAAACAAATTGGTTTATTATATTGCTTAGTATTATTTGTTTCTATGTTATATCTTTAGATGTCTTTAAGAAATGTATTTTCCATTTTTAGAGGTGGTGTAGCTCTGTGTCTGTCGGCACAAGGTAGAAGAAACGGTGAAGCTTTAGTGAGATTTGTAAGTCAAGAACATAGAGACATGGCCTTAAAGAGACACAAGCACCATATTGGTGCCCGATGGATTGAAGTCTATCGAGCGACAGGAAATGATTTCTTGTCTGTTGCTGGAGGATCTAGTTGCGAAGCTCAAGCTTTCTTATCAAAAGGAGCAGCTGTTATTGTTAGAATGAGAGGATTGCCATACGATTGTACGGCCAAACAAGTGGTAAGTTTTTCTTAAACATTATTTATTTAACCAACTATGATATATGAATAATACTTTTTTTAGTTGGATTTCTTTGCAAGCGGTGAAAATTCTTGCCAAGTGTTGGATGGGGTTGATGGTGTTCTTTTTGTTAGAAAACCTGACGGAAGAGCGACTGGCGATGCATTTGTACTATTCGCCAATGAATCTGACTCACCGAAAGCTCTCTCTAAACACAGGGAATGTATAGGATCGAGATATATTGAATTATTTAGATCGACGACTGCTGAGGTGCAACAAGTAAGTGTAACATTTGAATTCCTATTATTTTTTGCTCATTTATGACACTACTCACAGGTTTTAAATCGATCACTGGACCCAAAAACTTACGAACAACAAGCGCCTCTAATTGCTCAAATACCACAGGTGCCTTTATTGCCACAACAATATATTACTTCTGGGACGAGAAAAGACTGTATTAGGTTAAGAGGATTGCCTTATGAAGCTCAAGTTGAACATATTTTGGATTTCTTGGGAGATTATGCTCAAAACATTGTTTTGCAAGGTGTACATATGGTCATTAATGCTCAGGTAGGTGACTGTTTATTTAGTATACATTTGACAATTAAATGTAAATTTAAATTATTTTGTTATTTTAGGGACAACCTAGTGGTGAAGCTTTTATCCAAATGGACTCAGAGCATTCAGCTTTCATGACAGCTCAACAGAAACACCATCGGTACATGATATTTGGTAAAAAGCAACGTTATATTGAAGTGTTCCAATGCTCGGGTGAAGACATGAATTTCGTTTTGACAGGGGGTATTCAACCACCAGTTTCTCCAGCGAAAGCAGCTCCAGCTCTTCTAAGTCCTGGTATGTTACCTCCAATAGCGCCACTTCCCCCAACTAATATACCACCACCTCCCCCTCCGCATACTGCTGCGGCTACCACAACAATGTCTCAGAGTTTGGTTACGCCTGCTTCCCATACGCAGTTATGGGATAATTCTGCTTTATTTGCGCAGCAACAAGCTCAAATAATCGCGCACCATAACTTATTAGCAAGACAATCACAAGCGCAACAAGCGCAGAATGAGTTAATACTTATGAACCAAATAGCGCAACAAAATCATTTAGCGTTATACGGACAAAATGTCGCACCTTTATCACCTCCGGGAACTCAATCTGCTGCTAATGTTAATTCCGTCCTTAAAAATCCTCAACACACTGTTCCTTTTATGCCTATGGTTCCCACTCATCCATTTATGTTCCTACATCAACGTATGCCTATCATGCAAAGACCTCCGGTTCTCTATCCCCATTTAGTTCAAGGGCAGTCTCAGGTTGTACCGGTTATGCCTCATGTTGCGGTAAAGAGAAGTTATGGAGATGCTTTCCAAGATCAATCATCTCCTGCTAAACGACCTTTTGCACCTAGTGCTTTACCGGTCTATCCGCAATTCTATCACAATATGTGAGACACTACAGGTGTCGTGAATAATAATATAATAATTATTAATTAGTTCTTTTTGATAAATTTACTGAAATTATATTATTATTATACATAATATTAATAAAATGATTGGTTGTGTAATTATCAAATTTGATGCATTTTCTAAAGCTTGGTTCAAGATTTTGATGCGCTACTTTTTGCTTTGATTTGCTACTTTTTTACCCTTAAAATTTGTTGCTATTTTCTGATATATTCGAAAATAAGAAATTTAGCATCGTAGGTCTACTAAAAATCGTGAAATTGATATTCTGTTGCACAGGTTTCCAATTTCTTATATTTTTTCATATTACCGTGTTATATTCCTATTTTTTACGTTATTAACTTAATATTTAATAAATATTTTTTTGGAAGGAGAAACTTTAAAAAGTATCCATTTTCGTAAAGGTGTGATTCGATTCGGTATCCTGTATACTCAATTTTCTACTATTAAGTTCATAAAAATATATTTAAAGAAACGAAAGGAAAACAAGTATTTTTCTCTGGGAAGCGTGTATTAAAAATTATAAAATTTATTATCTGAGCGCTTTCGGCCTAACACCGGCCATCATCAGAGCTAAAAGTCCAAAGGTTAATCAATACCCCAGAAGTGAAAAAGATCAATAGACTGTACAGTCGTCCAAAAATTGCCAATCCGCTGGAGAAAGCATCTACCGAGGGATGGTCAATAAAAATCAACATCAAACATTTACATTTACAAAGTTTAAACTTCCAAGCTCTTTGAAGAAGAGCAAGGAAGGGAAATTAAAGTTAAATACTGGTGGTGTAGCTCAAAGAGCTTGGAAGTTTCAACTTTGTAAATGTAAATGTTTGATGTTGATTTTTATTGACCATCCCTCGGTAGATGCTTTCTCCAGTGGATTGGCAATTTTTGGACGACTGTACAGTCTATTGATCTTTATCACTTCTGGGGTATTGATTAACCTTTGGACTTTTAGCTCTGATGATGTCCGGTGTTAGACCGAAAGCGCTCAGCTAATAAATTTTATAATTTTTAATACACGCTTCCCAGAGAAAAATACTTGTTTTCCTTTCGTTTCTTTGACTTCAGTAAGTGTGTACAAGTTTAACAGTCTATTTCATTTCATTAAAAAAATATATATTAAATATTAAACAATCTCACGTGGTTTTCGTGTTGTTATATAGTCCCTATTAACTTTTTTTTTTAAACATTTTTGATATTTACGCTTTAAAATAATTACACTTTATTATTTATTAAGATTTGATTATTAAGTTTCAATTTATATATTTAATTGAGATACTTAGATATTATTTGATTAATTTTTTAATTTGTAGTAATTAAATCTACAAATAAAAGCTTAAAGATGATATTACGACTAATTTTTCTTTATGTATATTTTTGTATATAAGTCAAAAATTGCGCTATGATTTTTACAAAACCTATATTATGTTCAAAGGCAGTTAATTTTCGTTTAATTAGTATTTAATTTTTCATTTAGATAAGTAATAAGATGAATATTTACTCAAATTCAATTAGGTTATAATATTGACAAACTTTGTACTTAATTCTATTAAATTTGTTGATTTTTTATTAGGCAATTAATATTTTTTTTAAATATTATTCTTATATATAGTATATGAAACTAATAGAAGATTTATTAAGTTAGAAAAAAGTGTTTTTAAAACTTATTTCTATTTTTTTAAAATTTTGAAATTTGTATGTTCTTAGAAAGTATACAAACAAGAATATATTAAATGACATTAAGAAGAAATTGAAAAAATGTCGCACCCAGCGAGACTCGAACTCGCAACCTTCAGCTTAGTTGTTAGAGCGAACTCGCAACCTTCAGCTGAAGGTTGCGAGTTCGAGTATCGCTGGGTGCGACATTTTTTAAATTTCTCCTTAATGTCATTTAATATATTCTTGGTTGTATACTTTCTAAGAACTTTCAAAATTTCAAAATTTTCAAAAAATCCAATGAGAGTAATCTCAAATAATCGTTTATGACTTTCATCTACCAGCTTTAAAATATCAAAAGGTTTATTCTTTAAAACTCCAAGTCGATTTTAATGATTCTTTCTGCATTCGATTCGTGAGAGCATCGGGAAACTTTATGACCATATGCGATCATGTAATATTGGAAAACTGTATTTGTACAAAAAATGCATTTTTTAAGTGCATCTCAAACAGAACTCGTTATTTATTGGCTGAAATGAGTTCAGTTTTGTTACTCAGGGGTTTCTGGGGTCGCTGAAAATATATATGTCATCTCCGGAGTACCTGGTGCCCAGGATACTTTCTGTTTACTTTGCCTCCTGGAGTTTTCGGCAATATCGTGATAAACTTATACAAAAATCAATACTCGGTTATTTTGGACTCGCTGAAAACGAATATGACATTGAAAGTAATCTCCGGAGTACCTGAAGTCCAGGTTACTTTCTGTTTACTTCGCCTCCTGGAGTTTTCGGTAATATTGTAATAAAATTAGTCAAAACTCAATACTCGGTTATTTTGGACTCGCTGAAAACGAATATATCACATTGAAAGTGATCTCCGGAGTACCTGCAGCCCAGCATACCTTCTGTTTACTTCGCATCCTGGAGTTTTCGGTAATATCGTGATAAAATTAGACAAAAATCAATACTTGGTTATTTTTGGACTCGCTAAAAACGAATATAACATTGAAAGGGATCTCCGGAGTATCTGGTGCCTAGGATACTTTCTGTTTACTTAGCCTCCAGGAGTTTTCGGTAATATCGTGATAAACTTAGATAAAAATCAATACTCGGTTATTTTGGACTGGCTGATAACGAATATGACATTGAAAGTGGTCTCCGGAGTACCTGGTGCCTAGCATACTTTCTGTTTACTTCGCCGCCTGGAGCTTTCGGTAATATCGTGATAAACTTAGACAAAAATCAATACTCTGTTATTTTTGGGCACGCTGAAAACGAATATGACATTGAAAGTCATCTCCGGACTACCTGCAGCCCAGCATACCTTCTGTTTACTTTGCATCCTGGAGTTTTCGGTAATATCGTGATAAAATTAGACAAAAATCAATACTTGGTTATTTTTGGACTCGCTAAAAACGAATATGACATTGAAAGGGATCTCCGGAGTATCTGGTGCCTAGGATACTTTCTGTTTACTTAGCCTCCTGGAGTTTTCGGTAATATCGTGATAAACTTAGATAAAAATCAATACTCGGTTATTTTGGACTGGCTGATAACGAATATGACATTGAAAGTGGTCTCCGGAGTACCTGGTGCCTAGCATACCTTCTGTTTACTTCGCCTCCTGGAGCTTTCAGTCATATCGTGATAAACTTAGACAAAAATAAATACTCTGTTATTTTTGGGCTCGCTGAAAACGAATATGACATTGAAAGTGATCTCCGGAGTACCTGGTGCCTAGGATATCTTCTGTTTACTTCGCATCCTGGAGTTTTCGGTAATACCGTGATAAAATTAGTTAAAACTCATTACTCGGTTATTTTTGGGCTCGCTGAAAACGAATATGACATTAAAAGTCATCTCCAGAGTACCTGGTGCACAGGGTACCTGCTATTTAACTTGTCTCCAGGAGTTTTTGGTAAATTTATCAAACAATTAGTCAAAACTCAATTCTAGGGTGTTTTTGGGCTTGTTGAAAACGTATATAATAACAAAAGCGATCGTCTCCTATAATTTCATTGAATATGTTAAAAACAAAATCAATTTTTTTAAAGTATAGTGGAAAAGTCCTCGAATTTTGACTAATTGTATAACGATATTACCAAAAGATCCAAGAGACAAGGTAAACAGTATGCTGGGCACCAAATCTCAGTAGATTACTTTTATTGTTATTTTCGTTTTAAGCAAGCCCAAAAATCTCCAAGTTTGAAATTTTAACAATTTTACCAAAAACTCCAGGAGGTGACGTAACAAGTCGGTATCCTGGACAACAGGTACTCCGAAGACCACTTTTAATGTCAATTTGTTTTCAGCGACCTTAAAAATCTCCGAATAACAAAATTGAACTCATTTGCAGTTTTCCAATAATTATTTTCTATTTTCTTTATCATATAACTACGATTATTTATTATTTCATATGTTCCGCTACTTTTCCATTAAAAAAATTATTGTTTTTTTGCTGTTATATATTTTTATTTCTAGTTATTGCAAACTCCAATATTTTGGTCCTTTTGTTTATTTTCTCTTGTAGAGCATTTTCTCTTGTAGAGCTATATTTTTACCCAACTTTTTCTAAAATATTGCATATAAATAATATTCCAGTGTACTGACTAAATATATTCAGCTCCTTAACTTTCTACAGTGACTTTCTAACCCTACACTTGTATTCAACAAACCTATTTTGTTTGTTGAATTGATTTAGCTGATACTTGGTGTAAATATATATTATATATTATTATAAAAAATGAGAATATCATTTTAAAATCTACACGGATTTATTTTGCTAACTTGACAGGTTTTAACGTACAGTGTTTTCTTCAGACAAATTATTGCGATTCCCATTTGGTTTCTGATAAACATTCCTGAAATAATCGCTGGTACTCCCTTAGCTTGATGGGCGTTTAGCTGAGCAATATTTATTGCCTTGTTTTTGTTTTTAGCTCTCTTCTTTTTAAAAGGTGAGGACTCTTTTTTCTTCCTGTCGATGATGACAAGTGTCCTTAGCTGCCTCATCTATTGAGTACTGCAGATGAGGCATGATAGTACCCAATGCTTTTGCCATCGCTTGGTGCATCTCTAGATGAACCGACTCCACCTTTCTTAGTGGTGGTTTCTCCACTGGTTCCCTGAGTTGCTCTTTTTTTCTTCTGTCCTTAGACCGTGAACGCAGATATTCTTGAATCGATAGAAGAAGGTAAAACCGCTTTCTTTAATAGACTGACAGGATAGCTCGTATATCACTGCCCGTAAGAGTTGTCCAGCAGCTTCGTTTTTCAGGCTAAGAACTTTCCATTGGTCCGTCTTTAAAACTTCGTTATGGGCTTTAATCAGCTGAAGTAATTTCTTAGCTGGTAGCCCTTTACTTCTGAGAGGGAAGACCAGGATTACATGTGATTTGGGAATGTCGTCTTTCCTACATGTTGACTCTCATTTATTCAATTGTAGTACTTTTAACCGGAGCCATTCCATTAAAATTATAAAAACTCTTGTTAATAGATTAACACTTGCCTGAAGAAAATGCTGTGCGTTGAAACAAGTCGCGTTAGTAAAATAAATTTAAAGTGATAGTTTCATTTTTATTAATATTATAAACTATGTATATTGTTGATGCGCAGTAAGTGAAACTCAAGAAAACACTTTTTGTAGTTATTGAATTAAATTACTCATTTATATTATTAGTAAGCGGGTTTATAGAAAGCCAAACTCTGAGATAATTGTTTTTAATTATTATTATTATTAAAACAGGGTCTGAGCCCTTCTTATTCAAATATATTTATAATGAAAAGACTGGGACTCTATTACTTAATTGTGATGAATACATTCCAACTATTTTTTGCTTTATATTGGGATAAGAATTAGTTCATTTTTATATGCAGAAACTAAACTCTAGAAAAATAGAGTCTACATATAAAAATTGTGTTAATTCCTCAAATATTGTTATAAAAAGTTTTAGACAGTTCTCAAAGAATGACGCCAAGAAATGCTTCACAAAAACTATTTTCGAATTGTTAATTGTTATAATCTTAAGTCGAAAATTGTTTCTAACTTATTCAAGTTTAAAATTTTTAGTTAGAATATAATTTTTTTGTTTAAATGCGCTTAAAATCGAAGTATATAAGTTTGGTTGGATGTGTGAGTCTGAAGGGCATGGGGCTACGAAAGAGTGGAGGTTCTTAAGTTTTGCTAATAAAAGAAACGTTTTTATTTCGTTAAGTCTTTTAAAAATTAATTTCCAATAAATAAAATTATAAGAATGAAATAAGGTCAAATAAAATTTATTAAAAACTAAATTACCGCGTTAACGAATGGAACTTTTTTCTTCGATTTTGCTCAATTCTAGCATCCACAAATAATCACTTTCAATACTAAGTAGGGATAGCTTCGATAGCTGATGTTGTTCTATCATCGTTCGAAACCTATTTTTAACAATTTTCATTTCTGAAAACCAGCGCTCTTCAGTTCAATTCGAGACCATTAAAACCAAGTACATACATTTCTAGGGTTTCAGGAAGGTAGCTCTAATATTTTGATTTTTAAGAATGCGAAGTAAAACAGTTATCGACACTAGGTTCAAAATTGTTTACCAATTTATCTGCAGCGGCATATAAATACGAATGAACAACTTCGAATGCATACAATCTTTTAAATAAAGAAATATAAAGTTGATCGATCTCTTTGACACAAGTTTACGTTTTATACTTTTATGCAATCCAGCGGATTCAACTTCACACTTCTTTGTCTGGTATTTAGCTACTTCAGCGTGTTTACCAAAATTATTTCTTTTGAATTCAACGAATACTTTTAAAGGCTCCAATTCACACACAGAATTTTTACATCCCACTTATATTTGCATCGAAAAGCTCGACTAATTCAAAAGTTGCTTACTCGTCGAAATATTTTCTATTGTGAGAGCACCTCTCTTGTGGAGACATATCCTTTTCTGGCGCAATATCAGCTTTAGGACCTTTCAAAAGCATAGATACTCGACTAAGTTAACAAATGATAGGAGAACGTAAAAGTTGCTAAACTGTCGAAATTTGAATTTTTTTTATTTTTATTGTAAGAGCACCTTTCTTGTGAAGGAATATCTTTTTCTTGCGCTATATGAGCGTAAGGACTATTGAAAAGCATAGATGCTCGACTAATTTAACAATTGATGGAAGAACATAAAAGTTGCTAACCCGTCGAAATTTAAATATTTTTTCTATTTCTATTCTGAGAGCACCTTTCTTGTGGAGGCGTATCCTTTTCTTGCACTATATGTGCCTTAGGATCGTTCAAAAGCATAGATGCTTGACTAATTTGATAATTGATAAAAGAACATTAAAGTTGCTAACCAGTTAACATTTGAATATTTTTTTATTTCTATTGTGAGAGCACCCCTCTTGTGGAAGCGTATCCTTTTTTTGCGCTATATGGGCCTTAGGATCATTCAAAAGCAAAGATGCTCTACTAATTTAACAATTGATAAGAGAACGTAAAAGTTGCTAACCGTCGAAATTTAAATATATTTTTTTGTATTTCTATTCTCAGAGCATCACTCTTGTGGAGGCATATCTTTTTCTTTCACTATATGAGCCTTAAGACCATTCAAAACCATAGATGTTCGAATAAGTTGACAATTGATAGGAGAACGTAAAAGTTGCTAACCCGAAGAAATTTGAATATTTTTTCATTTCTATTCTCAGAGCACCTTTCTTGTGGAGGCGTATCCTTTTCTTGCGTTATATGAGCCTAAGGACCATTCAAAACCATAGATGCTCGACTAATATAACCTTTTCCTTTTTTTTATTTATATTGTGAGGACACCTCTCTTGTGGAGGCATATCCTTTTCTTGCACTCTGTGAGCCTTAGGAACATTCAAAAGCAAAGATGCTCGACTAATTTAACAATTGATGGAAGAACGTAAAAGTTGCCAACCCTTCGAAATTTGATTTTTTTTTTTATCTCTATTGTGAGAGCACCTCTCTTGTGGTGGTCTATCCTTTAATTTAAGTAACGTGGTTAAATTATAATTTCTGATTATTAAATCACATATTAAAAAACCTCTTATAAAAAATCAAATCTAAGCAACCACTTTCCTTAGCGTCTATACACACGAACCACCAGTGTCTGACACAGGTGGCGACCACCGATAGCAATGCATTGTTTTAAATGTTCGATCACAGACGAGCCACTTTGCGGACCACTCCACTTTTAACTGCTCGACTGCCGCTACGCTAGTGTCCTACCCTCACCACCGGCCGGGCCACTTTCCTATATTTTATTTTTAGCAGTACGTTGTTTTTAATGAAGATGTACACACCAACCACTTTTAGTGTCTATATCTTGAAATTGTTTGATCGTTTATTATGGAGAAACATTTTGAATGCAATACTGAGGATTTTGTAACTGCTATTGAAGAAGAACCTTGTATCCCCTGCTGATGCGTCCCCGGTGGCAACCACCGGTGTCGGACACAAGTGGCATCATGTGTAAAGACTCGCCCGACCGGTGGTCGCCACCGGTGTCGGACACTAGTGGTTCGTGTGTATATACGCTTAAGGACGATTCACACTCCTGGAGAGTTACCGACAGAGTGCGCACGTGAAAAAAATCTATATTAATACATTTTTTTTATAGTTAAATTATTATTTATTTAAAATGTATCATATTCCTAAAAAAAGTGTAAAAATTTGATTATTTTGCAAATAGGAGCAGCTAGGATTTAAATTTAAATTGAGTTACTCTATTTTCAAGTATAGTTTATCCAAAACCACTTGAATGGGCGTGGTCAACGCTCTTTTCGAATTTTCAAGAATTCTCTTCATGGGCGTACAGGTGTGAGTCGGGAAGTTAAAAGCAACATTAAATAGATATTTTACTAGGATCGTTCATATAATGACGTTCTTTTGAGTTTCCCCTGGTAAAATCGTAAAAATAATTCCTATCCAAGTGGGTCTAGTTATACTTTACAAATACAGTTTTTGACATCATGTTTTTGCGATTTAAAGTGTTTTTTATAATTTTGACAAGTAAAGTGACATTTTTCAAAACTGCTGTCAGTTTTGAAAGTCATTACTTTTCATAACTAGTTTTGAAAAGTAATACTTTACGTAACTAGTTTTGAAAACTTCATTTCAAAACAAGTTACGAAAAATATAAAGCAAATATAAACAACTAAGAACTATTTTATACTAACTTTATTAAAGAAATATTTAAAAGCAGTCATTTTTAAACAAAAAATTAAATAATTATACTTAATATTTAAGTCAGAAACTTACCTATTAATTATATCTGTATTAAATAGAATTGTCATTAGAAAGGTGTCAATGCAAAATAAACACGAGAACTAGATATATTGTTTTTAATAATTATTAGATAATTATGATTTTTTTTAATTATGAAATTTCGTCAAAATTATAAAAAATCTTGTACGGAACTCGTTATAAAACGCCATTTTGTTTAACTCGTGTTCATTTGCAGCACTCGCTACGCTCTTGCTGCAACATCGCACTCGTTAAACAAAATTGGACTTTTCATAACTCGTTACGTAAATAACTATTTCTAAATTATCTGAATATTGTGTGATTCATTATTGGCGAAATTATTTGAGAACTTTTTTTTATTGTTGTTCTTAAAAAAAAAAATTGAAAATTATACATATATTTTTTATAATTGACTGGTTCTTGATTCCATGTTTAAGGCTTTTGTTATAACAAAATTCGTCTGCGAACTAATTTATAGACTTGGATTGGGGTATTTGTCGTTTAAAAAACTTTTGGTTCTAGGAAAAACCTGTTGAAACTAAAGGCAACTATTTTTTATTATTATTTTAAATGTAAACGTACTTATTAAGTTTTTTTTAGTTAATCTCGAATTACGTTAGCCAGCTCGATGTACGGATACAGATCCATTTGAGCAAAAAATAAAACGTGATTCGAGGATTTTTTGTTGTCTTTGGCTGATATCGTTTTGTCACTGTTGTCAATAGATGGCGAAGGGTATTTTCTAAGGGTCTAAATTAAACATTTAGCACAATTACAACTTGCCTACTTTTATTATTTGTATTAGAAACACACTTTGTTTGTGTTTAATTTAAGACCCTCTGTTAGATTTATTTTTGAAGTAGACTAAGAAACATTGTACAAAATCATGGTGTATAATTATTAATTCATTTTATTTTTTTATTATATATTGGGTTTTTAGTTTACTTAGTTAATAGATTTACGTATTGTACCGATAAGTTGTATTTTGGAAATGTTTTCAAAATAAACAGCTGTCGGTTAAGATGCATCCATTTTAAATTCGATCAATTAAACGTGCTGCTGAATATATTGATCAAAAAGCTATTAGTTGTATATATGTTTTTTTTGTTAACCGTATATAGACAAGAATAATAGAATCACTCTCGCTCCATGCCGCTGAAGCTCTCGGTCCGCATTTCGGTCTGCATCGTTTTCGCTCACCGACAAATCGGAGTGAAATGTGGTACAAAGAACTTCAAAGGCATCGCGCAGAGTGATCCTACTATTCTTGTCTATAAACGGTGGAATCGTATTTTTTTATCGAGCTTCATCAGTTCGTGCTAGTTTATAGATGGCTGCACTGAAGCAAGCAAAGTCATTTTTTTTATCGTAAAGTTGAAGTTTCTATGCCCTGTAGTTTCTAAGATATGGCCCCTATTCATAGCTAATAAAATCAATTAAGTTTTTTTTTTTTATTTTATTACTGATTCAACTGTGAAATTTTATATGAGTATTTCCATACGTTATTTTCCATCTAAAAACGTTAACTTTTTTTCGAATCAAACGTACTTAGATTTTATTATTCACATTGAACTACAATCGGATTTTCTGTGGATGCATCTTTAAGTAGGTTCAGAATAAGCCTCTTCCGTAGCTTTCGCTAGATATCTGAATATGATTTGGTGTTATGCTTTTCACATTCATATTTTTAACTTATTGGATTGGTGTTGGCGAATGATGAGCAAATATTTGATATTCGTATTAACAAACAGAACAAAATTTTATAGTGACAACAATGGAATGAAAATATTTACAGGGATAATATTGGAATTCACGAAATTGGTTATTTGGTAAGTGGTGGATTCTTATGGTGAATGTAAAAAACAATAACTACAATTTGAATACCAAATTTGTCGCTATTTTCTATTTTCCAATTGGAGACCTGACAAATGCAGATAATTTAATGTTCTTTTTTTTTGAATGAATGTTTTTGTATATCAAAATTAACTAAATTTTTAAGTGGAAACTATTCGGTATTTAAATTTTCTGTTGCTATGATTTTGTTCTGTTTATGGTTATCGTTTTTGCAGGTATCAACAAATCTATAGGGATCAATCTGGTTAATACTGAATTTTTTACTATCTATTATTAATTTTTTTTAGGATACTCATAGAAATTCAGTATTAAACTTGTTGAGGTTCTTAAAACGAACCAAAATTTCAGGTGAAATATTGGATAGGTATATCAGGTTATGGTGTATAATTTTTTTCAGTTGGATTACATTTTTCAAAATACGAAAAGTTTTGCTAAATTAAGTGTAAAACTTTATTTATTTGATCCAGATCCATAGTTTATTATGGTTGAAATTTTGTGAACCATGAGTTGCATATACTATTTTTTCTACGAATGAGATTGAAATCACCTCTTAATAAAACCAATTAAATGAAGAAATGTGTTATTTTTGGTATAGAAACAGTAATGTATAAATTTGCGCAGTTATCGACAATTCTATTCATAAATTTATTTGCATTATTTTTATTCCTTTGACAAGTTTCGTTAGTATTAATAGTATAGATTCATTTGAAATAACTAAACTCCAACTACACACGCAGACGCAGGTTACTGAGCCCGATATGAAGATCATATTTGTTCCAACAGACCAAAAAACCATTCTAGAACGGTCCGGGAACTGCGCAGTAGACAAAATCTCGATCCCTTGATTTACTGAGTTGTTTCGTAACGGTTCTAGAACGGTTTTTTGGTCTGTTGGAACAGACCTTTAGTTGTCTGAACGACATGTTCTCCTCCTCCTACCACCAAGCCTTTCACTTCTGATGTTGCTGCAGCAATTTCGCACCCATGAATGGCTTTGAGGGAAAACTGCGGTCCTCATCTGCTACTGCCAAGACTATATTGCACTATATTCCTGGTGTCTGACTATTGTTGCGTGCTTTTCCTTTAATTCAATTTTCTGTATTTTGCGGTCCTCAGTAGCGTTCTTTCTAAGGTGACTCTTTTGTCATTTTGGCGCTATGTTGTCTTCTGGTTCTTCAGTGCTATCGGAGCTGCATCTTTGGCATCTTTAGCAATTGCGCACCCCTGAATGGCTTTGAGATGAAACTGCGGTCCTCGTCTGCTACTGCCAAGACAGTGCTTTTGCATTATATTCTTGGTCTGACTATTGTTGCGTGTTTTTCTCTTTGTTCAATTTTCCGTATTTTGTGGTCCACAATAGCGTTCTTTCTGTGGTGACTCTTTTGTCATTTTGGCGCTATGTTGTCTTCTGGTTCTTTAGTGCTACCGAAGCATCTTTGGCATCTTTTGGTTTCAAGACCTGTTGATGGCTTTTTATTAAATCATTTGGCAGCTATATCTTTTTTTGCCATGCCTTTTTAATATAGTTAGGTTGCTTCCTACATTCACTAACAGAGTGGCAGAAGTTCTCATTCCGTGTCCTGTATATTCATTAGGATTGCTTGAATTTAAATATAATACATAAACCGTTTTTTGGCACTGTGCTATTTTTATTTATACTAACAAATTGCCTTGTACATTTTTCGGTTTAATAATTACAAAAAAATTGAATTTTCTAAATCTGGGGATCGAAATGATATGTATTTTTTACACAATTCAACTTACTCTTGAGGGATGACGTTATCGGGAGCTTCGGTTAAAAATTTGGTTACTTGTTCTTTGGAGAACGTTTTAGATCTTTTTGGATGATACCGTTTTAAAAATGATCTTAATTTAAAATACCTACTGTTGTTTTTAATTAAAATAGTCGCCTTCAATATTGAGTACTAAGCACAGAGCTTTTTCTCCTTGTCCAATTCATCAAAATAGGCTCCAAAGACTTCTTCGGAAGTGCCTTTTTTAATTCTCAAGTAAAATTATAAAAATGCTTTGATTTTTCAGGAATTAAATTTGAAAATGTATTTTCTGTCTCTCTCTCTCTCTCTCTCTCTCTCTCTCTCTCTTCTGGTTCAATATCATCACCGGCAACCCACATGCGTCCACTGCTAAACATAGGTCTTCCTCAGCTCCTTTCATCTATCTCTGTTTTGCGCGGTATTCATCCAGTTTCCGCTAACTCGCTTTAGATTATCGTTCCATCTATCTCTGTTTTGCGCGGTTTGTATCCAGTTTCCGAGAACTCGCTTTAGATCATCGGTCCATCTGGTTGGTGGGTGGCTTCTTCTCCGGTGTGATTTTTGTCTTGGCCTCCACTCGACAATCAGCCTTGTATATTGGTTGCATGATAATCTGGCAACATGTCCTTCCCAATTTCATTTTAACGTCGTGATTCTTTTTATAGAGTCTGTTGTTTTTGTTCTTCAACGTATTTCTTCATTTGGAATTCGGGCTCTTAGAGTGATATCCAATATCTGCCGCTTCATGGCTCGCGAATCTTGTTTACTGTTTTTTTTTTGTGAGGGTTAATGTTTCGGCACCATAAGTGAGAATGGGCAACACACACTGTTTAAAGATTATCTTTTTGAGACACACCGGTAGATTCGATTTAAGGACATAATTCGGTTTACCAAACGCTGTCCCAGTTAATCCTATGCGACGGGGGAACTCACATGTCTTGTTATCCGTCCTCTTGCAAGTAAATTCTATATTTGTCGTGAATAGTTTTGGAGTGATGGTATCTCGTTGTATACAGAATTTACTTGTTTCTTTTTCGGATACTCTTACTCTATCTGTGGCCGAACTCGCGTTAGTCTAAGACTTTCAATCTCTAGTGGCTGAAATGCGATTTCAACCATTAAATATATATTTCAATCTCATGAGTAGAAAAAATGTTAATAAACGTATAGATCAAAATTTATAATGATTATAATACAAATTGAAAAATTACATTTTTTATTAATTACCACAAAATTGCATAGAATTTATAAGAAACGTTCCCATAATTTTGGGAACTAAATTTTGTTTTTAAATATTGTAAAATTATTACATCTGGAGTGTCGTATGGGTGTGTAACTGTGTACTAACAAAAAGGAAGGTAGTTATTTCTTTCATGAAATTCTTACTAACAATTAGGTGAATATATTTTTAGAATGCTGAAATATATTTTCACCAAGCCTTATTTATTGTCTAGCGAAGGTTCTTTTTTTCATTTTTATGGTACTAGGTAGGTACAGCACCAGAAATACTATTTTTTTATGTTTAATTCTAGTCTTTCTAACTACAAATCCACTTTAACAAAAAGTAAGTACATATCTCGAATTAACATTGGTCTAGGTTAACATACTGCATAAAAATCTGACAAAAGTGGTAATCTATAAACCTGATTGTTCTTTTATTGAAGAGGTTTGAAGATTTCTAGACCATTGTGGTTTCTTTGCTTCTGGTTCTCTACTTTACCTGGTGCTAGAAAAAAATGGCAAAAAAATTCTGTGAAACACTATTTTCTGTAATGTTATGCAGCTCTATCGTTACAAATTGTCTTAATATACACATTAATAAATGTTTGTCACAATAATGCTTTTGGGTTTGTTGTCAGTCTCCTATCGCTATATATAACACATTTCTTTGGTATACATAGTACATCTGAGAAATAGAACTGTTCAGGTTTTTTTAAAGAAAAATATTTTTTTTTGTTGCTAATGATTCAAAAACAAAGTTTTGCTATATCTTCACTTTTAATAAAAGAGTATCTGCTTTTTTATATAGTAATTCCACTTCAGGTAATTATCTATTTTTTTTGGTATCATAGGTATACAATAAATTTAGATTGGATACTCTTTATACAAGGGTTGTCTTTTTAGTTTTACTAGCTTAGAAGGCGCTACCAATAGGACCTTCAGACGCAAATCTAACTTCAATCTTTTGTTGATATTAATCCAGAGATTTATTGCGATACAACAAGATTTAGAGGCTTCTTTGGGCATTTCAAAGACCTCTATCCAAAAGATCCTACATGATAAACAGGGTGTTACGAAGATAGTTTCCCGTTGGATCCGTTATTTGCTCAGAGAAGAACAAAAATCGGTTTACTTGGTGTCGAAAAACATTGGAACAGTTCAACAAAGGAAGCTCAAAAAATGCTTATAGTGTTGTTTGTGGCGATGAATCTTGGATTTACTTCTTGGAACCGGAAAATAAACGCCAATCCGTGTTTCACGATGAGGAAAAACCAACAAAAGTGATCCAAAAGTGTGTCAAGGAAAGTGGTTGCAACTTTTGTCTCAAAATCTGGTCATGTCGCAACAATTGCTTTAGAAGATCGAAAAACGGTTACTTTCGATTGGTATATAAACGTTCGTTTACCAGAAGTTATCGTGAAACTCCGATAAAGCAACACACATCAGGACAATGAAAGTGCTCACACTACCCAAAAGACAATGGAGTTTTTGCAGATTCAAACCATTCACCGTATAGTCCCGACCTAAGTTCCAACGACTTTTTCACGTTCCCAAAGATCAAGAATTCAATTCATGGGCAGCGATTCCAGTCGCCAGAGGAACCCATCGATGTCTTTAAAACAGCAATTGTGCAGGTGTCAACTGAAGACAGGAATAACTTTTTTACCAATTGGTTTGAACGTATGCAAAAATGTATTGACCTTGATAGGACATACTTTGAAAAGCAATATTTTTTGCCTTCATGGTTATAGTCAAAACTAAAAAGACAAACCTCGTATTAAGAAAGTAAAATTTATCAAATCTTTTGATATTCTAAACTAGTTTATCTGAAAACTTAAGTATTTTTTGCAAAAGCCACCATCGAGTTCATGTGTTTTTTAGAAAATAAACTGCGTCACCTTTTTTCTTTCACCTATTAATTGTAAACCATTTAGGTGTTTATTTTGATGTACTCGGCTAGAGAGTAACCCTTAATGATAAATTTAATTAGATAAATAAATTTGTAATGTAAAAAAAATATTTTTTTTAAAAGAAATTAGTCTTGTTCTAATTCTTTTTGGATTACTATGTATAAATATATTCTTGGTGTTCCTGGAGAAGATGGCAGTTAAGTGTTGGAAACAACGTTGCTTCTATAAATGGAGGTGGGTAGATGGTTTTCATATTATCATTTTTACAGTAGATTTAATTTAGTTTTATGGTCTGGTAACTTTATACATATTGGTTAAATATTTTTCTTAACATTTACACAACACTGTTGACTAATTATACTTAAAAAAACATAAATCTAAAATGAGTAAATTTAAAATTCATAAACTAACGAGCGATATTCTACAGCTCAGATTTTTAATCCAATATTTATTCGGATACAGAGAATTTAATTTAATTAAAAAAATGTTTGGGACACAATTCTACCATTTCAAAAACAACAACTTCTTATATCATTATAACATTTTAAAAATACATATATTAATAAATTAAAATAAAATTTTGATATAATAGTATGTCAAGTTTTAAGAAAATATTCTATAAAATTCTTTCTATAGGCGGTAATATATTGCCGACACCTTTCCATCCAGGGCCAAATTTTCAAGCGTATCCACCGGTTCAATTAACAGCTGCAGCTATAGATCCACGACAATTTATTCCCCCGCAGATATTTTACTGGCCATATCCCAGTCCACCAGTATCACCAACAAACTATTATTCTTCGTTACCGCCACCAGGAGCTATTCAACAACAACAACCCCAACAGCAACTGGTGAGTATTAAAAAATTATACTTACAGCTTTAACTATTCTTCCTCAATATGACGAATGACACGAAATCTTCTGTGCTTTTTTGCGATCTTCTACTACTTCATTAACATATTTTAATGTCCCACAAGCTAATAGTGGATATATTTTCTTCGATTATTTTTGTCACCAAAACTCTTGTGTTAGACAAAGCTGCGATGTAGATGAGGTACAGCAGGGGTCCCAGCACATTGACTTGTGGAACTCCAGATTTAATTGGGTAGTGTGTAGAGAGCTCGGCTCTATTGGTTAAATATGATTTGTGGAAGCAAAAGGTAGCTATTTTTTGGTATAAACAGCAGGCTAGTGTCGAAGAATACAATATTGCAGTAACTTTTGCCCTCGATGCTCTTTGATATTTGATTTACAATGAATCATTTACATATGTTCCTGCAATCCGAACTAATAGTTTGGCAATATGTCTTCTAGCTGTTGGTATGTTTCTATTCTTTTAAAAAGTAGTCTTTTAAATGTTTTGCTGGAGATGGAGAGCAAGATGTTCTATGTTGAAGAGTCTTTCCGCACTTGTGGATCATAATTATTTCGGCATATTTCCATGAGATTTGGAAGCAGGACAGACAAAACATTTACTTAAATATAGTTGTGGGGAAGGAGACAGCAATTCTAGATCATTTTTTGAGGATGTAACCAAATATTAGGTCTTATCCTGGAGCTTTATGACAACTTAGTGGCTCGAAGTCTGTTTTTACCTCTGTAGCATTTACTTGGCGTATAGGTAAGGACATCTGGAGCGATAAAGAGTTTTATTATAAAAATAAAAAAGAACTCGGAGCATATTGGATAAAGCTAAAGTCCTGTCAGACATCCTAAAAGCCACTATAATTTAAATCTAATATTTAAATTAAAGCATTTTTGGCCCAAGTTAAAAAAAAATGTGAGCCTTCACGGGACGCCTGACAGATGTGAAACATCGACATTAACCCGTGCCTAAATCATAAGACATTTTCCAATTTAAATAACATGGCATTTTTGCACTTTTTGTCGTTATTTTTTTTTACCGAAACAAATGTAGCTAAAAATAATTAAATTTGCAATAAATTTGTCATCAGAGTTAAATTCACAACTTTTTTTTTTTAATTTTCACCATAATTTTTATTTATATCAAACTAAATACATATATATATATAGGTAATAAAATTAACAAATACAAAATTTGGATACAAAATAAAGTATATTATCGCTTATAAATAATAGTATCACAATATTTATTGTACGTTTTCTCAGATTGCTCACAGATGTCGTGAGATTACAGAACGAAAATAAATTTAAAACGTGATTTCGTTTAGCTTTTTATTTAATTGCCTTAAATTCAATAATCTTAAAAAAGGAAATTATTAAAACACAAATTTATATAGAAGTACGTTGCTATATTAATATAATTGTAGTTACTTCATAATTTTAGTACAAACAAAAAGCGATGGTAAATAAAAAATAGGAAAATGATGAATTTAACTATGAATACAACTTTATCGTTGAATAACTTTTAAACGGTATTTAAATGGGAAATGTATTATGATTTAGACACGGGTTAATGTGAATATTAAGGGCTGGTTTGGGTCTGATAATTTTTGTTAGGTCATAATCTAAAAATTTGATGGGTGTTTGGAGAACAAAACCAAATTTGGGAAATAACGGGCACCCTAATGTATATAGAGTAGGTAGGTACTCACTCATTTTTATTCAATATTTTTTCATCACTTTCTTTATTAACACTTTGTTTATTCATATTTAAAACAAACACTTTATACACAAATTTTACAGGGACTATTCACCAACAATCTATTTTGATTAACAAGCTGTCAATTTTACAGGTCAGCAAAATATGTAGGTATATTATGTTGCCTATACAAACAAACATTTTTACATATATAGAATAGATAGTAGGCGGAATCGAGTTAGGTTTTTATGAAACAATTCATACCCTGTCCCGCCAAATTTTTGAATCGATGAGCTTCTTCCCCCTATTGTTGGCGCGCCACCGTCGGCGTCGCTCAAAACATGAGACCAATTTCATATAAGGTATCAGTACATCTCTTTATTATATATTATCGATGCGTTAGGTTTTTTACGTCATACGAATCATACGTCACCGTCGCCACGCGAGAAATCTGATTCACGTGCGGCTATAGATGTTTCACATCAATAATTGAATGCTTCCCTTCAATATACTCCCCTTCTGTCGCCACACACCTTTTCATTGATCAAAGCAGCACTGGAAGTCTTCTTTGGTGAGAGCCTTTAGGAGCTCTGCTGCTTTTTGTTTTACCGCTTCCATCGTATTAAATCGGGTCCCTTTCTTCTTCTGCATGATTGGGATTGACTTTGAATAGTTGGAAAACGTTAACTATGTAGTTGGTAAACGTGTCAACTTTTTCTTTGTTAGTTCGAGCCAACGTGTTGTTAGGTTTTGTAAAAGGCGATGCTGGAGGCGTAGGTGTCTTAATTTTTTTGGTGGCCTTCTATACTACTTCTTCTGGTTCTTTTGAACCAAAAGTGATAACTGGGTAGTTGATGCTCTCAGTATTTCCTGATAAGTTTTTGTATGCTTCCCATCAATATACTCCCCTCCTGTCGCCACACACCTTTTCATTGATCAAAGCAGCACTGGAAGTTTTCTTTGGTGAGGGCCTTTAGGAACTCTGTCGTTTTTTGTTTTAACGCTTCCATCGTATTAAATCGGGTCCCGTTCTTCTTCGGCATGATCGGGATTTACTTCGACTGGTTGGAAAAAGGCAGCTAGGTAGTTGGTAAACATGTCAACTTTTTCTTTATTAGTTCGAGCCAACGTGTTGTTAGGTTTTTAAAAGCCGATGCTGGAGGTAAAGGTCCCTTAATTTTTTTTGGTGGCCTTCTATACTACTTCTGGTTATAACTTTTGAACCAGAAGTGATAACTGGGTTGTTGATGATAAGTTTTTCTGGAGTTGCTTCTTAATATAAGTCTATATGTGTCCCATGATAAAAGAGTTTCAGTTATGGCTTTAGCATTTTACTTAAATAAATATTTTTTTAGATACAAGAATGTGCTCCTATGCCCCAATTGGCACCTTTGCCTGTTGATCCTAGACTTCTTGCTGAAATGCACAGACACGATCCTGATAAAGAGAATAGATCAAGTTTGTCTCATAGTCAATATGTTGAGATTATTATTTAATAGTTTAATTATAATTACAAACGATATACAGTAAGTCTCAAATAATGTACCTATTCAACATTACTACATAATAAAGACAACTATAGGTATGCTTTATAACATCGAAAATTATTATTTAAGGCTTACTGTATATTCTAAGATACCTGCTAGTCGGGTTAATATCATCGTACTTTTCCAAATTTTTGTTTTAAGAAAATTTGGTAATTTTGTTAGCCGAAAGTAATTCTAGTTTATGGTCAGCCAAATTTTATTAATAATGACCGCAGTGTTAAATAGAAACTTGCCTCTTAAGCCTTATAGAATAATGAAGGCCAGCCTAACAAACTTGCTTTTTAGTCATTCACCTCAAATACTTTCAATACAAGCTAAGTTAAGGTAGCTAATAGTTTTTTTTTTAATTTATAAGCTTATGCTTTAAGTAGAAGTTCCTTTAGGATTTCTTTAATAAAATTTCAGTATGATGTCAAAATTTGGTCTTAAAATCATCAATTCAATGAGACAAATATTGACCATGATTATTGGTATTTAAGGATATCTTAAAGGATAAAAATAAATCGTAAGCTATGCTTAAACTTGACATAATTGTTAAGTTTAAATTTAAGATAAAATTGTTTTGGCTGATGTTTAGTAAAAAGTTTGTATAGCAGCACTTGGTGTGCTAAATTGGACGAAAATCGACAGATAGTGTAAAATTGCCCCAATTACTCTTGTCACACTTTTATATGAATGGTTTATTACTATTTTTCCTTATATATTGTGATTATTGATCATATTTACAAAGGGTAGATTTTCAAAGTATTTTTGTCCATCGTTTACCCAACATCCTCATGGTTTCGAGGTTATTTGCCGATTTGGTACTTTTTGAACCAACTGTATAACCTCCTCAGGGTTTTCGAGGTTATTGGCCTTTTTGGTAATTTTTTATTCTACTGTATAACCTCCTCATGGTTTTCAGATTATTTGCCTTTTTGAGACTTTTGGAACCTGCTGGATAACCTCCTCAGGTTTTCACGGTTATTTGCTGTTTTGGTACTTTCTGAATGTACTGCATAATATCCTCATGGTTTTCGAAGTTATTTGCCGTTTTGGTTGGTACCTTTTGAAACTTTTGTATAACCTCCTCATGGTTTTCTATGTTATTTGCCGTTTTGGTACTAGTGTATAACCTCCTCAAGGTTTTCGAGGTTATTTGCCGTTTTGGTACTTTTTGAACCTACTGTATAGGTAACCTCATCATGGTTTTCGAAGTTATTTGGTACTTTTTGAACCCACTGTATAACGTACTTATAGTTTTCGAGTTTATTTGCTATTTTGTTACTTTTTGAACATACTTTATATTACGGAAATAATATCTTACAAATTGGAACAATTTTACTCTGTTTGTCGGTTTTTCTACAATTTCGCACCACGTGCCTCAACTTTATATCTCAGATTAGTGAATTTTATACATACAGGGTTTTACAGAATAAATTCTAAATATTGATAAAGTTATTGATTACTTTTTACTTATATAAAAATATAAAGCATTAATATATATATAAAAGGTATTTTTTATTCTGGATCACCCTGTATGTATAAAAGAATCAGATATATTTAATATATTGCAGGTTAATATATAAATATTAGTTTTGTTAAATTATTTATATTTCGCATGTACACTTATAGAAAATTCTAATGTCACTAGTTATATTTTTATCTTTAGACTGTTTAAACAAATTTAAAAAAATATAGGTTTCCATGTTTCACCTATACTATTGCACAGTAAATAATTTTCTTATTTTTTTAAAAAAATACTTAATATTTTTTCTCCAATTTTAGTAATAAATAAATTATATCCTGTACTACTTAAAATTTAGTTGGTGTCCAGTAAAATTAATTTAATACAAATGTCTACCATTTTAACGTGAAGAAATTTGACCTACAAATTCACGAATTTATTCAAGGATTTCTTCACGATAGTAATCGTATACACTTCTGATGAAAAATAGTTTGACCAACTCTTTAAGATTTTAAGATTTAATCTAAAATAAAAAAACAACAACAAAAACTCACACACACCCGACTTACGAATTACCGATTAAATATTAATAATAAAAGACTCAGACAAACTGTGAAAAAAATTGAAAATAACCTTACTTTTTTTGTTGACCTATAATAAGGTTGGCACCCCTACATTCACGATAATATTGGAACATGTTCTAGTTTCGAAAGTTAAAAACTAGGAGGAGTGATTTGAAAAGCCAGACTTACAGCCAAAAAAGTTACTAGAAAATTTACATGGCGGCAAATTTAAATAAATTTCTTTCATTTAAATAAAATTGAAAATAAATGCTTATGGACACTTTATATATGGTCTAATTATTTTTCAAATTATTATTTATTCCAGCAAAATTGCCATACAAAAAGTGCCTTAAAAACTAAACTAAGCTTACAAAAAAGTTTTTCTACAGTTTACACTCTAACATGTAGATTTGACCAGTACTCGCACAATTTTGAGCGCCATCTTAAGTCCGAATGCCAAAAGCCTTCTACAAAAGTGTTTGACGAGTTAGCGACTCGAGATTGAAAGTTTGCGGTAACAAAACGACGTACTGCTTTTAGTGTTTGAACTCTAGCACTCACGAACATCTCACTAGCACTATTATGTCTCGGTAGACGATGTATTATACGGAACGCGTCGTTGTAGCACACTTGTAGTTTTTGCCACCATGCTTGAGTGTGCGAGCACCACAGCTCAATTGTATATAGGGGCATACAAAATGTTTTAAAAAGTAGCGTTTTCACTTCCGAGCTGCATTTATTAAAACGTCTGGCTAACATGTTTGCACGAACACAAAGTTGATTGTATTGCCTTTGAACGTCTCTATTATCTGAAAGGTTTTCGTCAATATAGTGACCCAGGTATTTAAATTCGGTAACTCTTTCTAGGGATTGCAAGTTGAGTTTTACTGTTGGCACGTGCAAACCTTTATATCTTGGTGGTGTGAACACCATGATCTTTGTTTTGCTGGTATTATATTGAAGGTGATGTTTTTCAGCAAATGTTTCACACACCGATATAAGTGTTCTTAGTGCGTGTAGAGACGGGGCCAAGAGAACCATATCATCAGCGTACGACATAGAATTTATTAGAGATTTTCCAAGAAAACAACCAATTTTAGTGTTTAGTTCATGGAGTCCGTCTATGTACATATTAAATAATAGAGGTGATAACAAGCTTCCTTGCCTCACACCGTTTCTAATCGGGTAAGGGTCCGACATAGAGTTACCCCATCGGACTCTGGCTTTAACACTATCATTCCACTGAGCCAGTGTTCTAATAAGATATGGTGGAACACCTTTGCGTGTCATTATACACCAGAGCGTCAAATAATGGACTCTGTCAAACGCCTTACTTAGATCCAGAAAAGCTGCATACACTGGAGTGTTGCGTTTGAGGTAGTGCCTGGTCGTTTCCTTGAGTACAAGTATGGCCTGACTTGTTCCAGAATTCTTAGTAAAACCATATTGATTAGGGCTAAGTGGCAGCAGGGGTTCGAGTCTATCTAATAGAATGCTTTCGAGTAGCTTGGACATCGGTGTCGTAAGGGCTATCGGCCGATAGTTAGATGAGTCTAATACATTACCAGATCTATTTTTTAGTATAGGAACAACAAGCGTCCTACTCATGGAAGGTGGTATATAAGAATGAGTCATAATCGACGTCAGAAAAATGCTTATTATATGATAGAGCCTCATGCTTCCGTATTAAATATGCTCAGGGCTAATATGATCCCAGCCGGCTGCTTTATTTGACTTGAGCTCTTTAGCAGCTTTTTGTACCTCGCTTAAGTCTATTAAACACTCTTGAGTAGTAGTTATTGCTGCATTTAGATTTTGTGGTCGGTCGTCGGGATATAAGTTTGCTAAGTTTCTATAGAGTCCTTTCCAGTGTCCAGCAATCTGTTTTTCTCCAGTTACATTATCTATACAGTTGGCTAGGGTGGCTTTTGAGTTAATTATATTAAAAAAAGAAATCAATTAACAAAAGTCACCATTATAAATATTTCACACTTTTAAAACATAACCTATAAATGTCACAAATTACTTGATAAATGTAAGTGGCAAATTTTTATAGTGTAAACTTGACTCCAAATTAACCAATAAACAAACGCGAGTGTTGCCAACTTAAATCGCTCCTCCTAGTTTTTAAATAGAGTATAGATTAAACACAATATTTTATAGTGACCTTGAATAAATTGATGAATTTCTTCTCGATAAAATTGTAGATGTAATACGAGTGTTATAAAATTGGTTAAAGAGTCTTTGAAGTCATCCCTTACCTGGGAACAGCGGACTGTCCATAAATTCGAACCTTTTCTCGACCCTCACATCAGGCGGTGATACGCACTAAATAAACTTATAATTTAAATTGGAGAAAAAGTGTTGTATTCAACTCGTAAATTAACATCTCCTGATTTTTATTTTTCTATACTGATTACGAGAATGACAATTTTAACTAGTTTATATTAGCGGTGGTTACAAATTTTAACGGGACCCGTTTTTTTACTAAAGATTTTATAAATTATTTGCTCAATTTTTACTGTAGACATTGTTTATACGAAAAGAAAAACGTGTAAAATATCAATCAATCAATCAATCAATCACAAAGAATCCGTAGCTACATTTTTATACGATTTTTTAGCTTTGCAAGTTTATTTAATTCAGACTTTATATTGTTTTTAAAGGATGAAGATTCCAGTAATTTTGGAATATTAATCACTGATTGATCACGAAGTTACTTGACTTTAAAACTATAACGTCATAGATCTCCTCGGTTATCTGATATATATTTATCAAAATCAAGTTGGAAAAAAAACTTGGATCTGTCTATGGCCGCAGTTCTCCAATTTGCTATCCCGATTGTTTCTAGGTCTTACTTACACGCTTCTAGCCACTTTTTTCGTGGTCGTCCTCTTCTCTTCTTTTCTTCTCCTCTTAGCAGCGAGTCCTTTGCCCACCTTCCGTCAGCCATTCTCGCAAGATGGCCTAACCATCCAAGTCGCTTTGTTCTGACGATCCGGCTAATTTCTGTTTTCCGGTAAAGCTCTATGATCTCTGTATTTGTCCGCCTCCTCCAAATGTTTTTATCGTCTTTTACTGCCCCGAATATCTTCCTTAAGACACTCCGCTCCTAGATGTGCAGCATATTTTCATGATTTTTGTTTATAATCCATGGTTTGCTTCCATAAAGAACTGTAGGCTGTATCACTGTTCGGTATAGTATCAATTTTGCCTCTCTAGAGATGTTCTTTGCTCTTAATAGTTTGTGTAGTGCTCCGACAGTCTTCCTTCCTCTCAAAATTTGCTTCTCAATTTCTTGGTTTTCTTCCCCTAAACTTGTAAGGGTTACTCCTAGGTACTCAAACTCCGACACCTTTTTGAAGCAATACTCTTCACTCTCGTTGTTTGTAGTAGTCTTTAGCTGAGTTTCTTCATATGCGGCCTGTTCCATTTCCATATATTTCGTTTTTTCCTCATGAATTATCAGTCCATACTGTTTGGCCTTCGCTTCTAAGAGTTTGAAAATCCTTAGTTCTTGCCATTAACACTACATCGTCCGCAAAGGCCAAGACCTGGCTTCTGTTGTCATAAATCATACCTTGTGTTAGTATTCCACTCTCTTTCTCTCTCTCATTATTGCCACCAACAAGAAATTGAAGAGTACTGTGGATAGCGGATCTCCTTGCTTTAATCCCCTTTTGACTTCAAATTTTCCCGTTAGGCTTCCTTCCATCCTTACTTTATTGTCGATTAACTAGTCTGATCATCTTTTACGGAATTCCAAATACTCTTAATTGCGTTTCTTAGTTGAGCTTTCCATTCTTTAATCTTGTTTTCCATCTTTTGTATATAAACTTTTGGAGAGCTTTGCAGCACTTCAAGTAACATTAGAATTTACACTAAATTTGTTCCAATTAAAGTGCAGCGAAGCTATCTAGAAGATTATATTTACATTCACCGAATTTTATTTAATGTTTTCTTTTCTTATAATACAATGTTAACACGTGTACTTTTAATTAAGTAAATTAATCTCTCTGAAGGCACAATTTTACTCGTACTTTTAAGTAATTGTTTTATTTTAAATTAATTATATTCTATTTAAGATTGATACTACAACAAAATTACGATGTCTTCCGTATTAGATTAATCATAATATTTAATTATAGTAATTTTGTCTTTAAAAAAATGAGCCTCGCCCAAAACTGCTGCTTATTTTTTTTTGTGATTTAGTTTCTAATATATGCAACGAATAATTATTGCTTATAACTAAAGGCCTAGTATAATAAGTTAAAAATCTATTAACATTTAGTTATTTTAGTCAGAATCTAATTTTAGATGAAAGATTTATTTGGTCTTAAGTGATACAAGTACTCGTTAAGGAGCGTCTTTGGAATTGGAAATCTACTTATAACAATTTTCATGAATTTTTTAACAAAATTGTTTGTAGTGGTATGTTTAAATGAATATTAAATCATTTTCCTTTTAAATTTTGGGACAGTATTGTTTGGCACAATGAAGTTAGATTGGAAGTATTCCATTTTACTGATTTAATACGGTTGATTTTTGGGAATACATTACACTATTTGTTTTACAGATCTCTACTTTTCCATGAAGCACTAAAGAATAGAATGCCAGATTTTCTCTCAACTTTTAACTAAAGAATATAAAGCCAGTTTTTTTCTATCTGTACTTTTCCATGAAGCACTAAAGAATATAATGCCAGTTTTTTTCTACTTTTAACTAAAGAATGTAATGCCAGTTTTTTTTCTATCTCTACTTTTCCATGAAGCACTAAAGAATATAATGCCAGTTTTTTTGCTATCTCTACTTTTCCATAAAGCACTAAAGAATGTAATGCCAGTTTTTTTTCTATCTCTACTTTTCCATGACTAAAGAATATAATGCCAGATTGTTTCTTTACTTTTAACTTAAGAATGTAATGCCAGTTTTTTCTATCTCTACTTTTCCATGAAGCACAAAAGAATATAATGCCAGTTTTTTTGCTATCTCTACTTTTCTATAAAGCACTAAAGAATGTAATGCCAGTTTTTGTTCTATCTCTACTTTTCCATGAAGCACTAAAGAATATAATGCCAGTTTTTTCTATCTCTACTTTTCCATGAAGCACTAAAGAATGTAATGCCAGTTTTTTTTCTATCTCTACTTTTCCATGAAGCACTAAAGAATAAAATGCCCGTTTTTTTGCTATCTCTACTTTTCCATGAAACACTAAAGAATGTAATGCCAGTTTTTTTCTATCTCTACTTTTCCATGAAGCACTGAAGAATATAATGCCAGATTGTTTCTTTACTTTTAACTAAAGAATGTATTGCCAGTTTTTTTCTATCTCTACTTTTCCATGAAGCACAAAAGAATATAATGCCAGTTTTTTTCCTATCTCTACTTTTCCATGAAGCACTAAAGAATGTAATGCCAGTTTTTTTCTATCTTTACTTTTCCATGAAGCACTAAAGAATATAATGCCAGTTTTTCTCTACTTTTAACTAAAGAATGTAATGCCAGTTTTTTTTCTATCTCTACTTTTCCATGAAGCACAAAAGAATATAATGCCAGTTTTTTTCCTATCTCTACTTTTCCATGAAGCACTAAAGAATGTAATGCCAGTTTTTTTCTATCTTTACTTTTCCATGAAGCACTAAAGAATATAATGCCAGTTTTTCTCTACTTTTAACTAAAGAATGTAATGCCAGTTTTTTTTCTATCTCTACTTTTCCATGAAGCACAAAAGAATATAATGCCAGTTTTTTTTCTATCTCTACTTTTCCATGAAGCACTAAAGAATGTAATGCCAGTTTTTTTCTATCTGTACTTTTCCATGAAGCACTAAAGAATATAATGCCAGTTTTTCTCTACTTTTAACTAAAGAATGTAATGCCAGTTTTTTTTCTATCTCTACTTTTCCATGAAGCACTAAAGAATATAATGCCAGTTTTTTTGCTATCTCTACTTTTCCATAAAGCACTAAAGAATGTAATGCCAGTTTTTTTTCTATCTCTACTTTTCCATGAAGCACTAAAGAATATAATGCCAGATTGTTTCTTTACTTTTAACTTAAGAATGTAATGCCAGTTTTTTCTATCTCTACTTTTCCATGAAGCACAAAAGAATATAATGCCAGTTTTTTTGCTATCTCTACTTTTCTATAAAGCACTAAAGAATGTAATGCCAGTTTTTTTTCTATCTCTACCTTTCCATGAAGCACTAAAGAATATAATGCCAGTTTTTTCTATCTCTACTTTTCCATGAAGCACTAAAGAATGTAATGCCAGTTTTTTTTCTATCTCTACTTTTCCATGAAGCACTAAAGAATATAATGCCCGTTTTTTTGCTATCTCTACTTTTCCATGAAACACTAAAGAATGTAATGCCAGTTTTTTTCTATCTCTACTTTTCCATGAAGCACTAAAGAATATAATGCCAGATTATTTCTTTACTTTTAACTAAAGAATGTATTGCCAGTTTTTTTCTATCTCTACTTTTCCATGAAGCACAAAAGAATATAATGCCAGTTTTTTTTCTATCTCTACTTTTCCATGAAGCACTAAAGAATGTAATGCCAGTTTTTTTCTATCTTTACTTTTCCATGAAGCACTAAAGAATATAATGCCAGTTTTTTTGCTATCTCTACTTTTCCATGAAGCACTAATGAATGTAATGCCAGTGTTTTTTCTATTTCTACTTTTCCATGAAGCACTAAAGAATATAATGCCAGATTTTTTCTCTACTTTTAACTAAAGAATATAATGCCAGTTATTTCTATCTCAACTTTTCCATAAAGCACTAAAGAATGTAATGCCAGTTTTTTTCTATCTCTACTTTTCCATGAAGCACTAAAGAATATGAAGCCCGTTTTTTCTCAATTTTTAACTAAAGAATGTAATGCCAGTGTTTTACTATCTCTACTTTTCCATGAAGCACTAAAGAATATAATCCCAGTTTTTTTATATCTCTACTTTTCCATGAAGCACTAAAGAATATAATGCCAATTTTTTTCTCTACTTTCAATTAAAGAATGTAATGCCAGTTTTTTTACTATCTCTACTTTCCCATGAAGCACTAAAGAATGTAATGCCTGATTTTTTCTCTACTTTTAACTAAAGAATGTAATGCCAGGTTTTTACTATCTCTACTTTTCCATGAAGCACTAAAGAATATAATGCCAGTTTTTTCTCTACTTTTAAGTTTTTTTATATCCATAAACAGTGAAGAATATTATTGTTATTTTATACAAACTTTTAGCATTATTGTTCTTGCAAATTCTGCATAACTGCCCATTCTTAAGATATTAGGAAATCAAGATATTTTTGTTAACATTTTTAACGTAAACAGACTATTCAAATGAAAATACCTAGATGAAAGTATAAATGAACAAATTGATTTCTATTCAATAGACCGAAGTATATTTGAGAAGAGTTTTAGGATGAGTAAAAGTATATAAGCTCTATCTATAGACAAAATTAGTTGGATCACTCTCTCGGTACGTATTTTAGTCTGTATCGTTGTCGCTCACCAGCGGCGTTGCCAACATTAAATTTCTGAAATCGGTAGATTGATAAAAAAAATTCAATAAGGGTTTATAGAGTAAAAAAAGTAAGTTTACATTAAGTTAAATAATTATAAAAGAAAATTTTAACAGTACAAGATGGCCTATCAAACTTCGTTAATGATTTTTTTTGTTTTTTCTAATATTTACAATTTTTTGTTCCATTTTAGTTGTTTTTTGTCGATTTTTTAGATTTACCTTTATTTACAATTATTGTGATATTGTTAATTTTTTTTTGTTTTTTCAATTTTATCAATTTTACATTTTTATCTATTTTTTTTATTTTTTCATTTTTTTTTTCAAATTTTACTAGTTTTTTAACTTTTTCTGTTCTTTTTTTCGATTTCTCTCCATTTTTTGGGTACCTACTCGTTTTTTAATTCACTAACTTTTTTACTTATTTTTTCTACAATTTTCAAGAATTTTTTAATATTCAAGGGTAATATAACAAGACCTTGATTATAGTCGGCTATTTTTGTGGTATCTAGATTTTGAGAATATTTTAATATCAATTTGTTGAGACATAATTTAGCTCGAGGGCTTTAATCTTTGATTATTAATGTCAAATTATGTCGAAACAAATTGTAAAATATTCGAGAAATTTAGCAACAACAAAAATAGCAGACTATTAATTAAGGTCGCGTTATAGTTAGGAAGATTATTTCCTGAGAAGACAAGCTTTTGACATTTATATTTGACGTGACTATTTCTCTAGTGCAATAGTCGCTGATATTATTCTAGTGAAATAGTCGCTGATATTTGATTCTGATTGGTCCGATTTCAAAAAATTATGACATTCTATTGGTTAATTTAAATCGAAGGAAATAATCAAGGGTAATATAACAAGACCTTGATTATAGTCGACTATTTTTGTGGTATCTAGATTTTGAGAATATTTTAGTATCAATTTGTTGAGACATAATTTGACATTAATAATCTGATTAAAGCCTGAGAGCTTTAGCTCGAGGGCTTTAATTTTTGATTATTAATGTCAAATTATGTCGAAACAAATTGTAAAATATTCGAGAAATTTAGCAACAACAAAAATAGCAGACTATTAATCAAGGTCGCGTTATATTTAGGAAGATTATTTCCTGAGAAGACAAATTTTTGACATTTATATTTGACGTGACTATTTCTCTAGTGCAATAGTCGCTGATATTGTTCTAGTGCAATAGTCGCTGATATTTGATTCTGATTGGTCCGATTTCAAAAAATTATGACATTTTATTGGTTAATTTGAATCGAAGGAAATAATCAATTATATTTTACGGTTTTGCACTTTTTTTTTGGATTTTCAGCTCTTTTTTATAATTGTCAAAAATTTTTACGTTTTATAATATATTTTTTTTATTTTTGACAGTTTTTTTAACCATTTTTATAAATTTTTCAAGATTATCAAGAATTTCTTACAATTTTCAACATTTTTTTACGTTTTTAAGGATTCCTGTAAGATTTTCGACATTTATTTTTTCACCATTTTCATCAATTTTTTACAATTTTCATCATTTTAGGATTTTCAACGATTTTTCAAGATTTTCTACCGCGTTTTCTTGGCTTTCTTCTTTCCGCATTTTCTTCCTGTGGTTTTACTATTTTCCATTTCATTTTAGTTTCTCGTTTACATATTTATTTATAAATCGAAATACAACACCATCTTTTGGGCTGATTAGTTTCTAAATCGGTAGAGTTGGCATCGCTGTTCACTAGCCAAAAAACTACACAAAAATTTCGGCAAATCGGAGCGAAATATGTTACAAAGAACTTCAAAGGCGGCGGGCAGTGTGATCCCACTATTCCTGTCTATATACGATGACATTAGTATAGAAAACCAAAATATAAAAGGAAATAAGGAAAAGGAACCAAAATGAGCAAATCTTCTTGTTAATATGTTAATATTTTCACCATTACAAAAGTTTTCATTTCATGCAGATTAACAAAAGCGATTTACACTGAAGTCGTTAAAAGTCGATATAACCGATTTTACACTAGAATTAGTTATTTTACGATTAACGAGCTTTATAACTAAAATAGATTTTTAATTTCTAATTATAAAATTTTGGTTATAAATAGCTGAAAAGCTAGGGTTTGTTTTTAAAAACATACTTATTTCCAGACGCTCAAATTTTTCATTATTAGGACTTTAATGTGCAATACTTCTAAATATATATTTATATCGATATAGTCACGAATATAGAGTCTTAATTGACTTTAAAATAGTGTTGTTCATAATATGAACTATTATTGTTGTTCTCTTGTAAAGTTTATATTAATATTTTTTTTTAAATAAAAATTAATATATTCCACATTATTATTTTAATAAGTAAAACTACCTGAATGTAACTTAGTCTTAATAAAGGGATGTCCCAAATTACTAGTCTTAAATAATATAAATAAACATATCTTTTTATTAATTTTAAACAATATATGAGTTAATATATATATTTAAAATTTTATTCAAAAGAAATTTGGGACATTCTCTGCAATAAAAAAGTAATTCTAGATTTTTCCGATGACAATTTAAATGTAAGTAAATTAAATTCTAAGATCGAAATTTTTGGTATTTTGTATGTGATTTTTAAGTTTAGATGAACAAAGAGCTAAATCACTTTGTGCCTTTATATTTTTTAAATTCAGTATCTACTTAATTAACAACTAAATTTTTTACTTAAAGTAAAAAGGTGCAAAGTGATGAAAGTAGTGAATAACTTTTTCAATTCTATTACACTGTTTTTGTTATGTTACAAATAAATAATATCACACTGTTTTTTATTGTTTTTACTCCAACAAACCTCAAACCATCATCTTCAGACATCCCAACCTCAGTCAACGAGAAAATATCACTTTCAACCGTATCAACCTCTTACTAAACCTCCACACCGTCGACTAAAACTCTTAACAAAAAGACTGCTGGACCAGTTCTCCAACTGGTGCAGCAAATGGAGAGTAGCCCTCAATCCCAACAAAACCGAAACCGTGGGAAAATCTCACTTTTGACCATATCAACCTGTCACTATGGGAGGAACAGCTAGTTTCTCTTGAACAGGTGATCTACTTTGGTGTGCAATTCACTTGATCGCTCAGGTGTGACACCGATGTAAAACTTACCATCAACAAAATGTGAAGACGAGCGTCCCCCCTAGACTCAGAAGATGTAAGAACAAAACTCTACTCCATACTTATAAAAGTATTATTCGACCTGTGGTCGACTATAAGGCCGTGCCATACTCTGCTCTTCCTTAGAGACTTCTCCATTCTCTTCTTACCACAGAGAGAACAATCATACGCAAAGCCAAAAACCTACACCACCTTTACGGAGGCCGCCTTGTCTACCATTACATAAACCTTCTCGATTTCAGACGCTATAACAACGATACGTCATTCGGACACTCTAGGGAACGAACATCATAGCCTAGAGGACCCTTTATACTTACTGGAATGGAGGACTCCACAGAAGATCAATAGTTCTGAAAATCAAGATACCAATTCCCTCTCTAAGACTTCACCAAACTCTAGACAGGGACCGTCCTGCAGAACTTGAAGACCTCTTCGATGAAACCTCTCTCTCTCTCTCCTATAGGTAGATGGTAGATGTTGGATGTGATCGAGACCACCATTGGATACACAAAAAATGAGCCTTTTGAAACCTCTGTCTCACTCTCCTATAGGTAGATGGTAGATGTTGGGGATGATCGAGACCACCATTGGATACACAAACGAAAATGAGCCCTCGGCGAAGATTTATTTGGTTCCCTTCGTCCTTGCCAAATAGAAAGACACACAATACCTGAACTGACATCAATTAAATATTTTTGATAGTTAAGGCACGTTCAAAGAGCTTGGGATTAAGAAAACACTGGAGGAACAGAGAAAGCAAACACCAAACTGCTCCTGTGGAAATCAGTTTTTGTTTAATTTTTCATTCATTCATTCATTCATTCATTGTTTTACTGTACACAATTAGTGGCTCTGCTAAAATTGTTTGCATGTAAGGACATTTACAAATTTTTAATTTTTGAAATTCAGGATTTTACAAACAAGAAAATGAATAAATGTCGCATCCGACAGATCTCGAACGCGCATCTTTGACAAAAATACAAATATACTTCGTCTCCTTTCTCGATTTCAGACGCTACAGCAACGATACGTCATTCGGATATCATAGCCCAGAGGACCCTTTATACCCACTGGTACGGAGGACTCCAAAGAAAATTAAGAGTTCCGAAACTCAAGATCCCCCTTCCCTCCCTAACACTTCAGCAAACTGTGGACAGAGACCTTTCCGCAGACCTCCTTGATGAAACCTCTCTCTCCTATAGGTAAATGGTAGATGTAAATGAGCCCTCGCGAAGGTTTCTTTGATTCCCTTTATCCTTGCCAAATAGGAAGCCACACAACACCTAAACTGACACCAAATAACTATTTTTGACAGTTAAGGCACGTTCAAAGAGCTTGGGATTAAGAAAACACTGGAGCAAGATAGAAAGCAAACACCAAACTGGAATGGAGGACTCCAAAGAAGATCAATAGTTCTGAAAATCAAGATCCCCCTTCTCTTCCTAAGAGTCCACAAAACCGTAGACATGGACCTTTCCGCAGAACTTGAAGGCCTCCTCGATGAAACCTCTCTCTCCTATAAGTAGATGGTAGGTGTTGGAGATGACCGAGACCACCATTTGATACACAAAAAAATCAGCCCTCGGCGAAGGTTTCTTTGATTCCCTTCCTCCTTGCCAGATAGGAAACCACACAACACCTAAACTGACACCACATAAATATTTTTCTGACAGTTAAGGCACGTTCAAAGAGCATGTGATCAAGAAAACACTAGAGCAACAGAGAAAGCAAACACCAAACTGCTCCTGTGGAAAGCAGTTTTTGTTTAATTTTTCATTCCTTTATTTATTCATTGTTTTACACACAATTAGGGGCTCTGCTAAAATTCTTTGCATGTAAGCACATTTCGCAATATTTAATTTTTGAAATTCAGGAGTTTACAAACAAGAAAATGACATTAAGGAGAAAATGAAAAAATTGTCGCATCCGACAGATCTCGACCAGCAACTTTGACCTATCACAGGTAACGCCTCGTCATAAATCAACTCAAGTCTCATCTGATACTTACTTACTTCCTCCTTAAGAACATAATGACGAATAATTACTTATGTTTTTTTTGCTGAAAAAGTTAAATTTAGGTATATAAAAAAAATGGTTCAAAACGCTGTTGGGCATATGAAAATAAGTCGTGGATAAATGTAAATGAGTTTCCACTCTGTTTCAAAATAAAAATTGAATTCTCGTTCCGATAGGATAACGCGATTTTTACATTTCCTAATTGGATCACTTAACTGAACTAAATTGACTGGCCTTCGGCATTCAAATTTTTTACCTGAAAAATCAGCAGCTCGCGAGCATAAAATCTGCTCGAGTGTCGTAACGAAGCCAGTTGAGTTTTCCCGGGGTAAAATACGACTCACTATTGTTTTTCAGTCGTCTGCGGGATAACACCAACGTATTCTGTCGCTACTCTCTATTGGTTGGGAAATCGGGAAACGCGCGTGCTGTTTCGTCCCATGGTTTGCTTCGGTTGAGTTGGAAGTTCGGGAGTTTTAGTTGTGTAACTGGAAAGCGAATGGAAGTGGTTATTATAGCGTTGGGGTCAGTTAAATTACCGAAAATTGTGCTGTGTTTAGTGACGATTCGGGGACAATTTGGTGAAATGGTCTTAGGGTAAGTCGGAATTGCATGTATTATACTGAGTTTCATTCAGAATTAATCAGTATTTCAAGAAGTTCTTACGGTGTATTACAACAACTTGTTGAAGACTAATGGCATATGCAGCAGGTTGTTATTTATAAAGTTACGTAAATGAAAGGGTTAGATATTTTTAAATAAACATTGTTGATGAACTGTATTTTTTCCATTTTCCACTTTTAAGACACAAATAAAAAAAATTCCAATTTAAAAATACATTTTTAATAGATTTCTTTAACATATTTGTTGGTTTTTAATAAAATACTATCACGTACCTATTAAAAAAAAGCAGTATTAAAGAAAATGCAAAATTGATATGCTCTGCAGTTATTCATATGCTACAAATATTTTATTTTTCAAGTGTTGGAGTTGAAAAGAGATTTCAACTCGATTATTTTCTAAAAGTTGGAACTTTTTTTCTATATGAAATTACTTAGGTACTGTTTGAACAAATACCAAATAGATAAATATTAAAATCCAAAATACTCATAAGTGACTTAAAATTATGGTTTTTAGGATTATTTTCCAGTACAAATATTATCTGGTAAGACCGACGAATCAAGCAAAAAAAAGTTCAGGTCCTATTACAACTTCGTTAAGAATAAAACTAGAAGCCTGAATTTTCAGTAACCCGCATAACGGTTTATTTCAAATTTCCCTATATTTGAACCGGTAGTTTAAGAATTACAAATGTTTCTTAATTTTTTCACTCACTGACTGACCGCTTATCAAAACTCTACGGCTTCAAAATTTGCAATACATCTAGTGTTTAGTGTATAAATCAGATGAAAACAAAAAAAATTGCAATTTCGGTTTATTTTTTAAGATACATCAACAACATCAACTTTGTAATCACATATAAATATATAAGAATTACAAATTTACATTTGCAGTGACTGAATCAGTGTACCTGTATTCTGTATGTGTATAAGAGAGAAAAAAGTAGAAGTATCTGTAAAAAGAAATAAGATGCCATCAAGGACATAACGTGTGTGTATCAGGATGCTCGACAGAAGTAATAACTTTCAAATCTAAGTTGAACTCTCCGAAATACGGCTAGAGCTGAGGGTTAGAGTGACAGAGGAGGAATCTGTCTACCATTGTGATTAGGGAAACCAGACAAACTGCCGTCGTAACGCGTATCGTTGCGAATCGGTTTAACGTCCTACAAAAACTTTCCACTTTAAAAATAAATTTAGCAACTCAGTTCTTTTACCGTAAAAATTGTAAGTTCCATGTAATAACAAGTCCCTTCTCAAGGGACTTTCTATCTTAAGTTGTTACGTCCATAGCTAACCTAACAACATCTTAGAATAAAATAGAATAGATATAATGAACGGGTACTGTTGGAATATTTAGATTCTTAAAATGTGGTCTCGCATCATCACGATATCCAACTCGAGCCTAAATTCTGATTGCCCTTCGCTGGAGACCAACCACTCTCAAAGCACGAGCTGAGGGCCCCCAGGCCAGCAGCCCATAAACACATATCGAATGGACAATCGCATGATACGGAAAACGACATACGCTCAAATCAGCAATCCCAGACAAACTTCGAAGTACAAAAATTCCAGCAATCACCCTCCTTGACAAGTTGTTGACATGATATTCAAAAGTTAGTTTGGGATCCAAAGTGATTCCCAAAAACTTGTCCAGTTGAGTAATATCAGCCGCATCATACGGTCTTAGTGAGAAGATAACCTGTTCTGTTTTTGATAAGTTCAGGCTAAGTCGATTGGCAGTAAACCAGTCAGTAACACTTTCAGTATCCGCTCTTTTAGCACATTACACTCTTTAGATCGCAACAGAAAACTTGTATTATCCACGTACAATGTCACCTCACTCTGTTGTAATGATGATGCCAGATCAAGAAAAAGCAGTGGTCCCTGGACTGAACCCTGGGAAACTTCATGTTTCATAGTTCTTTCTTCTGAGACCATTCCTTTAAATGAGGTTACCTGTTGCCTATCTGTGAGGTAACTCCAAATCACTCGGCAGCTAAACGATGACAATCCATAATGCTCCAGCTTTTCAATCAGAATAGCATGTTAGACACAATCAAAGACCTTGGAGAGATCGCAGAAGGTAGCACCTACAAAGTTGGCTTCCTTAAAGCACACAAAGATGCCATAACACAACCTACTTACAGCCATGTACGTGGCCTTTTTATCTCTAAAGCCAAACTGCTCATTAATAAAAATGTCACTGGATTCAAAATACTCACACAGTTGATTTTTAAGTAAGACCTCACATAATTTTGATATGATTGGAATCAACGATATGGGCCTATAATTGTTTGGTAGATTGGGATCACCAGTCTTAAAGCTTTGCTTATTTTATTGTATTAACACTATTAACCATACCAATATTAACAATCTTTTATGTTTTAAATAAATAGATTAACTGGGCAATCACATCAAACGATCTAATTTAATATAATATGTGTTAGTAATAGTATATTACGCTACAAGGGACGAAAGTTGAATTTTCGGCCCTGCGCGTCATGATGCCCGAGGCGAAAAGCCGAGGGCAACATGACGCGCAGGACCGAGATTTCAACTTTTGGCCCGTGTAGTGTATACTATTTTTCTTCATACCTCGGTCGAAAGTACTTGCGGAACGACGGAAGCGAGTGCAGCTGGTCGTGGGACAGGCATCAAATACATTCGAAGAGTCAATTTTTGTCATTGATGATTATTTTTAAGGTTATAGATAAAAATAGAAATGACACGAGAATAAACAGTCCCTAGTTACAAGTGTAACTACGCATGAGAAATTTTTCCTCCCGCCTTAAACAGGGAGTAAATGTTAAAGACGACAAAACATCATGACGCGCAGGGCCGAAACTTCAACTTTCGTCCCGCCGTAAACAGGGAGTAAATGTTAAACTTTCTTCCCTGCAATTAGGGACGAAAGAACGTACTTTCGACCGAGGTATGAATAAAACTATTTTTTTCTCTGAGTAATTGAAAAAATTTCACATCTGGCAGGACTCTTGATCCTCTTTACCCTTGTTCGCTACTTTCTTTATATCCTCTCAGGTGTCTGCCCGCTGGGATTTAGAATTTTCGTATCAACACCTTCGACTGAAAAAAATGTCACCCATATTATCGATGACGCCAATTTTCCGTAAAAATTGGTAACTTTCACCCACTAGGGTGTCCTCCTGGGCTGGAAAGTTAATACTTGTATTGAATGAAAAAGTTGCAAAGGAGAAGTGTCATATTACGGATGACGGGTCTATCTCTCCTGCTATTGTTACTCCATTCTTTATAAATACTGAAGTTTATTAAAAACCGGTCCAGGTAACTTGAAATAAGATACCATAAGAAAATATAAATTATCTTTTGGAAAAAAACTATTTTCTTTAAGGTTTTACTCATTAATTTGTGAAAATAAAAAACTTTGAAATTAAGTTTATTTAATTTTAAGCAGGTGGTATATTTCTTTGTTGCTAAGTTTATTCTATTATATACCAAATCCCATATCAAGGTAAAATTGTTTTACCAGGAACAAACTAGTTCAACAGGATTATCTAGCTTAGCATATAGTATAATCTACTCTAATATCGAGTGGTAATAAAACGAATATTGCCTTGGTTAAACTTATTAAAATTAGTATAATAAACACGTAGAAACGTGTTTCATTTTGATTTATTTGATTAAATATGTATTAACCTAGATTCCTAGTTTCATTCCAGATTACACGCAAATACAATACGGAAAAATTTGGTTTATTCATCTTAAAATGAAATTTAGATGAGGGTAAAGATTTGCGGCGACGTGATATTACTTTAAACTGCTTTACTTTACAAATTCTGACGAAAAAAGTTCTTTTTTTTAACAAGAAAGAAAATGGGGTGGAACTGCATTGTAATATATCTTGACGTGGTTGAAGCTGATTAAGGTAGTTTACTCTCCAGCGCTTCCAGAAAGTTTGCTGCACAAAGGTGCAATGTTGCTAATATTTTAACCTATTAATAGGATGCGATGATGTATCTCGTTCAAGTAGAGCCATTAAAGAAGAACCTATAAGAAAATGACCAGGAGTCAAGGGTTGAAGGTCTAACAGATCGTTTGAAAGAGGAAATAATGGGCGCGAGTTTAGAATAGCCTCGATTTGCGCCACAATAGTAAACAGATGCTCATAAGTATATATAGAGTTGTTTACTATGTAGTTAAAATGATATTTATTTAGAGCTCTTAACGGCTAATTCCCAAATGCCTCCCCAATGAGGAGATCTGGGAGGTATAAACCTCCATTCAATGGAAGAAGCTAATAAATAGTCAGAAAGTTGGGGTTGGTTATTTCAAAAAAAAATTGACAGTACAAAACTAGTACAATTATCCCTGTATATCACTGTAGGGATGCCTTGTCTAGAAGAAAAGCGTCTTAGAGCAGCAAGAAACGCTTTTGTAGAAAGATCGAGGACAAGTTCAAGATGTACAGCTTTCGATGATAAGCATATGAACAGAGCTAAAAAACTTTTACGAAGTGGAGCCTTGCGCAGGTGTGAAGATTTAATGCAAAAAAGTCTTCCAAAATCAATTCCTACATTTTGGAAGGGTCTAGAAGGGGTAATTCTTTTCAATTGAGGAAATAGGCAAAAGTCGCAAGAATCTATGTCAGGACAGTATGGAGGGTGTTAAAGCTGTAAAGTCTGTGTTTGGATAAATATTGCTGTACAAGGTTTGATACATGCGCTGGAGCATTATCCCTCGTAAAATAATGAAAAAACTAGAAAAAAACAAAAAGATTTAAAAAAACGAAACATGAGTGTCAGGCGGTAGGAAGTTCGCCTGGTAATCAAGTAAATAATTAAAGACAAAAATCCTTTACTTTTATTTAATTAGAATTTCTTAATATTAATAATTACTTGACTGTATATACAAATAACAATAACAATTAATTTACGTATAACGAGTTTCTATATTGTACAACATTTCAACCTACTCTTATACTCCAGTAGTGTAATTATTCGTTGTTCTGCCTAAAAATTCCGAGCAAGCATTTTCGACTGAGTTCTCTCGTAATTATTTGTAGAACTTCTACTAAGAAATTTCAATTTTCGCAGAAATTACTTTTACGAAGCTGCCAGAATCATAATTGTTTTACTATATTACGTTTGTGAAGTTACCGTATAAGGAAAAATTTAAATAAAAGACATGATTTAAATAACCTGAACGTTTTTTGAGAGTCTTAAAATGAGGAAAAAAAGGGTACAAACGTATCTCATGCTATGCTGTCAGTATATTCCAGATACACAACCTGGAATTGTGCCTGGTTAGAATTCCTAACTCTAGGACACAGGATGCTGCGACACAGATATAAAAATTGATCAGTGTATACAAGGGCAAAACCAAACTGTAGACAGGTGTTTCGGTCTAGTTAGAGCTCATCAGTACAGTAACTGGAGCGAAACACGTGTCTACAGTTTGGTTTTGCCCTTGTATAGACTGGTCCAGCTTTGTTGTAAAATTACTTAAGGCAAAAACTATAGACTATACAATTATCTATAAAAAAGGTATTATTAACTTTTTTCCTAAAAGTCAAAATTTAGCTCAAAGATATCTTTCAACACCTCAAGGTTAAAATTTTTCAAAATCCCTTCTTATTGGGTGTTCATATTACAAAAATAAACATATGTCCAAATTTCACGTTTTTACCATCAGCTGTTTTATGTATATAGATAACTGCGCCACCTTACGGTGGCGCCATAGTACTTAATACGTAAATCAAAATACAACACTATCTACATCCTAGAAATACTGATAAAATCTTTTTTATAGCAAATTTTTGTACACATTGTTTTTCTATATACTTTATTTATTCATTTTTATATATTTTCTTGATTAACTGTTTATTGCTATTAGATCCTTTGTAAGCTATTTAAATAATGATAAAAATATGACTTACTAATAACAAAAATGGCTCTTTTATCCAAAAGTACTTTTTAATATTTGCATTTACCCGTTTTCATGTTTCATAAAAGTTAGAGGATACTTTCGGCGTTAATATCTTCCTCTTTAAATTATTCAAAGGGCTTTAATAATACATGGCGTATAGTAGCAGGCATATATAGAATATTCTGTACATTTTATATGTGTACTGTAATATCGAAATTGGTAGAGAACCGTTCAAACAAAGATAAATAGAGATATTAACACAGTCGTAAAATGGAAAAAAACTGGGTTTTTGGTTAACGTAAAAACATCAATCTGAATTATTATATGTGGTTGTTTCATTTACGAAATTGTTTGATTGTTGTCTATTCATTTAATAATGTTCTATGTATTTATATTATGTAAACAATAGATTGAAATTGAAATCATTCACCTTGTTCAAAGAGGGAAGTATAGTATATAACAAAATGAAATATTGTTAAACAATGGTAGAAAAATTAAAACAGATTGGTACTAATGAAACAAAACAGTAAAATTAGTTACGTTTGTAATGGTTTACAATTTTCGAACGTGATAATACGCTACTATTGCTTGATCTTTAAATTTATTTTCTACGAATAGGGCACCACCACTGTATATAGACAAGAATACCTAGTAGGAATTTGTCGCTCAACAGGGGCGTTGTCAACCTTACCTAAATTTCTGAAAACGGTAGATTGATACACAATAAAAAATAAGTATATATTGGTAGATTAAAAAAAGTTAACACCTTGGCGCGAAGATATAAATGCAGGTCGGATGTAATGTAGACCAAGTCGCGGGAAAAAGCTAGTGAACTATATTCTACTTCTTTTTCTTCTTCCTTTAAATAAGTAATTCTGCTTGTTCATTGGCGGGTTGATGCCTCTATGGAAGATCGTGGCTCCATCTTTTGCGCGGTCGGCCTATACTTCTCCTACCACTTGGTGATTTGTCTCTTCCTATTTTAACAACTCTAGTGTTATTTTTTTCTGTTTAGTGTCCATTCATTTATACCCTGCACATTGCAAATAGTTCTGAAATCTTCACTTCTTATTCAGTCTCTCAGCGTGTTACCTCTAATTCTTCTGAGGATTCTCAGTTCTGCTGTTTCCAAAATTCTCTGTGTTCTGGTTGTGTCGGATCTTATTTCTGATGCGTACGTCATTACTGGTCTTATACTAGCCTTCTTTCTCAACGTCTCCATAGCTGGACAGTGTAATTCCTAGGTACTTTATTTCCATAACTTGTTCAGTGCTAACTCCATCGATTTCCAGTTTACATCTTATTGGTTCTTTACTGATTAATATTGTTCTAGTTTTCTGAGTTGAGATCTTGTTTCTGGGCTATTAACTATTGCATTATTTCCCATTCTGTATCTTCTTCCTTTGTTGACGCTTTTTATGACTTTGTCCATGATCAGATTGAATAGCATAGGGCTTAGTGAATCTCCCTGTCTTATTCTCTTCCCTGTATATATAGTTTCCGTAAGAGCCTGACTTCCATCTTGTTGTTTTGATAGACGTTTTCAATTGTTTTTATGATAACCAGCGGAATTCCTCTTTTATATAAAAGGTATATTACGTCCTTAAGTCTGACTCTGTCAAATGCCTTCTTCAAATCAATTAAGCATAGGAACGCAGGTCTATTGTATTCTTTCTCTGTATCTGTTTTATGACGAATACTGCATTCAACAATTTCAGTAGTTGTGTATTGCTCGGCTCAGTTTGTTGACTCTTATATATCAAATCTATTGATCTATACGTACCGTAGAGTAGTGGTAATTGAATTACTAGTCTCACTTAAAATTGGGTATTGATCTTCTTCGTTAGTATCCATTCTGGATATTTTAACTCGATTGTAATTCTGGCTTTCAGTAGTAAATCTTTTACTTTTCAAACATAAAGAGTGTTATTTTTTTGCTTTCTAACTCGATTAATATAACGTTTGTTCTGAAAAAAGATATAGACTTATAGCTGAAGCTTTATATTTATATAATACAGCCTTATAGAGAAATCTGCTTATTATTTTAGACTATGAGAATAAATCAGTTTATTTAATTCCAAGTTTTTGGTTTTGTTGTAATATATATCGATGTTTGGTTTGATTTCCGCAGCTTGTTTATTGATCATTAAATAAATGGTGTAGTGTTTTGTTGTATTAGCTTAGTTGCTTTTAATTTTGGTAGGTGTTTCTTAATTTTAAACTTTTGGTTAATAGTTTATTAAGTTCTACCTTAATAGTTATCTTGGATTATCGTCTGTAACAATTCTTGAAGATCCGACTTGTTTATATTAGTTCACATAGTGGTTGGCGACCATCATATCAAAGGCTTCCCGATCTTCTGCCATGTAAAAAGTTGATCTGTATTTCCAGTTTTTGTCAAGGCTTGGATGCCTCTAAGCCAAGACATCTGTTTTGGTGGACGTCCAATAAGTGCAACAGCATCAGAAATTATTGAGCAAGTCTATAATATAGTTTGTAAAGATCTAAGTTTGACTAAACGTGAAATTGCTGATACCATTGGCATCTCAGATGAACGAGTACTCCATCTTTTACACGAAAAATTATATATGAAAAAGCTGTTCGGAAAGTTAGTGCCGGATTCGTTTATATTCACATAGTTCTTAGCGACCATCATATCAAAGGCTTCCCGATCTTCTGCCATGTGAAAAAGTTATCTGCATTTCCTGTTTTGGTCAAGGCTTGGATGCCTCTCAGCCAAGACATCTATTTTGGCCTACACCTTTCATTTTGTCCCTAAGGATGAGTTGTAAAATACATACATGGTCAAAATGTGGAGATAATGCTATGTTGGATAGTGTAAGACAATTCTATCAATATGTATCAATGTAAATATACTAATAAAATTTATCCACAGAAGAATGTTTCTATAAAAAAATGTTTTTTTAAAGAAATACAAAATAAAAGAATTTTTGATAAAAATTATTCAGATAATTTACAATTTTAATCAAATTTCATTAGTTGTTAATCAATTGTTTTCTTGCAATGGTGTTTTGAAAAATTGTTTTAACATGGCCAAAAACGAAATGTTGAGGACTGTGGGGATGATTGGGGCAGGAATGCGCCAAATTGATATGGCAAACCACTCAGAATGTTAACTCATGTCTTTGGACTTGTAATCGTAAAACGGGAAGCTTTTGAGAGGTTCACGGATGACAACACCTCAAATGGACCGATATGTTCAGTTAGAAACGCGAAGAAATCACACGGTGACGGCACGACAGTTAATTAATCATCTCGAGCCTTTTGGTATTAGCTCATAAAATTGTAAAAGAAGAAAGTGCGTTTCTGCAAAGATTTTGGAAAAAGACAATGTTCGCGAATGTATTCAGTTCACTCCACAGTTGTTCTGGGTCTTCAAGTAGTTTGTGGACAAGCTTTATTTATTTTTAACCGACTTCTCAATACGACCATATTTTTTTTATGTATGTTACCGAATATCTCCGGTATATATAATCCGATTTGAAAAATTCTTTTCGCATTCAAAAGAGTCCGTGTGGTCCCATAAAAATTTGTTTACGGGTCTGGTCATCAATGTGGAAGATATTCGAGGAAATACCACAAAAATCAACAGAATAAGCGCTGCAGTTAACTTAATATGTCAATGATGTATAATATAAAAACATAATAATTAGCCCATTACTGTTCCACTCTACAGCCAAAGGCCTCTTCTTACAAGGAAAAATCTTTATTTCTTATAAAAATTGGAAGCAACTTGGCATCTGGTTACGATTTCTTTGAAGTCGGCTCCAATGGCAAATTACACTCAAATTACCCTTTTAATCTTAGCTATTAAGTCTATACTGTAGTATAGGATTAAAAAGCGAACAGAAAACGGAATATTAAATCACCAATTTAATTTAAAAGCAGTTGGTTGTTCTTTCTTGTAACTAAGTTAGTTGCATATCTTTGTTTAATAAATATGTTTAACCTATTTTTTTATTGAATTGAAACTTATATGAGTCAAAATAAATCTAGAAATTGGTACTAAATTGAAGTAGTCTTTTTTTTACCCATATGGTGACCTCATTATTAATTTAATATAAAAACCTGTAAACGAATTAAGTAAACAATATAAGATAACAGAAAAATAATGTTATTGGAAAAAGAATGTAATTTGTTGTTCGCTTATGGAATATTTGTCACCTATCAGTATTATTATATTTATCGATTTATTATGCTATTATTTACTTGTCATACCTGTCATGTATTACACGGTAAAAAACAATTGAAAATATAGTATTAAAAACAAACAAAACCTGTATTTTCATATAATGTAGGGGCCTGATTATAAATTTTAAGGGGCAATAATTGTTATAAACAATTTTATTGTTTACTAGCTGTACCCGCGACGTAGTTCGGGTGGCGTGTTGATTGTTCTATAAAAATTTCTCCCCCGAATACGTTAAAGGGGTGGGGGGAGAAATTTTTATATACCAGATGTTAAGTTGAAAGAAGGCAAATACATCTGTGAAAACCGTATTCGAATCGGATCAGTAGTTTTAATGTGATGCGCACACAAACATACAGACAGACAGAAAAAAAATCTAACCACATTTTTAGGTTTTAATTATTTTTTAAATATCTTTAATGTACAGAATTTTCATTTTTACAGATTTATTATATGAATAGATCATTTTTCACGCCCTCGCATGGCCCCTTGTAGGTGGCATTTTCTAAAATCCGTTCACAATTGACCTCAAAATTATAAAAATAACTATTGTGCAAAGTTTCAAACCTGTAGGACTTATAGATTTTAAATTTTATTTTATTTTTTTCACGCCCCCGCATCCTCCATTGTGGGTGGATTTTCGTAAAATCCATTCACAATTCACCTCACAATTATAAAAATAACTATTTTGCAAAGTTTCAAACCTGTAGGACTCATAGATTTTATTATTTTTTATTTTTCACGCCCCCGCAACCCCCCTGTGGGTGAAATTTTGTAAAATCTGTTCACAGTTGACCTCCAAATTAAAAAAATAAGATGATTTCTGTATAGCTTTAACCATTAAGGTTGCACACGCGACGGAAGCTTCAAAAATGGTGTAACTTCTCCCGTTTTCCCAACATTTCCCTTCACTGCTCTGCTCCTATTGATTGTAGCGTGATGAACAGTATACTACAACCAGCACAGGAATATGAAAAATAATTGTACCACATTTCGTTAAAATCTGTCGAGTAGTTTTTGCTTCTATAGCGGTTATACAGACAGACAGACAGACAGACAGACAAAAATTTTACAGATTGCATTTTTAGAATCAGTATCGATCCCCAATCACCCCCTGATAGTTATTTTGGAAATATATTTTATGTACAGAATTGACCTCTCTACAGATTTATTATAAGTATAGATAAGACTTTAGCTTGTGGAGTAAAAGAGAGGGATAATTTTTTCTGTTCGGAAATTTAGTGCCGCATTCGTTAACAATTAAACAATTCAACTGAATCGAAAACAAACTTCTTAGAGTAATTTGGAGCATTTTAAGCCAAATAAAACCTATTTTGTGTGTCGTTTTCTAACTATGGATGACACTTGGATCTACCATAATGTTCCTAAACATAAACGACTAAAGCCGGCTACACACATGCCAGTATATTGGGAAAGTAGCTGGCATGCCAGTAGCTGGCAGCGAGTACTCGTACGCACAGAAACACATTTGCCGGTAATTATAGTCTATTTTAAAATGAATGATAGCAAAAATTTTATTGCATTGGAGATAAAACCCAATATAACATTATAAATCAATAACGGAGATTTTCTAAAATAAAATATTCAGTATTTGTTTTGAAAATGTTTGGGTTTTATAGGTCTCCCAACGAAAGTTTGTGACAGCCACGTGTTAGTCGGCGCAGGTAGGCGGAGTCTTTCTATCAGTGGCGGACGGAAATAAAAATATATTATACATCTTCAATTAATGTTTAATGTATGAGGCTAACATAATTAAGAAGAATTTATTTTATATAAATTTGTTACTGCCCACTTTAAACTAAAAAAATACATACATTTAAAAAACAACTCAGAAACTCTCTCAGCATATTCGTAGCTAAATACAGTTTACAAAACCATTCTAGCTACCACACTGACAAGCCTTCAGAACGGTCGTTGTTATCGTAACGCTCGTAAAAAAACCACTGCGCATTGAACGAGAGGCCACGTGGCTGTCCCAAACTTTCGTTGGGCGATCTATACCAAAACTTTTTTAAACATACCAATTTATTACAATTGTTGTCTTAAATTTTGTAGTCATTTTAATAAACAAATGATATAAGTACGTAATCTCTACAGGTACAAAATATTTACAATTTCAAAGAAGATCAATTTAAGTAGCCCTCAACATTCTTAGAAAGGATTAAAATTTTTAATCGGCAGAAAGTATTTTGCAGATTGTGAATCATTTTAGTTAAGATTTAAAGTTCTGTTTGTAAAGTCCTGTGATTAAAACACGCAGAATGCTTCTCAGGCATCTCGACTTTGCGACGCCAGCGCTACCTCGTGGCGCAAGGCCGCATTAGGTTGAGTCAGGTGCTGTGTATTGCCTATTGTTTATCATGCAAAACCACTCTTCTGTAATGAGCGTTATTTAAAAACTTTAGTTGAAAAACCGCTAATTCTCGATTGTGAAAATGAACATCACGATCAAGAATCATTTTCAGGCCGTCAAATTGTAGGGAGTTTCAAAGATATTCTGAAGTGACTTTCATAGAAAAAAGATTTCTTTAAGTTTGATAACAAAATTTGGAAAAAATAGTTAGCTACTTTTAGAGTAATTGAGCACATAATATTATATAGGTTCTAATGAGAAAATTGGTATTTTTCTCACAATAAGTTTTCTTTTCAAACTTAACAATAAATTTGAATGCTTCTGTGTCTAACTAAATGTCCAAGAAAAAAAAACAGAAATAAAAAAACTTTGTCACTCCATAACATTTTATTTGATAAACATTATTGGTGCATACTCGACTCGACGGACTGCGACAATCCAATCCTTGCGACGAGCTACTTCCCACGATTTCGAGGGAAATCTATAATAACTTATTCCTGGGATAGTATAACCCCGGGAATTGCACCCAACAACACAACAAGTGTGACCACTAATTTTTTTCGCGGACATTCCACGACAATCGATTAAAATTTTAAATTTAAAAAAGCACACACTCCGCTGGAATTACATAGCATATGACACTTATGACAGCCGATTGACCCAACCGCATGTCGCGGCAGTCCGCTTGGTGGCGCCACTAGAGGTGCCTGAGAGGCAACGTCTAATTTTACTCCTGTGAAATTAAAGTGTCATTTAACCGTGCCAATGAAAACTTTAGTGTTAAATGTACATGATGCTCTTGGATTGGCTAATAATGAAAGAAATAGTAGTGCAAGAAAAAGGTTTACTCAAAAAAAGAGTTATTGCAGTTATGCAAACAACATTCACCAAAATTTAAGAAGTGTAGTGTAGATGAAATAGCAACAGAACATGCTGAAGTTAAAGTGTTGCGATAACCACCTTATCACTGTGAATTTAACCCCATAGAATTAATCTGGGCTCAAATGAAGGGATATGTCGCGAGAAATAATACAACATTTAAACTTCAAGATGTTCGTCAACTATTATCTGCCTCCATATCAAAAATTTCATCTGACCATTGGCAAAAAGCTATAAGACATGTCATAGCAGAGGAAGAAAAATTCTGGAAACTCGATTTGTTAATAGAGAAAACAATAGAACCATTTATTATTTCTGTGGGAAATGAAGAAACTGATGATGATGCCTCTTTATCGAAAGAAGATAACTTATATATTTATGTATGTACCTAATTATATATTATTATTACTAATTAAGTTTATATGACGCTAATCCCCCTAATATATTTATTATTAAATTTTAAGGAATGTCCTAAACCAATATTTAGTGTTTTTATAAAAATAAATGTTGGTACTTAATATTGACATTTTAGTCTTTTTTATATTAAAGTAATTTTATGTTCTCCGTCACTGAGGTATTCAATTATTGGTTAATCGCTTAGGGTTCGCTCATTTGCATTTTATGATCTATTGTATTTGAGGTTTGTCGGGGTGGTAATACTAAAGTCTAGTGAAAATTCAGATATAAGAAGGTATCAATATTACATTTTTTCTGCATTGACCAACCCTGTATTTAGACCTTTTAGCTTCTATGTAAAAAGATTTGTGCTATCATTCATTTTCAAATGAACTATAGCATGCCAGTAGCTTGCATGCTTTTTACTGGCAAGGCAAAAAAGCGCGGGCAGTTTTACACATGCCAGTTCAAGGTAAAAAAGCAAGAGGTTTTCATGTGAAAGTGCTGTCTTTTTTTTATAAGTGTCCGTTTTTTTTCAATTTCTTGAGTTTCGTACAAAAAATAGGCGATCCATGGAAAGTATTCGGAGTGAATTAAACCAGCAGGTGTTGCTTATGGCCACGGATATAGTTAGAAAAATAATAATAAAACCCAAACGAAACTCAAAAAAGAGAAATATTTGGGTGAGGGATTGGATTAGCAGGCGGGAAAATTATGGTGCAAGTGCTTGTTTACTCAGAGAGATGAGACTTGAAGATGTAGAAGGTTTTAGAAACCATTTAAGAATGCCCCCTGAAAAGTTTGATGAGCTGCTTGGAAAAATTGAGAGCAATATTAAAAAAAATACCCATATGCAAGATGCGATCCCAGCAATTACTAAATTAGAGATTTTTGGCCACTGGCGATTCTTACAAATCGCTTGAGGCATATATAGAGTTGGAAATTCGACTATTTCTGGATTTATACCAACACTACTTTATTCAAGGGACAGCTACTGGCATGCCAGCTACTGTCCTGTGCGTTCACACATGCCTGTGCCACTGCCCACGCATGCGCATTGCATCGCACAGCACGCTACTAGCACGAAAAATCAAATTGTTTGGGATTAGCTGGCATGCTAGTAGGTAACTAGCATGCCAGTTGCCGTACACACTTGCATTTTTGGGCACAGTAGCTCGTTCATGCTAGCTACTCGTATGCCAGTGTGCGAGCTACTGCCATGTGTGTAGCCGGCTTAAAGGTGGTTCTTCAGCTCCAAAACAGGTGAAGTCAGAACGATCGGCAAAAAGCTTCCAGTAAAACAAGAATAGTTGAAAAATATACAACAAAAAAAGATATTATAGAAACAAGGAAGATGATGAAATTTTAACCATCAAAATAGTAATGGTAGTTTAATTGAGAAAAATGCTTAGACACACTAATTTGAATAAAAAACTTCTACATTTAAATTATATGTATGTAATGTGGTCAGATTATATCAGAACAAATAAAACCCATCATTTAAATTCATTTGAATACAGAGAAAATGACAAAATAAAACAAAAGAGGTGAAAGTTTAAATCTTGCCTCCGGGAAAATAATATAAATCGACTCGATTATAGAACTGAATCCTGCCAGACCCTTCCATTAAATTCGGTATAATCGAGGATAGATATCTGAATGTTTATTTTGCATATATAATGGATACGAGTATATGGATATTAAGTATGTTTAAAATATTATTTTAAATCTGGTGGATTTAATGGAATAAAAATGTGAAAGGACAGATTATAAAAAAGCGGTCAAGTGCGAGTCGGACTCGCGCACGAAGGGTTTAGATGCACGGATTATTATTTTTCATTTTGTTTTTTTATGTATTCGGTACTTATTTTTATACTTAATATATTTCCAAATACTTATTTTTTTGATATTCAAGTTTATTAAGATCGAGTAAAAAATTGCATAAAAATTGCGTTTGTTGTATGGGAACCCCATTTACTTTATTTTTATTTAATTATTTATTTTGAAAGATAATATAATACAAAATATTCTGTTATTATTTAATATTGAGCAAAAAATACGTTTACTGTATGGGGACGCCCCCTTGATATTTTCATTTTTTTATTTTTAGTATTTGTTGTTAGCGGCAACGGAAATACATAATTTGTGAAAATTTTAGCTTCTAGCTATCACAGTTTATTAGACACAGCATGATGACAAACAGACAGACAGACAGCGGAGGTTTAGTAATAGGGTCACGTTTTTACCTTTTAGGTACGGAACCCTAAAACTGAACTTCAGAAAACATAAATCCACACAACTATAAACTTAAATGAAATTACTCTGAATAAACTTTTTGTACCTAAATGGTATCCAACTTTAACATAGATTTTTGTTGTAAACAAACTTAATAATTAAGAAAAAACGACGACTGCGATTTATAATTATGTAAATTTTCTGGTCAGTAGGAAAATCACGAGAGTCAAATCAAACAAAAGATGCCTTATTAGGCACAATTCACACAGAACGGACGTCGGGCGGAGACGAGGCTTCGACTTGGCACGGACGTTGCGGAAGCGTGGCGTATGCAATGCACACAGAGGTGCAGGACAGTGGCGCGAATTGACGTCAGTAACCTGTTGGTTTTGTGGAAAACATGTCTTTTTCAAGCAGTGATGAAGATGATGAAGATATGTTGGATATAGTGTATTTGGCTAATGTGAACAAAACAAAAAGAAGATACTGGGTTCAACCATTGTGGCTGCAGAAGGGGAAAATTGGTGAAAAATTCGACCTGATGAGAGAATTAAACATGTACCCAGAACGGTTTCAAAATTTATCAGCAATTTTCTTTCAGACCCGGTCTTGAGCAATCCTATTACAATAATCAGCACGATTAAAATCATATATACAAGGATATTTGCCAACTTCTTTGCAAAATTGTATGTTGAAGTCAACATCATCCCGCATTTTTAAATTAAATAATGCACAGAGAGACGTGGCGAGAAACTGGCGCGCCCTTTCTTGTACGCCACGAGAGACGTGGCGAGGGCGGACGGGCGACCGCCCGCGCCACGTCGCTTCTGTTAGTATTGTACCATTTGTTTACATAGGAGAGACGCCGAAGCCGAAGGGACAAAAGTCCGCGCCACGTCTCTGCCCGACGTCCGTTCTGTGTGAATTGTGCCTTAGGCGCAATTCACACAGAACGGACGTCGGACAGAGACGTGGCACGGACGTGGCGGAAGCGTGGCGTATGCAATGCACACAGAGGTGCAGGACAGTGGCGCGAATTGACGTCAGTAATCTGTTGGTTTTGTAGAAAACATGTCTTTTTCAAGCAGTGATGAAGATGATGAAGATATGTTGGATATAGTGTATTTGGCTAATGTGAACAAAACAAAAAGAAGATATTGGGTTCATCCATTGTGGGTACAGAAGGAGAAAATTGGTGGAACATTCGACCTAAAGAGAGAATTAAACATGTACCCAGAACGGTTTCAAAATTTATCAGCAATTTTCTTTCAGACCCGGTCTTGAGCAATCCTATTACAATAATCAGCACGATTAAAATCATATATACAAGGATATTTGCCAACTTCTTTGCAAAATTGTATGTTGAAGTCAACATCATCCCGCATTTTTAAATTAAATAATGCACAGAGAGACGTGGCGAGAAACTGGCGCGCCCTTTCTTGTACGCCACGAGAGACGCCGTAGAGACGTGGCGAGGGCGGACGGGCGACCGCCCGAGCCACGTCGCTTCTGTGAGTATTGTAGAATTTGTTTACATAGGGGAGACGCCGAAGCCGAAGGGACAAATTCCGCGCCACGTCTCTGCCCGACGTCCGTTCTGTGTGAATTGTGCCTTAGGCGCAATTCACACAGAACGGACGTCGGGCAGTGACGTGGCTTCGACGTGGCGGAAGCGTGGCGTATGCAATGCACACAGAGGTGCAGGACAGTGGCGCGAATTGACGTCAGTAACCTGTTGGTTTTGTGGAAAACATGTCTTTTTCAAGCAGTGATGAAGATGATGAAGATATGTTGGATATAGTGTATTTGGCTAATGTGAACAAAACAAAAAGAAGATACTGGGTTCAACCATTGTGGCTGCAGAAGGGGAAAATTGGTGAAAAATTCGACCTGATGAGAGAATTAAACATGTACCCAGAACGGTTTCAAAATTTATCAGCAATTTTCTTTCAGACCCGGTCTTGAGCAATCCTATTACAATAATCAGCACGATTAAAATCATATATACAAGGATATTTGCCAACTTCTTTGCAAAATTGTATGTTGAAGTCAACATCATCCCGCATTTTTAAATTAAATAATGCACAGAGAGACGTGGCGAGAAACTGGCGCGCCCTTTCTTGTACGCCACGAGAGACGTGGCGAGGGCGGACGGGCGACCGCCCCCGCCACGTCGCTTCTGTTAGTATTGTACCATTTGTTTACATAGGAGAGACGCCGAAGCCGAAGGGACAAAAGTCCGCGCCACGTCTCTGCCCGACGTCCGTTCTGTGTGAATTGTGCCTTAGGCGCAATTCACACAGAACGGACGTCGGACAGAGACGTGGCACGGACGTGGCGGAAGCGTGGCGTATGCAATGCACACAGAGGTGCAGGACAGTGGCGCGAATTGACGTCAGTAATCTGTTGGTTTTGTAGAAAACATGTCTTTTTCAAGCAGTGATGAAGATGATGAAGATATGTTGGATATAGTGTATTTGGCTAATGTGAACAAAACAAAAAGAAGATATTGGGTTCATCCATTGTGGGTACAGAAGGAGAAAATTGGTGGAACATTCGACCTAAAGAGAGAATTAAACATGTACCCAGAACGATTTCAAAATTCATCAGCAATTTTCTGCCAGGACCCAGTCTCCTATTACAATAATCAGCACGATTAAAATCATATATACAAGGATATTTGCCAACTTCTTTGCAAAATTGTATATTGAAGTCAACATCATCCCGCATTTTTAAATTAATTAAAGCACAGAGACACGTGGCGAAGAACTGGCGCGCCCTTTCTTGTACGCCACGAGAGACGCCGAAGAGACGTGGCGAGGGCGGGCGGACGACCGCCCGCGCCACGTTGCTTCTGTGAGTATTGTACCATTTGTTTACATAGGAGAGAGGCCGAAGGGACAAAAGTCCGCGCCACGTCTCTGCCCGACGTCCGTTCTGTGTGAATTGCGCCTTACAGAATGTAAAGAGGAAAAATTACTGCTCACGAAAGATACTTCTAATTAGGAACTATTAAGAACAGGCCCAGACAAAGTTAGGTTGTTTCGATGTTTCCTGGGTCCTGATGTTTCCGGAACGTGCCTAAACTATCCAAAGAAATATTTATTTTTTAGTTTGAGTGTAAGTATGTATTGGAGTGTAATGTGAGTTTGGGAGATTGACGTTGTGGCGTGTGCCTCCGGCGTGATGTCTCCCATTTGGCAAGGACGAAGGGAACCCTTTCGATTTGTAGGAAACTTTCCTACTTTTCTTAACACTTACAGTACTCTTCCTTATTGTGGTGATGTCATTTGTAAAGGCTAGTATCATTTGTGGTCCAAAATTTGTAAAAACTTTCCTTAATGACCATGTTCAGTACGACGTTAAAAAATGGTGAAGACACTCCATTTTCTGGATCTATAAAGTGTTTCTTCTCAACGATCTGAAATGTTGCGCCATTTACAAAATTATACGTATTATGGAAAAATGAGAAAAATAGTCAGACGTATAATTTTGATTCATTAAAGAAAAGAAATTATCCACAGTTGCAAAATAATCCCAATTCTTTACTCGACTAATATCCGTTTTTCTAAAAGAGACACGCTGTATTTATGTCTACAGCGAAATTCGCAATTCTCCAAGGGAGCACAATCTTGTCCTTGTGGTATAGAAATGTAAATTCAAATTAAACCGCTATGCTACAACAGTCAACAGCAGGCCGATCCATATTGTGGGATTCAACTGGAATATATATTTTATGATCTTGCTTTTTGGTCCTTTAGTTCTTGGAAATGCTGAGCTTACATTGCGGCAACAAATAGCTTTAGGTATTTATTGAAAATAAAATGAGAAATTTTCAAGTATTTGGTCAAAGTAACACTACTTTTTATTTAGTTCTATCTTATTCAGATCTTTGAATAATTTATAAAATACAAGAATTCTATATTCAAGCTTATAGAGTAGGTTCTTGGAATTCTTGTTTACTAACTTTATTTTCTTTCAGAAATATAAACATGTCTTTTTAGTCTTTCCTTCGCTGTTCTTCAGCCTCTCGCTCTTTTATTCTCTCTTCTCGTTCTTTTTTTCTGCGCTGTTTTTTAGCCTCACGTTCTTCCTTTCTGTGCTGTTCTTCGGTCTCTTGTTCTTCCTTTCAGCGCTGTTCTTCAGCCTCTCGTTCTTCCTTTCTGCGCTGTTCTTCTGCCTCACTGCGCTGTTCTAGACGCAGTTCAATTTCCCAATTTCTTTTATCTCGTCGTAATTAGTAGTTCTTGTGTTTACCATAAACTTCGACGTATTCTTTCACTTATTCCACTTCTGACAATTTTTCCTTCGTGGATTCGGGATAAGTGATAAACAGCAGTATATATGACGATAACGATAATTATTTGTCAAATCGACAATTGAATCATAAAGCTTTAATTTGCGTTTTTTGTACCCTGTTATATATTATTATTTGGTGCGGAGACCTAATTAAAGATCTACATATCTACCTAATTCTACCTAATTTGAACAATAGATCCCTATTGTAATGAAAATTTGTGGGTAATTATGCAAATACGACATAATGGAAATTAAATGACCAAGCTTACAACCTGATTTCCTTGTTAGAATCCCTTGGTTTCAAACTTAATACATATGTCATAGAACAGATTAATTCACAAATCGGACTGTGTTCAATTAATACATTCTGCTATTAGTGCAGGATATGACGGTTTTCTGCTAGCAATTCTTTTTATATGCATGGATTTGTTTAAAATTTTGACACTACGTAGAAAATAGCTCAAAAATCCAAATATACCGTATGCAAATATATTCTTTTCCTCAGGGGTGGAAAATATTTATTTTATGGCAATCGCTAGAATAGTGAATTTTAAGACAATAATGTTCCTTACAGTTTTTTCGAAAAGTCATTACCTTTGGAGTTATTGGTAACTGAAAGTTTACAAATTAAATGACGAACAAGCATGTTTTTAAACGATTTTTCGGGAATAACTCAAAAAATTATTTACATTTTATCGGGAAATCTGTATAATGTAGCTTATAAAAGAAAAGATTCGTTTTTTCTAATTATCGCAAACTAAGTAGTTCATAGAAAACTTATTGGATCTTAAAAAATCTGTTTAAACAACAACTACCTAGTAAAGTATTATACGTTACAAGGTCGGTAGGTGACTCGTTTTTATTTCACTAACTAAACTAACTAAACTAACTCGTACTGTAATAACACCTAACGACCCTGTATCGTATTATATTTTATTTCATCCTGTTTTTATAAATTAATAAATTCATAAAAATATTAACAGTAGTTCGTAACTTGACTAAAAATAGTTCGTAACTTGATTATTTAGGTAAAATTACCTTGAAAGCCATCTGTCACTGTCAAATAATTTTTTTATTATTAAGATTTAATTGTTAATCTAAAATTGAATAACATTGACTTCTTTTTAAATATGGATGTAAAAGTAAGTAATTAAATATTTTATTTTTATTTTATAGTCATTATAGTATTTTTAAATGTCAAAAATTAAAAGTAATTGTCTTCCCTTAAGCAATCAGAGGAGCGTTGCTAGGCAACACATTACAGTACCTGATACCGTAATGTTTTACTTACCGGCGCCAAATTGATTATAGGGAAGTGTATTTACTGGACAGGACGAAATAAAAATGATTTGCATGAAAATTAAGATAACTAAAATAAAGTCCGCTTATATCTTTTGAAATGCAAAGTAACAAACTCGCCTTCGTCAAAACCCTTCTGGTTGAAATTATTCGTTGCTCATTTACAATTTACTTCGTTAATATACAAACATTATACTCTAGGAGTTTAACTGCTGAAGAAGTTTTAGTTTTGAAAAAATCTGAGTTTAAAGTGCAAACGTTATTTTCTGAATTCTCAAAAAATTCCCTTGCTTTGGAAATAATTGAAAAACTTTTCGAAAAAAACTCTAAAGAACATTTTTTTCTTAAAATTCACTATTCAAGCGATTACCATGTTTTTTTATAAATATTCTCGACCCCCGATTTGGGGTGGTGACCACCCCCAGAGGGTAGATTTTAAAGTGGAGGGTATATTGAGCTTACCTACAAATTTTCATTTAAATTGATGCATGATTATATGCCTACCTTCCTGTTTAAAGTATTGATTACGTAGTGTTTTGTAAATTTTCTGGTTAAGTTTATCCTGGTTTACGATCAAAGTAGTTCAATTAATAGCGTTTGACAGTCACCGATTTTAAGTTCAAAGCTTGAAAATGTAATTATTTAACGTGTTTTTAAACGTAAAAATGCTATTTAATCGTCTAACACTTTGTGCTTTCATTATAAATTAATTTATTATCGATTAACTGTTTTTATTTTTTTTAATATAAAATGACATCTTCAAAGATAATTAAACAGAAATGAAACTTTATACCATTTTAAAATTCCTACATTGATAAAAAAAATTTACAAGGATTTTATCTTTAGCATTATTCTAAAAATTTTAAATTCAGTGCAGGGTTATTCTTTTTATGTCGTCTCTGTATCGCAAGAAAAGTCTTTCCTTGTTTCTTTTAACGGCTTTTGTTCACTTTTCCTCTTAGTCTATCTCGTATCTGTCAAATGGGGCACATGAACAGTCTATCTCCAGTTTTCGAATCCAGATCCTCGGTTTTAATATGGTCTTGCAATAACTCAACTAAAATCGATTTTTTTATCTTACGTTGAGTTATTGTCAGTTCTTAACACGTTAGTCAGTGTTAGAGTTTCAACGCTATAGGTCATAACCGGCTCTAATACTAACAACCACTTTAATCAAATTTAATCCTTATCTAGTAAGGTGAAAAATGTATTACATAATTGATGGCAATATAGTAAGATCACTTTGGCCAATCGACCCCACTGTAATCTACAAATACACATTCGTTACTAAGAATAACTCCAATAATTCTAAGATCTCTCAATACCACCTTATCTTCCTCTAAAACGCCTTTCCTAATGAGAAAATCGAAACTATAGTTATCTCAACTTATTATTGAACACTATGGTGTACTAAATAACTGTAAAAATAACAAAGCTCCGGGTAGCGATGGTATTTCCTACGATTTTTTTAAAAACCTACCTCATAATTGGATTATCTACTTAACCTCACTTTACAACCGTATCTTCGATACGAGTACTGTTCCCAACGCTTGGTCTAATATATTACTATCTATGTTGCACAAAAGTGGGCCAGTAAATGATCCAGCTAATTACCGAGGGATAGCTTTAGTTAATTGTTGTGTAAAATTATTTACTAATATTTTTTTAACTAGGCTCAATAGTTGGTCAGATGACTGTAATATCCTACCAGAATGTCAGGCAGGTTTCAGATTCGGTCGAGGAAGTATTGATAATGTTCACACGCTTACTTCAGTAATTCATATTCATATTAGACATAGGAAAAGGAAACTATTTACAATTTTTGTTGACTTCAAAAGGGCATTTGACTCTATAAACCACACATTACTATGGAATAAACTATTTGGACTTGGAGTAAGTGCAAAAATTCTTCGTGTAATAGTAAATTTATAGTTCCGTTACATCTCTAATTTATACTCTAAGGCAACAGTCAAAATTAAGTCTTTCGATGGGGTTTCTAATCCATTTAATATAACATCTGGTGTTTTACAAGGAGAACCCTTGAGTCCACTAATGTTTGCTCTGTTCTTACCAGATATAGAGGAATTTTTTTATGATGAGGGTGTTCAAGGAATAAATATTGATAGTTTGCATGACGTTCTTATGCTGCTTTATGCTGATGATATTGTAATATTAGCCCATTCTGAGATTGACATAGGTAATGAAAAAACTTAAAATTTTAGAGAAATATTGTTTGTTAAATAATTTAACAGTTAACATTCATAAAACCAAAGTTTTGTCATTTTCTCGGGGTGGCTTCCAAAAAAGCGTTTACCAATAAATACGTGTATCTAGGTGTAACGTTCTCCTCTTCTGGGTTGTTTCATGAAATGGCTCTATGAGCTGTTGATAAAGGAAAGCAAGGTATAGGAGCGATATTCCCGGTCATGTCTAAAGCTAAAATTGACACCTTGCCTCCCAGTATAAAAATATTTGAATCCTTAGCCCTTAGTCTTATGTCTAACTGTTCTCCAGTTTGGAGCCTGAGGTACATGGATTTATTAGAAAGAGTGCAAGTCTCGTTTCTTAAAAGAATACTTTTAGTCCCTCTTAATACCCCTGATAGTGCAATTAGATTAGAAACTGGTAGAGTGAAATATGCATTTAACATATTTAAAATGACGTTAAATTGGTTACTTAAAATACTAAACATGAGTGACGAACGCTTTCCTAAAATGTGTTTTGAATAACAACTTCGTCTGATAAATTCATCTGATTCGAAATATAATTGGGCTGCACAAGTCAGAGAATTATTTTTGGATATTGGCCACATAGATTTATGGAATAACCTCACTTCCAGAACTTTAAAATTAAACACAAAAAAATTGTTATCTGATTTCTATATGAAATTGCATAATCTTGATATCTCCTTTTCTCAAAGATGTAGTTTTTTGTCTTTTTATACCTCTTTTTTACCTGAAAAAAATCCCAAAAATTATTTACTTCTAAAATTACCCATTCACATCACACGCACTATTGCTCAGCTTCGTCTAAGTAACAAGTATCGGTTAAAATTTACATTAAATAATAATATACATTCAATAGATCCTAAAATTATTTTCACAGTTTGTAATAAGATGTAGAATGAATCTATTTTACATATTCTTTTCGATTGCCCAATCTACAATGTCATGAAACCTAAAATTTGGGCACTTGAAAATGTGGACGCTCTCATTACATCACTAAATGACTTAACCGTCAGCGATGCCAAGCACATTTACACATATATTTCTAACATATTAAAACTGAGATCATTTATTTTGAACGAATAACATTTTCCAGAATTCATATTTTGTTTGTACATTTTTTTTTCTTTTTTACTTTACTTTTATCTATACTGTCTACCTACTTAATACTCAAACTCTTGCTGTAACTATTAGTTAATAAGCAATAAAATTATTATTATTATTATCATTATTATTATTAGTATTGAACACTAATCACTCCAAGTGCAACTGTGGACCGTATTAAAAAAGAACTTTACGAAGTTTACCATTCTCCCTGCTCATACCAGCTATGAAGAAATAAATGTTTCATTCGGCTAAATATCATTGATGATTGGAATGATGTAAATAAGTAATAAGTTTGAAAAATATCTAAATGATCTTGAAATGTAAGATTATTTATTTTTCAAACTCAATTTGGTAAGCTTTGTTTTAATTGTTTTCTTTTTCCTATGTATATGATTGATTTTTAACACAAAATTACAACCTTGTAGATGTTCTGATGAAGAAATATTCCGAGAGCTCAACTAGTCAAAAAAAAGTTTTACTTCAAACCCTTTTGCCAACCGACCGCAATCCTCACTATTTTTGATAGGTTTTTATTTCTCAACCAGACTTATATATCTAGAATGATGAACTCCAGTCCAGTCTGATCTAAATTTTTAATAAATTCTAACATCTCAGATTTGAACTTTTCTCATATTCATCGTTTTATGTTTTAACCGGAATGTAAGTCGTTAAGTTTGTTAATAATTTTTATTAAGGAATTTAACTGGATATTTTAGCTTCAAATTAAATTTTTTCAGAATGGATACGCGGTTACAAATTTCGTTTTAAAATTTTAATAAAAGTTATTTCATATTTTTAAGTTTTTTTTCAACTGAATAGATTTTATTATATTTTTATTAAAGCTGGTTCTGGATTCAAATGAAAGTTTTGCCATTCGTACTTATTGAATATATTTGTTAGAAATTTTTTGCTAATAACAATATAACAGAGAGTGTCCTTGTGATCTTTAAAAAGTCCAAAGTGTATCAGTTTATACAGACTGCTATTTGAAATTTCAAGATCGATACACTTTTGTTTTCGTTCAAATCAATTGGTAAAACAGTTATTCCAGTCTTCAGTTGACATCTGCAAAATTGCTGTTTTAAAGGCATCGATGCCTAGGCATTGAGTTGTTGATCTTTGAGAACGTGAAGAAGTCGTTATGTCTTAGGTCGATATATGGAGGATGGTCTAACAATTCGATGTTTTGAAGCTCCAAAAACTTCATTGTCTTTTGGGCAGTGTGAGCACTTGTATTGTCCTGATGTAGAATGATTGGCTGTTGTATGTTGCTTTGTCGGAGTTTAGCGATGACTTCTGGTAAACAAATGTATATATCTCAATCGAAAATAACCGTTCCTCGACTTTCTACAGCACATGACCAGATTTTGACATATTTTAAGAATTTTTTTTGACCCACGTTGAGAACAAATCACTTTTGTTGGGTTTTCCTCATTCTGGAACACCCACACAGTGGATTGGCATTTATTTTCCGGTTCTTAGGAGAAAATTTGAGATTTATTGCCATTAACAATACAATAAACGTGTTTTGAGGTTTCTTGGTTGAACCATTTCAAAGTTTTTCGACACGTATTGACACGAACCTCTTTTTGCTCTTCTGTGAGCAAATGAGGGATCCAACGGGAAACCAACTTCGTAACACCCACTTCTTTATGTAAGATATTTTGGTTCGAGGTATCTGAAATGCCTAAAGTTGACTCAACTTTTGTATAGCAATGAAAGTCTGGATTTATATCAAACTAGCAGCCTGCCCCGGCTTTGCACAAGGATTAAAGAAAAATAACAAAAGCCATTAAATTTATTGGGTCAACGCTTCCCTGTAAACAATATTACATGTTGTTTTATTTTCTAGCAGCAAAATAAATTGATTTTCAGGTGCTCCGACCCGCCTTAGGCGGTTGGCCATGAGGAAAACCGATCCCTACTAATTGGAAGGTTTGACCTTGAGACTTATTATTAGTAAAAGCGAAAAATGTTTTGATAGGAAATTGAAGCGGTTTAAATGGATTTGGTAGATCAGTTGGGATCATCGGTATCCTCAGTGTATAAGCTAGTTGACCAGCTAGTGGTTCAGTTATAATGGTGGCTACAACTTAATTGTCCTTTAATTCCTTTATAAGTAGCCTCGTCCCATTACACATGCTAAATTCGTGATTATGAAATAAGTTATTTTGATAAGGATTAATACCAAGATAAAAACTTTTAAAAAATTAAAAAATAGTTATTGTGACGTAACTATAACAGTTAGACATATGCTGTCGCGGCATTTTTTGTAGATATTTATATATTCTTCAAAATCGTAGTACATTATTTTATTCTATAATCAATACCAGTATTCTCAGCGCACGCGATGTAAGGATTTTAAGGTCATTTTTGGTTACATTTATGGCATTTTAGTAAGGATCCCTATTTTTTTTTAAATGAAACATAGCCTATGTCACTCGGGAATAGTGTAGCTTGCCAACGGGGAAAGAATTTTTGAAATCGGTCCAGTAGTTTCGGAGCCTATTCATTTCAAACAAACAAACAAAAAATCAAACCTTTCCTCTTTATAATATTAGTATAGAAAAAGATTGAGGTTATATTTGTGTCTGAAGGTTCTATTGGTGGCATGTTCTAACTGGCTAGATGCAAAACTAAAAAGACAACCCTCGTATCATCGCCTTCCAATATTTTCCTTCCAACTTGATAATGTGTATGAGTCTGTCTACTCATTGCCTCTAAAATATATTTTTTTAATACTGAAATTACTGTAAGACTAATTTTCCTATAATTTACGTAATCTTTAAACCAAACCATGTATTAATGAAAATGTAATATTTTTATTATTAGAAAATACATATAACGTTTATTATTATAGTATAAATAATCTATATTTAAAGAGATTTATGGCTAAATATTTTCATATTCATAGCGAATATATAATATTATAAATGCAAATATGACCATTGTTATTTATTTGAACTAATTTTGCTCCATTATATTACCACTAATTGATAATTTCTATATTGATTTAACAAATATTCACTATTAATATTTATTTAACTTCTCGTAATTAGGAAATAACTAATTTCAGGTATTTTAACTTTTATTCGTAAATATAGCGTTGTAACTATCATATATATTCAGGATTCTATTTCGAATTGTTTACAAAGTTGTGTGTACACATTGAACCATTAATTGATTATGTACAAAGAAACTAGTTTGTGTCATAATTGTGCATACAAATTGTGTATAAAAGTTATAACAGCCAATAGAGTTAATTATTTTTTTAGTTGATGTGTTGAATGGTTTTATTAAACAAAATATTTACATAATTAACTTAAAATATACAAAAATAATCACAAAACTTACGTCGATTAGCGATGAAAGCAATCCTCTTGGCTACGGTGAAAAATCTTAGATCTTCAGGATGTGGTCCAACCGGGTGCACATCTTTGTAGAGTTCACTAGCTAGATGGTATGAGCTCTTTTGATGGTCAAGATTGATAATGTCGAAAGTCCTCGTAGGAGGTGTGGTGTTAGACAAGACAAGAGGTTGATGGGAAGATGAAAGAAAGTTTATAAGAGTGTTGGATTTGAGGATCCTGTTGTAGGACTTATGTCCTTTTCAGTGAGTGGATGGGAACGTTCGTAGGAGGTGTGGTGTTAGACAAGACAAGAGGTTGATGGGAAGATGAAAGGAAGTTTATAAGAGTGTTGGATTTGAGGACCCTGTTGTAGGACTTATGTCCTTTTCATTGAGTGGATGGGAAAATTTGAATGGTGTTAGTATCGGTCGTCGGCCCCGCTCTTACAAACTTCCCTACTTGCAGCAGGTTGGATTGCTTTAACTGTAGTTTTTTTATCTTCTTAAAGCAACCTAAAGAGTCGTTTCTTTTTGGTGTGAGTGTATGCGAAGGTGTAACCCACGTGGTGCAATGTGGGGTTGGAAGATTGACGCTGTGGCGTGTCTCCTCAGTCATGGAGCCCTTCCATGTGGTGTTAGTGCACCAGACATTATCAGGTTTCCGGGGTATCAATGGAAGCGGAATCCTTGTAAAAATTGTGTTCTTTGGGCATTTCAAAGACCTCAATCCAAAAGATTCTACATGAAGAACTGGGTGTTACAAAGTTGGTTTCCCGTTGGATCCCTTATTTGCTCACAGAAGAACAAAAAGCGATTCGCGTCAATTGGTGTCAAAGAACATTCGAACGGTTCAACAAAGAAAGCTCAAAATACGTTTATAATAATGTTAGTGGCGATGAATTTTGGATTTACGAACCAGAGTGTATCACGATAAAGAAAATCCAACAAAAGTGATCCGTTCTCGAAGAAAATGGTGGCCACTTTTGTGTCAAAATCTGGTCCCGTGGCAACAATTGCTTTAGAAAATCGTAGAACGATTACTTCTGATTGGTACATAAAACATGGAATTGTTAGGCCACCAACCGTATAGTCCCAAAGACTTCTTCACGGTCCTAAAGATCAAGAATTCAATGCGATGGTAGGGATTTCAGTCTCCAGAAGAAGCTATCGATAACCTTAAAACAGCGATTTTGCAGGTTTCAACTGAAAACTGGAAAAACTTTTTCACCAATTTGTTTGAACGTATGCAAAATTTATCGATCGGGTAGGAAATAAAGTACTTTAAGTCTATATATTTTTTGTCTTTTTGGGTATATGCATAAATTAAAAATATCTTTCTATTTCATCCTCTGTGTTTAACTTCTTCCGTATCTGTCCGATTTTTTTGTGTTTCTAGTTTTTGTGTTATTGTCTGGTCTGGTCTGGTCTTCCTTTTCTTTTTGATGTGAAACATCTATAGCGGCACGTAAATCAGATTTCTGGCGTGGTGACGCTGACGTCATGACGTAAAAAACCTAACGCATCGATAATAATCGATAAGAGATGTACTGATATCTTATATGAAATTGGTGTCATGTTTTGAGCGACGCGACGGTGGCGCGCCAACAATAGGGGGAAGAAGCTCATCGATTCAAAAATTTGGCGGGACAGGGTATGAATTGTTTCATAAAAACTATGGAGGGTAGAGGTAAGGAGAACTGTCTCCGTGTATTGAATGTGTCCGTCAAAATGTGGTAAATAAGGGTGGCGCTACGATCGTAGTAGGGTAAATTTTAAGAAAAGCGCCATAATTTCTTAGAGTAGGATAGATAAATAAACAAGGAAAGACACATTTCCGCTTTATTATGACACCATTTTTAAAATAATCATATGATACATAAGATAATCATAAAGTATAAAACGAATTTAAAATACACTAAACTGAATTCGCTGTACACGTTTTTGACGTGAAACATCTATAGCGGCACGTAAATCAGATTTCTCGCGTGGCGACGGTGACGTATGACGTAAAAAACCTAACGCATCGATAATATAATTAAAGAGATGTACTGATATCTTATATGAAATTGGTCTCATGTTTTGAGCGACGCGACGGTAGCGCGCCAACAATAGGGGGAAGAAGCTCATCGATTCAAAAATTTGGCGGGACAGGGTATGAATTGTTTCATATAGAAATACACTTTTAAAGCTCATATTTTAATTTTTAATACTTTTACTGATGTGTAAAAATATTAAAAATTGAAATATAGACTTAAAAGTGCATATTATCTTATAAAATTTAGGTAAATAAATATAAAAACTAAACAAGTTAAAATGGTTTCATGGGACACAAGATAGGAACTATGTTCCTTCGGCTAATAAAGAATCGACACATAACACTACTCGCTTGTGTATACGACTGTAACGCCTGCGTCTCATTTAATCTTGGCGTTAAGAAAAAAGCTTCTTTAAAATTCAAGGTAAGCTTTAAAGAGTAATGTATACATTTATTTCTTCTCACCTTTCCTAACTACTTTCAACTATCAAGATTTTTAAAAATTATATCTCATATTACTTTAACAAAAAAAGGTAAAAGTTAAGATATATACAAAAAAAAAATGCATCGGCTGGGAATCAAACCCGAGCCTCCCGCGTGGCAGGCGAGCATTCTACGTCTCGTTACGGGTTTTTCGTTACGGTTTTTACTATTACATTTTTTTCAGTTCAGTCACACCGCAAAATCCCTATCTTCTCCAAGCCTACCGTAAGGAACATAGTTCCAATTGTTCCAATAATAAACAAATTTTAATTTTTAATAAAAGAATTTTTCAAAAATTTAAAAATCATGATAATTTTGAAAATTTTCAAAATTTTCAAAGTTTTTAAATTTTTTAATGGTTACTTTAATCGCGCGTAAAGGTTACACGCACACTCTTTTTTTATTGAATACTGCATATACTTTTACAAAATAATGTTGATGTTTCACATCTGCCAGGCGTCCCGTGACGGCTCACATTTTTTTTTATTTTGACTGCTGTTTAAATACTTGTGTCGTTATGTTATTTTGAGCTCGTCTTAATGTGTGGCCCATCATATTTTAGAAAGTTTTTTATATTTTCACCGTGTTCTGTGTCTCTGTGTTATTCAGTGGAATTTGTAATCGAATTTAAACCTATTTCCCGACTACCTAGAGCTCTGAAATTTTCACGATAGCTAAGAACTGGATGACAATGCATGTTTCAAGTGTGTTTAGGCATATACATAGATTTCGAAATTTATACCGAATTGATATTAAACATGATCTAAGTTGTGTATAGATAATATTATTTTGAAAGTTATTAAATAAATCGTTCGTAGCGTAGTTGGTTAGGCGGCGGATCAGTCCACTTGTGACAGTTCTGTTATGTCTTTCTCTAATTGTGGAAGATTATTTGTCTTGTAATGTTCTTTGCCATTATCCTGCATTGGTGATTTTATTGAGCACCTATATCTTTACGATCTTTCTTGAACATATGCTTTTTACACAAATATTATACTTTATATTAAGTATCTAGCAAATAATTGGTACTCACTTGTTCTCTTGAGTTTTTTAAATTATACGAATTTGGAGGCAATCGATTGTTTTACTATGCTGTGGAAATTTTCTTTGATACTATTGAGGTTGTGGCACCAAACTTGGGATTTCTACAAAATTAAAATTCAATGAAAACAGGGAACACCGGAGTTGTTTGTTGAATATAAAATACCTGCTCTACTACCTGTTTTTTCCATAGGTTTAAATAAGCCTCATTGTGTACAATTCCAAAACCTCTAGATTTAACTAAAAGTCCTATTTATATGTTAATAACACATATTTTTCTTTATTATTTTTTTATAAATTTCGTTTTCACAATATATTAGGGCGCACATCGTTTAAAGAATATGCGATTCAAATTTACCATCTCTGAAAAATCTGAGACGTTTTTGTCAATCTCTGGAGGTCTCTCTGAGTTATGGGTTGTGTATTGGCTTTATTTTACAATAAAGTTTATCTTATTTTCCAATTTCCTCACCGTGATTGATATTCTATTGGGATCTATACTAAAAGAAAGGTCTATTTTCATGCATGAAAAAACCTTTTAACATTTCTTTTTGTCTTGCATTACAAGGTGTTTTATGTTCACTAGATTTTTATTTTCAACCAAACAAATAAGAATAGATTTTTATAAAATAGATAAGGTGGAGTGGGGTAAGTCCGTTCCCATTTTCGTTAAATTCGACTTTGCCATTTATTTTTATAATTAACACTTTAAATATTTAATATTACGTTGGCATCATCAAAAAGTACAACAAACATTCTATAGTTTGCACTGTCAGAAACACAAATTAATATGGGAAATTATAACATTTATAAAAAATAAAAAAAATGTAGCAGCTACTCCGGACTTGCCCCATGTACGGGGCAAGTGCGTAACCAGCTGTTTTAAACTTATTGAAATCTATGTTCATACGTTATTAGGCAAAATTGGAATATTTTGTTTTCCATTTATAAAATGTTTTTTACCAAATTAAAATCGGTTGTTTATTTTAAAAGTTATGGATTTTTACAAAAAGGGCTGCTTGGGTAAGTTGAAAACTCAAGAAAATAGGTCTTCGGTTGGTTTTTCTGACATAATTTCGAACCATTTTGGATCTAAAAACAGTTATAAATATATAATTTGGCAAAGAAACCAGAAAAGGTAAAATACTTTTGCATAAGGCAAATAACTACGATCTTACCCCGTGCACTAACATTTAAGGGGCAAAACCGGAGTAGTGATTTTCTTAAAAAATTTCAAACAATTTAAAAATTTTTTTCATTTAACGTAAATTGTAAGACATTTTCTTAATACCTATCAAAAATAATCGCACTTGACCCAAAATTTGTTGCAATATCACGGTATTTCCTTCGTCAACTCTAACTATCAGGTGTAGTGCAACATGTCTGAAAACTTACAAATGTTATAACAACTTACTTATTAATTAGCGACATCTACTTCTATGACTGCGCAACAATTAAATACAAGTTTATACACCGTAGGATGTATAATCTAGTGCAGTGTTTTTCAATCTTTTTGATTTCGCGACCCCTTTACAAGTTGAAAAATTCTGGCGCCCCCTTGTGTAAAGTATAGAAAGACAAAGATTATAAAATTTAATTAAAACACTACGTTAATTATTTTTTTCTTTTTTGGTACAATTATCTATTATTACGACTCGTTGCGAAATTAAGAACAATAATGCCAAACATATCCTGGACACACTGTTTTCTTCATCGACAGGCTCTAGCTGCTAAGGTAGTACCTTCTGATTTAAATGACGTGCTCAAGGAGGTAATAAAAATTGTGAATTCTATAAAAGGCAAAGTCTTGCGAACCCGGCTATTCAGAATCGTTTGTAAAGATATGGGCTCGCTTCATCAAAATCTTCTTTATCACACAGAGGTCAGGTGGCTATCCAAAGGAAAGGTATTAACAAGAGTTCTAGAAATGAGTGCTGAACTGTTAATGTTCTTACAAGATGCAAAATCTGAATATGCTAATCGCTTTTGTGACCCTATTTGGGTCTTTAAATTAGCATTTTTGCAGATCTTTTTAGCCACCTTAATAATTTGAACAAGAACCTCCAAGATCGAGAAGAACATATTTTAACAGCTAAAGATAAAGTCAAAGCATTTCACGCAAAACTTCGTTTATACAATTTATTAGAGTCTTTTCCATGTGTTCAGCAGATTGTTGAAGATAACGCATCAGACCAAAGCCTTATAGTAAAAGCTCACATTCCTTTCATGATACTGAGCTTGCATAATTTACAAGAGAAACTTTTGACATACTTTCCATACTTGCACTCTGAAGCTGACAATGGGCGTAGATAGATTTTAAACCCTTTTTTGGACAAGTCAATGTATCTGGCTGATGTCAACATAAATATCTTCTAGATTTAGTTGCTGATGGCATGCTTAAAATGGAATTTTGTTCGCAAAGTATTGACGTATTTTGGATGAAAAGAAAACACGAATTTCCAAAGCTGGCAAGGGAAGCTCTAAAATTATTAGTGCCATTCGCCACTTCATACTTGTGCGAACTGGCATTTTCTTCAATGGTAGACATTAAAACCAAAAAGTGAAATAGACTGCAAGTAGAAAACGATTTGATTATTAATGTTTCAATAAAACACCACGACTTGATAAACTTTTGAAAAATAAACAAGCCCATTCTTCTCACTAAAATTTTGTTTTTAATGTAGTGTTAGAACCTTGCTTTTTCGTTAAATTGGCGACCCCCCAAATAAGGCTTCGTGACCCCTCTAGGGGTCGAAACCCACAGATTGAAAAACACTGATCTAGTGCATATTAGCATAGATTTAATGCGTTTACGATCTTGCCCCGTTTACGATCTTACTCCACTCCACTATATTTATATGTAGTTTATGCTGCGTATAATTATTGTATTAGGAGGATATATTAAAAAGTTATTTGCCATAATAAAGATCTATATATATATATATATATATATATATATATATATATATATATATATATATATATAAGATGCAAACCTTTACCATTTTTGAAAAAAGTTATATTTATTTGAATTTCGATTTTGTAGAACATAACTTTTGTTACAGAAATCTGAAAAATGGTTGTATTAAATATATAAGATGTACAGTAGTGAAAAACAAAATAGTTTCAGCTGATTTATTTCTATGTTTTTGTTTAAAGAATATTTTATATTTAAATGTTATAATGTCTTTTATTAAATAAGAAAATACTTAGATGCAAAGTTTAGAGTACAATTTTTCATTGTCAAACAAAATGAAAAAACATATTTTTTTCTATAAGGAAGTTTAAAAAACATTTTATTTCTCTTAAAACCAATAAACCTACTTTAGATATTTAAAAATGAATGTATATATATATCTACCATTATTCAACTCTTTTGTTTTGTTTCAGATCTTTCAACTGAGCTAAAAATAGTGGCCGAAATGGTACATATCAGTGTAATTCATATCAAGTAAAAACACAATTTCGCATAGTTTTGTTGAGACTGACAAAAGGAAATACAGTTATGAAAGTTAACAATGTAATCGGTAACTTTTCACGTAGTAGCTCTACACGGACATCTAAAAAAAAATCCGCTCTTCCGAAGTCTTCATATTCATCTCCTAGCACCTGCAGCACACCTAGAAGCCCTACAATAAGTTATCATGTACGAGGTAAGTTAAGCGATGTTGTTAAAATGTTTAAATGTTAATACTTTCTATATAGAATTTAATACTTGACTAATTAAACCTTAGTTAGTACGCTTATATTATACGAGGTTTGGTTATTAAAAAACGAGAGTGCGCGCCTAAAGGGTGAGGAAAAAACGATTGATGCGTTGGGTATCTAGAAGTCTTCTCTATGAACGTACCAAACCACGTTTTCGTCATTATTATACGATTTCGGCACTAGCGGTTTGAAACGAACGTGTTTTTTTATCGTGCCTGTGTGACCATCACCATGTGTGACAAAAAATAGGAGAAACGTATTAATCTCAAATTTCTCGTTAAATAGGGAACCGGACAATTTTTCAAATAGTGTTTAAAAATAATCTTTATTCATATATATATATAGCCATAAAAAATAATATTTTAATTAAATAAATCCTCTGGAGTACTTGAAAACGTCAAAAACATAATTTATTTAAAATTGCCGCAAAACAGCACTTCATGTCAAATCAGATCGCGTGACGTCATATGGAGGTAAACAAACTACGAGCCATATTACAAGTGATCAGTGCTTGGATAAATTAAGAATTTTGTTTTTCTTAATCATCATGGACCGAAAAAGATATCGTTGGTGTGTTGTACCTCGATGTGGAAATACATCAGTAACTACTCCAAATAATTTTTTTATTGATGTACCTCGAAAACCAGACATACGAAAGAAATGGTTAGACCTAGCAGGACGAAAGTGCGATGAAATGTCTGTTACTTCACCAATTTACTTTTGTGAAGATCACTTTGATGTAAGTACTGTACCTAGAGTGTTATTACACAGCCCATAATACAAATAATCATATTTAGTGTGTATGTGATGTAGGTGTTATAGGTTATGTTTTACTTATTTCTTCAATCATTTCTATGGTTAAGATAAACAAAAAGAAATAGTCTAAGATCCCGATATAGGACGACCTTCACCGAGCTGGTTAATGGACCAAACATATTTTTTATGTAATTTAATATATCAAAAAATATATTGCATATGAGTTGCCTATCGAATTTCAGTCAAGGATATTTTTAATTAATTTTAAAAAAAATTTTGTGCGAGTGAGAGGTCCCTACCTATAGTCCCATGCGATAGAAGAGGACACAACATAATAGCGTTTGTATCCCGGCCTTTTAAAGAGAGAGAGCTCTCTGCTCTCTGCTCTTGAAGACAAGAAGAATAGCGATAGACGCGTACATTCTGAGCATTATTTTGGAGTAGTTTCATATTAAAATAAAGGATTAGGTTTTAATTTTTTTTCAATCAATTAAATATATATGTGTATATATTTTGTTACATTAAAGTGTATATAAATCTTTAGTTAATAAGAAGGTTATAGCCATACATATATAATTCTAATCTTGCAAATTTTATTTCTTTTTTTTTCCTATTTAAAAATATTATCTGAAAAAAATTAAAGCAATTTGCTCTATATAATTAATGTATCTATAGTTATATACTGATATATACTGTACGCGTCTATCGCTATCCTTCTTGTTTTCAAGACCAGAGAGCAGAGAGCTCTCTCTCTGTAAAAGGCCGGGATTCAAACGCTGTTATGTTGTGTCCTCTTCTATCACATGGGACGCTAGGTAGGGAACTCTCAGTCGCACAAAAAAATTTTAAAAATTAATTAAAAATATCCTTGACTGAAATTCGATAGGCAACTCATATGCAATATATTTTTTGATATATTAAATTACATAAAAAATATGTTTGGTCCATTAACCAGCTCGGTGAAGGTCGTCCTATATCGGGATCTTGGACTAAAATTGAAATACTTACACAAATAATTTCATATTTCTAAATTCGGCAGAACAAAAGTCGGAATTAGTGGCAAAGAAACTGCTGACCATGAAAACATCAACTTTTGAGAGATTTCTATTTTTGGCTTTTGTATAACCTTGTTCCATAATAAAAACTTAACAGAAGGCTTCAAGCACTTACAACAACTTCTGTTATGACTATAGTCCTTCAATTCGTAACTAATTACAATTAAATATTTTTAGAAAAATGCAAATAAATCGTAGAAAAACGCGAAATAACATACAAAGCAGTGCTGTTTACTTATGGCTACCTACATATGACGTTACGCACTGTGATTGGCGTTTGGGTTCTTACACGTCACGACGTCACAGATAATTTACGCAACTTTATTTATTGATTTAAAAATATAAATCATTGTTATTTCTTAAAAATCTGTATTGAGTGATATTGTTGTATAACAAACTTTATTTTAAAACACATCTTAGATTTTTTTTCGATTACTGTCCGGTACCCTATTGAAAAATACTTCGACTGAGTGCTATAAATTGTTGCAAGAGGCCTAAGGGGACAATTCTCTATCCGGTGTGCGTGTTTTTGAGTGGTTTAAATGCTTCAGTGAGGATCAAGAGTGCATTGAAGATGACCAGCGCTCAAGTCGCCCTGTCCCTGTCACTGTTTCAACTCCGGGAACCAAATTATGCCTGCAGATCGTCGAATGAGCATCCAGAGTATTGCCAACGCTGGAAAGAAACGGTTAGAACCATTTTACACAAAGAATTACGCATAACACAGGTCTGTGCAAAGTTGGTGCCAAAAAACCTGACTCCTAACCAAAAGCTTCTGCATCAACAGGTCTGCTCAGATTTCTTCGAAAGGTTAAAAGAAGATCCCAGACTGATGAAAAACATTATTACTTGCGACAAAACGTGGATTTTTCAATACCATCTTGAAAGACGCCTGAATCGCCAAGTTTAATAATGTGACATTAAAGGAATTATTGCTAATAAGAAGCCAACATAATTATTTTGTAAGCAGCAAATTTACAAGTAGATATATTTATTCTTTCAAAAGTAAGATCAAAAGAACAAAGAGGACAATAAGTTTGACGTCATTTAAAGCAGTCGACCAGACTTTACAGGAAAGCACCCACTTCAATTTTCTTTCAGTAATATTAATTCAAAGAATAGCGTATAATTAACTATTTAAAGTTTTTTAGTTTGCAGTAGTAAAGAGACATTAATAAAGGCTTAAAAAATATAAAATATAATTAAATATCCCTAAAAAACTAAATTTATAGGGATATTTAGTATTGTTTTCACATTGTGTGTACCTACTTTCTGTTGGTTGGAGTAATAGTAATAATTTCATAGTATTGTATAGAACACAGAGAAAATTGAATTTATGTGTATGTACGTAATAGATTCACCAGCAATCTATAAGATCTAATGTGTCCTTATTTTCTTGCTGAAATTGTGATATTTTGTAAACTTATTGCAGCACTTTGCTTCACTACAAATCCTAGTTTCTTCATGTGTCCTCTTAACCAGCAGTGCCGCGTTAATATTCACGTTATAATACGGAGGCTGTTTTTACTAAGGTGTAGACAGCTAAAAAATTTCTTTTTGGTTATAGTTTCTCAGAAGCGGCTTCGGTTGTCTTTGTGTTTCAAGATCGTTCCAGTACTTGGATTATTCTCTATACATTTCTTTCCTTAGTTTTCCTAACACTCTAGGTACTACTGCTAATTTCACAAGATGGTGCTGGTCTCAAATATGAGGTTTCATCTTCTTTTTTTGACAGCTTATTTACTATTTCGTTTCCTTTTATTTCTAGGTGTCCTGGAACCCATAAGAGGGAAACAGTTTTATTTTGTCCTAGTTCATTTAGGTTGCCTAGACATTCCCTGACCATCTTTGAATTGATTGTGTGTGAGTTCAGAGCTTTGATGACTGCTTGACTATCCGGTATGATTACAATCTTTTGTCTACGATAGTTCCTTTTAATATTAAATTCTATTCAATGGCCCGGATTACAGGCTTTCTGATTATTTGTATCTATGTCCAAAAATTACTGCCTCTGTTCCTTCATCTGTCTTGGAGCCGTCCTTATACCATTTTATGTAATGATTGGCATTCCAAATTCCTTGGATAAACTTTATCTATTTTTTGATGTTTTATTATGTATGTTATTTTGTTACAGATTCAGTACCCACCGACATACCGAAATCACCACTGTCTGAACAAAAATCACCAACCAGTTATCAAAGAAGTCCTAAGATAAGTAAATTGGGTTTAAATTCACCGAAGGTTTCTTTAAGCAGTCCAAGTCAAACTGAGCATGTTTTTGACTTTGCAGAAAATGATTATAGACCAGTTAAATCCCCTAGGTCTCCGCGTTCGCCAATGAAATTTAATTACGAGGATGACTTGCCAGGTAAATTTTCTTTTTTTGTATTAGTTGTATATTTTCTAACTTATACTTTTCTATTTTTTTACGACTTTTCAATATTTTTTTTCTTCTAATGTCACGCCTAGGGGGAAAGAAGATGTGCCCTAGAGTTTTGGGATGAGTAGTAGCTTTAGTAGAGATACTCCCACCCAGGTCCTGATTATCTAACTACCTGTTAGGTATCCTGCTGAAGGCAGAAACCTAGCCAGGTGGAAGATGAAGTAAACAATAGGAAATAAACATAAAATATATTTACAAATAAAGACAAATAATAATAAGAACTACCATCGAATAAAAATATTAATATAAACTAATCTTATTAATTACATCATATGGTGGAATGTCACACATACTGTCACCTACTGTAAAGAGTCACAAAGACCAGACCAAAGGGTCTGTTTTAGAAATACCCCCAAGGGTGACTCTTACAAACAACCTCAGTCTCCGGACTCCTCGAGTGCGACCTAAATTCTACGTGAAAATAAAAATTAAACTATTTAAGCTCACCTTGAGATCTAACGTACTGACTTTGACCTGGATGATTACAATACAAAATAATATAATAAAATATAAAACTATTAAATTACTATGTAAAGTAAAACTATCCTATCATCGTATGTGACACTGTTTTGTGTTTGTATCAGTGGGTTTTTTAAAGATTTATAATTTGGTTTGCGTGGAAAAAGTAAGTTTAAAATAGAAGCCTCTGAATGTTACATGTTGTTGATATTTGATTTATTTCCCATTTGAAATAACTGTTTATTTATTGGTTTATTAAAGTTATCAGTGTATAATAAATTTGTTGCTACTTCGATTCAGAATCGTTAAATTTACATATAACACCTCTGTTTAATATCTATATTGGAAGATATTTGTATTCTCCTTCAAAATAGATACATGTAAACAATTGAAACGTGTCGAAATATATCTATTTAGATCTATAATCTATAACAAGCATAGCTATTCAGTAAATAAGTTTGCTTTACGTGATGGTTATACTCGAAGTTCAAATAATGCAGATTTTTAACGAAGCGTATTAAAAAAGGATTATACAATAAAATTTCAGCATAAATGCGGAAATATTCAGAGATAAATACGTAAACCGAATTAAAAAAACTCCTTTTCAATTTAATGCATTCAAACCACAGGCTTGTTCTTTATGATAAATATTTCCAGTAACCCTCATATCATTATTACAAGCTTATTCAAAAAAGCAGGCTTATTACTAAAAAGGTTATCCACTAGGTTCTAAAGTTTAATAAATACGATAAAGTATACCTTCCTTTCTTAATCTGGTATTAAAAAAATATTCTTGGTACTTTTGGGTATTTTGAGTAGTGGCTACATTGTCAGACGTGGTTCTTCAAGTTACGTAACACTACATCAAAGTTTCTAGCGGTACGTCAAATGACTGGAGGCAACTTCAAAACGGTACCTACCAATGCTTCAAACTGTCCAGGGGTATCGCGCTAATTCGAAAGGCACCAGATTTTAAAATATGTAGATACCTACAGTGTTTTATTCACAGTTCACTACAAACAATTTACTAAATTTAAATTTAGTTTTTCAATAACATAAATTATCAATATAATCACACTGATAAAAATTGGAATTTCAACAAACATATAAATTTAGTTCCTTAGTATTTTTGTCATTGGACCATCTTCATCGCGTCAACTTTTAGATGAAAATATTACTTGATCTTACGGTCTCTCGCAAAGTAAACAGGACAAAGAAAAAAAATAACAAAAAAATTTAGTCCACTACAGAGTTAATGCAGCGATTTGCACGGTCCACAAGTTTTTCGAATAAGGATTTCAGCTCATTGACCGGGATGTCCTTTAAAATGGTGGTTCCTGTTCCGATTTAATAAAACTTTTGCTATTAATCAAGAACTTGAATTTCAAATTTTACATTTCTGCATTAGGCAGAGAAAAATTCGTACATTCGAAACGTTTAACATCTACCCATCGGGTTGTCCGAGCTTCTGCGGCACTTCAAACCTTCGCGCTTCTAAAACGTCATATTCAACTAACACGTTTCCAGCGTGTTTTTTTGTGAGCTTTAATTTTGCTTATAATTGCTCGTTTAATGAAAATTTACAAAGTTTCTTCATTTCATCTGTATCATTGGCCGAGCTTCGGAACACAAATAATGACATTAAAAACAAATCATCAGCTAGAACGGATGGGCTTACTCTGAAAATGTTTTCAAATCTACCGGTAAACACCTTAAGCCATCTGACTAACTTGATTAACAAGTCACTTCAACTTGGAGTCTTTCCAAGCTGCCCTAAGACGGCGATAATTATTCCCTTGCACAAAGGAGCTGATAAAGATCAAGGTTCGAACTAGCACTCCTCACCACGTTGTCGAAGATTATTAAAAGATTGGTAAAAAAAAGACTGCTATCTTTTCTTTGCAAATATGAAATACTAACTCCCCAACAGTTTGGTTTCTTGAGCAATAAATCCATCAATGATGCTATCATCTCGCTCTTTGACAATATATACTCAAGTCTTAACAATCAGTACTCTACAGCAACAAACTTCTGCAACTTCTCTCAAGGCCTTCGATTGTGTAAACCACAACATCTTAATTAATAAAATGCAACACTATGGGATTAGAGGAATACTACTCGAGTGGTTTAAATCTTATTTTACCTACAGAAGTCAGCTGGTAAGGGATGATATGAGAACATCCTCCTGTAAGCCAATTGAATGTGGGGTACCTCAAGGTTCAGTTCTAGGTCCTATCTTATTTCTGCTCTATATTAATGATATTGCTTATCTAGATATTAGTGGTAAACTCTGCCTCTTTATAAATGATACTAGTTTTACCTGGAGTAACCCGGATAGTACAGCCCTTCATTGTTGACAACTCATTAAAATGGGATTTGCACATCAATGTATTGCCAAAAAAAATTAAACTCGAGTTTTTTTTATTAAATTTTATCCCTTAATATAGTTAATAAGTTATTTTTTTGTGACATGTTTTGTCCTGTTCTAAAAGACTGTTTACAGTTTAACCAGTTATATTATTAATTATCTATTTCCTACATATGTTTATATGGTACGAAGAAATCAATATTTAATTAGGATCAAATGTTTAACATATCCTTGAACCGTTGTTTATACCGCCAGATATTTGTGTTGTTTATCAAAGTATATTTGTTTAATTCATAGATGTCGATATATTGCAATCTATAAAGTCTACGTCGAGCATAACCATTGCGCAAATTTGTTTGTATTTCATTTTATTTCATATTCAAAGTTGCAAATGATACGGATTTTGTACGAATCAAATTAAAAACTGAATTACAAAGTAAAATTAATCCAAACCCGATAATCCCTTCAGGGAATGAATATATACCAAATGTATGGCATTAAAAGAAATTAGTCCTGGCGCCAGACCATATTATCCACCAATTTTATTTACCTAGATGGTTCCTTGATGTTTGTTGACCTCCTTAACGGAATTTCTTTAAGTGAAAGCTTGCAAAATTATTTATTGACAAAACTTTTTTCTTGTTTCTTAGACAATTATAAACAAGCAGCTCTATCGAGACTTGGCTATTTTTTTACAGAATGTTTTTGGTGGGATTTCACTTCTTTTACAGAAAGCTGACGTGGACTGATTGACTTATTAGATATTCTTATTAGACACATTTTTTTCTTTTTAGGAATAGTATTTTTTTATTACAAATCTTTCTTTTCTCTTTTTCCGGTTCTGATTCTTGTACACTAGCAACAGTTTTTCGGTTTGCCCATTCTGTTATTATTAATTCTTTTACACGGTTTGGATGATGCCCAGATTAATCGATACCGTCCATAGTTTGGCTGTATTCTTCCGGTTTCTCATCAGGGTCACTTGGTACTCCAGACCTTTTATGACCCAGGTTTTGATGGTTTTTCCTTTATGTTGACGTTCTCCCTCTATACCAAATTGCAGCACTCTAGGTCTATGGGAATTACCACTTCTGTTCTGATGATCATGAGTCAGTGAGTAAGTCGGAGTCGAAAAAGCGAAATTTTGCATTAGCTTAGCTTTGGAACTAAATGATCTACTGATTTCTTCCAAAATACAAATAATTTTGCACTGAAAAAATTAGGTACTACTCTTCTCTATCAATTTTTATTTTGTGTGAATCAAAACATGTATTTTACTTCGAGAGATAATTGTTCTATTTCTTTTTATATCAGTTTACCGATGAGTGATGTGAGTACTTAGAAAGGATTTTTAATGTAAAAGTATGTCCAGAATTTCGTCATTTTCTGGTTATCTGGTTTCGTTCGTGAAATTCTTTGTTAATGGCCTATATGTATGAATATATTTCACTTAAATGTTTTCCGTAAGATTTCTTGTTTATTGCGTTTTCTGGCTAATGGATATAATAATTATGTCATTCCCAAGAACTTTTGCATCATCCTAGTTCATTACGTGGTTTTCCTTATTAGTATGTATGGTCAAAGAGCATCTGTCTGGGTATCGTTTGCAATCACTGTTGTGTGCTACTATGCAATCTTTTATGAATCGATTGAGTAATTGAGTTTATCCAACAGACCAAAGAACCATTTTAAAACCGTCCAGTAACTGCGCAGTAGGCGAAATCTCGATACATTTGATGTACTGAGTTCTTTCGTAACGGTTCTAAAACGGTTTTTTAGTTTATTGGAACAGACCTAAGAATTCGATGGCAAGAACGACCAGTTACTGGAATAAGTATTAGAATTTCGTGAAGTGGCTTTAAAACTGTTCTTTATTTACATGTTTATGGAAATTCTTATTCTCTTTTCTCGGTTTGTCCTATTTAAAATTCCTTTTAAGTAGGAATAACAATATCTGACAGAACCTTTTAGAGTTTTTTGTTTGTTATTTAGGTTTTCTTTGATCCTAATCTTGTTACATATTCATATTTAACTGCTTACAAAAACATACATGGCAACATTTCGTAACGAGACAAAGGAATATTTTGCTTTATATGTTTTCTTAAAGAGAGCTTTATTTTCGTCGAAATGAGTATAAACAGAGTTTTAGTGAATAAACATTAAATATATTATTTTATTATAGTAATATTTCATATTACATATTTCATTTTCTTATTTTATTAATTGGTAATAATACTTAGTTGCAATTTTGATAGTTGAACGAACGAACAGTTCATTACACTTCCTTTCCACACTTTAAAATGAGGTGTGCTATTTTATTGCTGACACCAGCAACATGATTATTTTAAGTTTTCTTTTATTGTTAAAAATTGATTTTAATTCGAATTCAATAAATGAAGTTGAAGCATCAATGCCTTTATTTACACTAATAATACGAGTTCAGTACATGGCGACCCTGCCAGTCCTGCGACAAATGTTTTAATATTGTTTGTGCAAAATCGTAGTAAAAAAACAAACAATCAACAAAATGGGACAACAAGCATCAAAAGAAGAGGTAATTATTGCTCAGGCGGGCAACAGTGGTGGTCTTACAAACAGCCCTAGTATAAAGGGGGATGATTCATTTTCTACAGCAGAGTTGTTGGGAATTATTGCATTCGTTGGATTTGTAGCGGTAGTAATTTATTTTTTGATCAGAAGATGTAAGAAATATTTTGAAAAGAAGATACAGCGTGAAATAACAAGAAGTCAAGAATTAGTGTAGTGAAAGTTAAAAAGTTAAAGAAATAATAGTGAAAAGTGAATAGTGCTAATAACGACAATTAAAATGGGACAAGGTATATGTAGCTATAAGTTTTTATTTTATGTTTCAAATGAGTAGTATAGATAGTTTTAATAATTTATATGAAACACTAAAGGCATTAAAAGTTAAGTTAAAGAAAGACAATCAACAAAGGCGTACCAATGTAGAAGTTTATAAACAATATAATTCTGAACTAACGAAATTAATAACATATTTTAAGGAATTAAGAAATGTATTTAATTTAAGTAGTCATAAGGTAGAAACAATTAATTCTGTTAAGGAAACTGTAGGGTATATTGAGGATATAATTATTGAATTGAAAGTAATTTTAGAGGAAAGGAAAAAATTGACAAATAAAGAAAATTTAGTCAATATGGGGGAAAAATTTGATTTAAAAGTAGCTTCAAGTTTAATTCCTACAATTAATAATACTGAAGACTCGGTCAAACAACTAATTGATGCCATCGAATTATATGATAGCATGTTAGATAACGACGGAAAAGATTTTCTAGTTAAATATGTTTTAAAAACGCGGTTATCACAAAGTGCAAAATTAAAATTAAAACAAAATTATAATTCTAACGCAGAGTTAATTAGGGACATTAAAAACCATTTATTAACAAAACAATCTGCAGCTTCGTTATCTTTAGAATTGCACACTCTAAAGCAAAATAATAAATCAATCGATGACTTTGGAAAATCAATCGAAGAGATAATGGTTAATCTAACATTGGCGCAAGCTGATGGTGACGAGAACGTGGCAAACGTGTTAAAGGCACCAAATGAAAAATTAGCAATAAATTCATTTTCAAATGGTTTACGGAATCACGATTTAAGAACAATAATAAAAGCACGAAATTATACATCATTAAACGACGCGATACGGGGAGCTAAAGATGAAGAAATAACGAGAAATTCAAACCCTCAAATTTTTAGCATGCGGGGTAAAACAAATTTTAGATCTTTCAATAGCGATAACCGATCACGAGGCCGAGGATTACGGAATTTTACTCGCAGTAGAGGATCACGCAATTATGCTCCAAATAGACCGAATTTTTCCGCAAATCAAACGTTTTTTAATAATTCTTATGGGAATCAGAATTCTAGGTTTCAAAATAGAGGGGGCCATCGAGGTACTAGAAGTAGCAGAAATAATTTTAATAGATATGGGAATGAAGGACGAGTACAGCGAAATTTCCTAATAAATAATAATGAACAAGTCTCGGAAACTAACGAAGACGTTTTTTTTCGTCCCTAATAATGATTTTAAAAATATTCACACGGTATTTGATATAAATGGACTAAATTATATAAACTTAAAATATGGAAATAAAAATTTAATATTTTTATTAGATAGCGGTGCATCTATTAGTGTAATTTTTTCGTCTAGTATAAACAAAAGTCAGTTCATCGACACTTCAAACAAGATAACAATTAAAGGCATTACAGGATCAACAGTTACCATTGGGTCAGCAAATATTTTATTAGAATATGATAATGTTAGGATAGGTCATAAGTTCCAGGTAGTAAATGATTTTGAGAGTAATATAAACGGGGTACTCGGATCAGATTTCTTTATTAAACATCAGGCTGTTTTAGATTATGAACAATTTATTTTTTATTTTTATGCAAACAATAAAAAATTAGCTATACCATTAGAGTCTGAACAAAGTAATTATACAATAATTCCTCCTCGTTGTGAAGTTATTCAATATTTTCAAGTTGGAAGTAAATATGATAGTTTGGTAGTTCCAGAAGAGATTTCACAAGGTGTTTTCGTAGCAGGAATTATAACAAGACCAAGCGGTAGTAAAGTACCAGTTAGAATATTAAATACTAATGATAGGGAGATTAAGTTAAAGAATTTTAAACCAACGCTCCAGAATATATCGGATTTTGACATACATCAATTTGGAAATATCCCCTTTTCAGTAGATCGGGTTGATAAATTATTAAAATTAATAGATATTAAAGGGTTAAATAAAGAAGAAAAAACGAGTATTCAAAAAATATGCGCAAAATATGCTGATGTTTTTTATTTAGATAATGAACCTTTCACTGTAACAAATATCTATAAACATAAAATTAAACTACAAAATGATGCAAATCCAGTTTATGTTAAACCATATCGATTACCTCATGCCCAAAAATCAGAAATCCATAAGCAAGTAGATAAGTTATTAGAGAACGGTATAATCGAACCGGCTAAGTCAGCATTTTCCAGCCCATTATTATTGGTAGAAAAACATCCCGTCAACGGTCAAAAACGTTATAGGGTTGTTATCGACTACCGACAATTAAATAAACAAATTATCGATGATAAATTTCCTTTGCCGTGCATAGATGAAATTTTAGATTCCTTATCGGGTGCAGTCTATTTTTCTCATTTAGATTTGTCTCAAGGTTATTACCAGGTGGAGTTGGAACAGGAATCGCGACCTTGTACAGCGTTTACTACAGACAGGGGACAATTTCAAATGACTAGACTACCGATGGGTCTAAAAATTAGCCCGAGTGCTTTTTCGAGAGCAATGACAATAGCAATGGCGGGTTTAAATTATGAAAATTGTTTTATTTATCTGGATGATCTTGTAGTTTTCGGAAACAACTTAACAGTACATAATCAAAATTTAGTAAAAGTTTTACATCGTTTACGAAAAGTTAATTTAAAATTGAATCCAATAAAATGCGAATTTTTGAAAAAAGAAATATTATATCTGGGTCACGTAATTTCAACAAAGGGTATTTTACCAGATCCGGAAAAAATTAAAGTAGTTCAATCCTATCCAGTGCCAAAAGATTCAAACGAAACTAAACGTTTCGTAGCGTTCGCGAATTACTACAGAAAATTTATAAAAAATTTTTCACATATTGCTGCACCACTAAATCGATTAAGTAAGAAAGGAGTAGTTTTCCAATGGACTACGGAATGTGGAAAAGCGTTTGAAACTTTAAAAAGTGCACTTCTTAACCCTCCAATATTAGCTTATCCTGATTTTTCCGATGAAAATAGATTTATTTTAAAAACAGATGCTTCTAACGTGGCAGTAGGAGCAGTTTTATCAAATAGCGACGATAAACCTGTAGCTTTTGCGAGTAGACAGTTAAATAAAGCCGAAAAAAATTACTGTACCATAGAAAAGGAATTATTAGCTATTTGCTGGGCAGTAAAAAAATTCAGACCTTACTTATTTGCTAAAAATTTTTTAATACAAACTGACCATAGACCATTAGTATATTTGTTTAGTATGACCAACCCCTCAAGTAGACTTACCAAATTTAGGCTAACATTAGAAGAATACGATTTTATAATAGAATACGTTAAGGGTCGAGAAAACGTAGTAGCTGATGCTTTATCTAGGGTAACTATAAGTTCAGATGACTTAAAGTCAATTTGTTCAAATAACACTGAAACTGTTAATGTAATAACAAGAGCGCGTAAAAAGAAAATGGAAAACAACGACAATTCTGTGAAGGATTCTAATGTTCCTTCTAACGAAAGGCTTGATCACCCAGGAGTTGTGGAATTATTAAAATCCCCATCAGAATGTGTCGAATTACGATTTGTTAATAATAAATATTTTAATGATAAAATTAGTCAGGGAACAAATAAAATATATAACGAAGGCGTAACAGTAGCTACTATATTTGATAAAGAATCGAAAATTATTTATGTAAACCAGGAAACTCTATCAGTGACTGGCTTAGGCACAGCATTGAGAGTCCTGAAAGAAATTTGTGACAATGAGAAAATTCCGGAATTAGTCATAATTAAAAATGAAAAATGCGCTTCAGTAGTTAATAAATTTTTAAAAGTTTCCGACAGTATAAGAAAGTTAGGTATTAAATTAAATATAATAAAGGGTACTCAAAATATTAACAACAAAGAAACACAACAATTAATAATTAACGACTATCACATGCTTCCAACGGGAGGCCATGCAGGCATTAAACGTACGTACAATAACATCAGAAAGTCATATTCTTGGCCAGGACTTCGAAAGCATGTAGAAGAATTTATTAAGCGTTGTGATGCATGTCAACGCTATAAATATTCTAAAAATATAAAACAACCGTTAACAATTACAAGTACTGCAACATCGGCTTTTCAAAAAATATTTCTTGACTTGGTGGGCCCCTTAGATCAAGACAATGATAATAATCGATACATTTTAACGTTGCAGTGCGATTTAACGAAATTCGTCGAGGCATATCCTATTAAAAACAAAGAGACAGTAACAGTTGCTAAAGCTTTTGTCCAAAATTTTGTTCTTCGATTTGGTATTCCAGAGCAAATATTAACCGATCAGGGTTCAGAGTTCATGTCTTCTACTTTTAACGAAATGTGTAATTTGTTAAATATCAAAAAACTTAACTCTACGGCATACCATCACGAAACCTTGGGTGCATTAGAAAATTCTCACAAAAATTTAGGTGCTTACTTGCGCATCTATTCTTCAAGTCATATTAATAATTGGAGTTCGTGGATTCCTTTTTGGTGTTTTGCGTATAACAATTCCGTCCATTCCGAAACATCTTATACACCGTATGAATTAGTTTTTGGAAAACAAAGTAGAATACCGTCAAACTTTTTAAATCAAACAGATCCTGTATACAACTTTGATGATTATCCTATTGAATTAAAGTATCGATTGCAAGTCGCATGGAATGACGCGAGAAATAATTTGCTGGCATCAAAGTTGAATCGAAAAGAAAAATGGGATAAAAATTTAAATATGGTTAATGTTAATATAGGCGATAAGGTTTTAATTAAAAATATGGGTAGTACTAGTAAATATGAGCCTCTATTTAAGGGACCGTATGAGGTCATAGATGTTAAGGATTCTAATGTAGTTTTAAGTATAGGAAATAAAGCTGTTGAAGTCCATAAAAACAGAATAAAAATCTATATAGAATAAATATTAGCATTTGACAATTAAAATATCCAGTTTAACATTTTACTTTTAAGTTAAAAAAAAAATTGTTATTGTAATAAATTTTTTTTTTTACTCAGCAAGGGAGGTGTAGTGAATAAACATTAAATATATTATTTTATTATAGTAATATTTCATATTACATATTTCATTTTCTTATTTTATTAATTGGTAATAATACTTAGTTGCAATTTTGATAGTTGAACGAACGAACAGTTCATTACACTTCCTTTCCACACTTTAAAATGAGGTGTGCTATTTTATTGCTGACACCAGCAACATGATTATTTTAAGTTTTCTTTTATTGTTAAAAATTGATTTTAATTCGAATTCAATAAATGAAGTTGAAGCATCAATGCCTTTATTTACACTAATAATACGAGTTCAGTACAGATGGCCTTTTCAAGACATAAGTAATTATTAAAGAATCAAGTTTATGGGACACTTTAACTTGTTGTTGTATCATTGTCTACCTGTCTACCATATCCAAAATTGATTTTTCTACATTCACTTCAATTTGATGTGGACTTCCACCACCATGACCTGGTTTGGGTTGACATTTCCAGTTTTTCTTATGCGTTGAATAACCCCAAGAAAAGCATTTTTGAAAAGCGATTGTCGATGTGATTAACTTTTTCATTATTAGAATTTGATCAAACTGTATTTGAAAAAAACATTTATTTCCATCCACTCTAGTTACTATTTCAGCTTGGTTAGAAATGGTCCTGTATACGTTTCGTAATGTTTCATATCTAAAATTTAATGTATGCAGATTTTAACAAATAATATTATAAAAAATGTTATAAAATACTGTTTCCATTATCAATACAAACTCGCTAAGCCCTTCAGGGAGAATTAAAAGCGTACATTGAAATTTGCCAATGAAACATTTATTACATGACACGTGTTTCGTATAATCCTCTTATTGATATTTTTAATAGTGATTTACTTGTTTTTAGTTTCACTTATAAAAGGTTTATAATTTATGATGTTCTACGTTGGATGGAACTTTAAATCCATCCTACAGAGTAGTCGTTGCCTGTAACAACTATTTTTGTCAAATATTAATTTAACCAATTTAATTTTCCTTTTCAATTAAAACGTGCAATCAGGACTTTCTTTTCATCAGCAAACATCTGTTTTTCTGACTAAACCCAGCGTTCACTAGTAGACTAGGGTGCATAATTTTTTAAATTAACAAAAATTTATAGTAGAATGATATCTATTGAAAAATCAAGAAAATATATAAAATAATGAAAGTAAAAAGAAATTACGCTCGATTCGTGGTCGGGAAGCGGGAAGGGGTAAGTTTTTAAGGGCATTGTATTAATACTTTTTTTCACATAAGCTCAAAAATTTATGTGAAATAATCAAGTTTTTGGTTTTTTATTTTTATTGGAACTAAGTTCCTTACGGCAGGCTTGGATAAGATAGGGATTTTGCTGCGTGACGGAACTGAAAAAAATGTAATGGTAAAAACCGTAACAATAAAACCGTAACGCTTGTAATAGTGCCACTATATCTAGTAGGCAGGTTACCGCTAGCCTCCATACAACGCTAGCCTCTACTTAGTGTTCAGTATACGATAGACATAATGTTGACAGTTTGCCACGTATTTTTAGTAAAAGTAAAACTAAATCAAATTTTGAAAAATTAATAAAAAGGTTAATCAAATTTACCCAATTGAAATTCAACTTCAGTTGAGTTCGGTAGTGGTTTCTCTACTGGCAAATTAGTGCCCAGCTCAGCCGTAGAGGGTAAGTAAACAAATATTAGTGAGTCGCGCCACCGATTTAAACGGTTAAAATCGGAAACCCCTGTTGTTCCAGGCACTACCTTTCCCACTGGAGATAAGTAAATAAATTTAGAATATTATACAGTACTAATTGAATTGCACAAAAAAAAATAACGATAAAGTGAGCTAAATAAAACAAAATATCAACTAGACCCTTCTTTAATAAAAATTAAGAATTTACACAACTGTCAAGCCTCGTGCTTGACAACGCTATCGATATTTATATAAAAAAAAATATGTGAGTAATATTAAAAAGAATATTATCTAATATGTGTGATCACACGCAATACAAAAAAAAGACAAGAAAAATAGATTTTTTTTAATTAGGCTTATCTGTTAATCCTCGGCGTCTCTAATACTTAGGTCGGTTCCAAAAACCAAGCCTGTTCCAAAACCAATAGGCTTGCACCAACCACAATAACTTAAGCTCGAACTAAGTATCAGGTCTGCACCCAAAATTAAAGCCTGTATCTAGCGCTGTATCTCGGATTTCAGCCTATAACTAGGACTTAAACCCGTAACTAGGACCCTAAAATCGTAATTCGGTATTAACAATAGCTTAAACAGATTTTAATGACTCCTTGAATTAATTTGATTTAATAACTTTAATACAATTTGAACACATTAACTTAAATTTGTACTACAATGAAAGAATAAAAATGAATTTAAATTAATAATACCACATTTAGAAGCTGACTTTTCTGAATTTACAATTAATGATCAAAACTAATGATTTAAATGTACTCAACTAACTTAAATTTGACTTGCTAGTCACGATAAAATTATAACAATAAATTAAATCAAAATTTAACATAAAATTAATTTATAATAGTAAAAGAATAAGCAAAAAGGAGTCTAGTTTCACATAAATAAACCTACATACAATACACAAAGAAATATACATGTAAAATCAAGATATTAAAACTAAAATTGCGACTATATGGCGTTATTAATCTTATATAAAAAAAAATATAATATAGTAACTCACCTATTAAGATAGGGTTGTTTTATTCCTTTAAACTCGTGACACCACTGGCTGGTAAACGGGTGGAACAGTATTCTCGTTGCTAATTGCACCAATCGGAATTCTACCACAATTTACCGTCTGAACGGTTTAAAATTACTGTCTGCTCTATGGGCTACCTACACTCATAGGGAACGAAAGAACCATAAGAATCGAACAACCACATGAATAAATAACGTGTTACTCACCACAGAAGATTTCCTAAATATCCCTTCACGAGGAATTTTTCCAACGAATCCACCAAAATACCGGAAAATCTCATTCCAATACTATTCGTTATGAAAAACTGAGGTTTAATTTCGTAAATCCAAAATTAATTGTCTCTGATGAACAGAGATTACAACTTAAACCCAGAAAATCTTCTAACTGCCACGAATTCAAGACAAAGGCTGGTAAAAGAAAGAGCCGATTCTTTCATATCACCTTCACGAAATTTGACACACGTCGAAATAAGAGGTGGCCTCTACTACTATAGGGACAATAACCGTAGGATCTTCAGCTACCAATTTGCGAACAAACAGTGGTCGTTAGATACGACTAATCTTATAATTTATCAAGATCTCAATAAAAATCTCAACATTACCTAATTCCTCGTTCATTTTCAATTTTATTAAGCAAGATAGAAATATAACAGAACACTGACTGTAGAACACTATACTTCGAGTTATCGACAAAAGAAGAGAAATAGTAACTCGGCCGGGTGAAAATAATAACATAACCCCAAGGATTCATAAACGGAATTTTAATAAATATACTTCTAAAAATAATTCCAGCGATATCAGGAATGATTTATGGCCAGAATAATAAATAATAGCTGGCGATTATCTATACCGAACCAGATCAACCGGTTCCCGACCCAAGTAAATCTTTAATAATGGGAAATTTCAAGGTAGGAAGACGCTTATGTTTACAAATTAAATATTTATCACTTGCAAGAATTTAACCCGTGACAAGTTATGATATAATTTTTTTCTACAAGCATGCGTAAAACAACACTTTCCCGCACGCATTTTAATTCAGAAAATATATTTGGAGAACTTATTGATATATAAGCTGCCCAGACGAAAAGTACAAATTATGAAAATATGTACAACCAAAAGAAATGTAATTATTAATCTATAACGTAGTATAATCCAAGGCTTGGAGGAGATAGGGATTTTGCTGCGCGACCGAACTAAAAAAAATGTAATAGTAAAACCGTAAGAAAAAGTCCGTGGAATAAAACCGTTAAATGAGACGTGCGCATGCGCTAAATTCGTATACACAAGCGAGTAGTGTCGATTCTACATTAGCCGAAGGAACTTAGTTCCTTCCTGGTGTCCCACGACACGACCTTTTTATGTACCAAATACGCTGTTATTTTTTGGAATTAAAGAAATTATATTTTTACACATTATTTTGATTTAATATCTAAAAAGAACCCTAATTTTTAATCGAATATTTGTCAAAATATTAGCGTTATTAAAAAAGTCGATGATCTTTTTATTTGTTAAAATCTCTGCTTCCTAATAGTTCAGAATTACAAAATTATCATGTTAATATCCAACTAATTTTAAAGAGATTTGTTTATACAAAGTTTAGTGTGTAAATTTTTAAATCATCGTAAAAATAAACCATAGTGTATGAGGTTATTTTGGATACCCATTAATATCAACAAAATTACACAAATGTACACACAATCAACGTACCTGTACATTATCATCTATTATCTATACTAATATTATAAAGAGGCAAGGTTTGAATTTTTGTTTGTTTGTTTGTTTGAAATGAATAGGCTCCGAAACTACTGGACCGATTTCAAAAATTCTTACACCGTTGGCAAGCTACACTATTCCCGAGTGACATAGGCTATGTTTTATTTAAAAAAAATAGGGATCCTTACTAAAATGCCATTAATGTAACCAAAAATGACCTTATAATTCTTACATTGCGTGCGCTGAGAATACTATTGATTATAGAATAAAATAATGTACTACGATTTTGAAGAATATATAAATATCTACAAAAAATGCCGCGACAGCATATGTCTAACTGTTATAGTTACGTCACAATAACTAATTTTTAATTTTTTAAAAGTTTTTATCTTGGTATTAATCCTTATCAAAATAACTTATTTCATAATCACGACAGATATCACAAATTTAGCATGTGCAATGGGACGAGGCTACTTATAAAGAAATTAAAGGACAATTAAGTTGTAGCAACCAATATAACTGAACCACCAGCTGGTCAACTAGCTCATATACTGAGGATACCGATGATCCCAACTGATCTACCAAATCCATTTAAACCGCTTCAATTTCCTATCAAAACATCTTTCGCTTTTACTAATAATAAGTCTCAAGGTCAAACCTTCCAAATAGTAGGGATCGATTTTCCTCATGGCCAACCGCCTAAGGCGGGTCGAAGCACCTGAAAATCAATTTATTTTGCTGCCAGAAAATAAAACAACATGTAATATTGTTTACAGGGAAGCGTTGACCCAATAAATTTAATGGCTTTTGTTATTTTTCTTTAATCCCCGTGCAAAGCCGGGGCGGGCTGCTAGTTATTTATATTTTTTATTTCTAATTTTTGGAATTAGGAGACCGTTATGTTTATTTCTTGATTTAATACATTTCCGTTTCATTTTCACTGCAAAAAATCTTTCTTAGATACAAAAAATGTTTGAGAATATATTTCAATTGCGCTTTAAAAGATCCAAGCGGAATCGAAAGGGGGTGAACTTTTAAATAGACAAAAACTCCTTTAGGGAAATTGTAGGGAAGGAAATATTTTAAATTTTTTTTAATAAGAACTTAATTTTTTTTTGTTTTTGTCCTTTTTACATAATTGTATGACTTATTTAAACTACACTTTAACTTCATTATTTAAACATTTAAATTCAGGGCTCACACTTGACTCCCTGAGTCGCAATTTTAGATATTTTGATGTATTCAAGTTCTGTTATAAATACAAACACCAAAATATCTAATTTACATTTTCCGCTTTTAATACAAATAGAGAGAATAAGGTTTAAAATCGAGAGAAATAAACTCCAAACATCCCTTATAAATCGATCTTCAACGTGTTAATCCAATTTGAAAAAAAACTTCGTTGAAAATCAAATCGTTAATCTTGTGTAAATTAAGGGTTTTATCAGGAACCTTTAGTCACCATCCTATTGATCAATTTTATTATTCGTTTTACTGCTTTTAAGATACCGTCGCTTAGGATCGTATACCTAAGTAATGCTTCAGAAAACTTTCTAATGATCTATTTTTATTAACATGAAAGAGAATGTATTGCTACGAAAAGTACACAGTAGAGTTAAATTTAAGCTAGTCAATTTATAAAAATATATTTTAAATAGTGGATAGAGTTGGTAAGACAGGGTTTGGTTTGTTAAATAATGCCAGCTGGTAAAGTGTGGCTGTGTTAGATAATTAAACTAGCCTAATAAGGTGAACAGTATAGCTTACTTAGCTAGCCATCAGTTTTTTGTATTTTTCGTCATTATAAAAAATAGCAGGGTGGAGAAAGATAGGGTGATCACTACCCCGTCTTGCCAACTTGATGAGGTTGTCACTAAATCAAAATGAAGAGCAGCCAAACAAAATCACTATCAGAACAAAATCACTCCGAGCAGCCACGTCATTCATTACAGACAGCTTAAAAGGAATCACAAACATCTTAACAAACTCTAAGCCAAATTAGTTAGCAACCATTTCAAGCGACAAAAGTGGCAGTATTTTTGCCTTCGCTTCTCTAAAGCAACTATTACCACTTCCAGTTACCAAAAGAATATTACGAGTAACTAGGAAACGTGGTAAAACATCAATTATCACGTCTTCTCCCTACAAACAAAAATTAGAGGTCGCTGCCCAGAAGAAATAAAAATAACAATAAAAATAGAAAGGAAAAAATAAAATAAATTTAAAAAGCAGAAGAAATTTGGAGTAATACGCCATATATGTATTGTATGGAGTTGTATTCCACTTCTATTAAAGAAGGGATAGCGTGCATAAATTGTTGGAAAATGGGCCCATAACAGCTGTACAGGAATTGCCGTTGATGATAACGAAACTAAATCCGTCCATGTGACGTTTACCAACCGTCGTGAAACCTGTCCACCGGTAGTTTTAAATGGACATCAGCTAATACAAAAAGAGGAAGCCAAATACTTAGGTATGCACCTGGACCGAAAACTCCTGTGGAGAACACACATCTTCATGAAGAGAAAACAACTAGGCATCAGACTTAACCAACTATATTGGATGATTGGACGAAAATCAAAGCTATCGTTAGAAAATAAAATCCTCATATACAAGACAATTATGAAGCCCATATGGAGCTACGGTATACAGCTGTGGGGGACCGCATCACTATCAAATATTGAAATACTGGAACGATATCAGTCCAAAGTCCTCAGAATCATTACCGATGCCCCATGGTACGTCTCAAACAAAATTATATCTAGAGATCTCCATATAAACTCCGTAAAAGAAGAAATCTCCAAGTTTTCCAAAAGTTACGCCGCCAAGATTCAACATCACCCAAACAATCTAGCTAAAAATCTAATGGAAATTACACCCATCAGAAGAAGACTGAAGAAAATTTCTCCATACGATCTACCAAACCGATTTTAGCAAAAAGAAGTCTCTATCCCAGCAGCCATGTCAAAGTTTATACATATATAGACTATTTATAATAGGAAATTGCTACTGAGCAATTTTCCTCCATGTCAATTTAGCATTAAGACACACAATTTACTTATTGTAACGTATGTTTTACAGATTGTAAATAAAATTGGGAAATTAAAAAAAAAATAAAAATTTTTTCCTATAATACTTACCATCCCTTCTTACCCCAGGGAGTACCCCATCTTACCAGCAACATGGGGCAAGACGGGAAAAAACGCCTTTCTTTAATTTTATTTTATTTTTCTAAAAGTTCCTAATGTCACCTAATATTGAGAGTTTTATAAATCTAAGCTTATTTTGAAATAATTAAAATTCCCTTTTTACATATTATTGAACTTTAAACCTTAACTACCCCATCTTGCCACTCCCTCCCCTAATACTGGTACCTTAAAAAAAAGTTATTAAACTAATTATAAGTTTCGAAACAAATAATAATAATAATAATAACAATAATTTTCAGATACTGTAGATTTTTTTAAAAACATTATTTCCTTTTTAATTTCAGGTTCTAGTGAAGGTAATCCTTACAAATTTAACTTAGCTTCTCCACCGAAAAAATCTGGTATGGCTAACAGACAAATGTACCAATCATCTAAAAGTGATTCTTTGAACAGCACAAAGTCTAGTTTAGAATATTCTTCCACAACAAAACATCCTACAGGAGCATACCAGGATATAGAATACAAGGTAATTTTTTTAACAAATTTATTGTAGCATACGCACCTAGACTTAGTTGGACTTGTATTCTGAGTCTTCTACTATATATATAAACCCGCCCCTGTGCCTTTCACAGTCTTTGAGCCATCGGTATACCAGATTGACTCCCCTTGAATTGGGGGGGCCATTGTTCTATAAGTCCTTTTCCAGTAATTCGACTCGCAAAGTTATACCTGGGGACTATCCTGTCCTGAGGCATACTCATTATTTAATCCACCTTACCCTATGATATAGCTCTGTTTGGTTTTGTACCTTTAATAAAGTATATCTAAAGAAAACCTTAAAATAATCATGGATACTGTATTGATGCTTTATTAACCCAAAATAGAAGACTTGTTACATTTCTTTAATAGAAAACGAAATATGTGAAATATTCCCAGTTTTAAGAAAGTGTCAAAAATCTGATCAAAAAATTTGTATCTTTTACAAAAAATTGAAACACGGCTCAAACTTTCTTGTTATAAATTTAATATTGCCAATAGGCCTTAATAAGATAAGACAGCTGCTGATGCTTTATCAGGAGCTAGTGCCTCTTTAACCTCTTTGAACAATTTATTGTGTCGTTAGAATGATGTATTGGATTAGATCGAAAAAATATCCTTACTCAGTCAATAACCTTAAATCTATAAATCCCTCGTGTCCTTTTGCCTCTGAGGTAAAACTAAAATTTCTTAAACTAGTCATTTAGTCAACGCCACGGAATCTACTCAAAGATTAAATATCATTATTTCCTCTTGACCAGTTAAGCTCAAACTTTAACAAAAGCTCTTAAAATTTGCACTCGACTATCGCAGACGGACTTTCCCGATTTTGTTTTTTTTTTTGGTGCTAGATGATAGATTTTGACTCTCTGATTCCACAAATGTTCGGTATTTTTTGCGGGGGTCAATATTTTCGTATTTTTTCTTGTTTCACATAGTTATAATATTGCAAGATTAGATATGAAATAATGTCATTTTCATTTTCTTTTTCACATAATAAACAGTTTTTCTTATAAAAACATCGCAAACACCTACTGGAGAATCGATACCATCTTGGCTATTAATATCTACAGCAACACTAATTAAAAGGGATTTTAGGAATTCCTAACTCCACTCTTTACTAAAATAAGTGGAATTATTGTATGGAACCCCTCCTTATTCTAACTTTTATTTATTGGATAGTCGAGAGTGCACAGTTTGAAATAAACATTTAGCTTAATTACCATTTCTAAGTCTCATTTTCACACGAAAATAATGAGTCTGAGATAACCCCCTTACCAAACGAATCGAATGATGCTCATATAAACCCTGGCTGTGCTCTAAACTCCGATAATATAGTCTCTCGTAGCAGTGAAGATGTGTTTAGTTGATCATTAACTAACTTTCGAGAAACCTGGTTTATGTGTTCATGATTCGACTAATTTACGACGATCATGCCGAGAAATACGATTTCCAAGTCGCTGTGGATCTTCGTCGTAAATTAGTTTAAAAAAAGGCTGTGGAAATCCGTGAATAACGACAAGAGCGAAGCTCTCTATGCTATCTTTGATAAAGGAATAAGCCGGAAAGTATATTTTTTACTAATCTAGTAAAAAATCATTAATATTAGGAATAAAATTACATCTTATTGACTGTTATACGTCTATAGAAACCGTTAAGAATTAATTTCAAATCAGAGAGAATATGGAATCAAGTAATGTGATCATGAGGCAAAAAATTTGAACAGTTTCTTGAAAAATAATCAATTTAATACAGTTGTAAGATTAAAATGGGTGCGTGGTTTGTGAGAGGTGGAACAAATTGTTATAATTCGAAAATCTACACAACAAAGAACATATCGATCCAAGGAAAGCACCTTTATACAACAATCAGCGAATAAAGAAATCTAGCGTAAACTTAAATAGAATAATTGAACAGATTAAAGCTATTTTAGTACACATTTTTTTGTCTTTCTATCAGATAACAAACATAAATTTAACTTTCAGATATTCAAACCAAATCCATTCTTAATAATAGAATATCATTTTCAGGTTTGTCATTCGTTAGATTCAGATTCTCAAACTACATCAAGCTGCAGGCAGTCTTCTACTACAAGTACTAGTTCTAGACATTCTTCTATCAAAGAGAAAATAAAACCAAGATGTAATATTAGAACAAATCCTGGTTATGATGACAGATATTCATCCAGCAAGTCCATTAATGACTACGAACCTAGTGAGAAGTCATTAAAAAGGTTGGTGGAGTTATTTAAATACTTTATTTTATTTTTCACAGCGAATTATAGACACCCTTCTTTATTATCAAACACAACTCTATTTAACTTATATTTTCTCCAATTTATTTTATAGATGTCAGTGCAGAAAATCAACCTCAGATTTAACAGATATGACAGATGAAGTAGCAAACACCATGACCACTTCGCTTAGCAGACCTAGTTCCCCTAGACGAAAAGGTTCCGTCAAAGGTGGTTTGGCTTATTTAGCTTCTCGAAGAAGCTCACGGGATTCCATCGCTTCCAACATGTCTAATGTATCTAATGAGGATATTGGTCCGTTAAACTTTCAAAATACTGTGCGTGGAAGGCAGAGAAGGACCTCAAATTTTCTTGAACTTCCAAGTAAGTTAAATTGCATTTAATAATTACTATAAATCAAAATCGTCATGTACTCCGAGAAATTCCGAGCGAAAAAGCGTAGCTTTATTCATAAAAGCATTTGGAAAAGAGAAGTAGGTATATGAAATAAAATATTATTCAGGTTAAGAAATAAGAAATAAAAATGTACGCGCAGGCCAGCGTTGTATATCTCTGTATATATAGAATATAATCTTCTTTGTTGTTCGACTGGTTCGTTTTTTCTGCTTTTATATTACTTACCTACTTGCTTTAAGAAAGTTGTGCTTTAAAAAGTAAAAGCAGATTTTACTATAAACGATCTATTTATAAAACATTTAAGAGATCTATAATAAGTCGACTATATCAACATGGTTAAAGCAACAAATTTTATTTCACATGTGTTGCGTACAAGATAAATAAACATGGCGGGTAGTGATGTTTGTCTTGTTTATGATCGTGCTGTAAATGTTGTTGTTGGGTGGACAAGGTGTGATCAAACTGGGCAAACTGGTTCTTATAATTGGGAATGTAAAGATTACCCAAAAAGCGAGGTTAGGAGAATATCCTTGGTAGTTGGTAGTGGTTCGCAATCTGATGAATGGTTAATAAACAGTGCAAGTAAGCTTTCCGTCAGCAAGGATTCTGAATCCAATATCACGTTACAAGTTGTCTAAGTTGCTGGTTGTTCTTTTCAATCTTGGCAATGACTTATTATTGGTCAGAATGGTCGCATGGTCAGATTGGAGTCAGAGGTCAAATATCTACTTTCTTAAGACTCTTGAGGACGGTCTTAGTGGGGGTGCTTCTCAATCTATGCAGCAGCTGATATGGAGATTGTAATTAGAGAAGTAATGTATTTGCAGAAATTAAAATAGATCTAATAGATAAAAAAATGTAGTCATTTAAAATCTTTCGGAGTCAAATTCTGGTGTAACTTCTGAAAGAGTTAACTTCGATAAGGCCCGTGTTGTGAGTATCCTTGATAGGCTTCAGATGGATTTAAATACTGAGTTTAAAGTCATTCGCCTGGGCAAAGTGGACACAAATAACAAGTCTAGATCTATCTTTAAAGATTCTCTCATTGCTAGAGACTGTGCTAGGAAGAGGGTAATGATGGATACTCGCTTTGTTATTTAGGCAGATTTGACAACTTTTACAATGATCAAATTTTAGAAATTTAAAAGAAGAACTTGACCAACGTTGGGAGCAGGTTCAGGTTGATCTGGAAATTAAAAAGATAAACAAAAGGGATCGTCGGTCTGAATCAGGAGCTCGGAGTGGTGAAAAAACTGGTAATCTGCTATCCTAAGAATGTGGAAGCACTCAGTTCAAAGATTACTGAGTTTACAAAGTCTGGCCTTTTCTGTTATAAGCAGTGCTGCAACCATTTAAATTAAATTTTGCATTTTAAGTTTGAAGTTTATTAAATTCAATACAATTTCCTTATAAAGTTACAAAAGAGATCAAATAAATTACAGTTAAATTTTTATATTCCTAAAGTTTTTGGATTTTGTATTCAAATCCACTTTAATTGCTATTATCGGAATGATGTTTTATACGTATCATATCAAATCTTAAAAATTAGTATCGCATTTGTCCTCGTTTATCTCAGATTGTCTTGGAATTTTATCGAAATAAAGCTATTAACGGACTGAGAGAAATGAAAAAAAGCTTTAAATAAGTATCGGATTTACGAAATTGAAATTGGATATTAAGCCAACCACGAATATTGGATTTCGTTTTGTAATTCATTAGGAAACAAGTATTAAAATAATGAATGAAGACTTTTGGATATTCTTTGCTCAGTTTCTTCCCAACAGCAAAAGGAAGTAAAAATTAATATCCTATTTTTGCTTGTTAATGGATTAAATTGACCGGAAATTTGATCTGAACGATAATGTTGATTCATTATTTTTTATTATCATTAATTTGCCAACAACTAAAATAAATTTAATAAAAATAAAAGATAAAGGGATAGAGAAGGAAAGAAAGTTTATAGTTTTGTTTTACTTATCGCACCAAAAATATATTTTTCGAACTTATATTTATATGAAATCGTATAGATATCTATTAATCAGTATTGAATTTGATACATGGAAGGAAGCGCCATCTGGTGGTAACTTCCATTAATACGAATATCATATTCATATTAACCATTAAAAATACAACATCATACTGATTTTCATGACAATCGGTTGAACAGGGCAGAAATTGCTACTCTGCAGCGCCACCTGGTGGCGAGTGACATCAATGAGCATATCATACAAACCTACTCTGTGGAATAATACATAAGCATACCAATTTTCATGACAATCGGTTTAACGGGGCAGAAGTTGCTACTCTGCAGTGCTACCTGGTGGCGAGTGGCACCAATAAGCATATCATACAAACCTTCTCCGTGGAAAAATACGTATACATACCAATTTTCATGACACTCGGTTAAACGGGACAGAAGTTGCTACTCTGCAGCGCCACCTGGTGGCGAGTGACATCAATGAGCATATCATACAAACCTTTTCCGTCGAAAAATACATATACATACCAATTTTCATAATAATCGGTCCAGTAGTTTTTGAGTTCATTGAGTACATACAGACATACAGACAAACATTCATTTTATATATATATATATATATATATATATATATATATATATATATATATATATATAGATAGATATAAAACCAGTTACCTTATCCCAATTTTACTGTTTTTTTATATTCTTTACTGTATCTCTTTGTCTGTCCGGGTGGAATTTTGTAATAAATTTTAAACTTACTTCCCGACTAATTACGGATCTGAAACTTTCAGGGTCCCTCAGAACTTGATGACAATGTATAATTTAAGTGTTTTTAGACAAATGTATTCAGGTTTAATTACAATTTATACTAATTTCATGACGGGATAGAACGCTGCGTGAACAAAACGCAGCGTGAAATACCGCCTGTGTGACCGTAGCCTAAATCGGTCAATTTCATTTTGCGTATATAGCTCTCTCTTACAATCCGTCGTACTTAACCGAAGATAATCGGAAATTTGCAGGAATTTAAAAAAAATAATTACACTAGGAAAGCTCATTATATCTGTTCCTGAGTAGTTAATACGAAAAAAAAAAGAAAATTAGAAGGAAAACTATTCTATTGCAAAAAATAGCTGCAGTTAAGAAAAAAGTTGAAAAAAACTGCAAAAATTTAATTAAATATTTTATTGTAAAATATTGCAGCATTATTAAACAAGCTGTCTCGGATCTGTTTTATTAAATCTTTTCTTACAAGGTTTTAACAAAAGGTTCATCGTTCTTAAGGCATCTCTATATAATGCTTGGTGTACTTGGCAGATATTTCATTTATTTATTTTAATATAAAAGATATTCAATTTATACAACAAAGAAATCAAAGGAAAATTTTTATCGTACGAATTTAATAAGCTTTTTCCTGTGTCCGAACACCCACATATTTTCCTTTCCTTTTTTTTTGTGACAACCCGTTATCACGAAAATTTCGAAAGAAAAAACAGAATTGGAGAAAATCGGACCCCGTAAAATTAAAAAAACACAATGAGTCGAATCCTTAGAATGGAGTTCATTAAATTGCTACATCACCTTCCATTCTAGCAGACTCAAGTATTCTTTTGTTAGGTCTGAGTCATTAATTTTGAAGTCAACGTTCATTTCAATATTAAAAAGTTGTTGAAGTGGCCCAGGGATGAAGTTGAAGTTGTTTGGTAAAAGCTGAAGTGTTATCTAGGTCTGTCAGAAGAAAAATGTAGGTCAAGTAATATTTAACTTACACGGTTTAACGAAAAACTTAAATTTTAGAAGCTAATTACTAAATACGGAGAAGTTTTAATTATCTTTTATTATCTGATCAACTAAATAATCCTACGGCAATTTCTTTTTATTACCAGCTCTAAATCCCTATTATTTAAACGATAAAAGTTTTTCCATTTCTAAAAATGTAATGATGCGGTGTTTAATTATCTTTTCAAAGATATTTGAAATATTGGATATTAACGAGATTGGACACCACAATCTGGAAAATCACCTTTTCTAATTAAATACCTTAAAACGGGCGATATTTCATAAAGTGTCTCCAAACGAATTCCTTTTGGTCCAGTGGCTTTCTTTTATTTGAGAATATTTATAACTTTTTTGATTTCCTTATCTGAACATTAAATAAAACAGTCTTTTTTCGGACCTATTAACATTTCCTCAAAGTCTTTTGGAGCTTGCTTGCTCTAACTTTATAAAAGGACTCATTGCTATTATTTGCAATGTCAACTCTGTTTGTAATAGTAATAGTGTCACGCCTGGGGGGATTAGGAGGATGTGCCATAGTGTTATTGGATAAGGGGTAGCTTACTAAAGGCACTTCCCACCCAGGTCGTGGTTATCTACCCCCTGGTTAGGTATCCTGCTGAAGGCAGAAAACTAACCAAGGGGAAGATAAGATAAACAACACAGGAAACAAACAACAAATATATTAACAACGAAACAAACAATAACAATAAATAATTAAAATATGAATAACGAATAACTAAAGACAAATCTTAACTAATCTTACCAAATAATCTACATGGTGGCATGTCACACTTACTTACGAAAATACGTCAAGAGTCACAACGGCCCAGACCCAAGGGTCTGTTTTAGGGACACCCGGAAGGGTGACCCTTACAGACAACCTCGGACTCCGAACTCCTCGAGTGCGACCTCAACGACGCTCTTTTATAGCCAATTCTTACGCTACGTGAGAATAAGAATTAAACTATACAAGGTCGCCTTAAAATCTAACGTACTGACTTTGGCCTGGATAATTACAATTAAAAGTATTACAAAATAATACAATAACATATCAAACAATTAAACTACCCTATTATCGTATGTGACAATAATAGTTTAAACTATAAATTTAAAATATATATATTTATGACTAATTTAATAATAAATAAATGTTTGCACCAATGCCAATGGATGGAAAATTGTTGCTACTGATTAAGAAAGGATATTCAAGAATATGTCTGTAAGATATCCACTGATATTAATGGAGAAATTTCTAATTAATATTATGTGTTCTCAGTAATAGAGTTATATTAAGTTAGGTATTTTGTTAGCAAACGTACACCTACTCTAGCAGAACCTACTCTTGCAGAAATGGTTAATTTTGGAGATGGAAGGTAGTGAAATTCTGTTTAAGTTTGTGAGATACTTTCCAAGTAGGTGATGTAATATATTTATTCTTAGTTTAATAAAAAATTATGTTTATAAATACTGATAGTTTTTACAGATTAATTAAATTTTAGACATATTTCACTTCCTAGTTAAAAATAGTAAGAGTCATAAATAGAAGAAAGTACGACTGCAAAACAAGATTAACAGTATTAAACAAGTGCTGTGTGCGTGGATAGATTTTAGTAATCGATCTTTTTACTTTATATTGCAACAAAATAAAGACGTCTTCTGTTAATGTTAATCCAAAATTACGCAAGCTTAGAATTAAGTTTCTACATCACTTTGGCACTTAACATTTTGTGATTCATGTCTAAAATGTCTCACAGGAAGTTCAGTTATCCTTCTATGCTGTTCTTCCAAAAGAAGAGGTCACAAAAGTATCATGATAAAGTTAAAAGTTAAAGTTTTCCCCAAAGATGATCCATTAAAACTTGTTTACCTTACTGCTTTTATCGGTTACAAAGCTGGTATCACTACGTTCTCAGAGAAGCAGATAGGCCTAGATCCAAGATCAACAAAAGAGATTGTAGAAGATGTAACAATTTTGTAAACTCCACCCATGGTAATAGTTAGTGCTGTAGGTTACATTGAAACTCGACGGAGCTTTGGCTACTATTTGGACCGAGCATTTATCTGAAGATTATTGTAGAAGATTTTATATGAACTGGTACAAGAACAAAAAGAGGGCTTTCACCAAAGCATCTAAAAAATGGACCCACGACTAAGGTAAAAAGTCCATTCAACGTGATTTTAAAAATATTATCAAATACTGCAAAGTTGTGTGAGTTATTGCTCATACACAAATGAAACTTTTAAATCTACGTCAAAAGAAAGCCCACACTGTGGAAATCCAAATAAATGGTAGTAGAGCTGCTGATGAAGTTGCATGGGTCAGAGAACATCTTAAAAAACCTATCCTAGTTGCCCAAGTTTTCGATCAAGAAATGATTGACTGTAAGGATCATGGATACACAGAGGACATCCTTCCAGATTATCATTCCCTGTACCCCGTGCTGGTCAAAAGGGTTACCATCACAGAACAAGAAAATCTATAGAATCGGAAATGGAATTTACACTAAAGATGGAAAGGTTATTAAAAACAACAAATCTGGTCATTGTAAATTCCAAACTGCTGCTGATAAGACTGCATTAAGATTAAAGAATTAAAGAGAAAGAAAATGCTACTATTCCAGATGCAGCTACTGCTGTTTTTTTGACAATAAATACTGATTGACATCATTTGCTAAACCTCCTGCGTTATACCTGGCTCTTTCCCGAGGGTTAGTCCTAAAACTAATTTATGGTAGGTTTATATATGCAGAGAATTAAGACAGATCTTATAATTAGACCTTTGTATTTTAGCTGTCAGAAAACGTTCAACAAATTTAAATGCTCCTCATCTCTTTTGTTTAAATTAGAAAAATTAAAGCAAGTGTATAGTAGTTAAAAAAATTGGTAGATACTGTTACACCTTAGTGTTAAAAAATCAAACTCGAGTATAAATTTTCACACAGTAAATTTATATAAAAAAAATATATTTGACTTTAATTTACTTTTCTCAAAACAACTTTTTTTAAGTTGAATACAACGCACTTGTAAGGTATATGACAAACAGGAATTTATATTGAGAAAGCCATAAAGCAAATATTGTACGTGGGTTTAACGTCGAGTATCCAATCTCCAGTTTATGATGAATTTTCCGTATTTTGTGCATCAAAAGCTAAAAATTTTCATTTTCTAATAAAACTTTGTCGTAAACATAAATAACTAAGGTAGATTATCTATGTGAAATATTTAATGATATTTAGATTTATTATTCTATACAATACGAATAAGCAACATTATATTTACGAATGTTTTAAAAAAATAATCCTGAAGACTGCAATTGGTAGGAGAAGCAGAACAAAGGTTTTTGGAATGTTTGTGTTGAAATGTTTTGGTGCAGAATTCTGACATTTAATAAAGCTAATAAGAGGACCCCGCTGTAGGACTTATGTCCTTTTCAGGAGTGGGTGGGAGTGTTTGGATGGAGTTAGTATCTAGTATCTGTTGTCGGCCCCGCTCTTACAAATTTCCCCATTTGCAGCAAGTTGGATTGCTAACTCTTGTGTCTTACCTTCGCCAAGGGCCCATCTTTTTCTAGTCCTGTGGGGGCACCATCTACCTGTAAGAAAGGGAAGGATTCATCCAGGAGGGTTTCCAGGTCTTCAGGGTGGTCCATGTCTACGGATTGAAGGAATCTCAGGTTAGGAAGGGTGATCTTGTTTTTCGGGACTTCTTAGAAGTCCTCCATTCCAGTGGATATGGAAAGTCCTCTGGGCTACGTTGTTAGTTCCCTGGAGAGTCCGGACGACGTATCAATGTTGGAGCATCTGAAAACGAGAAAGGAGAGGCAGTATATTTGTGTTGTTGTAGACAAGGTGGCTTGGATAGAGGTAGTAAAGGTTTTTTACTTTACGTAAGATCGCACTCTCTGTAGCATTGATGGAATGTAGAAGCCTCTGAGAAATAGCAGAGTATGGCACGGCCTTGTAATCGACCAGAGGTCCAATAAAGGTTTTATATGTGTGTAGGAGGGTTTTGGTGTCGCTTTTTCCCATTCTACTGCCCAGAGCATCTAGGAGGGACGCTCGACTTCTCATTTTGTTGACTGTAAGTTCAACATCGGCATCCCACCTGAGTGTTCGAGTAAATCGAACACCCAGGTAGGTCACCTGATTCTGAGGGACGATCTGTTCCCCCATAGTGACAGGTTGATGTAGTCGAAAGAGAGATTTTGGATGTCTAAAGATGTCTAAAGATGATGGTCACCAGTAAAGATTTCTAAAGATGATGGTCACCAGTAAAGCCTCACGAACTTATCAGTTGCTCGATGTAGTCGAAAGAGAGATTTTGGATGTCTAAAGATGTCTAAAAATGATTAGTCCAGGGAAGTTACGAAAAATAGCGGAAAAATTTACATCCAGCAGATATCGAAATGCGGTTTTCTGCATTGTGTTCAGGAAGGTCCCAGGAAAAAAGTCTACAACGTCTGGTTTGGCGCATTTTTGAAAAATGCCTTCTGGGCCGGAAAGTGCATTTTCCAATTGCATCATTCCTTGCAACATTATAGGAACGATTGGAAACTCAAAAAAATCGCTACAAACTCGTTACTCGCGGGTTTTCGGGGATGACGAATTTATTCTGGCATTGGAATTACTCGGGGGCGGCTCTGCGGTGGTATCCGGGGGGACATTCTGGGGGAGAAACTGCATAGTCCATAAAAATCGCTCCAAACTCGACACTCGGGGGGTTTTCGGGGATGCCGAATTTAATTCTGGCATTGGAATTACCCGGGAGCGCTCGTGGGGCGGCTCTGCGGGAGTACCAGGGGGTCATTTTGGAGGGGAAATTGCATAGTCCATGAAAACCACTCCAAAGTCATTACTTGGGGGTTTTCGGGGATGCCAAATTCAATTCTAGCATTAGATTTCCCCGGGGGCGCTCGAGGGTCCCTCCGTGGGTGTGCGCGGGGTATGAATTGAGGGAGAGATGGTAGGTGCCTGAAAATCACTACAAACTCGTTACTCGGGGGTTGTCGGTGATGCAGATTTCTATTCCGGGATTACACTTCTGCGGGGGTGCTCGGGGTTGGTGCTGTGGGAAATGATCAAGGAGAAAGTGAAAAATCACAAATTATAAAAATAGTATTTTATTCAAATAACAAATAAGAGTTTTTATTAATGTTGAATTATTCATTATAAACTTAGATACTAAACATCTTGTTCAAACTCTTATTCTTCTGCATCTTCTTCCCCTTCTTTATCTTCTTCCTTATCACTATTCTCGGCCCCGTTGCAGAAATATTTAAGCAAACACATGTATCCATGGATAATTTAATAGATCATGGGCTTCGTCTAGCTTTGGCTCTTCACGGAGCACCCAAAGATGTGCGCACGAGCGATAATCCAGCGATTGAGCTCGTCCAAAGCTATCAAGCCAAAATGTATACTGAAGCCACCGATTCTAACAAAGTCGATCTTGCACGCATAATCCCGACTGCCAATGCGTTAACCGAGCATATTAAGCGAGTCTATTTCCAAGTACAGGCTTGGTATGGTTCACAAGCTCAAGACGAGACCTTAGATCCGTTGGAATGGGGGTGGGAATTGGTGGATGGAAAGCTCAGTCCTGTCACCATAACCCAGAAAGCCGGTCCTGGGGATATTTTAAGCAAAATTTCTTGTTCTTGTGAAACCGACTGTGGCACTACGAGGTGCGGGTGCCACCGTAGTGGGTTGGAGTGCACATTTGCATGCAAGCATTGCAATGGCAATTGCTGAAACCAAAAAGGCACTCCTAACGGTGCCGAGAATAGTGAGGAGGAAGAAGATAAAGAAGGGGAAGAAGATGCAGAAGAATAAGAGTTTGAACAGAAAGATGCAGAAGAATAAGAGTCTGAACAAGATGTTTAGTATCTAAGTTTATAATGAATAATTCAACATTAATAAAAACTCTTATTTGTTATTTGAATAAAATACTATTTTTATAATTTGTGATTTTTCACTTTCTCCTTTACCACTTCCCACAGCACCAACCCCGAGCACCCCCGCAAAAGTCTAATGCCGGAATTGAAATCGGCATCACCGACAACCCCCCGAGTAACGAGTTTGTAGTGATTTTCAGGCACCTACCATTTCTCCCCCAATTCACTCCCCGCGCATACCCACAGAGGGATACCGAGCGCCCCCGGGGAAATCTAATGCTAGAATTGAATTTGGCATCCCCGAAAACCCCCCAAGTAATGACTTTGGAGCGGTTTTCATGGACTATGCAATTTCCCCTCCAGAATGACTCCCGGATACCCCCGCAGAGCCGTTCCCGAGCAGTCCTGGGTAATTCCAATGCCAGAATTAAATTCGTCATCCCCGAAAACCCCGAGTGTCGAGTTTGGAGCGATTTTCATGGACTAAGCAGTTTCTCTCTCAGAATGTCCCACCGGATACCACCGCAGAGCCGCCCCCAAAAGATTCCAATGCCAGAATTGAATTCGTCTACCCCGAAAACCCCCGAGTAACAAGTTTGGAGCGATTTTTATGCACGCTGCTATTTCACCCCCTGCGCACAACCACAGAGACACCCCCGGGTAATTTTAATGCCAGAATCGAGTTTGGCAGCCCCAAAAACCACCGAGGTACGATTTCCAAGCGATTTTTCTGAGTTTCCAGACGTTCCTATAATGTTGCAAGGAATGATGCAATTGGAAAATGCATTTCCCGGCCCTGAAGGCATTTTTCAAAAAATGCGCCAAACCAGACGTTGTAGACTTTTTTCCTGCGACCTTCCTGAACACATTGCAAAAAACCGCATTTCGATATCTGCTGAAAGTAGGTACATTTTTCCGCTATTCGGGCGATTTTGATCTAAATGCCCTGGACTAGATGGTCACCAGTAAAGCCTCACGAACTTATCAGTTGCTCGCAAAGACCAACAAGACGAACAGTTCATTTATCTAATGACAATAAAAACATCTTGATAAAATAGCTATTATAGTAAAAATCAGTAGTAATGACGTACGTATGTCCATATAACCTACGTTGTTACAGAAATACTTTCACAAATTATATTTATATTGGTCTAGAGTGTTATATTTTTGTAAAATTACTTTGAAGTCTCCAAAAATTGACTGTTTTCTGCAATCCAGTGCCTCTTATGTGTTTCTGGTTTCTAGTCACATAATCTGCAATAAGGTTACTTGTTAAGAGCTTTACGATTTGCAGTTATCCTTTTACAGTTTCATGGCCCGTAAACAATCGTGTACTGAAGTTTAGTTGATATCTGCTTGGCTTATGCCAAAATTTGTCTCAAAATTAAGGCATAACGTAGTTAAGTTATTATTAATATTGTATTTCTTATAAGGGTTTTCTCACGTAAGTCCCTATGGACTTACGCTATCGGTTTGCTAATCGAGGGAAAATTCTATTTTGCTATGATGCTCTCTCTAATTGCATGTTTTCGAATATTTAATTATGTAATGTTATTTTGTGGCAAAATAAACGATTTGATTTGATTTATGCTTTGCTTCTGCTTTGTTCAACTACATTTGACTTTGTTTTTAACAGAAATGTATTCTTGTCTGTCTGTTTTCTTGCAAATTTATCAGCCTGCTCGTTGCTTTATACTCCTTTATATCCTGGCACTCAAAGTAGTTTTACACTATTGACCGAACATTGAGTCTTACTCGAAACTTATATGATGCTATTAATCAAAGTAAATAATTAAATAACTCGTTTTCTGTAAGTCTACCTTTTAGTTACCTTTTGAAAGATGACTTACTTGGAAACTTAGATATAAGTAACTACACAAAGCTGAAGCCCTTTAAACTTTCCCATAAGTAACGTATCTTATATAAAAAATTAAATAACATTGACCCTAAGTTGGTAATCTTTTAGAAAGCTTCTTGATTGATATCAACATCACCGAAACGATTTATAAAAGATGTCTATATCGAAGTAAAAGGATACTTCTCAACATTAATCAGTGAAGTACTCTTGAAATAATTGGAGTAAAATTCACAGTTTGATTAATGATGATTATTCTGGTTGAAAATAATGCGTCTGTAAAGATTATTGTCTGGAGTTAAGAATATTAATTAAATTAAGTATATAAATAAATTCTGGAAAACACTGGTCATTGAAAAAAAGTTAATGAAAATATATTGTACTAGCGTCCGCCCGCGACTTCATCCGCATGGACTTTAGTTTTTTGCCACCGAGTTTCATACAAATTTGCAAACCCCTATTTTTAATCCTTAGGGCTAGAATTTAAAAAAGTAATTTCTTAGTACACCACTACGTAATAAAACAAATTTATTCTCGAATTTTCAAGACTCTACGCGTCTATCGGCAGTGTCATCTCGGTCAGCAGCAGCGTGCTACCGTCTCACCGCTCCACACACCCCGCTCAGTAAAGCGCGAGTGGTATTAGACTATTATTATTTTAAAAGTTTAAAAACTTGCATGCTATATGCATGCAAAATCTCAGCCCGATCGGTTTGAAATTGACAAAGTTTCATACAAACTTTCATCCCTATTTTATCCCTTAGTTTATCAAAATCCTTTCTTAGGGGATGCCTAAGTCATAGTAGCTATATGCATGCAAAATCTCAGCCCGATCGGTTTAAAACTGACACAGTTTCATACCAACTTTCATCCCCTATTTTATTCCCTTAAGGGTGGCATATATCAAAATCCTTTCTTAAGGGATGCCTACGTCATAGTAGCTACATTTATGCAAAATCTCAGCCCGATCGGTTTAAAATTGACAAACTTTCATACAAACTTTTATTCCCCATTTTATCCCCTTAGGGGTGGAATTAATCAAAATTCTTTTTTAGGGGATGTTTACGTCATAGTAGCTATATGCATGCAACATCTCAGCCTGATCGGTTGAAAATTGACAAAGTTTCATACAAACTTTCACCTCTATTTTATCCTTTCTTATGGGATGCCTACGTCATAGTAGCTATATGCATGCAAAATCTCAGCCCGATCGGTTTAAAATTGACAAAGTTTCATACAAATTTTATCCCCTATTTTATCCCCTTAGGGGTGGAATTAATCAAAATTCTTTTTTAGGGGATGCCTACGCCATAGTAGCTATATGCATGCAAAATCTCAGCCTGATCGGTTTAAAATTGACAAAGTTTTATACAAACTTTCATCCCCTATTTTATCCCCTTAGGGGTGGAATTTATTAAAATCCTTTCTTAGGGGATGCCTACGTTATAGTAGCTATATGCATGCAAAATCTTAGCCCGATGGGTTTAAAATTGACAGAGTTTCATAAAAACTTCCATCCCCTATTTTATCCCCTTACGGATGGAATTAATCAAAATCCTTTCTTAGGGGATGCCTTCGTCATAGTAACTATATGCGTGCAAAGTTTCAGCCCGAACGGTTTATAATTGACAAAGTTTTATACAAACTTTCATCCCCTATTTTATGCCCTTGGGGGTGGAGTTGATTAAAATTCTTCCTTAACGGATGCCTACGTCATAACACCTACCTGCATGCTAAATTTCAGCCCCATCCGTCCAGCGGTTTGAGCTGTGCGTTGATAGATCATACAAACTTTCATCCCCTATTTTATCCCGTTGGGGTTGGAATTAATCAAAATCCTTTCTTAGCGGATGCCTACGTTACAACATCTACCTGCGTGCCAAATTTCAGCCCCATCCGTCCAGCGGTTTAGGCTCTGCGTTGATAGATCACTATATCAGTCAGTCAATCAGTCAGTCAGTCACCTTTGAGTTTTATATATATAGATTATAATATTAAATAAGTTTGTAGCGTGTTTAAAAAACCCTATTAACAAAATTTCATTTTAATCAGTTCCTTCTACTTAGGCCGATCATGTATACTTAAGATATTACATGGAATTTTTGAGAACTAACATTTAACGGCTATTTCTAAGCAAATTTATCGATTTTTCCTAACTGACCAATCAGATTTCGCGTCTAAGATCAGGAGATGCAAGGTAGAGACGCGATCAACCGTTTTTCACCCTGGTACCGCGCTTTCTATTCATTCTAGCTTGGGTCCTAGTGCGATTAAGAACGTCCGCACGACCTCTAGTTTCAAATTCCCGGCAAATTTCCTTATTTTATCTTAAAAATTACTTGTTAATAAGTGTTTCTGTTACCGTTTATCGTTTATCGTACCGAAGATTCACATGAAGAACTCCAGACAGTGTGCTCTTTAAGTTTCCTTGGTATATTTATAGTGAAATAAGACGGCTGAAGTCCGCCATTGTTACTGTATCGTTTTCTCTTCGAAACCCCAGCTACGAAGAATGAGTTTATGGTTTTTCTCTAAATATCTATAAATCTAAACAAGAATGGGCTTAGATTATATCTTACCGTTAAGACCAAATATCGAGAGAATGAAGCCATATACTAAAATGTGTCTAAGAAACATTTAAGAGATAACGTAAGTTTTTAACAATTTTTTTTTATACCTATTTCGAGCGATAAAGTACCATTTACTTCTTTGGAACATCTTACCTTAATTGTATTTACCTGTAACTAAGTGCAGTGCCGAAATAAGAATAACCAAGATGTGTTTGTTGTGTATTGCTTATCTGTAATTTTTTTATTACTTATATTTTTTGTACCTGCTATCTGTAAACTGTTTTACATATATTTTTTTAACTTGTAATTTTTATCTCGCTCTTATTTAATTAAGATCTATCTATACCTTTCAATATGAGTATCAAAGCGAAAGGTGATATTTTTTATAACTATTTCATCTAAATTTTACCTCCCACTTTTCGCTTATCAGAGTACACGAAAATGATAAAACAATGTACTTAGCTATTATTTTCTGTGTATGAATAATTATGTTTTTGAACTAAACACAAATGTGTTTAGTAAAATGTGTTTAGTATACCGTACCGAGATGTACCTTTTATTTTTTTATTTTATTATTGTTGTGTGTCGCTTTTATCATTACAGCTGATAATAAATACTGTTATTGTTAACTTTAGATTTTTTCTTTTCCTAGCTAGAGTCTGTTACTCTGATCAATACTTTCAGTTTCTCTAATCTATATTTTATTAAAGTAATAGATTTTGTTTCTTACATATAGCTTATTTTATTAAAGAAATAGATTTTGCTTTTTTGGATATATCTTTATCGTACCGATGTAATTTATAACCATAAGGATGAGTAAAAGAAAAGTGTAAGTATAATTTCTCTTTTTAGTATCTTAAATAAAAGTGTGTAATTTAAATTTTAGCAAGAACATCTGCCGGGTTACCTAATTTTACTTTACCTTATCTTATATCTCTTATATCTTTCTCATTTTAACTTTATCTACAGCAACTGACTAATTATTTTATCCAACGTAAATATTTAATTTTTATTCCACCTGGGTTTCTTATATTTTCCCATCCTTAGAATAAAAAACATAAGTGGCGCCCATTTTCCCTTTTCCATCATTTCTTGCATAATCTCTTTTTCGTCCCATTTAACTTCGTTTAAGTTTTATTTTTCTAATAAATATATTTCTTTTTACCTTTTCAAAAGTATTCATCTAGCTCGATCGAATCCACGCTCGCTCTCCTCCTACCCCCTGAGTGCCGTTCGCATTTGTTAACCTCTCCAATCGAGCATTTAACACCTTTAGAAAAAAAGAGGTTACAAGTTAGTCGTCTAAATTTGCAATCTGCTCGTATTCAGTTTTCGTGGACAATTTTTTTTAATCAAAGGGCATTTGCACCAATTATGCTATAAAATGATATCAAGGCATTTTTTATTTTACCTTTATCTTATGACAAAGACAAATGATGTACCTTAAACCAAAAAACAAATTTGTCGGAGTCGGAAAATCCTATTAAAATGGTAATGACTTGACGTAGGGTGAACAAAAAACATCAGATATCAAATTAAGTGATAAATAAGGTATTTTCAAACTTCGTCTGAAAGATTGTTGCTTTGTTGGAATTCTGTTCAAAGAAATTTATTAAAATAAATTAGGTACATAGATTCTACATAAACACTAAAGAGGATTTCCTCTCGGAAGTAAAAATGAATGATACTTGAAGTTTTACCTCCGTAACGTATTTTACATTGCTTTGAAATAAAAATCAATATCATTTTCTTTTAAAATACTAAAAGTTTAATACTTATACAGGATGCGTTTGTTTAAGGTGAAAACAGCAAACTCACTTGACTTCTTCAGACTGTTTGAAAAGAGAAGAATTTTTTGTTAAAAAAAAACTAGTGTGGCAGTCAGTGGGACTGCCGGCAGAAGTTATACTTCTATGCACGCGCATGGATTTTCATTTTTACATTATAAAATGTAGCGACAAATTTCCTGATACTTTAACGAATCCAATGCAAAAAAACGCATTCCGTTCCCTCTTACGTTACAAAATTCGGAGGTTTTGGTGCTTTATTTTCTCGACTATTCGTAAAAATTTCGTTTATGTAGCCAACAACCTCAAAATACTGCAATATTATTATTAATATAAAATACTAAACTTAATGTTAACTAACGTGACAGACTTATAAAATAATCTGTCAAATAATCATGTGGTCCGTCACTATGATATTCATACATTAGTTCAGACTGTTTTTTGTATATCTATCTCTTTTTAATGTACTGAATGTTAAAACGGTATTCAAAGGACTTATAGTTATTCATCTTTGTTTTTACCGACCAATATACCTCATAAGTGTGTCTGTCTCTCTCTTACTCACACCATTAGATATGTAATGATTTTTCCCATTTAACTGTACACAAATCTTTTCCACTGAATGCATGAATAGAAGTATAACTTCAAAAACAAAAACTATGTCACGCATTTTCTAAAAAACTATTTAACACAAAATTCCTAAAAGTTTTATAAACTTAATATTACACAAAACCTTCCAGATATAACTTGGCAAGGTTGCACTATGAAACTGGATATAATATGGTAAAACTGCAAGTTTACCGTTAACTTGTTGCAAACAAAGTTAGCGTACAAGATCTGAAAATTGAGCTCAACGTGTACATAATTGGATTAATTTAAAATGTTATTATATCCCTTTTAAAAGGACATACTACAAGGAAAGCAAATACAAGTTAATGAGATAATGGGATAACTATATTAATTGAAACCATTATTACATTCAAAGCGTAATAAGAGCTTTTTTGCAGCTGCTTTAAAGTAATTAAAATATGATGTATATTTGAACGGTTAATAGGTATTCAACTTTGTCTTCGAAATTGATTTACTTTATACAAATATATCAATTAAACTTATTTATAAGTGTGGTCGATTAGCCCAGGTGACTTAATAGTATATTATTCAACGAGCGTATAATGGTAGCTATTATTCACGAAGATGATGATCTGAGTGAATAATAGCCATTATACACGAATAGAATACTATACTTTGTCCACGACACAATTGCTATAATCACAACTTTAAAACTCTAATTTACGCTATAATTAATGTAATTGAAGTTTTAAATGTATATGACTTCACTAACTACGATCTAAATTTAAAGATTAAAGTGTGTAGCTTAGATGTAGTGGTAAAAGGTAGGTCAATTCATATACATGTGTTTTGTTTGTTTACACCATTTATAAATACGGATTGAAATGTCAAAGGAAAATATAAAATTTGTCTAATATGAGTTATTCTCTTATAAAGTTTGGACATACGTTCTGTTGTGACGTCATGCAGTGAATAATGAACCATTATTCACTAGTGAATAATAGGTACTATTATTCTTTATGAAGCACTAGTATAATGAACGTTTTGTAGAACAGTCGTGGACAAAAATCTTTTGTGTACATCCATAAGTTAAAGACTTTTAAAAGAAACTATTATCTGCTTAGGATGTACGTTTGTAACCTGATCAGGCTCTTAGAAGACCTGTTCCAGATATTTATGTCATTGGCGAATAATTACTCTGCAGTTACAGATAATATGTTCTACTGTCCACTTTGCCTATTTTACAGAGATAGTACCTCATTGGAAAATGCCCCTTGAGAATTTTTCCGATTACTTTGAGTTCAGTTTTCTGGAGCTCGAACAGTAATTTAGAGTAGCTCAGTGAAAGCCATATTAACGTTTTTGTATGTCTTTAGCCTGAAGTATTTTTCCAGTAGTCTGTACTAAGTTCCTTTCCCAATTACGAATTTTATCCACAATGCGGCAGAAAGGTTCATGCCGATAAAAGGAATAGTAGCTTTCTCTTTCATAAGAATACCAACAATCTCGTTTCCAACAATCCCTTTATGCTTTGGTACCAACAGCAAAGGTACTTTTACTAAAGAGACTATTTGATGTTTTGGACTCGACCGTGGTAGATTGTAAAGCCTTAAAAGTAGCTTGAATATTGGCAATAAAATTCTTGCTGAATTGAGGCGTTTTTAATGCACTCTTGAGCACAGAAGTCTAGTGCTATAATAAGCTTCGCTTGGGAGATTGTAAAAGTGTGTCTCAGGGTTATTGAGACCCTCACGTTCGGTCCTTTAACCCCTATTCCTACTCATCTGGTCTTTTAGACCCATCTGTATAATAAGTAAGGACTCTTTTTGTAAATTTGGCGATTTTGTTTTGTGGCATTCATTAATACCAATATTTGGTGTGAGTTGGTAGGTACTGATGTTTGTAGACATCTTCACGAATTAGGTTGCTCCGACCCTTAGAATACCAAGAAGTCCTGTAAGGTCAGCGAGTTTTAAAGACTTGGTCCCTTTGTTATACTTGCGGCACTTTCCAAAACAATTCCAATTTACATGTAAATGCAAGAAGTAAGGTCTAGAATTCTCTTCAAGGCCGCACTAGGACACGATCTCATTGCCCTAGTGATTTCTTTACAAGCGAGTCTTTGTGCTTTTTACAACTCTATCATTTTCTTTCATCAAACCAGTGCACCATAGGTGATTAGGGGTCTGACAACCGATACATATGACCAATAAATCATTTTAGGTTTTCTCAAAAAGCTAACGGCAGGTCAATAGCTTTAGACGTTATATTTTGAGGTGTGGTTTCACGTGAGTTTACTGTAAACCATAACTCCGAGGTATTTTACCTCTTCTAAGAGTCAAGTTTTAATTGAACTAATTTGACTTTTAAAAAACTTTAGATAAAGATTTCAGTTGCTCAGTTATTTTATTTAAAACTAGCTGTACCCGCGACGTAGTTCGCGTGGCGTGTTGATTGTTAAATAAAAATTACTCCCCCAATTTCGTTAAAGGAGTGGGGGGAGAAATTTTTATATACCAGATGTTAAGTTGAAAGAAGACAAATACATCTGTGAAAACCGCATTCGAATCGGATCAGTAGTTTTATTGTGATGCGGGCACAAACATACAGACAGACAAACAAAAAATCTAACCACATTTTTGGGTTCTAATTATTTTTTAAATATCTTTAATGTACAGAATTTTCATTTCTACAGATTTATTATATGTATAGATTATTTTTCACGCCCTCGCATGGCCCCTTGTGGGTGGAATTTTCTAAAATCCGTTAACAATTGACCTCAAAATTATAAAAATAACTATTATGCAAAGTTTTAAAACTGTAGGACTTATAGATTTTAAATTTAAATTTTTATTTTTATTTTTCACGCCCTCGTAACAACCCTGTAGGTGAAATTTCGTAAAATCAGTTCACAATTGACCTCAAACTTATAAAAATAACTATTTTGCAAAGTTTTAAACCTGTAGGACTTATAGATTTTAATTTTTTTCACGCCCCCGCATCCTCCCTTGTGAGTGGAATTTCGTAAAATCCATTCACAATTGACCTCAAAATTATAAAAATAACTATTTTGCAAAGTTTCAAACCTGTAGGATTCATAGATTTTAATTTTAATTTTTTTTATTTTTCACGCCTCCGCAACCCCCCCTGTGGGTGAAATTTAGTAAAATCCGTTCACAGTTAACCTCCAAATTATAAAAATAAGATGATTTCTGTATAGATTTGACTATTAAGGTTGCACACGCGACGGAAGCTTAAAAAATGGAGTAACTTCTCCCGTTTTCCCAACATTTCCCTTCACTGCTCTGCTCCCATTAATTGTAGCGTGATTAAAAGTATACTATAACCAGCACAGGAGTATGAAAAATAATTGTACCAAATTTCGTTAAAATCCGTCGAGTAGTTTTTGTTTCTATAGCGGTTATACAGACAGACAGACAGACAAACATTTTACTGATTGCATTTTTGGAATCAGTATCGATCCCCAATCACTCCCTGATAGTTATTTTGGAAATATATTTCATGTACAGAATTGACCTCTCTACAGATTTATTATAAGTATAGATTTGTATAATTGTTTTAAGACTATAAATAAAAACATGATAAATGGAATACACCTTTCTTTCAAAGTAAACTTTACTTTAAGTTATTTTTTTTTCTGATAAAACATCACTTCTTGATTTACTTTAAGTATTTCTTTTTCATGTTTAAATTAGCCATCGACTACCTCTGAAGCTATTTACTTTCATAATGAATTCTAATTTAAAAAGGCAAATAGGATACCTACTTCATTAAAGAATTAAAACCTGAAAAGTTTCCAAATAAGTTCATTAAGTTTGGTCTCTAAAGAAAATCAATATTTACACTGCTAAAATAATTATTAAAAATGGGTTTGTTTAAGCCTTTTAGTCTGGAAACACTAAATAAAATGTTGATACTGATATTCTGTTATAAGAAATTGTAATAAGTATAATGAATGTCGGTAAAGTTTTACCCATTTAAAATAACAGTTTTTCTTGATAAAAATAAATTTGTCTTTAAAGATATTTTACATATATATAAAAACTAGCGGCTGCCCGCGACTTCATCCGCGTGGACTTTAGTTTTTTGCCACCGGGTTTCATACAAATTTCAACCCCTATTTTAAATCCTTAGTGATGGAATTTAAAAAAGTAATTTCTTAGTACACCACTACGTAATAAAACAAATTATTCTCGAATTTTTAAGACTCTACGCGTCTATCGACAGTTTCATGTCGTCCAGCAGCAGCGTGCTACCGTCTCATCGCTCCACACAACCCGCTCAGTAAAGCGCGAGTGGTATTAGACTATTATTTTTTTAAAACTTTAAAAACTTGCATGCTATATGCATGCAAAATCTTAGCCCGATCGGTTTGAAATTGACAAAGTTTTATACAAACTTTCATCCCTATTTTATCCCTTAGGGTTGGAGTTTATCAAAATCCTTTCTTAGGGTATGCCTAAGTCATAGTAGCTATATGCATGCAAAATCTCAGCCCGATCGGTTTAAAACTGGCACAGTTTCATACCAACTTTCATCCCCTATTTTATCCCCTTATGGGTGTAATTTATCAAAATCCTTTCTTAAGGGATGCCTACGTCATAGTAGCTACATTCATGCAAAATCTCAGCCCGATCGGTTTAAAATTGACAAAGTTTCATACAAATTTTCATTCCCTTTTTTATCCCCTTAGGGGTGGAAATTATTAAAATTCTTTCTTAAGGAATGCCTACGTCATAGTAGCTATATGCATCCAAAATCTTAGCCTGATCGGTTTAAAATTGACAAAGTTTCATACAAACTTTGATCCCCTATTTTATCCCCTTAGAGATGCAATTAATCAAAATCCGTTCTTAAGGGATGCCTACGTTATAGTAACTATCTGCATGCAAAATCTTAGCCCGATTGGTTTAAAATTGACAGAGTTTCATAAAAACTTTCATCCCCTATTTTATCCCCTTAGGGGTGGAATTAATCAAAATTCTGTTTTAGGGGATGCCTTCGTCGTAGTTACTATATGCATGCAAAGTTTTAGCCCAAACGGTTTAAAATTGACAAAGTTTCATACAAACTTTCATCCCCTATTTTATGCCCTTGGGGGTGCAATTATTCAAAATCATTTCTTAGAGGATGTCTACGTCATAACATCTTTCTGCATGCCAAATTTCAGCCCCATCCGTCTAGCGGTTTGAGCCATGCGTTCATAGATCATACAAACTTTCATCCCCTATTTTATCCCCTTGGGGGTGGAATTAATTAAAATCCTTTCTTAGCGGATGCCTACGTTATAACATCTACCTGCATGCCAAATTTCAGCCCCATCCCTCCAGCGGTTTGGGCTCTGCGTTGATAGATCACTATATCAGTCAGTCAATCAGTCAGTCAGTCACCTTTGAGTTTTATATATATAGATATGAAGATAAATTTGGACAATCCATTACAAAGTCATCATCTTGACAGCCTCCCGAATACTAATTTTCAATCAATTTGGGATAATTTAAATATGTATTTAGCCACATTAGATCCGTCATATAATGGTAGGTTTACACGGTTGGCAAGTATCCACAAGCATCCGTAAGCTTTAAGCCTTCACAAATGCTTGAATGCCACTTACCCTGGATGGTCTACAAGCTCTTCCCATCTCGCGCAAGCCACTCCAAAAAAAAACTTTTATACGCTTGGTTTGTGGAAGTTTGCCGAGACCTTCTAAGAATGTAAACCTACCATTAAATGGTTTAAAACGATTTACTCCTTTAAACATTCCCAATATTAAATTTGAAACCAATCTTAGATAAGGATTTTTTTTTTTAATAATGATTTAAAAACAAAATTAATCGAACCATATCGCAGAACTCCTCTATCAAATAAACAAAAAGTCCATTCAAATCGCTAAATCAGCCAAAAATTTATGGACCAAGAAATAATTTGGGTCGAACTAATAATCTTTTTGAAGTCGATTAAAAAAGACCATGAGATATTATTTATCATAATTAAATTTTAAATTTAATCAACATTTTGACCGACAGTCTTTTTCCTAAATATATTTTTGGTGTTTCTTTTATAGTTAATCTTTATAAAGACGGCTTTGAACGTACATGATGAAAAGATAAATCCTTGAATCCTCATTTTGAAATCCCATGCTTTCATAAACCTGTCTTTTATGAGTAAAAAGCAACTTAGTCTAAGCTTTCCATTTTGTCTGCAAGCCGATTATATCAACGGAGTTACTTTTATACATATATACGATCTCGTGTCACTAATAACCAATTTTTTCAGGTTTACTTCAGCTTGTTCCAAATGAAAAAAAAAATACTAAAGTTCATTAATTTTATAAAAATATATGGTATGTAAATAAAATAGATAAAAAAAAATGTGAGCCGTCACGGGACGCCTGACAGATGTGAAACATCGACATTAACCCGTGCCTAAATCATAAGACATTTTCCAATTTAAATAACATGGCATTTTTGCACTTTTTGTCGTTATTTTTTTTTACTGAAACAAATGTAGCTAAAAATAATTAAATATCTATTTCTTGTAGGAAATTTGCAATAAATTTGTCATCAGAGTTAAATTCACGATTTTTTTTTTGTAATTTTCACCATAATTTTTATTTATATCAAACTAAATACATATATATAGGTAATAAAATTAACAAATACAAAATTTGGATACAAAATAAAGTATATTATCGCTTATAAATAATAGTATCACAATATTTATTGTACGTTTTCTCAGATTGCTCACAGATGTCGTGAGATTACAGAACGAAAATAAATTTAAAACGTGATTTCGTTTAGCTTTTTATTTAATTGCCTTAAATTCAATAATCTTAAAAAAGGAAATTATTTAAACACAAATTTATATAGAAGTACGTTGCTATATTAATATAATTGTAGTTACTTCATAATTTTAGTACAAACAAAAAGCGATAGTAAATAAAAAATAGGAAAATGATGAATTTAACTATGAATACAACTTTATCGTTGAATAACTTTTAAACGGTATTTAAATGGGAAATGTATTATGATTTAGACACGGGTTAATGTGAATATTAAGGGCTGGTTTGGGTCTGATAATTTTTGTTAGGTCATAATCTAAAAATTTGATGGGAGAACAAAACCAAATTTGGGAAATAACGGGCACCCTAATGTATATAGAGTACGTAGGTACTCACTCATTTTTATTCAATATTTTTTCATCACTTTCTTTATTAACACTTTGTTTATTCATATTTAAAACAAACACTTTATACACAAATTTTACAGGGACTATTCACCAACAATCTATTTTGATTAACAAGCTGTCAATTTTACAGGTCAGCAAAATATGTAGGTATATTATGTTGCCTATACAAAGAAACATTTTTATATATATAGAATAGATAGTAGGCGGAATCGAGTTAGGTTTTTATGAAACAATTCATACCCTGTCCCGCCAAATTTTTGAATCGATGAGCTTCTTCCCCCTATTGTTGGCGCGCCACCGTCGGCGTCGCTCAAAACATGAGACCAATTTCATATAAGGTATCAGTACATCTCTTTATTATATATTATCGATGCGTTAGGTTTTTTACGTCATACGAATCATACGTCACCGTCGCCACGCGAGAAATCTGATTCACGTGCGGCTATAGATGTTTCACATCAAAATTATATTTCTAGGGAAACAGAAATTAATCATTCACTATATATGAAAACCTTTCTTTTTTGCAATTTCCATGATATCAACAATAATATAAGTATAAAATTGTGAAAAAAATGTGTACAGAGAGAATAAGGTGCTTGAGACTTATCTGAAAGAAACTCTAAATAAAATGGATATTTATGACATAAACAACTTCTCTTGAAAAAGGCACGAAGACCCATGTCTCACTGTAACATTTTTATTTCCTCATGTATTTTCATTCCTATTTTTAGATACAGAACAACGTTTTTCGTTTTTTATAACGGTTTTTTGTTTCTAGAAACTAAGTATTATTTACACATTTCCTATCTCTTTCTATTGTCTCTATTTATATAGAGGTTATTATTGGAACGAAGTTCCCTTTCGGGCGTTACGACCAGTTACGACTGAGGCTAGAGACTAGCCGAAACAAATTCAGACCAAAATATGTCACGACACGACACGACACACGCATGTTTCTCTCTCTCACAGACCAAAAAATAAAAAACTCTCTCTCTCTCTCTCATCGATAGATATATTACAATGTACATTAAAAAGAAAATACTGTAGAAAAAAAATAATTACCTATAATAGTATTATATTTTATTTCATCATGTTTTTATAAATTAATTAATTCATAAACATTTCAAAAATAGTTCTTAACTTGACTAGTTAGGTACCTACGTCAAATTACCTTAACTGTCAGTTACTGTCAAATTTTTTAATTTTAAAATTTTGTATTAAATTGTTAATTCCTGTTTTAAATTAAATTGAAATGAAAATTAATTCTAGGTAGATGTATATCATCTAAACCACCGGTATTGTATAAATGGACACTTTTGTTAAAAGAGACGAACTGTTGAAAATAATGGATTTATTATTTTCTATTTTGCTTTGAACAGTGTAGTGTCGCGACTTTCTTAAGTTTATACAGGTTTTTTGTAGATAATAAATATTAAAATAATAGAAAATAATAATAATAATAATGTATCCTGACAGTGTTTCTGCACAAGTTCCGGATATTGCTGATAGAGTTAGGTAAGTAGAGATTTTATACAGACAATAATAAATGCTTATGTATGTATAAACACTCTGTTGTGTTTACAAATTACTAATTCCTTCACTAATTAATCGAAAGGAACTTTGTTCCATCCGGGTGTCACTTGACACCTTTTTTTAGACTGTTTTGTAGAATTCTTATCCTTAATCGCGTGAGCGGAGAAAACACCCTCGTTTTTTTCGTAAAATGTAGCTAAAACCGTTGCAAGTACTAGAATAGATTTCTAAGAATCTATCTATCTATCTATATATTAAATATTAACCGCCTTGTAACTGGAATTATTTTTTTATGGTTAATATAGTTGTTATCTAAAATCTGAAACCTTTGTTTTATTTAATAAGTGCACTAATAGCATCTTTTTCAGAAGTTTGAGCCTAACAAATGAACTGTAAGTGTGTGGCTATTAATTTAATATAATCTTAATATATCCAATATTCCCATTAGTACTTTCATTTTTCCTTGTTTTTATAAAAATAAGGTGGCGCTCTGTATACGCTCCATTCAGGTATCTTCTTTTTTTATAGTTTCCTAATTTAGTTTATCCTCCCCTTACTGACCACCGTAACATCTTGAATCCACGACTCGCTCTCGTCCTACCCTATGAGTGTCGTTCGCAGTTGGTGATATTTTGACAGAAAATGAGGTATCTTCAGCAAGATATGAAAAGAATTTAATGTAAAATTTTCTCAAATAAAGCAAATAGCAGCTACAAAAAAAAACGGTATTAATTTTGTTTATAATTTCGATATAAATCATTATTAAATAGCCTGAAGTGACATAAATCATACAAACTCTTAGCTGATATCGATAATGAAAGCACCGCAGCAAATCCGCTTTTGACAGTTTCACAACAATCAGCTTCAATAAAGTTTCTCAAGGGTTAATCTGTTTTCGAATTTCTGAACTGGATGATGAATTTATTCATGAAAATTAAGATTCCAGCGACAGACATGATAGTATAAGGTGGATTTCCAGTCATCGCATTGATAACTAATCTAATTACCGTTCATAATTGGGCTTGAATAATTTCACGGTTTAATAATGGAGAATTTCAACTCATTGATTGGGTTTTGTCAGAATTGTTTAAACTGTTTGGCAGTTTAATTTCAAAACGTTGGCTTTTCAAGAATTAGGTGTTTCTATTACATAAATTATTGGTTATATAAAAAATTTTTAATCACAACAATAATTATAAAACTCTTTTTCTTTCTCCTTCGACTAGGATTACTCCTGTTTGTCTGCTTCTATTCCGTTTCTGTGGTTGTTGTTTTTTGCTATATATGGTTTGTTGTCCCTGGAAATTTTCGGTAGTCTCTCCTGTTCCATTCTGTCCATGTGTTGATCCCATTGCTTATGGTTTTATTTCTTTGTCTGTCTCTTAGTGAAACTCCTTTTATTGATCTTTCATTTCAATGTTATTTATTTTTTGTTTTTTTTTTGTGTCATCTCTTGCTGCTACATACGTTAGAATAGGTTCTTACTACTGTTTTTTATACGTTTACTTTACTTTCTTTGATCATATGCTTGTTCTTCCATACTGTTCCATAAAGACATCCGCTCACTTTTGCTGCTTTGTTGGCTTATGCTAATACTTCTCTAATTATTTTTCTACTGCTTGTTACTTCAACCCCCTAGTAATTGAATGTCATAACCTGTTCTATTATTCTGTTGTCTAGTTCTAGTTTGCATCATTTTGGTTCTTTGCTTATTACCATGCATATCGTTTTTTCAGATAATATCATCATGTTAAATCTTTTTGCTTCTAGATTTTTATTTTGTGTGGTCCCATTCTCTAGCCTTCTTTCTTTTTGATTTTTCATATAATTTGTTCCATGATGAGATTGAACAAAAGATGACTAATTCTTCCTGTCTTATTCCTGATATAGGTTCTGTTTTTTCTTCTGGTGTTATGACTTTTGTTACGCTGTTCTCATTAATTTCTTTCATCGGTTGGATAGTATGTCTTGGTCCCGTAATACTTTTAAGATGTTTTCTTTACTCTATCGAAGTCATTTTTCAAATTTACGTAGCATATATATGTTGGTTTATTGTATTAAATTGATTTCTCTACTAGTTGTTTTCTTATGAATGTAGCGTCTACTGTGCTTTAGTTTTTCCTAAAGCCTTGTTGTTCTTCGGTCCTGTTAATTTCGTTTTCAATCTTGCTCCTAAGAATTCTAGTCAGTAGTTTTAATGTGCATACCTACTTTCCTTCTTAGGGAAGGGGCCACTTAATATTTAGTGAAACTTTTTTACTCATTTTGTAGATCATTGTTCATATTTTCACGTCAAATTGAAGTATTTTTTTGCAATATTAAAAAATTTATTAATAATCTCTGTCAAAAATCTGCGCTATCATTTTTGAATAATTTATAGCATAGAGCCCAAATCCTGCTTATTTTAATCATAGCAGTCGTATTCAATGAAATGAATTTTGAATTAATTTGCAGCCATTCCGAATGATTCAAGCAGAAAATTTGAAATAAAAGACGTTTCTCTAACATGAATTTAATACTAAATTAATTGAAAGTTTGGTTAGTGGAGGCAGCTAGGGACCATCAATGAAAAATTTGAAAACTTTTACCATATATCTCCAATAAAACGGGTCGCAGTTAATTTATACCACAAAATTTGCTTTCTATATACCATTATTTTGGGACAAATATTACACCACCTACCATTATGTAAATTCTCTTCCATAGTTGAATATCTCGGTTCCTCTCATGGGTCTAATATACAAATACATTTCCCGTATAAGATAAAATCCTATCAATATGAACTTGTGTTAATGGAGTTTTACTTACCTACCCCAATCAATTCCGCTAGCCATATTAATCAACCTGAAAACTTAATGTACTTAATTATAGTGTCTGTCCCTTAGTTCTAGCCCATTTCTAATGGAGTGATGCTTTTAGCAGAGAAAACTTCATCTGTTGTAATGAAATTGATATTGTCCCTTGTTAAACACACTAAATGAAAATTAATATTTGCATTTTATAAGGTAATGAGAAGGTTAAATATTTGTTTCTCTAAAATAAATACTTTAAAACACAGATAAATAAGGTAATGAATGCATATATTTGTATATGTATGGTAAAAAGCAGAAAATGTTATTAAGTAATACTATCATATGTATTTATGCTTAGCAAAGTTTACAATGAAAATAAATTAAGAGATAAAATAATATGTAATCTGAATTATTGTTTTTCGATTTTTCGGAACCCTTCATGGGCGAGTCCCACTCGCATTGGCCGCTTTTATTTGAATAAGGTTATTTAAATTATCTTGAGTTAAAATTTTCGTTGTACTTCAAGGTTTAATATTAAATTTTGGTAAGTGCATATTGTTATTTTAGTATTATTAATGTTTGAATGGCGTGACACCCGTTGAGGATACCTAAAATAATTCGTATAGTGAAATAAATTTTCTACGAGAGCAATTTCTGTAATCGACGACTGTGTATTTACAGTTGACGTATTATTTCGTTTTGAATTTTTCTCGCTTTTTTGACATAACTCTGGTTCGCAAAACTTTCGAACTTCTAACTTTGTAATATATTACTAAACTTTGAAATAACAACATGCTGGGATCGCAGAAAAACCCCAAGAGAAAAACTTTAATTTAGAAAAAGAAATGTTTTATAATAATTCTTGAATATTGGTTTTAAACTAGATTTTAAATATCTAACTACAAAAAAGTTTTTTAATCAATGTCTAGACATACCTACAGATATTAAAATAGGGGTATATACACATAGATCTCAATCTCAATCGCAAAAATAGATTGGAAATATAGTCATATCAGTAACGTAAAGCAAGTGGAGAAAAGTTTCTTACTAGTGTGTAATGTTTCGGAATTCTGTAGTCCTTTATGTTATGTAGAATAATTCAAAGTGTGCTTATTTTTACATAAACACATACTAGCATTTGTAAATATGCAAAACAAGCACTGCCGATTAAGAGGACACATGAAGAAACTATGATTGGTAGATGAAGCAAAGTGCAGATTCTGTAAGGAAGAGGACGAAACTCTCAGAATGCATTGTATTAAGTAATTCTAGGGTCAGATACCATTCGGAATAGAAGATAAAGATAAATTTTAGCAAGAAAAGGGGGACACAATAGATCTTATAGGTCCTAAGTGTACCTACTCCTAATTACGTACATACAGACATACAACCAATCGGTGACAGATTGGTTAGTAGCGATGCCTTTCAAAACAGCGATATTGCAGGTGCAACTGAAGACTGAAATAACTGTTTTACCAATAGGTTTGAATGTATGCAAAAGTGTGTCGATAATGGTGGGACATATTGTAGCTTAATTAACCCTTAAAAATTACATTGGCGTTGGGCGCCAATTTGTAACCCTTAAATTACCCTAGGCTAGCTCCTGAGGGTCGTGGCTTCCTTCTGAGTTTTATTTAATTCCCTCCAAACATTAATTATAGGGCGCCAAGTACAGACACACAAATAAAATTCGAAAAATCAGTTTTAAATTGGTTTATTACTTTAATTATGGTTTAGTAAAAATTAATTAAATTAATTAATTATTTCTCTTATCTTTGGGTTTTCGAAGACTTTTGACGGAGTTTCAATTAGTTGTGGAACGAAACTGCAAGGTGGATTGAATTCCTTTCAAGAATCTTCCTGTCGGATTTTCGTTTGATGTGGAACGGAACTGCAATTGGATTGAATTCCTTTCAAGGGACTTCCTGTCGGATTTTCGTTAGATGTGGAACGGAACTGCAATTGGTGTTGGCTTCAAAATGTGCTGTCGGCAGGCAGCGTAATTTCCTGTATGAATTAACTGGTCCTTAATAGGGCCCTTCTTATAGATGGCAATAACCCAGAATGAAGGTCGAAGATATTAAGAAATAAATCTGAATTTATTAAGATTCACAGATAAAATGAACGAATTTAAATCATAATCTATCGAAGAAACATATTTTCTCCTACCAAACTGGCAATCCCCTCTCGTATCGGCGCGATAACAATAGATAATATAAAAATATATAGTCCGGATGGTATGCTCGAAAACGAACGTTACAATATTTTGAAAGGCAATAAAGTATATATATATATATATATATATATATATATATATATATATATATATATATATATATATATATATATATATATTGAAATGGATCCTCCTTCCGGAACACCCTCTCTCAATGAAGTTATCGGTCGTGGATTCAAGAATTTTTAAATTGATTGTCCTAAAAAAAAAATTACAACAAAAATATAAATATAAAAATTTCTTTTCTTCCTCTTCTTTCCACTCTACTTCCTTTTTCTGTTCTTCAACCCTTTCTGTATACCTTCAAATTTCTGATTTCTTACTATTCGCTGCTTCTTTCTGCTCCAATACTTTCTATTTCTTGCCTTTTATCTCCTCCTACCAATTTCCAGCCGTGACCTCACTGCTTTTCTGTACCCACTATCTTCTCTGGTTTATGTCCAAGAATTTTATTTTTACTAAATTTATAAATTCTTCTGGCTATATTTTTCTTCAACTCTTTTTATCTCCATTTAAATCTCAATATTTCTTACTAATTTAATCAAATTCTATATATTTTCCTCGATACAAACTTTTTATAAATTTAAATTGTTTTCCCCTTTCTTGATATTTCCCCGTATATAACTTTTTCCTAAATTTAGATTGAACAAAATTCCCCCAGAAATAACTCAAAAACATCTTCTTAAATTTTTCAAACACAAATATTTCATCTTTACTGGCAAAACATATCAATGCCTGCCCATCTAACATCTCACGCACGTATTTTCTTAATTCTTCATGATCTTCACACCATTTTAATTTATTTTTCACCATTCTTATGAAAATTTTCGGATGAATCTTATTAATATTCCCATTAAATTTATGTTCAATTTTAATTATTCCCATATTAGTTTGATTTTTACTTATATTTTCTTTTTTCAGTTCTTCTAATAACATTTCACGTTCTTTTTCTTGAACTACCTTTATTTCTTCTACTTTTTCTTCCATCTCACTTATCTTCTTTACTGTATCTTGTTTTATAATCTTTTCTAAATCATTCAATTTTTTATTTGTATTAATATTGATTTCCTTTATTTTTTCTTTGCATTCCTTGTTAATAATTGTTTTAATTTTCACTTCTTGTAACTCCTCTACTTCCGTTATTCTCGCTATTATTTCAGTTCTTATTTCTTTCTTTGTTTCTTCCAATTTTTGTTTGTTTGTTTCTATTTGCTTCTTCATCTCATTTTTGAATTCTTCTTTTATTTCTTTTTTTATAGAATCCATATTCTTGTTCATGTCTTCTTTTATTTCTTTTTTCATAGCATCCATATTTAAATTTATTGCTTTAATATCATTGTTCATATCTTTCATTTCTTTTTTCATAGAATCCATATTATTGTTCATATCTTGTTTTATTGCTTCAGTATTTTTGTTCATGTCTTCTTTATTTTCTATTTTATTTTTGTTAATATCTTGTTTTATATCTTTTAACATTTCCATCATTAGTTTTATCGCTGATTCCTCACTATCCCCCATTTTACTATCCTGATTACTTTGATTACCCTTATTATCCTTACTACACTGACTACCCTGCCTATTTTGACTATCATCAATACCCTCTCTATCCTGACTGATTTGATTTTCCTGATTATCACTATTATCCCCTTGCTCTAACATTCTATCTGTAATAACCTTTCCCCCTCTTAATTTCATACAACTATTTATTATTTATTTAATCTTTCACTCCGAATCACACACCTTTGTTTTTTTTTTATAAACCAAGCTTGACACCTAATAGTAAAGAAAAATCTCTTACCCTTAGTGCCGAAGCAGCCACACGTTCTGGGCGCCAATTGAAATGGATCCTCCTTCCGGAACACCCTCTTTCAATAAATTTATCGGTCGTGGATTCAAGAATTTTTAAATTGATTGTCCTAAAAAAAAATTACAACAAAAATATAAATATAAAAATTTCTTTTCTTCCTCTTCTTTCTACTCTACTTCCTTTTTCTGTTCTTCAACCCTTTCTGTATACCTTCAAATTTCTGATTTCTTACTATTCGCTGCTTCTTTCTGCTCCAAAACTTTCTATTTCTTGCCTTTTATCTCCTCCTACCAATTTCCAGCCCTGACCTCACTGCTTTTCTGTACCCACTATCTTCTCTGGTTTATGTCCAAGAATTTTATTTTTACTTATTTATAAATTCTTCTGGCTATATTTTTCTTCAACTCTTTTTATCTCTATTTAAATCTCAATATTTCTTACTAATTTAATCAAATTCTATATATTTTTTAACTTTTTATTTTCAATGACTTTTTAAATTACAAATCTTTTGACAATCTCATCAACAACAATCCTAACAACATAACAATCTATCAACTAAACAAAAACAATTCAAACATAAAAATACTTAATCAAGACAACCGATTTAAAAATCATGAACACGTTCCAACATTTCACTGAAAGAACATGCACCACGAAGAAAAATCCATATCAATATATTTTGTCTTTATGGCTATATGCAAAACTAAAATGACAATCCTCGTATACATTTGTTTCCTGGCACATTCACTTTTATACTTTGTTTTAATTCAATTTGAATATGAATAAACAAACTTTGAGAAAAAAATGGCAACTTAAAAAAGTTACAGAGTTGTAGAACCTAACAGTAAACATACTATCCCTAAACTGATTCGTATTCATTTTTGTAGTTCCAGATCACATTAGGCCAAGGGTGTGCTCGTTACCAGAAAAACCCTACAACCCTCGTGTAAGTGACGATTTATATCGTCTTAGAACGTTCAGTATAACAAACAAGGGAGGTGTTGTCAACTGTGGCGATTCCATCATCAACAGAAGATCTCGATCCAATACAAGTGTCAATTCTACAGCCAGCAGGTGAGCCAATCCAGTTTAGCTTTTTTTACTTTTCTGTATATATCGATACAGTATTTTTATACACGTAGGTATATAACAGTGTAAAGTTTAATAAAAAGTAAATATATGTGTATAATTACAAAATCCCTTCCCAACTAATATTATAAATGTGAATGTAAGTTAGTTTGTTACGCTTTCACGCGAAAACTACTCAACCGATCATCATGAAACTTTGTACACATATTCTTGGAGGTATTAGAAGTAACATAGGATACTTTTTATTAAAAAATTATTTTTTATTTTTTACGAAAAATAAAAAAATTGTTTGTCAAAAAATCTCAAAAATGTATTTTTGTATTCTTCAACGCCATCTAGCGGTTCAGTAATGAAGTTCCAACCCTGAGTACTGTAATAGTGTTATCATACTTCGGATTCCAATTATTCCCTCTGGCTTTCCATTCCAATTCAAAAGGGTTCAGTTTCCCGTCAAGCTTAGCTTTGCTGTTATGGCGTGTTTACATGATGCCAGTAACTGGCGCCAGTCTTACTGGCGTGCCAGTGCTTGATTATGACAGCGCTGGACTGGTACGTTTACACATATCCAGTAGCTGGTGACAGTCTCACTGGCACCCTAGTTCCTACTTGGTGAAGTTTACCCTTCACATGTACGCCAGTCACTGGAACGCTGTGTTTACACGTGTCTACAACCACTGGCGCGGGGTTGGAGGGCACGCGGACGAGGGCCACTGGTATGAAAAATAGACCAACTTTCTATTCGAGACAGCGCTCGCAGACAGCGCTGGACTGGCACAAGAAAGTGTTTACATGATGCCAGTACCATGCCAGCGCTGGAATGCCAGTGAGACTGGCGCCAGTCACTGGCATCATGTAAACACGCCTTTACTATAAACAAAGCACAAGGGCAGACATTACAGGTAGCGGGAGTGCATTTAGAAAAACCATGCTTCTCTCATGGTCAATTAAATGTAGCCTGTTCGCGTGTATCTAATGCCCGGAATTTACATATATTTGCACCCGACGGAAGAACTTATAGTCTACAAAAATCTACTACATTAATACTTTACATTTATATCTTTTAAAATTGTTAAAATCCAAAATTATTTATTTTTGTTGCAGAGAAATATATTTTAACATTTGTTGTTGCATTTCAATAAAGTATATTGTAAGTTTTTTAAACTTCATTGTATGATGTAATTTTAAAAATTGATAATCCCAGCTGAGCAATAAAATAGAGTTATAATATTGATTCATTTCTATGGTAATGATCTCTGATACTAATTTAATGGCTTCAATGCGAGCGAAGCCGCGGGTAAAAGCTAGTATCTAATAAATAGGGTTCATAAGTATTGTTTTCAAGTAAGTAAATGTTATTATCAGTATCACTTATTTCACTTCTTCACATCTCCATTGTTTTGAAATCCAACTTTAATTGGTTTTTCAAAATTGTATCTAACTTTGGAGTAGAATTGTTTCTACAAAGTTTTTTTTACACTAGATCCTGATTAGTTTAATTGGATTTAAAATACAATAGAAAGGAAGTAACAGTTATTCACTAAGTGTTCCTTAACCAACATTTCCTTTTTTTTAATATTTCCAGTAGTTGTTTCTTACTACAACATTCTTCGAAGTATAAACTATTCTTCACTAAAAAATTTTAAACTCCAATGGAATGTAAATTTGAAATTTTAGGCTGGAAGTTACTAAGGCCAATCGCATACTTACAAGACATATGTTTGCTAAATGTCTGCGACTTGTCGCTTCAACACAGTTGAGCACCAATGTAGGAAACAAAACTCCCTAGTTCGCACATCTGTCTACATTATGTCGTCTGATGATGATGTGGCAATATTATCGGTTCTAATATTGCGAAGGCGAAAGAAGAAAAATACTCGAAACGAAAATATTGGGTTCATCCATATAGTAAAGCTAATCTTCATCGCAGTATATTTATTTTCAACGATTTGCACAAATTTTACATTAAATCTTTCATTATTGAACCATATACGTGCATTCGGAAGCAGCTGTCGGACACAAATGACGCTTGAAATTGGAGCATTTGGAGCAAGCAGTGTCGTATAAAAGTTGTTTTCGACAAGTCTCATCCTGTCCGCGGCGCCGGCGTTTCTGTTTGGTTTCTGTTCGCCATAAGAACCGCTGTGTTGGCAATGAAACGACATGTCTGCGACATGTCGCAGACATGTTGCGAACACAAGTCTTGTAAGTATGCGATCGGCCTAAGAAGATGCATATTCCAATACAATAAACCGTTTAGTGGACAAAAATATAATCTATGTTCAATTAAACTACTGTCTATATCTTAATATCCCCGTAACTTCTGGAATGAGAGAATTATAAAACTCGCACTTTGCCACTTTTATTTTATATGAATAAACTTTTTGTACAATTAGCACACTAATTAAAAATCTCTTCTCATACATTTTTTTTCACACACGCACAATTACTGAAAAGATTTTTCCCCAGTATCGCCTTTTTCATAGATTTTAGCTAATTAACAGGATTTTTAACCGACTTCAAAGAGATGAGTTGATAAGGTCGACCAGTATTTTTTTAATGTTTGTTCACGCATAACTTTTGAACTAATGGAACGATTTGATTGATTTTTTTTCGTTTGATACAGATCGTCTCATTAATTTTCTTTTAATCTGCTTGATAAATATTTTAGTATTTGGAAAAAATATGTTTGCGCGATAAACTCGAACCGGTCTTTTACAGTTTTCAACAACAACAACTTTCTGAAGAAAGTTCTGTTGAGGTTTTAGATGAAATACGAGATATGAGTTAAACATGGCTGAAAAAATTAAGGCCATCCAGAGCTTTTATGAAAAACTTTAAAACCTTTTGAGTTATGACAAAATAATGTATGGTGGGATGTTCCTCCTTTACAGATTTACAAGCAAGTCCCAAAATAATCATTTCTTTTTTATACATATTATAATAAAATTGGGTTATTTCCTGCTGTTATATTTTGGGTTGGTTCTGTCGCAGTCTATTTGAATCTATTTTTGCCTTAAAACTATTTCTTAACAGTACCATTTGTGTCATTTTCTTTATCAATAAGCTGCATCTCATGTTGTTCATTTTCAAAGGAATTATCAGAAATCGCACTCGTTGTTTGTAGCTTAATTAGCCCCTTAAAGGTTAAATTGGCGTTGGGCGCAAACTTTGTAACCTTAAAATTTCCCTAGGCTAGCTCCTGAGGGTCGTGGCTTCCTTCTGAGTTTTATTTAATTTCCTCCAAACATTAATTAAAGGGCGCCAAGTACAGACACACAAATAAAATTCGAAAAATCAGATTTAAAATGGTTTATTATTTTAATTATGATTAGTAAAATAAATTAATAAAATGAATTAATTAATTCTCTTATCTTTGGGAATTTTCGATGGCTTCTGACGGAGTTTCGATAACTTGTGGAACGGAACTGTGAGATGGATGGAATTCCTTTTAGGAAATTTCCTGTCAGATTTTCTTTTGGTGTGGAACGAAACTGCAATCGGAATGAATTTCCCTTCAAGGGACTTCTTGTCGAATTTTCGTTAATGGAGGAAATGGAACTGCAAAATGGCGTCGGCTTCAACTGATTGTCGACTGACTGCGTAATTTCTCATATGTTTTTAGCTGGTCCTTAATAGGGCCCTTCTTATAGTTGGCAATAACCCTATTAATAAAATTGGAATCAAAACTCCGACTTTCAAATAATATTTATCGAACACAATCGCTATACGTTTTAAATTATTTTTTAACTAATAAAATTAAAACCAAGGCAAAATGGTACTCACAAGAACAGAAGGGCGAAGGTAGTCGGAAATAACTCTGAATTTAATCAAATTCACTGATAAAATGAACGAATTTAAGTCAAAAACTATCGAAGAGACATATTCTCTCCTTCCCAACTAGCAATCCCCTCTCGTATCAGCGCGATAACAATAGATAATATAAAAATATTTATAGTCCGGATGGTATGCTCGAAAACGAACGTTACAAACGTTACATGTTTCATAATTACTTATGATACCATTCTCGTTAGTAATGTTGGTCTCAAAATCTCCATCTTGGTCTGAGAACTCTGTGTCACATTCCTTAAATTATCTTAGAGCAGTTTTGGTAAAAACATTTAAAACCTATTGTTAGAATAAAATTCAGGTAGATTTTGAACCTCTATAAAAAGTCACTTATACTTCCGCCTACAAAATAGGTGAAATATTTATCTACCGTTTACTTAAATTATTCAGAGTTCAGAGAATTTAGAGTTTATTTTGTACCGGAATATAATGGATAGATTAAATAGTGAAAACATTAAATAAAACTGAAAACTTTGCTGAGCTTTACAATTTATATTTTTCCACGTAGTCCATTAGTGTTAAATACAAATTCAATAACGTTGTAGATTGTAAATTGAGTGTAAATCGAATAAGCAAGTAGTGTCGGCTAAAATGCGCATGAGTTTTCCAAATAATTACAATGTTTTATTCTATACTGTTGTAATTTCTCATTATTAATACTGTGAGGTTGAGTATTTAGTTATAAATTGCCAATCAATTAGCAGCCTTTATCCAGTTGTATATACATGAATGTGGGCAAAACCCGTAACCTCGTGCATATAAGGGTAAATTTCACGAATTAATTTAGGAAACTCAATTTGAAGCACCCGTATAATCCAACCAATAAGAGACGCGTAAGCTAATTATGTAAGTTATGTTGAAGGAGAAACTTATTTGTAAAGAAAATTGAGCTTTTTGTGCACAAAATTAGAACAATTTTTACATATTCAGTATGGAATTTCTACATTTATAATTCTATAAAAACGGTCAGCTCCGCAGTGTTGTTTTAATAGGCATAAAAAAATCATTTAAAGGAGTAGCAACGGTTTTAAATTAACGAAAAACATTGAAACGGAAGGAAGTTCAAAAAACGTTTATAGTGTAACGGGATAAGCGAACAAGGAAAAGACCTTTACTTGTAAGACTGTTTTTAGGTTATTTATTCTAGAATATTCTTACTCTTTCTAGTGTGTACTGATTAGGTTCGATCTTGTTTCTCGCAAATTGTAGAATGTTCATTTGTTCTATATAAGGGGATGTAGGTATGGGCAGTTAAGGGGAGTTCAAATAGTATATTGTTATTATCAATCAGTTTAGACGTTATCCAGCAAAGTCCCCATAAGTGTTTCAAATTGGTGTCAGGAGTGGGGTGAAGATACAAGAATACCTGGAAAGAAGATAAATAGACTATTGGTGGCTGAGCTCAGAAGAGAGCTTGAAGAATTAGAGTTGGAAACTACTGGAACCAAATTCGTATTGTTGAAAAGGCTCCGTGAATACTACCTAAGTAATAATTTAGTCTCTGACGCTGTGGAGTTTGAAGACCCAGTTCAAAAAGCAAATTCTAAACTTGCCAGTCAGATAAGGAGCCAGCGTGAAGTTATGTCCCAGCTGTCGCAACGAATGACGAGCCAACAAGAGGAGCTATCTAGTCAGATAAGGAGCAAATAAAAGGAGTTATCCAGTTAGATAAGGAGCCAGTGCAAATATATTTCCCAGCTGTCGCAATGAATGACGAACCAACAAGAGGAACTATCCAGTCAGATAAGGAGCCAGTGCGAAGATATTTACCAGCTGTCGCAACGAATGACGAGCCAACAAGAGGAACTATCCAGTCAGATAAGGAGCAAACAATAGGAACTATCCAGTCAGATAAGGAGCCAGCGCGAAGATCTGTCCCAGCTGTTGCAACGAATGTTGAGCCAATAACAGGAGCTATCTAGTCAGATAAGGAGCAAACAAGAGGAGTTATCCAGTTAGATAAGGAGCCAGCGCGAAGATATGTCCCAGCTGTCGCAACGAATCACGAGCTAACAAGAGGAGCTATAGGTAATAAAGAACGTAGAGCCAGCAAAAGAAACAGATCAATAATTCAATGCGCGGGCAGCAATTCCATTCGCCAGAAGAAACCATCGATGCATTAAAACAGCTATTTTGCAGCTGTCAATTAAAGACTAGAATAACTTTTTTATTAATTGGTTTCTAACCTATGGTGGAACAAATTTTGAAAATCAATAAAGTACTTTAAGTCTATATATTTTTTATCTTTATGGCTATATTCAAAACTAAAAAGACAACCCTCATATAATAAGAAATAGATAAAAGTTATAAGAGCACAAAATAAACCACCTGCTCTACAATAAAGACGATTCAGTGCTCTAACAGAATTATATAGCTATTGTTATGGTTGGAAATGATGTTAATAAAAGCTATATAGCATTTCACAAGAGTAATGGCAGCTCTATATTATATTCGAGAATTTCAGATTTATTTGATACTCTTTAGACTTATCTTAATATTGTTACAAAAGGTGTATACTATGCAGATATTCATTAACATAATTAGACCTGGACTAGAATCGAATATCTGGGGAACCAAGTATCTGCGGTTTCTCCGATGTCCGAATCTTTTCTACCTCGTCCTTTCAAGAATATAATGAGTAAACAGTAAACTTCTATTCAAGGGTGAACGTCTACTTCAACCGCAAATATGAACTTATATAAATAAATAAAAAATAGTTGTGGGTGCTCTCAGGCCACTCGTTGCTACATTAAATAATCGAAGCAGATATTGCATTTCTTATGCAAGTAATTAACTAACTATATTTTAGTAAAGAGAATTAATGTTTAATTAGTTTATCCAGTGAAATATAAATTAATAATGATATTCCAGCTTCAGTAACTGGTGTACCTACCTATTTTCAACTGAACTCCCTTGAGAGTTAAATAATTCCTGGAAGCTGGTTGTCGGCCACGTAAAACTCCTTTTTAGTCGATTTTCGTCCCCTGGAAGCTATTAGAGTTGCGGCGAGAAGTTGAAAGGGACGGGATTCAGAGAATTATCGAAAGTTGTGCAACATGCGCAATGTAATCTGCCGATCTTCACCCGGCAACAGGTAGCAAGCAATTTCGTATAGATAGAAATACAGGTGGCTGGGAAATAAAAAAACTCGATTTACTGTTTTTCTACAAGGAGTTTGTTTTATTTTTTAGGTTTCGTTGGTTAGATTAAAGCAAAAAGTATAAAACAAATTCTAAGTAATAAATTATAATAAAATTAAAACTTCATTTCTTTAAAGATTTTGGCTGAAGTTTTTCACTTAGTTTATTGATTGTAGGTACTTTAGGAGTGACCAACTTGTATAGAGATGGGAGGAAAAATCGTACAAATATTTCAAAAACAAAGTGAGAATTGTAAACTGTTAGTTACTTTCTCAATTATTGCAAGTGTAGTCAGTGATAAAATTTTATGTGAGCTGATGTATTTATTAATAGATCCTTGTAAGTAGGAATATAACTCTGCTTTCACGGCAAATGGAGTGCAATGAAGTCAAGCAGATAACGATAATGATGTTTATCTTCTTCCGGCTTTTTTAGTTTTTTTTTTTTTTGTTTACTTGAGTGGGTCTCTGTTACTAACCGAATTTCCGTAGAAAATTTACATTTTCCTGTGGGTGAGATTTATTCAACTGTTGTATGTAATACGTTTTATTAGTGAATTGTTTTTCTTGTTCATATTTGTTTGTGCCTGTAAACAGATATTTGTATTTTTTAATGAAATTGCGTTTTTTTTATTCAATATTATCTATCTTAGCTTGAACACACTTATTCCAATGTTTCTATAGTAATTTTATACCGCCGGTGTAATAATTTTTCAGAAACTCTGGAAAATATTGTTTTACGGCTGCAATAGCGTCTTTCTTCTACGAAAAATGCTTTCCACGAAGGAACTGTTTCGAATTTCTAAAAAGTTAATACGAAGCAAGCTAAATTTAAAAAAACTGTGGGTGTCCAAGCAATTCGTACTTTATTTTGTTCAATTGGGCCATCTTCAATAAACCTGTATGAACACGTCCATTGTCTTGATAAAAAATGATTCTTTCCTTCTATAACCGGCTTTTCCGGCTTGTTATGGTCGGAAAAATCTCGGAAAATGTAACTTATCTTTAAAAGAACATTGAGATAAAATCACAAAAAATAAAAAATGCCTGCTGCATGCAGCTCTGTTTACTTCTCTTCAGTGTTCGGCTCTTGGAACGGTTTTTCGGCAATACCCCCCAAGTATTATGAAAATCAAAGATAGACAAGTGGAGGATTAAAAGATTATATTCAAATGCCGTAAAGGAAATTATTGTCCTATAACTCCAATTGACACGTTAAGCCGACAATTTCAAACAAACTAAACAACAGAATTTATCTTTACATTATTTTAAGGAACACATTATAAATTTTCATTTTCCACAAGATTAATTTTCTAGTTTAAATAAAAAACAAAGTTATAAATTTTTTAGAAAAGGTAAAATTTTAATGGGTTTTCCCAATTTTCTCAGTGGAAAATCAAGCTAGAAAGTTTTACAAAACGACATTTGGACATTTTTAATTTAAGTTAAAGCCTTATTGACATTATCACGGTCGTAACTTTTTTTTCTTAAATAATGAAAATAAAAAGTCACATTTTTCGAAGTTTTTCCGACTCTACGGAGCCGGAAAATCTAACTTAATTTTCGTTTTATATAACTAACTACCTATTTTTTAAAAGATAGCACCAGTGGCTTGCTGTTAAACTTTCTGTCACAGAAAACTCTGTTATAACTGAACTATAGGTATCTTCTCATTCCAAATATAGGGACTAGATAACGGTAGTCTAATATATAAAAATAAGTCGGTTTTCCTCCCTGATGCTATAACTCCAGAACGCACGAACCGATTTCCACGGTTTTGCATTCGTTGGAAAGGTCTCGGGTCCGTGAGGTTTATAGCAAAGAAAATTCATGAAAAATTTTAAGAGAAAAGCACGAAAACAGGAAAAATCATTTTTCACATACAGCGCCATATTTTTCATATGGCGCCGGTGCGTAATACATTGTTTGACAGCTACTCATTGTACTCTGCTCAGTTAATTTCATGTGACATTTATTATGCGCACGTTCTTTCAAAAGCTAACTTAAAACTGGTATTGTGTTCACTGTGAAATTGTGAAATTGAGATTAAAGTTATTCGTTTCCTAACAGTTCAATTGGAAACCTTCAAATCAATCACACGTATTGTGCAATTTTTTATTGAAGAGCAGGCATTTATCTTTCAGGTTTTAAGTTGTGTAAATTATGTGGATCGTGCATTTAAGGTTAAATTCACCAGTCTGTTCATAGTCCAAAATGCCGAGAGGACGACGTGCGAACATCAGCCGCCGCAGAAGGCAATATGCAAGCCTGCAACAAGTGTATTCACAGAACTTAAGCGAAGAAAGACAAAATATAATAAGAGAAAATGCCCGATTGAGACAACGCGTGAGCACATGAAGATCATTGGCATCATACAATCGCTTGGCATTCCAATATGATCCCACTGCGAACTACAGTGATGATGACAATTTAGATATTGGACCAATGACGACAGTATGCCGATATTGCAATGCATTAAAGTTCAAAAGAGAAACATCTGGATTGTGCTGGGCAAGTGGAAAAGTCAAACTGGATCCATTACTCACACCACCACAGCCACTAAAACCATTGTTCGATGGAACTGATCCCGATTCCAACCATTTTCTTCAACACATCCTTGAATACAATAACTGCTTTCGCATGACTTCCTTTGGAGCTAATCATTCGAGAAGGCGGCTTCATGCCGACTTGCAAAATAAAAGAAACAACACACACAACCAATCACTCACACCAATCAAACACAATCAATTGCAACACTTAACAACTACACATACACCACCACACACTACACCATCACACGATTAGAAGTCTTCAAAAATAAATAAATTTATTATTCTATCTTAATTGTATGCCATCAGAGATACAAGGACAAATATATTATTTGCATGATTCAATGGTGCCAACACCAGATGAACCGCATCAATTTCTGCAAATATATTTCATTTCGTCGATGGTGGCTTAGCTGAATGTGCGACTGTTGTGAAATAAAATAAATTTTCTTCTTTTCAAATATAAAAAAAAATTTTTCTTCATCTCCTAATCCCCAAACAAAATGTTACAAAAAACGAAGCCATATGGTGGTGAAACGGAGTTCGCCGGGTTTGCTAGTGTGCTATATAAATTTTAAAACAAATAAAATAATTATCAAATGCAAATGTAGTGACTTTTAGTTATTTGTCCTTCTTATATTCATGTGTAAATAATTCCTTTAAAATTTAATCAACGGTTTTGCAACCCATTGTGCAGAAAACCAATTTCCCAAAATATAATTTTATTCAAATTTATCGAGCGTACAAAAAGTTATGCTTCAGAATTCAATAAAAAATCACCCTAACCCAATTTTTCGACGTAACAATTCTGCAAACTTTTTAGGCATCACTTTCTTTTAAACTATAAGAAAACAAAAGGAATTGTTCGCTGATAAAATATCAGGGCCTCTCCGGTTTTCCTTAACTGGAATTCTTTTCTTAAATCTACCGAGTTTGTTTAGGCTAAAAATCAATTTTTTAAATTGAATGAAAGCTTGCGTAAGTATACATCCAAATTTAAATTGACTTTTTTATGCAATAAATTTTTAATTTAGGTAAATTAACACGTCCAGATTCCCACGTGGAAAAAAAGGCATAAAAAATAACCGGCTGAAACTTTCAGAATCGCTTAATTGCACTTAGACCTACAAACTTCCATAGCAACAATATCGATGGATGGGGCGTTTTTCTGCAGCAGCGGTCAAACGTGTCGAAAGTTATAACCCTCCCCGGAGTGATGGATAACCGATTTATTTTTTGTGAATCAACAGTTTTTTATTATTATTACATAATAAAACATGTGACCTACAAGAAGAGGAGCATCAAGTGTGGCATGCAGCTCTTTTGAACAAACTGCCTTCATACGGACTCTCGCAAAACCTTTGCAGATGGATATCCAACTTTCTCTCCAACAGGCACATCCAAGTTGCTGTAGATGGGCATTCTTCCAACCTCTACAAGATCAACGCTGGAGTTCCCCAAGGATCGGCTCTAGCTCCTACTCTATTCTTACTACACATTAATGATCTGCTGGAAGCCACTAATAACCCGATACATGGTTTTTCAGATGATAGCAACCTACACTGTAGCAAGGCGCACAGCCGTCCCATACCTCTAGATATTCTGGAAGAGGACAGAAGATCCACAGCGGCTTCTCTCAATTAAGATTTGAGAATTGTAGACGAGTGGGGAAGAAAGAATCTTGTTAATTTCAATGCTTCCAAGACATGACATGTTGCCTATCCAACAAGAGGCAAACATGCGGCCCATCCATTACAATCAGACACTGGTAGCGGGCGACTCCATTACTCTGGTTGGTATAACGATCTCCCAGGACTTACTCTGGAACGAACATATTGCATCCATAGCAACTGCAGCAGGAAAAAAATTAGGCTTTCTGTTTAGAGCACGGAAATATTTTTCTCCATCCAACTTGGCTACGCTTTACAAAGCCCAAATACGGCCTAATCTTGAATACTGCTCACATGTATGGGGTTCGGCGGCTCCGTCAAGGCTCGGAGTTCTTGATGCAATACAGAGAAGGGCAGTTCGACTAATAGGCGACACCAGTATCACCAAAAACCTAGCCCCATTATCCCACCGAAGAGCAGTGGCTGATCTTTCCTTGTTTGACCGATACATAAACGGATTTTGCTCAGAAGAACTCCGCTCTATAATGCCTCCACTTGCCAGACCAGCCAGAGCAACGCGACGTGCCAACTCCATGCACCCTTATACTGTTCAGTGCCCGACATCAAGAACGGATCGATTCGATCGTTCCTTCATCCCCAGGGTCTCCAGATTATGGAACTCCTTACCTCCCCACGTCTTCCCCACTCGTCCTAACTTGCAGGCCTTTAAATATCAAATTAATAAATTACCTTTTCTGTCCCAATAGATGTTCTCGGTACATTTGTATTTAGGTCTATACCTACGAGGACATCCTTAACAAAAAAAAAAAAAAAAAATATATCATGAAAGTGACAATTGTTATCATAAGGTATAAATACAGTGCAAATTGTCATATCCTGTCGTAAAAATTCCAATTGTTCATTTAAATTTCTTGTTTTACATTTAATTCAACAATTTTAAAATTTATTTCTTAAAAATCTAATCCAAACCCATAACAACAAAACAAAAACTTTACAAAATCTAACTATACAAAATTGTAACTAAAATGGACTACATTCCTAGAAATCTACTTAGAGAAAGTATCCCTGAGGAAAAATCCATATTAATAATCTTACTTAATTAAATTAATATCTCATATATATTCAAACGAACATTTTTACTTTATTAATTACTTTGACGTCACCGTAAGGTGGCACTATTGGCATCTCATGGATTTTAATCGAGGAATTCTTACTAATTTAAGTACTATGACGCCACCGTAAGGTGGCGCACTTGATATTTAGACAAAATACAACGGTATGGTATCTGCCAAGTCATCTAGTATATAGATAATGTCTTGAAACTTATACTATAAAAAGATAGTTTAAACCTTATTGCTCTCTAGTTAAGAACATCAAGAAAACCGTTCTAGGCCAATCAAACCAATTAAATCTAATCACCCATAGCCTCCCTAATCTTTTTAATCTTGGCCAGCTGCGACTTTTTCCTATTCCCAAACTAAAGAGACCGATAAAAGTGAGACGTTTTACCACAATTGTGGAGATAAAGTTTAAGAAAAGAGCTGATAGCTATATCAAAAATCGAGTTCCAGAGGTACTTCGAAGATTGGAAGAATTAACGCTGGCACAAGTGTGTTATATCTAAAGGGAATTACTTTGAAGGCAACAAAATAGATATTGATGAATAATTAAAGATTCAAACATTCTCGTTTTTTTCTGAACTTACCTCGTATTTACTTGTTTTGAACAACTTGTTGAAGTTGCCGTTTGATTGAGGAATTGAATTAAATGTTATGGCAGTAACATTAGAAATTTCGGTGAAGTATACATTTGCCGAAAATACCACTTTTTATTCTCTAGTGATGAAAAATTTCATTACAACTCTTATCTCTAATTACAAAAACAACCATCAGGCGCTCACATTGCTTCGAGTCAGCATTATGTACGATAATTTAAAAGATACCTTATACGCTGTAGACCACAAAACAACTTTGGCCGTAGTGTTGAAAATTTTCTGAAACTCGAAACCCATTCTCAGCTTTATATTTGTTGGTAAATCGTATTTTCAGTTATGAAACAGTAATTTCGTCATTAGTTTGTAACGCAAATTGTTCCCACGCTGACTGAAATGTGTAGGTCGATTTTTTATTTGATTTATGGAATTCAGATTCTCTGTAGCAAGGAAAAATTTACCGACCAACATAACTAGATAGCAACACAAATTTACCCTTTCGTTGATCCCGTCCCTTAAATGCTTAAATTATTTTATGATAAATCCAACGAAAATACGATCTTCTATGTATATAAATATTTCACGCTGCCATTCTGCTTCTAATTACCCGAAAAGGGCCGGACAAATCGTTCACTTTAACGCCTTTCCTGCAGATATAGCCCTTTCGAACTTTTAGTATAATCAGATAATGTTTTGTCGTTTTGCAAAATCCTGCAACGAACTAGGTCAAGGATACAAAACTGCAGGATCCGTATCGTTGTACCGGCAAAGCCGCATTCAGGTCAGAACTTTATATTGGAAGATCCAATTTTTGTTATAGAATAGAATTTCAAATTGTTCTCAAGAGGAAAAAAAGCACTTTTTACACAAATTGAGACTATATTGCTTTTTTATATTTCCTTAAAGCAAACGATGTTCAGCAGGTGTTTTATTGTTCCAATAAATAATTTTTGGTGTTGATGAAAATATAATATATTACACTAGAAGGGCAGAAAGTTTGAGATTCCTGCACTGCGCGCCATATTGCCCGTGGCGAAGCTAAGGGCAATATGGCGCGCAGTGCAGGGCTCTCAAACTTTCTGCCCATGTAGTGTATACTATTTTTCTTTGTACTATGCCAAAAGTACGAAGGAAATTGCCTTTTGTGTTAAAAGATATTGATGCCTGCCCGACATTTGCAGTGACAGTGACATCAGTGCACGAATAATTTCTTTCGGCCCGCTGTCTGCGCGACATTATCGCGACCTAAAAGTTAGGCTTCCTGTCGTAATATTGAGGCCGGAACGACGTACTTTTGGCATAGTACAAAGAAAATAGATTTTTATTCTATTTATTTATGTAAATTATTTTTATCATAGTTGGTAATTTAAGTTACCATTATTTTATTTTTTACTGCAGTAAAAATCGATTTATCATATCTAAAACTATATTGAAACAACTTAATTTGTTGATACAAGTACTTATCGGTAAATAAAATATTCCTACGGCCTTGTAATATCATTGTCGATAATATAATTGTTGTTTAGGTATCATTTGTGACCATCTATAGGAATAGGGACTAATTCTTAGCAGGCTAAAATTTCAGTAGATTCGATTTAAAATGGGTTTTACATTATGTTCTAATTATATTTAAATTACATTAGGTATTGGGTGTAGTCTTTTATTTATGTCGTAATCTTACATATTTTGAATCAATATATGCAATTTTTTAGCACCAATTGTGTTCAAATCTGAGAATAGTGGTGTGGATAGGGTGCGTCAAGAAAACTTGCTGATTTGGTTTTGGCGCTAAGCTCGTGGAGTGATCTGATTTGGTGTGGAGTTTCTTATTTCTTATAGGAAGCTGCCTGAAGCATCATCTACTCCAGAGGTAATAGAACTGGTGCAGTTGGTAAATATCGTGCATTGCCTGCGAGACTTACTTTTCCGAAGATCGTTCCATAATTTCCACTTAACGTGCTTTCCGAACTCATTTCAACATTCATTCTGCAGGTCGTGTTGCTAAACGGCAGTCGATTGTTTCGAGTGTAAAAGCATTCAAGTAGAGGAGAACTTTGATAAAATCCCATCCAGCACACCAAAGAGTCAAAACACAGGTAAAAATTCTGAGGTTGAGAGTGTTTTTTGCGATCTTTCAGCGTTCGGCACAAAAAACAAGCAGTCGCTTAGAGAATTTATGATCGCACAGTTAGACAAATTATTTTTCATCCCAAAACTCGATAAACTGGACCTTGGTTGTGTTTGATTCAACATGATGAATCCATGGATCTCTTGAGAAAACATTTCTCCGATTTTTTTGATGGGCGAGCTTAGATACGTGAGCAGCGCGCTTACCTGGTTTGGTTTCATGCGATTTTTTTTATAAAGTTGCTTTAAATCGTTTAAACCGATTGGCTTCAAACTCTTAATCATCTGAATGACAAGATTCTTCAGGCAATTGTGAATATACCGATCCATTGTCAACTTTAAAAGGCTTGCAAACAAGGAATGAATTGACAAAATCAAAACAGAAAACCAGAACAAGAAGATAGAAAATCATTCTGTTACTACAATAGATGTTATGTATGTCGTTGTGTGTATTGAATATTTTTTTATTGGACTAACCTAGTTAACAAATGTGTAAAAGATACAGTCTTGTAAACAACCTAACTACTATTAAAATGACTGGAAGTTTATTGGAAAACGCCCCAAGGTGTAGCTATTCCTATTGAAATGTAAAACGTAATGTACCAATATCGGAAATTTTACTGGAAATAAATAGCTTTCATATCCAGACCTGGCCTGTGTGCAACACATGTTACTGATGTGTGTAATGGGGGGAATATAATCCTGTTTTTCCGGAATCTAATAACACTAAACTAGGCCACAAATGTTTCTCTAAGTTGATGAAACGGAGCTATGGGAAATTTTCTAAGGTTCAAGAAATAATAATTAATGTTTGGTTAATTTCTGTAATTTGCTTCTAGCTAGATGTTTATCTTTATAAATAGTTAAAGTATTCTTAATTGTCTTTATAGATATAATATTTATATAATTATTATAAACTATATTAAGGACATTGGTAAGATTGGACTCTCTATATTCCAACTGTACTAGCATTAAAAACAAAATAGATATTGATGAATAAATAAAGATTTATTCAAAAATTCTCTTTTTTTTTCTCGTATATTTCCATTTGTAAGAGATAGATGGAAAACACTCTATTATCGACATTGGTACGGTTAACCCTAAACTTGAGAATAATATAAAATATTTCTTGTATATAATTATTAATTAACGTGTATATGCTGCGCACATCAGTAAATTTAATAAAACGATGATCATTATGACCGAAAATTAACACTAATTGTGGATGTAATATTAAATTTTAATCCCACCCGTTGCCTATTATGTACAATGCTTATACGATTTATAATATCCAATATCAAAATAACAAGGTTGATACCAATGTTTCTATCAGAAAATTTAGAGAAACTTATTATGAAATCTAATTATTATTAGAGTTTCAATAGGTAGATATTTTTGTAACAATGCAAAATTAGTACAAAACCATCACAATAAATAGAGATTTGTGCTGAAAATTGTATATATACCGTTTGAAAATAAAATATTTCGGATTTAAAGCATCTATAAATTTATGGAACAAAATCTGATTAAATCGCTTCTTGCTGATCATATACTAATTAGAGGCAGCCTTTAATACTCGAAACGCAAGCAGCGTAACGACAGACAGTTAAAACGCTATCTCTTCTCTAACACCTTGCTGTAATAACGATGGCCATACAGGTTGGTTAAAAAGATTTGAAAGCAAAAATGAGAGAACATGTATTTTAAAGGAAATTGTTTTTTTTATTCATTATAGTCTTATCTTAATGATTTTCCGGAGGCTTTGTAATTTTTTTAATTTAGCCATCGTCAACAAACTTTTTTGAACACGTACATTTCCTTGATGAAAAATGATTGTTTTCTTCTATAAACTGGGTCTTTTTTACGAATTTGTTTATCCAACTGGTCCAAAAGGTTGCAAAAAACTGATGTCATAACCTTTTTTGCTGATTGTTCTTACTTCACCTGTTTTGAAGCTGAAGAACCAGCTTCAGTCCACTGTAAAAGTTCATGATGGTAAATCCAAGTCTCATCCATAGTTAAAACGCTCCTTACTACGCTGATAGATTTGTTCTAAATTCAGTTTTTGTTGAATTGTTAACAAACAGCTTTTTCATTTGTAATTCTTCGTGTAAAAATGCAGTAAACGTTCATCTGAGATGCCTATGGAATCTGCAATTTCACGCTTCTCTCTGGATCTGGAAATTTGGGAGGGGCGAGCTAGTGCTCAGCCAGCACTGAGGCCACATGACCCATTGTGCATCCTTCCGTATGTAGGGATATCCTCACCTCAGGCTGTCACCAGGCCTAGTGATTTAAAATAGGTGATGAGGCTCCCGAGAGGGATCTCCCTGACATCGGCTGGTGTAAGCCAATACTCGCCCAACACGGATCTTCTGATTTCAGAAAAAGCAGAGCAGTCATACATAATGTGTTCTACTGTTCCCTCTTCTTGTTCGCAGCCTCTGCATAGCGGCGATTCTGTTAATTTCATCCTAAAGAGATGTTGTCGCAATTGGCAGTGACCTGTCAAGATTCCCATAGCTGTTCGGAGATTTTGTCTGGTCAATGCCTTAAATTTTTTTGCTGTTTCCTCGCCAGGGTGAGGTAATAACTCTCTGGCCAGTCTACAGTTCGTAGTTTCATTCCAGCACTGTATAAATCTTTGGTGAGAGTGATGTTTGATAAAGTCCACGACTGCGGACAATGTTAGCTTGGTAGATGGGCGAGGGCTAACATATTTGTAGCCCGCCGCCCTCCTTGCTAAATTGTTCGCAATGCGGTTGCCTTTAGAGTTCCCATGTCCTTTGATCCAGCTGAGAGTGACCACGTTATTCTGGCTGGCCTCAGTTAGAGATTGGTGACATTCTAGTACTAAACTTGAAGCGAAACGTGGTCTATTCAAGGTCAGTAGTGCTTGTCGGCAGTCTGTGTATATATTTATATTCCTGCCTGTGATGTTTCTATTGATTAATTCTTTTGCAGCTATGGTTATGCCTGTGAGTTCTGACTGAACCACACTTAACAAGCCATCCATAGCCGATTTTATTTTTTAGCTTAAGGATCTAGAGTAAATTCCACATCCCACACCTTGCTTTGTTTTTGATCCATCCGTATATACGCTCAGAGCGTTCACTACGTGGGATCTGCTGTCTTGTTTGTTAATATTTTGTTGGGTTTGTCAAAGACAAATCTTGGTGCGACGGCATCAGTGTCTGCCTGTAAGAGTGGTATCACTTTTATCGATTCCCTCCACAGACTGTCCCTATGGGTGCCAGTCCCTACACTGGGTTCGATACCAACCGTGCGAAAGCGTACCATGGTCATCAATGCGACCTCCTTAACAAATATATCAAGTGGGTGAGACCGAGTATGACTTCCAATGCGCTGGTCGGTGTGCTTCGCATGGCTCCTGTTACGAGAAGGCATGCTGATCTTTGAATTTGGTTTAATTTTTTGATAGCTATCGTTTGTTTCACTTTAGGCCACCACACGACAGCACCATATGTTAGCATAGGTCTTATGATTGCCGTGTAGATCCACATGGTGACCTTGGGGGATAATCCCCAGGTCTGTCCTATGGTTCGGTGGCATTGCTCATAAGATTTATATCTTATGAGCAATTTCACGCTTATTTAAACTTGGATCTGTACAAACAATACCATACATAGACTTGCTCAATGATTTCTGGTATTGTTGAATTTTTTGGACGTTCATCTTCGACTCTTGTACGACCAGGTTTAAACCCTAAAACCCATCGATGCATAGTTAAAAATAAAGGAGCACACCATCTTTGTATGATTTTTTTTTGCTGATAAACCTTCCAAAACCAAGAATTTTATCACTTGATGGTTAATAGGTTTCGCTTTCAAAACTTTTTAACCAACCATTGTAATCATTTGATTTGTAGATAGTGCAATCCGCATGCACAAAAATATGGTCTAAACTAATTTTATTTGTTGTCTTATATAATTAAAATTAATGTTTATTTCAGTCATTTAATTTGAACTGTCATTTACAAAACTTTTTTGTATACACTCAACATATCACTGTCATTTAAATCGTAATTATACCTATTCTACAAAAGAGACGCCCGATTTTTTACATCCACTAACCTGAAAGCATGACATATTTTTTTACCTGTCACGAACGCTTTAGAGAAACTAATATTCATTCATAATTCATTTCTACCATTCAAATGTGAGGCAGAGAGCGTGCAGAACACCACTTTCCTTCCACTTTTCTATTGAGATTCCTGGGGGACATTACAACGGATTTGCATAATAGAAATATACAGTGACGTACGTAAATAACTGCTTCAAATAAGGCAGTAATAATGATTATTGAGAATTTATCCCACGAACAGATGTCTCGTAGAAATTTAAGTATATTTACTACATCATTTATGACAGTGAAAAATGAGTGGAAACGAATTCATTATTTGAAAATTAGGAAACGGTTAAATATTTTCTGGGCCATATATCTTTGTTCGAAATAATCTTTTAAAAAACTCAATAAAAGCGATTTGTGAATTAATAACTCAATAGGGTAAGTCCGGGTGAGATGCCCCACCGGGATAGATGGCAAAGTGCAACTATTTGGCTAGACGATTACAGATGGCGCTGCCGATACGCCGCCTCGTCATTTAATACCACATGTTAATAAGTAGAAGTGTAGTGTGTCAATAGTGTGTCATAAACGTAAGTTATCAAGTTTATAATTTTCCAAACAGGTTTGAAATTGTTTAGATACATATATAAATGTTTGTATATTTTTAAAGCAGTTAATTTAACAGGTGATTTTAGTAGAGTTTGTTGTGGTAGTTTAAGGTTATGTAATGGGCTATTCATAAATCCGATAGCTTACGTAGTGTCTTTGTTATAGGGTGGGGCATCTAACCCGGTATTTGGGATAGATGGCACACTGTTAGTCGGGTGAGATGCCTCACTATATTTGATACAAAACTATGCAATAAAATTCAAAATCATGCTCATAGTCTGTATGCGATGAATATTTATTGATGTATTGTTTCAGATGCCTACGAAATATATTAGAAAACCAGGTTCCACAAGAGGTTCTTGGTCGGAAGATGCTCTTCAGCGAGCGATAACCGCAGTAAGAAATGGTATGGGAATAAACTTGGCTTCCAGAACTTTTAATATACCATCAAGGACATTACGGCGTCGGGTGCAGAATAATGACGCATCAAAAAAACCCATGGGACCAACAGGAACTTTAGGAATGGCTAATGAGTTGAAGTTAGTAGCTCACATTAAAAAGCTACAAAAGAGAGGATTTGCTCCCACTCGAGATGATTTGAGGACCATGGCATATGAATTTGCGGTAGAACTTAAATTAAACCATAGGTTTAACCATGAGGAAGAAAAAGCTGGTTACGATTGGTTAAATTTGTTTTTGTTACGCCACCCAGATTTGTGTGTGAGAAAGGCTGAAGGAGTTTCTGTAGCCCGCGCTGAAGGTATGTCCCGTGAAAAAGTCTTGGCTTATTTTCAACTACTACATGAAATTCTAGAAGGAAACAACTTATTCGAGTTACCGGGATCCATATGGAATTTGGACGAATCAGGTCTACAGCTTAATAATAAAGTGGGTTATGTTATAGCCCAAAAAGGATCAAAAGATGTATCCACAATTACATCTGGAGAAAAGGGGGAAACCATAACGGTTATCGCATGTTGCAATGCAGAAGGCACTTTTCTACCCCCAGCTTGTGTGTTTAAAGGCAAGTACAAAAAAGATGAATTCCAAGATGGTATGCCCAACGGATCAAAAATTTACATGAACCAGAAGTCGGCGTATGTGAACTCAGATATTTTTCTGTTGTGGTTGAAAGATCATTTTCTGCCAAGAAAAGGTTTAGGAAAAGCACTGTTGATCGTCGATGGTCATACATCTCACTGCAGTGCCGAAGTATTAGAACTTGCGGAAAGAAATGATATTATTTTATTGTGCTTGCCTAGCCACACTACCCATTACCTTCAGCCCTTAGACCGTGGGGTGTTCAAATCATTAAAATCTGCGTTTAACAAAGCTTGTCACCTTTTTATGAAAACAAATCCAAGCAGAAAAATAACCAGATTGCAATTTGGCAAACTATTGGCCGAAGCATGGACTAAAGCAGCAACTAATGACAATGCAGTTTCTTCATTTAGAGCCACGGGAATTTTTCCGTACAACCCTGAAGCTGTACCAGAACATGCCTATCATGTTTCTGATGCTTCAGCAACTTTTGCAATAGGTGCTCGGCCTATTGAAGATAATGCAATAGGTTCTAATTGTCGATTACCAGAGTCTGAGTCCAATCAATCTTCAGCACTTCAATGTCGATCTTCTAGTCCTCAAGCTAGTTCCTTTTCAGTACCTGATCGTCGATCTAAGGAGCCTCGACCTGGTCCATCTTCAGCACCTGATCTTCAATCTCCTGATCCTCGACCTGGTTCACCATTAGTTCCTCATCAACAGTCACCAAAAATTAGATATTGCTCATCCTCATCATCTGGTCAACCTCCATCTGCTGGAAAAATTCTGGATAATATCTCACCCTTACCTATAATTCCTTTAGCATTAAAAAAGCGAGGTAGAAATGTTGCAACAATATTAACTTCACCAGAAAATATAGAGAAGGCCAAATTATTAAAAGAAAGACTTGCAAAACGTAAAGGTGCAGCAAAAATTAAATCTGTTTCAAAACCAATTAAAAAAGCGAAGAAGACCAAGCATGAATTGCCTTCCTCTGAGTCAGATGAAGATTTTGAATCCAAAGAAGACAGCGATAGCGACATCAACGAGGAATTTAATGAGAACGAATGTGTTGGATGTTTGGAAGACTACAACAGCACAACTCGTTCAGATGACTGGATCCGTTGCATTAATTGCAATCGGTGGATGCACGAAAATTGCACCAAATTTGAAAATAAGTGTGACTCATGTGGGAAGTTTAGCCGAAAATAATTAAAAGACATTTTCTTGTGTTTTTGTTATCTTTAAGATTTTATTTTAGTTTGTGCCATCTATCCCTTATAAGTCGGGAGAGATGGCAAAGTCGTATTTTTACTAAATAATTATTTTTTCGTTAAATGTGATATAATTTAATTTGTTTGTATTTGTAAAATGTAAAATAAACTTTGCTTTTACTATTCCGTCATTTGTTTTCGACATAGAGATGTTGCATTTTAAAAAAATATTTTTTTTCGAATTGTAGGGCATCTCACCCGGACTTACCCTATTCTCTTTACTTTTTAATATAGGTACATTCTACAACCTTTGCAATGCTGAAAAATCGTTCTTTTGTTTATTTTTACCTTTTAAACAAGCGGTTCTACCCTGTTTCTTCACATCATGTATTCCTTGTTCCTCTCCATTGTCCCTGCTTTTTTCTCTGAGGGAAATACTTTTGATGGTTCTCAATAATGTCATTTCTGTAGTTTTCATTATTGAAATATTTGCTACACAAATAGTAAAACGACTTAATTTCTTATTATTTTTCAATTCATGTGCTTAACTTTTACGTTTTTCGTAGCTGATGAAGACGCAAACGAATAGTTTTAGGACTCACATTGAACATTCCTGCAAGTTCTTCAAACGTTGTCTACGTCCACCTTCCACGACCTGTCGAATATTTTTGGTTTCCCTGACCACGGTTCATCAGTCAAACTGAGATTTCACGAAGAAATTTTTTTGAACCACTTATGTACTCTTCGATGTTAAACCACAATGAGCCTTATAGCTGTAGGCCCAACTTTTGCAGTTTTTAGATACTGCTTTTCAAGATCCAGAAGAAATCTTTCAGCTGTCTAAAACTTAGTAAGAAGAATTATATATGTATATATAATTATAAGTATAATAACAGAAATATTAATTGTCGATTAAGAGGACAGATGAAGAAACTAGGATTGGTAAATGAAGAAAAGTGCAGATTCTGTGAAGTAGATGATGGAAACCCCAATACAGATACTCTCAGAATGCATTACATTACGTAATTCTAGGGTCATACAAAATAGAAGAGGAAGATCTACCGAACTTGAAGCCCAATGATATCTTAAACTTTTTAAAAAATATAGGACTAGAAAAGCTGCTAAGTCTGAGAAAACATAAGAATTATAGCAAGAAAAGGGGGACACAATAGATCTTATAGGTCGCAGGTGTATCTGTTACTTTTAATTTGCTCATACATACCTACATCGACGACAGAAGGTTTTTTGTTTTTCATTCTCTGTGTTTTTGCTTGTTCCTCTTTGTTATTTCAGGTTCATTGTTATTTTCATTTGGTGAGATCTTTGGTATTGATGTTTTGTCGTCAGGAGTGTTTAATCAATGTCCCATGTGCAACCTCGTTAACTTTTACCCCTCTGTAATCTGTTTTTTTCTGTTTCGACACACACTTTTTTGACCATTGACTGGATTTACCCACATTTTAGCCACCTCCATTAAGTCTTGCGCTATTGTTTTTTTAGTTTACACAATGTTTTTATTATAAATGTACTTCTATTAAGATTAAATAAATAAAATAAATTAAGCGGTTTAAACAAAGTCTAACCACGTAATTATTGTATCCGTAGCTAGGTTATGAGAAACGGACAACTGAGAATTTTATGTTCGCCAATCTATTTTCCGTTTGTTTAGTCCAGGGCATTTAGATCAAAATCGACCGAATAGCGGAAAAATTTACATCCAGCAGATATCGAAATGCGGTTTTTTACATTGTGTTCAGGAAGGTCCCAGGAAACAAGTCTACAACGTCTGGTTTGGCGCATTTTTTAAAAAATGCCTTTTGGGCCGGAAAATGCATTTTCCAATTGCATCATTCCTTGCAACATTATAGGAACGACTGGGAACTCGGAAAAATCGCTTAAAAATCGTTACTCGGGGGTTTTTGGGGCTGCCGAACTCGATTCTGGCATTAGAATTACCCGGGGGTGGCCCTGTGGGGGTGCGCAGGGGGTGAATTGGGGGAGAAATGGCAGCGTGCATGAAAATTGCTCCAAACTCGTTACTCGGGGGTTTTCGGGGATGACGAATTCAATGCTGGCATTGGAATCACTCGGGGGCGGCTCTGCGGTGGTATCCGGTGGGACATTCTGAGGGAGAAACTGCATAGTTCATGAAAATCGCTCCAAACTCGACACTCGGGGTTTTCGGGGATGACGAATTTAATTCTGTCATTGGAATTACCCGGGAGCGCTCGGGGAGCGGCTCTGCGGGGGTATCCGGGGGCCGAATGCGCCAAACCAGACGTTGTAGACTTTTTTCCTGGGACCATCCTGAACACAATGCAAAAAACCGCATTTCGATATCTGCTGGATGTAAATTTTTCCGCTATTTTTCGTAACTTCCCTGGACTAGTTTAACTGTTTTCCAGTATTCTCTACTCTATTGTATGGTTTTGCAAAACAAAATATTTTTATAACAAAACACAATATCCGTTCATGTAATTTAATTCGGAAAATAATTTTCTAGCAGCAACTGCAATATATTTATAATTAAATTTTGTGTCATTCCGATAAAATTTCAAACATAACATTATTTTCGGATTTCATTTTTTTATTAGCTTTATTAAAAAACAAATATTAGTTGCTTTACCACTAAAAACGATAGAATGAAAAGTATGCTTCATCAATTATTTTAAATATTTTGTTTTATTGTAGCTAAAACCGACAATTCGTGCATTTCATTCTAAAATTCAATTTCATGAGTTTTTTATTCGTTTGATTACAAAAAGCAATTAAAGGATCTCTACGAAAAACAACAAATATTTTTGCAGGGTCGGAATAACACTCATTCAAATTTATTGTACTATAATAAAGGATACAAATAACACCGGTCAACAAAAAATAGTATATTGTAATACAAGTGTTACAATGACAGAGGTTTCGTAGTACGAGTTCAGTTCGTGAAACGAACCGCGAAGCGATGAGTTTCGCAAAGAACGAGTACTACAAACCGTCATTGTAATTCGAGTGTTACATACTATTTTTTATAATGAACTTTTAAAAGTATAAAAAATAAATAAAATGAGAGTTTTTCGAAATATTTATTGATGTTGGCAATCTTGACAGTTTTGACACTTGTCAGTTTTAATGATTTTAAATTAGAATGTTTGTCAAATTTGTATGAAATATTCCGAATTTAGCAATAACGCTGATAATGTAGTTAATAATTTACTACAACATACTTCTTGATTTACTACCTGAACTCTTTCGTTGAAAATCAGTGCAGTGCAACCAATTGTGTAAAACAAAAAGTTACCAAAAACAGTGTTACAATGAATCTATTTCGATACTGTTTTTAGTGTCGAAATAGAAACTTTGTGAACGTGAATTATAAAAAAATTTTTTTGTGCTTGGGTTTTACTTATTATATTCTGATTATATAAGCAAATCTATCTATATAAAAATGAATGTTTGTCTGAATTTCTGTATGTCTGTATGTACTCAATGAACTCAAAAACTACTGGACCGATTATTATGAAAATTGGTATGTATATCTATTTTTCCACGGATAAGGTTTGTATGATATGCTCATTGATGCTACTCGCCACCAGGTGGCGCTGCAGAGTATCAACTTCTGCCCCGTTCAACCAATTGTCATGAAAATTGGTATGTATATGTATTTTTCCACGGAGAAGGTTTGTATGATATGCTCATTGATGTCTCTCGCCACCAGGTGGCGCTGCAGAGTAGCAACTTCTGTCCCGTTCAACCGATTTTCATGAAAATTGGTATGTATATGTATTTTTCCACGGAGAAGGTTTTTATGATATGCTCATTGATGCCACTCGCTACCAGTTGGCCTTGCAGAGTAGCAACTTCTGCCTTGTTCAACCGATTGTTACGAAAATCAGTATGATGATGTATTTTTAATGGGTAAGATGAATATGATATTCGTATTAATGGAAGTTACCACCAGATGGCGCTCCCATGTATCAAGTTCAATACTGATTTTAATAGATATCTATACGAATTCGTATAAATAAAAGTTCGAAAAACATATTTTTGGTGCGATAAGTAAAACAAAACTATAAACTTTCTTTCCTTCTCTACCTCTTCTTCTCTTTTATTTTTCTTAAATTTATTGTAGTTGTTGGCGTAGCAACGCGCGCCGGGTACAGCTAGTATATATATAAAACTGCAATTACAAATATTTGCTTTTCAAAAACTAATAGCAATTTTCGCATTTTTTATTTTTACGCCCAGTTCAATGTCTGTGTTGGCGCGCTATCATTTTCGAAAGAGAGGTAAGAGTGCGGGGGCAGTATTTCTTGCGTCGCTTGTTGCGGACAACAGTATCACATACCAAATAAATATTATTAAGCAGTTTGTAAAGGCTCTGAATCGTGAGTCTGAAGCTTTTAACTATTTAAAGAATTTTTTCCCGAAACTTTCAGAGGCCATAATTAAAGCTGGAATCTTTGTAGGCCCTCAAATAAAAAAAAATATGGATTGTGATATTTTTCCGAAATTACTTAGCAATGAGGAGAAAAGGGTCTGGAACAGTTTTAAGGCAGTAGTTCATGGTTTTCTTGGAAACCATAGAGCTAAAAAATTATGACGAGGTGATCACTGACATGATTTTGAATTTTTCATATCCTCGGATGTAGAATGTCTCTAAAGATGCACATGTTACATTCACATTTGGATAAATTTAAAGATAATATGGGAGCTTATTCAGAAGAACAAGGGGAACGCTTCCATCAAGATATAATGCAATTTGAGAAACGTTACCAAGGCCAGTATACTGAAAGCATGATGGGGGACTATATTTGGGGGTTAATAAAAGAAACTACCACTCAACATGACAGGAGAAGTAAAACTGTTCATTTTTAAACATTTGGACTCTTTTTTTAAAACTTCTATTGTGAAAATGAATCATAAATCTCGGTTTGGTGAATATATGAATATAATAAGATGAGTAGCTGAAATGTGTAGTAGGACTCTAAAAACGTATTTTTATTTTTATATATCTACATATCAAACCGCATTTTTTTGTCAAAAACTACTAAAAGTAATAGTATCCACTTAGTTTTCAGATGATGTATTTTCTTCACAAAATAACTATATTATGCAATAGAAAGACGCAAAGTCGTTATGTGTAACGACTGGATTATTATCCGACCTCACGAAACACCAACTAAGCTCTCACATACATTTTTCGGTCAAAATATCGCATTCAACTTGAGATTCCAGTCTTTCGAACTACTCCAGAGTTTACGCTCTAACTCTCCTAGACGGAAAGGGATTTTCCTACATTTTCTCCCTTCGACTCTATCAGCAGCGCCACCATTAAAATTATCATTATTTTATAAAAAATTATGTTACAAAATTATAATCATTGCAGTTGCCCAAAATAAAGTGGTTTGTGTTATAGGTACTTTTATTGAAATGTCTTTATCAATTACATCTATATTTTTAAACACTTAAACTAACGTACGCAGCTTCTGAGCCTGAGGTGAGGAGCATGTCATTCTGACAATGATTTAGTTGTCTGAATGGCATGCTCTTCCTATTCTCCACCACATCCCCACACTTCAGAGGGTGCTACAGCAATTTCGGACCTCGATATGGACAGTTGGGGAGAAATTGTAGTCCTCATCTGTTTCTGCCAAGACAGTGCTCTTTGCACTCTATTCCTGGTGTCTGGCTATTGTTTGCGTGCTTTTCTCTTTGTGTGTACTTTTGTACTTTGAGGTCTTTCTGGGTGACTCGTTTCGTCACTTTGGCCGCTTTGGTATTCTGTTTCCTTACTGCTGCCGGAGCTGCATCTTTTTTCTCTTGTGTGTCCAGGGACCGTTCTCTGGGTCATATTTCGTTAATTCTCTTAGGTCCGATTTACATGGTTCCTCGTGGCTTCAAAGATCTTTCTAGCTTTTTCTTTCATGGTATTTGTTATTTTTCGTATTTCTAGATCGTGATACAAGGTATTGCTCCTGATATACCATGGTTGTTGCTTCTTCTTCCTATAAGTCCTCCTAATTTGCTTCTTGCGTATTTTGCTTTTTTTACTGCGCTATCTACATGTACTTTGAAGCATAGTCCTTGGTCCAATTTAACGTCAAGGTACTTTACTGATCTGATCCAGTCAATGTCCTCTTCTTTCATCGTAATATTCTCATATAGGTGGTGGCGTCTTTTTTTAAACAGAAATGCGCTCGCCTTTTCTTGATTTATTGCTATTTTCCAGCGTATCCACCATTCTTTCTTTTTCCTTATTGCTCTTTATAAGTATCTGGTGATCATTATTGGTAAGTACTCCTTGCTGCTATTGCAGTGTCGTCAACTTAAACTCAAGACCATTTTGATCGTTTTTTTTTGTCGTGTTGAATGAAGTGGTTGACTTACTATTTGTCAATTTTGGCAACACTGCGAGTTCGTAAGAAACGTCCCGAGTTGTGGAAGAGCAACTCGTGGATTTTGCACCAAGACAACGCACCTTCCCATAACGAGCTATCTGTGAAGCAGTATTTGGCCAATAAATACACTCCAGTGCTCCAATACGCGCCTTTCTCGCCAGATTTGGCACGGTGCGATTTTTTTCTGTTTCCGAAGTTAAAATCTGCTTTGAAAGGAACCAGATTTAATTCTCCGATAATCTCATATTTACGGAACAAATATCCTGCGAATAAAGAACTTTTACTAACTAATGATAACTAATTTTAAGAATTTAAGATATTTTTACTTCTTCTTATTTATCCCATAGAATCCCATAAATCTTACCACAGTTATAACATTGTTTGGTACGTTATATTGTATTAAAAAAAAAACTTGTGTAAAATCTTGATCCCAAAAATAGATCTAAATTTCCTATTGGAAAGCATTTGTGTATTGTAAGCAAGTGTATTGTAACGCTCATGTCTACAACCCTCCAAAATGAGGGGAATAACCTCTTCAGTGGCGCCAGCCGATACCGCTGGTTGAACTCTACTAATATATCGACGCCAGACTCTCTTAGACCTTATATTGTTGACTTCTAAGCTCTACAAGGGCGTAGGTTAGAGGTAAATGTCATTAAAGGGTCTAAAATGTCATTCGAAAATCAGTTTAATATGAACAAAGGTGAAGTTCATGAAACAGTATTATTTGTATCATAATACTTCAGAGGATATCAGGTAAACAAATAAGTTAGTGCTGTTTCTTTATATTGCACATTGCTATGGATATTGTTTATGTTGTTCCTTATCTCCTGTCATTTAGTCTGAATCCTTCTTTTTTCACACACAAAAATTGTTACATTCCTAGTTCTTATCAGTACTGATTTTACATCTGATGAAGATATTGTATATCGAAACATATGTTAACATGGATATTCGTGTGTTAACATGGATATTCATCAAGTAAATCCATCCATTCAATAATTTATCTTGGATTTTCCAGAGATATTCAACTTTTTAACATTTCTTGCATTTGAAACATTATCAATGAATATCTGCACAACCACTGCTCGGATTTTGATTTTTTTTAGAGCAGTATGTGATGTCATTTGCGCCATTTATTGGCGACAATTTTTTATTAGTTCACGATAATGCCAGACCGCACACTGCAGCTATTGTCCAGGCATACCTTGAAGAAGTCCTGACCTCAACCCCATAGAGCATGTTTTGGACATTCTTGGAAGACGAGTGAAAGACGAGACTCCGCTCCAGCAAATCTCATATAACTTAAGAATGCACTATATGAGGAATAGTTAAACATTCCTTAAAAATTAATTTCTTAGAAGTTGCAAAAACGGTGTAAAAAGAAGCAATAATGGGTTACACTTACTCTTAGGGTATGTACACAACGGGGACCATCGACCCTAGACCATAGCATAATACCCACGACCTTTGCTCTGACCCTCGCTCCGACCCACGCGCACCCGTGGTCACATCGAGGCTTGGAGCATCGCACTTTTACGCCAGTTAAAGCGTGAACGATCGTCTGTAAACATGGATTTTTCGACATCCTCTTCTTCGCGCGAGGAAGATATTATTTTAAATTCAAGTGCTAAAACGTGGTACCTACACAAAGGATCTCAAAAGACGAAAGTGCATCCCTTAAACAAAAAACGTATGTTGTATGGAGAATTTCATCATCTAAGTACTTATATAAAGATTTAAGAAAAGATCCGGATCTTCTTTTGACTACATGAGAATAAAAAAAGAAACTTTTTATTATATTTTAAAACAGTACCCTGGTCGAGGGTCAAAAAATACTAAGCTCAGTTTTGACCCTGGCACCAAGTATCAGACCTTAGCTCCAACCTATGCGCGGAGCGATGGTCGGTGCTCCGATGTAACCAAATAGATCTAATATTATGTGTTTATTTTTTTTGGTGAGCGGAGCTATGGTGCGATGCTATGGTCGGAGCGATGGTCGGCGCTCCGTTGTGGCCGCACACTTACACGGATGACAGTATTCATTCGTTTGGACATGGACTCAATTGTGGTGGACACAACATGTTGGAGGATGTTTTCTCATTCCTTGGGGTCTCTCACCTGTCTTCCAAGAATGTCCCAAATATGCTCTATCAGGTTGAGGTCGAGACTACTTGGGGGATGCGGCACAGGCAGTATCTACCTCTTCAATAAGATACACCTGGATAATAGCTGAAGTTTGCGGTCTGGCATTATCGTGCATAATAAAAAATAATAATAAATGGCGCAAAGTATGAAAACAAAAATTTAAGTGTAAAGTGTTAGCCATTAAATACAGCCATTTGCTTTTAATTTAAGTGTTGTTAAAGTTTCTCGAATTAAAGCCAACAAAGCACAACAAATTAAAATTTTTAACACATGATTGTAGTATGTAATATATAATGTCATAAGACAGAGAAATTATAAATAATCTTTGATTTTTCCTTAAATTAAAATTTTTCGTATTTATTAGAATCCGTAGCCATACGACCTTGCTTGCTTATTGAACTTATTATTAACCTTCTTGCAATATATTCTCGATAAAAAAATGTAAATTCGTCTGTATATGATCTATATAGTGCTTAAAATCCAATTTGAAAATTCCAAATGCACAAAAGCAAGGATGAAGCGTCATTCAAATGTAGAGTGAGCCTCCAAACAGACTCGCACCAAAAAATTCAATTTAAGAGCAACTTCACTTGAACAGAACCTCGAGAGCATCTCACGCTTGAGTCTCTAATAGAAAAAGTATTCCAACCATGAAGGTAAACAGAAATAACACTCTCTTTTTTAACTTGGGTTTGAAAGGTTTGTGCCTTATTGTTTATTATATTTTCGCAACGCATTTAACATTAGAGCTACAGGAAAATTAAATCTGCATCGTAAAAACGATGGCAGAAAGTCGGTTTAATATATCATTTTTAATATCAAACAAACTCTTAAAGTTGTTACATATTTTGCGTTGTAAGCCCAAAGATAGTAACAACCAAAAACAAACTATATAAATTAATAAGATTAGAACGAGAATTGCTTAGAAATTCTTACCGATAAAGGCAGGAAAACTGGTGAAATTATTCATAATACAAAATAAACAGAGAGATCGTTACAATATTTTATGTACCTACCTACCGATATTTTCTTTGTTTCTTATATCTAAAATTCATAACATTAATTAATCGATCATTTCTAAAAAATATAACCATAATATTACTATGTTTAATTGTGCTTTATATTAAATATAAAAGAATGAGTTCATTTTCTAGCAGTAAAGTCTAGAACATGACTCTACAATTTATTACTATCCCCATTGTACAACGATAGAACGTAGCCTTATTAGGTTATTTTTCAAACAATGGCTGTCATCAGAACGCTCCATCCATCATATAAAGTGATGTTAGGCATAAAAAACATATTACCATATTTATTCATTATTCGCCTATGCGAAACTGGCTGTGTGATATAGTGTTGCAACGGAATCTGGTTTATTGCAACTATAATGTTTGGTTGACACTTTTTTTTAAGTAATGGATGTGGATGTATACATTTTATCTTTTTTCTTGATTTATTCAGAATACTTTTTTTTTCATGTCTCACGTTTAATTTATTTTATTACCTTAGATATATAGATAGATATTCAGTGGGTTGGCTGTTAGCCTGTATCACTACGACTTTTACAGATCTATTGTGAACACCCATCATCTCTAGAATAAGATTAGAGCACCTTGTCTAGCCTTGTAATGTTAATGAGACTTAGTAGCCTTGAAAGTGGGCTTTCCACATAACTTGAAGCAGCCGGTTTCCCAATGTGTCCCAATACCAAATACCGCGTCCATGCAAGGCCATCCTTCCAAGGACATGAAATACGGTTTCCTTCTCCTCTTGCCAGTATCGACAGATGTCTTCATCTGCTAAGTTTAGCTGAATCATGTGATTTCTGTCAAGAGTTATATTTTCCAGCACTCCTGGGTCTTCTCTAGCGTCTATTTCTCAATGGTTTTCATCGGTCTCTTTAATTTTGGGAATAGGAAAATGAAGCAGCCGGCTAAGTCAGGTGGTTGAGGCCTGATAACTGTGTTGTTTTTGGCCAAAGACTCAGGAAGAATCAGTGATGAATGTGCCGTTATCATAGTTCAAAATCCATGACTGGTTTTCCCACAAATCCTTGCATTTAAGTCGTATTACTTCGTACAAACGTCTCATGACTTCCAGGTAATATTTCTTGTTGACCGTACGACCATGTGGCAAGAACTCATGATGCACTACGCCATTGTAATCGAAGAAAACAGTGAGCAAAACCTGCTAATTCAACCAAACATGACGTGCTTTTTTCGGTATTAGCTCCTCTATCCGCTTCGATTGGGATGATTGGGATTTGGCTTCGATGTCACAGCCATATACCCATGTTTCGTCACCAGTTATAATTCTTTTAAGAAAACTCTTGAGCAATACTCATGCGACAAAGTTTTTGGTCAAAATTGAGCAATTTTGGAACAATCTTCGCTGCCACACGTTTCATGCCCAAAATATCCCATACAATCGTATGACATGATCTAGTTGATATGGCAGCATCCCCAGCAACTTCACTAATAGTAATTCGACGATTTTTCTAAACCATTTGCATCACTTATTCGACGTTTTCATCAGTTGTTGATGTGCTTCAGAGCAGTCATTGTCATCAATGTCTTCTCAACCTTCTTTGAAGCGTTTATACCCTTCACTAAATGTCATAGTCAACATTTTGAATGCATTGGCACACTTTATTTCATTTTTAACGCAAAATTTAATGCAGATCGTTTGATCGATTTTGTTCGATAATAGCAAATCGAAGAGTATAAGTACCAAAACACGTCTTACCTTTGTGACTGTCAAACATAAACTAACAATGCAAAATTTCTGATCCATAAGGGACATATGTACCAACATAAGAAAAAAAAAGAGTGTGCGTGCAACCTTTACGCGCGATTGAAGTAAAACTTTTTGACGTACGTATCGGAAAATAAATATTTAATTACAATTCAATTATATTTATTGTCTATATACTTTACAAAAAATGAGATGTTATATTTATATTATTCATTAGAAATAGGAATTTGAAAGTTATCATTATTTTTTATATATGAAATAATAGGTTTATGATAACTAAAATGTGAAACATAGATTTTACTCTCTAAATACCATTAATGTATTTGAAACCGTTTGAAAATTTCATAAATAAATTTTGAAAATTTAAGCTCCTCCCATAGCTAAAATCACACCGTTACTTCCATCAGAATCTTCCGTTAGAATCTAACGTTAGAGTTACCCCTAGTCGCGCCTAAAAAAGTTTTGCTTCAATAATAGGTAAACAATATTAAAAATATACACACATTACGTTTAGAATGTGTAATTTTGTAGCTGTATCTACCTTATTGTAATACAACACAATAGTTAGATAACCATTTCATTTTGTAGCATTTTATAGCATATTCCATAAAATTTAAAATCCTGAGTTGAGTTTGTTTTCTTCAGTTATACGAAGGATCTGTTATTGCTGGTAAAAGATCAGCCATCCTGACTAGTGGTTTTATGGCCTTTATGGCTACCTAACCAAACCTAAAATAAGTATAAGCAAGTGTTAAAACATTTCGAATATTATTATTTTATGAACAAAAACGTGCAACATGCTTCTTTACTTAACGTAAAGCTTCCCTAAAAACAATTATTTACTATCATAATATGTATGTATGTATATAAACTTACTTAATCAAATCATAATGAATGTCGCTGTCTCGTCTTTTCATTTTTCTTCAAATCTTTCTGGTGCTGATAATATGCCCTTTGACGTTAACAATTTCTTTTTCTTTTTAGCTCTTTATAGCTAGGTATAAATAATAGGTATAAATAATTAGTTACCTATAAATAGTGTAATTACACACCAAAAATAAAATGTATGCATATAGAGTAGGTACTCACTCATTTTCATTCAATATTTTTTCATCACTTTCTTCATTAATAAATCCTATTGTTTATTCATATTTAAAACAAACACTTTATACACAAATTTAAACTATTTACCACCAATGTATTTTGTTTGACAAGCTGTCAATTCATAAAATTACAGATTTAATTTTATTTAATATACTTAGTAGGCGGAATCGTGTTAGATATTTTGTATCAGGTTTTGTTTCCGGTACGCGATACATTAGAATGACGTCACGTCCGTTAGAATTACTGAGTTACCCCTAGTCACCGCTAAAGAAGTTTTACTTCAAAAAAATTCGAGAACCGAATCTGTGTAGCCCGTGAGATTCAAAATTCGTTTCTTTCTGAACAAACCTCGTATTTTTAATAACCCATTAAAGTATTGAAATCATGCAAATTTAATGCTATTCGAATTTCCTATTGTACTTTATTCTCGTTGATGTAAACAAACACAGAATTTTACAAAATTCTTAACATACAATATAATTTAAAATTCTCTGGAACTGAATGTAGGTATACGTTTCAGAAAAATGTTATTATGAGAATAATAGATAATTACAGTAGCCGTAGGCGTTTAATTGAATTTTCTGTCATGAAATGAAAATACAATGCAAAGGAAATGGTCATCTCGCTAGCTTTACAGCTATTGTTCCGTGAATCTGAAAATCCAACATAGGTACCTACTGGATGGCAATTTTAGAGAACAAAAGTTTAGATAGATGAAAAAGGAGTTTCAATAGCGGTTGTTCTTTTTGTTTTCAGAAAATATACCTATTGCACACCTACCAGAATTTAATTTAAAAATGTTTTTTTGGTACGAATTAAAAGGTAATTAAATATTATAGGAATTAAACATTTGTTCTTTCTAGGACTTTATTATTACTTATGACGTTAAAATAAAAATTTTGTATCATTACCTTAATCTTATAATATTAAGCGAGCAACTTTCTCGAAAAAGGCTCAAACGATTTCGTTGAAATTTAAAATATAGGAGCACACGAAGGTAAAAAATCGATCTATTCGTCTTCAGGGACCTCGAAAACCTCCAAGAAACGACTTTCGAATGATTTTGTATGGAATCTACATAAAACTCTCGGAGACGTGGTAGGTACCCTGGCACCAGGTCCATCGAAGACCTGCGACAACGTGATATTCATGTTCAGCAAACCTCTAGTATTTTATTCAATATTTGCCGAGTTCAAAATTTTTAAATTTGCAACACTGGAAAATGCATTTTTCTTATGCACAAATCTAATTTTTTATCTCTTTATTATTGCATTAGGTCACAAAATTTCCAGACGCTCATAGGAATCGAATTTTACATGAATCATATAAATCCAACTGCAAAAAATTGCAAAGTTTTCTGCTTCGTGCACTTTTTGAGAAAAAGAAAATTCATGAGAAAGCGTGCCCTCAAATAACTCCAAAACCAGTGATTTCTAAACTTTTGAGTAAGCATATCTTAAAATCCAGACAAGATAGATCAATTCTGCGACTGGATTTGGATTCATTGAACCCAAAACCTTTTGAGATATATAATCTTGATTTTAAGTACAAATTTTATTGACCTGTGTAACAACTGGTAGTAAATTTATTCAGAATTTATTAATAATATGGTCTCCTTACATAAATATTTGATTATTTATTCTATAAATTAGTTTTCACGTTACTCTTCCGTTGAAGCTTTCATCCCTTATAAAATATATGTAATAAATAATAGGATAATATCTAACATGCCTATATCAAATTGAGCTTTGAGACTGACATGATATTGCATGGGTGAATATAATCCGTTTTGGTAATAGTATAAGGATATAAGACAACAGACTTAGAGCTAAAATGAAGGTTGTTAAATCGCCTTTAAAGGGATTCTTTGTCGACAACACAGAATAACAAGATTTGATATCTAATATGTAATCCTATTGTGGTACATGATAATCAGGCGTTTCCAAAACAAACGGAATTGATTTTCTTGTGTAAACTGTTTTCCAGTCAAACAGTGGTGTCACTACAAAGAGAAAATCTTACTATGGGTCATTTTATAAATACAGTACTGTGCGAATTATTCTTGAAGACGTTTTGGTATTAATTTAACAAATTTTTTACAGTTTTCTGTGACTTGCGGATAACGAAATCATATCTGAATTAAAGTCTCTATCAATTTTTCTTTTGTTGTCCAATTCATTTTGCGCAGTCTAGCTTTAACAATGTATCACAGATTTTCAATTGGATTGAGATCCGGTTAGTTTCCTGGCCATTAACGGCATCATTTTGGAGACGTGGTAAGGAGCCGAATCTTCTTGGAAAATGGTTTATCATTGTCATCCACTTTTCTGAGCTCTCTTTCTTATCTCCTTTTTAACAAGTTTTTGTATTTTTAAGAATTTGTCATACTTTCGATTGACACGAGGCATCCAGTATATTTATAAAAAAAAAGTAGCCCCAAAACATCTTCTTCTTCTTTTTGATCAATAGAAGCCGGCTTAGGTTTTTCATTGTCACTTTTTCTGACGAAACGAGACCGTTGTCTTTGTACCAAATAGTGGCTCTCTTTACGCACTTTTCTCCAATCTTCTATGGTCCCGCTGTTACATGTGTTCGCCCAATATTTTGTAATATCCTTCTAACAGCTGTTTCTTCTGCGGTCTTACTGCTTTTCTTCCACCTTCCAAAAGTCGTTTTTGCACCGTAAAGTCATGAATAATAATCGCGTGCTAAATCTTTGTGAAGATCTTGACTTGTTTTTTAGGATTTAATTTACTTTCCCTCACTAAAATTGCTTCAACCCTTGTAGTTGTCTTACTTCTCCTTTCACATATCCCTTTTTTGTTCACCACAATCGCCACTGCTTTAAAATCTGGTTAACAGCTCGCATGCACGCTCACATAACATTCCCTTGCAATATCTCTTTGAGTCATAGATGTACGAGGTCTGTCCCAAAAGTATCCGTGCTGCATTTATATCTTAGCACCAAAGTGTTCGACCTCTACTGGGTGGAAACGTAAACAGTACCTAAACCTCACAAATTTATTGTGCTAAATTCATCCCAAAACTGCTCTCAGAACAGCTAAGAAGACAATATAGAAATGATTAATAGCGATGAAAAAGTCGAAGCAAAATCAAGTCAATGTTAATTAAACTGTGAAAGGCTTTCGCGGCCATTGTCTAATGTATCAATGGTTTTTGGGCTGTTAGACCGGCGTCGATTGTCATGTTGACTTGACGTTTCACCAACACGAGCGGTTGGCATCTTCAGAAGTTGCTTTCTGGTTCACAGTCTGCGAACTACTGAGCTCTGCGTGAACGTAGCCCGTATTTATACGTCAGGAAGGAAGTGGGCGGGGCCTCAGTTGCTTTCGATTCCAATCGGTTCTGGTCGGTGTTGTTCGATAAGGGTAGAGTTTTCGCACCCTTAATTATGGGGACCCATGTTTTGTTGATCTTGACTGCTTCCTCTTTTTTATTAAAGTTGTTCGGGTGCTTCTCTATCTCTATGGCTTCTCTATAGAGTCTGGAATGGTATGCTGATGTAGTAGCGAGGACTTGGGTTTCCTCAAACTTAATCCGATGGTCCATAGTGAGGGTATCTTCCGCTACGGCGGATTTGTCCGTCTGCCCCAGACGACAGTTGGCCTTGTGCTCTTTAATCCTGGTGTTGATCGAGCGTTTGGTAGTTCCTATGTACACGCTTCCACATGTGCACGGAATGCGGTAAATTCCCGAAGCCGACAGTGGATCTCTTCTGCCTTTTGCCGATCGAAGACATTCTTTGATTTTTCTCGTTGGTTTGAAAATAGTTTTCACATTTTCCTTTCTTAGCAATCGACCAATTCTGTCTGACAGATGCCAACCGCTCGTGTTGGTGAAACGTCAAGTCAACATGACAATCGACGCCGGCCTAACAGCCCAAAAACCATTGATTCAATGTTAGTTTTTTTTTTTTCGATTATGAAAGCGTCGTCATCACGAATATGCTCCTGCAGGTCAGACGATTAACAGATACCTAGTACTACATTGAAACGACGACAGTTTTTGCCAACCGGTGACTGGCTTCATTATAACACAGTGTTGTACAGCTTTATCAGCCACCCTACAGTCCCGACATGGCTCCTTGCGACTTTGAGCTGTTTCCTCGATTGAAATACTGTTTAAAGGACACTGATTCGAAGACGAGAAGACTGTTGAAATTGATGCGACAAATGAATTAAAGGCGATTCTGATAACTGACTTTCAAGACTGCTTTGGGAAGTGGAAGCATCAATATGAGCGTGTTGTCCAATCAAATGGGGACTACTTCGAACCATGCCACCAACCAGATGACGAAAAATAAGTGAAGCGCCGAAAAATAGGGGCAGGTAGGATACTTTTGGGACAGACCTCGTGGATATTTTGAATTATCTGTCAATTTGTTTTAATTCATCTACTAAGTTAGTTTGTATAAACTCAATAGCAAGTAGTGCAATTTTGATGCTTTGTTTAATTTCAAATATTACAATATTTTACATCCAGCATTAAAGTCAATTATTGTTGAATTCCGGAATTTTTGCTGGAGCGAAAGTAAAATGTAATAACGACTCATTCTTTTCAAGAGTGTACGGCTTTGTACGGTAATTAGGAAAATATTTTTAATAATCTTAATGAATGTACCTCTTTAATCTTTTTATCATTCTTTCCAGCTGAGGGAACTTGAGGAGACTACAATAAATAATGATATTTTTAAAACCGTGGCTCGCTTCTAATCTGAAAATTTTAATTAAAATCATTTGAGATAATCCTCTACGGAATAAAGAACGTTTGTGAAAAATTTGGATTTTTATGAATTTAATATTTGATTATTGCTAAAATGAGGAATAATAAATTTGGTCATGCGTTAACATCAAATTACATACAGTGGTTTTGTTTTACTTTTCACGTCGCTTCTGTGAAATTTAAGATGACTCAAAAAAAAATTTTTTTATTATAAAGTTAAAGAAAATATTGATCAGAGCAACAACACTCTAGAAAGAAATAAAAATATCCCACATTAATGTGTTCCACTATTCCTGTTTTATTTGAGGCTGAAGTGGTGGTAAACTAAAACAGAATTATAAAATAATGAAATATTTATAAGGATCTGTATCTCTGGTTAAACCAGTTTAATTATTTATTAATACATAACCTCTGCATAGATTAAATACGATATGGATATACCAAAGTTTTCCTTCTATGCAAGGAAAGCAAACCTCTTATAAGTTGAAGGAAATTCAAATGGTTATTCCGAACACATAAACCCAATTTTATGAAAATAAACTAATCTCTATTCTTAGCGCCAAATTTCAGTTTTACTTTAGAAGATAATGGAAAGTACGATAAATTTGCCGCCTGATCGGAAAAACCTTAAAGATGAACGTACAAAACATGATCAATCGTTATTCTATTTGAGTTTCTTTCAGGGTCTGACAAACGATTAATCTTGGATTATGATTAATCGCATACCGTGTTTTCTATCTTTTGGATATCAGTTTCGTGTCTGACAGCAATTCTTTCGCGGATTGAATCACTGTGGGGTTCATTATAGCCAGCCTTATATTGTCTATATTTTATCATACCGTCCGGCTGTTATTTATTAGTGTAATGTTTAATTTAGATTCTGATATTGTTAAAGCCCAAAAGTGAATTCGACTGCTTTTTTATCAATAATGAATTAAATTCTAATATCATTGGATATTTAATACATTTTTCATATCACATGCATTGAAACAGCTAGTTTTGATCCCTATTTTGCCAGTCGAAACAAGACAATTTCAGACCAATGCAACTGTTAGTCAGAAACTGACAGTTATTTCTGCCCTAGGAGAGAAACGACGTTGTTTCTTCCCTAGGGCAGAAAAAAAGTCATAATTTCAAGTCTGTCAGAGTGTTTCTACTGACAGTTGCATTGGTCTGAAAAAGTCTTACTTCAACTGGCTACAGAGATCAAAACTCGCTGTTTCAATGCATGTGATATGAAAAATATAGTGTGTGGCACGGGATGAAACAAAGACGATTTTTGACCGGGCGATGGCAGCCCTCGCTTCACTCGGGCAGTCAACTCTCGCCCTAGTCAGATATCGTCTTGTTTTACCCCTTGCTACACAATATACTATTTCATATCACATACATTGAAACAGCTAGTTTTGATCCCTGTTTTGTCAGTCGAAACAAGACAATGTTAGACCAATGCAACTGTCAGTCAGGAAATGACAGTTGTTTCTGCCCTAAGGGGAGAAACAACGTTGTTTCTCTCGGCACGGAATGAAACAAAGAGGATTTCTTACCGGAAGATGACAGCTCTAGTCAGAAATCGTCTTGTTTCACCCCTTGCCACACAATATACTATTTCTTACTTTACTAACAAAATATGGGATACTGCTAGCGCCATGGGCGCCGGCAGCACGGTGCAAGAGGGTGCACTTGCACCCCCCTGCTATGAAAGAAAATACCAGAAAATTATATTTTTTAAATTTTTTTATTAAATTATTGTTTGAATAAAAACTGAAGGCGTCGAGGTTGCTGTCCAAATGTATTGTGCGATTTAAATTTTACATTACACTCATTCTACATTCTATATACACTCACCGGCACGAAAAACGGGCATCCCGATAATTTTTTATAAAATGAATTAATTTTCTAATTTTTTTTCTTGATTCGGTTTTTTCAACAATGAAATCGGTTTAGTAGATTTTTATTCAAGAAATAACGTCCCAAATTGAACATAATTTAGGTATTGTACGAAAATCTCAATAATCTTGCACTTACTTCTGCGGTTCCAGTAGGCTATGCATTTTCAGTGATTTTCACGATGACATTTAAGGTTGGGTTAAGTGTTTAGTTATGTTATATGGTTTATTACTTGTTTATGTCAATTAGTGTGAATTTCAAGATGTCTTTAAGCGCAGAAACTGTTGCATCTATTGTTGCTCTTATTCAAGACTGAAGAAGTCAAATTTACATGGCTAAAACATTTGGGGTATCACGTGTATTTGCACATTTTATAGAGACGGGAGCTTACAGTCGACGTCCTGGAACGGGTCCCCAGAGAAGAACTACTCATCGAGATGACCGTTTTATGATATCTTCAGAACTAAGAAATCGTCATACACAACTGCTGTAGAGATTAGAAACAACCGTGAACATGTCAGGAACGTAAATGTTAGTGAACGAACAGTTAGAAGAAGGTTGAATGAAGCTAATCTGATATCTCGAAGACCCGCTATATGACCAGAACTTTCCAGAGAACATCGTGTAGCCAGATTACAATTCACTAGGGAGCATCAAAATTGGAATGCATACGACTGGAGCTGTGTGTTGTTTACCGATGAAACCAGATTTTGCTTACGATCCCCAGATGGTCGCGAAAGAGTCTGGAGAAGAGAAGGTGAAAGATATGCTGAGTGCACTTTTAGTCCTAGAGTAAGTTTTCAAGGGGGTTCAGTTATGGTGTGGGCTGGAATATCTTCAGAGGCGCGAACAGAATTGTACATGGTTCCTAGAGTGGATCTGTCACTGCAGATAGGTATACAATTGAGATCCTACAAAATTATGTTTTTCCATATTCACCATTTATTGGTGACAACTTCATACTGATGCATGACAATGCACGCCCTCATACCGCCCGCATTGTCACGGAATATTTGACGAAGTTGGTACAACCCAAATGGCATGGCCAGCGCGCAGTCCCGATCTAAATCCAATCGAGCATATTTGGGACATGCTAGGTAGAAGAATTCGAAGCCGGATACCCGCTCCTCTTACCTTGGATCATCTCAGAGTGGCTCTTTTAGGGGAAGCGAAAGCGATTCCACAGAATGAAGTATCCAACTTAATTAACAGTATGCCTAGAAGAATTAATGCCGTTATACAGGCTCGTGGAGGTAATACGAGGTATTAATTAGACAGAGAAGTGATAAATACTGGTTTTTTAAATGGATTTTTGTGTTTATGATGATAATTGTATAACTGCTAATAAATTTCTTTTCTTTGTGTTAATGTTAACAGGCGTCATTTTCTTGAACTAAAAGCTTTTCTAAAACATTTTCTGAAGAAAGCATACTTTAAAAACATGCCTCAATGAGTGCCTACCGTTGACAAAGGTTACAATAAGAAAAATAGAAAATTTAGGAATTTTAATACAAAAATTATAGGGGTGCCCGTTTTTCGTGCCGGTGAGTGTATATTAGATCATAATAGTGTGTAGATGCAGATGCACCTCCCTGAAAATAATCCTGGCGGCGCCCATGGGTAGCGCTTACAGCCCTGGATGGGTCCTGGCTGACTTTACAACTTCTTTCCATCTTTTCCGGTCTCTCATTAAGTTTGTATCGAAGAGTCGGGGCCCGTTCGTAAAGAAAAATTCTGGTTTGATTTGAGCAGTGCGTATCGCTTTCTCCAGTACCAGATTAAACAGAAGGAGCGAAAGAGCATCTCCTTGTTTTAGACCATTATTGATTTCAAAACTGTCCGATTTCTCGCCATTTACGCGTACACTTGTTATTCCTACTTTGTTCAGCTGGATAAGTTTTTTAGGTATGCCGAACTCTGCCATGGCCTTCCAAACTTGGCGTTCTACACTATCATATGCTTGGTGGAAATCTATGAATAGATTATGGACTGTTCTGTTGAATTCCCATCCTTTCTCGAGCAGTTGTCTTAAGGTTTAAGTCTTGAACGTAGCTTATTAAAGAGATTACCTTTAAGTTCTGTTTTGAATACTTAATTCAAAGTCAAAATTTCTTCTGTACAATGCATCCAAAAAAAATTTATATCTCTATTCATTTTTGAACTCATATTTATAATATAACATAAAACCCATTTCATCCATCATGAACAACCACACTCATATCGCATTTCTGTTTAACCCAAAACTCAATTAACATTGTTTCTATACGTAAATTGTAACATTTCGAAACGTTGTAGCAAAAAACGGATGTTATGCTTTTTGTGATAGTCTGTACAAAACAAAAATTAATCTGACGTACACAGGCTGAAAAATCGCAGATAATGACTAAACATTCACATAAATTTTGCATAAAACAAACGATATTCATTTATCAGAAATGAACAGCAAACATATACAATGTTTACCTTTTGCTAGGTTTAACTTTTTTAAACTTGCGAGGACGGCATATTAAAACAATTGTGTTTGATTTTCTCTTCTCCTACTTTTCATAATTGGTAAAGTTACGATAGGCTACTATAGTTAGCTTTTACAATTTCCACTTTTTTGAAGCTAAAACTACGTGTCGCTGACTCGGTGCCGTGAAAAAAGGTCGCTAATAACTGAGCGCGCGAAAAAAGGTCGCGCACAAAAGGTCACCGGTCGACAGTGAAAAAAGATCGCCTAAAAACAAGGTCGCTTACAATTGATCGTACGGAAAGAGGTTGCGGAGGTAAATATAAATGTTATAATTACGAGGTATGTCTTTTTAGTTTTGCATATAGCTACTTAGAAGGCGCCATCAATAGAACCGAGTTGGGGTGGTAACCACCCTCAGAGAAAAAGCACATATTGGCAGAGGCTAGATTTTGATTTTTGAGCTATTTTCTGTCAAAATTTTAAACAAATCCATGCATATAAAAAGAATTGCTAGCAGAAAACCGTCATATCCTGGACTACCATTTAAAATTATAATCACGTTTCAAGTTGGTTGTTGGTTATACATAAAGGAAGTATAGTTAAATTGTATTTTAAATAGAAACGAGAGTTAAAAGAGCTATTTATTCACCAGGCATTTTCAACCGAGTATTTCCACCATCCCTAATAAATTTCGAGACGAAAAGCAGATTCAGGTTCATATTCATACAATAAGATGAAATTTTTATTATACTTACATAACTTTATATTAAATTTCCTCATAACTTCAAAATTTTATTTAGGTAGGTACTTCACTTTTACAACATAAGTAATATCCAACATCTTTTCCAAGTAAACTTTTGAAAAGTAATAAATAATGAATTACTGAGTATTGACCTATTTAATGCCCACCTATTATTCTATACGGAAATTGCTTTTAACCATTGCCTAAAATAAACAAAAGATCTTCGCGTTTTCGTTGAACGTTTTAGCAGCTTACGTGTTTGTAATCAATTCTAATTTTCACAATTAAGTTGAGATATGCACCGCTTCCGGTAAAGCTACCACCTTAAAAGGGTCAGACGGTTAAAGCTCTTCAAGAGACAGTGTAGAAGCTTTATTTCATTTTATCAGTCACACACATACACTTCTATGGTTCTGTTTGTAGCTATCATGGAATAATACGTTTAGGTCTCTTGCACGAAGCATTATTTTTATTTAAGTAGAAAAATATCGAACTAACAAAAATAAAACTGTACAAAACAGGTGGAAGTATACAAAGTGTATACAAAAAAGCGCAACAAATACAGTTTAAAATATAAATTACTGTTTTAAATTCTGTGAACGCATGAGTGCTTATGTACTCGTTAAAGCTGCTCATAATACAAGTTAGCAGTGATGTTTTGACCTTTTTTCAAAAACTCATAATAGAAAATTCCAATTGCTGTCCACTAAACACACAACAAAACCTTGTTTGGGTACAAGAAATCCTTGAGCGTGTATTGTATCGAATCAGTAGACAACAACCATTGAATTTCAATATAAGATCCATTTTTCTTCGAAGTTTAATAACCGATTAAGAAATGGTTCATTATTGTTCCTGAACAAATGGTAAGACGACTTAATTTGTTATTATTTGTCAATTTATGTTGGACCAGTTTGCGTAACTTCCACGTCTTTTCTAGATGATGAAAATGCAAACATATCGTTTCAGGACTCACATAAAACATTTCTGCAAGTTCTTGGCACGTATTTAACTAAGTACACATTTTAAATAATAACACTCCCGTTAAGAGTAGAAAAGACATAAAAAATATTAGTAGCGGGGTACATTTGGGCCAGATTAACTGTTCCAATTCCTTTAACGACTAACAATATAATCAAATGCCTAATTGGTTTCAATTTTTTTAAGAAATAAAGATTTTATTTCTGGATTTTTAGTGAATTTTTTTTAGAAGGTGGTTCAATTTTGGTACGGGACTCTGAATCTTCTTTGGAGTCCTCCATTCCAGTGGGTATGGAGGGTGCTCTGTAAAATCTTAAGGCGGTTCAAAGAATACATCTGCTAACCAAGATTCAACAGTACAGTTCTTAAAGTTTACGAAAAAAGTGGCTGTGACATACGGACGGACAGACAGACAGACAGACATGAGAGTTCCGTTTTTTGCCATTTGGCTAGGGAATCTTTAAAATACCGATTTAACAGAGCTATCTGGCACCTTCTAGTGCACTTAATAAAGCTGTTTCAATCAACTTTCAATATCATCATAATATATTAAATATATTCCACCACATAATAATGCAAAATTAATAAATACATCCCAAATCCTAGTTAGAATAATAAGTGTCCTTAATTGCATAAATTGACGTTGAAACACTCATCCTTCACGAATACATAAATTATGTGAGAATTAGAAAGTAAATTAGATTAAATGTATATCAATTTATCGATAAATCGTTTGTCCGTATCCGATATTATAATCTAACATAATACTGTTGAAATAATAAATTTAATCATACATGTAATTTATTCACCTTATAGCAGAATATAACTAATTTGTTGAATGTGTACATATACCTCTCTAAACCCTTAAAAGCGTAAATGTGGCATAAATTATTAAAACTCAATGGGATCGTTTTATTGCCTCTTAGTGTCAAGTTCTATTTAGATTATCCACAACTTCTTCCATCTAGTTATTCATTTAAAAAGTTTAGAATTCGAATCGACTTTTGGTAGTATTATTTTGCGAAGCTACTTTGTAAAGAAAAGTAATAAATACTTAATAAAGATCAATTGAATTGATTTTAATGTCAAAGAAAAGCAATTTAATGTCTTTAGTATAGACAGTATAGTCGATATAATGTAACGTACAACATACCAATTTGTAACGTTTATTTACCCTTGCTAGCTCCAGGGATCGTGGCTTCTTTCTGGTTTTTTCCTTAACTCCCCCCAAACAAATATATAAGGGCGCCAAAATACAGACAAGCAAATAAAAGAGGTTAAATCAGTGTAAATTGTTTATTGCCAAAATTAGTAGTTAAAGTTATTAATGAATTTATAGTGAATAACTAATTTCTTATCTTTTTTCTGTATCCATCTTCGGAACACGTCGGGAAAGCCGGAATTTCGGACCAAGTTTGCCCAGGAATAAAGATGCGGATGGCAAGATGGTTTCCTTTAAATTAAATGGTTTACAGATGCGGTTGGCAAGATGTTTTCTTAAAATTAAATGTTCTACAGATGTGGTTGGCAAGATGTTTTCTTAAAATTAAATGTTCTACAGATGTGGTTGGCAAGATGTTTTCTTAAAAAAGTAAGCTGGTAGATTCTGCTTACAAAGCTTCTCTCCAAAAAAAATTGTGCTATTAATAACAGCCCTATCTTGGGACCCTTCAAAATTTGGCAATGGCCCTATGAATAAAAAAATTCAGACCGTCAAAATTCCATCTCACTAAACCTTAAATTCGATTACAATCATCCAAAGTTTCTCCAAGTTCGAGAAAAGAAAAAAGTTAATCACTTTATCTGTTTACATATTTTTAACACAATAAAAACTGATTTAAACAATGATTGTAATCGAAATAATTTAAAAGTTAGAATAATATAATTATTATAATCAATAAATTACATTCACCAAGTTTTTGACTATTACTAAAAATTTTAAACAATTTAATTTTTACTCACCAAATGAAGGGAGAAGAAATAAGAATAGGTCTGCAGACTTTGAAGCACAAATTGAAAAGAAATTAAAAATAGCGACGCTATTACCGAGTGAACAAAAGGTTCCCCTCTTAAACTGAAATCAAGTCTGCGACGAATCTATAGACGCGGAATGATAAAAATCAAACCGACGTATAGGTCAGTAAAAATAGCATTTAACTTTGCACTAAATTTCCGATCCAAATTTCTTTTTTTATAAGGTTTCGGATAACTTACTGAGTATCAAATCACAAAATGCTGACAGATCCAGGTGACGCTAGAGGCGCCATCTTGAAAAAACGTTTTCGGCCAATATCTCGGAAACTATGCACTTTAGAGCAAAAGTCATATAGACCATTATTATAGAAAATAAAATTTTGCATCTTTTGTTTCCAGCAAACTTTTTTGTAAAACTTACCGTTTACAATTTATGGCCCATTTAATGAACCGATTTTTCGATCGCAGCCAATAACTCTTGAAAGATTAGATTAACCAATAAAATGCATCAATATATTTTTAAAGATCTGTTTATTCTCTACAACTTTTGTTTTAAACTTTTTTTTCTAATGTCCATAGTTTTTTAGTCATAGGACGTTTTATGTTGGACTGCCGAGCGAAAAGTTGAAAATTTCAAGATACGCAGAGAATATACCTAACAGTACAAATTCAACAAATAAATTAAAAAAAATATCCCGATTGTTTATGTAGTTAACAAATAATAGTTCAATTCCTTACCTACAATAGTAACAAACATTTTTTTATTTTACTTAATTATATTTCGCTGCCGCGTTACCCGCCGAGCGTCGACATTTCTCCATTAAACGTCCTATAATTCAAAAAGTATAGACATTAGAAAAAAAAGTTTAAAACAAAAGTTGTACAGAACAAACGGTTCTTTAAAAATGAATTGATGCATTTTATTGATTAATCTAATATTTCAAGAGTTTTTGGCCGCGATCGAAAAACCGGTTCATTAAATGGGACATAAATCGTAAACTGTAGACTTTACAAAAAAGTTTACTAAAAACAAAAGATGCAAAATTTTATTTTCTATAATAATGGTCTGTATGACTTTTGCTCTAAAGAGCTTAGTTTCCAAGATATCGGCCGAAAACGTTTTTTCAAGATGACGCCTCTAGCGTCACCTGGATCTGTCAGCATTTTGTGATTTTATGCTCAGTAAGTGAATCCAAATCTTATAAAAAAAAATTTTGGATCGGAAATTTAGTGCAAAGTTGACCCGAAAAAACGGCTATTTTTACTGGCGTAGTAGGCCAGGCCAAAAATATCGTAGCAAAATAGACGAGAAATTATGAAATAAAATATTATTAGGCCAGGCCAAACAAATAAAGTAACTCTTTATCATACTCCGCGAACGTCATCGAATTGTATCGACGCAAGATGAAGATGCGCGACTATAAATAGCGAAGCGTGTTTACATGTGTAGCTTTCTGTTTTAAGACAATTGTTGCATTACAATAAGTTAAACAAAAACGAAAACTTAAAAAAGAAGAACCTTGTACTTCAAGTGATTTACAAGGATTATGTCTAAAACCCGAAAATATGACCAAGCTTAGCTAAATTTGGTCTTTACAAAAATTGAAATTAGTGGGAAAAAAACCTTTACGTCACAGGCCGCTGGTCCTGATGGACTACGCCTAAATCAGTTTTCTATTCGCAAACTTGTCCTCTTATATATAATGTGATGTTTCTCTTTGGTGCTAAAGGCGCTAAAGAGAACAGAACTTTCTGGATACTCAAAGATAGGAATAGACTGGCGGTCATTAACTATCTCTTCTATTCTTGTTAGGGTTTTTTATTGCGTTCTTGCTAGAAGGTTGTCTGATATACCATGACACGAAAATCAGAGAGGTTTTCAAAGGGTCGATGGTTTTCTGATCAATAACCTCACCCTACAAACGCCAATAAAACAGAAAAGGAAGAAAATTCGGCCCTATCGCATACTGAGCATTGATATCAAAAGTCATAATGTGTCTCAAAGCTCCATCCTACCAGCTATGACTTGCTCCGATGTCGATAAAATTACGAAAAACTTTATAATCTATACGTACGAAGATACAAGTACGTCCGTCATGGTTGGTAACAGAAATGCAAAGGCTATAAGATTAAGAAGAGATGTAAAAGGGATCCGTTATCTCCCTACTTGTTCAACATGGTACTGGACGAGCTGGTCTGTGAGCTCGGAAATGGTTCCAACGGCATTTCTGTCTCGGTCTACCTACAGGTAGCAGTTTTGGGTTATACAGATGACTTAGTGCTGCCATCTGAGTCTGCCAACAAACTAAAAAAAACTTAACCTAGATAGGAGCGGCTCTCTTCGTCTATGTAAATAGATAAAATAATCATTACTACGTTAATAGACCACTTTTTCCCATCGAAGGAACTAATTTAAGGCAAACTCAACCAGCTGAACTCTTCAAATATCTTGGCAGACGGTACGGTATTATAGTGGACAAACCCAACCAGCCATTTGAGAACTTCGCAGCTAGCTACACAGAATTCAGAAAGATTGCAAAAAAATATGGTACCGAACGATAAGAAGTATCCATTTAAAAAATAATGAATTTGTTGGAATTTATAGTACCTATAACTTTTTCGGTTTTAACACAATTATACACAATCATTTAATGAAAAACTAAATATGATTGTAAACTGGATAGAAGCCGGAACTGTTTCATAAACTGACTGTTATTCTGTGATACCCAATATCTGTGAATATTATTCATTGGTAAACGGGAAAGGACATTAATATGTTTACTAAATCCATATTTAGTGATTATAATAATTCATATGCCCTTTATAAAGCTGATTTATCTTTCTTGTTATGCGTTACAGAGCCAGCAACGTTTCCGGCGAAAGGTCACCATTCGATGGATCATGCTGCGGTTCTGGATACCACACAGTCGATTCCACTCCGTTGGGATCCCCTGAGGAAATTGAGATTCCAAAATACAGAGTGGTCATGCTTGGTGACGCTGGTGTTGGAAAAACTGCTTTAGTTTCACAGTTTATGACGTCCGAGTATATGAATACTTATGATGCTAGTTTAGGTAAATCTTTAAGAAAATTAATCATGTACTAAGACCTACATATATATTTTTCATAAAAATATAAATTCGTAATATATGCATTATTTTTTCATTCTTAATTTAGTTCATGTTTATTACTGTAGTAAATTTCTTACAACGAATAAAATGTTTAAGAGTAGTTGAATATCAACAGTGGTACAAAACTTTTAACACTCTTTACCCTGCGACCTACAAGATCTATTGTGTCCCCTGTTTCTTGCTATAATTCTGATGTTTCCTCAGACGTATAGCAGCTCTTCTACTTCTATCTTTCTTGGGCTTGAAGTTAGGTAGATCTTTCTCTTCTATTTTGTGTGATCCTTGGTACCTGAACCTAGAATTACGTCATGGAATGCATTCTAAGAGTGTGTGTATTCAGATTTCGTCCTCTTCTTCATAGAAACTGCACTTTGCTTCATCTACCAATCCTAGTTTCTGTGTCCTCTTAATTAGCAGTGCACGGTTAATATTTCCGTCATAATAAAGAGATTATTTTTACTGAGGTTTGGACAGCTGAAAGATCTCTTCTGGTTATAGTTTCCCAGGAGCTTCTTCGATTGTCTGCGTCCTTCTAGATCGTTCCAGTAGTTGGATTTGTCTTTATTTACCTCTTTACTTAGTTTTTATAAAACTAAACTACTGCTGATTCCACAAGATGGATCTGTTCCTAAATATGGTGTTTTTTGCCAGCTTATCTGCTGCTTCGTTTTCTTCTATTCATGTGTATCCTGGAACCCAAAACAGGGCTCCTTAACCAATACTTTATTGTGTTCATTTAAATTTCTCTGTATATTAATTATGTATATTAATTCACAGTCGAAAAGGTTATAAAAATTTTTAATTAATTAAAACAGTCGGTTTAAACTTTTAGAGAAAACGATGCGGTCTGCATCTGAATCCTTTCAAGAAAATTGTCAACTAAATTGTTTAATTAATGACCTTCCTTCCTCTATGCGGTAAAATTTCTCTTGTGCTCGTTTAAGTGAAATATTAGCACCACAATAATTGGAATAAAATTGCGAGAACGAAATTTGATGCTTCGATACATTGACAAAATGCTGCGAATAATGGTTGAACGTTAAAGGGAATTTTATGTCCTGGAAAAACGGGAAAAGTATTATGAGAGAAAATTACATTTTGTGCAGTAATGCACTTTATCCAACTACTTTAAATTGATATAAAAATGCTATACATCAGATTTTGTTTTTTAAAAAAAGTATTGTGTTATTCTTTAATCGTTTATTTGTGTTTAAATGTGCCTTATTACATCAGTTAATTTGATTTTTAAGTCCTCTTCTTCTTCTTCCTTCTTATATATAAGCACTTTTTTGCTTGTTTTTCTTCGTCTCTTTGCCTGGCTTCAGTTTACAGTGAGGTTGTCACTCCATCGCGTACGGGGCCTTCCGGTACTCCTTCGTCCTGCCGGTGATTTTTAAGTAGGTACCTACTTTAAATCTCACTTTAAAGCTTTTAAAGTGCTTTTATTAATCTGCAGCTAGGGTCTTCATTAAATAGCCCAATGGTTTGCAGGTTTTCCTTGATTTTCAATAAGGCCTTGTAATACTCAAATGTTTCTTCATTCATTATAAAATACATGTGCCTCGAAAAAAATAGAAATTTCTGTTCTGTGTACGTAAACACAGCCAATAAGATTTAAATACCTACCTTTAAGTAAGCTTACAATTTCTTTCCGATCAAAGTTCAGTGTCTGTTTGATATTGGTCTCTTTTGTAGATATTTTCATAGTTTTTAGTTTAAAGTCTCATATAGCTTACCTTTTCGCAATCGATTCCTAAAGGAACCACTAAAGTTATGCCATACTTGCACCATTTCAATTAATACGTCGATGCATACCAAACAGCTTATTTTTTCGCTCATTTTATGTCTGTACTCTGGAAACTCTGAAACTATAAAACCTATTTCGTCTAAGTACATCAAATTTTTAAATATTTAATATTTAATAATATGTATATCAATAAAATCCAATGCATCATATTGATATATGTTTATCAAAATCTAAATTTCAGATGACGAATTTGGAGAGAGAACAGTTTCAGTGCTACTAGATGGCGAAGAATCAGAAATGATTTTCATCGACCACCCCTCTTCTGAAATGTCGGTAAGTAATCCAATCATGTATTTTTCGATACTGTTACTAATCGGATTTTCGAAAAAGCTTTAACGACAAGTATCATCTAGAGATAAACGAAATCCCTGAGGCCAATTTCTGTAGGTCAAGAAATGTGGCGCTAAACAAGAAATTATCTTTAGCTGGAGGTCGTAAACATTAATTAGAATCTCGAGGTGTCCCCTGTGGTAAAAGTTCTCGTTTCACTATTACGTTAAAGATGTTGATTAACGTTTAAATTACGTTAAGCACAGATAACTATTTTGGACAAAGTAGTTTATTTACACTTTTTTGTATAACAAAATTAAAACAAAACTCATTATTAAAAATAATATTTTTCTACCAAAAGCTGATAAATAACTTTCTTTATAGGTTGAAAACTCTTTAAGTACTTATGAACCCCATGCTTGTATTATGGTTTATTCCGTTGTATCAAGATCTAGTTTCCAAGCTGCAGAAGATACACTAAACTATCTTTGGAGAGAAGGTTATACGCAAGAAAAAAGTGTCATAGTGGTTGGTAATAAAGCAGATTTAGCTAGAGCAAGGGTGATTTCTCCTAATGGTATGTATGTGCTAAAAATTAGAATCTTATCCTCTTTGACAGGCTTTTATTTATCCTTTTCTACATTTTCAGAGGGTAAAGCTTTAGCTGTGGCACGAGACTGTAAGTTCATTGAGACATCTAGCGGAATTCAGCATAATGTAGATGAACTACTAGTTGGAATTTTGAAGCAAATTCGTCTGAGGGAATCTCGAGAGAAGAAAAAATCAACATTGAAAAAAGATAACCACAAATTACACAGTTCAAAAACAAGTCTTAGCTTAAATATAGCTAGAGAGATACTTCAAAAAATTTGTCTTAATGATATCAGTAAATCTAAATCTTGTGAAAATTTACACGTTTTGTAAGTAGTTGTAGAAAGATGACAAAAATGTAGAATACATATTTTTCTATGAATTGGGAATACTCTGCTAAATTTTATTTTTCATTCTATAAGCATTTCTATACTTAAAATAGTTGTAATACTTATCAATAGAGTTAAATGTTGATGAATAAGATTCAGCGCCAGTTAAGCCTATTAAAATGAAATCAATATTAGTAGGTAAATTAATTACTATTGGTTAAAGAGGCTTTAAAGTCACCTCTTACCTGCGAACAGCGGGCCGTTCATAAATCCGATCCTTTTCTTGTCCCTCACAGTAGGCACCCAAAATTTTGACGTTTACAGCCGCTAGAGGTAGTTTTTGTTATATTGAGTGTTTCTCTTTTCTCAGTGTAATGTAGAATCTTTACGTTTCTGGTATTGTCACATACGATGAGAGGGCAGTTTGCCCTACATATTAATTTATTAGTTTATATTTTACTATATTGTTTTGTATTACATTTTACCAGGTCAAAGTCATTGCGTTAGATTTTAACACGTGTTTAAATAGTTTAATTTTTATTCTCACGTAGAATATGAATTGGCTATAAAAGCAAGTTGTTGAGGTCGGACACGGGGAGTTCGGAGTCTAAGGTTGTCTGTAAGGGTCACCCTTTGGGGTTTTCCTAAAACAGACCCTTAGGTCTGGCCGTTGTGACTCTTGACGTATTTGCGTGAGTAAGTGTGACATGCCACCATGTAGTTATTTGGTAAGATTAGTTAAGTTTATTGTATTTAGTTCGTTATTAATATTTTGATCATTTATTGTTATTGCTTGGTTCATTGTTAATATATTTGTTGTTTGTTTCCTGGTGTTTATCTAATCTTGCCCTTGGTTAGTTTTCTGCCTTCAGCGGGATACCTAGCCAGGGGTTAGATAACCACGACCTGGGTGGAAAGTGCCTTCAGTAAGCTACCCCTCATCCCGAAAACATTATGGCACATTCCTTAACTCCCCCACCCCCCGCGTGACATTATTTTTATTTATAAAAAACTAATCACATATATTCTTTAAATAAACAATAGATTGTAAAATCATATGTGGATATCACCATCTATTGTGAGGGTCAAAAGAAGGTTCGAAATTATGGACGGCCCGCTGTACCCAGGTAAGGGGTGACTTCAAAGACTCTTTAACCAAAAATTTTAATGTAGAATATCTTTTTGTCGTTCGTATTTACCTACCAGACATTGAGTAAAGTTTAAAAGAATTAAAATTCTTAATAAATACATGTTTGTCTTCAGCAACTTAATACAGATTACTTTGTTCTCATATATACAGAGTGGTCGAATTTATTTTTAGACCTGCTTAGTTTTTTATTTGATAGAAGTTTTTAATTTTAGGTCTACTTCTATTTTGGCTATTAAATAAGGACAATAGATTTACACTTCCTTCTTTACGAACTTGGGTTGCTATCTTAGGCCGATCGCATACTTACAAGACATGTGTTCGCAACATGCCTGCGACATGTCGCAGACATGTCGTTTCATTGCCAACACAGCGGTTCTTATGGCGAGTCGTAAACCAAACAGAAACGCCGCGGACAGGATGAGACTTGTCGAAAACAACTTTTATACGACACTGCTTGCTCCAATTTCAAGCGTCATTTGTGTCCGACAGCTGCTTCCGAATGCACGTATATGGTTCAATAATGGAAGATAATCCAACATTTAATGTAAAATTTGTGCAAATCGTTGAAAATAAATATACTGCGATGAAGATTAGCTTTACTATATGGTTGAACCCAATATTTTCGAGTATTTATCTTCTTTCGCCTTCGCAATATTAGAACCGATAATATTGCCACATCATAATCAGACGACATAATGTAGACTGATGTGCTAACTACGGAGTTTTGTTTCCTACATTGGTGCTCAACTGTGTTGAAGCGACATGTCGCAGACATGTTGCAAACATATGTCTTGTAAGTATACGATCGGCCTAAGTAGAATGATTTTTTGTCCGTCTACTTAGACGGTGAAAAGGGTGAGAAACTTTTTATATAATTTCTGATCTTATTAAATGTCTTGTTGGACAGCTTTTGATTTTTTCTCATTTACCTGCGTGGAAAGTGTTGTCATTTTCTCATTCAGGTACTAATCCATATAAGTAAACAGTGTAGACATCTCAGTGGAAAGCATGCTTATCTTCTCATTAAACGCATTTAGAGCTTTTTTATAGCTATCACGTCACTTGGATCTTGGTACGTCAATTGGACGATCACCAAACAGCCGAAACAAAATTGCTAAATATAAAGTTTTATTAGTTGTATACTACAAGTTTCTAGATTCCTTTCGGATATTCTTGGTACTTCTGTGACAGATAATGGCCTTGATTTTTATTAAGCAATCGTTACATTTTTCCTTATTGGTTACGAAGTTCGACAGTCTTACGCTTTTGTTCTTCCCTAACAGTTAATCTTGTAAATGAAGGCTGTCACTTATTCCACAGTTACCAAGCTTCCTGGTTGTATGTTGTCAACATCTCGATGGAAAGCGTTGTCATCTTCTGATTCAGTTACTAATCCATATGAATAGACAATAATGTAGACATTTCAGTGGAAAGTATGGTTATCTTCTCATTCAACGCATTAAGAGCTGTTTGGGTATCTTTAAGTTCGATGGAATCGGGTTCAATTCCTTGGTTTACCTAAAAAAGCTATAATTATCACGTCACTTGGATCTTGGTACGTCATGCGTCAATTGAACGATCACCACTTCAAGCTTCTAGATTCCTTTGGGATATTTTTGGTACTTCTATGACAGATAATGGCCTTGATCTTTATCAAGCAATCGTTACATTTTACCTTATTGGTTACGAAGTTCGACATTCTTCCGCTTTTGTTCTTCCCTAATAGTTTCCCTGGAAAATGAAGGCTGACACTTATTCCACAGTTCCCAAGCTTCCTGGTTGTATCTTTTTATATGTATGTAATTAGTGGTGATAGATACACTTGTGACCTATAAGATCTGTTGTATCCCCCTTTTCCTGCTTTAATTTTGATGTTTCATGAGAACTCTTTTAGTCCTATCTTTCTTAGAAAGTTTGGAATATCATTGGGCTTCAAGTTAGGTAGATCTTTCTCTTCTTATTCTTATGATTCTAGGTATCTGATCCTATAATTACGTAATACACTACTTTGTGAGAATATGTGTATTGCGGTTTCGTCCTCTGCCTCACAGGATCTTCACTTTGCTTCATCTACCAATGATATTTTCTTAACGTGTCCTTTTTGCTTGGTTAATAGTCCCGTTATAATACAGAAGTTGTTTTTACTGAGGTTTAGATAGCTGAAAGATCTCTTCTGGTTATAGTTTTCTATCCACTTCTTTCCTTAGATTTTCTAAGCTGATTCCACAAGATGGTTCTACTCCAAAATATAGAGTTTTAGCTCTTTTTTGGTCAGCTTATCTGCTGTTTCGTTTCCTTCTAATCCTATGTGTCCTGGAACCCATAAGAGGGTGACAGTGAGCTTCCTGGTTAGAAACTTTATGAGCTTTAAAGTATTTCGTAATATAATCTATTACTTGCGGAATAGGTGGTACATCCAGTAGAACTTTTCTTATACCTTTTGTAATGTCTTCTGCATACCACAGATGATCAATCCTAAAGATAGGTAACGCAACACTCTAGGTACATACATTTATGGAATCATCAACTGATATAGAAGATTTTAATGTATACTAGAAGTTTCTAGACCTTTCTGGAACATTTCTGGACTTTCTGGATTTCTTTCAGTTCATCTTTTTGTGCGAAAATATGAACATCCTCACTTGTATCGAGTTTTCAGAGTTTTACACTTTTTTTTCATTTTCAGTTCTTTAAGTGACTACAAAGCTTCCTGGCTTCAATATTTGACAGGATTCAATTAAGTGTTTTATAGAGGATGTAAGACCATTCTGTATACATATAAAAATGCTTTTGCTTTGTAAGATCAATGTGTAGAGTTTTCTCCTTTTAGAATTATCAATAAAATGTTGATAAATCTATGGTAGTTAAGGCCTAATTCCGTAATTGATTCCTCTGAGACTTATCCCGTTGTATATTATTCAAATCTGTCAATTTTATTATTAAATAATAATAATAATGTATTACGTATCTAATAATTATATATAGTTATTTTAAATAAATAAGTTCTTATATATTTAGATAGTACTTTTATACTTAAAACTTTTCTTCAAGACTGTGTAGCAGTATTTACATAAGCTGTATTATTATCGGTATAAATCTACCTATATGTGATGTTTATCAATAGTAGAAATATTTTCTTTGTATAAATATTTCAGTGAGGATTTCTAAGCGAAAGATGAAACTGTATACTAATATTAGAAAATATTTTACTATTGGTATCTTTGTAGAAACTGAAGTATTGAAAGACATAAAACTATTTCAATCCAATTCAATTTCCTTTATTGTATCTAAAGATAAACGCTTATTGCAAACAGAAGTATGGTTTAATTATAAGAGAAAGAAAGTTACCAAATTTAAGTCCAGTTAAACAATAAGAAGAATACAAGAAACTCAATTATTTCCAGTTATCACTCATTTCGCAGAAATGCTCTCAACTTTAACATATTCAAGACAAAGTAGAAAAAAAAAACTTTATTTATTCATCAATATCTATTTTGTCCCATTCAAAGTGATCCCCTTTAGATTTAACACACTTGTGCCAGCGCTTCTTCCAATCTTCGAAGCACTTCTGGAACTCGATTTTGGATATGGCCTTTATCTCCTCAATTGTGGCAAAACGTCGTTCTTTTATCGGTCTCTTTAGTTTTGGGAATAGAAAAAAAGTCGCAGCCGGCCAATACTACGATTAATTTTAAAAGACACAGTTGTTTTGTCTTTTTAGAAGTAGTTGAAACTTTTTTCCGGTGCTTGTACACTAGCAGCAGTTTATCGTATTGCCCATTCTCGTTCATTATTAATTCTTTTAGACGGTTTGGATCGTGCCCCAGATTTTTCAGTGTAATTTGTCCAAAATTTTTGAGCAGAGTTTCCTTTGTAATAACGATTGATTGATTGATTGATTGATCGATATCGCCAATAGTTTGGCTGTACTCTTACGGTTTCTCATCAGGGTCACCTGATCTTCCAGACCTTCTATGATCCCAGTTTTGATAGTTTTTCCTTTATGTGGGTATTAAACTCTACCTCTAGGTCTATGGGAAGTACCAGTTCTATTTTGATGATCATGAGTCAGTCAGTCAGTCAGTGTAGAAAATGCTAAACTTTACATTAGCTTAACTTCGGAATTAAATGATCTACCGACTTGAAATTTGAGATTTCTAGTGTGTGATTATAGCTTACTAGATGATGAGAATTTTAGCCTCCTAATTCTAGCCAGAGTTTCTTAAATATAATCCGAAAAATGCCCCAAAATGGTTCCAGAAAAGGTTCCAGTGTAGCTTCGCGTTTAACTTGGCCGTGCCCCCAGATTGATATAATGATGTCTTTCTATGCTTACAGTTTTAACAAAAAGTTTATATATACTTTTAACTATTTTAATGATGTCTTTATTACACCTTTATTTATTTTGTGGTTATAAAAAGACAATCACTTATTCTTAAGTATATTATTAATGAATCTGACTGGTGTATAACTACTATATTTACCTATCGTTAATAAACCCCTAAATGTATGAATATGATGTTAATTAAAGCAATATAAAAAAATCTTTATATTTTTCCTATTCCTTCTACTTTATGAAGTGTACAAAAAAATAGACTTTCTGCTAACTTTTCATTGCAGCAAGATAAAAAAAGCGTTGGATTATATCAAACTAAAATAAATTAATTTATTCTACTTTCTGCAATAACAAGCAAAAACTTTCTAGAGGCACAAAGAAGAGTTTTAAGTGGAAGGTAGGTTTATATCATAAATAGTTTTCTCATTATCGACACGTGTTGGGTTTTTTTCTGTGATAAAGTTTCGAGTTATAAAGTTGTGTCTGTATAATCCCAATTAATAATAATTAAAAGATAGAAAAAAAAAATTATAATTACTGTTATATTTTTTGTATAATTTTCTCAATGTTTTTATTAACAATTTATTAAATCATATTTTAATACTTATTATGCTATTTCTAAACAAATCCAAATAATCTTCTTAATCTAATCGAGATACAACGCCATGTAAAGGGTGTCTCCAATTTAGATGTCAATTGTTGTTATAGATTAGCACTTATACTGCTATCTATTAGGAATTGAAGCAAGTGAGCTACATCTTTGATTCACTGTAACTTTCTAGTTTAACCCGGTATATCTCAGGAACCATAAAAGATATTTAAAAAGTATGAAGAACTATGGAAGGTTTGAAGATTATTCTATAAATTGGTTAATTTTTATTAAAATTGATAAAAGAACAATATTTAAAATTTAAGGGAGAGATTGATTGTGTGTTTTTTTTTTATTGATTTTTGATTTTCAGTAACTTTTTAATTTAACCCGGTATATCTCAAGAACCATAAAAGATATTAAAAAAATAAGAAAAACTATAGAAAGTGTAAAGATTTTTCTATAAATGTGTTAATTTTCATTAAAATTAATATAATACAAATAACAAAAATTTAAGGGAGAGACTGATTGTGTGTTTTTTATTGATTTTCGGTTTTCTGTAACTTTCTAAATTAACCCGGTATATCTCAAGTACCATAAAAGATATTAAAAAAGTAAGAAGAACTATAGAACGTGTGAAGATTTTTCTATAAATCTGTTAATTTTTATTAAAATTAATCAAAGAACAATATTGAAAATTTAAAGGAGAGACTGATAGTGTGTTTTTTTATTGATTTTCGATTTTCTGTAACTTTCTTGTTTAACCCGGTATATCTTAAGAACCATGAAAGATATTAAAAAAGTAAGACGAACTATAGAAAGTGTGAAGGTTTTTCTATAAATCTGTTAATTTTCATTAAAATTGATAAAAAAGAAAAATATTGAAAATTTAAGGGAGAGACTGATTGTGTGTTTTTTTGTTGATTTTCGATTTTCTGTAACTTTCTAGTTTAACTCGATAAATCTCAAGAACCATAAAAGATATTAAAAAAGTAAGAAAACCTATAGAAAGTGTGAAGATGTTTCTATAAATCTGTGAATTTTCATTAAAATTAATAAAATATAAATAACGAAAATTTAAGGGAGAGACTGATTGTGTGTTTTTTTTAATTGATTTTCGATTTTCTGTAACTTACTAGTTTAAGCCGGTATATCTCAAGAACCATAAAAGATATTAAAAAAGTAAGACAAACTATAGAAAGTGTGAAGATTTTTCCATAAATCTGTTAATTTTCATTAAAATTAATCAAATAAAAATATTGAAAATTTAAGGGAGAGACTGATTGTGTGATTTTTTTATTGATTTTCGATTTTCTGTAACTTTCTAATTTAACCCAGTATATCTCAAGAACCAGAGAAGATATTAAAAAAGTAAGAAGAACTATAGAAAGTGTAATGATTTTTCTATAAGTTTTTTAATTTTCATTTAAATGGATAAAAGAAAAATACCGAAAATTTAATTTTATGTTTTGTTTTTGTTGATTTTCAATTTTCTTAAACTTTTTAGTTTAACCCTGTATATCTCAATAACCATAAAAGATATTACAAAAGTGTAAACAGTTTGGAAAAAAACGAAGCTTTTTCTCAAAAATTGTAAAATATTATTAAAAACAATTAATTATTTATACAAATAAATATTTATTTAAAAAAGCAACTTTAACGGTAAATTAAACACTTCTTTGAATAATCCCGTTAGATGAAGATTATTTTACCATATATTCTTATTGTAAATCAATATATGCCTCAGTATAACACTTAACGGAATATGTTTTAAATAATAATTATTTACAACCGTATTTTTATAAATATATACATAGTTCAAAAAAAGCATAGGTAGAAAAATCATCTGCTCCAAAACTAAAAACTTACCCACATTTTTGAAAATACGCACATATATTACAAATCATTAGTAAATCTTATAGTGTAAATAAATTCACCAAAACTATGAAGAAAAAATCCAAAATTTGTATACTAATTTATAAACATTTTGCTTAATCCGCCTCTGTCTCTACGGTAATATTCCGTTTATTCAATTTTATACCAAGTGCTGCCATCTATAAGAGTTTTAAAATACTACAAAATCTTTATTGAATTTCCTAGCAGTTATAGTTAAATAATAATTATCATTTATATTTTAATATCGTAATGATACTTTTAATGGTATCTTATGATAATATTATTGTGAAAATGTTTTAAAATTTGTGTTTAATATGACTTTAAACTGATATAAAAGTAGAAATCTGTAAACTGATACTTACCTGTCAATATTGGAAATATAATATCTGTCAGTTTTTTGTTAGGAAACGAAGAGGTGAAACTTGCGTAATTTGTTGTTTGACATGGTAGTATTTCCATAAATAAATTGAGTTTGTTTATAAATTTGTTTTAGCCGTAATTAAATTGTAAGTACAGATTTTTATCGATATTATTTTCTTTAAACAAACCAAAGTGTACTATTTTGTGACAATACACCAAATCTAAAGAAATTGGGTTATGTAGGAATCTGTTTGGTATAAACATTCAAAAAAGGACTTTTTTTAGATAGTACTATCTTCAGAAATGGCTGATCAACAACAATTCTTTTTAAAATGGAACGATTTCCAAAGTAATATGGTCTCATCGTTTAGGCATCTAAGGGATGAAAAAAGTTTTACAGATGTAACCTTAGCTTGTGAGGGCCAAACTTGTAAAGCTCACAAAATGGTGCTCTCTGCCTGCAGTCCTTATTTCAAAAGTTTATTGGAGGTAAGTCACACGTACATAAACTTCTCATAAATTTACTGTTGTGTTAGTCGTCTAACCTAACATTTATTTTCGATCATTGGGCTTAAAATCTTATAGATTATTGTTTTTTCATCCTATTAAAAAAACAGTACATTAAGAGGTTGGTATACATTTTGAATTCGTGTGGGAAATACTCTCAGGTGACAAAGAAATTTAACCTAATTAAATTGTATCTAGAATCAAGATCAGGTTTAAAAAACTAATTGATGTATGCGGATCATTTTTTGAAAAATATTGTTAATTACAAAATTTAACAAACAATAACTTGTTTTTGAGGGATTTATGTAAAGAAATATCGCTATTTCACTTTGCTAGTTACTTTTGTTTGTGAAGAAACCATCTAGAATTGTTATTTACGCAAATGTCAACACTAAAATGTAAATCACATCTTCTACCATTCGGCCAACGTCATTTAAGAATTGGATTTGGAAGCAACTAGAACGAAATAGCTATATATATAACTAGTTGCAAAATTAATGTGTTTTTTGCACTAGATGTAAAGTTTGGATCACGAGCGTAGCGAACACGTTCATCTGAATGAAAAAGTGAAAATATTTTCCAACAAGAAATTAAATCAGATGATTGAGAAGATGACCCCTCTTTTCAACCGTGATGTTTACACTGTCTACGCAGATAAAAGCAAATTACTACGCTTTCCACAGAGATGACTATGTTTTCCACCGAGATGTTGACGATGTCTACGCAGATGAATGAGTCTTCGATTTCCACCGAGTTGAGCTCGCATGAAACCAAAATGTCGACTCTGTTTAAGCAGATCGATCAGAAATTGACCCTTTAGTCTACTGAGTAAGAAACCCTAGCCCGTAAAGTGTCTAGACAGGAGAAAATAATTCGAAGATTACAGAAACAAGTTGCGCAACCACTATACAATTGGACTAATGATATGGATTTATTAGCCCTTGAAACCAGACTGTTGGTGACGATTAAAGATCGTTCTTTTTTTGTCAATTCTGAAGAGACGAAGAAAGTACATAATAAGGGGACAGGTGGAACAGAGATGCATGAAAACCAGACTTTAAAACAAAGCAACGCCAACACTTTCTTACTAATAGAAGTTTTGATGTGTGGAATGGTTTGTCCGTAGTGCCTATAGTGTCTACAGTGCCTATTAATGCACCTTAAAGACAGTCTTGATTAATTTTTGTTTAACTAATGACAATTTTTTGTAATACATGCAAAAAAATAATTTGTTTTTGAGTAAGGCTAATTAATTTCATTTTTAAGGAAAATCCTTCAAAGCACCCAATAATTATCTTGAAAGATGTAGCATACAGTCACCTACAAGCAATCCTAGAGTTTATGTATGCAGGAGAAGTAAATGTAAGCCAAGAGCAATTACCTGCCTTTTTGAAAACAGCAGATCGGCTTAAAGTAAAAGGTTTGGCTGAAGCACCGCAAGCCATTAATAGGGAGTAGAAAAATATACATACATTAATGTTTTTTTTGCGAATATTAAAAAAAACGTAATTTGTAGATATTTGAAAATACTGATGGACAAATACGTATACCTCAATTTGTAGATGAATTATATAAATATTTTTTTACAGATTAATAATAACCCTTCTTTTCATTTAATAAAGTATAAAAAACCAAAGATATTATCACAATAATAAATTAATAGAAAAAAAGCTACAAACTGAGGTTACTATAAGATTTTTTTTGTTACTTAAAAATAAATAAATAAGGGGTCAGTATAAAAACAAATATTGTTGTAAGGGCATTTAATTATTTAAATATAACAAGAGAAGTCACAATTTTGTAATTTTTTAAAAAATCAATTAGCACTAGAAGAATTAGTTAAATTTTTATTTATGTAGCAGCTATCAATTTATTTCAATTAAGATTTTTGATATATATTTTTATTAAATAAATATTAATTAATATTGTTTTAGTGTGTAGCAATCTTGGATCATGTAAATATTCAATTGCTTTACAAAAAAAAAGTGTGTTTCAGCTCAGTCACGCAACTGGAGTTTATTCCTTAAGAACGATCACCATGGTATTTTGTATAATAAATGGGAAATGGTATTTCGGTAAATGTTGGTGAAATTTTGCAGAAAGCTGGATCTTAGCATGCTGATTAAAAGTCTCAATGACAGCTTGGTCAATAGAGCGTTAAGAAAATTCTTGAGTACATTTTCGATGTTTCTGATAGCTTCACCCAGTGGTTATTTAAGAACATTTGAAGTTCATTAGAAGGTCAAGTAGTAAACACATCGTCAAGATTATCAGTTTCGATTTTCGGTTAAAATACATTCAGTTCTTGAGGTCGTTCCAACATTCTTCTGGACATATCTCCAGTTGCATCAATCATGGAAATTGATTGGAAATGAAAATTTATCTAAGCAGCACCTATATCAAAAAAGCTACGGATAGTAGTCACGTGAGCTGTTTCAATGACTCCATCAGAAGACTTTTAATATGACCATTCCGTGATTCAGTTACCTATCTTGATTTGGTAACTAAACGCGTTCTCATTGGCCTCTTCTGTAGATAACTGAGCTCATCCTTGTTCTAAAAAATGTGGCATTTTACTCATTAATCAACATTTGTGCATCATTGTTTTGACTATCTGATAAGTAAAGGCCTTAAACGGCAAGTATAAAACCATGAGGAGCGACAATAAGAGCAAGTTTGACTAAATTACGTCCTTTATGACGATAAAATGATTATCTCAAAGTTCGTTAGTTTCTGTTTTTATCTATCAACGAAAAAGTTCCATCTACAATAGCAACAACTTTTTGAAGTTGAAGATTATAAAGTTGATTGGCAAAGGCCGTTACGTGTCTAGCAATATATTCTTGTGGGTGATTGCCTGAAATCCTGTATAAATTTTTTCGACTGTCAGTTCTCTTTTTGACCTGAATGAGGTTTTTTAACCTAGTTGCCATTAATACTTTTAATCAGCATTCTAAAACTTAGCAAAATTTCAGCAACATTTACCGAAAGACCATTTTCTATATATGATGTGCGGTGTCTTTTATATTTCTTCTAATTCATTGCGTAAAATGTGTAAAATCTTTATGAGTATATATATCATGTAAAACAATTTGTTGTAATTTAGTTACGAAATATCATAATTTTGAATGTTGTTCATTTTGTCACTCATTTTATCAAAGAGTGACAAAATGAAATCTCATTTTGTCACTCTTTGATAAATGTAATGGTTATCTCCATAGAAACAAACAAGGATGGCTTTGATACTATCTAGCAGAAATAGACCGACGTTAAATAATAACCAAGTAAAATAAATTCAAAATGAAAATGAAACTGCATTACAAAAAATCTTGTATATAAACACGATGCAAAACACCGTGTTTTTTGCACACAAAACTTCACATCTAGTGCAAAAAACATGTTTATTTTGCCAAAAATGACTATTGAATGTCATACAATGATTCAAGACGTCTAATTAATTAGTGCAATTAAAATTTTTAAAAAATCTCGAGTCAGAATTAATATTTTTAAGTAGAAGTTAGTTAATGTTGAGATTTTTTGAAAATGATGATTTAAATTTATAAAATGCGACTTCATTTCTATGATTAATGATAAAAAAATCTCTATGACTGTAAAAAAAATATATTTTCTATTCTTGGGAGTGCTCTCCTAATAATTGTAGATTTTTTATATCTTATCAATGTTTTTTTTATTACTTTGATATAAGATATAAGTGATAGGGTTTATTTTTCAGTTATTTTGTAATTTGTAAGGGAATATACATATTTTATATTTTTATAGGTGTCGCAATGAGTAATTTATTAATTAGTTTTTTCTGTATCACATATTTACCGTGTTGTTACCACTGAATTAGAATTTTCACAGTTTTGGAGAATATTTTTTTCGGTAATTTTGTAACGGTCTAAATTAAACATATTTTTTTTTCATCTCTAAAGTGCTTAGTTTAGACTGTAGCAATATGTATGACTTATTTTGTATAAAATTGGAAAATTACAGTTCGAAATTAAATTTAAGTGATTTTTTTTTTCGTTTTTTATTCATTTTCATAATCCCATTTAATATTCTATGTGACATAGAAATCGGTACACTGAGTGAACATATTGGAATGTAGTTCCTTATCGCGCGTTACGACGGAGAATAGACGGAAAAAATTCAGACCAAAAGTTGTCACGACACGACACACGCATCTCTCTATCTATCTCTCTCTCTCAAGCTCTACTTCTGGAACTTTTGAGGCCACATATGGCTCATTGTGCATGCTCCTGTATGTAAGAATATCCACACCTCAGGCCTACAGATTTAAAATAGGTGACAAGACCTAGGGGTAGAATGAGTCACAGACCATAGACTTCTTGTGGCAAAAGTAAAATAACCTTGTCCCCAAACGACGATTTAAACGCGACGAAAAGAAAAAGGAGCAATAACCCACAATCCCACAAACAAGAAATAGATCTATATCAAAGAAGATTAGACCAGAAACTACAGGAATTTCAATTTGAGAGTATAAAAGAGACCTATATACATATAAAAATAGCATAAGAGAAGCAGCGTCAAAAGATCTTGACTAAGAAGAATACAAATACAGTAATAACACAGTCAATGCTATAAAAGAAAAAAAGTGCTGTATGAAAAATGTTAAATATCAAAACAGACGAGGACTACAAGAAGTACAGGAATAAAATCGGTAACAAAAAGAAAAGAATAATATGTGGGAAGAAACATGCTTAGGTATGGAACAGTTCTTTTGTGAAACAAGAAATATAGAGTCCTGGAAAGTGGTAAATTGTGTAAGAAAAAAGGAAAACAGTGGAAGGAATACTACGAAGATACATTAATAGAGAAAAAAAAATTGTGAAACATGAGACAGAAAGCGTAAAATACAAATCCTCAGAAAATGGAAGTCAAATATTCCTATCATTAAAGGAAGTACTACCAAAAACAAAAAGATGACAGAACTAGGAGGGTTGGCACATGAACTGATTAAATTTGGATCAGAAAAACTGGATCAAATGTTACAAAGAATCTCTAAGCAGGCGAGGAACTACCAGAAGAAGGGAAACAAATCATACTTGATATCTCTCTTCAAGAAGGGAAACAGGAGGGCTTCTCAAAGGATGCTCCACGTTCGCAACTTTGTTTAAAGTGTTTCAGATATACACTTTGAAACATTGGAGAAGAAAATCCTGAAGATCTTAGTTATATGCTGCGAAAAATAAAAGAAATAGATGAACCTTGTAGTAAAAGGTAGCGGAAATTTTAAATATCTTGCCTTCCAAATATTTAAAACTGGCACAAAAGGAATATAAAATAGCAAACTGACTTGGCAAACAAGAACTGCTATCAAACAGCTAAATTATGGAGTGATAAAATCCTTAAGAAAAAACAAGAATGAAAACATAAATATTCCCTTTATTAAGGAAAATCAGTGGAAGGAATACTACCAAAATCTATTAGTAGAGAAAAAAAACAATCATGGAATAAAACGGCTAAATCCTATATTATGGAGTGGTAAACTGCTTAAGAAAAAACAGGCACGAAAACATAAATATTGCTTTTATTAAGGAAAATCAGTGGAAGGAATACTACGAAGATCTATTAGTAGAGAAAAAAAATCGTGGAACATGAGACAGAAAACGTAAGATACAACTCCTCGGGGGATGGAAGTCAAGGAAAGTACTACCAAAAACAAAAAGACGACAGAACTAGGAGGTTTGGCACTTGAACTGATTAAATGTGGATCAGAAAAACTGAATCAAAAGCTAGAAAGAATCTCTGAGTAGGCGATGAACAGTGAGGAACTACCAAAAGAAGGGAAACAAATTATACTTGATATCTCTCTTTAAGAAGGGAAACAGGAGGGCTTCTCCAAGGATGCTTCACGTTCGCAACTTTGTTTAAAGTGTTTCAGATATACATTTTGAAACAGTGGAGAAGAAAATCCTGAAGATCTTAGTTATATGGTGCGAAAAACGAAAGAAATAGATAAGAACCTTGTGAATGGTAGCGGAAATTTTAAATATCTTGCCTTCCAAATATTTAAAACTGGCACAAAAGGAATATAAAATAGCAAATTGACTTGGCAGACAAGAACTGCGGTCAAACAGCTAAATCCTATATTATGGAGTGGTAAAATGCGTAAAAAAACAAGCACGAAAATATAAATATTAATTTTATTAAGGAAAATCAGTGGAAGAAATACTACAAAGATCTATTAGTAGAGACAAAAATCGTGGAACATGAGACAGAAAACGTAAGATACAACTCCTCGGGGGATGGAAGTCAAGGAAAGTACTACCAAAAACAAAAAGACTACAGAACTAGGAGGGTTGGCACCTGAACTAATTAAATTTGGATCAGAAAAACTGGATCAAATGTTACAAAGAATCTCTGAGCAGGCGATGAACAGCGAGTAACTACCAGAAGAAGGGAAACAAATCTTACTTGATATAGCTCTTCAAAAAGGAAAACAGGAGGGCTTCTCCAAGGATGCTCCACGTTCGCACATTTTTTTAAAGTGTTTCAGATATACACTTTGAAACAATGGAGAAGAAAATCTTGAAGATCTTAGTTATATGGTACGAAAAATTAAAGAAATAGATAAGAACCTTGTAAAAGGTGGCGGATATTTTAAATATCTTGGCTTCCAAATATCTAAAACTGCAAAAACAGAGTATAAAATAGCAAACTGACTTGAGACAAGAACTGCCATCAAACTGCTAAATCCTATATTATGGAGTGGTAAAATGCTTAAGAAAAAACAAGCACGAAAACATAAATATTACTTTTATTAAGGAAAATCAGTGGAACGAATACTACGAAGATCTATTAGAGAAAAACATCGTAGTACATGAGACACAAAACGTAAGATACAACTCCTCGGGGGATGGAAGTCAAGGAAAGTAATATCAAAAACAAAAAGACAACAGAACTACGAGGGTTGGCACCTGAACTGATTAAATTTGGATCAGAAAAACTGGATCAAATGTTACAAAGAATCTCTAAGCCGGCGATGAACAGCGAGGAACTACCAGAAGAAGGGAAACAAATTATACTTGATATCTCTCTTTAAGAAGGGAAACAGGAGGGCTTCTCCAAGGATGCTTCACGTTCGCAACTTTGTTTAAAGTGTTTCAGATATACATTTTGAAACAGTGGAGAAGAAAATCCTGAAGATCTTAGTTATATGGTGCGAAAAACGAAAGAAATAGATAAGAACCTTGTGAATGGTAGCGGAAATTTTAAATATCTTGCCTTCCAAATATTTAAAACTGGCACAAAAGGAATATAAAATAGCAAATTGACTTGGCAGACAAGAACTGCGGTCAAACAGCTAAATCCTATATTATGGAGTGGTAAAATGCGTAAAAAAACAAGCACGAAAATATAAATATTAATTTTATTAAGGAAAATCAGTGGAAGAAATACTACAAAGATCTATTAGTAGAGACAAAAATCGTGGAACATGAGACAGAAAACGTAAGATACAACTCCTCGGGGGATGGAAGTCAAGGAAAGTACTACCAAAAACAAAAAGACTACAGAACTAGGAGGGTTGGCACCTGAACTAATTAAATTTGGATCAGAAAAACTGGATCAAATGTTACAAAGAATCTCTGAGCAGGCGATGAACAGCGAGTAACTACCAGAAGAAGGGAAACAAATCTTACTTGATATAGCTCTTCAAAAAGGAAAACAGGAGGGCTTCTCCAAGGATGCTCCACGTTCGCACATTTTTTTAAAGTGTTTCAGATATACACTTTGAAACAATGGAGAAGAAAATCTTGAAGATCTTAGTTATATGGTACGAAAAATTAAAGAAATAGATAAGAACCTTGTAAAAGGTGGCGGATATTTTAAATATCTTGGCTTCCAAATATCTAAAACTGCAAAAACAGAGTATAAAATAGCAAACTGACTTGAGACAAGAACTGCCATCAAACTGCTAAATCCTATATTATGGAGTGGTAAAATGCTTAAGAAAAAACAAGCACGAAAACATAAATATTACTTTTATTAAGGAAAATCAGTGGAACGAATACTACGAAGATCTATTAGAGAAAAACATCGTAGTACATGAGACAGAAAACGTAAGATACAACTCCTCGGGGGATGGAAGTCAAGGAAAGTAATATCAAAAACAAAAAGACGACAGAACTACGAGGGTTGGCACCTGAACTGATTAAATTTGGATCAGAAAAACTGGATCAAATGTTACAAAGAATCTCTAAGCCGGCGATGAACAGCGAGGAACTACCAGAAGAAGGGAAACAAATCATACTTGATATCTCTCTTTAAGATGGGAAACAGGAGGGCTTCTCCAAGGATTTTCCACGTTCGCATCTTTGTTTAAAGTGGTTCAGATATACATTTTGAAACAATGGAGAAGAAAATCTTGAAGATCTTAGTTATATGGGGCGAAAAACGAAAGAAATAGATAAGAACCTTGTGAATGGTAGCGGAAATTTTAAATATCTTGCCTTCCAAATATTTAAAACTGGCACAAAAGGAATATAAAATAGCAAATTGACTTGGCAGACAAGAACTGCGGTCAAACAGCTAAATCCTATATTATGGAGTGGTAAAATGCGTAAAAAAAACAAGCACGAAAATATAAATATTAATTTTCTTAAGGAAAATCAGTGGAAGAATTACTACAAAGATCTATTAGTAGAGACAAAAATCGTGGAACATGAGACAGAAAACGTAAGATACAACTCCTCGGGGGATGGAAGTTAAGGAAAGTACTACCAAAAACAAAAAGACTACAGAACTAGGAGGGTTGGCACCTGAACTGATTAAATTTGGATCAGAAAAACTCGATCAAATGCTACAAAGAATCTCTGAGCAGGCGATGAACAGCGAGGAACTACCAGAAGAAGGGAAACAAATCATACTTGATATAGCTCTTCAAAAAGAGAAACAGGAGGGCTTCTCCAAGGATGCTCCACGTTCGCAACTTTGTTTAAAGTGTTTCACATATACACTTTGAAACAATAAAGAAGAAAATCCTGAAGATCTAGTTATATGGTGCGAAAAATAAAAGAAATAGATAAGGTAAAAGGTAGCGGAAATTTTAAATATGGCTTCCAAATATCTAAGATTGGAAAAACAGAGTATAAAATAACAAACTGACTTGGTCAGACAAGAACTGCGATCAAACAGCTAAATCCCATATTATGAAGCAGATCACCAAAAGAAGGATATACGACAGTTGTATGATCCATCATGACGTAAGGGGCAGAATGTTAACTAGACTAGACAGAATACCCAATGTACAAATTCGAAGAAGGATGAATAACGAAAAAAATATCGAAGAGAAGAAACTGTTATGGTATGGCCACGTAAGGCGTGCTGGCAATGAAGAAGAAGATGATGTAGGCACAATTCACGAAGTTGACATCGCCTCGAAGAAGAGAGTTTTTCAAGATCGAGATTGGGAAAATAGAGACGTTTGGCACCTTGGTAAATTAGGTAATAAAAAAGAAACCTTGTTTCACTTTATTTTATTTTATACTCGTTTTCTAATTTATCCCAGAAATTTATAATATCTTGATTGTAATTGTATCCAATGCTCATTTCATCACCTAAGTCTAAATAAGGAATATTTTTGTTATCCTTAACCGATGGCCATATTAGATTATTTAAATTTGGATCTTTTACTGGTGTTGGATTTCTAAAAATAAAAATTGAGAGAAAGTATCAAAGAATTGAAGCGAATAAAGGAAATGACAATAGATGATATGAGAGAATGATCAATAAAGATATTGGGTTGGAGTATCTGAAAGAAGGAAGAATATATTAAAAACAAATGATAAGGGATGTCTAGGTCATGCAGAGCATTTTATGAAGAATATTCTTCCATTTGTATAAAAATTTTTGGGACACACTGTATACCCGACCTTGTGCCTTTCTTAGGCTTTGACCTATCGATATACTAGATTGATTCTGCTTGAATTTGGTGGCCATTGTTCCATGAATCCCTTTCCAGTAATTCTGCTTGAAAGTTTCTTGCAAAGTTATACCTATCCTATCCTGAGGCATACTCATGATTTTATTCGCTTTATCCTTATATAGCTCTGCTTGCTCTTTCCTCTCAATATGGTTATGGGAGCATGGACTTATAGCAGCCTGTGAGCAATTGTCATAGCCTCGCCCTGTATATGGATAAACAATGGGTAAAAGTTGAGCAAAACCTGTAATGCGTCCGTTGGGAGGTTCCCATGGCTTCTGTGACATTTAGGCATACCTGCCTTTGAATGCTCCCAGTTGCCTAATCGCCTCAGACTGTTGTGTTCTACCAAAGAATACAGATAAGATGCCCATAAGTCGTATTTTAGGTGTACCCTGAAATCGCTAGTACCTACCCTGACCACAAGATGGCAAATAATAATAATCCTATGGATATTTAGTTCATCTTAGCGTTGATGTGATTCGGCCGACTGCTTGTCAGTTGTCAGCGACTGCTGCCAATTTCTGATGGTACCGACTTCGTACTACTTTCGCCATCTTGTGGTCAGGGTAGGTATTATGAATTTCAGGGTACACCTAAAACCCGACTTATGAGCTTCTATGGGCGTCTGTCTGTATTTTTTGGTTCTACTCAAAAAGTAAACGATAAAAAATAAATATAGGTAAAATTATTATATGACTATTAATAAAACAATAATTGAGTAGAAGAAATTTATAATGATTATACATTATACTAAAATCCAACGAATTTTATTATGTGATTACCTTAGTGGAAATTTTAAAGAATATTTTATATAAAAGTTAGTTAAAGTGTTAATTCTTACCCTGTTGAAGCAAAATTCCACCACATTTTTGTGAACTTTTTATGAAGTTTCATGACATTTGATGGAACACTAGAATTATTGTAATTCCAAATTAAATATAGGTCTTCTACATGCACTACTCCTAAAATCAATTAATGGAAGTCTGATTACAGAAATATAAATATTAGAGATTAAGTTAAGATTGGTTGATGGATTGATATTTTTAACAGTTAATACTACCGACAATTAATTTTATGATATAGAAGTGTAAATTATGTACTTGGGTCACACATTATACGAAGTTTGTATTTGCGCTCATCGAAGCCCTTCGAACTGAACCCTTTTTAGAATTAAAGGGTTTAGAAAATTTTAACTCAAATGTCATTAAAGGGCGTTTCTAGCTTAAAAAATAAGAAAATTATCCACGAAAAACCCATTTCTTAAAAAAATATTTTGGAGCATAGCAGACAAGAATACGCTGGAAACGTATCATCCAGTAAAACTATTCTGCGATTAACAATCTGGTAGAGCTCGATCTGACGCTCAATGGCAAAGTGCGAAATCCGTTCAGTCATACATTTTTTGAATGCAAAAAAAGTTTCTCTTATCAAAATTCATCATGAGATAGTGCAATTGTACTGCGCCAATTGCATGGACATCAAGAACGTGCGCAAGTGGTGTCGCGATTCCCCTTCCTGGCGAACGAACGTCCACGACGAAGCTTGTCGGACCAAACACTGGCAGCATCGAAGAGATTACCGACAGCTCTGGTGAAGAGGTCAGCAGACAGTCGGTGCTAAGTGTGTTGATAGATATACTCTGTGGTACAAGGTGTCAGCGAGGTTGGTGCCAAAAGAACTGACCGAAGAATATAAATTGCAGCGCGTTGTATGTACCCGTAAACTTCTCTGGCGTTTCAAAGTAGAGGCTGAAGCATTTTTGGACTTGATTGTCACCAGAGATGAGACGATCGTACATCATTTCGCTGCAGAACAGAAGCAGAAATCAAAACACTCATCTTCGCCTAAACTCAAAAAATTCAAGACGTGCAATCTGCCGGTAAGATCATAACGGTCTTTTGGGGTCGCCCTGCTCATCAAATATAAACTCTGACAGTTGCTGCAATACTCTGAGAAAGTTTAGGCGGGCCATACAGAACAAGGGAGTCAAGCTTCTCCATAACAACGCGCGATCTCAATCTACCGCTCTGCTCTTTCAATTCAGGTGGGATATCCTCGATCACTATCTCTACAGCCCTGACCTGGCCCCCGGTGACTACCATTCCCTGTGCTCAAGAAACACCTGGGAGACATGATTTTTTATCAGACTGGAAGAAGTGGTTACTGGCTACCTTCACCAGGGTGTGTTAGAGTGGTACGACACCGGTGTGCAAAGGCTCGTCTCTGGATACAAAATCGATCACCCTCTCTATAGCCCTGAACTAGCCCTCAGTGACTACCATTTTCTGCGCTCAAGAAACACCTGAGAGGCATGATTTTTTATCGGAGTGGAAGAAGTGGTTACTGACTACCTTCACCAGGCGGTGGTAGAGTGGTACGACACCGGTGTGCAAAGGCTCGTCTCCGGATGCAAAATTGATCACCCTCTCTATAGCCCTGACCTAGCCCTCATTGACTACCATTCTCTGCGCTGAAGAAACACCTGGGCGGAATGATTTAAGGCGGAAACATACTATCAAAACGTGACACGACGCCACGCCACCCGACGCATGTCAGTACTTATCAATTCCATATATTTAATACAGTTAGAAGCACATAGACAACACGCTATGTTACCCCACGCCGCAACATAAATATATGGAATTGATGCGTCGGGTGACGTGGCGTCGTGTCACGTTTTGATAGTATGTTTCCGCCTATATTATCGGAGTGGTTACTACCTTCACCAGGCGGTGGTAGAGTGGTACGACACTGATGTGCAAATGCTCGTCTGCGGGTACCAAAGATCATAAATCGAAATAGAGATTATAAAGAAAAATAGTAAATTGACCAGGCTTCCCGATGGTGTACTGATATTTGCAAATATACCCGTTTTTGTATGGAAAAAAAAATGTAGAGACGTTACTTTATCGAAAATTTATATTGGTACTAAGTATAAATTATATAGTTTTTAAAATTCGATTTGATCCATATCAAAATACGAATATAAATATTTAGAGTGAAAACAATTTGATTATTTAACTTACCATCTAGGTTTGTATCAACTGGATATTTAAAAAATTCTAGTAATTTCTTTCCAGATTTTTCATTATAATCTGATACAAAGAAATACACCGAAGTATATGTTGACATTGCCCTTATTGTGTTAATTATCGGTATAAAAAATAACACATCAGTAAACAACTAAAAACTATTAATAAATATCGACAATAATAATCTAGTAAAGAAAAAAATACTTACTTTCAATATTTCTAAATTAGAAGAAGATATCGCAGATTTGGATTCAAAATATTTATCTTTAATTTTTTCACCAATTTCCCGATTTTTAGTGACATCTATATTATTTAATCCATTTGGTATTAAACTTGGACTTAAATCGAGCAATATAAGAATGGGACGTAATAAATATATAACTAAAAAATAAACACAATTGAAATCAAACAATAAAGAACAATTAAATAAAACTAGAGATACTGTTGTTATGTCTTGCAAAATTCGAACCTGCGATCTTCATATACCTACACACGTTAAACGGTAGTACGTCAAAAGGACGCGGAAATTTGGACGTACGACAAAAAGAGTCGGAAATTTGGACGCACGATAAAAAGAGGCGGAAATATAAACGTACGACAAAAGGACGCGAAAATTTGGATGCACGACAAAAAGAGGCGGAAATTTGGACGCAAGACAAAAAGAGGATTTCCAGATGCCAGAATCAGTGGTTGTTTTTTTCACTTTACTCAGTGCCTGTGGAGAAATATTCAAGGTGCAGGATTACAAGCAAGGTCTAGTGAACATCCTGATTTAGCCCTTCAGTTACGTGGCAGCTCTAGCTTTTATACCAGAGGAGCATGTTAGTGCAGGATTTGGAGACCTACTTGACAGCCAGTTTTTCACGTAAAATGAGAATTTGGTGCAACCACAGATAAATTACTTTAAAGGCAAGTGGATAGGACGCTTAGATAGAAAAAGAAGATGATGAGAACCGCTCTTTTCCCTGATTTGCTATGATGCAGTAGATGAAAATATACCACTAACAAATAATACTGTATAAGGATGGACCAACAGTTTTTCGTATGTACTTTAAGCCGCACATCCTATTATATGGAAATTTATAAATGCTTTAATGATAGATAAAAGTTTGAATACGTTAAGAATAGAACAATATATAGCAGGAGAATTAAAAAAAACACAAAAAAAAACAAAAACAAACAATTCGCTGTCATTTCTAAGCCTAGATAAAGTGTGAAGGGAATTTTATTCTTGGACGCGGCCTTTTCTACTGCGTCTTTTTGTTACACGTCCTAATGTCGTCAGTGTCTTAATGTCGTCAGTGTCCTTTTGTCACTCACTTCCATTTGTCGCGCGTCCAAATTTCTGCGTCGTTTTGTCGCGCATTTAAATTTCTGCGTCCTTTTGTCGCGCGTCCAAATTTCTGTGTCCTTTTGTCGTACATCCATGTTAAAACACTAGAACACAAATATTGGCAATCTCATTATTTTTATTTATTTCATTAAATAGTTACGTATTTCTTATAATAAATATTATATTATACAGATTTTTAAATTAACATTTTTCTTACGTTTTGCAAATAGTCCCATTTCTAGATTAGCCATACCAAAAATTACGGGTACTCGTTCAAAATCTCCTCTTTTTAAAAGCTCATAAGAGTTTTCTGTTATAACTGCATCCGGATGATCAGGCTCAATAGTTGGAGTCAGTAATAAACCTTCTGATAGTATATTAATGGAGTGCTAAAATTATAAATAAATAAAATTCACACTAAACATAACATTAATGGAAATTTTATCACGAAAATGCACAACTGCTCAGCTCCATCTCGTTAACAACGGAAAGTCGTCAATTTGCATTTAAAAATGCCACAATCAGGTTCTTTTTAGGTGTCGAAATAAAAATTAAGGGTCTCTTTAAATTTCACCGCTAAAGCCTAGCCTCCAGTTACGAATTTTAATCGCGCGATTTTTAGTCGCCGTTCTCAGCAATTGGGATGTGTTACTCAACCACATGAAAAATTTAATGTGAGGATTTGGGTTTAAAACCCTATAAAATTCAACTAATGCAAGAATTGAAATTGAATGTCCTACCACAACGTCCAATTTTTGGGGAATGGACCTTAAAACAGCTCGATGAAAATCCGCTGAGTTATCAAAAAACTGTGGTCAGCGATGAGGCTAATTTCTGGCTGAACAGATACGTGAACAAGCAAAACTGTCGGATCTGGAGTGATAAACAGCCGCATACCATACAGGAAATACCGATGCATTCCGAAAAAAACGACAGTTTGGTATGGTTTATGAGCTGTTGGCATCATCGGTCCATTTTTCTTCAAAGAAGACCTTGGAAGAAACGTTACCGTAAACGGCGAACCATATCGAGTCATGAAACGCAACTTTTTTGCCCCAATTGGCTGACTTGAACCTGTTTGACGTATGGTTTCATCAAGACGGTGCCACATGCCACACAGCTCGTGTTGAAAGTGTTGAAGAATGAATTTGGTGAGCAGCTTTTCTCTCGAAATGGTCTTGTGAATTGACCGTCAAAATCATGCGATTTAACGCCTCTTGATTATATCTTAAGAGGCCTATGTGAAGTCGTTAGTCTATATGGACAAGCCAAATACGATTGAAGCTTTACAGGAAAACATATCACGCGTTATTTGTGGGATACAGGCCGAAATGCTCGAAAAAATGATGCAAAATTTAACCTTTAGAATGGACCATTTGAAACCGAGCCGCGGTCAACATTTACATGAAGTTCTCTTTAAAAAGTAGATGACAAAGACCAATTTATCGATTCCAATAAAATTTTTGAATAAATTATGTAAATTTGAGTGTTTTATTAAATAAAAAAAACTAATCTTAAAAAAGCACCCATTATTTCTTCTATCTTCTTTACTATAAGGCTGTACAACAAATTTGTTAGCTTATTCCTAGAACTAGATATTCACGGATTGCCCCTCGGAAAGTTCCACAAGCTGGCTAAGAACTTTCTCGCGGACAATTGCTTTTATTCTGTTGAAGAATTTCTTCATTTTTCATAACTTCTCTCCATAATCTTAAGTTTTAATTTTGTATTATTTTTTCTTTATATGGACTCCAAATACTCTGTATTCTGTATCAAATGGGTCAATAAACGTATTCGTATTCGTATAACATTGATTAGGATTTCTGCTTTAAAGAGGAACAAGTTCTTTGTTCATTATTTACTATTCTTTTTTAATAACTATTACATCATATTCTTTTTGATTGTTGGAACTGGATAAATTGGCATGTAATATCTTTGTGTCTGTGTATATGCAGACAAAATGAAAAATATTAAAGTATTTTTCTCAGTGAAATTCTTCCCTAGAGAAATTTCAAATAACAATAAACTCCGTACAGTTATGAAGTTTAAAGGAAAATATGATTCCAATTATTTTCTGTTACACAAAAAATTACTAGTGGATATCGTTTTTAGAAATATACAAATGCAGTATTATATTTCAAATTTTTATTTTTTTGGTCTGATAACAGTTTACGATCTAGGTGCGATTTTTGGAATTTTTTAAAAAATATAATAAATTTTCCAAAAAACTAAGAATCTTTTTAGGATTTATTCAAAAAATACATCTGACAAAGGTTTTGTAGACAGCATTGATATTCGGTTATTACTTAAAAGATTCCACTGCAGGATCACATCGAATGCTCGCCGAAGCTTACAGTGATAATGCTCTTGCTAAATCGTAGAAGAACATGGAAGATCACAAAAACAACAAGTTGCAAGTATTTTTGGATGTGGATGATGCTCAGACTCAACATTAGCTCGCCTAACAAATATGACATAACAAGCCGTTACAATACAATTAAAGACAATGAAAAGGGACACAAGACGGGAAAATGGACTCAACGTGAAAGACAGTAAAAAACCGAAACACCATTTGTGTAATGCTCCTCTCCAGATAGGTAAGTAAATTATTTCTACATCGAATTGTGACTCGCAAGGGAAATGGATTTATTTTAAGATTTCAATCCGTAGAAGATCAGCTGAACCAGTGTTAAGCTAAACCGATATGGACGACAGACAATGATGTATGTTCGGTAGGATTACAAAGGTGTCAACTATTATGAGCTAAAAAAAAAAAGGATAAATTCGACTAAGATAAATCGATAAAAATGCTAAGAACTTACAACAATAGTTACTAATAATAAGGCTCTATTTATGTCCTCGATATGTAATCTTTTCATTCTTTCTATCATTTCAGTAGTATTATCAGTTTTTATACCAAGAGCCAATGCTATATGTGTTGCTACCGCTTTGGGATTCTTCTGATGTGACCATATTGTAGTAGTATCACCACTCCAAGCTACAAGAATTGGTATTGTCAGCTATAGCTATATTGAATTTTGTGCTATAAAATCATATATAAACATATATTTGACATACCTACAACTCCATGAAATAATCCTCTGCTTTTAGGATTCAACATCTGATATACACAACTGCAACTACCAGCACTGTGACCAGATATCATTACTCTATTTGGATCGCCTCCAAACTTTTTAATATTTTTATGTACCCACAGTAAAGCTTCACTTTGATCTTTTAGTCCGTAGTTACCAGGTGATGCTAAATCTTGAGTGCTTAAGAAACCTTAAAGTTGTTAAAAAAACTTAAGAGGAGATAGAACATGAAAACAGTAAAAACAAAAATACATCTAGAACTTTCAGAGATGCAACTTGATTCCAGCATTGTTAAAAAGAGTATCAGAATATTGGTGAAATAATTTTTTTCTATTAAACTTTACTTTTTAGAGCACATATTTGTAGGCACAATCTTAAGTAATAATGTAGCTACGATATGAGATTACATGGGTCCTTAATCTCAATGAGAGGATGCTTCTGTCGGTCAAGCGGTCTCTCGTCTTGTCTCGTTTCGCTTCTCTCGTAATATTTTAGTCATGAACGAAATATAATTATTTTGGGGTACAAACTTGCCTCAGTTTACTGGATTTAGAAAATTGGAAAGAGGTGAGCAAGTGCTCATCCGGCATTGAGGCTTCATATGACCCATTGTGCATCCTCTCGTGTGTAGGGATATCCACACCTCACGCTATCATCAGGCCTAAAGATTTAAAATAGGTGATGAGACTTTCGAGGAAGATTTCCTGTTGTAAACCAGTACCCCAACATGGATCTTCTGATTTCAGAAAAAGCAGAGTAGTCATACATTATATGCTCTACTGTTTTCTCTTCTTGTTCGCCTATTCTGTATAGGGACGATTCTGCTAATTTCATCCTATAGAGATGTTGTCGCATGTGGCAGTGATCTTTAGAGATTCGTACTGCTGGTAAATGCCTAAAATTTTCTTGCTGTTTCCTCGTAAGGATGAGGTAATAACTCTCTGGCCAGTGTACAGTTCGTTGTGTCATCCCAGTACTGTATTAAGATTTGGTGTTTGGTGAGAGTGCTGTTTGATAAGGCCCACGACACTGGTCATTGTTAGCTTGACTATACATAGGTAGGACCAATAATATGAGCATCTTTGAAGGATGATAAGAAATAGCTTATTATTACCATATTCGAAAAAATACTAGTAGCACGAAGAGACTAGAAAATTAGTACGAAAAAAGTTATTATTAGAAATAAATAAATTTACTTACCAAATACACCCACTCTATAATTAAATGTTACTACAATTATCTGTTGATCCAATAAATAACCAGGACCAAACGTACTAGCAATTCCTTCAAAAAATGCACCACCATAAATCCAAAAAATTACTGGGAGAAGAACAGTACTGTCAGTAATTTTGAGCTAGTACAAAAAACATCCAAATGCATAATACTACTAAATTTATACAGGAGGAAAGCGAATATTTGAATGTGTGAAATTAAATTAAAAAAAAAAATATTATAATAGACTAAACTCATTTTTTAATCACGACTTTTTACTAAAGACACATTAAAACAAACTTATAATTGCAAAACAACGAAATTATATTAATTAATACGAATATTCGACTTGCGGGTATATCTCGAGATCCAATTAAAATTGTTGAACCTAAACAACTTGTTTAATTAAATAGCCTACAACAATTACATTTAAATGTTCTCCTTTCTTTCTCGTTTCTAAAACATTTTTTACATATAAATCTTTAGGTAAGTTTAAAATTCAAAGAACTAAGTGCCAATAAATACGAAAATTACTTTTTTACTCCCGAAGAATTTAGAAATCATAGAGAATGCTTTAAGTAATTAAATAAATGGACCATTCCAGAAATTGGAGTCAAAAATAGGCAGACTGCCATTATTACACCATCTCGAGTTGGAAACTATCTGTGCCTCAACGCAGAAATTTTTTCTCAGGCATTCTTGAGGTATAAGCCTTGGAGTTACCTTGCAAGAATGTCACTTTATTCCCATTGGTCAAAGAAGGCTATTTCTGGATAAGGGCTGCTTGTACTCGTTAAATACGCTTACAATACAAGTTAGCAGTGATGGTTTGACCCCTTTCCAAAAACTGATAATGAACAATTCCAATTGCTGTCCACCAAACACAGGTTAGAGTGCAAGAAAGCCTTGGCAGTTTTTCCTAGCTGCATTTCTGCAAGTTCTTGGTACATTTCTTTTATGATTTTTGGTCTTCTCGTGCGCAATTCATCGCTCAAACTGTGATCTCCCGAAAACAAATTTTTAAACCACTTCTGTGCTGGTCGATCACTAATGGCATCATCTCTTAATTAATGTGGTACATATTTTATGCGCCGTTGCTGCAGCTTTTCTACCATGTTTGTACTCATAAAGTAAACAATTTCGAATTACTGTGTTATTCGTCCCCATTTTCAATAATTAAGAATAGGAATGTTAAAAGTTTCAGCAACTTTTTATGTGTATAAGGATTTAGGCATACTAAAGTGAGAACAGGGAAGAAGCAATGTGTGATATATAGAACCCGCACGAAGTTATTTAGTTACCTAATACTTGCATTTGATAGTTATCAAAGATAAATAAACATTATGTGAGTTTTTTCGTTTTTTGGCACTTGGAATATAGTTTATAGATTGCTACTCAAATAATTTAAATAAATTACGATTGCGATTGTTCGCATGTAGACTTACATTTATAGGTGTAAACACATTTATGTATAAACAGTCTTCATAACCAACCATTTGTACCTCAATAAATCTCAGTCTCATCTCTAAGCATCCTGGACCTTGACTAGTTGCATCTAGTACACCTTTCCAACGTTTTGCCGGTTTTGGACTCTGCAATTTTAACGTAGCTTTACGCCACCGTTGTAACTGAGAAATCGTAAATTCGACTGTTTATCTGTTGTTTTTCACTCTACTTTTGTAGTCAGAAAAATGTTATTGGAATAAAATCCGAATCTAAATAGACAGCTCTTTTGTGCGAGTTTGATGTATCAGCAAAATTGGTGTATAAATATGCACTTATTTTCGCTATATAACAAACATATCATATATACGAGGTCTATCGCAAAGTAAACAGGATAAAGGAAAAAAATTATTAATTTTTTTTTCGCCTTTTGGATGACCTCTATGTCGGCATATCGATACATGGGCAAATGTAGAAAACCGAACTGAAAAAAGTCGCATGGTGCCATATCCTAAGAATATGTTAAGTGATTGATGGTTAAAATGCAATTTTTTGTCAAAAAAAAAGCGGACACAAGAGTCGATGTATGCAAAAAACGCCAGTTCCTTCTTTGGTATATTCTGGCCGAACACGTTTATGCTCGCTGGAACGAATTCTTCACTTTGATTTTTTTTTCTAATTTGGCTTGGTCGTATGTTTTCATGTGGAACTTTGAGGATCGTATTATTAACACCAAGTTTCGCCACCAGTCACCATGTTGGACAGAAAGTTTTCATCTTTCATCTTCTCTTAAATGATGGTTAATCGAATCATTTTGCACTTTTTGGTCATCCGTGAGCTTGTTTGGAACAAACCGTGAACACACCTTTCTCATGCCCAAATTCATGGTCAATATTGACTCTTTGTTCTATGCTCATTTTTGACCGATGTTAAAAAGGTACTGTCACTTTGAGCACGTTAATTTGGCGTGAAGTGGTTAGATTGTCATGAAATTTTGACAGGATATCAATGAAAGATATACCTATCACTCGCTAGCCCCAATAACAGATGGCGGTACTAGTACCGGATATTTCATAAAAGTCCTGTTTACTTTGAAATATTACCTATACTACATAAAAAATACAGAAGAGAGTACTGCATAAAACATAATTACAACTTACCCGAAATCTTAAATCATTCACAGGAGGTTGAGCATATGGGATGCCTTCATATGCAAAGAATTTTGTTCCTTTTTCTGTTATACTTTCTTTTCCTTGAATAATCCCTTTGGTTGTAGAGATTTGTAAAGTAAGATTCTAAAAAGTATATAAATTGAGATATTTTTGTGGGGCATCCAATTTTACTTACATATTCATTTCGACGCAAAAATGAAATGCTTTGTCCATCTTTGAAAAATAATAAAAGTATAAAGGTATACCAGCTATGTATATACATAATGTTTAATTAAAGAGTAGTAGAGTAACTATAATTTGTTTTTGATATTTATATAAAAAATAACATTTGTATCAAGGTACTCAGCAATATAAAAAGTATGTAAGTAGGTAATCAGTTGAAAATTAATGTACTAATTAACGGAACTGATATTATATTACAACAATTACAATTAGACATGTTTAAACAAATATTTAAAAAAATAATTACTTATTGAAAGCATATGGACTTTATATTTGTTTTTGATGGAAAATAAATTATCTTTTAATTTTATTTATTTTACATAATGTAAAGCTTCTTTTAAATTATAAATTCTCTTTCCAATTTCTTGGTTTTCTTCCCCTGTACTTATTAGAGTTACTCCTAGATACTCAAACTCCGACACCTTGTTGAAGCAATACACTTTACTCTTGTTGTTTGTAGTAGTCTTCAGTTGAGTGTCTTCATATGTGGTCTGTCCCATTTCCTCATTAATTATTAGTTCATACTGTTTGGCCTTCGCTTCGAAGAGTTTAAAAATCCCCAGTAGTTCCATTTCAGTTCTTGCCATTAACACTATATCGTCGCAAAGGCCAGGACCTGGCTCCTGTTGTCGTAAATCATACCTTTCGTTCGTATTCGACTCTCTCTCAATATTGCCTCCAACAAAAAATTGAAGAGTAGGTACTTTCTGCTTTAATCCCCTTTTAATTTCAAATTTTCCTGTTAGGCTTCCTTTTATCCTTACTCTATTGTCGGTCTTCATTAAGGTTATTTTAACTAGTCTGATTATCTTTTCCGGAATTCCAAGTACTCTTATGGCACTCCTTCTTATCATAGAATCGTAAGCTTATTTGAAATCTATAAAGGAGAGGTTTAGCTTTAACTGTTGCTCGCAAGTACTGCTCTGAATCATTTTTAACACGAATATTTGATCAATGGTGGATCTGCCCTTTTTGAATCCTCTCTGATATTCACCAACCTGCTCGTTTAAGTGTCTTTCCAGTTTGCTTCTTTTGACTATGGCGAGTACCTTATATGTCACATCCAGTTGAGTAATACCCCTGTAATTTTTTCGCACACTTCCTTATCTCTCTTCTTATGAATGGGACATACTATTTCCTCTTTCCATACTTCCGGCATTTCCTCTTGGTCCCAGATTTTCGACAACAGGCTACATATCTGCATTATAATTGCCACTGTAAATATAATTTATAATAAAACAATTAAAAACCTTGGATGTAAAGTATACCTATAATCATTAAATAATTTATTAAAGCTGTAAAAATTGTTTAAACATGTACTTAGAACTAATTAACACAAATCAAACTTTTAAATGTGGTAACAAATAGCAAAAAGAACGTATAAAAATGTTATTCTCGAATATAATACTGTTGGGATTTGGACCTAAAGGCCTGGGCCCAATTCCCAACTGTGTACCTTCTAAGGAATATCATAATGAAATAAAAATGAGATCCAGTACTCGTGGCTCCATCTGTGAGGCCGTGGCAGTAGCGCCCACGTACTAACCCCCTGTTAGGGAGGAATCGGTACTCGTTGCTGATAAACGAAGTTAGATGGCAGACACGCGCTATGCCAAAATTCGCTGCATGTGCAGAAAAGCTCCCTCTCTCTCTCGCTTTTGTCTTCTCTCGTTAATGTTCACAAAACACGGTGCCTCGTTGCAATTACTCTCTCCTATTAATATAAATCTAGTGTGAAAATAATTACTTGTTCTACCCATAAAGGGAAAATTATGAACTGTAGACGTTTAACGTCACCCTAGTTAGTGTCTCCGATTTGTGAAGTACATATTATAAAGATATAAAGAAACTTCTAGTGGAAGGTCTCAGTGTGCCGGTAGTTGAAAATGGCGGCAAAAGTGAACATCCCTATTGTTTGAAAGGGATATAAAATAACCCAGTGTTTAATGAGTGGATATTGTTGTGAAAATAAAGTACCTATGAGTTGAATCGTTAACTTTATTGCTTCCCGAGCCATCCTAGGTCTCCTTGTTGGCCAACGCAATGGTGTTGGCCCCCGATAGTGGTGGATGCCCAAGAATTTGGTAGTTTTCCATCATAAATTGGTCCTTTCGAGCCGGATTTTGGAGGAAAAGAATAATAGACAATTGTGTAAATATCTCAGCTTGGAAAAAACATTGGTATTGAACATGTGCTTGGTGTGAGTATAAAAGAACAATTGAGCAGGACTGAACTAACAGGTCAGTGTATTCTTTCTATTTATAAAAAAAACTAGGATCTTATTTCACAAATCAAGTAAAGGTAATATAGACATTGATAAATTATTCATACTACCTACCTTGTGGAATAAATAAATTGAGATGTATTTGTATTGTGTTAATAGGCAACATCTCTGTAAGAACTGTTGTGTACAATCTATTCTAAGTGTTATTCAAAGAATAATTACATACTCTTTCGTATAAAACATGAATGTGCATTTTGAGTCACAGAGCTATTTTTCTTTTGGATTTTGTGCTTTATTTGTTTCAGGTTGAGCCTTGTTGCCAGAAGAAATAAACTTATTCTGTTGTTGTTGTGTTGTATTTTAACCCTTTTCAACTGTATCTTTGTATAATATTGTTTCTCGTTTGTTCTTGTTTTTTACAAGGAAATAGCTCAGTGCAGTAATGGTTTTATTACTCGAATGACCTTATAGTCTCTAAATTACTAAAAATAATAATTTTTTTATCAATAAATGCACATTCACTTATATATCTTGATCAAATTAGCTGATATATTTTTAGGGTAGTTTCTATTTTATGGAAGAATTTCTCAGATTTAATGAACATGTCAGACTTAATTAAAATTCGAACCACTAGTAAGGCCCAGATTACACGGATTGTGAACTGGTATACGAACAATAAAGATAATATTATAGATAAAGCTAAGTTAGAATTTAAGATAAACTCATTAACTACTCATTTTAAAAAATATAGTGAAGTTCAGGATGAGTTAGATACATTGACTTTGAACCCTCCAGATACAGAGGATCGAGATTTTGTAGAGGACACTTACTTTGCTGGGCTTTCCCAACTTCAAAATCATTTATCTAGCCTCAATAAATTAGGGAACACCCAGCTAGTAACACAAAACAATATAAAACTGCCCAACATAAATATTAAAATATTTACAGGAATTCCTACTGAATATCAGTCGTTTATTGATCTATTCACAGCTCTTATTATAAATAATACTAATTTACAGTCTAATACTGAGAAATTCTTCTACCTCAAAGCTCATCTTAGAGGTGAGCCTCTCACATTGATTAATAATATTGCTGTTACCGAGCAAAACTTCTCTATTGCATTAGATGTGTTACATAAACGTTATAGTAATAATAAGCAGTTGGTCAACTCTTATTTTAAACAAATTTTGGATATAGGTGCCATTCAAAAATGTAATGCTGACATACTGAGACAGTTCACCGCTAATAGTAAAGCAGCTTTGGACTCACTATTGACTTTAAATTTTTCCAAAGAACAATTGTTTGATCATTTGATTGCATACATTTTGGAAAGTAAACTGGATTTTGCCACTAAAAAAGCTTTCGAAGAGCAAATTAAGTCAAATAATTTGATAGATACGAACACATTTTTTGAATTTTTAAATAGTAAGTGTACAATTTTAGAAAATCTCTCTAGTTCTGGAAATTTAGTGGAGAATAGGGTACATTTTAAAAATAATTTCAATTCAAATAAAACTAGGGTGACATTACTCACTAATTCAAATATAGCAGTTAATGAATCTCATAAAATGAATGAATCTCTCTCCAATAGTAATAATCCAAGTACTAATCAACATGCTGTGAATCAAGGTACAACACATATGGCTATGCAATGTGCTTATTGCAATGATACTAATCATCGCATTTATTCATGTCAAAGATTTGTTCATATGTCTGTCTCAGACAGATTAAATTTTGTCAAGCTCAACAAACTTTGTTACAATTGTTTAGGTACATAGCATTCTTTAAATGGGTGTGGGTCATCCAGAGTGTGTGATATTTGTAAAGGAAAACATCATTCACTATTGCACTTATCTACCCCACGCAATGTAGCAGTAAACTCATTATCCTCTCCAACGCATAGAATGTCTTCAACCTCTTCGCACTCTCAACGTGGTGACTCTCCAAGGTCACAATCTCTCTCTCAACGAAGTGATTCTCTAAGGTCACACTCTAATTTGGATTCTGCTACTCCAGTCAGTTCTCGTGGAGGTGGTTCTCTAAGGTCACAACCACAAAATAGATTCTCTAGCTCCTCTTGTGCTCAAGGTTCGGTGACAAACACCACCTCTCTTTCAGCCACTCAGGTTTGCACTTCTCAAGTACTATTGGCAACTGCAAAATTGTTAATTTTCCCTACTCATGGCCCTCCTATGGTAGTCAAAGGTCTTCTGGACAACGGAAGCCAATGCTCTTTTATTACTCGTAAGACAGCGGAGGATTTAAAGTGTAAATTTGTTTCTCGTTCACTTCAAATTTCAGGGATTTTTAATGGTCAAACCACCATAAATAAAATGACTGAGATAGAGTTTCACTCCATCCATGACCCTTCATCGAAATTTACAATTTCTTGCGCTGTGGTTGATCAGATTACTCAAAACTTACCTCAAATCTGTATTAACAAAAACCTATTGAATATTCCCCACCACATTAGTCAAGAATTGGCCGACGATACTTTTGACACTCCGTCAGAAATTGGAATCCTTCTAGGAGCCGACATCTATCACCTTCTATTGAAGTCTGACATAAAACATTTAGGAAATGGGCTTCCTACATTGATTCATACTCATCTAGGGTGGATAATTTCAGGCACCTTGCCTCATCATTACATGTCTCTCCATTCTGATGTTAATTTAGCCCTTCACTCCTTTCATATTGCTATGAACCCAGAGGCAACTGAAACTAAGCTAGATGCAATCTTAGACAAATTCTTTAAACAAGAAGAGGTCTCGTCTCCCCCTCTGGTAACAGATGAAGATCTAAGAGCCGAACAAATATTTGTTTCCTCCACTGAAATACTTCCTAATGGAAGATTCCAAGTCTATTTACCATTGATTTCTCCTCAAGCTCACTGTCAGCTAGGTGACTCTTTTATTTCTGCAAGAAATAGATTCTCGTCCCTTGAAAGGAAATTTGAGAAGAACCCTGAGTTGAAAACGGAATATAAACAAATTTTAGAAGAATACATCAGATTGGGACATGCTAAAGTAATACCCCTGTCTCTTATTTCCCCTCTATCAGAACATAAATACTTTGTTCCTCACCTCAGTGTCGTAAAAACCCACAGTGCTAGTACAAAGGTCCGGATTGTATTTGATTTCTCCGCGAAAACCTCGAGTTCTCTTTCTCTAAATGATATAACTTTGACAGGGCCTAGAGTCCAGCCCGAGTTGTTCGACATTTTAACCCGATTTCGAATTTATCCTTATGCCCTGACTGCTGACATTGAAAAGATGTATCGGCAGGTGTGCATGCATCCGAAATTTCATTTTTTGCAAAATGTCCTTTGGAGGGATTCTCCTCATGATCCGTTCACTTGTTTGGAGCTTACCACCGTTTCATTTGGCCAACGTAGTGCACCTTATTTAGCGTGCAGAGTTTTAAAAGAAATAGCCATACAGAACTCTCATTTACCCCATGTAAGAAATGCTCTCTTGAATCAGACATATGTCGATGACATATTGACAGGTGCTCACTCAATAGCAGAATTGGAGCAATTGTATTTTGACTTAAGGCAAACTCTTGGGTCCGCTGGATTCAATTTACACAAATTTCGTACCAATTCCAATACTACTTCTAAAACCTTATTCTCTAATGACTCCTCGTGCAAAGAGCTATTCTCAAAAGAAAACCCATGTACAGTTTTAGGTATCACGTGGGATCCTTCTTCCGACACATTTAAAATTCACACTCCATCTTCCTTGGACAATAGTGTCCTAACAAAACGAGTAATTTTGTCAATCATTTCCCAATGTTATGACCCCTTGGGTCTCGTGAACCCGATACTGGTGCTAGGCAAGCTAATCATGCAAAATCTGTGGCAGTCAGGACTGCAGTGGGACACACCAATTGACAATCCTCAGATTCGGAATGATTGGAATAACTTCCTAAATAGCATCATTTTATTAGAAAGCATCTCCATTCCCAGGTGCATCAGAGTAAATAAAGAGGTTCTACTCTTTGAACTTCATGGCTTCAGTGATGCTAGTGGTAAGGCATATGGAGGTTGTGTCTATCTGAGAACTATCTACACTGATAATACTGCTACTTCTCATTTAGTGGCTGCTAAGTCCAAGGTCTCACCATTGAGCAAACCCCTCACTATTCCAAAACTGGAACTTAACGGTATGGTTCTTTTAGCAAAACTATTTTCAAGAATCTCAATAATCTTGAAAAATCATCTTCCAATCTCTGCATATATATTATGGTCAGATTCTCAAGTAGCGTTGTCATGGATAAATTCTCCTCCTGAGAAATGGACAATCTACGTTAGTAACCGAGTAAAACAGATTCAAGAACTTACCTCGGAAGCTGCTTGGCGGCATATCAAATCAAAATTGAACCCTGCAGATTTGCTTTCTCGTGGCACGTCTCTCACAAATGATTCATCCTTGTGGTTTAATGGCCCCCCTTTCCTAAGTAACACTTCCTCAGATACTGTTATATACGACTCGTTTACACAAGTTTCGCAATTGCCAGAGGAGAGAACGACCGTTCTGATAGCTGTACACCCACCCATTAATACTTGGCTTGATTTTATGTCAAAATTTTCATCATATAATAAGATGCTACGTTCCATGGCTTATATATTAAGATTTGTGAGTAACATTAGAAGCCCTGTTAAACGAAATGGTCCCTTGACTCCAGCTGAAATATTCCAGTCTCGAAAATTTCTCATTATTCAGGTTCAAAGTCTAGCATTTCCCCATGTTTTCCGATTGCTTAAAAACAACAAACCCCCTCAAGACAAGCATCTTTTGTCCCTAAATATTTTCCTAGACCAAGATTCCGTTATTCGAGTAGGTGGTCGGCTATCCCATGCTGATGTCCCTATTGATCAACAGCACCCTGTTTTATTGCCATCTAAGTCTCAGTTTGTTACATTGTTACTGAGGCACGAACATATACGTCTTGGCCATAGCGGTCCTCAAAATGTGCTCAACAATGTGCGCACTAAATTCTGGCCACTTAACGGACTCCGCGAGGTGAAGCGAATTATTCATAAGTGTGTTCTTTGTACCAGACTTAAAGCAGTTACATCCCAACAAATGATGGCTGATTTACCCCCAGAGCGAGTCACTCCCTCAAGACCATTTTTGCACGTAGGGGTGGACTTCGGAGGACCATTCCTCATTAAATCGTCTACTCTTAAAAAAGCCCCAGTAACAAAATGTTACATGGCCCTTTTCATTTGCCTTGGAACTAAGGCAGTTCACCTCGAGCTGGTGTCAGACCTCTCAGCGGAAGCGTTTATTGCATGTTTAAAGCGCTTCGTCAGTCGCAGGGGAGTTCCAAGTAAAATTTTTAGTGATAATGCCACCAACTTCGTTGGGGCACACAACCAACTCAGAGAACTCTATGCTCTCCTTAATACTCCTAATTCACCCATTTTTGATCATGTTACTTCAATGGCCATTACCTGGAAATACATACCCGCCAGATCACCACACTGGGGTGGAATATGGGAGGCTGCTATAAAGAGTGCGAAGTTTCATATCACTCGTATGTTACAAGGCTCACATTATGTTTTTGAGCAGTTTGCTACCATACTAGCCCAAATTGAAGCGATCATGAATTCGAGACCACTTTTCCCATTATCATCAGACCCTCATGACCTTCAGCCATTGACTCCTGGTCATTTTTTGATAGGAGCGCCTTTAGTAGCTCTTCCTGGCCGAGACTGTGGTCAAATCCCAGAAAACAGGTTGAAATTTTGGCAACAGTGTACCAGAATCCAACAGTGTTTTTGGACAAGATGGTCCAAAGACTATTTGAATCGGCTCCAAAATCGGCCTAAATGGCTTGTCCCTCATCCAAATTTAAGCATTGGAGACATGGTCCTCGTCAAAAATGAGGAAACTTCTCCTTTAAAATGGCCATTGGCCCGTATTACAAAGTTGTTGCCTGGTCCTGATGGAAAAGTAAGGGCTGTCCAAATCAGAACTTCAACAGGAGTCTTTTCTAGGTCCATTGTCAAATTGATTCCTCTTCCGGCTCATGATGACAATGTATACCCCACACAACTTTGATACAGTTAGTTTCTCAATATTCTTTATGTTACTTGTATATAGTAGTTATAGTCCTAATATGTTTTTTTTGTTGTCATTCTACATATAAATTCCATTACTCAAACACTCTGGATTACCCCTTCCTTTTTGCGCCCCTCTATGCTGGTACTTCTATCTTGTGATCTCCGGCGGGGGAGTATGTTGGGATTTGGACCTAAAGGCCTGGGCCCAATTCCCAACTGTGTACCTTCTAAGGAATATCATAATGAAATAAAAATGAGATCCAGTACTCGTGGCTCCATCTGTGAGGCCGTGGCAGTAGCGCCCACGTACTAACCCCCTGTTAGGGAGGAATCGGTACTCGTTGCTGATAAACGAAGTTAGATGGCAGACACGCGCTATGCCAAAATTCGCTGCATGTGCAGAAAAGCTCCCTCTCTCTCTCGCTTTTGTCTTCTCTCGTTAATGTTCACAAAACACGGTGCCTCGTTGCAATTACTCTCTCCTATTAATATAAATCTAGTGTGAAAATAATTACTTGTTCTACCCATAAAGGGAAAATTATGAACTGTAGACGTTTAACGTCACCCTAGTTAGTGTCTCCGATTTGTGAAGTACATATTATAAAGATATAAAGAAACTTCTAGTGGAAGGTCTCAGTGTGCCGGTAGTTGAAAATGGCGGCAAAAGTGAACATCCCTATTGTTTGAAAGGGATATAAAATAACCCAGTGTTTAATGAGTGGATATTGTTGTGAAAATAAAGTACCTATGAGTTGAATCGTTAACTTTATTGCTTCCCGAGCCATCCTAGGTCTCCTTGTTGGCCAACGCAATGGTGTTGGCCCCCGATAGTGGTGGATGCCCAAGAATTTGGTAGTTTTCCATCAAATACATTAAAATTAAAGTTATAAATAATATACTCGCTTTAACAAAAACTTTTCTCATTTGCTTTTTATAACACCAGTTAACACTGAAAAGGGTTGTGCAGTAATTTCAAGATCAAAGAGAATATAACCTGGAAAATATCCAGGTTATGTAAAGCTATGCGAATTTAATACCAGAAAGTTATTTTAAATCCAATTAAATTTTCATATGATTCTAATGAAATAAACAACATTTTAATTTTGATGTAAACATTTTTGACACTCAAAAGGTAGATTTATGAATGATTAACAATTAATTAGAAATACTTTCTGTTACCAATAAAAAAAGTTGCGTTTATAACGTGATATAAATCACGACCCGGAATATTTATTTATCTGGTCTAAACATCGTTTTTAAGGGAATCTGCACTTTGCTTAACCTACTAATCCTATTTTCTTCATGTGCCCTCTTATTTGGCAGTTAGTATAGGAGACAATCTTTGAACTTATTGTGTGTGAGTTGTAACGTTAGTTTTCGAGCATACCATCGGGACTATAAATATTTTTATATTATCTATCGTTATCGCGCCGATACGAGAGGGGATTGCTAGTTGGGAAGGAGAGACCATGTCTCTTCGAGAGTTTTTGATTTAAATTCGTTCATTTTATCGGTGAATTTGATTAAATTCAGAGTTATTTCCGACCATCTTCGCCCTTTTGTTCTGGGTTATTGCCAACTTTAAGAAGGGCCCTATTAAGGACCAGCTAATAACATATGAGAAATTACGCAGTCAGTCGACAATCAGTTGAAGCCGACGCCATTTTGCATTCCGTTCCTCCATTAACGAAAATTCGACAGGAAGTCCTTTGAAGGGTGTTTAAAACCGTTTGCGGCTCCTTTCCACATCGTACGAATCCGACAGGTTGTCCCTTGGAAGGAACTCTATCCATCTTACAATTTCGTTCCACCAGTTATCGAATCTCCGACAGAGAAGCCATCGAAAATCCCCAAAGATAAGAGAATTAATTAATTCATTTTATTAATTTATTTTACTAAACATAATTAAAATAATAAACCATTTTAAAACTGATTTTTCGCATTTTATTTGTGTGTCTGTACTTGGCGCCCTTTAATTAATGTATGGAGGAAATTAAATAAAATTTAGAAGGAAGCCACGACCCTCAGGAGCTAGCCTAGGGTAATTTAAAGGTTACAAAGTTGGCGCCCAACGCCAATTTTATTTTTAAGGGTTAATTAAGCTACAGAGTTCACTACTTTGATGGCTGCTTGGCTATCTAACATGATAACAACCTTTTGTCTACGATAGTTTCTTTCCATATCAAATTCTAAACATCTTTTAATGGCGCAAATATCCTCTTAAAAAATACTTAGGTATGCACCCATGCTCTTGGTCCAAAAAACCCCTGCCCCATTTCCTTCATCTGTCTTGAAGCCATCCGTATACCACTTTTGGTTAAGCAACAAATAGGTGTCTTCTTCCTATTCAGATTTACTAACCAGTTTTGTGGTCAATTTGCCCATAAAGTCAAATTTATTTGCCATGACATCTTGGAGTTTCAATAAATTGAAATGATTGAGGTTTTTTTTAGATTGTTCCTTTTTTGATCATTCTATATTGTTTTCTTTCTTAAACTTCCTACTTGAATGAGTAGTAGCGTGGGATTTAGGATTACTTCCATTGCAGAAGTGAGACATGTTCACATTGCTCCAGTAATGCATGCATCTCTAAATCTTTAACAGGTTTGTACACGTAGTAGTCAGATAAGCTATCGTGCACTAAGCTCTTCTTCTTTAGGTGCCGTCTCCGCTTTGAAAGTTGGCAATCATCAGAGCGATTTTAATTTTTGAGACAGCGGCACTAAACAAATCGTTGTTGCTACATCCAAACCAATTCCGTAGGTTTTTCAGCCAAGAGCTTCGTCTCCTTCCTATAGATCTTTATCCTTAAATTTTTCCTTGCCTAATGACCTGAAGTAACGCATACCTATGTATCTTCCCTCATGACATGTCCCATGTATTGTAGTTTTCGTTTCCTAATTGTCAGAAGTACTTCGTTTCTGTATTCATTCTTCTTATCACCTCTTCGTTGGTTAATCTCTGAACCCAAGAAATCCTTAGCATCTTCCGATAAAACCACATTTCAAATGCTTCTAATCTCTAATCTTCAGTTTTCAAGCTCCCAATCCATAATATACTATTGACAGTAAATCTCGGCAACAGAAAACTTATTTCATTCTTGTAAATGTGCGCCAAGCTACTGCCCCATAAATGATGATTGATCTTACTATTGCATCCATTGCAAAGTACCTACCTGCCTTACAACCCCAATTTTTTCCTGCAATGCTTCTGCATAAGGGCCTTTGCAGTTTTGTGTACTATTTCGTTTTCGTCGTTGTTTCAAAGTAACATGTTATCTTGGATTAGCCCACTGTTATCCACTCGACTTTAAAGGTTTCAGCTTAGGGGCCTTTTTCCTTGTAGAGGTAACTAAAGTTTACAGCTTTATTTAAAGAGGATTCGTATTATAAATATTTAGTTCAACATAGTCACCAATTTTCTCTTAAGCGTAATATTCGCTTTAATCATTTATTAAATAATAATTTGTATGCGAATTTATAAGTTCATACAATTTAATCGATCTTCTTCATTATTCGGTTATCATGTTGAAATTTTACATAATGCAATATTAATTATTATATTTTTCAATAAAGCTGTTCTCTCTCAATTGTCTGCAGTTTAACCAAGAGAGTATTGCAGCGAGGTGCTTTATTGTGTTTGAGCATATTGATAGCTTCTATAGTTTACTGCATACAGGGTATCTGGATATCTACTGTCTGGTAAATTATATACGTTGTTTGCTCTTGATTGGTGGTTAAAATGTATTTGACATATTTTTAATATATCTGTTACTAGATCGCTGTTGTTTTTCTTTTTTAACATTTTCTCCTCTCAGTTTCAGCATTTTATTTTTATCTGTTTGTTTCTTTGCTTTATTTTTGTTTTTCAAACTGATTAAATAGTTTTCTCTAAACTTAAATTACCATAGTCTTACATTTCTTCTGTTTACTACATTTTCCAATAACCAATTCCTGTGGTTATCAGATTTATCTAAATCTAAATCTTACTGGTATTCTTTGTGTAGTTGGAGTTTATATTATCTCTGACCCTTTTTAAAGACTTAAAATTAATTTGTATTGTTTACACCAGATTTATCAACCCTTAATTGAATTAATTAGATTTTTAAAAGGAGTTTCTTGTTAATGGCGCTGATTTTGATCAGAAGAAACAATCTAAAAATCAGATAAAGCAGGATTAGAATTTAATTAATTTTAGGGTTAATCTGGACATTGTATTCTCGGTTATTATTTTGGTCCTAAATATTATTATTCTAAAATTTGCATTGTTTGTGTTTTAGATTTTTGTTAAAACTTTAACATTTGTATGAAGTGTTTGATAAAAAGTGTGATTTAGGTTTAAAGATTAAAGATATGAAAATGGTGACTTATTCGAAAATTCTATTCTAAACTCAAATGGGTATTAGTTTACTTAAAATCGATGATTTCGGTCTCCTAACCGAATAAAGAGATCAATTGTGAACACCAAACTCTAGAATAGAATTAAAGCACCTTATCTAGCCCTGCCCCCTTAATGAGACTTAATAACCTTAACAGTGGTCTTTCCACGTTACTAGGTTCTTATCTTCCAATACCAGATACCGCGTCCTTGGTAGGCCTTCACAGTGGCATATGACATGAAATGCGGTTTTCTCCTCCTCTTGGCGATATCAACAGATGTCTTCATCTGCTAGGTTCAACAATTTCATGTGTTTTCTGAGCTGACAATATCCTGTCAAAAAACTAATCTATTGTGAACACCCATCAACTCTAGAATAGGGTTAAAGCACCTTATCTAGCCCTGTCCCCTTAATGAGTCCTAATAGCCTTAACAGTGGTCTCTCCACGTTACTAGGAGAGTTTCTTATCTTCCAATACCAGATACCGCGTTCTTGGTAGGCCTTCACGTTGGCATATGACATGAAATGCGGTTTCCTTCTCTTCTTGGCGATATCGACAGATGTCTTCATCTGCTAGGTTCAACAGACTCATGTGTTTTCTAAGCCGACAATGTCCTGGCAAAAGACTAATCATTCCGACATCGTTTCGCCTTTGGGATAATAACTTTGCAGTAAATTTTGCCGAGTATCCTTTTATAAAGACTTTGGCTTGTCGTTTGCCCGGTGATTTTTCCTACAATTCCCGGGCTTTTTCTAGGCTCCATATCTCGATGGCTGCCATTCTGAAAGTGTCAGCAACCCCGCCGAATGGTTCCGGGCCAATCATTGGGATATTAGATCACGCTCTGGCCAATTCATCAGCTGCCTCATTACCTTGAAACCATGAGTGTCCTGGTACCCATGCTAGTGTCAGGGAATTCCGACTTGTGGCATGTATTAGGGCCCTAGAGCAGTCCCACACCATCTGTGAGCTTTGTGCCGAGACTATCGCCTTTAGAGCTGTTTGGCTCTTTGAGTATATAACTTCGGTTTTACCCTTTATACCCTGATTTACGATCTCTGTTGCCCAGTGTTGTATGGTCATTACTTCAGCCTGAAACACTGTAGCATCCGCAACTAGACTTAATTGGACTTATATCTTGTGTCTTCTACTGTATACGAGTATACTGGACCCTCTGCCTTTCTCAGTCTTTGAGTCATCGGTATACCAGATTGACTCCCCTTGAATTAGGGGGACATTGTTCCATGAATCCCTTTCAGTAATTCTTGTAAAATATAAGACAAGGCACAAAAACAACCGACTTAGAGGCTAAGATGAAACCAGGGAGATAGTACTCTTAATTACCTTAGTTATTGTAGTAAATAACAAATAATTACTCGTACCAGAATCGACAAATCAAAAGTGGTTTATTCAGAGTGTGACTTATTCACCTATAGTCTTTGATCTAAATTTTACACAAACTGTTTTAACTTATTTCTTTATTCCATTTTGGCTGAAAGAGACCGAAGCCTAGGCTAAAAAGACAAGAGCCTAAAAGAATTCTTGTGTTCAGAACTATTTATAATCTTACTCCCATTAGGATACTCTGGGACTGTACGTTTTATTTGATTCAAAATCACCCAGATGACATAGTTTTTAGTAAATCTTAAAATTTTTTGATGAAGAATATTTCTCGGGATTGCTACGAGCTATGAAAAAAGGTTTAACGATATCTTAAAGGATTCACACAACGATAATTTTGACCAAGACTTTGACTGTGACCTTCAAGATCATTTAAATGTCATTTTTTTAATGGAAATACCTAGTTTTGATCCCGGAATTTAAAAAAGGAAGAAATTCTACATTGGAATATGTCCTTCAGCATTCATAAATTTGACCTTGACTGTAGCCTTCAAGGTCATTTTCAAAAGTTCATATTAATTTTACGGGACCCATATGAACTGGGATCAAATTTGAACAGAGGTTGTAGGGTTTTGAGGGAGCCTCACAACGGTAACCGTGACTATGACCTTCAAGGCCATTTGAAAAGTAGATTTTTTATGTGCATATTGATAAAGCAGCATTTAAGAAATTAGTCTTTGTGACTCTCCTTTCGATTTCTCGCCACAATCAATGTTCGTACTGATCGGTAATTGATTGAAAAGGGAATATCTTTTCGATTGAAATATTTTTAGTGTTTTAAGTGAGGTGTTCCACCGTCGGAAGTAAAAACGGACTTTAATTTTAAAATAAAGCCAGTAAGAACAACACAGGGGAATATCAAATAAAAAAAGAATTGTAAATGTCTCTCAATTCTAAGAAATAGAAATGCGTTAGATACTCTAAACGGCATAAAAGATAAAACAAATATTCATGGAATCTACGAGAAAAAATGTAACAAATTCATAAAAAAAACAGTATAGTCTTTTACTAACGAGTTTTTGGAAATTTCGAATGAAAAGTTTCTATTCAGGTACTTTTTTTTACCTAAATAAGTAGGTAATACTTTTTAGAAGTAGCTAAATCCCCCGATCTTCGAGAAAAACGCTTTTAAAGCTATCACTGCGTGATAAGTTTATTTTTTTTTTTAATTTGAGTAAAAAATTGTATAAAGTACTAGGAAGCTATAATATACGTCAATTTGTGTTTACCTTTAGCTAACGTAACTTTAAATAGTAATAGAATAGACATCAATAGTTATTTGTGACACAAGGACGGAAAATGACATTTTGCAAGAGCGAGTAAAGTTGTGTAGCCGGACGTGTAACACACACTATTTTTTGTTCCGACCAATTTTTAATATATTCAAAAGTTCAAAAACTTTTTACTTTATGACATACAAGATTAGATATTTATTGACATCTATTACACGATTAAAAGAATTAGTAATAATGGATTGATTTTCTGATAATCGATTTCAAGATCCTTAATTTTTATACATACGAATACTGTGCTAGTAAGCAGCACAGTAAAAATTGTTATATTGAAAATTTTAACATTAATATCTAAAAATTTTATATAAAAATAAAATCGAGATATGTATTTTCATAATCGAATGATAAGTAGTTGTAAATTGACATAAATGTAAAATTTAAAATAAAAGTTGTGAGAGAAATTAAATGTAAATTAGAAACCTGCCTACCTTTAGAAAAACTTATTAGTTTAGTATATTATACGCTGTTTTTAAATAAATTTAATTAAAATTTGTAGTATTCATTATGTATTTTTGATGACTCATATCGCCATCTCTTTAGATAATCTAAAAGCTACTTTGCCGGCCTAGGCCGGAAAATGTCATTTTCCGGACGATTTTGAAGTAATTAATAGTATTGTTTCTGGACGGAGGACCAAAAAAAGTCTTCCCAAAACAGTGAAGAAGACTCCTGAAAAGTAATACAAAAGAAAGTAGATATATAGGTTGCGATTAGATGATTAAAAACCAAATTCTTTTAAAAAATACATCAATTCTCTCAATACCAAATTTAATATGGTCATTAGCTTCTCGTTTTAAAAAAAATTATCTAGACTGAAAGGAAAGAAAAGTTTCCTATCTGAAAGTTTACATCTTGACCAAAAAGTCTTTTGAACTTGATTATTCTCAAGGTATTCATGAAAGGCAAAGGGAAAAACAAACCCTAAATCACTCAGGAGTCGTTGACAGAAACTGTGACTGGGGCAACAATGCATATTGCAGGAGATTTGGGAGTCTGGAATACAGTTCAAAATTCAGTGTAGGTCTGTTTGTCTGTCTGCCTGCCTGTCTGTCACTATGCCTGTTTTTCTGTCAATCCATTTGTCTGTAGTTTGTGTGTTTGCCTATCTGTCTATCTGTTTTTCTGTCTGTTTGTCTGCCTATCTATCTGTCGGTCTGGCGCGGCGGTCTGTTTGTCTGTCTGATTGTTCTGTCTAATCTCTGGAACAGCTGGACCGATTTTGACGGAACTTTTACTGGCAGATAGCTGATGTAGTAAGAAGTAACTAATAATATCTTTTTTGGTTTCTGATTCTGAGACACCACAATAAATAAAAGCTTCGGGAGTTTTTATGGAAAATCACTTGTTTTTTAAAAATTTTGAAAATGCCAAAATGTTTTTTGTACAAGTAAAAGACATAATCAGATACAAAAAACATTGTTTTGATGTCACTGTATATAATAAAGAACTTTAAATAATAATAAAAAAGTCATCAAAAAGTCAAGCTCTTTTAAAACAGTGAAAAAAACTACTGAAAAGTAGGTATATACATAGGTTGCGATTAGATGATTAAAAACTAATTTCTCTTAAAAAATACATCAATTCTCTCAATACCCAAGTCAATCTGGACATTATATTGTCGTTTTAAAGAATAGCATTCGAAAATTATCCAGATTGAAAGGAAAGAAAAGTTTCCTATCTGAAAGTTTACATCTTGACCAAAAAGTCGTTTAATCTTCTGAACTTGATTATTCTCAAGATATTCATGAAAGGCAAAGGGAAAAACAAACGCTAAATCACTCAGGAGTCGTTGACAGAAACTGTGACTGCGGCAACAATGCATACTGCAGGAGATTTGGGAGTCTGGAATACAGCTGAAAATTCAGTTGTGCGGCATATCCTGAAATACACGGACGGCTACTTCTGTTCCGCTGAAAAAGTTTTCATACTCGTACATGAGATCGCGCGTGTAGATAGTTTTGAAGTTTGTTAAAGAAAAATATATTGTTGTTTAAATAAGTGAAAAATATGTATAAATTTTATGTAAAATATACATAAAATTGTAGTTTAATATAATTAAACCATATAGTGCTAAAAATACAACTACTAATTGAAGTGATTTTTCAGTGAAGTGTTATTCATTTTTCCTTTTATTAAAACGCGTTATACGGTCTGAAATTTTCACTTAAATTAAATAAATGTAGTTAAATTTAGTTTTTCTTTCATAGTTTTATTTGTTTGAATGAGCAGTGTTAACGTTCCTAATGGTATCTTTGAAATGGGGAGGATCAGTTATATGGAGTAAGTGGATTTAGTATTTTTTTATTAACTGTAGTAATATAATATCCACCTGTTGAACACTGTATGTAAGGCATATAATATACATACATGAAAATAAATAAAAGTAAAACGGATTATTTTCTGCACTTCGTGTTTCTCCGGTTATTCGCAAAAATGTTAATATTTATTTGATGGAAATTACAATCTATACATATTGTTACGTTCTAGGGGTTCAAAATAAAATCACTGCTGAACGAAAATTTATTTACACACACAATAAACTAAACGAATTATAACTAAATAACTAAACTAACTATAACACACTAATTTATGTACAACAATTAACTTCGATTTATATTCACTATTTATTTTCACTTCGTAGATCGCTCGAATATTTAGACTGTCGCTGTTAACTTTTTACTTTCCCGTGGGTCGTGGCTCTCCGCTTATATACCTGTTCACTGCTTCCAGAACGTTCTTCGGTAACAATTTCTAGAAAGTCTGCAGGCGCCGCGTATAGAAGGAAGTCTCTCGATCATTCTGTTCGAGAATTAGCGCGTTGTTTACCTGGAGGGCGACAGGGGCGTACTAAGGAAGTGTCGCTCGTTACAATATAAAAAAACTGTAGAAATGTATATGTTTGTGCGCGCATTACATCAAAACTACTGATCCTATTCGAATGCGGTTTTCAAAGACGTATTTGTCTTCTTTCAACATAACATCTGGTGTATAAAACTTTCTCCCCCCCCCCTTTAACTGGGTGAGGAAAGAAATTTTTATACAAAAATCAACACGCCACGCGAACGACGTCGCGGGTACATCGAAATAGAACCCAAAAATGTGGTTACATTTTTTTGTCTGCCTGTCTGTATGTTTGTTCGCGCATCACATGAAAACTACTGATCCGATTCGAATGCGGTTTTCACAGATGTATTTGTATTCTTTCAACTTAACATCTGGTGTATAAAAATTTATCTCCCATTCCTTAAATGGGGTGGAGTAAGAAATTTTTATACAACAATGACACGCCACGCGAACGACGTTGCGAGTACAACTAGTTATTACTATAAAGCTACGTTTACATTTTCATATATAAATATAGAAAAAGCAATTAACGTCTGTGAAAACCAATTTGAACGAATAATAATTACTTTATTAATATTGAAAATTTACATCCAATAATTCATGCGAGTTGTAGCAGTTTCATATTTAAAACATACTTTTATTTAGGGAATTAATGGATCCAGTTTTATCACATTTTTTGTTTTAATTTGTTTTATTAAAATATTTTTTTTTGGTATTTTTTATAACACATAAATTAGCAGCTTATAATTCTATGATACATAAAGCATTTTCAATTCCAATGGACAAAATTAACTTTGATAAAGAAATTAATATTATAAAACAAATAGCTATATCTAATGGCTATCCGATTCATTTAATAAATAAATTAATTAATAAGAAAGAACAAAAAATGTCACTACAACTAATATTTCCTAAACAAACTAAAGAAATTAAAAGCTATAAAAATATTACATATTGTGGAAGTATTTCCAATACAATTTCAAAAATAATATCTTCAGCAACATCAACATTAATGTCATTTAAGACACTAAATAATGTTGGTACAAAATTATTAAATGTGAAATCAAAATTACCTAATTTAAAAAAATCTGGTGTTTACAAAATTAATTGTCCAAAATGTAATGCCATATATATAGGTCAAACACAAAGAAAATTTGAAATCAGATTCAATGAACACTTAAGAGCATATAGATTAAAACAACCAGATAAGTCAAATTATGCAAAACACCTACTTGAACATCCAACTTCACTCTTACATAACAATAACATCCAAATACTACACATTTGTAATAAAAAACAAAATTTAGATTTCCTTGAAGAACTTGAGATAAAAAGACATCTAGCAGATCCACAATTTAAAGTTGTTAATGAACAAATTAATCCTAGAAATTCTCCACTATTAAATTGTTTACTTTGATTGAGTCTTCATTTTATACATAGATAAGATATAATTGTAATACAAATATATTAAGTTATTGTAAAGATCAGCAGATATAGTTTTTTCCTGGTTTTCCTATATCATTGCACAGTTATACTGATCTTAGAGGGAGATACATCCAGGATAATCCCTTAGGGCTAATAACATCTAGGCTTTAATATTGTTATATCTAATTACTTCCATACCTAATCTAGCCTTAATATTACCTAATCAACATCAGATAGTTAGATACAAATAAACAAAATGTAACTTTATAATATGTCAATCTGATGATGCTAGTTCAGCGAAACATGTCATTTTAAAGATTTTTTTTTTTTAATTAAAGTGAAAGTTATATATAAAAAACAGAGAGTTTTTTATTACTTTTATTATTCCAAATAACGCTGAAAGCGTCTATAAAATTTTTTAGGTATTTCGAAGGTGAAAACAAATAACTAAAAAGAATTTATATGGTATTTTTAGTGTGGCATTTGAACTAACGTGATATACAACAAGAGTACATTTTCATTAGTAAATGGATTGGAAAATTTATTTTTGAAATTTAAATATTATTCAGATGGTCCCTATTAAAATTACGGATTATTAACCAATGGGCACAAGCCGTCTCTGCTTATCTGTACGTAATGTAGATTCATTTATACCGTCAAACACAGGACATGGATGTATGCAATCCGTAACTGGAATTTTATAGTATTCCAATGTATAGTTTAGAAATTATGACAAAACAAAGGTTTTTATTTCGAAACTTTAGAGGTCTATAACTCGGATACGAAGGCTCGTATGACAAAAATTTATTTGAACTTCTAACATTATTTTGACCTCTTCTATTTGCTCCCGAATTTTTGGCATTAAGTTCCTGGACACCCTGTATATCTTATTTATCTATACAATCTATACAAATAAATAAAATTAGAGTCGCTGTTTGTTATATTAAAATATGTCTGTCTGTCTGTTTGTGTATCTGTTTGTCTCCTTGCTAAAGAGATGTCGTAATTGGCAGTGACCTGTTAAGTTTTCCACAGCTGTTCGGAGATTTTGTCTGGTCAATGCCTTAAATTTTTTTGCTGTTTCCTCGCCAGGATGAGATAATAACACTCTGGCCAGTCTACAGTTTTGGTGGGAGTGCTGTTTGATAAGGTCCACCACAGCAAACATTGTTTGCTTGGTACATGAGCAATGGCTAACATATTTGTAGACCACAGTCCTCCTTGCTAAATTGTCCGCAATGCGATTTTCCTTAGAGTTCCTTTGTCCTCCATCCAGCTTAGAGTGACCAAGTTATTCTGGCTGGCCTCAGTAAGAGTTTGGTGACATTCTAATACTAAACTTGAACTGATATATATTCAAGGTCCGTAGTGCTTGTCAGCAGTCTGTGTAAATATTTAAATTCTGCCTGTGATGTTCCTATTGATTATCCTTTTGCAGCTATGGTTATGCTTGTGAGTTCTGACTGAACCACACTTGACAAGCCATCCACAGCCTATTTCATTTTTAGGTTCAAGGATCTAGAGTTAATTTCACATTCCACACCTTGTTTCATTTTTGATCCATCCGTATAGGCGCTCAGAGCGTTCACTACGTTTGCGTCTGCTGTCTTGTGTGTACCACAAAAATAAATATTCTGTGTAATCATTACTCTGAAATAGTTTGTTACTCTTCTTCTGTTAAAAAAAAATAATTTTAAAATTTCATTAAGTATTAAGCGATAGAAATCTTACCGTCATTGATGTACCTACACCAATTACTAATCTTATCAAGACTCATTAAAATGTAACCACCGTGCGGTAGAGAAAGTTCGTTCAAAAATACACTTAGAAACTCAGTTGATATTCAATCTTCTATTACCGCTAACAAAAGTTTTCAGACTCCTTTTATGATTACTAGCAGCAAAAAAAAAGGAACTTTCGACAACTCTTTTGGATGTATTATTTGCGAGACGAAGTTTTTCGTTTCCAGTGAAAATAGTTTTCTTGTTTTAAAACTCCCTTTTTCGATTTGTGAAGTTTTATTGGAAAATAGTAAGAAGTATTTGCTAAAATTGATTATTTCGGTGAAGTTAGCAACTGCCTCAAACAAAGGACAGGTTTGAATATAAATCAAATCAACTATAAGCCCTGCTGAGTGTTTGAAACTAGATATTATTAAATTAGTAGTAATTGAATAAAACCAGAACCGAGTACAACCAGTTTAAAATACGAGAAAATGGAGTGTTACTTTTTGGAGATATAAAATGAAATGCAACAGTAGGTACGGTTTGAGAAACCCTACAGATGCAGAATTGCAAAGAAAGAGAAAATTCTTAGAGGATTAATTAAGCTACAAGTGTAATGAGATTTTTTAAATATTTTTAATAAATTCATCATCTAGTAAACTAGTTTTAGATGAAACCGAAGCTGTAATAGTATTTTTTTTAAAACCGGCTAGAAATTAGTACTTTCCGGTTTATTTTTAGGTCAGAAAATCTCATTTTGTCGGACAAGGCCAGAAAATAAAAATGAGTCCAGTAAAAGCTTTTACCGGACTCATTTTTATTTACTTTCTGGCCTATCTTTAATGAAAAAAAAAACAATAAAATAGTTAGTCTAAGATAGCGGTCAATTGGTTTCTATGGTAACCTAGTTTTGTATATATTTAATACTATAAAATAACTTAACATATTTTGACGTTTAGTTGAAAACCTGAAATTAATTATAAAATGGATATTTAAAATGATCTGGATCTGGAAATTTGGGAGGGGCGAGCTAGTACTCAGCCAGCACTGAGGCCACATATGGCCCATTGTGCATCCTCCCGTATGTAGGAATATCCTCACCTCAGGCTGTCACCAGGCCTATTGATTTAAAATAGGTGATGAGGCTCTCGAGGGGGATCTCCCTGACATCGGTTGGTGTAAGCCAATACTCGCCCAACACGAATCTTCTGATTTCAGAAAAAGCAGAGCAGTCATACATAATGTGTTCTACTGTTTCCTCTTCTTGTTCGCAGCCTCTGCATAGCGGCGATTCTGTTAATTTCATCCTAAAGAGATGTTGTCGCAATTGGCAGTGACCTGTCATGATTCCCACAGCTGTTCGGAGATTTTGTCTGGTCAATGCCTTAAATTTTTTTGCTGTTTCCTCGCCAGGATGAGGTAATAACTCTCTGGCCAGTCTACAGTTCGTAGTTTCATCCCAGCACTGTATGAGTTTTTTGTGAGAGTGCTGTTTGATAAGGTCCACGACTGCGGACAATGTTAGCTTGGTAGATGGGCGGGGGCTAACATATTTGTAGCCCGCAGCCCTCCTTGCTAAATTGTTCAAAATGATGCATTTGATTGTGAATTAATGGAAGATGAAATTATACCAGATGAAATTGTTAAGGCGGCCACCCAAGCAACGTTTGTTAAAAAAAATGTTAAAATTAGTTAATAAAGAGTTCTTGTTATAAAAATGTAAACTGAATTATACGAAGTTTATGGAACAACAATGCCCGTTTTAAAAAAAATATTGTACGTAATACGTCCCAAAAGTGCTTTTACTGGACTCGCAGGCTTGCAGGTCTCGCCTGCAGCTCGCGCTGCAATTTGCCCGCTCGTCCAGTAAAAGACCACTTTCGGGACTTGTTACGTAAACTACTATTATTTGTTTAAAGCGAATAAGAAAACTGTGATTTTGACAGTTACACCCATAGATATGCCCAAAAAACATCATTTTTGTTAATTTTTTTTTTTTTCGTTTTTTTGAAATCTGCAGGTCCGAATCGGTTCAAACTTACAGGGAATCTAAGTTAGATGGAACTCTTTGGAACGCTTTTTAGTTCATTCCGATCGGTCAAGCCGTTCAAAAGTTATAAAAGGTTTACTTACATCCACACACACACATCCAGACATACATACAGACATACAGATACCCTCGTAAAAATAGTCAGAGGAGGTTCCAAAGACCTCAAAACGTTGAGATCCGATAAAAACTCGATTTTCTAAAAACCGGGTAAAACCAATAACTTCCCGATTTTAATTTTTTTTTTATTTTTTTAGTGGGAAGTTAAAAATATACTTCAAAAACCCTAAAATAAATGCAGAATTTTATTTTCAATCGCAGTATAAAAAACCAATAATCTACCACTATTTTCCATGGATGTGACTTTCATTAGCAATTTAAATAAACTGTAGGATATCTTGTACACAATGATAACATTTTCAAATGAATAAAAAATGCCATGAAATTGAGTGATTGATCCGCGTAGTTGTTGTTTTTTTCCAGTCCTGCCATTATCAGCCTGATGTTGGGTTTCACTTTGCATTTTTTAATTATGCAACTTGAATTCGGATCTGTCGGTGACAAATTAATGTACAAATTTTGATTTAACCCAACATTTAGTATCTGTAGATACAAACATTCAGTAAAAATATATGAGTTTGCTTTCATATTTTTTATTCGGTTGAATTAGGTCAAATACGCTTCAAATAACATTTCTTGCAAGTGGTAACGTTTAACCTGATCTAATTACAAAAAAGCGAATAACTCTGGAACGAGAAATACGGGAAATTGGAAATAATTACACAAAATATAACCGGAATGCTACGTATTCCGAAGTCAATTTTATATATCTATCTACCTATACCACACAGGAAACAATATTGGACTGAAATACTTTTTATTAACCGACTTCAAAAAAGCAGGGGTTCTTAATTCGAGCATTTTTTTATGTAGGTATGTTACCGAATATCACCAGTATTTATAATCCGTTTTGAAAAAATCTTTTTGTATTCAATAGAGTAGAGTGTTCGTGTGGTCCCATAGAAATTTGATTAAGGTCTGGTCATCAATGTGGAAGATATTCCAGGAAATACCACAAAAATCAACTGAATAAGCTCTGCAGTTAAGTTAATATGTTAATAATGAGGTATAACATAAAAACATAATAATTAGCCCGTTACTGAGCCCCATCTATCTAGCGGTCCAAATTGAGAAATGTGAGGTTTAAAACAGTGCTCTGAATTGGTCACTAATTGGTCATAATTGGTCACTAGGTCCGACTAATTGGTCATTTATACAGAAATTTTTGCAATAAGTTTAAAATATCAAGGTCATCCAAAAAATTTTAGCGGCTCAATTTGATCGTAGAGAGCTCAATCAAATTGAATTTAATTGGTCACAAACTGGTCAAAATTGGTCAGTACATGATGATAATTGGTCAGCGTTATTGACTTTCAAGGTCAGCCTCCCATCTATCTAGCGGCCCAAATTGGGAAATTTCAGGTTTAAAACAGTGCTCCGAATTGGTCACTAACTGGTCATAATTGATCACTAAGTCCGACTTATTGGTCATTTATACAGAATATTTTGCAATGAGTTTAAAATATCAAGGACATTCAATAAATTTTAGCGGCTCAATTTGATAGTACAGAGCTCAATCAAATTGAATTTAATTGGTCACAAACTGGTCACCATTGGTCAGTATATGATGATAATTGGTCAGTGTTATTGACGGAGTTAATAACTAAATAATGACATTCAAACACAAGCAAATTTTGTGAGCGACCCAAAATCAAAAATTTGCAATTAAAAAAAAAAAAAAGATTTCTAAAGCTAGTGTTATATTAATTGGTCACCCCTCTCTAAGATCCTTTGAAACAGGTGACCAATCCTTCTGACCTACTGACCAATTGTAACCAATTCGTGACCAATTAATATAACACTAGAGGAGTTTTAAATTACAATATGTCAACTGTTCCTACCTTTAGAAATATATTTTTTTAAAACGCAAATTTTTGATTTTGGGTCGCTCACAAAATTTGCTTGTCCTTGAAAGTCATATTAAGTTAATAACTTCGTCAATATCGCTGAACAATTATCATCACATACTGACCAATGTTTACTAGTTTGTGACCAATTAAATTTAATTTGATTGAGCTCTGTACTATCAAATTGAGCCGCTAAAAGTTTTTGGTTGACCTTGATATTTTAAACTCATTGCAAAAATTTCTGTAAAAATGACCAATTAGTCGGACCTAGTGACCAGTTATGACCAATTCGGAGCACTATTTTAAATTCAAATTTCCCAATTTGGACCGCTAGATAGATAGGGACTGACCTTGAAAGTCATAATTTAGTTTATAACTCCGTCAATAACGCTGACCAATTATCATTATAAACTGACCAGTTTTGACCATTTTGTGACCAATTAAATTCAATTTGATTGAGCTCTCTACGATCAAGTTGAGCCGCTAAAATTTTTTGGATGACCTTGATATTTTAAACTTATTGCAAAATTTTTTGTATAAATGACCAATTAGTCGGACCTAGTGACCAATTTATGACCAATTAGTGACCAATTCGTAGCACTGTTTTAAACCTCAAATTTCTTAATTTGGGCCGCTAGATAGATGGGGTTCCGTTACTGTCTTACTCTAAAGCGAAAGGCCTCTTCTCACAAGAAGAAGGAATGAGCATTTAAACAATTCGTTATTACTTTAAGTTTAGTACTAGAATTTCACCAAATTCTAACTGTGGCCAGCCAAAATAATGTGATCAGTGATCACTCTTAGCTGGATGCAGGAGAAAAGGACTCCAAGGGCAACTGCATTGCGGACAATTTACCAAAGAGGATGTCTGCAAACATGTTAGCACTTGCTCATCCACCAAGCAAGCTGTCCTGGACCTTATCAAACAGCACTCTTACTGGCCAGAGAGTTATTACCTTATGCTGGCAAGGAAACAAGAAGAAAATTTCAGGCATTAACCAGACAAAATCATTGTTAACCCACAGGTTATAAGTGATATACTGAATTAACTTGTCTATGGATCTGCTCTTTAAATACGGTAATGTGTAAACAAGACAGAAGTACCCTTCTTCTGATAATTCTTTCCGTATATCTTTTGTTGTGTTTCGTCAAGGTTTCTTTTAATTTTTTGCATCCAATTGCATCTTCTTTACTGCAACCAATTTCTTTGATGGTATTCGTTTTAAAATTGTTCTTGGTTCTTTTTATAATTATCTACAATCTCTAAAACAATTTAAAAACTAATACACTTGTACGGTGTTTTATCGTCAGATATTTTATCATTTAAGCAAAATCGATCTTTCAGATTATTTTTGTTCATTTACTTCAATTGTGAATGCGTTTGGGAAAAACGAATCTTTATTTGCATATAGGTTTCAATAAGCAATTTTAAATCAATCATCCATGTATAAACGAATTACCTTCTTGTTATGTATTTATGGTCCAGAGAGATTCAACAGGTACGGAATTGTGTGTTGAATAATCAAACTGAAATGAATTCCTACAAAATATTATCAATAGACGTATCAACTAAAGAAAATTCAAGCATCTTGGGAAACGAATATTCACATGCGCTTTGAGTATCGCATATTTCTTGGGTTTGCTTTTTTATTAAAGGAACTTCTATTCAAAGGAATATTTTGCTTGTATGAGAGCAAATAGAAAATATACACACTTGCTCAAAATGTAGGGATATTTAAAAACTTTATTTATAAAATTGATCACAAGTTTTGCATGAAATAAGTTGTGTAAGCCTGATACGTAGAAAGAGTTAAATAAACAAAGATACCGAAATAAATAAATACATAAAAAAATAAATGTATGCAAAAACGAAAATTTATTAATCCAATTTTTTATAAAAAAAAATTGACAATGGAATAAATCAAAAAATGTGGCCTCCTCGTGCATTTATGATGGCGCTACAACGTCTTTCCATACTAAGGATAAAGTTATCCAGATCTTTTTGGGGAACTGCCATCCAGTACTGTTGAAGAGCTTAAAACAGCTGATTGCAATTTTGAAATAGACTCTGGTTTTGAAAAAGGCTGAAGCATATCCTAAAAGATTGAGCTGGACAGGGCAAAACTGGAATATTCTGCTCTTCCAAGAAATTTCTTATCACTCTGGCTGTATGTGGAGTAGCATTGTCAAGTATCAAGATAAAATCAGGACTAATGTTTTGTACGTATGGAGCAACTATAAGCTCTAGAACATTTGTAAAGTAGCGATCTGTTAATAAAAAACGATCCAGCAGAACGAAGTTAGTTCTACTGCCAAGCGAAATTCCTGCCTATACCATAATTGTGCCTCCTCTGTAGCTGTAAACCTCTTCTGTATGTTGAATTTGATTTCTTGCACCAGATTGTCTTCATATGCGTATTCTTCGAGAATGTGGATACAAACCAAAAAGAGATTTATCGGTGAAAAGAACATTTTGCCATATAACATGTTCTTGTGCCCAACCTAGCCAACTGGCACGATTTCTTCGATTTAAAGGTTGGCATCTCCAAGGTATTTGGATAACTAAATTACCTTCGGTCAACCTTCTGCAGATGGTATGTCTGGAAACAGTCAGAATATGAGCTCCTCGGAGATGTTTAATTAACAGCCGTGCCGTCACTTTGCGATTTCTTCGCGCTTCTAACCGAACATATCGGTCCAAATGAGGTGTTGTCATTTAAAGACGTGAGTGATTTTGAGCATGTGTGTACATAGATATATTTAATTCATATCTACATATGTGGTATTTATAATGGTATAAATATATATATTAAACACATATTTGGATAACGTTAATAATTAAAAACTAAGAATAATATAAAGGAACCTTCTAAGTGTTTATTATCGAAAAACTGAATAGAAACGTGTTCAATTCGTTCGAGTCTTACCTTCAAATCAACTTATTTTTAGCTAAAGCATCCATCTATTTACACTCGTGACGAAACTGCTGGAAATTTTTATTAAACATTTGAAAATATCAACAGTTAAGTGTCATTCATTTAGATAGAAAGGAATTTCTTAAAATAATTTAATTTCTTTGATTTTTTCTCAAGTTATGTTAATCGGAAAATTATTTTTAAACTATGGTTTGTTTATATAAACAGCATTTATAGGAACATATATTTTGGTGGAAAAGAAACGTGTATGATTTTATTAATTTATTTTGTTTAAAATATTAATAATGTTTCCAATGGTAATGAAACAAATGGAATTACAAAGAAAATAAATGTTTTGAAAAATTTGAATGACAGTTTATTAATAGTGTCATTATCAAAGGCAACAATTTTTTTTAAGATGAAGATCGAGCATCTTAGTTACCAAGTACAATAAAAGTATGAGTAAAAATAATTGTTTACCACTTTTAAGTTTCCTAGCTTTCCGGGTGTGTTTGGCTCCCTTAAAGAAAAGGGCTGCTAATTTTTGTTTTGTATTGTTTGTATTAAAACGACGGTAATTGATTGGATGGTCATAAATAAATAAGAGATATGCCATAAAACTGAAAGTGGAAAAATATAAAAGCTTATAAAGTTTGAATTTTAACTTAAAATAAAAAGAAAAATAATTAAAAGAATAAATCAATCAACAGAAATAACTAAAACATAAATATCAGAAGTAAATAGACGAAGAGGCCAGAGATGGTAAGTGGAGGAGCAAAGAGAATGAGATAGAAAGTAGAGCAGCGGAAAGAAGGAGCTGGAAATTAGAGGAGTGTAAAGAAGACCTGCTGCAGGAAGAAAAAAATTGTATTTTTGTTAAGTTTTTTTTTGTAATATTAAGTGATTGCCTTAAATGCAGATTTAGACAAATTCTGCTGTGGTATTTCAACGGATATGGTAATCGAGCAGTCTATGATGAAAGCTATGAAGACAGATGGAGGTATGCTCGATAGGAATTAATGTAACTTCACTCTTATTTTCTGGTCTAATTTGACTGGGCTACTGTAGCTAGTATAGTATTTTACCAAAATTCCTTCTAATACATTTCAACACATCCATATGTGATGGTTGTTTGATGTAAAACAAGTGTATTAACTACCCATACATTTTATTTCTAACAAATCCATTGCCTCTTTCGAAAAAAACCTCCCGTGATAATAAAACAATGAGCCTTATTGTTTTACGATTCCCTAAATGCAGTTTCACATCAATAGTTTAACACGGTTTAAGTGCTAACTCGCGTATGTTTGAATGTTCTCGCATAGAGGCAGGAAAACAGAATACCTATTGTAAAATTGATTTAAAATCGTAAAATGTAAAGCACGTTGAACGCCTCGTGTGTAATAATAGGAATAGTAATTTTTAATTTTATTTTCTTATTAATCCTACGGCCTGTTAGTGATTGTTGTAATATGTTTAACAAATGAAAATTACACTATAACATAGATTTATTAAGATTTTCCGTTTCATACGTTCAAGAAAATTAAACTGTGTGCGCTAAATGTATTCATTATTACGTGAAAATCTTATAATATTTGGAAGATTCCGGAAAAGTTAATTCCTGATACAGAAATATTTTTCAAATAAATAAAATAAAGGATTTTAAAAATCTTTCATTTCATTTTTATGTACCTAGTACCAATCTTGCTTAAATGAAGAAGCGAAAAGAGTAAAAATTAAACGAAACATTATATAAAAGAAAAGTATTTGAAATTGAACCCAGAGCAGAGCAAAAGAAAGTGCAAGTAAAAGAAAGAATGAGCCAACAGGTATAGAAAAGCAGAGAGGCCACAGTTGGAATAGAAAGTTTAAGAGAGCAGAAAGACAAGAGAGAAGCAGTTCTAGCAGCAAGAAGAAATATTTGGTAAGAAGTGGAGTAGGAAGTAGAGAAAGAAAAGAATATTTTTTATGTTTGTTTGTTTTTTTTTTGTTGGTTGAAGAGTGTTCCAACAGGAAGGTCCTTATCAATATATAAAATAGTTACAAATAGATAAGAAGTTTCTGTAAAACCTGCATAAAAAGTGTGTGGTACGATATAAACCAATATAACTTTATATTGACTTAGTTTATACTTTTAATAATAGTATTGGCAAGTTACGTTACTGGCCAAAAATAAAAAAAATATTCATGGGAAATTAGGGTCCATAAAACCGGAACGTAAGTCATAAAAAAACTTTTTGATTAGCACAGCTGGTTAAAGCTAACAAGAAATTTTATTTAAATTTACGTTTTTACGAGGGTTGTCTTTTCAGTTATGCATATAGCCGTTTAAAAGGCGCCACCAATAGAACCTTCTGACACAAATCTAACCTCAATCTTTTGTTGATATAAATCCAGAGCTTCAAAACATCTAAATGTTAGATCATCCACCTGTTTTACCAATTGGTTTAAAAGTATGCAAAATATTTCGATTTTGAAATTTATACATTTTTTTTTGTCTGTACTTTATATGCATAACTAAAAAGATTACCACCGTATCTTATGTGCTACATAATTTCCCATACACAAATAGTGTATCAATCTGTTTATATATAATCAATAATCATGTTGAAGGTAGGAAATCCATCTGTGGCTAAAAGCCTCCCAAATATGATTTAGTTTCTTTTTAATGTTAAATCTGGTTTATCTTATTTTTGGCTCTCTTTGTCTCTCTCTCTCTCTCTCTAAAACACACACACACAAACACACACACACACACACACACACACACACAAACACACACACACGCGCGCGCGCGCACGCACGCACGCACACACACAAAGATTAACGGATATATGTGCTCTAGGAGAAACTAAGTAAGTGTACGATATAAGGTAAATCAAGATATGAATAAAAAGGCTGACTTACCACTAATGCATCTATCGCTAAAATTATAAAAGGCGATAACGATAACGATAGCAGGTTCAAGTCCTGCGAGATGTCAGTTCTTGCTATTTTTCCTTAATATTCCCTTTTGTCTAATTTCTGAATTTAAAATATATGTTATAGTTTTAGTGTTAAATATAAACTAAGAAGAGTACCCTTCTGTGCATAAATTAAATACCCTACCTAGGCTTTTATTGTTCTATTAAAACAACCAATAAATTGAAATAAATTGTAACTCATTCAAGTTTATTTCCATCGAACGATCCTCGTATAGTATAATATAAAACATTCAGTTCTACAAATTAAACTTTAAATACATTGTAGAATTAATTAAAAGCTAAATAGGTGAGTACCAAAACTAAAATACTTACATTAAAATTGTCATTTGCTCTTATTTAACTATACAGTATCCGCTAAACTAATAACAGTTTAATTAAAACCTTAATAAGCTTCGACTAGAACCAGTTTATTATCACAAAAGTTTATTTACTGGTAATGAAGTTTCTTCGTCAATACTTGGTCAATAAATAAAGTTTGCGAGTGTATATAAGACAAAAAGTCCGAGTTTCAATAACCAAAACTTTCACAACTTCATTCTCAGATGATGAATGAGGGTTGAAAGTAAATAAGTAAATAAGTTCAACTGGAGAAACTTTTGTCTGCGGATATATCTGGGTATTTGTTATTCGGGTATTCAGAAAACATTTGTAGCAATATTATAGAGCTTTTAAAAGACAAAGAATATTAAAGGACAAATAAAAACTTTGCAAGTGAAGTTTGACTTTAATGAAGTTGCAAAAAAATATATCTTTCCTTGCTTTAATATAGTTATATATAAACAGATTGATACCAAATTTGTTTATTTGAAATTATTATGTTGCACATAAGATACAAGGGTTGTCTTTTTAGTTTTGCATATAGGCATAAAGACAAACAATGTATAGATTGCAAAATATGTCCCTCTAAGATCGATAATACATTTTAAATACTTTCAAACCAATTGGTAATACAGTTATTCCAATCTTTAGTTGACACCTGTAAAAAAGCTGTTTTAAAGGCATGAATGGCTTTTTCTGGCTACTGGAATCGCTGTCCACGCATTGAATTCTTGATTTGTCGTAACCTAAAACAGTCGTTCAAAAAATTTTTATAATTTAAAAAGGTGATTTATAGCACAAGAGTTGGTATTCTGTAAAGCTTAAGAACAAGAAATATAAAACCCAAATTCCAAAATTTCTACCACCTAATAGATAATTTATTTAATGTAATAAATCTTAGTAGTTTACGACAGTTTACTTACAGGAATTATAATTGAAACTTTAAGATTCTAATCTTATATACAGCAACCCACAGATAAATCTAAAGAAAAGTTTTTGTAGCATTAACAGGCTAAATATTAAACTAAAGGATGCAAACTATCCTAAATGCCTAGCTGTTCTTTGGCTGGCTACCAAGAAACTTCTCTTTACCTTCAAAAGCTTCTACTTTTTAGCTGTTTGATTCTTCCCAAGTAAACGAGCAAGGTAATTAGGGAGGTTACATTTCAATAAAAACACTTCTTTTTTGAAATTCTAAACGGTTTTTAGTCTAAAATAATAATTAATTAAATTAATGATATCTCAACTCGTTAAGCAATTAAATTAATTTTGAATGAAAACCTAATTAACAGATGACTAATAACCTTGGAAAAGGACATTATTTTATACAGAATGGTAATAAAAAGTTTGGCTCCAGGAGATCCACATGTCCTTTCAGCTTTATATTTCAAATATAGTAAAATTCTTCGTTTTTAAATGGCTTATCCTTTACATAACTTTACACAACTTTTTGTTTAAGCGCTTTAGAAATTTAAACAGGATCGTGTTAAAAACAAAAGTTGTATTACATTTACTCCATGTTTTTACTAATTTATTACCTAAATCCAAGTTATTCACAGGATACAGGATACAAGGAATAATTGGTTTAAGGAGTGTGATGTTGGTGGGTTTTGAATGTTGGGTTGAAGGATCCTGCTGTAGGACTTAGTGTCCTTTTCAGGGAGTGGATGGTATGGTTGGAATAGAGTTAGCTTCAACCAGTCTTTGCTTCCTGATTTCTGGTTGTTCCGGTGTTTCCTATTTCCAGGTCTTCCCGGAACGGGCCTAAACCGTAAAAGAATATATTTTTTGGTGTGAGTATGTGTAGGAATATAGCCCACGTGGTGCAATGTGGGTTTGGGACATTGACGCTGTGGCATGTCTCCTTCGGTGTAAGGCCTCCCATTTGACAAGGACGAAGGGAACCACAGATACCTTAGTTTTTTTATCCTGTTGTCGGCTTGTATCTACGTATAGGAAAGGGGGTTTCGTCTAGAAGGTCGTCTACGGTTTGGTGAAGTCTTCGGAATTCTTGAGATGCTTTGAAGTCCTTCGTTCCACTGGGTATAGAGGGTCCTCTGAGTGGTGATGTTTGAAATATTTTTACGTATTCGGCAATCTAACAGCCCAATGTATGAATCAACGTAACCGACCCTCAACTCAGTAAAATAAACATTACTCCTTCATCTCTAAGCTGCAATTAGGCAATCCAATTTTATACGATTTTTAGGAGGAATGTCTTTTAGCCCAAGTTTTTTTAGAAAAGGAATGTACGCCTCATCATCAAACCTATGAGAGGAGAATAAAATAATTGGTTTAAAGAAAATATTTTATGGCTATTTTTTTAATATCTTAATACAAAAGAATTTTACTATTGGCAATAAATATATTTTGGTGTTATTACTATGTATGTTTTATGTTTTAATTAAAATCACGTAGATGTAGACCCTTATTCATTTTCGTCAATGAATTAATCCAGAACTGCCAATATGAAACTTTGAAACCCACAAAACAACTCATTTAGACATTTATTGGTACATCTTGGATCCAGAAACGAGTCTGGATAAATGGTTGTTATATGTCGAAAAGAAAGTTTTCCTGTATCAAAAAGTTGCAATAAACTCTTTCAAGTTTCAATTCCAGATGATGAATGAACGGAAAGAGAACATCGTTGAAAGTAAACAAACAGGAAATAAAAATTTTGTAGTTTTCGAATGACGATACTTTATTCAAGAAAATAGAGTATTTGCGGATATAAACGAGAGTGATTGTTTGAATTCAAAGGCGAATTTATTTTTACTTTAGAATCTAAGTATATGAGGAATAGTTTTATGTTGAATCGTTCGAATTTGTTTTATATTTCATTTTATATTTTAAAACAGGTCTGAACTTTAGATATTGTAGATCTGGATAAATGCCGAGGCTGTAAACCCCAAGAAAGAAGCGGTAAAAAAATTATATATTATATAGGCCCAAGGCTTTATTTGTCATTTTTCTCCATTTCTTCTTATTTGGCAGATGCGTTTCCAGTTTTGTACACCTAAGGTTCTCAAATTCGTGAATACTTCGCTCTTCCATCTTTCCTTTTGCCTTCCTCTTCTCTTTTTTCCTCCTATGCTTCTGTAACTAAACATTTTTGGAATCCTACTTTTTGCTATCCTTTCGACGTGTCCTAACCACTTCAACCTTTGTGTTTTAGCATATCTTGTGATACTTGGTTGTTTGTACATATCCGCAAGCTCTTGGTTTGTTCTTCTTTCCCATACCCCATTGTTTCTTTTTCCGTCAAAAAGTTTTTTTAACACCTTTCTTTCCCATATTTCTAGGGAACTCTGCAAAGTTGGTGACAAAAAATCTGACTACTGACCAAAAGCTTATGCGTCAACAGATCTGTTCAGATTTCCTTAAAAGGTTAAAAGAAGATCCCGGACTGATGAAAAAAATTGTTAGGTACTTGCGACAAAACGTGTTTTTTCTAATACGATGTTGAAACAAAGTGGTAATCAATGCATTGGAAGACGTCTGAATCGCCCAGAATCAAAAAAACAAGGATGTCCAAATCAAAATTCAAGGCAATGTTGATTGTTTTTGTTTTCGACATTAACGGTATCGTGATGACTGAATGGATTTCAGAAGGTAAGACCGTCAACCAGACTTACTATTTGTGAATTTTGGCAACACTGGGAGACCGAATTCGTAAGAAACGAGCCAAATTGTGGATTTTGCACCAGGACAACACATCTGCTTATAACGCGCTATCTGTGAAGCAGTATTTGGCCAATAAACGCACTCCAGTGCTCGAATATGCGCCTTACTCACCAGATTTGGCATCGTGCGACTTTTTTTTGTTTCCGAAGATAACATTTGCTTTGAAAAGAACCCAATGTAAGTTGATAGAAGCGGTATAGCAAAACACGGCATAGCTTCTATAGGCCATCACTAAAGAAGACTTCCAGCACTGCTTTGGTTAATGGAAAAAACGTATGGAAATGTGTGTGATGAGGGGAGGGGAGTATATTAAAGGGAAGCATTCGATTGTAGACTAATTTTTATAATAAAATCCTTTTTCGTAACCAGTCTCATTATATGTTTTAAATGTTTCATAATTCCATAATTATTTAATTTTAATTTAATTTAATAATTTCTCAAAAAATAGAAAAAAAAAATTAAAAACAAATTATCATTTCCAATCAAACCAATATCGTGAATCAAACATACAGTCGGACTTTATTAAACTGAAGTTGTATTCAGACCTTTACTCTTAATCAAGGTTGGAATTTTCGTGGTCTCTGGTCGATGTGTATGTACATAAGTCGAACTTAAGGAAAACATTCAACTAAGAAGTTTTCAACTCGATTTCCTTTGTATTCCAATTAAACATAGCGCATACTTGCAGAAGTTGTATTTGCAAAGCGGACTCGGGTTTGAATAATATACTTTGATCAATAGCGACTTTCAAGAGGAATGGAACCATATACAATTAAAAACTAAAAATAATGGTAAATCCAGTTATTTATTCACTACAATGACTGAAGGGTACTGTATAACTTAAACATTCTATTAAATTTCTGTAAAGTAAAGATTTCGGACCTATTCAAATAAAAATCAGAAAAATTTGAAATGATTTGAATGTCTGTGACACGTGCTTCTCTCCAAAAATAGTCGCTACGTAACAGGAAACATCAGACAGTTGTGTGTTATAGAACGAAAGAAAAGATTTTAAAGTCGATTTAAAATATACAGTTCACACGGTTTTGACAATCTACTAAAATAAAGTCTCTGCAGACAAGAGAATCCAAACAATTTTAACAAACATATACCTAATACAAATCTATAGGTATATATAAAAATGAATGTTTGTCTGTATGTCTGTATGTCTGTATGTCTGTATGTACTCAATGAACTCAAAAACTACTGGACCGATTATTATGAAAATTAGTATACATATGTATTTTTCCACGGAGAAGGTTTGTGTGATATGCTCATTGATGCCACTCGCCACCAGGTGCCGCTGCAGAGTAGCAACTTCTGTTCCGTTCAACCGATTGTCATGAAAATTGGTATGTGTGTGTTTTTTTCTACGGAGAAGGTTTGTGTGATATGCTCATTGATGCCACTCGCCACCAGGTGCCGCTGCAGAGTAGCAACTTCTGTTCCGTTCAACCGATTGTCATGAAAATTGGTATGTATATGTATTTTTCCACGGAGAAGGTTTGTATAATATGCTCATTGATGCCACTCGCCACCAGGTGGCGCTGCAGAGTAGCAACTTCTGCCCCGTTCAACCGATTGTCATGAAAATTGGTATGTATATGTATTTTTCCATGGAGAAGGTTTGTGTGAGATGGTTATTGATGCCACTCGCCACCAGTTGCCGCTGCAGAGTAGCAACTTCTGTTCCGTTCAACCGATTGTCATGAAAATTGGTATGTATATGTATTTTTCCACGGAGAAGCTTTGTGTGATATGCTCATTGATGCCACTCGCCACCAGGTGCCGCTGCAGAGTAGCAACTTCTGTCCCGTTCAACCGATTGTCATGATAATTGGTATGTATATGTATTTTTCCACGGAGAAGGTTTGTGTGATATGCTCATTGATGCCACTCGCCACCAGGTGCCGCTGCAGAGTAGCAACTTCTGTTCCGTTCAACCGATTGTCATGAAAATCGGTATGATGATGTATTTTTAATGGGTAAGATGAATATGATATTCGTATTAAGGGAAGTTACCACCAGATGGAGCTTCCATGTATCAAATTCAATACTGATTAATAGATATCTATACGAATTCGTATAAATATAAGTTCGAAAAATATATTTTTGGTGCGATAAGTAAAACAAAACTATAAACTCTCTTTCCTTCTCTATTTCTTCTCCTCTTTTATTTTTCTTAAATTTATTTTACCTAGTTATTGGCGGTGCAGCTAGTTTAAAACTAAAACTAGCAACCGATTTCCTTAAGAGCGTCTCACACTCAAAGAAATCTACTGAAAAAAATATGTACCTACTCTTTAAAACTATAAATTTACATTTGTCAACCTTTATAAAGATTTTTTTTAAAGTTATATAAATTTTTTACCAAAATAAAGGAAGATATTATATCTACTTTAATATACTGTTCATAAAAAACAGGTACTTTTGTTTTTAGTATTCTTCTCTTAAATTCTAATTTATTAAGGGTGTCCTTTCAGAAGCGTTAGAGAAAAACAACGGTATATTCAACACCGTTTGACATTCAGGATCTAGATCAAAGAGTCCTAACGAAATGCGAAACCTTTGTGAAACAATAAGCGATAAGATGGTATTGATTTTAACGTTGAATGCCTATTCTTAATTAACTCATCATTTATCTGAAGACAAAAGAAAAATGTTAAAAGCTCTCTAAGGTTAAGTGGGACACTTATCGAGTCTTAGATTACCCAATTGAACTTGACATGATTTTTGAAGTGAGTCTATACAATGTATTTTTAGAGAAACATTCTTATAAACTAAAAATTGGATCAATTGTAAAACTCTTGAATACTTTACATGACGCCAAATATATAGTTACGGAACGTACAAACAAGGCTCTTAAAAATAGTTGTCTGTATAAATAAAAGTTATATTTCTTCTTAGTCATATTGCATGTAGAAAAATCTAATATGTTACTTTAATGATGATATATCAAACAGTTTTAAAACTTACAGTGATTATTTTCTTAATTTAAATTTCAAGTTTAATAGTTTTCTAGTTCCGCAATCTGTTGCGCCTAATTATACTTTATTTTTAAGTGGTATTCTATATATCTTTTTTTGGAACGAAGTTCCCTTTCGGGCGTTACGACCAGTTACGACTGAGGCTAGAGGCTAGCCGAAAAAAATTCAGACCAAAAGTTGTCACGACACGACACGACACACGCATGTTTCTCTGTCTGCCTGTCTCTCTATTACAGACCAAAAAATAAAAAAAAAAGACTGTGCGTGTAACCTTTACGCGCGATTGAAGTAAAACTTGTTGACGTACGTATCGGAAAAAAAATATTTAATTACAATTCAATCATATTTATTGTCTATATACTTTACAAAAAATGAGATGTTATATTTATATTATTCATTAGAAATAGGAATTTGAAAGTTATCATTATTTTTTATATGTGAAATAATAGGTTTATGATAACTAAAATGTGAAACATAGACTTTACTCTCTAAATACCATTAATGTATTTAAAACCGTTTGAAAATTTTGAAAATTTCATAAATAAATTTTGACAATTTAAGCTCCTCCCATAGCTGAAATCACACCGTTACTTCCATCGGAATCTTCAGTTAGAATCTAACGTTAGAGTTACCCCTAGTCGCGCCTAAAGAAGTTTTGCTTCAATAATAGGTAAACAATATTAAAAATCTACATACATTACGTTTAGAATGTGTGATTTTGTAGCTGTATCTACCTTATTGTAATACAACACAACACAAGCGCCTTCGATAGTTAGATAATAGATAACCATTTCATTTTGAAGCATTTTATAGCATATTCCATAAAATTTTAAATCCTGAGTTGAGTTTGTTTTCTTTAGTTCTACAAAGGATCTGTTATTGCTGGTTAAAGATCAGCCATCCTGACTAGTGGTTTTAGGGCCTTTATGGCTACCCAACCAAACCTAAAATAAGTATCAGCAAGTGTTAAAACATTTCGAATATTATTATTTTATGAACAAAAACGTGCAACATGCTTCTTTACTTAAATAATTAAATTTACTCTCATAATAGTATGTATGTATATGAACTTACTTAATCAAATCATAATGAATGTCGCTGTCTCGCCGTTTTTTCATTTTCATTTTTCTTCAAATCTTTCTGGCGCTTATAATATGTCCTTTGACGTTCACAATTTCTTTTTCTTTTTAGCTCTTTAAGTCTATAAAACGAAAATAGCTAAGTATAAATAATAGGTATAAATAATTAGGTATAAATAGTGTAATTACACACCAAAAATAAAATTTATGCATATAGAGTACCTACTTACTCACTCATTTTCATTCAATATTTTTTCATCACTTTCTTCATTAATAAATCCACTTTGTTTAGTCATATTTAAAACAAACACTTATACACAAATTTAAACCATTTACCACCAATGTATTTGGTTGACAAGATGACAAGCTGTCAATTCATACAATTACAGATTTAATTTTATTTAATATAGTAGGCAGAATCGTGTTAGGTATTTTGTATCAGGTTTTGTTTCCGGTACGCGGTACATTAGAATGACGTTACGTCCGTTAGAATTACATACTGAGTTACCCATAGTGCCGCTAAAGAAGTTTTACTTCAAAAACTCTCTCTCTCTCTCTCTCTCTCTCTCTCTCTCTCTCTCTCTCATAGATAGATATATTACAATTAAAAAGACACTATTTTAAATTTAAAGAAAATGTACATTAAAAAGAAAATAGTGTAGAAAAAAAAATAATTACCTATAATAGTATTATATTTTATTTTATCCTGTTTTTATAAATTAATAAATTCATAAACATTTTAAAAATAGTTCGTAACTTGACTAGTTAGGTACGTCAAATTACCTTAACTGTCAGTTACTGTTAAATATTTTAATTTTAAAATTTTGTATTAAATTGTTAATTCCTGTTTTAAATTAAATTGAAATTAAAAGTAATTCTAGATATATGTATGTCATCTAAACCTCTGGTATTGTATAAATGGACACTTTTGTTAAAAGAAACGAACTGTTGAAAATATTCAGGTGATAATGGATTTACTATTTTCTATTTTGCTTTGAACAGTGTAGTGTCGCGACTTTGTTAAGTTTAACAGATTTTTTGTAGATAATAAATAATAAAATAATAGAAAATAATAACAATAATGTATCCTGACAGTGTTTCTGCACAAGTTCCGGATATTGCTGATAGAGTTAGGTAAGTGGAGATTTTATACAGACAATAATAAATGCTACTAATTAATCCAAAGGAACTTCGTTCCATCCGGGTGTCCCTTGACACCTCTCACTTCTTTTTTTTTTGGTTGTATGTAGATTCTCATTCACTACTTTGGCAACATGAGGCTGAGTTTTATTGTGCAGTAAAATTACACCACATAAGTGCTTCCCTAAAACGTTTTCGTGTTATTGTTGAAAGTTTCATTATACAGAGTTGCGTTGATAGGCACTTTAAGTTTTAAACACTATGAGGAAGAGTCCTTTAAAGTAAAAAAATAACATCATCTTGCCTGCAGAATGTTGAACTTCAAACTTTCATAGAGGTGGAGAATTTGCGTGTTTCCGTTAAATTGATGAAAGTTTAGTGGCTGGTTCATAATAATGATACAAAGATTCGTCGCCAACAATTATGGACAAAAAAAATTGTTTTGCCTGTAATCTGTGAGATGTTTTATAAATAGCTTTAAGCCCTTAAAATTTGCTATAACTGAATTTGTATACCACCAACATATTCTAAAATTTCTCTGATTGGAATGACTGCACACTAAACGCCATTTTTAAGTCAGAATTCTTAAATTCGCAGTCAAATTCTATGGATCGAAACTGATTATTTTTACGTTTACAAACTGTTTCCATCTTTTAATTGGAAGTTTTATACGTATAGATTAGAACTAACTATAAGTCATGGCCTTACTTATGTTTTTTTTTATTGTAGAATATTCAATAACCGCCTTCTATATTAAGCTCAAACACTCTGTTTTCAGATCATTCAAATAATATGATAATAAGGCAAAGTTTATGTAACGTCTGGATTTAAAAAGCGCCTTTGCAAAATTAATACGAAAGGTTTGTATTTGCAATGCTGCCGTTTCAGACGTCTGCATAAATGCATTCTCTAAACGTATTTTAGATAGCATATAAAATAGTCTTTATATTATAGATTGTAGTTTATAAGTGAGGTCTATTGGTACATGTGACCTTACTACACAGCGACCACAAAGATATTTTTTGTATACCCTACTAGTCTATAAGTTCTAGAATTTTAAAAAACGTTTTACTTTTGTAACCTGATCAGATTCTAAGGAGATATTTATGTCGTTGGCGATCGATTATTCTTCATACTCACAGAATTTTACAGAGAAGGTACCTCAGTAAATAATGTCCTGTGAGAATTTCTGTGAGTTCAGGTTTTTGCAGTTCTAAGAGTTATCTAGAGTAGCACAGTGAAGTCTGTATTAACCTTGCCTTTAGTTTAGAGTGTTTTAACAGTAGACTGCATTTTTACTCATTAGGAACTTTTTGAGATGCCACAGAATGATTCAGATCCGATAAAAAAAGAACCAGCTCCTTCTTTTGTAATCTTATTTTCGACAATCCCTTTATGTACAAGTATCCGGAGTACAATTACTTTGTTGTGTTCAGCCAGTTGCTTAAGAGACTGTTTGCAGTTCCTACCTATTTTGGACTCGAACATGGTACATTATAGAGCCTTCAAAGTAGCTTGGTAATAAATATGCTGGTGAGTGAAGGTGAAAAATATAGAGATTGGTAGGTACATGGGATAATTTTATAGGAGTATGGTAGGAAGAGAACCCTGCTGTAGTACTTATGTCCTTTTCAGGGAGTGGATGGGAGTATTTGGATGGTGTTTGTGTCTGTCGTCGGCGCCGCTCCCATAAATTTCCCCATTTGTAGCAGGTTGGATTGCTTTAACTGTAGCTCTTGTGTCTTCTTGCCATCCATGGCGCTTGAACGTACCTAAACAGTCTTCTTTCTTTGGTGTGTATGTGTAGGTGTTGTGTTGCAGTGTAACCCACGTGGTGCAATGTGAGGTTGGGTGATTGACACTGTGGCGTGTCTCCTACGTCGTGGAGCCCTTCCATTTGGCAAGGGCGAAGGGAACCACGGAAATTTTCGCCAAGGGCAATTTTTTTTTTACCTCGAGTCCTATGGGGCACCATCTACCTGTAAAAAAGGAGGGATTCATCCAGGAGGGTTTCCAGCCAGGTCTTCAGGGAGGTCCATGTCTACGGATTGAAGGAGTCTCAGGTTAGGAATGGGAATCTTGTTTTTCGGGACTCTGTATCTTCTTTGGAGCCCTCCATTCCAGTGGGTATATATTCTGTTTAAATTAAGGCATTTTTAATGCAATCTTAAGTCTAGTGATAAAAGCTTCGCTTGGAAGACTTTAGATGTATGTCCAGGGCTATTGAGAGCCTAACGTTAGAATTTGTAAGTTGTAAACTGCTTTCTGATGTTTTAGAACCATCGGTATAATAAGCAAGAACTTCTTTTGTTGAGCAATTTTGTTTTGTGTTAACACATTCATTTATACTAACATTTAGGTAGTCTTGTTTTGGAGTCTGTAAGCGTCTTTAGGGATTGGTTGCTCCGACCTGAGATGACCTGTAAGACCGCCGAAACTTAGAGTTCTTACGGAAGCAAACTAGAAACGCTTCTTGCTTTCTGAGAAAAAAAATTTGTAGTAAAGTAATTTAGTTTGAATCGATATAAAATTACATCTAGTAATTGAAATTAATATTTGACAGGATACTATCAGTTTTTTATTCCGTCGCCGCCAATCAAGTTAATTAACGTGTAGATGGTGTAAGAAAGTGGCAAAAGAAAAAAAACACACCGTTATATATAATGAAGTTTGGCAAGCGGCGTGCAGAAAAATAAGAGAAACTGGAATGTTATCGACCCTGATAATGTGCCAGTGTTGGGCCAGACATTTTCGTTTATTTTTAATTTGTATAGAAATAGGAAACATCGTAAATTCTCGACGACGTGGACCCCAGCCAAAAATTCACAAGGGATTTATCTCTATACACTCGACTGTTGTGCTTCATCAGGAGTTCTTTATAAATTTGAATACCAAATTTTATTCCTACCACCACATTAGACGGTTTTGTTTAATCCCTACAGAATATTAGCTGGGTAGCTTTCATTGGAATTAAACATGTCTGAGACAATCTTTTATCGTATGTTGTTTGTTATTATACTATAATGTATAAAAGATGTAGAAAAATCCAACAATTTATATAAACTTTATTTCAATGTCATCGAGGCAGCTACCATTTACTTGATTAAAAATTATTCAGATGTCTCAAAGTAATAACAGAAAATGCTTGAAAAAATATAGAAGTGGCAAGTGAAAGTTATTTTCTATACAATCAAGTAGGGTCATAATAGTACATTACGTAACGAGTGCGGAAAGCAGGTGATCCTATCACGAGTGCGTTTGTCGCGTGAGCCGAAGGCGAACGCGATAAAAAGCACGAGTGATGGGACTACCTGCGCATCGCACGAGTTGCGTATTCTATTTTTATCACTCCGTGAGGAAAGCTCTTGAATTTGTCTAAAATAAAAGAAAAGAAGGTAATAAAAGTAGTATCAGGTCTGACCCGCCTGCACCACGAAGGCGCTGAAGGAGGGTTGGGGGAGGCAGATACACCCCATTAAAACAAAAATTTTTAGAGTTAAGAAATTTTAACATTTATATCGTGGTGCATCTACTACCGCGTTATCAAAAGCAAAACTATTAGAAAGTTTATCCTCAATTTTGCTTAATTCACTTTCTCTCATTTATTTTTGATTGTGAAACTCTGTTTCGGTCATTGATTGCTTTCCGCACGGTCCTGCATGGTCAAAAGCAGTGCTTTCCGCACGGAGTGATGAAAAAAAATTTAAAACTAATATTTTTTTCGATTATGCTATACGTGATATGCCAGCTTGATATATTAATATAATACTATTTTTTATGTAATCAATATCGTAGAAAAAATTTGCCACTTTTCCAATCCCTTTTATAAATTCTTGTTTACTCAAACTAAAATCTATTCTGAATTAAGTGAACTTATTTATATAAAAACTTAAATAGGCTTTTATTTTAAGCATTTTACATCCATTTACAGTCCATTTTCGTTTATTTTATCTTTCTCGCATAAAACATTTACGACTTATTGATAGACCGATAATTGGAATGTAAAAGATTTATCCAGACATAAATTTTTCGATAAAGTGTTCCATATAATCACAACCACTGGATTTACAGTGGAATCTGGAATATGGAAGATTCTGGAGAATGGAAGAACTAATTCGAAAAATGCCACTTTATGTAAATTAATGGGAATTTATTGGAGTGTATTCAGTGGTTGAAACCGTTTTAGAAAAGGTTTATTAGAATTATTTAAGAATTTTATATGTATACTTGTAGGAAAATATATTGTTTTGGTTTTTAGGATTTAAAGAAAGTAGCTCTCTGTTAAATTTAAATGCAAATATTCTATTTAAATTAGTAATTATATGAGTATACTTACATCTTATTTCACAGAATGTAGTTGATATTTATTGCCTTTTTATTGAGTAAATCCCATTTAAAATCCTTTTAATCTCATAAAAATGTCTGTAAACGCCCAAAATGAGATCGAAATGTCTGTAAATCCCATGAAAATTCACGTAAATTCCAGGGAAACTTCAGTAAATCCCCAAAAACAGATCGAAACTCCGATAAACTCTATGGAAATTCTTGTAAATCTAGTGGCAACTCTGCTAAATCCCCCGAATATTTCTGTAAATTCCATGTAAATTCCTGTTTATCCCAAAAAGTAGACCAAAATTTCTAAAAATCACATAAAAATTCCAGTAAATCCCATAAAAATTCCGACAAATCCCATATAAAATTCGGTAATTACCCCGATCATTCGTGAAAATCCCCAATAATCCACACAACTCTAGTTGCTGTGACGATTTGAAACTAGTCAGTAATTTATCAGAACATTATTTCGAACACGAACCGAATCCGGAACCGGTTCCGGAATAAAAATCGTCAAAAACTGTACCAAAACCGTCCGAAACCGATTCTAGTAAATATATTGATGATCTTAAACACGAAGTATCTTAAAGTTTAAATAGACAGCGCTTCTAAAAAATTGTAAAAAGTTAAAGAAGCGCTAGTGTAAAAGTGTCAAAAGTTAAAGAAGGTACTTAGATGGCGTTAGTGTTGAAGTGTCAAAAGTTAAAGTAGATGGTGCGTGTGAAAAGTAAATAGCGCTGTTAAAGAAGGTATCAAAGTTAAAGTAGATAGCACTGCTGAGAAAGCGTCAAAAGTTAAAATAGATGGTGCTGCTAAAGAAGTTATGAAAGTGGAGATGGATGGCGCTATTTCGATGATTACATTTATTGTTTTGGACAAGAATATTATGATAAAAACTAAATAAATGATATTCAACTCCATAGTCAAATGCATATGACCTACGGCTCAGAAATGTGGATAAAAAACAAAAAGAACAAAAGGAAAGTTTTAGCAACAATAATGAAGTATTGGAGAAAATGTTGTAGTCTTACAAGAATGACGAACAAGAAGATACAAAGAAGAATGTAAACAGAGAAAGATACGCAGAAGAATCTGGGTAGAGAATGACATCACTTGATACCATGAAGAAAAATGCGTTTGTGGTAGGGGCATCTAAGTCTAATGGGTAGAAAAAAGAGAGAAATACCACGTTAATCCTAGAGAGATGAAGTAGATATGTCTATGAAAAAGAAAGGATTTAATGGCAATGATTGGAATGAAGATCCTGATTGAAGAATGAGAGTCGTAGAAACCCTGTATGTATATTTATAAACTAGCGGCCGCCCGCGACTTTATCCGCGTGAACTTTAGTTTTTTGCCACCCAATTTCATACAAATTTTCAACCCCTATTTTAAATCCTTAGGAGTTAAATTTAAAAAACTTATTTCTTATTACACCACTACCTAATAGAAAAAAAATATTCTCGAATTTTCAAGACTCTACGCGTCTATCGACAGTGTCATGTCGGCCAGCAGCAGCGTGCTACCGCCTTACCGCTCCACACACCCCGCACATTAAAGCGCGAGTGGTATTAGACTATTATTATTTTAAAACTATAAAAACTTGCATGCTATATGCAATCAAAATCACAGCCCGATCGGTTTGAAATTCACAAAGTTTCATACAAACTTTCATCCCCTATTTTATCCCTTAGGGGTGAAATTTATTAAAATTCTTTCTTGAGCGATGCCTACGTCATAGTAGCTATATGCACGCAAAATCTTAGCCCGATCGGTTTGATATTGGCAAAGTTTCATACAAATTTTCATCCCCTATTTTATCGCCTTAAGGGTAGAATTAATCAAAATCCTTTATTTGAGGATGCCTACGCAATAGTAGCTATATGCATGCAAAATCTCAGCCCGATCGGTTTAAAATTGACAAACTTTCATACAAACTTTCATCGCCCATTGGATCCCTTTAGGGATGGAATTTATCAAAATCCCTTCTGAGGAATGCCTACGTCATAGTAGCTATATGCATGCAAAATCCCAGCCCGATCGGTTTAAAATTGACAAAGTTTTATACAAATTTTCATCCCCTATTTTATCCCCTTGGGGGTGGAATTAAACAAAATCCTTTCTTAGCGGATGCCTACGTCATAATATCTACCTACATGCCAAATTTCAGCTCCATCCGTCCAGCGGTTTGGGCTCTGCGTTGATAGATCACTATGTCAGTCAGTCAATCAGTCAGTCAGTCACCTTTGAGTTTTATATATATAGATATGACACAAGTCAATTATTATCTTAGATTGATAGACGGATATGTTGAGGTTAGATTTTTGACTCTCGGTAAGCTCAAGATAAGCCTTTATAGAACTTATTAATTGTTATATATCATTAATGACAAATCAATAGGTACTTTACATAAAAATTGATTATGAATAAACCTGTTTACAAATTTTAGAGTAAATACGAATCTATTGCAACTACACAATAAATTAAAACTTTTAAACATTGTTCACAGGCTGCTGCATCGACTTTTGCTTCGTAGACAATATTATTAAAGTTACGAAGCAAACACTGAACATTCCTTTTATCGCTTATTTTTGAGAAAGTTTTTGATTGTTTTTTATTTCAAACTTCTAACCTACTTTTCTCATTTTAATATAGTTGCCAAGAAAATGTCAGATAATCTTTATTAGAACATTCTATTTAATAGTTTAACGCTTCCGGAAATCTTATCCGTTGCAAAAATTAAAAAGCGTTGTGGTTGAATATAATTTAAAGATAAAATCATATTTCAACATTTCAGGAGTATTTTTTGAATATCCAGCACTCCAAATTCTGTCCTACTAACTTAAATTTATAGCAAAATTAATATTAATAAATATTAAAAAATGTATCCGTGTATAGTATTTAAATTGTTAAACGGATAAAACTTTTTCTACAAATTTGCATGAATACCCTAAACAATTCACGAAAGCACCGACCGTCATCAGTCGAAATAAAAGAGTAGGCCGAAGCTGAAATGAAAAGGATTCCATAAAGTAATTTATTGGTTTAAAATGTAACATAGCTTTCTGAAAATAGGAATAGAGAAGAGACGAAAGAACAGCGGCAAGCCACAACGTTTAAACATTATCAAAAAACTTTCTTAGGCATATAATAAAAAGATCTCATCGTTTTTAACTGCCTTGAATATTCTCTTTTGAGTATTAACCAACAAGCAGCAAACTTATTGCTGAATTTCTTTGTGTTAATATAGATCAAAGAAGAATATATTACTGTCATGTTAACCTATTTCTTAGCTTTATATGTAATAATTTTTCCGTTGATTAATGTAAAATTAGTTTTTTAATAATTTTATTTAAAAATAGTGTTTACATTTAGCACTCAGGGTTTCGGGTCAATGAGAAGGCCGATGACTCGGCCCTAAAAGGAGCTAATTTCTCAATGATTTGAAGGGGTTGCCGAAAGGCAGCCATTGAGAAATGGAGGCTGGAAAAGATCCAGGAGTGGTAAGAAAAATCACCGAGTAAGCGACAAGCCACACTGTTCATTAAAAGACACTCGGTGAAATTTACTGCAGAGCTGGTACCATAAAGGGGAAACAATGTCAGAATGATTGTCAGCTCAGAAAACACCTGAGTCATCTGAACTTGACAGAGGAAGACACCTGTCGATACTGCAAAGAGAAGAAGGAAAGTTTATTTTATGTCCTATACCAATTTGAGGCCTTGCAAGGACGGAGTTTATAGTATTGGGAAAGGAGAAACCGGCTGCTCCAATCCGATCCAAGAGGTGATGGGTTTTCACAATAAAGGTAAAGGTCAAAAGACAACCCAATGAATATCTATCTAAACGTAGTGATATTTTGAGATATTTATATAGTATATGCATGAAGAATGAAGAATGGATGCAAACATAAATGTTAATTAGGTTTTAGCTCAAGATGTTAAGAGACACCAAGATCTGTTTATTCTACATTACTACTTTAAGCAGTAAATCATTTTTTAACTAAATTTGAAAAAACTTATAATATCTACTTTCTTTTTTGTTTTACTATGTATTTATGGATTCACATAATTACTAACGTTGTGACGTGAAAACTGCGTTTTCCCTTTCCAACTTATATATAAATTAATATACATACCACATCATATTCCTACTGCTTGATTAAAATCTTCATCAAAATTGTTTTCTGGACCCCTTCATAATGAAATGGACGTTTTTTTAAAACCTTTTTTTTCTTGCTTTGCAAGCAAAAATCAATTACAGCTATAATTGATATTCTACAACATAAAACCATCGTGAAACTCATTATCGTTACACGACGTCCCAGATAATCTATTCACATCCAAATACTTTGACAATGGGAACTAAATCAGGGGTGTTCAAAAAGGTAGGAAATAATAATACGAAGATAATGGTAATAAAATGTTTAAATTTAAAAAGATATATATATATATATTAATTAAAAGTAAACAAAAATATAAATAAAGTTATAGGTTTAATCTAAATCCGTTTACGAAAGTTGCAATTAGACATAAAGGCATGATTTGGTAAATTTTACTGTTTCTAACGTGACAACGTCTTATAATTCGATGGAGCCTGCTGCACAACCAAAAAAATGAGGCGTTACCTTGCTCCGTTCGAGATTCTTAAAAAGTTTCACTGAATTACTCTGTCAAAGTGTTCTGGATATAAATCTATACTAATATTATAAAGAGGAAAGGTTTGATTTTTTGTTTGTTTGAAATGAATAGGCTCCGAAACTACTGGACCGATTTCAAAAATTCTTTCACCGTTGACAAGCTACACTTTTCCCGAGTGACATAGGCTATGTTTCATTTAAAAAAATAGGAATCCTTACTGAAATGCCATTAATGTAACCAAAAATGTCCTTAAAAGCCTTACATCGCGGGGCTGAGAATACTATTGACTATAGAATAAAATATTGTACTACGATTTTAAAGAATATATAAATATCTACAAAAAATGCCGCGACAGCATATGTCTAACTGTTATAGTTACGTCACAATAACTAATTTTTAATTTTTTAAAAGTTTTTATCTTGGTATTAAATAACTTATTTCATAATCACGACAGATATCACAAATTTAGCACGTGCAATGGGACGAGGCTACTTATAAAGGAATTAAAGGACGATTAAGTTGTAGCAATCAATATAACTGAACCACCAGCTGGTCAACTACCTCATACACTGAGGATACCGATGATCCCAACTGATCTACCAAATCCATTTAAACCGCTTCAATTTCCTATCAAAACATCTTTCGCTTTTACTAATAATAAGTCTCAAGGTCAAACCTTCCAAATAGTAGGGATCGGTTTTCCTCATAGCCAACCGCCTAAGGCGGGTCGGAACACCTGAAAATCAATTTATTTTGCTGCCAGAAAATAAAACAACATGTGATATTGTTTACAGGGAAGCGTTGACCCAATAAATTTAATGGTTTTTATTATTTTTCTTTCACCCCGTGCAAAGCCGGGGCGGGCTGCTAGTTATTTATATAAATATTTTACGAACGCTGTTTCCTTGATTTGTAAACATATTCTGATTGATTGCGTTCCGTCCTTTATTGTAATAAAATTATTTGACATACTTAACTGTCATTTGTGATTAAATTAAATAAAATTGAATTAAGGTGACTATTTTATAGAGTTTTTGTGTAAAATGTGTATAAATTAATACTCATTTATAAAAAATGTGATTAAAAAGTATCAATAACAATTCTAGGGTACCCAAAATCATTCGGTAGGTAAAATATATTTCATAATGTATGAAAAATGACATTCATACATAATATCAATTAAACAAATAAAATTAAAATTTTCTTTTGAAAAATGCAACCATTCCATTAGTATTCTCTTATGACGTTGTCACGTTCAAGTTCAACTATCGTCAGTAAACCGACTTTATTACAGACAACCGATTTAATGTTTAGGTAAAGGTCTCCCAACGAAAGTTTGTGACAGCCACGTGTTAGTCGGCGCAGGTAGGCGGAGTCTTTCTATCAGTGGCGGACGGAAATAAAAATATATTATACATCTTAAATTAATTTTTAATGTATGATGCCAACATAATTAAGAAGAATTTATTTTATATAAATTTGTTACTGCCTAATTTAAACTAGAAAAATACCTACATTTAAAAAACAACTCAGAAACTCTCTCAGCATATTCGTAGCTAAATACAGTTTACAAAACCATTCTAGCTACCACACTGACAAGCTTTCAGAACGGTCGTTGTTATCGTAACGCTCGTAAAAAAAACACTGCGCATTGAACGAGAAGCCACGTGACTGTCCCAAACTTTCGTTGGGCGATCTATAGCACTTACAACGGGTATTTCTGGAGCGTTAAGACGCCAAGAATTATGTCAATTGAAACCTGGAGATATAGAGTTTTGTAATGATGTGGTGGTGGTAAGCATTACAGAAACTAAAACGGGTACTCCAAGATGATTTGCCATCACACAGCCTGAGTGGATAAATAAATTAAAAATGTACCACAATTTAAGAAAACCCAATCACTTTCGATATTTTTTTTTAATGATGTTATAACTTTTTTTTTCAATAAATTTTATGCAAATTAAATTTAAAGTTGTTGGTGTTTATTTTTTAAAAGAAAAAATAGTAAGTCAGTGACGTATTTTTAATTTAAAATCATTTTTGACCCCCTAAAGATGGTGGACCCAAATTGGAGTAATTTGTCGAAATTTAGGTCAAAATTAGGAGCTTTTTGGATGCTTTTTAGGTGCGCAAAACAAAAATTGGGTGCACTAACCGTTTTTGGAATACTCACAAAAAACCAAAGGGTTGCCAGTATTTAAAAACCTAGCAGACCTTTAATAAAAAAAACTAGGATTGTATAATCTTCAAACTAAATGCTTATTAAATGCTTTCTAAAACCGAAAGATAAAATTTAAAAAATAAACGATTTAAAATGAAATATACGGGACAAGAAAATTTTACCGAGAAATTTGTCCAATGTGGGTCTGCCATCTTTAGGGGGGTTCATTTTTGGACTTTTTTGTCTTTTATTGTATAAGGTGCCGTTGTTTAGCAAAAATATCCAACCTTAACGCGTATTTTTTATTTCTTTAATATATTATTAAAAGCTATCTAACCAATCAAATAAAATTCAACAAAATCAATAACAAAAAAAATTAAATAGACTTAAAGCTACGAAAATTTTCTTCCTGAGAACAGATGCAATATTCAACTCTTCATCTCATTGATTTTCGTAATCGCGCAAATATTCCTGATGGCTATATTCGATTTCTCTGTCTTTAATATTTTCGTAGAAAGTGAAATAAACTAATCACTTAAAAAATTTCAAATGCAAAAATTAGAAGATTTAAATCTGGGTCATAGAGCAGTCCAATTTCTGTATCTGCTCTACTAATTCAACGATTTGGATTTTCTGTATTTAAGTGATTACGTAGGTACATTTATTCAATAATGGGCTGGTGCACCGTTTTACATAAACCATAAGTGGTGTTAACCTGTTTTTCTTAAATTTTTCTGTTGGAAATTAACGTCTTCTAGTAGTTCTCATTACTCTCCATTAGTTTTAGTTACTAGCGCCACAACTTGAGGGTGTTTGTTTTTATTTTATTACGTATTCCGGTAATATTTGTTTTCTAATTTTATTAACACACTGTTTCTTAACTTAAGTGATAGTGTTTATTAAGCATAAAATGCAATTAATTCAAATACATTAAAACAAGTTTGTATAAGGAAGTATCAGTATCAATATATAACAATTTTATTTTCTGTGGGTTTCCGAGTAAGGTTAATGAAATTCAATGACTTTTAATCAGTATTCTACTGCTGGAATACAACATTGTACGATTTAATTCCAACACCAATAGATTTTTAATTACAAAAAAATTATAATGAGAACATTTTGTAAATATGAGCATGTAAATCATCTTAGCTTTTTAATGTGATAACTTCTTATGGGAGGGTAAACTGATTTCTAACGTAAAACGCGTTACGGTGCCACTATGTCTAGTAGGCAGGTTAGATAGACATAATATTGACAGTAAGAATATAATTTTAAACTGTCACCAAAACTGTCTTGAAAGTGATTATAAAAAATATAATATAATGAAACAAGCAGAAGATGATCATCGGATCATTACAGAATCTCCTAACGAAAGGGCAGCTGCTATTGTTTAATTTAAGCTTCTTTAAATGTTGCCGGGGTACAGCTTCCTATTTCTTTAAAACCTAACTAAAACGAGTTATTTTATTCAAATATATATATATATATATATATATATCCAAAGATGATACATAACGTATCTAATGCCATACTGTACTACACTGACGAGCTCAAAATAAGAGCGAAACACGTGTCTGTAGTTTGGTTTTGCCCTGATATATGTTGAATAATATTTATATCTATTTAAATCGCAGCATTCAAGGTGTCTTTTAAAGGGTTAGAAATTTCTAACCGACACCATTTCAGTTCAAAACTGAAATTATTACTTTTGACAGTATGGCATTAGATACGTTATGTATCATCTTTGGACATTTTTAGACTGTCACAAAACGCTCTGTTCGTTATATATATATATATATATATATATATATATATATATATATATATATATATATATATATATATATATATATATATATAGCTTAGTAACAATAACCGGCAAAATATTCTCCTAATAATAAAATAATTATAATAATTATATTATTTTCCTTGAAACGTGTGTCTATTGTTATCAATGACAACAACATTACTCAGCACTTCATATCTATTTGCTGCCGTTTCCAATTTTACCTTGATCGAATTTACGAGCCAGAACAAAGGAAAATAATACCCTTCCGAATCTGAAAGGACTGATTAAATTGAGCTCTTCTGGTTGGTCAGTGAATACAGAAGACTCCATCGAAATAGTGCCAAAACTTTTTTGGAAAGGAATAACATTATGTAAGATAACTCGTTGTTATTCAGTATGTTAGATTTGAGTTTCGAATGTCAGATTTATATGAATAATAATAGTTCTTATGTTTGTATTTGGATGGTAATAAATCTATTTAGACAAAATATTTACTATAATAAATCAGATCGGCTGTAGTTATATATCTAAAAAGCTTTCGAAAAGAACTTTACAGAGTGGATTAGTCTCCTACCTATTTAAGATAAAAAACTTTTGTAAAATTGACAGTATGTGACTCTTATAGACAGCTTTAAACTATACAAGCTCGCCTCGAGATCCATGTTTTTACTTTGAACTAGTTAAATGTATTGTATACAAAACTATACAATAAAATATAATTCTAATAGATTGATATGTGGGGCCAAAAACAACTGCTTAGCCCTACTTCATACAGTTCTGAAGTAAAAAAAAATATAAAAAATTGGTTCGATGCCAAAATGACAGTTGAAGATCCTTTGTTAAGGACCCTTAAGGCTATTCTACAAACTGATCTTTTGGAAAGTGGAAATACCGCTAGAGTAGAATGAGCAGAAATTTAAAAAATACTATTTGGAAGTTCTAAAAAATAACTGCTTGGCCAAACTTTATACAGTTCTAAAATAACTTGCTTATAAAATATCGATACGACGCCAAAAGGACGATTAAAGATCCTGTGTTAAGGGCACTTAAGGCAATTCTAAAAACTGACTCTTTGAAAAGTAGAAACACCGCTGGAAGCGAGTTATTTAATCCAATGAGCAGTAATTTAAAGAATGCTACTCACACGATGCCAAAAAATAACTGCTTCACTGCTTGGCCAAACTTGATACTTTTCTGAAGTAGCTCGCTTATATAACATCGGCTCGATGCCAAAAAGACAGTAAAAGACTCTGTGTTAAGGGCACTCAAATCTATTTTATAAACTGCCTTTTTTTGGAAATTAAAAACACCACTGGAAGCTATTATTTAATCAAATGAGCAGTAATTTAGAGAATGCTACTCAGACGATGCCGGAAAATAACTGCTTGGTCAAACTTCATACTGTTCTGAAGTAGCTCGCTTACATAACATCGGTTCGACGCCAAAAAGACGGTAAAAGATTCTGTGTTAAGGGCACTCAAGTATTTTCTAAAAAAATATTTTTTTGGAAAGTGGAAATACCGCTGGAGCAGAATGAGCAGAAATTTAAAAATACTATTCGGAAGTTCCAAAAAAATAACTGCTTGGCCAAACTTTATACAATTCTAAAGTAGCTTGCTTATAAAATATCGATACGACGCCAAAAGGACGATTAAAGATCCTGTGTTAAGGGCACTCAAGGCAATTCTAAAAACTGACTCTTTGAAAAGTAGAAACACCGCTGGAAGCGAGTTATTTAATCCAATGAGCAGTAATTTAAAGAATGCTACTCACACGATGCCAAAAAATAACTGCTTGGCCAAACTTGATACTTTTTTGAAGTAGCTCGCCTATATAACATCGTCTCGATGCCAAAAAGACATTAAAATACTCTGTTTTAATGAATACTCTGTGTTAATGGCACTCAAATCTATTTTATAAACTGCCTTTTTTGGAAAGTAAAAACACCGCTGGAAGCTATTATTTAATCAAATGAGCAGTAATTTAGAGAATTGGTGGGAAAAATCACCGGGCAAGCGACAAGCCAAAGTCTTCATAAAGGGACACTCGGCGAAGTTTACTGCAGAGCTGCTATCACAAAGGCGAAACGATGTCAGAATGATTGTCAGTCTCTTGACAGGACATTGTCGGCTCAAGAAACACATGAGTGAGACATCTGTCGATACTGCCAAGAGGAGGAGGAGACCGCATTTCATGTCCTATGCCAATGCGAAGGCCTTGCAAGGACGCGGTATCTAGTACTGGGAGAGGAAAAACCGGCTGCTCCAAGTTATGCGGAGTGGCCACTGTCAAGGCTATTAAGTCTCATTAAGAGGGCAGGGCTGGACAAGGTCCTCTAATCCTATTCTTGAAATAATGGGTGGTCACAATAGATCTGCAAAGGTCGCAGTGATACAGGCTAACAGCCAACCCAATAAACATCTAATCTAATCTAATTTAGAGAATGCTATTTAGACGATGCCGAAAAATAACTGCTTGGCCAAACTTCATACTGTTCTGAAGTAGCTCGCTTATATAACATCGGTTCGACGCCAAAAAGACGGTAACAGATTCTGTGTTAAGGGCACTCAAGTCTATTCTAAAAAATTCCTTTTTTGGAAAGTGGAAATACCACTGGAAGCATGTTATTTAATCAAATGGGCAGTAATTTAAAGAATGCTACTCGGACGATGACGACAAAAAGCTTTTCATTTTATAGAATTATTCAATTTATTTTGACTACCTCACTGGATTTAATAATATTATAAAAATAATATTTTAAATAATATATACAATATATTTTCAATATTTTCATTAAAATGGAAATGAAACTGTGGTAAGTATTAGTTAATATTATTGGGACATAAAATTGTAATAAATTATTCACAAAATAGATATTCAAATCAATTGTTATATATTAATTTTCAGTTTTAATTGTTTATAGTTTTATTTAAAACCGAAATTGGTTAATATTTTAATTATGCTAACATTTTTAATTAATTTGTTTTCGTTTAGATTTAAAATAAATCTATATTACAAATAAAAAAATTGATAACAAGAGTTTAAAGCAAAAAAGGAAAAAGGGAATGTGAAAGGAAAAGAAAGACAACAGCAAAGAATGAACTGGACTAAGCTGGATTACTGAAGATTAGAAAAAAGTTTTGTTCTCTAAAGAGAGCCACAAGAAAAATGGTCTCGTTGCGTTAGAAAAAGCACCAGTGAAAAACTTCCGCTAGCTCATATTGATCAAAAAGTTAAACATCCTCTGAAGAAGATGTTTTGGAGCTACTTTTCTTATAAAGATACCGGATCCCCAGTACTAATGAAAGGCATGCTGAATTTCCAAAAATACAAAGACTTGTGGGAAAGGAGATTAAAAGGAAAGCACAGAAGAGTGTTTACTAATTTATCAACAAGATTTGGCTTCTTGCCACGTCTTCAAGATGATGACGAAATATTTCAAAAACAAGAATATACCTTGCCTTGAATGGACAGGAAACTCACTGGATCTCAATCCAACTGAAAATCTGTGTGCGATTGTAAAAACTAGACTGCGCAAAAAAGAATGCACAACAAAAAAAAATTGATAGAGTCTGTAATCCAGATATGGTTTCGGGATCCGTGGAGCTCGCTAGAAGGTTTTTCATTCTCTGAAAAGCCGATCTGGTATTCTCGTATCTTAACTTCTTGATCAAGGTCATCCGGAAACCAAGGTATTGAAACTTTTTTACATATTCTATTGGTTTGTCAAATTTGTTTTTAATTTTTGATGCATTAAGATACTTATTCACGTCAATAAAGTTGACAGTGTCAGATTGGCAGAATCTGATTTTTTTTTATGTAGTCTTAATTTAGTTCTGCAATCGCGAATTTTATGCTTTTCTCTATAATAAGAAAATTAAATGCCAAATTTAATGGAAGCTGTCATTATATAAATCGAATTGAATGGTATGAACTAGCTGATAAAATTACTTATTAATCAATAAATCAGTGCCAAAAAGTGCTATCGTAGTTAGTAAGAAAAAAAAAGGGTGTGGCAGTCAGTGGGACTGCCGGCAGAAGTTATACTTCTATGCACGAGCCCGGATTCATAAATTTTTATGCGAATGATTTAGCAAACTCATTTTATGATATTCGTGGTAAGCGACCTCAAAAACCTCCTAGTACCGAGTACACACTCATTTTTTATCAAATTTGCATAACATTTCCTGGAGACGAGGTCCGTCTTAAGTACCAGGTGTTTCGGATACTATCGCCATTATATTCGTATTCAGCGACCCAAAAAACAGCCGAGTTCCAAGTGTAATTTTGTACAGAATTTACATAAAACACCAAGAAAAGAGGTAAATACCCTAGGCACCAAGTGCCGCGGAGACTTTCTACATCATGATATTGGTGTTCAGCGGCCCCAAAAACCCCGAGTACATAAATTGAACCCATTTGGAATAGTTGTAATTTTTCTATCTATTGTCTGTTTGGAATGCACTTCTCGACTATTCTTAAAAACTCTGTTTATGTAGCCAACAACCTCAGAAGCATAGTGCAGGATATAATGCAACCATGTGACGGTACTATGGACTACAATACAACACTCATTACTAAATATTATTATTAATATAAAATACTACACTTTATATGTTTACTTATGTGACAGAATTATAAAATAATCTCTCAAACACAATGTAATACGTCACTATGATATTCCAAAACATTAGCTCAGACTGTTTTTTGTATATCTATCTCTTTTCAATGTACTGAATGTTAAAACGGTATTTAAAGGACTTATAGTTATGACTAATAACATGTGGTAAATATTGCATCTTTGTTTTTACCGACCAATATACTTTATATGTGGTTCTGTCTCTCTCTTATTCACACCATTACATATGTAATGATTTTTCCCATTTAACCCTACACAAATCGAGTCCATGAATAGAAGTATAACTTAAAAAGTCTTCTCTTGATTCTTTTTATAGATTTAAAGTATTTTAATTAGTTTTTGAAATAAAAGCAAAAACTCAAACGGCTTTTTTGTTTTTTAGTTAATAGTTTATAACTTTTTTCATTTTTAAACCGCATCTTAAATTTTTTCATGTGATTTCGAATCGAATTACTTACACTTCAATCATATTTTTAGGATCCAACAAAAAAGTTTTGACCTAAAAAGCACTTGTTGACTAAACTAATTGAATTAAATCTCAGCATTTGTATTGCGTCAATTATATGAAGCATTCTTCCTAAAGTGCTTTATTTTATTTCAACGTCTATTGAAATTGAAAAATACAAATTGGAAACTTCAGATCGAAAAGAAAAGTAATTACCAACTATGTCAGCGGCAAGATTTATGAAATCTAAAATTAATAAAACTATAGCTAGAGCAGGATTTAATTAAAAGCCGTCAGATGTGATTTCTGTGGTATTGAAAAAGGAAACCGACTTATATCCAACAGTTTCATTAATTTTAGATAAAATATTGCGATCAAATTGTAGTATTTTTTTTTTTAGTATTGCGAATACAAATATTATTACTAATGTTTGCCTTTGGGTTAATGAAACTTAAAATTAAAATCAAAACTAAGTATGTATATTGTGAGCAATATTTTTACAGAGATATCGATAAACTTATTCCCTTAGGGATTGCTGTTAAACAAAATCAATTTTTCATCTCTGTTATATATTTCTGTTTTCCGGATAACTCAATTTTAGGTATTTGCTTGGTTTACTGTTTTCAGTTCTTTATCGTTTTGTTTTTTTAAATATGTATGTATTCAAATAGATTTTAATATCTGTTCATCTTTTTAAGTATTATTGTTTGAAATTGTTTCTCGTATCTTTATACCACTTTTATTTAAAAATTCAATTGATTGATTATGAACGTGTTTTGATAATTTGTAGTTAGTTAGCCAATTCCGTATACTGCGTTTCCGTATTAGAAAAGATTTACGTCCAAAAATCAAACCAGAGTTGCGACAGGATGGCGACCGAATTTAAAAAAAAAAAAACTATCAAGTTCTAATAATTAAAGCGGTTACGAGGTATCCTTAGAGTGTGCTCGTGATAAATTGGATGCAAACAATAAATGAGATGAGTTTTCATTAAAAATAAATCCGTATGCCAAAGATATTTAACTTTGTGAGAAAATTCACCACAAAACTTGTAGCATTCCCAAAAAAACACCTTAAATAATATAATATTCTCGTTTACACTTTTGTCGGTATGCAACCAACTTTACCTATTCAAAGACAGATACATATCGTAAATACTCGAGAAGAACCGAGATAAGCAACCGGGGTAAGAGAACGAACTTTTAGCGGCACTTACGATTTTAAGTGGCAAGCGAGAGGAAGCTTATTTCCTCGTTTGCGAAAATTAATGGCTGCCGGTTAATTCACAGTATTAAGATTACCGTTTGTTCTTGGTTTATTCCGTATCGGAAGTGTATAAAAAAATACTGCATTTCAATTTGGATGTAGATGTGCTTAAATTGGAAGTACAATCTGTTTGAGTTATGGTATCAATAAAATTTTGGTGCTACGTGCTGCCTGTTGGAAGACTCCATTTTGAAATTTTTATAAAATTATATGGTACCGAGGTAAATGGATACCTAGTGATCTAAAAACCTTATGGATGGTTTTATAGATGATTTCCTATGTGCTGGTGTTTAATTCTACCTGGTTTTTGGTTAATTATGGTATGTTTAAAGAAGCTTTTTTATAGTAGAAGCATGACTACCCGGTCACGGAGTATGATTTTTGGTTCCGGATTACAAGGTAAACTTTCGACTATTCTTTCTGTTATTTCTCTATGTTCGATAATTAGTTGAACCGCGAATATTCTAAAAAACAGTCACAATTTTGGTGCTTATTCGGAAGAATATGCTTTTGGAAACTTTTTATAGTGATTCTATTTAAATTTAAATTGTTATAAGCTTTTAGCGGCATTAAATCAGTTAATAACATTAGTTACTATAATAATCTATAGAACTATGATTGAATGATAGTTATGTAGTGCTTTTAAATTTTGTTTTTAACTTTCTTCAAAGTGTTGGTGTTCAATCGTAATCTTACATGATTATTGCCTCTATGGTACTTGTATTGATAAATTTCATATTTGTATTCATGTATATGGTAATCTTTAGATATTTAGAACACTCAGAGTGCACTCTTTAGAGAACTGAATTTTGTTTTTAAAGAAAGGAAATATACCTTCAGTATATATTTTGTTTTAATTGAGTTCTCTACATACTTTCGTTTATCGAAAATAAGTTATGCAATTTAGATAAGATCTGTAATACTATATGTGCAGGAATATTAGTTTTTTAATAACCGTATTGTCAAATACCGGTTAATATCTTTCACTGTATAAACAGAAGTGTTAGCATTTTGGTGATAACCGTTCTCACTAATACTGGTGATTTTTTTTATTTTTTAAATACATTGTTTTATTGTTTTTATTGATATCGTTGAGTATTTATTTCTTATACCTTCCCAGTAACTGTTCTGATTCAAACCTCTTACTTAATAAAGATTTAGATTTTAATAAGACAAAAGGATTCAAGGGATTGTAGAATCAATAAGGTAAGTTTAAAATAATTATTGATTTAAGGATATAGCTCAATTAAAGTGTGTTCCCTAACCATTTCAGATTTAATAAACTATTTCTCAATAGGTTTCTTATTTTCTTTCCTATTTCTCTATAAAAAAAAATAAGTGGCGCCCTTTACCGATTTGTAAATATTTTCTATGTTTCCTTCTTCCTAGATACTCGCCCAATTGCTCCTTCGACCCACGACTCGCTCTCCTCCTACCCCCTGAGTGCCGTCCGCATTTGGCTAACCCTTTGTGAGCCTTTAACATCAAAAAAGGGGTTACAAACTTAGTCGTAAATCTGGATGGGGCAAAGACCAAAATGCCGTAAAATGGTATACCAACGGCTCCAAGACAGATGAAGGAACTGAAGCGGAGGCTTTTGGAGTTAAAGCCTAAAACTCAAAAAACCTGAGCAAACCCAAGCATTTTTTAAGCGAGAATTCACGTGATTGAAAGTTTTTTAGAATTTAATATCGAAAGGAACTATTCTAGACAAAAGATTGAGAACTCACACACAATCAGTTAAAAGATGGTCTGGGAATGCCTAGGCAATAAACTAGGACAAAATAACACTGTTAACTTCCAATAGGTTCCAGGACAGGAATATAGAAGAAAACAAAACAGCAGATAAGCTGGCAAAAAATGAGGTTGAAACTCCATATTTCCGACCAGAACCACCTTGTAGAATCAGCAGTAGTAAAGTCCCCGAAAAACTAAGGAAAGAAGTAGATACCGACAAATCCAAGTACTTGAACCATCTAAAAGGATCAAGACGCTCTTGGGAAACTATAACCTATTCAGTCTTAACTTCAGTAAAAACAAAGTACGTATTATAGCAGGAATTGTTAGCTGAAGCAAAGGGCAGATTCTCAATAGACATACCCTCAGAATGTATTGCATTACGTAATTCTACTGTCAGATACTTATGATCATACCAAAAAAGAATAGAAAGATCTACCTAACTTTCTAAGAAAAATAGGATAAGAAGAGCTGAGCTGCTATAAGCCTGAAAAACATCAGAATTATAGCAAGAAAAGGGGGACATAATGATCTTATAGGTTGCAAGTGTATCTGTCCCCCCAAATTACACACATACATACTTACAACGCAAGTTTCATGACCCACTCTTGTAAACATTGTTGCACTGCATGAAATTATTGCATCAGATTGTTAAACTAAACTTAACCGAAAATTTGCAGAAAATTTTTTGTAGATATCCTCAAATTTTAGAATGTTAACCATAAGCATTCAATAGTAAAAGCATCGCAATTAACCTGAGCTTGGTATGAAAAATGTGAAAGCTTTATATTCCGTGTTGCCACTGAAGTACATTTCTACCACTCGCAAACATGCAGTTCTGTAAAGCAATTTTAACAGACGAGGGTGGGTGTATTTGTGTAAAGTGAGTTTCTAGAAGTTCATTAATGTTGGAGAAGAATATATGATATATGATCTAACGGTGTCACAATAGTGCCTTCGTATGAATTTCGAACTTGTGTAAAACGTGTAATTAGATAAATTTTCACTGCTTTACTCAAACATAGTTTTCCTGATTTAAACATAGTTTAATTGCGAATTTAAGTTGTTGGCCAAATGAATCTTATAAAGGTTGGTTAAATATTTTCTTGGTATATCATCTGTAATTTTTTTTGTAAATATTACTTTTCCAATTTTATTGTGAAGCATGTTCTAATTTTTCGTCAAATATTATCGAGAATTAAGGCGTGCAGAAGATAACAAAAATATTTTGTTTATTTCAACGTGTATCGGGTTATCAGTCACTTCTAGTAGATCATTAATGTGTAATAGGAATAAAGTAGGAGCTAAAGCCAATCCTTGGAGAACTCCAGCTTTGATCTTGTAGAGGTTGGATGAATGTCCATCTACGGCAACTTGAATGTGCCTGTTGGAGAGAAAGTAGGATATTCATCTGCAAAGGTTTGGCGAGAGTCCGTATCAAGGCAGTTTGTTCAAAAGAGCTGCTTGCCACACTTGATCAAAGGCTTTTGAGATGTCTAGTAATACTATTCGAGTCTTCCCATGGTGGTGGATGGCATCACGCCAGACATGAGTTACATATGCTAGCAGATCGACTGTTGACCTTTGTTGGCGAAAACCATATTGCCTGTCACTTAAAAGGTTGTGTGTCACAAGGTAGCTCAGGATCTCGTGTTTGACGTATTTCTCGATAGTTTTGCTAATAACAGATAGCAGAGCTATCGGTCTGTAGTTAGAAGGCAGGGTTTTGAAGCCTTTCTTGGGGACTAGTTGTACTTGAGCAGTTTTCCAGGATTTTGGAAAAATACCAGTATCATATAATAGTTGAAATAGCTTAGTGAAAACTGGTGATAGTTCAGGAGCACAAGCCTTTAAGAGTAAAGCAGGTATTTCATCAAGCAGGTGTGATAACTCAGTCACTTAAAATCACTTATCAATAATTGTGATCATAATTTGGTTTAACTATTATTTGACCAAACAAATGAATCGTGACTTCAAGTTTTCAATGTTTATACCTTTTATCAATCCCGCGTACCATGTTATAAGAAAGTTATGCTTCCAAAAACAAGATGTCGTTCAAAATTCAACAAGAGAACTGCACATATTTGTAAAGATATAGAAAGATAATTTTAATTAATGTATACAAGGCAAACTTCATACCTTTATGCAAGTACACTTAATGGAACTGTATCGTAAACACCATCTTTTGCAGGACCAATATAACAAATTACAAAGAACACTCGCAATTAGTGTAAGTAGACGAGATGAAATCTAAATGTCGTCTAATTATACCGCAAAAGAACTTCAGAGCAAGATAAGTGACACAAACGCAGACTTGAATAGAATTATGGAAGAGTAAACTTGCAGAATGCTCAAATGAAATCCATTTACTTATGAGAAACATCACAAATTGCGGAATATTATTATGAATACAGAATTGACATTTGAAAATTTCCAGAAACATAATTTTAAAAATAAAATTAATGTAACGTAATGGAATAATAAAGAGTTCAAGAGAATAATAAATTACGAAGTTGGTGTCAACTAAACTTTAAATTAAAAAAAAATGTCTGCATACTTTGCAAGTTATTAAATAAATGTGTGCCGTAAAAAATCCTACCAGTTTTACCGTCACTTTGTTCAACAAGTATATATAAAATTTTAAATTTTATTTAGTCTGTATATTGTAAACATAGTATGGGAAAGGTTAAGTCCATAAAATTTACTCGTAGTTTCTAAAAGGTAGGAGTCTTTAAATGTGCTCTTAATGTTTCCAGAAAAAAAGTCATGGTACAGAGCAACAATTACTATACGAGGATGTTCAGAGAATTTTTGAATAACTCATAAAATCTTTATATATTCATCAATATCTATTTTGTCCCCTTTAAAGTAATCCCTTTCAGATAAAACACACTTTTGCCAGAGCTTCTTCCAAACTTGGAAGCGCTTGTGGAACTCGATTTTGAATATGGCCATCAGCTCTTTCTTTGACGAGGCCTTTATCTTCTTAATTGGGGCAAAACGTCGTTCTTTCATCGGTGTCTTAGTTTTGTGAATAAAAAAAGTCGCATCCGCCAAGTCCGGAGAATATAGTGGTTAAGGCATGATAACGGTGTTGTTTTTGGCCAAAAACTCATGAACAAGCAGTGATGAATGTGTCTGTGCATTATCATGGGCAAAATCCATGACTGGTTTTCCCACAAATCCTTGCGTTTAAGTCGTATTGCTTAGCACAAACGACTCATAATATACCTTGTTGAGTGTAGGACCTTCTGGCAAGAACTCATGATGCTATTGTAATCGAAAAAAACATTGAGCGAAACCTTCACATTCGACCGAACTTGACGTGCTTTTTTCGTTCTTGGCTCCCGGACTTTTTTCATTGGTATGAATGGGGTTTGGTTTCGATCTCATAGCCATATACCGATGTTTCGTCACCAGTTATGATCCTTCTAAGGAAATCCGGATCTTCGTTGGCTGTGCAACAAGACTGAGCACAAAAAACGTGACTTAGAGTTAGAAGTCTCTCATTAGCATTATGCATTATGCTTAGGTAAAAAGAGATGAATTTAACGACCAAAACGCAAATTAGCATTCATAGCTTAGTTTTTAGAGCGTTGGTGCGTAGAGCCAAATGTTGCGGGCTCAATTCCTACTAGATGCAATTTCTCTTTATGTCATTTAATATATTCTTGTTTGTATACTTCAAAATTTTTAAAAATTGTTGCCTAATATATTTAAATTTTATTGAACCTCTTTCTATAAAGTCAATTATTATACTTCTACCCTTTTTTTATTACAAATTAAATTTAACAATAAAAAACGGTGTGCGTCAAAAAAGTCATTTGAAAAAGTAAAACACGAGAGATGAATACACAGCTGTGAAACATTGATAGGTTTTTATCTAAATAATAAAGTGGCTAATTTTTGCCGAGTCCTCAGGAGACTAAAATAATTTTAAAGCTGAAAGTATAAGCGGCTTTGCCGTCGACTTAGTTGGATTGTGAATCTTATTTTTGGGCCCTGAAATAAAATGTATAAATTTTACATTTTTTTATAATGATTGTATTTAAATATACTTCTCTGTACATAAAGGTTGTAAATATAAATAAAATTTTAATTAATTGATATCTACCAAAATGAGAATTTATTATCAATTAAAATTGCACCATCAATCTCACAAATCCCTGTTTAGTGCAATTTATGTACAATCAAATTTGATTCAACAAACTGATAAAATTAATCACCATAGACATTTCTTCAGTAAAATTAATATATGGGGACTATTGAAGTAACGAGATTCTATAAAAAAATAAAAAATATCAACTAGAGGTTTTCAAAGTCTAGACACACTTTAGAAAATAAAAACACAAAATAAGTCGTTGTTAATTGTTTTACAAGGACATAACAGTGTCAAACTATATTTTGTACCAGGATACAGAGAAAGCAAAAACCAAACCTAATACTTGCAAGGAAGAGATCGGTACGAAAAATATATTGAAGAAGAAAATAAATTGAAACCAGACAGAGGCAAATAGCAGAAGCCAGAGCAGAAGAAACTGCAGGTAACAGAAAGAAGAAGCAAACAGGTATAGAAAAGCAAAGAGGTCACAGTTGGAAAGTTTAAGAGAGCAGAAAGACAATAGATAGAAAGATAGGCAGCAGAAAGAATGAGTTGGAAAGAAGTGTAGTAGGAAGAAGACCAAGAAATTTATTTTTATATTTACAATTTCTTAGAACAATTGTAACGATTGTATCGTTTATTTTCGAACAATTCTCCTGGACTATAAATATTTTTAAATTATTTATTGTTTTGGCGTTGTAACGAGTGGGAGACTGCAAAGCGGAAGGAGAGTTATTGGCTTCGTAGTTAATTTGTGATTTTATTCCGTTGATTTTATCGTTGAATTTTATTCAATTCAAAGTTTTCCGACCAACTTTGCCCTTCTGTCTCTGGGTTATTGCCAACTGAAAGAAGGGCCCTATTATTTGGTTTACCAAAAACATCATTTCCTTTTCGTCAAGAGGTATCATCGGAGAAAGTCAGTTGCAGTTCTGATTTTCCGGACAGGAAAACCGAAGGGAAATTCCTATTGGCCGCTGTTATCTGAGAAGTCATCCAGTAGAATTCAAACTTCACAACTAGTGCTTAAGAAAACACCGTTTATCAAGCCATCATTAAAACAAGATAAGAGATTAAATTAATTTTTTCATTAACTGTCAACAGTAATTAACCGAATTTAGAAATAAACCATTTTAAAACTGATCTACTTATTTTATTTGTATTGTCTGTACTGGCGCCCTATTAAAAACTTTATTGGGGAAAAACTAAGCAAAATTTCAGCAGGAAAGTCACGACCCTCTGGAGCTAGCAAAGGGTATTTTAACGCTGCAAATTGGCGCCCAACATCAAATGCCTGAGTTTTTGCTGGTTTTCTCCTTTCATTTTCTTTTCATTAATACTTTAACATCAAATTTGTACAGACATACAAGTATTTGTCAATTCGGGTTTTTACTATCATTTAATTTTTTACCCCTAATATTGTTTTGTTCAACTTATATTTAGCTTCTGCTCAAGGTTAACAACTTTTGGGTGATTGGTTTAACTTCTGATAATTTTTTGAACCTGATTTCGTTTCTCATATTAAAGAATATTATTAGTCTATTTAATTTTCTGATAATTTCGGAATCTAGTTTTGTTTACCGTATTGAAGATAAATATTATATTTATTTAATTTTTGTACAGTTAGTAATTTTTCTATACCGATTGTCTCTTTCGATGTTATCTATACATTTAAAATATTTCTTTATCTTGAATTTATCTCGATTATTCCTGATTTATAGGCGGAATTTTCTAAACAGTTAGGGCCCTTCTTGGCAGATTTTAATGTGTTTGTACCGTGTTATCAATATGTCCTTTTTTTCGTTGCTATCTTAGCTTTTGTCTTTTTTTCATGACTTTATTTTGTGATTGTGAGAGTTACAGTCAAAATCTTTTTTGAATTCCTTTCATTTCTGTATTTTGGTTTTTTCTTTTCTCTCTTTTTATCTCATTTCTTCCAGTAAAGGATTTGGAAAATGGTTTTTGGAAATTTTGGTTATATCTTGAGTGTGGGTACCTATCGTTGTTTGCCGTGGGCATTTTGGGTGTGGTCTGGATGACCACATTATTACCGTGTAAGGTCTGTGAGACCTTAGTATCTTGTAGGGGTCTGTGAGACCTCCTTATCGTGTAGCAGTTAGGTTTAACTGCTCTTTTTAGCTCTATTGGTGTTCCGTATGGATGGAACACAATAGGAGTTTATTTGTGGGATTATGGTCTATTTTGTTTCTTTTTTTTAACCGTTAGGGTTTATCTTTGTGAAGCAAATAGATTTTCCATGTGTTTTTGTACCTACTCGGAATTTTTTGTTTTCCAAATACCATTCTTTCAGTTTTTTTTCTGTACTGTTTTGTGATGCACCAAATACAGAAATACCTTTTAATATCTAGGACTGTTTCTTCACATACCTAGGACATTTTAATAAAAATTTTGTGATTTTTCTTATGTCTCGTTATATTTGTAATATTTTTTGTAGTTATTTTTTTTGTGAAAAATATTAAGATATAGTATATATTTTATCTTCTCTTGATATTTTTACATTTTGTAATTTTGATATAGCTTTTTGCTTTTAACACTGGAGTCACTACACTGAAGGCATTAGTTTTATTAATTTTTCATTAACTTTTCAATTTCTATTTCAAAAAAAAAAAAAAAAATTAAAATGCGTTAACTTTTTCAAAATTCATTTCAACTTTTTAATTAGATTTGATTGTTATTTAATTTTTTAGTTTAAAGTTTATAAATAGTTGGTGAGTTCAGTTTTCTTTTTTTTCAAAATTCTTAACGTTGCTAGTGTACTTACCTGTTCTTTACTGATTTTGACGCTTTTCTTTTATTAATTGTCCTATTTTTATTGTTCACATTATTACCGTTATTATCTTTTTATCTTTTACATTGTCTCCAGTTTGCACAGCGTGCGCGTTAAGACTTGTCAAGTTATTTTTTTTTTGATTCGGATATCGATTGATTTTTCTTTTGAGTGTTAGTCACATTTTTGTTCAATCGATATTTGGTTTCAATTTTTTTTCTTTTTTCGTTCATTGAATATTTGTTTAGCTTTATAGCTTATTTTGTTCTCATTTGTTGAGTATTTTCTTATTCAATGATTTTTGTTGACTACAGTCTTATCTTTATCTTTGCTGTTTTGGTGAGTTATTTTACTTATGGAGACAGATTTTTTTTTTGCCTTGAATTTCTTCTATAATGCTTTGTGGATAATATTTCTCTTGTTTCTTTTTGACATCTTGTTTGATGTTTTCTTTGTCGACATTTAATTAGGACAGTTAATAATTTTTTTACCGATTATGACTTTTTTTGGTACCCTAGAGGTGCTGGTCAATGCGACCAAACTTTATTTAGAGTGGGGGGACTCTCTTACCGATTGTGACTATATTTTTTTTGTTCTTTTTGTTGTTGCCACTTTTTCAAATTTTTTTTTGTCTTAACCTCTTTGGCTTTAAATTCTCTCTCTCTTCCCGACTGGGCGTTGTCTGCAAAATGGAGAAACATGTTCCCGGGGAAGCTTAACTTTCAGAACTCCCTTGGTCAAGTCCCTATATATTTTTTTTTTATATTTACCATTTTTTTTCTTTTTGTTTATTTTATTTTTTTTATGGCTGACATGCCATCTTATATCGATGCGAATAACCGTTGGTTATGCCGAGACCACCCGTCTTCACTGAGCTCCTCGCATCCCCTGTCCAGCGTGGAGAAACTTCAGTGTTGACCGTTCCATTTGGGTTGGCTGGTACCTCTTGTAAAAATCCAGTCACTTCGTCTTATGACGGTTTAACTACCTGGGTTTCTTCAAAACCTATGGTAATTTTACTTGCTTTTTGAGGAATTCGTTCCACCTTTTAGGTTGGCTAGTACCTTGTAGAAAAATCTAGTCACTTCGTCTTGTGACGGTTTAACTACCTGGGTTTCTTCAAAACCCATGGTAATTTTACTTGCTTCATTAAGGATTCATTCCTTTTGTATTGGCTGATACCTTTTGTAAAAATCCAGTCACTTCATCTTCGATTTAATTTTCTCCTTGTTCAAGTGTAACTTTTTGTACTGGTAATTTTTGTTTCTTGAGTTTTAACGTTGGTATTTTGTATATTTAAGATTTACACCAGTCATCACGTAACTAACATAAGTTTACTAATTTTTATATCCTTTACCTATTTACCAATTTTGGATTATTACTTTTATCTTCATTATTTATTTTGAGAAAATTTTCACTTTATTTAGTAAAAAAAAAAAATCTTCAATTTTTTTTTCTGCCAAGGTACCGTGGTGTAACGATTGTATCGTTTATTTTCGAACAATTCTCCTGGACTATAAATATTTTTAAATTATTTATTGTTTTTTCGTTGTAACGAGTGGAAGACTGCAAAGTGGAAGGAGAGTTATTGGCTTCGTAGTTAATTTGTGATTTTATTCCGTTGATTTTATCGTTGAATTTTATTCAATTCAAAGTTTTCCGACCAACTTTGCCCTTCTGTCTCTGGGTTATTGCCAACTGAAAGAAGGGCCCTATTATTTGGTTTACCAAAAACATCATTTCCTTTTCGTCAAGAGGTATCATCGGAGAAAGTCAGTTGCAGTTCTGATTTTCCGGACAGAAAAACCGAGTGGAAATTCCTATTGGCCGCTGTTATCTGAGAAGTCATCCAGTAGAATTCAAACTTCACAACTAGTGCTTAAGAAAACACCGTTTATCAAGCCATCATGAAAACAAGATAAGAGATTAAATAATTTTTTTCATTAACTGTCAACAGTAATTAACCGAATTTAGAAATAAACCATTTTAAAACTGATCTACTTATTTTATTTGTATTGTATGTACTGGCGCCCTATTAAAAACTTTATTGGGGAAAAACTAAGCAAAATTTCAGCAGGAAAGTCACGACCAAAGGGTATTTTAACGCTGCACAATCAATTTAGAAATTGTTGAATCCACGACCGATAATTGTATTGATAGGACCAGCATGGGGATCCTTATCAATATATTATATATAGTTACCTGTTAACTTGGGAAAGAGAGAGGTATATGAATTCTTACCAATGTCCTATGAACTATGATTTTCTCTATTTCTTATCACTTAAAAAATCAACACCATTATACTTAACTAACACGACATGTTTCGACGCACACCGTCTTCTTCAGGTAAATGGTATTCTTTAAACCTTATATTTAGTACATATATTTAGGGAAAAAATTGTTATAATTAAGTAAAAAGAATAAAATTTAATGAAAGTATTTTTACTTTATTTATTACTTCACTTTCCATCTAAACACAAGTGTGTGTTTAAATTCCGTCGTTTTGAATTCAACGAAGAAATTCTCGAATAATTCGTGGACTGCCCGAAAACATTATTCTCCGAACATTTCTGATTGCTTGCCAAATATTTATTGATTAAACAGTTTGGGTAATACATCCTAAGTTAGACGGGAATATTACTCTTCGTTCTTATACATAAATTGCCCTTAAATTTCAATACTAATTTATAATTATGTCTGGAGTTTTAACTGGTAGGAAAGTTTATGACAGCTCATTTTAGAATTTTTTATAGAGATTTAAAACAATCAATTTATAATATGATAATGTATAGATATAGAATTATTATAATATGCATAAATTAGTTTATTCTCAAAATGTCAACGTAAGGTGGAGCAGTTTATGTAGTTAAGTACTATGACTCCACCGTAAGGTGGCGCAGTTAGTATGTAATATATTAAACAAAAAATAATTAATAATTAAACAAAAACAGTAATAATATGAACACTCACAAGAAAATATGATAACAAAAATAATTGAAAACAGATCGTTAAAATTTAAAAAACGGAAAATAAAATTGTTAGGCGATACGAAGTTTACCATCAGCTAGTAGACCTATGTATGTTTATTCCTACACTTTTTTTGTACCGATAACAACGTTTACCAGAAGATATTCTCAAATTAGAAATTTCGATCTACATGTATCATTAATTTCTCCGATTTTGACGTTTTCCTGCAAATTATCCAACTCCGAACTAAGTTTCGAAACATTAACTTAACATCGAAGCAGGTACATTTAAATCAGAAAGACTGTCTGACTTTCGAATGCGTAGAATTACAAATGAGGGCGCGTTACGTCTTTGAAAAACTTATGATAAGCATAACTGACGATGAATAATGGCTTTTCTGACACATTTATTACAAACCTTTATCCAATTTCGTTTAATCTGCACCTATAACTCCTTAGGGTTAACCGAAATAGGGAGCGAATAGTCGAGAGTCTCAATATAAAATGATTGTTCGTAAAGCAATTCTGAATCGATTCTTGTCCATGAAATACTGTTACTATAAACTTTTTTTATTGTTCCTAGTTTTCTTCATTTTTCCATTTTTTTTTTGTTTCACCTTCTCGTTTTTAATTGTATAGATGTCAAACGATGTTAGGAATTCGTAATACACACTATTATAAATAAAAATAATTGTTTAAAAAATTATTTTATAGAAGACCAAATAGTAAATGTTAACTATTCCCTAATCCACTTGAACACACACAAAAAATTTCATTAAAAATTGGTCCTGCTGTTTAGGGAAAGTTCACATACTCACTCACAGAAGATTTTTATATCTAATACCAAATCAAACACAGAGTAAGAAGTCTAAACCCTTTCTTTAGGGGAAAGACAGACACAAACGTTTAACGAGTTGGTATCATGAAATAATACCACATAGAATAGAACACACAGAGCAATATCGAAAATTTCGTTTTGTCCGGTGGTTTAAAACAGCCTTTGTTAATGACTTTTGTGAGAAAACGAGTCGGATTAATTTTCGTGAAACGTGTTTAGACACGGGCGTTGGTCGACTTGGTTTGATAAAAGTGGTTAGGGAAATATTTAATATAAAAAACTAATAAATGAAATATATAATAACCAGACAACCACTTTGGGATATGCGAAAAAATAAATAAGGCGATAGAGTTGCATATTAGAAATGACTTTTTCGTGGTTTCTTTTATGACTGGAAGTAACTATGCTTTTCTTCTTTTTGAAGGTTGCATGTTCGAAACTTGCTAGATGCGACATTTTATTTCTACTCTTCCCTGTTTTCCTCTTTTTTTACATATCTTCGCTCCGTTTTTTTTTACAGCGATCTACTGAAGTGTCTTGTGCGTGACGATGAGATCAATTTACTCTCGTACAAAAAATACGATAAAAAGTATTCAAATTATCTGTAAATGTTTATATATGTTGTGTATTTGTGTACAAACAATTTTTCGCTTTCCTCGGAATAAAAAGGTCTCCTATTTTTAAACAACACTTGAAAAGCATTTAACCCTTACAATGTGTAAAAGTTTTGAAGGACTGTTGCTCTCTATGACACTAAACTGAAAACAATTTACTGTTTAATTTGTGTTTGATTAAAACTCTCTCGTATTTGTTCATTGCTCATAAAACTTCGGGATAATGACTTCCTTCAGGCTAAAGACACACACAGCGGTTTTAAGAGAAGCCTGTAACAAGTCGGTTGAGTTCTCACAAAACGGACACAGCGATTTTAGACGTAGCGTTAACTTAGTCGGTAGTATTTGTATTTAGCTATCTTGTGTACCTAGATAGTGAAATTTGCAAATTAGACGACGTGGTGTATTTTTAACTTCGACCATATTTTTTTTTTGTATGTATGTTACCGAATATCTACAGTATTTATAATCCGATTTGAAAAAATCTTTCTGGATTCAAAAGAGAAGAGTATCTGTGAGGTCCCATAGAAATTTGGTTAAGGTCTGGTCACCAATGTGGAAGATATTCCAGGAAATACCACAAAAATCAACAGAATAAACTCCGCAGTTAAGTTAATATGTTAATAGTGATGTATAACATAAAATAAATTAGCCCGTTTCTATCCCACTCTAAAGCCAAAGGCCTCTTCTCACAAGGAGAAGGAATGACCATTTAATCAATTCGGTAGCTCACTGCGGGTTGGTTATTTCAGACAATTAAGTCCTCGTAACATCACGATGAAAAGATAAAAGCAAGGACACATTCAATCATTAATGAAACATAAGGAACATTTCTATAGCTTTATTCATTATTCCGGATATTCCAAAGTGCCGATCTGGTTATGTTATAATATATTTTATTTATTAGTTTTTCTATATCAAATTTTCCATAACCATTTTTATCAAACCAAGTCGACCAACGCTTGTGTCTAAACTCGTTTCACAAAAATTAAACCCAAACGATTTCTCATAAAAACCATCAACAAAGGCTATTTTGAACCACCAAACGAAACGAAGTTTTCGGTATCGCACTTTGTGTTTTATCCTGTTATGATATTATCTCAAGACACTGATTCGTTAAACGGTTCTTTTAAAACCGCTATGGATAGCTTTACCCTTAAAGAGTTTGAACTTTTTACTCTGTGTTTGATTTGTTATTCTTATTAGTACAAAACCACCTTCTACCTCGATAATGAAAACTTATTTTATTACTTCTAAAAATTATCGTATATAAGAAGTAACCCAGATGATTTATCTTACTCTACAATATTTTATAAGCTCATCTTAAACCCATCAAGAAAAGATAACGTCGAATAAAAATCGATCCTTTAGTAAATGAATCATTCTGTGAGTGTTGACTGAAAGAACAATCATAAAAATGGCAAGTGAGCAAATTGACTTTCAACCATAATGCGAAAAGAACTCGATGAAAGAAATGAAAAATAAAGATAAATGTAGTATGTGGCAATCACAACACAGTCGGACAATTTTTTATTGGATTCAATCACATAGAACTTCGTAAACGACCAAGTCAGAAAACAGTTCTAAAAATAGAGGACAATAAATCCACGCACTATAATACTGTAAGACAGATTTAATTCGATACACAAAGTAGAATAGTATTTTTAAATCTAGCATTTTTTGATTTATTAAATCCTAGCTGACACATCGAATTTTGTACCAATGTTTTTATTTATCACCCTGAGATGTCAAAAATAATTATTAAAAAAATTAACCAAATCGTTCCAGCCAATCTCGAGTTTGAGCGAAATACAAGACAAAACAAAAAAATGTGTTAAAGGACTTAAGTTTAAATTACTTACCAGTGCCGGATCCAGAGGGGGGCAGCGGGGGCATGTGCCCCGGGCGCCAAGTTAGAAAGGACGCCAAATTAAGGGTTAAGGTTGCTATTTTAACATTAAAAAAAAACTATTAAAGAGTAAAACCAGATGGTCAGCCAGGATTGCATCTGTGGAAGTTGTGTATAAACACATGGACAAAGTACTCTGTGCTCTTGAAGAATTAACCACCCATGAATTTTCATCTCCAGAAACAAGAGCTGAAGCTAAATCTCTTATCAAAAACATAAAATGCTTCGAATATGTTGTAATGACATGCTTCTGGTATTCAGTCTTTAGGAAAATTGATCGAGTGAATAAGTTTTTGCAGGGAGAAGACACAACAGTAGACAATGCTACAAGAAACATACAAGATCTTCTTACGGTATTATCTTCAACTAGGGAGCTGACTGTTTCAGAGTCAATTGATGAGGCAAAATTTTTATCTTGTAACATGGGAATAACAGCAGTGCACAAGGAAACAAGAAAAAGAAAATGGCAGGAGAAATACATGAAGATGATGGTTCACATTGCACAAGGGAATTTCTTTTCAAAAGATCACTTTTTCCAATTATCACTGAGTTAAGGAACAGGTATGATGCCTTAAAAATGGTTGCAGACAGTTTTTTGTTGGGACTCAAATTAAATCACTGAAATAAATCATTTTAAAAAGTAAGGCTAAAGAATTGGCTAAAACCTATGCAAGTAATTTGAATGAAGAAGAACTTGTAAATGAAATAGAAAGTTTCAAGTTTCATGCCTTAACTTTAGAAAATGGACTGGAAGATGTTACAGCAGCATCTATGCTCAGAATATTGCATAAGACCAAGTTGGAAGAGGGTTATCCTAACTTATGAGTTGCTCTAAAAATATTTGTAACGCTTCTAGTTTCTGTTGCATCTGGAGAGAGAAGTTTCAGTAAATTAAAACTTATAAAAACCTACTTAAGAAATGCTATGACACAGCAAAGACTAACAAATTTAAGCATTATAAATATTGAACATTAAAGTGCTTATTTGCTTTCTTTTGATGAAATAATCAACACTTTTTCAGCAAAGAAGGCCCGAAAAATAAGAATTATGTAATCCAGGGTCTTGTGGATCTAATCTTTGTGTTAGGGCTTTAAATTGTTCACATTGTTTTCAATTATGTATGTAAAGTACTATGGCACAACTTGTTTATCATTAAATATTCAACGTAAGTTTTATTTCAACCTCGTATACGACTCGTGTAGTAATAAGCCTTCGCTTTTTCATAAATCGGTCAAGGCAGTAGAGGACAGGGGGCGCCAAATGTAAAGCTCGCCCCCCCTAGAAAAATTGGTAGATCCGGCCCTGTATATGACTACCACGAAAAATTCTGAATTGATTAAATTAAAATGAAATTTAATTCAAAAACAGTACAATCAATACACAATTTCAATTGCGCATTGTATTTTTGATATAAAAAGTCATGGGACAAGAAACAGTAAAACACGGATAACACAGAGATAAATTAAAATAAAAATGCTATTATCTTTTTAGTTTTGCATTATAGCCACATGGAAGGTGCCACCTTCAGACACAATTCTAACCTTAATCTTTTGTTGAAATAAATACAAGTTTCATTGCGATGCAAATCTTGTCGCTCTAGTCTCAGCGACAAATCCAGGCTAGATTCACCCAAAAAGAACCTTACACAGGAAAAAATCGTCAACTAATTAAGGATGATCGCCGTGTAACATACTGGAAAAAAGAGACATCTGTGGGCATTTCAAAGACCTCCATTCAAAAGATCCTACATAAAGAACTGTGCAAAACCCCGATAAAGCAACACACAATGTTGAATCATCCTACATCGGGACAATGCAAGTGCTCACACTCACAATCGAGTTTTGTGAAACTTCAAAACATCGAATTGTTAGACCATCCACCATATAGTCCCGACCTAAGTCCCAACGACTTCTTCACGTTTCCAAAGATCAAGATTTCAATGCGTGAGCAGCGATTCCAGTCGCCAGAAGAAGCCATCGATGCCTTTAAAACAGCTATTTTTCAGGTGTCAACTGGGCAGACACGGATGCCGTCGCACCAAGATTTGTCTTTGACAAACCCTACAAAATATTAACAAACAAGACAGCAGACCCCAACGTAGTGAACGCTCTGAGCGTATATACGGATGGATCAAAAACAAAGCAAGGTGTAGGATGTGGAATTTACTCTAGATCCTTAAACCTAAAAATAAAATGGGCTATGGATGGCTTGTCAAGTGTGGTTCAGTCAGAACTCATAGGCATAACCATAACTGCAAAAGAATTAATCAATAGGAACATCACAGGCAGGAATATAAATATATACACAGACTGCCGTCAAGCACTACTGACCTTGAATAGACCACGTTTCGCTTCAAGTTTAGTACTAGAATGTCACCAATCTCTAACTGAAGCCAGCCAGAATAACGTGGTCACTCTCAGCTGGATCAAAAGACATGAGAACTCTAAAGGCAACCGCATTGCGAACAATTTAGCAAGGAGGGCTGCGGGCTACAAATATGTTAACCTTCGCCCATCTACCAAGCTAACATTGTCTGCAGTCGTGGACCTTATCAAACAGCACTCTCACCAAAAATTTATACAGTGCTGGGATAAAACTACGAACTGTAGACTGGCCAGAGAGTTATTACCTCACCCTGGCGAGGAAACAGCAAAAAAATTTAAGGCATTGACCAGACAAAATCTCCGAACAGCTGTGGGAAACTTGACAGGTCACTGCCAATTGCGACAACATCTCTTTAGGATGAAATTAACAGAATCGCCGCTATGCAGAGGCTGCGAACAAGAAGAGGAAACACTAGAACACATTATGTATGACTGCTCTGCTTTATCTGAAATCAGAAGAACCGTGTTGGGCGAGTATTGGCTTACACCAGCCGATGTCTGGGAGATCCCCCTCAGGAGCCCCATCACCTATTTTAAATCACTAGGCCTGGTGACAGCCTGAGGTGAGGGTATCCCTACATACGGGAGGATGCACAATGGGTCATATGTGGCCTCGGTGCTGGCTGAGCACTAGCTCGCCCCTCCCCAAATTTCCAGATCCAGATCCAGGTGTCAACTGAAGACTTTAATAACTGTTTATTTAATTGGTTTGAACATATGCAAAATTGTATCGATCTTGGTGGGACAAATTTTGAAAAGCAATCAAATACTTTAAGTCGATTACTTAAAACAGAACCCTCGTACTGTTTTTTTTTACATTTTACCCAACTATTTACATTTTTAGTGACTCATTTTTTATTCTTTATGGAGTATTATTCTTTTATATAGTGTAAATAACAGAATATAGTGAGATTGTAATAATATTTTATTATTTAATGAAGCTTTTTATATTGTATAGTTATTTACTCTTTAACACCAGCTTTAATGTACAAACAACACATTTTCGCCTATACTAAATAACTAAATTGCGGCAACAGAATGTGTGAGGTAGAGCACCTACATGCCTGTGTGTCTACATAAAATATGTTGGTTTTGTAGCGTTGATTTAGACCAGATTAAAATTTCCGTGTGAAAAATTTTAACCCGATAATAAACTACGTAGAGCTAGCTAATCACATCTGCAGGATTCAAGTTTGTTAGGAAGGAAAAATAGGTTTAATTAAGTATGTTTTAAATATTATATTAAAACTGCAATGCTGTAGCAATGTACTGTATAAATAAAATATTACATGTACAGTAATGTTCCAAATGGAAATAATTAGCGTCTCTTGTCTACAATTCTTCGTGTAGATATTTATTAACGTTTCAGTTGTAACCATAGGAAAAAGTCCTCGCTCTTAATGGTTGTATAGTAGGAGACAGTTATGGGTCCCATAATTATCTAGACATAAAACAAATGAACTGCTTAATTCATGTTTTAACACCAAAACTGGACAATTAGGAATTAGTATAGTTATTTATGATATGAGTGTTAAAAGTGAGGTTTTATTTTGTGAGTGAAAACGTTTGTGAAATGAGCGGAGCGAATTGAACAATTTCACGAACAAAATAAAATCACTTTTAACACAAATACCATACAATGTTTTTTGTACAACTTCCCTATTTTGATAATGAAACGAGCGAATTTGCAATGACAATAAACCAAACCGTGTTAAAAGTAAACTAAACCGTGTTAAAAGTAAACTTGTTTACATGGCAACGTGTTAAAAGTATTTTTAACACGCTGCTATGTAAACAATCGTTTTTAACATTGTTTGCTATCATTAAAAGTGTCACTTTTAATGACAGTTGTACAAAAAAATGTTTTTTTCGGTTGAGACCTGAATTAGCCCACGATAAGATAACCATCGAATTTATGTTTCTCGAAAAATCAGCGACCCTCCAATTGATAGACTTAATAGAGTTGCAATTGAGGATAATTTTATTTTCATGCATAATAATGGATTTTTCATAGAAGCAAAGTGGTTGAAGAATGTCTCAATATGAACAGAAGTATGTTGTTAAATAGACTACAAGAGGTGCACAGGAAAAGAATTAAAGCTCTTATGTTTTTTTGTTGAGACAAGAATTAGCCTAATTTATGTTTCCAGAACTCCAGAAAAACGAGCGAGACTTCAAACTGCCAGACCAATAGATAGACTTCATAGAATTGCAATTGGGGATTTTTTATGTACAATAATCCATTTTCCATAGAAGCAAAGTGGTTGGAGACTGTCTTAAAATGGACAGTTTGAGATTGAGATGCTTGCTCACTAGACCTAAATCTTATTAACATCGGTGGGACTGTCGAAATAATGTTAGAAACGTCGTATAGTTTATGTGATGCAGTATTAATAAACATGCTTCCAAAAATTGCTGACAATTAAACAAGCAGTATACTCCAATGCGAGTAGAAGCCTGCAAAACTGCTAAAAGTAGCAACACGGATAATGTTGATCTAGGAATAAGATCATGCAGTACCTACTTTATTTAGATATTTCTACTCAAATTTAATTTGGTATCTTTTTACCTTCCGAATAGCAACGCTGTTAGAGGAAGGTATTGTGATCGCGAAAAATTTCGATCTCGGGTTTTTAGCGGAAATACGCGTTTTAGGGTTTCTTGAGCCTAAAAAACCCAAAAATAAAAAATGTCTGTCGGTGTGTCTGTCTGTCTGTCTGTCTGTCTGTCTGTGTGTCTGTGAACACATTTGCGGCTAAACGGCTAATCGGATCGGAATAAAACTATAAAACCTTACTTATAATCACCATCGGAGGAATCTAATAGAATTTGAGTAAAATCGGCCGACCGGAAGTGGACGTTTACTCTTATCAAAAAATGGAATTTTTTGAAAATATTGGGTTTTCATATAGTTATTGGCAAAATATTTATACTTTGTGGAAAGAACATGTAATTTTCGACATTTTTGAAAGAATATATTTTTTTGATATTTTCATTAGTTTCCGAGATATTGACACTTTTATCAAAAACTGGAAATATGTGAAATAAAAATTGTGGAATCGTTCTTTCACTACTTGTTATTATACATGCTAGTGTTCGGAAGGTCGTGTGGTGCCCACACCAGATTTTCTATTAACACATACTACTTACAGAATTAAAACTGATTTTCGTGCTTTCCGTTTTCACCCGACAGTGAGAACATTCATATGCACGTAATTTTTATTCGCGATCAATTTCAGGTCTGTTCATATATGTTAGACCAGTGTTTTTCAATCTTTTTGATTTCGCGACCCCTTTACAAGTTGAAAAATTCTGGCGCCCCCCTTGTGTAAAGTATAGAAAGACAAAGATAATAAAATTTAATTAAAACACTATTAAACAAATTATTTTTTTTTATTTTGGTACATTTATCTATTATTACGACTCGTTGCGAAATTAAAAGCGATAATGCCAAACATATCCTGGACACACGTTTTCTTCATCGACAGACTCTAGCTGCTAAGGTACTACCTTCTGATTTAAATGACGTGCTCAAGGAGGTAATAAAAATTGTAAATGCTATACAAGCAAAGCCTTGCAAACCCGGCTATTCAGAATCGTTTGTGAAGATATGGGCTCGCTTTATCAAAATCTTCTTTATCACACAGAGGTCAGGTGGCTATCCAATGGAAAGGTATTAACAAGAGTTTAAGAACTGAGAGCTGAACTGTTAATGTTCTTAAAAGATGCAAAATCTGAATATGCTAATCGCTTTTGTGACCCTATTTGGCTCTTTAAATTAGCATTTTTGGCAGATCTTTTTAGCCACCTTAATAATTTGAACAAAAACCGCCAAGGTCGAGAAGAAAATATTTTAACAGCTAAAGATAAAGTCAAAGTATTTAACGCGAAACTTTGTTTATACAATATATTTGAGTCTTTTCCATGTGTTCAGAAGATTGTTGAAGATAACGCATCAGACCAAAGTCTTCTAGTAGAAGCTCACATTCCTTGCATGCTACAGAGCTTGCATAATTTACAAGAGAAACTTTTGACATACATTCCAGACTTGCACTCTGAAGCTGACAATGGGCGTAGACGGATTTTAAACCCTTTTTTGGACAAGTCAATAGATCTGGCTGATGTCAACATAAATATCTTCTAGATTTAGTTGCTGATATCATGCTTAAAATGGAATTTTATTCGTAAAGTATTGACGTATTTTGGATGAAAAGGAAACACGAATTTCCAGAGCTGGCAAGGGAAGCTCTAAAATTATTAGAGCCATTCGCCACTTCATACTTGTGCGAACTGACATTTTCTTCAATGGTAAAAAGAGAAATAGACTGCAAGTAGAAAACGATTTGATTATTAATGTTTCAAAAATAGCACCACGACTTGATAAACTTTTGAAAAATAAACAAGCCCATTCTTTTCACTAACATTTTGTTTTTATTGTAGTGTTAGAAACTTGCATCTTTCTTTAAGTCGGCGACCCCCCGAATAAGGCTTCGCGACCCCACTAGGGGTCGCAACCCACAGATTGAAAAACACTGTGTTAGACTGTTCGCTTCAAAGCCCCAGGCACCACATAAGAACACCCTTTTACTATTTATTGCTCCAAAAGGGCCGGATTAAGACAATTAATTGTCCAATCTCAACCAATACTGAACTTAAAATGTATATAATTAGATAAGAACGAATTCAGCCCGAATTAATGGAATTTTAACAAATACTTAGTATTAATAGTTCATGGCAACCAAGAAGTTATTTTTAAATAGATAGCAATGAAATTTTGTACAAATATTTTTACTTCAAAGTTAAATCTATAAATAAATTTTATAGTATTTATAGACTTTTAAAGTCGTAAGCTAAGTCATGGCCAAAATATATATATATAAAAGAGGTATTAATATAAAAAAAGGAGGATAACGGGAATCAACGCAACAAGGATCATGGTTACAAGTAGGAATGGTAACCGCAGACATGCATGTTTCTGGCTCATTAGCCGTCATCAGTGCGGCATAACCAAGAAGAGTATTGCACTTGTCTCGCAAAAGTGTTGGGTACTTGGGAGCAACGGATGTTGGGGAAACATGTGTCAAGAAACACAAAAACAACGAACGCTCACACAGGAGTCCTATCGCCATTTTGAGCTTACGGCCAGCTGTGCCAATGGGTTTTCGGCTAGCAACCAGCGTCGCCACGTTGGCGAAACAGACTCATTGTGTTTGAGTCGTTCTAGCTTAGGAAATGAAATAAACAAAGTGCCAAGAAAACGCGTATTAATATAAAAAAAGGAGGATAACGGGAATCAACGCAACAAGGATCATGGTTACAAGTAGGAATGGTAACCGCAGACATGCATGTTTCTGGCTCATTAGCCGTCATCAGTGCGGCATAACCAAGAAGAGTATTGCACTTGGCTCGCAAAAGTGTTAGGTACTTGGGAGCAAAGGATGTTGGGGAAACATGTGTCAAGAAACACAAAAACAACGAACGCTCACACAGGAGTCCTATCGCCATTTTGAGCTTACGGCCAGCTGTGCCAATGGGTTTTCGGCTAGCAACCAGCGTCGCCACGTTGGCGAAACAGACTCATTGTGTTTGAGTCGTTCTAGCCCAGGAAATAAAATAAACAAAGTGCCAAGAAAACGCGTATTAATATAAAAAAAGGAGGATAACGGGAATCAACGCAACAAGGATCATGGTGACAAGTAGGAATGGTAACCGCAGACATGCATGTTTCTGGCTCATTAGCCGTCATCAGTGCGGCATAACCAAGAAGAGTATTGCACTTGTCTCGCAAAAGTGTTGGGTACTTGGGAGCAACGGATGTTGGGGAAACATGTGTCAAGAAACACAAAAACAACGAACGCTCACACAGGAGTCCTATCGCCATTTTGAGCTTACGGCCAGCTGTGCCAATGGGTTTTCGGCTAGCAACCAGCGTCGCCACGTTGGCGAAACAGACTCATTGTGTTTGAGTCGTTCTAGCTTAGGAAATGAAATAAACAAAGTGCCAAGAAAACGCGTATTAATATAAAAAAAGGAGGATAACGGGAATCAACGCAACAAGGATCATGGTTACAAGTAGGAATGGTAACCGCAGACATGCATGTTTCTGGCTCATTAGCCGTCATCAGTGCGGCATAACCAAGAAGAGTATTGCACTTGGCTCGCAAAAGTGTTAGGTACTTGGGAGCAAAGGATGTTGGGGAAACATGTGTCAAGAAACACAAAAACAACGAACGCTCACACAGGAGTCCTATCGCCATTTTGAGCTTACGGCCAGCTGTGCCAATGGGTTTTCGGCTAGCAACCAGCGTCGCCACGTTGGCGAAACAGACTCATTGTGTTTGAGTCGTTCTAGCCCAGGAAATAAAATAAACAAAGTGCCAAGAAAACGCGTATTAATATAAAAAAAGGAGGATAACGGGAATCAACGCAACAAGGATCATGGTGACAAGTAGGAATGGTAACCGCAGACATGCATGTTTCTGGCTCATTAGCCGTCATCAGTGCGGCATAACCAAGAAGAGTATTGCACTTGCCTCGCAAAAGTGTTGGGTACTTGGGAGCAAAGGATGTTGGGGAAACATGTGTCAAGAAACACAAAAACAACGAACGCTCACACAGGAGTCCTATCGCCATTTTGAGCTTACGGCCAGCTGTGCCAATGGGTTTTCGGCTAGCAACCAGCGTCGCCACGTTGGCGAAACAGACTCATTGTGTTTGAGTCGTTCTAGCCCAGGAAATAAAATAAACAAAGTGCCAAGAAAACGCGTATTAATATAAAAAAAGGAGGATAACGGGAATCAACGCAACAAGGATCATGGTTACAAGTAGGAATGGTAACCGCAGACATGCATGTTTCTGGCTCATTAGCCGTCATCAGTGCGGCATAACCAAGAAGAGTATTGCACTTGGCTCGCAAAAGTGTTGGGTACTTGGGAGCAAAGGATGTTGGGGAAACATGTGTCAAGAAACACAAAATGGCGATAGGACTCCTGTGTGAGCGTTCGTTGTTTTTGTGTTTCTTGACACATGTTTCCCCAACATCCTTTGCTCCCAAGTACCCAACACTTTTGCGAGCCAAGTGCAATACTCTTCTTGGTTATGCCGCACTGATGACGGCTAATGAGCCAGAAACATGCATGTCTGCGGTTACTATTCCTACTTGTAACCATGATCCTTGTTGCGTTGATTCCCGTTATCCTCCTTTATATATATATATATATATATATATATATATATATATATATATATATATATATATATATATATATATATATATATATATTTGTTACACTAAAACTCCTCAAAAGAGAAAAAAATATCCTTAAAATGAAAATTTATGTTGTACTGCTAAGAACACCTCTTTTAAAGGATAAATATTTTCCAAGACAAAGCAAGACAAAATAGAGCCAATATAGAAAGAAGTTAAAACTTAAAAAAATTTCGAGTTATCTTTGTTGAGATAAACTGTAGCTTCATAAATTTGCTTGAAGGCTTCAGCACATAAACAACCCGATTTAAATATGTCTATTCCTCCAAGAGAGGAAGCTGTTTATTATTATTATTTTTTGATAAGATTTTGTGCCTGTTTTTTCTTTGGTGTGTCGACTTGATTACACTAGTGTTGGGATAGTCCAGAAGCTGAGGTTAATGCTAGCGGAAATCTTTTCATTTTGATCCTGGGAAAACACCAGTTTGGTCCCCAGTCCTATGGAAAATCTTTTTTGCAACCTTAGGAACCATCAACATTAAGAGAACTTGGTTTTACAGAAGTTTAACTTATTATGTATATCCATTACTAAAGTTTCTTGTTAGTTACCAGGACGGATCTTCATAAGGGTGTGCAGCCAAGTACCACATACATTTTCTGGGTTTAAACCATTGTGTTTTAGGATTTTCACTGTGGACTTTAAGAACAGATTTTATACCTTTAACATTTTATTTAAATTAATTTTTTTTTAAAGCTTAACAGGCCTTGGTGCCTATGGCTAAAAAGATTAGTAACAATTTGTTTTTTTTTCTTTTTATGCATTCTTTTACCACTTTCTTCCAATTACTTCTGTCCAATGCTTTTTCCTTCTAGTTCTCAATGTTACTTCTTTGCAAGTTTTCCTACACGTTGTCTTTCCATCTATTTCTTGATCTACCTTTCCTTCTCTTTTGTATTGGCTTTCGTGAGGGAGATTATATTAATTAAAAAAAAAATAATTTCATAAAAAGATACACAATCCTTTATTTTGGTCTTCAAAACTTTTCAACCACCCTGTATAATGAGAATATAAATCCTAAAATGTCAAATAAAGAGAGAGCTACGTGGGTTTTTACAATATTTTATAAAGTCTATTTCTGCCCGATGTGAATGAGTCGGATTATCGAAGTGGGTAGGTTTGTCCCAGTGGATGTGCACCGCATAAAAGGCCATAATCCTAACATAAACGCTGAACGTGTTTAAAAAAATTTCTAAAATAAAAAAATTATACTAATCTTGTAGTTTATTCTATTGGAAATTGTATTAACTTTAACATATAACATTCTTTGTTATTTGAAAAGACTATGTACTTCGTTAAAGTTTATTTTTTTATATACCTAGTTAACATTACAATTTTATGTTGATTTTGCTTTGTGTAGAATTCTCAGTTACAATTTAAATTAAAAAAAAATATATTCTGGTAGCTAATCTGTCTGTTTTACTAAAAAATAACTTTATTTTTGGGATGTAAAATTGAATTTGTGTTTGATCTTAAAGATGCGGGACGAACTTTGACAAATGCATAGAGGCTACTACTTTTTTACCACGATATGCATGATACTTTCTCCTTTTTTTTGGTTTTCAACGAAACGAAAAGTCTTTTACGGAATAAAAAACATTCTTAGGGATAACCAGTCATGCGACCGCTACTAGCTCGGCCATACCCCAAATCGATTAGTTATCTTGTCTCTGAAACTAATGACCTTGTTTCTTCAGTTGAAAAAGCATATCGGAAGTGGAGTTCCAAAGCTTTTTAGTTTATTTGTGCCTTTTCAGTTTTTATATTTACGAAATGTAGTAATAAAATTTAATTACCTATAAAAAGTTAAGTTTGATTCTCACAAAACAAAATTTATACAAAGTTGCTTTAAACAGTCCATAACAGTTATGAATAGTAATCTAGATAATATGGGCCAGATATTTTAAATTTCGATTCCATGAATATCGGAATCGTCAAAACAATATTATTAGCTGTAAAAAAAAGGAATTTCCAACAGGCATTTCAAAAAGATTATTGAGTACCTACCTTGTAGTTTTCGATTAATTAATATCTGTCTTTTTGGTTCATACAACGTTTTCTAAGCTAATAAAAAATATTTCTGAAAAGAAAATTAATGAACATTTTTATTGAATCAATGGGAAAGTAGTTAAATTTAGACGTCCATAAGGCAAAACAAACATTTTCATTCTCATCCAACTTTATCAGTCCTTTCACAATTTTTCTTTGTTTTATTTACGGGAAAAACAAGTTGTTTGTGAGACTACACAGATTTTATTGATAATTAATGATCGTTTGGATTGACTCATTTGCCTTTAATGGTATTTTTGCATTGTAAATGATTTTATGGAGGTATTAAAGGTTGTGTGTTTTTAAAAACAAAAGGTTAGCGTGGGATATTTCCATTCACATTCGGACTTTATACAAAATTTTAAAAGAAGCTTATAAAATCTAACAGTAATCAGAATTAATTTTGTAAAAACCTAAAAATCATGTTCAGAATGTAAAAAGAATACTTATTAACTGGATTTTGAAGTTATACTTCTTATCATGGACTTGATTTGTGTGGGGTTAAATGAGAAAAATCATTACATATGTAATGGTGTGAGTAAGAGTGAGACAGAAATACATATAAGGTATCAGTACATTGAAAAGAGATAGATATACAAAAAACAGTATGAGCTAATGTTTTGGAATATCATAGTGACGTATTACATTGTGTTTGACAGATTATTTTATAATTCTGTCACGTAAGTAAACATATAAAGTTTAGTATTTTATATTAATAATAATATTCAGTAATGAGTATTGTATTGTAGTCTAAAATACCTTCACATGGTTGCATTATATCCTTCACTATGCTTTTGAGTCGAAGACATGTGTGTGAGTTAAAAACTGTTCCTGCAAAGTTACTGAAAAGTGCAGTTCAAAGTGCGTTAAAATTTTGTAAAAGTGTGTACCTATATGTTGTTAGAAAATGTTTTGCATTGTTTTCTAGTGTTTTAAAATCTATAATAGCCCACATGAAGCAAATCGGGTTTTGTAAACACTTTTTGTAAATTGATCGTTTTACTGTTTAGTTTTCGTGTTTGAAGTAAGGACACACGTCAACTGGTCTTATTTTTCTAAGTATTTATTTAATTGAATACAGTTAATTAAAAAAAAAATATTTCTACTTGCCTGTGTTTGTAGTTATTAAGTTTTATTAGTTAACAGTGCATAGAAGTATAACTTCTGCCGGCAGTCCCACTGACTGCCACACCCTTTTTTTTACTTACCGCTTGTAGAATTTTCGTCAGAACAGTATATCTAGAAATCATGTGCGAAAAAAAAGAAGCTCAGAAAGAACAAAATTATAGCATTTTTGTCTCAGATTTATACAGCCCATATTCTTAAACCATTCGACAATTAAAAAAAAGTGAAGAAATCTGAATTCCCAAAGTAAAAAATGCGTTAAAAACTATTTATTTCATCCTGTCCAGTAAATAAACTTCCCTATTATCAATTCGGCGCCGGTAAGTAAAACATTACGGTATCATGTACTGTAATGTGTTGCCTAGCAACTCTGCTCTGATTGCTTAAGGGAAGATAATTGCTTTTAATTTTTGATATTTAAAAACACTATAATGACTATATAATAAAAATAAAATAATTACTTACTTTTTATTCTATTTTAATTTAAAACACGAATTCACAATTAATACAAAAATTTTACAATATTTGACAGTAACTGACAGCTATGGTAATTTGACGTACCTAACTATACCTGGTTTCGTAGTTCGTTGGCATTGTATAAGCAATGGGAATAAAGCTTAGTTGCCAGATTTAACTTAGAAAGACTTACTATCTTTGTCTTATTAACGCGCAATAGAAAGAGATATGTTTAAGTTAAATGGCAACCGGTGCCAGCGTAGTTCGTTCTGTCATCCAGTGATCGTTCAGTGGCGTGTTTTTATGCACCGGTTGCCATTTAACTTAAACATATCTCTTTCTATTGCGCGTTAATAAGACAAAGATAGTAAGTCTTTCTAAGTTTAATCTGGCAACTAAGCTTTATTCCCATTGCTTATACACTGCCAACGAACTACGAAACCAGGTATAGTCAAGTTACGAACTATTTTTAAAATTTTTATGAATTTATTAATTTATAAAAACAGGATGAAATAAAATATAATACGATACATGGTCGTTAGGTGTTATTACAGTACTCGTTTTTATTTCCAGACTCGGCTCCTACGTCGCCTCGTCCGCAAACTAACTCGTACTGTAATAAGTCACCTACCGACCTTGTAACGTATAATCTATACATATAATAAAACTTTAGAAATGTATATTATGTTTGTGCGCGCATCACATGAAAACTACTGATCCTACTCGAATACGGTTTTCAAAGACGTATTTGTCTTCTTTCAACTTAACATTTGGTGTATAAAACTTTCTCCCCCCTTCCCCACCGCTTTAACGGAGTGAGAAAAGAAATTTTTAAACAAAAATCAATACGCCACGCGAACGACGTCGCGGGTACATCGAAATAGAACCCAAAAATGTGGTTAGTTTTTTTTTGTCTGTCTGTCTGTATGTTTGTGCGCGCATCACATGAAAACTACTGATCCGATTCGAATCCGGTTTTCACAGATATATTTGTCTTCTTTCAACTTAACATCTGGTGTATAAAAATTTGTCTCCCATTCCTTAAATGGGGTGGGGTAAGAAATTTTATACAACAATCACACGCCACGCAAACGACGTTAAGAGTACAACTAGTACTATTATAAAAGAGTCATACAGAAGCGGGTTTAAAAATTCGTCAACTTACCATTCGTCAACAAACTAATCGACAATTAAAAAAAAGTCTGAATTCCCAAAGTAAAAAACGAGTTAAAAACTATTTATAAAAGAGTCATACGAAAGTGGGTTTAAAAATTCGTCAACTTATCATTCGTCAACAAACCATACTACATACAATTGAAAAAAAAAGTGAAGAAATCTGAATTTTCAAATTAAAAAATGCTCTAAAAACAGGCATACGGAAGAGGCTTTAAAATTTAGTCAACTTACTCTGGTACTACAAACGTAAAATACACAATCTCTGAGATTATTAAGTCCTTCTCTGTTAGAAAATGGAAATTGTTATTTGGAATTAATTACTAATTTGCTGGCTGTATCGTGTTTAGACCGCAGTCGTCTGGAGTTGGTTTGATTACAAAGTGGCCTTATTGAAAGCTTGAAAACAAACTATTCAGCTTTCCAGATGCTTTCGATCTTGCCATAATGCACATGAATCGGACAGAGTCAGAATATTAATAAACATCGGAACACGTTTGAAGTTAAATAATATTATACAAAATGGTATTTCCTCAAAATTGTTTGAGGGAATGTTTTAACACAAAAGCTTTATTTCTTTATTCATTTTATTTTATAAGCAATTTCTTGTAGAGATGTTGATAAACTATTTTTACCAGTTTTAATAAAATTCTAATAAAGGTGTTGTCACGGAGTTGTCTTGTCTTAGTTTTAAATTAAAAAAAAAAACGTGTTTACATTATCTAATATCCTTAAGTACTTGTAACAACATCCATTTATGCTGGTGCTTCAAAACAGTGGAAGTCCGAAAAAAAAGTTATAGCATCAGTGGGATGTAAAAGTTAACTTTTGGAGTAGTTGGATAATAAAAAACTGGTGAAAAAGACCCGGTTGGCAGAAGAAAACAATAATTTTTTATCAAGACAATGGGCATGTTTAAACAAGTTTGTTGACGATGGCTAAATTGAACAAATTGAAATACGAATTGCGTGAATACCCGCCGATTTCACCAGATTTGGATTCCTGCGACTATCAAAGCTTTTTCGATCCTAAACTCGACATCAACGTATGCGAAAGAGATTTAAAACAAAATTTTTTCAATTACTTTTCCTATAAACGAACATTTGGAGCTTCGAAAAATATTTTTAGGTTTATTTTTAGGCCTTTGATGCACAAGATCGGCTCGCTGTAAAAAAGTACGCGCGCGAACCGCTCGTTACAAAGTTGAGTTAATATATGTCAAAGGTAATAATAGTTTAATACTATTATAACGTTTTAGAGAGTCTTTGAAAATCAAAGAACATAGACCGTTTACTAAGGACCAACAACTACTTCCCTGGCTATATGCCACGACGGACGGATATCTTCCTTGTACTGATGAGGCGCAATACGCCGAAACCGGTCTACAAGTGATATCCTTACAAATTGCAAACTAAAATGGTTAGTTCTATCTTGCAGATATACTAACCCCGTTTAACTTTGAACTGTAATTCAATGTCCGTCGTGGCATATAGCCAGAGAAGTAGTTGTTGGATCTTGGTAAACGGTCTATGTTCTTTGATTTTCAAAGACTCTGTAAAACGTTATAATAGTATTAAACTATTATTACCTTTGTTGACATCTATTTGATAAAAGTTTTACTGAAATGACAATTGATTAGCAGGAAACTGTAAATCAAGTAGTTAGAGTTAATATAATATATTTATAATTGATTCAAATAGAAGTGTCATCAAGTAGTCTCTGGAAAATTCAAATTTGTAGTGGCAGCACCCACGTTTAGTGAAATTTGAATCGCAATATTAGCCAGCTTGTGATCAGATTGCTACATATGCGCTATGGAGGGTAGAGGTAAGGAGAACTGTCTCCGTGTATTGAAAGTGTCCGTCAAAATGTGGTAAATAAGGGTGGCGCTACGATCGTAGTAGGGTAAATTTTAAAAAAAGTGCCATAATTTCTTAGAGTAGGATAGATAAATAAACAAGGAAAGACACATTTCCGCTTTATTATGACACATACATAAGATAATAATAAAGTATATAAAATGAAATTTTATTAATGATTATTTTCCAGCAATAAGTGAATAAGTATTTAAAAATTCATTACCACGTTTTTTTATAGCACTTATATTACGAAATCATACGACATTTCAATCAATTTGTCAAAAACTGCAACATTCATTCTGTACCCTACATCTACTTTAGCGCCATTGTAGTGGCAAGTTTGAGAAGTGTTATGTACCTCTAAAAAGTGGACACATTTTTAATCATTTCCCATTTAAGATCGTTCTCCTTACCTCTACCCTCCATAATATGCGCATAAACATTTTGACACATCGCGATGACATATAATTCTCTAACTAAAGTTCTGTTTCCATTGAATCTAGTAATAAAGTTAAAGATGATCTCACACGTACCCAGCCCACTTGATGACACTTCTATTTGAATCAACTATATGTGATTTTGGTTTCTACATTTAAACTAGAATCCTTAGGACACTAGAAAAATTATAATACATAGTATTTAAAACATGTATTTAACATTTTTTAAAATACATTTAGTAACTTTTAAGCTTACATAACAAGTTGTAATAAGAGAAAAGCAGGAAATTGACGACAATCGATATTTAATTGCATAAATTTACAATACAACTATTGAGTTCGTAATTTTCATCAATTTTCAGACGCTGCAGTA